>OX031006.1:44038382-45389632 GCA_943735925.1 Pollenia amentaria | reverse complement strand
ACAAATTACTTCATAAGCAATGCAGGAGATCTGTATTGAAAAAAATTAAATATTTTTAACAAATAGATATTGGGAATTATTTCTTTTTATAAGCAACTTTATTATATTCAACATTTTTTATTTTTCGAATTTATTCTATGAGTTAAATTTCAGTTATGTATTTTATAAAGCTTTTTTTTTTTTTTTTATTTTTTGTAATAGTTCTATTTCTTAAATTTTAAAAAATTTTTTAATGAGGGTAGCGAAGCGCACTGGGTTTACCTATTTTTTAATAAAATCTTTTCATTTCAGTTGTTCAGCTGAATTCCAGAAATATTTTTGAGGTAGGGAAAGTAACATCTGTTTTGGGATTTTTTTTTATTAAAATTTGATAAAACTGTTTTTTTAACATCGTGAAATTCTTTTTTACGATTTATTTTACTTTATGATATTTTTTTGATTTTGCGTTTTTTTGTGAAACTCGCATAATTTTTTATTTTAAATATGTAAATAATATATGTATATACTATATATGTATGTATGTTTATATCTATATATCAAAATCGACTTTTCGCGAATAATAACTTTTTTATTGTTGAAAATGGTTCCTTGCGGCCGAAAACAATAGTTGTACTACGACGTTTTAATATTTGGCCTATCCGAAAATTTACCGTTATTTTTCTATTGTTGAAATAAATCGCCAATTAGACCCTCCAAACCGCAAAATATGACTTAACACTGTTCTACAATTTTGTTTAAAACGGTTGTTTCTTATATTTTGTAAACATACCAGCCTCTAAAAATTTAAAATAATGGCAAATTGGTATAGTTTTTTTTTTTTTAGCAAATTCTGGTTTAGCAACATCTTGCGGTGTCGTTTTAAAACAACTGATAAAGAAGTTAACAAGATAATTTTACAAGCCCTCAAGAAAACGTTTCTGCCGTGTATGTGCTTCTAAGATTCAAGAACAGCTGGACTGGTTGACACCAAACTTGGACAATAAATTATCTTAGTCGGGAGCTAGGTTTCTCTTAAGTTTAATCCCGATAGGTGGCGCTGTTGTCGTGGTATTGCATTTATTTTATTTATGGTACGATTTGGCTGAAATTCACAAAATATATTTATTGAACAAAAATAAGATTCCTGATATCATATGGTCGGACTTGGCCGACTATACTTTCTTACTTGTTTATTTTAAGGTATCTGAAAAGAAAATATTTTCGTATTCACGTGATTCCGAATGAAATATTTTCACATATTCAACATTTGTATATGTTAATATCAATTTTATTTATACATTTGCTTCTTAATAACGATAACATTCTTTTTGTTTTCGTTACTTTATTTTTATTGTACAAAAGGGAATTAATGAAGGAATTTAAACACTATTCAAAGTAAAACAAACACACAGACACGCACTTTGTTTAATCAGTTCAATTAAAACAGGAAGAAAAACATACTGGATCATACATAAATATTAATATAAAATATTTTACATAAAATGCTTATGGCAACACATGCAAACTTTCTAAATTCATGTTCAAAGTAGGGTCTTCGAATGGGGAAATTTTCAGTCAAACGTGGCGATTTTAAACGTATTTGCCGAATGTTTTTTTTAGCCATACTGATATGTATTTGAAAAATTAGCGATATGTTAAACGCGTATAGCATTATCGCTTTGTTATTGATAAAAAAATGTCTTACCAAGTAAATCATATTGTAATAAAAAATCGCGATAACTCACTTTTCAAGTGCAATAACTTATTATTTTTACTTTAGAGAACTTATTTTGTAAGAAAAATAATGTACGCGAAGAAAAACAAATTGGCTGAGCTGCGATTTGAGTTGAGGCTCTTACCAACAACGCAAAAAAAAGAGGTAGTAAATCTGAATCTCCTAAACAACTGGTCAAATTGCAAAATGATATATGAATGAGTCATAGAGCAAAACTTAGGCTTAAAGATCTTGTGACCATCCTGTTAGAATACAAGATGAGATACAGGGTGTCAAAGTTGACCACCCCGGGCTATGTAAACTTTGTGAAACTTGCAACTCGCGCAATTATTTACAGATTTTAATAAATGAAACTTTGTGTTTAGCTTGTAGGAAGATAAAAAAAATTCCAGTTTATTTTACTAATTTATCTCTTATAGTTTTAAAAATATTTTAGTTGGAATTTTTTTTATCGTTTTTTACCTTGACTTTATTTTTTGTGGCCAACCGTTTTCATGATTACAGCTTCATGTCGGGTCGCATATTTCAGACGTTTTTCGGCGTCTGCCAGCAGCTCAAATATAAAGACCTTAGCGTCATGGATATTCGGCTTTGATGTTGCTTCGGCTGATCGCACTTAATAGAATAATGTATATGTGCGCAACTAGTTTTACATTTAGTAACAAAAGGGATAACATTTGAACAACCTGGGCCTTTAATACAAGATTATTTGCTTTCTTGAGTTACTTTACAAAAAGTAGACTTTTCGCTGGAAATGCCTATATCTGAAGAAAGATAAGTGTAAAAATCTCCAAATTTGGTACAAATAGAAATCTTATCAATACACAGCATCTGCAAAAAGTGTTAGGGATTGGAGAAGTGGACGTGGAAAAAGCTAGAGAACGGCAACAGCTACAGTTTAAAATTTTTATACTAAAAACTTGGTTATAAGTAAAAAAAATGGCTGTTTAGCAGATATAGCTTCGGCTTTGATGTTGTTTCGGTTGATTGGCCCGGCTTTACATACATTTCTTGCGCTTCGGGTTGTATTGAATCCATTTTTCATCGCCCCAAACCATCTCTTGCATATTGAAATCGATAAAAAAATATTTAGAATATAATTCGATAAACAATCAATATGCTTCAGCTGCACTTGTATACACTATTTCGTTCAATGTCAAAGAAAGAATAAATAACATTTTTTTACACTTTAAAATGCCATAAAAGTTGTTAAAGACATGAACCATATAATGAGTAATACACTCAACAGAAAAACATCGAAAATCGCTTTTATATACATATGATTGAACTTATTAAGATTTATCTATTGACGATGTTCATCAAAGGGTTAACGATTTTTTAGAGCACTTAAATTTCATGGAGGTTTTTGCTTAGCACGTTTTCGTGCTTTCTTTCATATTTATAAACAATTTCTGTCTTCATAAGCCTAATAAATATTAAATTTATTTATTTCGCTAATTTTATTAATTGACTTAATTTTATATTTTTTTATTTATGAGAATCCAAAACCAAAATAATAAAAGCAACTGGTATTCAAATTAAATCAAATAGGTTAAGTAAAAACAGCTGTAATTACAATATTAGCACATGTTAAAAATCTTATAAAATATATATATTAAATAAAATTAAATTATGTAAACGAAAAAATTAAGCACTTTTGCTAAACAATAACATGAAACGTTCTTTTAAGCTATTTTTTATTTTCACTGCTATTTCGTATAACACCACTGTTGTCTAGCTAGCTTAAATGATGTTTACATATTGCTCTTTTTTCGGTGGTTGTGTGAGAGTCTGGGAACTTTATCAATTTATTAATTAATTGTACGTTTTAACGATTAATATAAAATCGTCGTGAGGAATCCCCGATGGTTTTAGTTCAAATTAAATCTGACGTCGTTATTTTAATGGATTGCGCCTTCACAACTTGTTCTTTTTTATATCATTTAACAGTTTCAAATTTTAATTATTTAAATGTCTGAATTAAGATAAAAACGCCACAGTGTTTTTTTGAATTTCTTGTTTTAAAATTTAATTAATTAAATTAATCATTGAATAACTAAAATGTTTTGCTGCGATTTTAACAAGATATTTTTATCTTAATTTAGACATTTAAATAATTAAAATTTAAAACTGTTTAATCTATATAAAAAATAATATGTATGTTTTAAAGGCGCAATCCATTAAAATAACGACGTCAAATTTAATTTGAATTAAAAAAATCGGGGATTTTTCACGAAGATTTTATATCGGGTGGTACGTTGATAAGCTAGCAACAATTCAAGAGCTAAAGGCATAGAACCTCAATTATGCCTCAGCGTCATCGCAAATTTGGACCATCGGATGGATGTGTGCCGCCGAGGTCGCGGCAGCCATTTTCCCGATATTTTGTTCAATACATAATTGAACCATACCAATATTATCATAATAAAAAGAAATGACAATAATTTCCTAAATAATTGGTGTTTTATTGAAAATCAACATCGGCCCTTAAAATAAAGAGTCACCGAATGAAGAGCCATATACCTATATAAACATCATTATTTGTTTCGTTTACATAATTTAATTTCTTTAAAATATATATTGTTTTATAAGATTTTTAACCTGTGCTTGTATTGTAATTACAACTGTTATTATTTTAACCGGTTTGGTTTAATTTGAACACCAGTTGCTTTTATTATTTTGATTTTGGATTCTCATAAATAAAAAAAATAAAATTAAGTCAATTTATAAAATTAGCGAAATAAATAAATTTAAATAAAATTAGGCTTATAAAGACAGAAATTGAAATTGTTGATAAATATGAAAGAAAACACGAAAACGTGCTAAGCAAAAATCTCCATGAAATTTAAGTGCTCTAAATCGTTAACCCTTTGATGAACATCGTCAATAGATAAATCTTAATAAGTTCAATCATATGTATATAAAATAGATTTTCGATGATACTTATTATATTGTTCGTGTGTTTAATAACTTTTATGGCATTTTGAAGTGTAAATAGTTGTCATTCATTTTTTTTTTGACATTGAACGAAATAGTGTATACAAGTGCAGCTGAAGCATATTGATTCTTCCTCGAATTTTATTCTAAATATTTTCTATCGATTTCAATATGCAAGAGAGGGTTTGGCCGATGAAAAGTGGATTTATTACAACCCGAAGTGCAAGAAATGTATTTAAAGCCGGGCCAATCAACCGAAACAACATCAAAGCCGAAGCTATATCTGCTAAAAAGCCATTATTTTTAACTTATAACCAAGTTTTTAGTATTAAAATTTTAAACTGTAGCTGTTGCCGTTCTCTAGCTTTTTCCACGTCCACTTCTCCAATCCCTAACACTTTTTGCAGATGCTGTGTATTGATAAGATTTCTATTTGTACCAAATTTGGAGATTTTTACACTTATCTTTCTTCAGATATAGGCATTTCCAGCGAAAAGTCTACTTTTTGTAAAGTAACTCAAGAAAGCAAATAATCTTGTATTAAAGGCCCAGGTTGTTCAAATGTTATCCCTTTTGTTACTAAATGTAAAACTAGTTGCGCACATATACACTCTTCTATTTAGAGCGATCAGCAGTGAGGCCATTTTGGCATTTTTGCAGCTAAATTTAGCATTAAAAATTTCTATTTAGCTGCAAGATTTTCATTTAGCACTTGGCATTTTATTTAGCATTTTTGGAAAATGTTTTTAGATTTTTTAGCATTATTTACTTTAAAAATTTGGACGAATAGTTTTATTGATTTTACTAAAAACTTCTTATAAATTATAATAAATTTTGACTAGAAATAGTTGTACCCAAAATTAATTTCGTATGAAAATCGATAATTCTTATGTTAAGAAACATGTCTTGTTTAAAACAATGGGATATTCAGGGAATTTTAGAAATGCTCTTATCATGTCGATTGTTAATATTATCTGCTCTTTGATATTACGAAATAAAAGTACAAGGAAATATCACTTTGTATATGGCTAAAAATTCAATGATGTAAATGTTTGAAAAATTGTTTGCTCTAAACAGCTGAAAAAAAAAATAATTATTTTAAAGATTCAACTTAAACTATAAAAAATAAAATAATCTAAAAAATTTTGTAAATCATAGAAAAAAATTATTTAAATTTTGCATATATCAGAGGTTTGCAGGCCACCTAAATTTAAAATTTAAACTGGATTTTTTTTTATCTTCCTACAAGCTAAACACAAAGTTTCATTTATTAAAATCGGTAAATAATTGCGCGAGTTGCAAGTTTCACAAAGTTTACTTAACGCGAGGTGATCAACTTTGACACCCTGTATCTCATCTTGTATTCTAACAGGATGGTCACAAGATCTTAAAGCCTATGTCCTCCTCTATGACTCATTCACACATCATTTTGCAATCTGACCAGTTGTTTAGGAGATTCAGATTTACTAACTCTTTTTTTTTTGCGTTCTTGGTAAGAGCCTCCGCTCAAATCTCAGCTCATCCAAATTGTTTTTCTTCGCGTACATTATTTTTCTTACAAAATAAGTTCTCTAAAGTAAAAATAATAAGTTAGTGCACTTGAAAAGTGAGTTATCGCGATTTTTTATTACAATATGATTTACTTGGTAAGAAATTTTTTTATCAATAAGATAGCGATAATGCAATTCGCGTTTAACATATCGCTAATTTTTCAAATACATATCAGTATGGCTAAAAAAAACATTCGACTGAAAATTTCCTCATTTAAAAACCCTACTTTGAACATGAATTTAGAAAGTTTGCATGTGTTGCCATAAGCATTTTATGTAAAATAATTTATATTAATATTTATGTATGATTCAGTATGTTTTTCTTCCTGTTTTAATTGAACTGATTAAACAAAGTGCGTGTCTGTGTGTTTGTTTTACTTTGAAAAGTGTTTTATTCCTTCATTAATTCCCTTTTGTACAATAAAAATAAAGTAACGAAAACAAAAAGGGTATTATCGTTATTAAGAAGCAAATGAGTAAATAAAATTGATATTAACACATACAAATGTTGAATATGTGAAAATATTTTATTCGGAATCACGTGAATACGAAAATATTTTCTTTTCAGATACTTAAAAAAAAACAAGTCAGAAAGTATAGTCGGTCAAGCCCGAACTTATGATGCCCTACACCACAGTAGATATATGTATAAGAACAAATTTTTGCAAGTGTACCCTATTTGGGACCCATGGTCAGTCATGGACCCGCCAGAATAAAATTATATTATTATATGGGACCTATGGTTAATCTTACCAAATTATATTGGAATCGGTCCATATTTTAACATAGCTCCCATACAAATACTACTCCCGAAAAATGGCTTCCTTATGAACGTTGGTTTTAGCATAAAAATTGGTGATAATAACTTTTACGAAATCTACTATTTTATGGCAACATCTTGTCCTAGTAGATCAAAAATAACCATAGTTCCCATATATGTAAATCCCTATCCTAAAATCTCATATAGATAAAGATATCTACTGAATATGCGGCACAAAGGACTTTTACATGAATCTTAACCAGAAACCGTAACAGTTATTCCTTTTTTCATAAAAGTCAGATGATAACAGTTATTTTTTTATTATTATTTTTTTGAACAAAAATAACAGTTATTTTATGATTTTTATTTTTTTGAACAATAATAAAAATTATTCTTTAAAGAAATATACGTGTTATAATTATTTAGTTACTATAAATATTTATTTTAATGCGCATAAGATATCCCAATGATGATCACACATTTAAATAAATATTTAAAGACAACTCAATAATTATCACACGTACATTTCTTTAAAGAATAAAATAAAAAAATAATTATTATTTTTGTTTAAAAAAAATAAAAATCATAAAATAACTTTTATTTTTGATCGAAAAAATTAAAATCAAAAATAACTGTTATTTTTGTTCAAAAAAATAAAAATCAAAAAATAACTGTTATTATTGTCCAAAAAATATAAATCAAAAAATAACTGTAATTTTTGATCGAAAAAATAAATATCAAAACTTTAAAAATCATAATATTTTATCATAGAAAATTTCATATGGATCAATGTGGTATACTTGAATCAGTTTGCCAGTATTTACTTCTATATGCTTTTTTTGTTTTAAAATTTCAAAATAACTGTTATTTTCGGTCACTGATCTTAACCTCATAACATGAGGAAACATGATTGCCCATTGGTTCCAAATAGGGTACACTAGCAAAAATTGTTTTTATATACTGTGGTGTAGGGTATCATATGGTCGGGCTTGACCGCTTATACTTTCTTACTTGTTTTGTTTAATTTGTTAATATTTTATGTACAACATTGGGCTGTTAACGTCTTTTCAAAACTTGTTCTTTAAATATCTACAAAAAGCATTTGTCTTTTAATATTCAAAAACCCTGAATGTCTTAAACACCGATATACCGAAAAATCCAGGGATAAAAATTTTGATTTTTTGAAATCCTGAATTCCGATACTTGCGACAACCGGTCCCGGTTGGCATCCCTGGTTTCCATTAATCAGCCATGTCACAGATTACAATTCCGTTCGGAATCGAGGAAAACATATTTGTTTATTGATAGAAAGTATATTTTGATAGTTTTTCAAAAAATGTTTTTCCCCAAGGCGAATTCATTACAGGTGAACTTAACAGCTCTGCTGATAACTTTTATTTTAACTTTATAACTGTTGGATGTAAACATTTTGCTTACTATATTTGTTTCTGTATTTTGTATCTTTTTTGGATTAAAACAACACACACAGTGATGGAAAATCAAAAGATTTAAATGGTGACCGCTGTACAGAAAAAGTACCAAGTGATTAAAAAGGTATTAAAACAGTATTTAGTGTATGTAAACAAACATTAATAATTTAATATCTGATATGTATCCTATAGATTTACAATAAACACATACATATGTATTTTAGCATAAACATACATATTTACATGTATTATTTTGCAAATGTTCATAGACAAAACATGTTTTATACCTATTCTATTGTATTTTTTTCATTAAAAGATTTTTGATATTAAATTCTATTGTGTGTTCATATGCATTTGTTTGTTTTGTACATCTAAGCATATGTATATTTATACATCTGGAAATATATTGTATTGTTAGTAGTTTAGTCAAAAGTCCATAGGTATACTGAAAAAAGTACCAAAAAAGAGCGAAAATACCTGCATTCAATTTAACATAGAAGCAACCCATCACTGTTTTACAAATGTCAGGTAACAACGTTGTGAAATTCTATTTTATACAGAATTAAACGTTACAACCACGGTACATTACATTTCGGTAAGCTTTTGCATGGCTTTTCATATAGCAAAAAGCGAACAGCTGATTGATAAAGTACAGATACGGTACAGCAACGTGCGCCTAACTGAGCCTTAACTGGCAGCTAACTGGGGCTTAAGTATTTTGGTGTTTTACGTCATTAGTAAAAACAATTAGATTTGGGATTCTATATTTACAATTTTTTCATGCGATTCATTATTTTACCTACACCCTATACAAACGTGGAATTGGGGGTATGCTGATGGAGAAAAACATTTAAAGAATAAAAAAATGTCAATATCATTATAGAATACACTTAACTCCATTTTAATTTAAGGATTCATTTAAAATTTTTCTTTTTCGCTTTTATTGTAGATAATTTTTGCATATTCTGCAGCTATAAACTAAAAATATTAATCTTTAAGTCATTCCAGAGAAAGAGCTTAAATTACAGCTAAATTTAAGTAGGACGTGCTGGTATCCTTGAAAAAACAAGAACATAAAAATCTTTGCACTAGTTTTATGTTTTTACAGCAGGTTAAAAAGACTCCAGCAGTTTCGCTGTAATTGTAAAAGAATTTTGGTTAATTGAAAAAAAAAAAAAAATGAAAATGAAGTGCAGCAGAAATTTGCAAGAAGTGGAGGTACAATTTACCTTCAATATTTAACACTCACACTAAAACAATTTTGTTTGTTTTGTCTTTGTCAAACACTTCTCTAACACCAGCGCAATGAACTTTTACAGACTGTCTGTTAATTACTTTTTTTAGGGCTGAATGACATACTGTAAAGTTTGTGAAGTGGGGGGGACTGTTTCAAAAGTTCTTTGGAAATTTTATTTTAAAATTTCAGCTTCTAAACTACACTGTTGAAATGGCAATTCCTTATCGCCTATTTATTTTGTACTCGACTATTTATTATATATCAACGTATTACAAATTATATATATTTAAAAATATATAAAAAGTTTTGTGGAGGTTTGCGCCGAATAAAACAAAAAAGCTTTAATTCTTTATAAAATTTTTAATTGTTTTTATAGCTACACAATCGAATGCCACTTACTTGACTGTGCCATTCGTGTCCTTGAAAGTGCAGAGAAAAGATCCAGACTTAATTCGCAAATTGACATGGAGGGAGGAAGTCCACTTTATATTGAATAGCTAGGAAAAAAAGAAAATTGCACGATCTGGGCTACGGAAAATCCAAGAGCACAATTGCACCCACTGTAGTGTACTGCTTGGTGCTGTATACGAAAATGACATTAGTGCTTCAATCCGTGTCAACAGTGGTGAATATTAAGCGATTTTGGAAAAGTTTGTTAGACCAGCTGCGGGAAACCTTTCAACCTTGTAGTTTTATTAAGATGTAGCCACATTACGTACTGTGTTTATAAAAGTTATAAGTTAATCTTATATCTAATTGTGTCATTCGATACTGAACGAATCGAAATTATGTTTCCAGCGTTGTAAACATTTATTTGAGTTTTCAAAACACTGAAAAAATAATTTCGATTCGTTTAGTATCGACTGAAAGTATTAGAAATGAGATTGCTTTCCAATCGAAAAAGTATTCGATTACGACTGCCAGAATTGGCCACCTGGATGAAGATCTCATTTTATCAGTATACTTAAAGATTCAGTACCAATATTTTTGTATGTTGCAAACATCAGAACACACGCATAATAACTCCACGTATAGTAGTGTAGAGTATGAAAATGTTGATACTGAAAAAACCCTAAACCGAAATCTCAATCAAGATCACTTAAAAGTGCCCGTACACGAGATGTTTTTTACATCTGACTTGTCAAATTTCTAACTGTAAAATAAATACCTTTATAACAATGCTTCTGTTGTCTGACAATATTTCAATTTGAGGGTGCTCTATTTTCCAGGGACCGTAACAGTTATTCCTTTTTTCATAAAAGTCTGACGATAACAGTTATTTTTTGATTTTTATTTTTTTGAAAAAAAAAAAAAAAAAATAACAGTTATTTTTTTAATTTTTATTTTTTCGATCAAAAATAAGAGTTGTTTTATGAATTTTTTTTTGAGCAAAAATAAAAATTATTCTTTAAAAAAATGTCATGTTATAATTATTTAGTTGACTTTAAATATTTATTTTAATGCGCATAAGATATCCCAATGATGATCACACATTTAAATAAATATTTAAAGACAAATCAATAATAATAACACGTAAATTTCTTTAAAGAATAATTTTTATTTTTGCTCGAAAAATAAAAATCAAAAAATAATTGTTATTTCTGTTCAAAAAAATAAAAATCATAAAATAACTTTTATTTTTGATCGAAAAAATAAAAATCAAGAAATAACTGTTATTTTTGTTCAAAAAAATAAAAATCAAAAAATAACTGTTACTTTTGTCCAAAAAAATAATTGTAACTTTTGATCGAAAAATCGAGAAATCAAAACTATAAAAATCATAATAGTTTGTCATAGAAAAATTCATAAGGATCAATATGTTATACTTGAATCAGTTTGCCAGCATTTACTTCTATATGGTTTTTTTGTTTTAAAATTTCAAAATAACTATTATTTTCGGTCCCTGCTATTTTCTTCTGATAAACCATCTGACATCAGTAGTGCGGTTCACTAACTTTTTTCACGATAATCGTATCGTTAAAATAAATATAACGAAAATTTATCGAATTTGCTATTCAGTAACGATTTTAACGATATTCGCTGTTGATTAAAGTCTGCTGTTTCTTTAAGCAGTTTTTTTTCGCTATTTTAACGACAATTATTTACGTTGTGTTTATTTAATCGATAAAGTGTATTTTATGTTTAAAGCGGCTGGGGCCCGACTTCTTACATACATACTACATACATACATACATTTATAGTACGTATGAGCAAAAACAAAATTCTAAATTCAAAATGTACAAAAAAAAGTAGCAAATTATGAACAAAAACAAAATTCTAAATGTGAAATTCACAAAATAAAATATAAAAACAGTAAATTAAGCACAATTTCATTTGTTTTTTTCTCATTCTCTTTTGTGCTTTTCGTTTATTTTAACATATTGTAGACAGAGATGTTACAAAAACTACAGCTGGTTACAATCGTTAAAAATAAATTACAGAATGACACTATCGTTACTGCAAGCGAATATATATGTCGACAAAAATTACGATTTCGGATCGTTAAAAGTTAGTGAATCGCACCACAGCTGTTTTTATTATAAAAAAAAGTTGTCAGAAATCTAGGCCGTGAGGAAACCAGCGGTTCACTATTGATGGCATTGCTTCAAATAATATGCAAACCCTATAGCGATTGTTTATATTTTTTAATAGAAAATATTTAAATAATAGAAGAACAAAATTATTAATGCAAATTTTGTTATTTTATTCAGGCTAAAGTTCATTGAATTTAATTTTCTTTAAATTATTTTTATGAAGAAAGAACACGAAAAACAATTAAAATAGATAATAATTCAAAAAATTTCGATCTACCAAAGTTAAAATACCATTTGGTTTAAAGATTGATGTTTGACTATTTACTGCCATCCGTCGTCAATGGCGGTGAGTGTTAAACGGCAAACATCTCTGAAGAGATTGTGTGGTTACAATCGGAACATGTCAGGGCAACCTGTCCGTGAAAACCTGGGTTCAATTCGCAGCTCAGTCAAGAATAAAAAAATATCAATAAATTTTAATTCATTTCATGTATTAAAATTCCTTTCTAAATAAAAATAATTTAATGAAAATTAAATTCAATAAACTTTAACCTGATTAAAATATCAAAATTTGGATTAAAAACCATAAACAGTTCAATAAAATAACCATAATACCAATTAAAGAACAAAATTTTTAACAATAAGTTTAGACATTTTTGAAAGGTCAACCAATCAATATGTATTTATGTTCATCGTCACCTAAAACACAAAACAACGTATCATTATAAAATTCGAAATTGACTTTTTTATTGATTACTATTCACTTTAGATATCACATTTCATATGTTCGCAAAATTTTAAACTTCTACCTTAAAGAGTAACCAAGTTATTAACAAAAGTCAAAATGATATATCATCAACTGCATAATTTTCTTAGAAAAAATGTATCATCACACCAGCCAAAGAAAAAATAGCAAAGTATTTTTTTTAAGAGCACAGCTGGCATTGTTTTTCTTTAAATGTCAAAATTGGGTATTCTGTTTTATGTGTTTTTTGTTTTTGGTACAATGCAGATTTATTCTAGGGAAGTTCGACTGTACACCTTTCTTGCGGTTTTAAAGAAAATTAAATGAAGTCCTTTTTTAATACAAGCCACAACTTATTAGTAATAAATTAAAAATTATACATAATATGTGTAATATGTAATATATTATAATTTGATAAAATATTTTTATTATTTCATATTTTAAATCTGTGTTCAATTAAATACAAACATACTTTCATTGATGATACGATATTTTGGTTTCATAAATTAAAAATCAAAATAACATAACACACATAAATTAAAAAAATAATAATAAATATAAAATATTTTTTGTAATAAAAATAGGTCGGTTATACCTTTTAAGTTTATATATAAAAAATTGCTTTTATATCTCAAATATTTTCCATTTTACAAAATTTTTTGGTTCTCTTGTAAACTTATAAAAAAATGATGTTACGTTATTTTGCATTTAAGATGACGATATATAAAAAGCGTTTCATTATTATGTCATAAATTGGTTGGTCCGAATTTAAAGAAAAAATTTTTTAAATTCTGCAAACCCATGCGAAAAATACCGAGACTTTGTTAGAAGCAAATAACATGTAAGTTTGTGATCGAATATTATAAACCCTCTGTAAAGCAGCAACTTTAACAGAAATGCCCAGTTATATCTGACTTGAAAAGTTGACAAGTGAGATATAAAAAACATGTCGTGTATTGTGACCTTAAGTAAACTTCCTGTATTTGGGAAAAAAATTACCGAGGAAATGTCGGAAATTTCTCTGTTAAAATAGGTCTTGCGGCCAGTTTTGTCGTAACTCAAAAATTTTTTTTATAAAACGCAAAAACATTATTACCAATCTTAAATTTAAGGTCAGTACTCATTTGACAGGAATGGATTTTCCAACATCAAAAAAAATTATGGGGTGAAAGAAAGAAAAACTTTAAAATTTAATAAAAATCTAAAAACTATATTTGACAAATCTGGATGAAGGTGTGAAGTTCAACATAATTTTCGAAATAATGGCTAACAGAAATATAAAAAAAACCTTAAAATAAAAAAGAAATTTAATGAAATTTGGTAATAAAGTTTTATTTTGAAATCCTGTTTAAAAAATGATGTTTAAAAAAATCTATCTCATGAAAACTTGACATTTAGTTATTTATTTAATTTTTCCTTGCAAACTTAATTTTCCAACAAGAAATTTTCATCCTGACTCTCCGATTAAAAAAAAACTTTAATGCAACAGGTAGCTGGTAGATGTTATTTTAAGAACTCACAGATACATACACAAATCCCAATATCTGCACTCAACACACACTTACGCATACTCCAATACAACTATATTTTACGAATGCCTGGCACACATTTAAAAAACGATTCAAATCTTCTACATTTAACAAACGACTATTGAAGTTAATGTAAAAAAGCTTTTTTTTGTTGTATAAAAAACTTAAAGCTTTTTTGCTTTTGATTTGAACATCTTGTATTGAATCGAACACCAACCAACAAGTGCTAAACGCCTAAACGAGTGCACGACTAAACACATTGAATTCATTGTCTAACAAAACGTTGATGGTGAAAGATAGAACGTGAATTATTTTACAGTTAGTTCTTTTGCTAGTTAGTTCGGTTTCTAGACGTCGAGCGGTTAAAAAGAAAACGCAAAACGTTGAAATTAAATAATAATAAAAAAAAAAAAATTAAAACGGATTGTATTTTATTTTTTTGGTCAATGCATTTTTGAATGCGTGAGTTTTCAACAAGATTGTGCGAGTTAGACACATTTTGTATTGTGTCCACTTAAAAAATCTATTATTTTATGCAAGTTAAAGAAATTAAATATTTTTTTATCAAATTATCTTTTTTTTTTTTTTTTGCAAATGTCAAAGTCCCACCTGTGGCTGCACTCAGTCGGTGTTTTTATGCTCAAGCATGTGTTTGCGTGTGTGTGTGTGTCAAATAAAGTGCAACAAGTGTTTGATTGGATAAAGAATTAAAAAAATAAAATGAAGTTTTTGGGTTGGCAGTTTTTTATTAAAGAAATATATTAAATGCCATTTAAAAATAGTGGTTTCTTGAAATGAAAATTAATTTTTAAATACATTATTTTAAAGGTAAAAAGGTATAAAAAAAATTTTAAATAAAAAAGTGTTTTTCAAAAACGGTAGATTTTAAGATTACACATTAAATAAAAGTTTAAACAAAGTGGAAAAATATTTGTTTAACAAAGTTAATAATTTAATAGTTAAATAAAGTTTTATAAAAAAAAATTCTAAAAATAAAATAAAGAATCGCAATATAATGTTAAGATTTTCGTGCCACTAATTAGAACATCTAATTAAAAAACGAAGGTAAATACAAATAAGCAATATTTAATATCAATATTTTTAGATTTATAATTGAAGTGGTCCAATAAACATTTGAATAGCCTTAAATTTTAAAAAACTAAAAATTTTCTAAAATTATATATCAAAGGCATTTTAGCCCATAGTTTTATTAAGAGCATCGACAAATGTTTCCAAAAATATTTCTAGAAACCCCAAAATTAAATATTAGTTAACATTTTGTAGCCGCCAAGAACACGGTTACCGTTTGTTGACTAAAGTCGCCATTTGACCCGTTTTTGGCGGTCTGCGTCTCTTTTTGCGACTTTTTAATTTAATTAATTTTGCGACTTTTTCAATTTTGTTGCGATCACTTCCCTTAATTATCAAAATAATCATCAAAATAAAGAGCAGCGATTTAGTTTGGCATTGTATTTATAAAATTAAAAGCAGTTAAGAAATTATTCTTCATTTGACAACATCGTTTTAATAAATTTTTTGATACATTGGCATCGGTGAAATATTAGACAGCTTTATTGGGAATTTCTACTAAAATGAATACAAATATAAAATGTTTGCAAAAAGCATCACCCATTTAGACAACTAACCCCCATATTCATAAAAAATATTTTTGATTAATAAAAGGTTTATTAAACAAATTTTCATAGAAAATTCGTATCATTAACCTAAAATATTTTTTATAGAAATGAGGGTAATTCTTTAACGGATTTCAACAACACACTTCATATTTATTTTGTTTTGTTTGATTCGTTCTATGTTTATTATGTTTTGTGTTATGTTTTTAATACATAAAAGTCATTAAAAAAGGCTTGTGACTTTTATTTTCTTAAATGACTTTTTTGTGCGACTTTATTTTTATAAAACGAACTTTTGTACTACTTTTTATAAAATATCCAACGGTTACCCTGAATAAGAATATTTCAGTATTTAAAAAATTTTAAACTTGTAATTAAAGCAAATAAAAAAGCTTTAATCCGCTATGGCGAATCTTTGATACCCTACACCGAGATTAAGAATATTCCAGAAGCGGGATTTATATGGCATCTATAAGTTCCCAGCAAAAACTAGGTAATGACTTAAAATTACTTAACCACTTAGTTTTCAATGACTACTTCATATTATCTGCATTACATAGAAATAGTTTAGTAATGGTTGTCGTATAATCTGATAAATAAGCACTTGCTTATGAGTTGATTAACGAAATTTATAATTAATTCATAAAAAAAAAACATTTAACGTTTTATTTATTCAAATCTAATACAAATTGATTTTAAATACATATTTGTTCTTACAATATGTTTTTTTCTATTTGTTATAAATTAATAAGAATTTGAATATGAAAAATTTAAATACTTAATTGATTTTAATGACTTATTTAACTCCCTTTTTGTAAGCGAATGTGGTAATGACTTATTTAACTCCCTATTTGTAAGCGAGGGTGGCAAGTACTTGCCTCCAATGACATCACCGTGTTAAAATAATGAGTTAAAATGCCAAGAGTAGTTATATTAGCTTTTCAACTCATTACTTTGCAATGTAAGTTTTTGCTGGGTTATTAGCCAATCTTAAGGAAAAACTGACTTCTTAGTATTAAATTTTTTGCGGTTTTAGACGTATTCCGATCTTTACGTAATTTGGTCATGTTTTTTAGTCTTATAAAACTATGACATACCAAGTTTTGCCACAATAGCATTTTTGTGACGGTTTAAGGTTTACTGAAGTGTTCTCCTAGAGTGGGGGTTATATGGCCCCTCTGGTAAATAATTTACCGATCTTCACAAAATATTGTGGCTTGATTTCTAATCTTATTAAGGCCCTAATTGTTTAAAACGTAATGCAGCGCTAAAAATTACATTGGAAGCAAAAACATTTAATAATTTCGTTGTTGCTTTCTACAGAAATTCATATTGCATTTTAAAATTTTCACCGTCACAAGATATGCAGCGCTTGAAATTTAAAAATTCAATATGAAATTCTGTAGAAAGCAACACCAAAATTGAAAATATATTTGATTTTGCTTCCAATGCAATTTTTATCGTTGCGTTGCCTTTTACACAATTAGGGTCTAATTGTGCCAAAGCAAATTTTACTACAATTTTGTTTGCGGATCAGAATAGAAAGTGTTATAACGAATTTACTTAGAGCCGTCGCTCTTGCGATATGACGGGCTCTCTAACTAGGACAAAAAGTCCCGGGAGCATGCACATTTTTAGGGAAAAAACTTCCGGGCAATTTGCGCAGGAATACCCGGGATTTTTTATTTAACTAAATATAAGTGTAAACAAGAAATAAATGTAAATTGAAATCCGATATGTTAGGCAATGTTTAATGTTTGATGCTCTGAAATTTCAAACATGTAAAAAAAGAGGAGTCAAAATTTACACAATTTAAAATTTTTTTAAGAGACCCAAATTTATTTTAGAAAAAAAAAGTTTTTCCTGCCCGGCTAAGAAAAGTTAATGATTTTTTTACGCAGAGCCGCTCCATAAAAAATTTTTGGGATTAGATTCTGAAAATGCAGTAAATGCTATTTCTGTAAGGAAATTCCGAATTAAGCAATTAATAGAGAAAACGATGAAAATAAATTAACTACACTAATAACAAGTTTTTGAAGGAAGTGGTGAGAAACCTTAAAATGTCCAGAGAATATATATGGGGTATTTCATGTCAAGTGACCAAACTTTTGAAATCGATGTTTTCCGATTTTTGCACCGATCCGAAATTTCCACCAAGGTTAGTCCTATTGGATAGTAATTTAGACACAAATTTTCAACAAGATCGGTCAAAAAGTTTCTGAGTTAGAGTTAGGAAAAGTTAGGGGTCAAAATTTGACATTTTGGCCAAACAGGTGTTCTTTCTCATCGATGTCACTCATTACCTATTGGTGTTAGCAAAGGTTGTCCTAAACAAATTAGATAGCTATTTCTTCAATCTTTCTAAAAAAAAAAATTTTATAATTTTTAAAATCTGTTTTTTAAATTATTTTTTAAGCGTGTATTTTTTCGACTATAAAGGCAAACACTGGTAGAAAGGGAACGTGTTTTTTCATTGAGTAACATTTAAAAAGAAAAGATTTTGTTAATGCTTATTCCGTACTAAAATCATATTTTCAAACAAATATTTTGTAATATTTTGTTTAAACCATTTAGCTATTTTGCCTTTATGTACTTCAATGCTGTTGGCTTTGCATATAAAGAACTGAATTTTTTTCTAACGTTTAAAGCATTAATAAATTTATTTTATAGATTTCTTAAATTGTTATTTGTTTTTTTTTTCTCAAACAATATTATGCATTCTCCTGTCAAAGGCACTGCTTGCATCAATTTGAGTGCAATAGGGTATAAAGATTAAGATTCTCATCGTGGCAGAGCTATTGGCTGAACAGAAAAAAATAAAAATTGATTTCAAGTAAAAAATTTTTAATATTAATTAAAGAATTGATTAAATTTGCACCAGTAAACAAATGAATAGTATAAATTAAACGTTTAATTCACTTGATTAAATGTTTAATTCACTTGATTAAATTTTTAATTAAAACTGATTTTATTTTGTGATTAATAGTTTAATTAATGAACACCTTTGGAGAATTTTTTTTTTCTGTGTACTTAAGATCTTAATTGAACGACTTGCTGCCTTTTTGCACCAACTTAACATTAAAAGGATATATCTTAGAATATTTAGTGAAGCCATAAACAACATTTCGATATACTTTAAAAAGCCTTAAGTGAAACAAGTCCACTAATAATAGGGTTCATGAATATACGTACCGAATAAAAATATGGAGCTTCTAACGTAGCAGGTTTGTAGGGGAGAAATATTAAAGTTTCGGTTACAATCTCGTTTACCGAAGGTGTGAATTTTAAATGGCGAGTTCCTACTTGAAGGTAATTTATTTCTGATACAAAAAATGCTTTATTTAATGCATATACAGCCAGTGAGTGTAGCTATCAGCTTTACACACTGCATTTTTGTTAAAGCTATTTTTTAATATTTTCCCGTAAGCGAATGGAATGGCACTTGAAATGTTTTTTTTTTATAAAACTTATTAAGAGTTCATTCACTTACTTTACCGCATCTTTGTATGTTTTATTGTGTTGCATATAAGTCTGCGTTTATTTTTTTAAATGCACCATTAGGGTCAAGGCGAATTCATACTGGGTGGTCTTATTTTGAAAACGGATACAAAACTGTAAAATACTTTAACGTTGTGTCAAAATAATACAACACTGTAGTAAACAATTCAAACAAACATTTTATTTTGTTCTTAATTTTAAATTGTGTGTTTTGAAATGTACTAATTTTAAAACGTTTTAAACTTCATAATTCTAAGTAAAAATTATAGAATTTATGAAGGATTCCCCAGAACCGCCAGAACGGTATACCATTTTGACACATGGTTAGTTATCAGCTGTTGCTTAAGTAGCAAGCCAAGGTAACTTTGTATGATTCACCTTGATTAGGGTTTATTAACATGATAACATTTTTATTTGGTATATACTAGGGTTTTCATTCGGTTAACCGATAATCGGTTAATTGACGATTAATCGATGTAACAAAATTTTTAATATTTTCTTGTATTAAAATATATTTTTTTGTGTTTTTAATTATTTGCTCATCTCATATACAAAAGGTATGTGTTTATATTTGTTCATAAGGTGTTCAAAGAGGTGTTCAATTTAAATAAGTGTTTGCTGTCAACAGCTTTTATTTCACGTACTTTTATATGTATGTGTTTAGTTATTTGTTTCTACTCATTTCTTCTCATATCACACATTTGACAGAATTAACCGAAACAATTAGATGTTTTAAAAATTTAAAAAAATTAAGACAGGACTTTAATGGCATAATGGAAGTTTTATATTTTTAGAAAAATCCAGCAAAAGTACTGATAAATTAGATATTCTGTATTATGGGCTGCTTTCGATTTCTCCAATATCTACGATAAATGAAAGAATTTTTTCAAAGTCAAGTTTTATCAAATCTAAAGAAAAAGAATCGTTTAAATCGTAAACATATAAACCAAATAATTTTTCTAAAAGTAACATTTTTTTAAAGTTTATTCTTTAATTAATAAATATTTAATTAATACATTAATACATATGGGAGATTTCATGTCAAGTGACCCAACTTTTGAAATCGATGTCTTCCGATTTGGATGAAAAAATAATTTGTAAGTCAAGACGTCATATGCTAAAAAATTTAAAAATCCTCGTCTTGAGTTAGAAATTATTTTTTTTATACATATTCCACTCACATCCCACTAAGCGAAACTACCTTAAAGGAAAAGACCTAAGCTTTCTTTTGAGCAAAAAAAAAAAAAAAATACCCTTTCCAAAAAAAAACAAAAATAGTTTTAAATATAAAAAAAAAAAAAATATATTAAAAAATTAAAAAAAAAAAAAAAAAAAAATTTATTAAAGGACTTATGTGATTAAGATTATTTTTAGATTATTTACCTTTTTGTTTTTATTATTATTATTTTATATTAATTTAATTATTATTACAAATAAATAAAAGAATTTAATTTGTCAACATCTCTATAGAAAAAGTGATTTTATTCCTGGGATTAACATATTGTGGGTATTACAGTATCGAGAGAATGAAATGCTAGTTCGGTATGTTATATACCGTTGGAAAGGTTAATTTGTCTAGTTTCTCAGCATAAGTTTTATTTTTAAGATTTTAGAAACACTAACACATAAAAAGGAAAAAATTCAAAATAGTGCATATGCTAAAAATTGAAAAACCCTCGTCTTGAGTTAGAAATTATTTTTTTTTATACATATCCCACTTGAATCCCACTAAGCGACCAAAACTACCTAAAAGAGAAATACATAAGCTTTCTTTTGAGCAAAAAAAAAAAAAAATAAATACCGTTTTCAAAAAAAATAAAAAATAAGTTTTAAATTTAAAAAAAAAAAATTTTAAAAAATACAAAAAATTTTTTTTCGAAAGCTTGACGAAATAGCTATCTAATTTGTTTGGGACAAATTTTACTAACACCAATAGATAGTAAGTTACATGGATGAGAAAGAACTCCGGTTTGGCTAAAATGTCAAATTTTGACCCCCTCTAACTCAGAAACTTTTTGACAGATCTGGTTGAAAATTTGTGTCTAAATTACTATCCAATAAGACTAGGGAGATCGATTATTCGACTTTTTTCAATAACCGGTTTTCGAATATTACGAATAGTTGCTATTTTAAAAAACCCGGTTTTCGGTTAGGCAATTTTTAAATAACCGGTTACCCGGTTTTAATTCGAATACTTAAAAACACAAAAATCAAATAAGTTTTTAAAATAAAACGTTAATTTGAATAAAAACAAAACAATTTGCAAAGGTAAGGAACCAACAAAATACATAGGATATCACTTAGATCAGACCTAACAAATATTTTACGATAAAACCCAAGAAAAGTGGGACCAATAAATTTATCAAACTTTAGCTAAATTTTCAACAATTTTGTATTGATTTACTAAACTTTATTTGTAAGAAGATATTTGTATAATGTAATTTAGAAACTGTTGAAGGATATTTGATCTAGACATACGTTTTGCAAAAGCAAATAAATTATTAGAATTTTATAAAGTTATTATTTGAAATATTCTCTCAAATTTATTTTGAATGGCTTTTAATTTGTTGGTGGTTAAGCTATCTACGAGTATATAAATCAATCATATTTTTTAAAAGTTGCAAACGCCAGGATTATCTTTTTCAAATTATTTTGTTTCAGCATTATAGAAACGAATAGTGAACTGAACATTCTTTTTGTGTAATATATTTGTCAATTCGTCGACTACAATTTAAAACATTGTATGACATTGTTTGATTTCTTCAATTTTGTTTTTTAGTTCTTGGTGTTTTAATGAATAAAACTGGTAGACATTTTTCCCATACCGTTGATTCCGCCGTAATGTTCTAGAGTTTTTAGTGCCTTAACGGGTATTTCGTCCTCGGCAACACAACGGGCTTATATTTCACCCAATGATTTAATTTTTGCAGCGTATTTTAGTAAAGTGTTATATGTCGTCGCCTTAGAACTACTTCGAACGGAGTTAAGTTTCATTTGGATCAGATTAATGTCAAGCATGTATACTAATTAAAGGTGATTAATAAGTCGTGACATGGAAGAACCTTTGTAACTCATAATTTTAGGGCACTTCAAGCACCTAGCTTTGTCTTTTTAATCGCATTCGAAAAATTTCTAGAGATAACCTTTATATACATATATTTAATATTTAGAACTGCACACGTTTTTATAATATTTTGAATAGTTTTTGGATTTTTTTATAAGAACACACGCTTTTATAAGCGATTTGTATTTACAGTGTTCATAATGTTTTTTGACCTTTGTTACATTTTGTTTTGACATTCTTCATAAAAAGTTTAGTTTGGCCAATATTCAATTAGAAAATACTTAAATTACGGGTACATCTACAACAATAGTAAGGAAAATTTATATACATTACATATTACTAAAATAACCGGTTAATTATACCAAAATAACCGGTTTATTCGATATTCGAAAAATGGGCATTTTAATATAACCGACTTGGGCAAAGCTAAAATAACCGGTTAAAACCGGTCGAATAATAACCGTTCGATCTCCCTAAATAAGACTAACCTTTTCATCCAAATCGGAAGACATCGATTTCAAAAGTTGGGTCACTTGACATGAAATCCCCCATATATATTATGTATTAATTAAAAAATATGAATTAGATATTTATGAATAATTTTTTTTGTTTGCTCGTTTTAGTTCAGGAATATGTTTGTTGTGTTATTTATTTACTCCAGAGACTCTTTTTACCAGAGTCTCCTGCAGACAAGCGAAAAGCTTCGCGGGATTTAGTGTAGGAATAATAATATTTATTGAAATTACTTAATTTATAAAAAAAAACTTTATTAATCGGTTAACCGATCAATTACAAAATTAACCGATTAAGCCAACACCTCGCTTAATTAATCGAGTGATTAGCCGATTAAAGCAAAAGCCCGATTAAATGAATACCCTAGTATATACTTAATAAGGTCTTAGCTTAATTTTTAGGAACTATAAACACAGAAAAAATTAAAAATTGTTTCTAATCACCAAATTAATAGAATCAAACGAACAATTTGTTGATTTTGCACCTGTTACCAAAATGATTATTTTGATTACTAAAAATTTTAAAGATTTTTATTTACTTTACTAGGTTTAGGCCGGGTTTTCGAGATGTAGATTAAGTTTGAATGTAGTTTAACGTACTCTGAAATTCGGATTTTCCGGAGAAATGAGATTTATTTTTTATTATTTCATTAAAGACGAACATTTTAAGCTAAACTTGGTAATGACGGCACAAATCTGTTTTCAGATTAACATAACCTGGGTTAACTGAGATCTCAAAACCTGAGCGTTACGATATTTATAGTTCTTGGATTTTAAGTAATTTCTAAATCATCAAAAAATTTTGCTTTAATTAAAAAGCTCAGGTTTTGTCAATTCCTAACAACAATTCTACAAGTTTAAATTATTTTATTTTAAGCGAAAAAATCAATTAAAATTTTTTGTTTTTTAATTAATATTTTAAATAAAAAATTTATTAAAAGCTAAATTTTAAAACAACGTTAAATTAATCAAAATTATATTTTATAAATCTAATCCCATATTCATTAAAAATTTTCTATGAAAATTTGTTTAATAAACCTTTTATTAATCAAAAATAATTTTTATGAATACGGTGGTTAATATTTGAAAATAATTAAATTGAAATACTTTTCAAACAATTTTTTTAATTGATAAAAAAACTACTGAAAATTTTTTCTGTGAACTTATGACACATTTAGATCTATGTATATACCATTTCCACCTTTGTTAAACGATTTATTATTTCGGCTTGTCCCCATAACTAGGGGCTTGGTACAATAGGGTCCATCCAAAATAATGCGAATTGATAAAATTGAACTCAGATATTCTCTATATGTGACGCGCAAAATAGAAAGGGACCTAAGGGTAAAAACCATTTTAAAGATTTAAATTCGTGTATCTTTGGTGTACCATCACATATTGGTCTCATTTGAAAGCGACACATCTCATGACGTCAGGTACGTGTTGGTCAACCTTGAAAACGCGCTCATATGTTGTCCACATCAAAAAAAAAAGTGAAATTTGATTTTTTTTTTACCCTTAGGTCTCTTTCTCTATGCGCTGTCACATATGGTTATGTTTCGTTTCAGAATCAGCCAAATCGACCTATTATTTAACCTAGCGTCTATACAATTATGATCCTGTGCCCATGATCTGTAACTCTCGCTTCGAGAAACTTTTCGATTGAAATGCGAGAAATGAAACAAAAATGCCATAAATTTAAACAAGCAACAGTTTTTCTCACTTAACTGCGTCTGTAACATTTGTAGCGAGTAATAACTGGCATGTAAGGAATTACTCGCCAATTTACAGAAAAAATGTGTCTGTAAACTTATTGTGAGAAAGTTCCCGCTTTGAACTGTCAAATAAACTCACGCATAAAAATGGGGTGAGCAAAAAATAATACCACTAAAAAATATATTAAATATGCAAAATGTAATGAATAATAACATGTAAAATTATTTTGCTTTTAACATTTTTGAAAAATATACGAATATTTTCAAAGCTATTTTTTAAACAACAAAAGTTAAAATCGCACTCTACATTATTTGCTCTAGCCGACGGTTGATTTTTCGCCACCATCATTGAAAATTTTTCAATTTAAGTAAATTTTGGCCGTCGTCAACGATAAGTGTGACTGGCGTTCTCAACGTCTGCACTTTTACATCGGCTTCAAGTTACAGACACACTTTTTCTCACTTTTCTAGAAACGATTGAATATTTTGTTTCACATCTTTTCGATGTGAGAAGTTCTCACGAAAGTTACAGAACACGGGTACTGAAATTAGAATTTTGATATTGCCAATACAATATGACACTCTCCGCAAGCCATTAGACGATATCACTAAGAAGTCCATAGACTGGAACCCACAGGGAAGCAAGCGCATCGAACGACCATCACACACCTGCAAAAGCCAAATCATAACCGAACTGTCCGAGCTACGACTACAGTGGAACGAAGTCAAACATCGCGCTGATGATCGAGATCATTGGAATCAACTTGTGGCGGCCCTATGCTCCCCAGAGGAGTAAAAGGAAAATATATATATATACAATATGACATAGAAAACAAATGGATGTTTAATGCTAAGGTGAAGTGTATATAATATTCGTTACAGCCGAATATGACACTTTAAACGGTTTTTTATGTTAATTTTGCTCTTACTACTTTAATTTGAAATTGACCCACATAAAAAAAATCTTTTGTGCAATTTTAAAGCTTTTGCCCTTTTCAAACCATACTGCTTAATTGCCTGATTGAATAAATTGATTGCGTACCAGGGATGATTAAGTCTGTACATTTGTACTCTTTTCAGTACTACTAGCATTTCAGAAGTACTGAAGTACTCCAATGACATGTTTAGTACAATTTAAAAATTGCAAACGCTTTAACACTGAAAATAATTTTTTCATACCAAAATATAATGAGAAGAAAGCAAAAAAATCGTCTTCAAGTAAATAAATACTGTAAAGAATTTAATTCAGACAAATAATTTAATACATTCTAATGATGAATCTTGCTGCTTTAGTTTTGAATTAGCGTTTTAAAAAACGTATGTAGAAATTTGTCACAAATTATAAAAAATAACTGTTTCTATGATTGTACACCATTAGGCCGGGGTTTATCAGATGTGGATTAAGTTTAAACTTAGTTTTACGTACTCTGAAACTCGGATTTTTCCGGCGAAATGTGATTTTTATTTTATTATTATTTAATTAAAAACCAACGTTTTAAGCAAAACTAAGCTGTTCCGTCAAAATGTTGTATACAAACTTAGTAATGGTGGCACAAATCTGTTTAAAGATAAATTAAACTTAGTTTAACTGAGATCTCAAAAATCCAGCCTTAGGGTAAAAAAAGTACAATTTTTTACTGAATAAAGTACAATTTTGAAAATGACATTTCTCATCCCTGTTGCGTACAGATGGCCCTAATTAAGATATTAAAAAAAAAATATTTACACCAGTAATACATGACCTTTCCTTGTCGAGACTTTTGTAATTACATTGTAATTTTTAATTAATTTTCTAAGAATAGAATGTGTTTCAGGCTAAAAAAAATATTAATGAAAAGCAAAATAACAATATTATATCTGTGGTTTTCATGGGCAACCGCGTATGTTATTTTTTTTCGTGTTTGAGATGTTGGTGGCATATTTTTTAATTTTAAACGCTCTTTACATGGTATCCTATGAAAACAACAGATATAAGGCTATTCTTAATCTTTATGAACCTCTACGAAAAATCGGGTATCAATTCATTTAAAATATGCGGTTTGTTCCCCGATTTTGAATGAAAATTTTCTTCTCTTAACTTACATTTTCGTTCGAGTTTGATGTACAGTCAGAAAGTGAGATATCGCTGTATTACAGGTTGGAACAATTTGAGCTGTGGATTTAGTTTGAACTTAGTTTATTGTACTCTGAAACTCGGATTTTTCCAGCGAAATGTGATTTTTTTTTGTTTTTCATGAAATACCAAAATTTTAAGCAAAACTAAGCTGTTCCGTCAAAATGTGTTTTACAAACTTGGTAATGGCGGTTAAAGTCTGTTTTCGGATTAACTAAACCTTGTTTAACTGAGATCTCAAAAACCCAGCCTAAGTATGCTTAGGCAGGATCATGGACCGATTCTTAGTTATTTTAATTTAAGTACATTAACTCTGGATAGTTATGGGCAGCTGAATAGGGTAAACTAATGCCATTCTGTCTGTGTAATTTTTGAAATTGGTTTTTCGAAAACCCCATTTAAGCTGCAGTCTAGAATATTACAAATAGTTTACAACATATTTATTTATTCAGGAGCTCTTCTACCTTGCAGTATAGAGGTTTGGCCAATTGTTCGCCATTTCTGTCCGTCTTTTACTGCTGTTTTGGCCATTCGTTTCTCTATATCGTTTCCTTCGGATATGTCATCCACTGTATCTTACCAAGTGCTTCTTGTGTGTCCTCTTCCTCTGGACCCTTCTGGTCAAGCCTCTTGAGTACTCTTTGGCAGTCTGGAATCTGACACTTAAATTATGTTTTTTCCGCGTATTTTATTGAACTTATTTTATATTGCAAATAACATTTTACAAATTGTAAAAATCATAACAGAAAACATTATGTAACAACACGTCGTGGGCAGGAACTTTTTTATATGGTTTTAATGGACTTAAGCGAGCTGAATCCAAATCTGTTCATAGGTTATGCTAATACATTTTGTCATAACTTGAGATCGATTTGTCAAATATTGTCTAGGCACTTACAGATAATTAGGAAAAAAAAATTTCCTTTCAGTCATCCAAATAGTTTTTTTTTAATATTTTGAACTGTTTCGGAGTTATTCAGAAATTGGGGTCGATATTTTTTTTTTTTGCAAAATTAGTATGTACTATGTTAATTTTATGTATTATTCACTATTGTGGGTTTGACTAATATTTCGCCCGAAATAAGTCGAATATGCTTAAATATTTCATCATAACTTGAGAACGATTAGCACGATTTGGAAATAATTACCAGTGAAAGATTTGGAATTATTTGAAATTAAATTCCGCTTTAACCATATTAACAATAGTTTTTATATTTTTAACAGTTTCGGTCAGTCTTGTTTGTTGATAGCTTTGGCTTTTCTTAAATTATTTAGGAGAGCGTTTCCTGATGATCTGGCCTAAGCAACCAGTGAAATGCGCATAGGAACAGCTTATGCTCCAACAATAAATTTCAGTATTTTTATCAATTATAAAAAAGGGAATTAAGCACAATAAATAAAATCTTTTAATTAAAAAAAAAAGAAAAAAAAAATTATGTATTCCTAAAAACAAGTTTTTTGATAATAAGTTTCGGAGATATTCAGAAGATAAAAGCGGCAAATTTCTTAGAGCGAAATGAATGCTATTTTTTGTTTTCAAATATTCATAAAAAAATTATAAGAGAAAAAATTTTACACTTTTGTAATTTATCGGAAACATATAAAATAATTCATAAAAATTTTTATTTATAATACGTATACTGAAATTTCATGAAATTACTTTTTGTGTAAATGCTGTGTTATAAAAAATAAAATTTTGTGACTTTTGGTACATTTTTCTTAAAAAATCATAAGATAATTTAATTTGTCGAATTTCGGCGATTTTCGGTGCTAAATTGGCGACGAATGTGAAAATATCGAACATCCCGGATTTATTCAGACATAAGTATACGCCATGGTATAAGTATTTATTTCATCATGGTATACGCATAGAAGCCAGTCACACTTACCAAGTGCACTTGCTTGCAAATATTTAATACGTACACATGTGTGCATAAATTTTTCGAAAGATTATGTACATTATAGCGACTCAAGTTGTATGGAAGCGAAATTCGTCCAAGGTGTGCCCCCCTCAAACCTCGAACCTTGGACTTTTTTAAGATGACATTTAAAATATTTCGGCTCCAGCTTTGACCTATCGTGAGCTGGACCATTTTGAAAAAGGGTATATTTTTGCATGTTTTGTTAATTTGAGAATCTGTTTCCTCACCAACATATGCAATATGGGTATCATAAGAAAGTTTTTTTTAAGAAGCGTTCAACTGTATGTGGGTAATTCCATGTCAAATCGACCAAGAGTGGGACCCGACCTCCTTCGATTTGAATGAAATTTGATGTGAAGGGTTCTTTCATCCTATAAGGAACATTTTTATTTTCGTTAATATATGTTCCTTATAGGATGAAAGAACCCTTTTTGCAAAAATATAAATTATTTACATACAAAGATGTTGTACTTGGCAAAAGAAAAAATTTGATACCCATATTGCCCTATTTTACTTTTTTGTCAAAACGCGAACTAGCACGAATTTAAAAAAAAGCTGACACCCGTATTTAATTAAATCTACTTAAGATTAAAATATGTTAATTTGGCATTTTTATTACCAACAAACCCGAACAAATAATTCAAAAACCGTTCTTTTTTACAGAATATCCTTAAAAAAAGGACATGGATGATCGTCCTTGGACAAATTGTATATACAGTTGAACGCGTCTTAAAAAAAACTTTATTATGATACCCATATTGTATATGTTGGTAAGGAAAGAGATTCTCAAATTAACAAAACATGCAAAAATAGACCCGATTTCAAAATGGTCCAGCTCACGAGAGGTCAAAGCTGGAGCCGAAATATTTTAAATGTCATCTTAAAAAAGTCCAAGGTTCATTTTTAGGAGGGTACATCGAGCACTTTTTTTGGTGAGTCGCTCTAATGTACATAAGCTAACTACGCATGACAAGAACAATTTTATTAAATCATTATAACTTACATTAAAACTGGGACTTTTAATAAAACAGAATGTATAAAAAAGTATCTCCTCATTTAGTAAAAAGTATCAAAAAAGTGGAAAGAAATACAAAAAGTATCGAATTTGGGTGCATTTTCTAAAAGTAGCAACGAAAGTACCCAAGCAGTCGAAAAAGTGACAAATTGCTACTTCAGTGGCACCAACGGTAACGCTACTTCTAAGAGCCATTAATATGAATACCTTTCAGAATCTCTGGCGAAAGAAGCGAGAGCGGAAGGCCTACCCCGCAATAACAACATGAAAAGAAAAGAAATCGCTATTAATTTCGTTACAAAAAGAAATATTTAATATGCAATTATATTTTAATCCGTTTTCAAGCAAATTTATTAAATCTCTCTGCTGCTTATTAATAAAATTATTTGTGATTTAAAAAAAAAAACATAAAATACATTTAAATTAAAAGAAAAAAATTACAGCATTTTTTATCTTTATTAAAACTACAGTAAATTTAAAAATAAAATTAAAGTAAATAAAAATAGTTCCCATATAATTTGGGAAACCAAATTATTAGTTTCATTACCCTCGTGAAGGTTGTCGACACGCATACACAAATATTACATAATAAAGATAATTTCGATCTGCTTGAACTTATTGACTTAACCTCTCTCCAAGAGCAAACACGTGAATTCAATGCTCTTGATTTTATGGAACACTTTAACACTGTACATTTTATTTTTAGCACTGCAGCAGCTCAATGTTAATTTGTATTTGTACGCTACATTTCTATTGGTGGGAAAGGCATAATGCGCTTGTGCTAAAGTTTGTAACGCTTAAAAATACATGTACGTGCGCGTAAATATTCGAGTTCTTACTTTCATTATACCGATTTGATTGGAGTCTGGCTGCCTGTGTGTCTATGTTAACCTGGGGTATAAATTACTGATCGCATTTTTTTCTAACAATTTTATGAAATTTGGTAATTAAGCTTTTGTTGTTCGTAGGACGAAGCCTATTTAAATTGGTGATTTCAGTTCAAGAACCTTTGACCCCTGAACTACTTATGTTAGTCATCTGGTCTAACAGAAATCGTACTGTCCGGATGTTTTCCCGGAATTTTATAAGATTTTGATTTGAATTCAAGACAAAATTTTTTTTTATTTCTTAAATGATCTAGCGCAACAAGATAAAATCTTATAAATTACGGCGCTAGTGATATTATCAATATAATTTCAAAAAATCAAAATGTAAAATATCAAAGTAATAGATAAAAACATTTACAAACAATACAAAAAAGTAAAAAGTAAAGATTATTACAAAAATTAAGGTATAAGGTATTAACCAAGTATTTCTAATAGCTCCTTTTTAAACGTGTTTGCGTTGCTTAAGAGTTGAAAGTGAGTTGGAAGGGCGTTCCAAAACGGATTGTAAAAACAAAAAACTGTCGTTCCGACATAAAGCTGACAAATCTGTGCTGAATTAATTTGTTTCCACGATTTGATCTGGCAAATTGCAATTTTTTATATAGATAGCTACACGCAGAGAAAAAACATGTTTACATATGGTCACCTCCAACAAAACTATTTTTAGACAAAATTTTAAACATATTATGTTTTAATTTAACCATATTATTGCCACCGACAACCATATTATTGTTTAATTAGTCCTCCATCAAGAAATCACAACCATATTATGGTTGCCTCTAAACATGTTATGGTTAAATATGGCAATAATTTGTTTTTAAATTAACAATAGTATTTTCCTCTTCTCCAAGTGCAACATGCTATGGTTGAAAACCAGCCATGCTATTATAAGTGTTAAACATATTTTAGTTATTATTGACCAAAACATGTTCGGAGGCAACCATAATATGGTTGTGCCATCTTGATGGAGGACACATTTCACCATAATATGATTTTCTGTGATAATAATATGTTTAAATTTAAACATAATATGTTTAAAATTTTGTCTAAAAATAGTTTTGTTGGAGGTGACCATATTTAAACATAGTTTTTCTCTAGGTGTAGGTTCTTTGGATGTAATAAGTTTATGCAAAAATAAAAGGCATCTAAATTGCAAAAGATTTTTAAAATTCATTCCATAAATTTGATATGAAAACATTGATATACTTTCACGGCTATTTTTGTTGAATACATATCTTGCAATATTATTGTAGGTATTCTATTCGTATTCTAAAAGGTGTTGAACTTTTTACAGCCCATAAATTTCTCAGCATTCCGTATACTTTTCCAACGACCGAGTTTATATGATTTGACCAAGTTGGTTGACTGTTAAAGGTAACGCCGAGATTTTTCGATGTGCTAACTAGGGTTACAGCATTGTTATTAATTTTTATTTCAATATTATCGTGAAGATCTCTCGAATTTTTTGAAGATTTAGATAGAAAAATACATTTCGACTTAAGGGGGTTAAGGACTAATCCATTTTCCAAGGCCCATTTATATATTCTTTTTAAATTATCAGTTATACTGCAAACACAGGATTGCACATCTGCTAAACTAGCACTACTATATAGCTGAACATCATCAGCATACATATGTACCTCGCTACTTTTCAGAACGTCTGGTAAATCAATTATCAAATTTTTTAAGTTTTTCATGTCCAAAAGGTAAAGGTTAAAAGAAAATTGCACTTGTAGTTATGTTCAATATTTTGTTAACAGCTAAGGCTCAAGCTGTATGGTTACATTTGTCCTTCAAGGTGTGCAGAAAAAGATCAACGAGAAAAAGAAAGACAAAAACATGTAAAATGGGGAAAAATGTACTTTGGAGCTCAAGTAGAATTCTTGACAAAAAGTATAAAAAACAGAAGTAGGGAGGAACATCCCTAGGGGAAGGGGAACTAACACCAAACTTGTCACGTGATAGTTCTAAAGTAGTAGAGACCGGTTCTAGTTCTAACACTTGAAGGGGAGTTGTCACTTTAACATGGCTATGTCCTAGGACGGGGTTAATTGGCACCTTTTGCACACTTTGTAACAGGTCAAAGAAATAACATAAATGGACACATTCAATTTCGGTTAAAAAAATTTTACCTGTCAAAGAAAATACGACAACAAGTTCATATCTTTTCAATGAATTTAATAAAAATAATTTTCATTTATGGTGACCATTTTTATATTATCCAGGAAAGTACAGGCCAGGTTCGTTTGCCTTCGCTATTTGACCCATCACAAAGAGCCAAAAATATATCAGTTTATCACCTCCTAGGCTAACAACATGTTAATATGATGGATATTAATATAAAGTAATAGAACCATAAAATGTAATAGAACCAGAAAGAATTAGCCACTACCCGCGTAAAATCCAGTTATATGAACAGTTTTGTGTCAGTTACCTTTCCTCTGGCCTAATTACACTTTAAACCAGGAACCGAAAATAACAGTTATTTTAAAATTTTAAAACAAAAAAAAGCATATAGTAGTAAATACTGGCAAACTGATTCAAGTATACCATATTGATCCTTATGAACTTTTCTATGATAAAATATTATGCTTTTTAAAGTTTTGATTTTTTTTTTTCGATCAAAAATTACAGTTATTTTTTGATTTATATTTTTTCGATCAAAAATTACAGTTTTTTTGATTTATATTTTTTTGAACAAAAATAACAGTTATTTTTTGATTTTTATTTTTCCGATCAAAAATAACAGTTATTTTATGATTTTTATTTTTTTGAACAAAAATAATAATTATTTTTTGATTTTTATTTTTTCGAGCAAAAATAAAAGTTATTTCTTTAAAGAAATGTACGTGTTATAATTATTAAGTTGTCTTTAAATATTTATTTAAATGTGTGATCATCATTGGGATATCTTATGGGCATTAAAATTTTTTAAAGTCAACTAAATAATTAAAACACGTACATATCTTTAGAGAATGACTTTTATTTTTGCTCGAAAAAATAAAAATCATAAAATAACTGTTATTTTTGATTGAAAAAATAAAAATAAAAAAATAACTATTATTATTGTTCAAAAAAATAAAAATCATGAAGTAACTGTTATTTTTGTTCAAAAAAATAAAAATCAAAAAATAACTGTTATCATCTGACTTTTATGAAAAAAGGAATAACTGTTACGGTCCATGCTTTAAGCACATTGTCACCAGTTAAGTGACATGTATTGTTTTCTCCTATCACAATTCGTTCCTTTTTGTCAAAATGGGCTAAAAAGCATCAACATTTTAATAAAAACTAAAATTTTAGAGCTGTTACACGACCTATGGATACGTCTAATATATAGTAGAACATATTTGCTAGTAGAACATATTTAGTAGAACATATTTGCTGAAAAACTCGGAAAAATCGGTTCAGATACAAAAAAGTTATTACCAAAATATAATTTTTTTTAAGAAAAATACCTATTTTCGGGAACCGTAGATCTTTCCGAGTCCAAGTTTTATTACCAAAGTAAATGGTGTGTTTCTTCCTAAAGACGTCGGTGTCTATCAAATCAGTTGAAAAATGCCCGAGTTATGACCAAATTACTGAAATACCAATATTTACTTTTTTGTTATATAACTAAGTTATTTTATTAAGTTGTCAATTGGCTTTAAGGCCAATTGACACACATTTCCCGCAGGGATGAAAATCAATTAAAATCATTAAAAAAATTTTTCGATCTACCAATTTGGTTTAAAGATTGATGTTTGGCTATTGACTGCCACCCGTCTTCAATGGCGGTGAGTGTTAAACGGCAAAGATTTCTGAGGAGATAGTGTAGTTACTATTGAAACATGTCAAATCAACCTGTCCGTTAACGTGGGTTCAATTCCCCGGCCAGTCAAGAAGAAAAATTATCAATAAATTTTAATTAATTTCATGTTGTAAAATTCCTTTCTTAATAAAAATAATTTAAAGAAACGTAAAATTAATGATCTTTTAACCTGATTAAAATATAAATATTTGGATTAAAAACGATAAACAGTTCAAGAAATTTACCACAATAATAAATATTTTTACTAACAATTGGTTTTAATGTACAAAAGAAAATCTTGTTTTACAGAAACTATAATCAGAGAAAAGCATAATTCTCATATCGTGGGACCGAAAATTACACATAAAATTTTGGTTTTTGGAAAAAGAATTCAGAAGATAGACCTCTAAAATAAATATTTACATCCCACCTATCAAATGTTGTCCAACAAGTTCTATAATTGCTCATAGGTCTCAAATAGGAACCAGTCGATGGTGTAGGTATCATATAGTTTAGCTTGCCCGAACATTATTTTTTACTTGTTTTTTTTTTGCTGTAGTTCAATTTAGTTGTTAATGAAAAATTCTTATCTGCTTAGTTACATATTGAAAAATATCTTTTTTTTTTTTAACATATGCAAATATTTATATCATCCACATACAATTTATTTTATTTAAAACACTCGAATGTTTATTTAACCGACAAAGAATAAATTACAAATAAAAGTTCAGAAGTTATAAAATGTGTGCATTTTTTTTATCCGGTAGTTCGCATTAATTTTGGTTTCTATACGCCTTGCGGTTAATAAAAAGAAAAAGTGGTACACCTCCTCTGTCAGTGTTCTGCATGGGATTCACTACTTTTGATTGATTATTACCAGGTGTAAATATTAAAACACTTTAAATGGCTGCATGTAAAATTTTTTCATTTCTTTTTCTCTTTGGTTCGCTTTGAATAAAAGTGTTGTTGTTTTGAAGCAAAAAAAGTTGAAACCGGTTGCTGCGTGTGAACGTAATGGCATTTTCAAAAGGGAATTTAAAAGAAGTTGAGCATCAAAAGATGAAACGTGTAAATTAAAACTAAGAGTCGTTTGTTTGTGCAAACTTACAAATTAATAGAAAAAACTGTGTTTTGGTGCAACTGTGCAAAAAATAGTTTTTTTTTTAAAGAAATTTTGAACAATTAAAACATATTATTGATTTTAATGCCTTTTATCTTAACTAACAAAACTTAGAGAGGTTTTTTTCTAATGCTAATTTTTCCTTTATACCAAGTCATATTAAAAATAGCTTATGTATAGTTAGAACAAAGTAGAAAAGGAATTAAAATTCCTAAACTCTTCGGATAAATTATGTTTAAGATGATAGATGTACGTTATATTAAATAGTAAATAAATAAAAAAATAGAATAAACATATAATTAACTATTCCTGCGTCGAGTTGAGTTTAGTTTACAACTTCCCAAGGTCTATCCATTAGGTCTGCTTAAGGAGCCAGATGTTTATTTGGTTTATTCCTCAACCATGTCAAAAGTTGTTTACATTTTGCTTATACATGTATATTTTTGTTTACGTTTTTTGATTTTTGCCACACATACATGCATACAAAACACGTTATTCGTTTTGTTTTCTCTATGTAGTAGTAAGATTTTGACAACCGTGAGGAAAATTACACAAACAAAATACCTGTTGTTTTTTGTACTGTTGTATTGTTGTAGCGGTAAGCAGACCTATTGGATAGGCCTTGCAACTTCCCAGGCAGAAAAAGACAATCAGCACGACGCTGTGCCGACGTTGGTGGGGATGCTATTAACATCAACGTACTGTCTACCAAATTTACAATGTAGTCACAACATTAAAATGATAACATAACGCCAAATGTGCGTCTTCCGACTGTTGTTTTTAGTGTTGCCACAACACTGTAAATTCAAATTTACACTATTGGATTCACGAATTAACAACGTAGTCACAACATTAAAATGATAACGCCAAATAACCGTCTTCCGACTCTTGTTTTCAATATTGCCACAAAACCGTAAATTCATATTTACAGCAATGAATCAATAAACATAAAACTTTAATATAATCTTGATCTGATGTTGATAAACCGAAAATATACTTCCCATACGCTGTTGTGTATTTGCAATTTTTGAACGCTAGCCAATACCTCTTAAATAAGATAAAGTTTTAAAAATGAACAGGCCTGCCACAGAAATTGTTCGGAATGGTTTTGAATCCGTATTTTCATTTCGATCGATTTTGTTTTACCTTCAGACTTTGATCGATTTTCGTAATTTCGACAAATTTTAATTTTGTTATTTTTAAGTTAAATGTGGCAATATTGTGCAAACCAAAACAAAACTTTTTTCGTTCGAAAAATTAAAAGTTATTTAATTCCGAGAAAATTTATCGGTTTTCGTTTTCTGAAGAAGCTTTTTCGGAATTAAAAAAGCTTTCGATCGAAATTGATTTCTGTGACAGGCCCGTATATTTAAATTTTATATGGAAATATTTTTTTTTTTTAAAAATTCATTGTTCTATGTATGTGAAAAAGCATTTATAAAAGAAAAAAAGAAGGAAATGAAGTTTAGTTCAATAGGTACACATGTATTTAGCCAACTACTTGTTACTTTTTCTTCCAATGTGCCTGTCTTTGGAGTTTGATAGCCATCGACTTGTTTTTGTTATAGCCAATTTACATTCCAACGAAATCTAGTACTTTCGAGATTTCGAGCCAAATCTAGTTGTTTTTGGCTAGATTTCCCGTACAAAGCAAAATCTACTCCGTGACTAGATTTTGACGAAGTCTATTCGAAATCTAGTAGTACTTATTGATGCAACTATGTTTTTCCCCATATAGCACTAAAAACTACTTCCCTGCACAAGAAAAAAATGACTTTTTAACAAAAAACAAAACAAAAACAATAAAAGCTGCTTGTTAAAATTGTTAAAAAATTCAAAAATTTTGTAAAATCTATATATAAAAAAATAAAAAATACACCATTTGAAAGGTATTTACTTACGTAAGTGCACAATATATATCGCTATAATATTGAACTTATAACATAAAATTATAGATGCAGGGGTTTTGAATTTTCGTTAATATTGGGACTGAAACATAAAATTAAACATGCATGGTTCTGAGTTAATAAGAATCTGAAAGGGGGAGATTTTGGTACGTTTTTCTTCTACAACTGGTACTTTTATTTGATTTTCGTTAATACTGGGTCTAGGAATATAAAATTGAATATGCAATGTCCTGAGTGGATGAGAATTTATAAAAGGAAATCGTGTGGAGCATTTTGTTCTTCAACTGGTATTTTTTGAATTTTCGTTAGTATTACCCTTTAAATATAAAATTAAACATTCAAGGTCCTAAGTAAAAGAAAATCTGTTAGAGGGATCTTTTTAGTTCTTTTTCGGTCTTTAACTGGTGCTTTTGGAATTTGTATTAATACTGAACCTAGAAACATCAAATTCAACATGCAGAGTCTAGAGAGATTGAGAAACTATATAAGGAGACTTTTTAGTACTTTCTTGATTTTCAATTGGTACTTTTTGATTTTTTTTTATATTATTGAACTTACAAAACCAAATTAAACATTTGCGAACCTGAGACCCCTCGACAAATCGATCCACTAAGGCGAAAATAAACAAATGCGTTTATATTCTTCATATTTGCATAAATAATTGTGGTCAAATTTCGACCACTTGGCAAACACTAGTAATAAAAAAATGCAAATGACAAATAATATTGATAAAATAAATGAAGTTAATTATAAAGAAAATGTAATACAAATTTTTAAATGCCTATTTCTTTATATGTAAGTATGTGTTACACAAAAAAATTTCAGTCGTGAAAACCAAATCTCGCTAATGTCAAACAAGTATAATGTAAACGAACTAGATTTGGAGGTAGATTTCAAATGAAATCTACTAGATTTCGATGTAATGTAAATGCCCTAATAAAATTGTTGCCTCTGTTTCTACCTTAAACTGCATAAGAAGACAATCTACCAAAAATGTATCATTAGTACATTTATAAATATGTATGTACTTTAAAAAAAAAAAAGAATTCGGTCCTTTAAAAGTATTGTACGTAATGGTCGAACTGAAGTTTTCTTATATACGCCTTTATTAAGCTTACCACAAGCACTAAACTGGACTTGGAGCTGTGGATCTAATACAAATTACTATATGTTTGAATATACAGCGTAGTAGCGGTATAGAATTATTGTAAACACGGTATTAGGATGTTAGGGGGTAGTTCTTGTAAATACTGTGTTGAAGCAGTATAGTTTTATTGTAAATACTACATTACGAAACTAAAGTCGTATATTTGTATTTAGGGTGTTGTACCGGTGTAGAATTTTTGTAAAAACAATATTAAAAAACTAAGGTTGAAATTTTGTTTCTACAGTGTTGTGATGGTACAATATTTTTGGAAGATTCAAAACTTTGTATTTAAAGGGTCGTGGCGGTACATAATATTTAGAAGAGTCGTAATTTCTGCCCTTATATGTCTTTCCTAACTTGTACACAAAAAAAAAAAAAAAAAAAAAAAAAAAAAAAAAAGAATATAAATTGATTTTAATTAAAAAATTTGTTATACTAATTAAAAAATTGATAAAATTAAACAAATTAATAGTATCAATTAAAAGTTTAATTTACTTGATTAAACGTTAAATTCGCTAGATTAAATTTTTAATTGAAACGGATTTAATATTTAATTAATGCTTTAATTGGTGAAAAATTATAAAAAAATTTTTTTTGTGTAATTATAAACCAAATGAGGCGACTTAAGTCGCATGGCGACGCTAATCAAATTTCGAAAACACAAAAATATCATAACGCCAACCTAAACAACAAATATCGAGGGGAACGTAAATCAAAGGATTACTGTACTACACTTTGAATTTCACATCGATTATTTTCAGGGAAAATGTTTCGAGAACTGCTGGATACTGCGAAATTCTTGCTGTGAGTAAATTTTTGCTCTTAAATCTTTGTAAATATTTATATCTAATGTGTTAATATATAACAGGTATTAGAAAACTAGAATACGTAAATTAATTTATTTTAAAAATAAATTAAAAGTTTTAAAAGAATTATATATAAAGCAACTATTATTCCTCTATATTTTATAAGAAACTTTCTATATGTATTTAAATCACTATTCAATAATATTTACTCGTAACACTTAAAATTTGTTAAATAATTCTTTGTTAATCAATTAATAAAAACTAAGTTAATATGATAACAAAAGCAACTCGAACTTTGAAATAATTTTTTAACACAAAATAGTAAAAAAAAAAATGTAAACAAGTTTTATTGTTAATATTTCCTTCTACAAATATTTAAACCACAAATATGTTTTTTTTTTTTAAATTTCGTTACATTTAATGTATTAATTAAGGCACTTAATTTATGTATGTAAAATTACTACCGTGGAATTCGTTTTGACATGTTTAAGGTTTAATCATAAACAAATTCCCGAAATAACAAAATTAATTACGTTTCAATAAAAAACAAGTCAGTGTGCTATATTTGGCAATGCCGAATCTTATATACCCTTCACCATGGTGCGAAAATAATAGAAAGTCATATAAACACCGTTTTATATTGTGCCACGCCCACTTGTTCAATCTCGCCTATATTTTTCGGATGTTGTCTATTTAGTTACCATGATGATTGTACTTAATTTGGAAACCTTAGATTATATATATGTATATATACCAGCTAGCCTACCGGGGCACCATTAATTTAATTTATTAATTAATTTATTAGTTAATTCTACAATAAAAAAAAAAAAATTAAAAAAAAGTAAAGAACACAAAAAAATTTTATTTATTCGCCATATGAAATCTAAAAAAAAAAAAAAATTATTGGGATTATATAATGCCGGGTTATATACTGCCGGTTAACGAAACTTGTGACACATACTATACAAGTAAACTGTGCAATATTTTATTTTTAATATAAAAATAAATTTTTTTTTATTGTTAGCATTCTAACTTTCATGAGTCTATTGCTGCTAAAACGTCATAGTTAAGGCGATTTTTTGCATAATTCTAGGAACCCTTTCCAGAATATTTTTTCGCGCTTATTTTTTGTTGTCATCTTCTAAAAAACCGAGACAAAACTGAACTGAACTAGTAACTTATTTTTTTGTAAGATTCTATTAATATTTTTATTAAATGAATTAAGATGAATAATTGAAATTCGAATTCGAAGTGAATTAGCAAAATCAATTTTTTTAGTTAAACATAAAAATTTTATTTTAACAAAAACACATTTCTATACCAACTACTGGTAGGAATTATGTAGTGTATAAATTACACTGCTTAATTTTGTGAAATCCCTCCATAGAGTACCAGTCCCATGCCCACTCTCGGAAAACACTTAAATAATCCTAAACTTGTAAAGAGTAAAGTCGCAATTTTGCACCAGTAGAATCAATTAGAAAATAAAACCAAACGGAGCTTTTGGTTTTTTCTTTTTGTTTTGTGCATTTCAAAAGACATTTCTTTCTTTAATTAATTTTCTTCTTTAATTATTTTCAGCACTTCTCACATTAAAATTTCTTTATACTTGTTGGACACGCTCAAAAAGGAATAATAAAATTTTACTTTTTTCTTTTCAATGACAGTATTCACGGAGTTAACCAAATAATTATATAAATATCCTCTCAAGTGAAATTAAATTTCTTTTTATAAAAAAGGTTAAGCAAAAAGATTAAGTTAGCGATTTCGGGATGGACTAAATCCCAACAATCCCGGGACAAAAAAATTCAAATCCCGGGATTTGGTATTCGCCGGGATTTTCGGGACTGGCATCCGTAATCCGAATCGAACTTCCTAAGCACCAGCCAATTAATATGGAAAGACTTAAATTCGTTGAGCGTCGCGTAGAATCAAAATATGAAGCTGATATTGCCGGAGAGCTTTTTTATGGCTTCTAGAAAATTTCAAGATGGTAGCCCAAAAACTGTTTTCTTTAAGGCACCCCAATGTACATTAGGGTATAACTTTTTGACACTTTTTGCGAATATCAAAAACGGCATAGTATAGTCGTGTAGAACATTAAAATTTATAAAGAAAAAATATGATAATTTTTTCGGATCGTTAAAAAAGTACACGCAGGGATCGGTTTGAAGTTTGAAAACAACCATTTTTATTTCAAAAAAATTTTAAAAAATATATACCTGATATTTGTATATACATATGTATTCCTATACGTGTCACTTAAATGCTATTTTGGAATTTATCCACAGCTTAAGATTTAATAATTTTCCTACGGCTTGCAATTCATCCCAGTTCAAAATTCGTTATATGTAAAAACCTGAATAAAATACCTTATGCTTAAAGCGATATAAACATATAAGCAATGATCCTAATTTCACAGGTTGTACCATCACTAAATGCCTACATTATTATCTTTTAAAGGAGTTTTCAAAAATACACCATTTCCAATCAAAATTCATGCAAAATTAAAATAAATTACAAAATATACGAAAAAGTTATAAAGCTTTTTATTTTAAAAACTTTATTTAATTTAATTTTGGTAAAAGAACCTTCAGCAATTCCTTTGTAACAAAGGAGTAATATATGTGCAGAGCGAGCAATAGAAGTTGTACAAGATATATATCCACTGTGTAAATCATCACGAACATTAAACTTAAAGTTTATTTCATCCAATAGTATATAAATTCAAAACTATTATGTAAACATAGAATAAATTAATACATGAATATTGTATAAATACAAAAAAAAATAATTAATAGAAAATTTTTAAAAAAAAAATTTCTTCGAAGGTTTTAGGAATTTGCTGCCCTGCGTGACGATTTTTTTTGCAAAACGACGGGAGACAGGTGTTTTCATTACTAAAACTTTATTGGCCACTCCGTGGTACTATGCCAAAATGTTGGTTATCGCCCTAATGTACATATTTAAAATATTGAATATTCGATAATTGAAAATATAATCGAAATCTACTTACCCATTTACATATGTTTATTTTTGAGTTGTGACGTTGTTTAAATATATATTTAAATAAGCAACATGTTTTTAAAACAATGATCAATGTTGATTTAATTAACTGTTTATTATACTTTTATTAAAAAACAAAAATATTAATTAAACAAATTCCGTATAATTCTATATTAAACACATTAAACACAAAAGAAAAAAGAAAAAAAAAAAAAAAAACAAAAACAATTCAATTCAATTGTTTAATTTAAAATGACAAACAAGCCAATTAAACTTCAACCCACCTTAAAGAACCGCTAAAATATTATTAAAACAATTAAAAGTGCTATATTCGGTTGTGCCGAATGTTTGATACCCTCCACTCAGAATATGAAAATTTTGGTAGTGGGATTTATGTATTAAATAATGGAACGATCATAACAAACACACGCAGAGGAAAAACATGTTTAAATATGATCACCTCCAACAAAATTATTTTGAAAAAATTTTTTAAACATATTATGTTTAATTTAACCATATTATTGTCACCGACAACCATAATATTGTTAAATTAGTCCTCCATTAAGAAGCCTCTAAACATGTTATGGTTAAATATGTCAATAATTTGTTATTAAATTAACAATAGTATTTTCCTCTTTGCCAAGATCAACATGCTATGGTTGAAAACCAACCATGGTATTATAAGGGTTAAACATGTTCGGAGACAACCATAATATGGTTGTGCCTTCTTGATGGAGGACTAATTTAACCATAATTTGGTTGTCGATGACAATCATATGGTTAAAATAACCATAATATTTTTACAAGTTTATTTAAAAATAGTTTTGTTGAAGGTGACCATATTTAAACATGTTCTTTTCTCTGGGCGCAGTTATGATTTTTTCTAGGTATATAAAACTTATGAGCTGTTTTCACAACACACCAAAAAACTGAGGACTTTTCATATGAATTTTTCTACACGTTCAATCACTTGTCTTTTGAAAACAGGACATTAATTGGTTTTAGGCGCATTAAAGTGATTTTCAGGAGCAAATTTTTTATTGGACCTATAGGAGATTATAGACCCATCATCACAGTATTCGGTAGAGCGATTTCTAGTCTTATGTAACTGTCGAGGACCAACTTTTACTACAACAGTTTTATTTGTTAAGGTTTTAGGCATACGAAAATGTCTTCATATAGTGGGCTTTATATGAGGCCTATCGTTAATTATGGACCGATCTTGACAAAATTTAGCAGAACAATTTCTAGTCATATAAAACGAGTTGTTGCAAAACTTTACGAGAAAAGATGCATTCCGTCATCAATTTATGTACTTTTCTTTTACCAAAAATATTAATATTTTAGGGAGGTTATTCACAATTCTTTCCGTATTGAACCCATTGTGCTGGATTTCATTCACATACTGTAAAGGAAAACTAGAAACAATTTGACTCCAATATTGTTCTTTCCCTTTAAATCGTTCGAAAGTGACCATAATTTTAATAGACGGACATGGCTAAATTGACTTAGAATTGTTCAGGGACCCAAAATATATATACTTTACTGATTAGAATATTTTAAAAGTTTCACACGGAATGACAAACTCAATATACCCTCATTCACCACTAGACGTGGAGGGTATAAAAACATTTTGATTATACAAATTTTCAGACAGGTGTCAAATAAAAACCATTTATAGAAAATTTATTAACTTTATTTGTATATCACTTTATTTGTAGAGCTTCTGCCCTGAAAAATAAAAATAATTTTTTGCCACTTTTGAAGCAGCTGGAATCTCTTTTCAATTGAAAGTCAATATATTATCAAGGGCTAGCTAAATAGTCAGTTAATTACTTTACAGCAGTGCAAGAAAACTTAATCACTTAAAACAAATGCGTTGACAAAGCATCACAAATATAAAACAATGCACAAATTTCGCAACCGTTATGCAGTGAATACCTTTAACCATGCAATAATGAACGCAAGTCACTGCCTACAGAAAATTAGCTAATCGTTTTAGTGCTGCATTGCAACACTGCTTTACCCTGCCTTTTCACATGCAAGTAATTACTTGCAAGTAGTGTATATGTATTATCAACGAAAATGTCGAAGATAAAACCGAAAGTCTTGCAAGTTACTTGAGTGTTTACACAGTCAGTTTTCAAATGTTCTCGAAGCGAAAACATCTTATGAAAAAAGCTTCATTTTTGGGTTAAAAAAAAAACATTATCATGTAAATGTTATCACGAAATGTATTTAATAATATTAAATATAAATAATTTTTAATCCAAATTTAGATATTTTTTTTTTTTTTTAATTAGGCTTAAGTTCATTGAATTTAATTTTCATTAAATTATTTTATGAAGACCGGAATTTAACAACATGAAATCAATTAAAATTTTTTTAATGATAATTTTTCATTCTGGACTGCAAAATTCAAAAAGCAAATTTCGATCTACCAAGGTGAAATACCATTTGGTTTAAGGATTGATGTTTGACTATTGACGTCGCCCGGCCTCAATAGCCGAGTGAGTAAAACGGCAAACCCCACTGACGAGATTGTGTGGTTACAATCGAAACTAGTATGGGCAACCTGTCCGTGAAAGCCTGGGTTCAAGTCTCAGAGCAGTCAAGAATGAAAAATTATCATTAAAAAAATTTTAATTGATTTCATGTTGTTAAATTCCTGTCTTCATAAAATAATTTAATGAAAATTAAATTCAATGAACTTAAGCCTAATTAAAAAAAAAAAAAAATATCTAAATTTGGATTAAAAACCATTAACAGTTCAACAAAATAACCACAATACTAGTATATAAATAATTTAATTATTTCTTTATTTTATTTTCGGTCCATCTTGATGAAAAAATTATTTTTATTTTTAAAATATGTGAATCCAGTATTGCCGTAGTTACCGATATCATAAAATTTTCTGAGAAAATATTTTGATTAAAATTTTTTTTTAAATGCTTGCAATTTATGTTTTAAAATACAATGAAGATGTGTTGCTTTGTAGTAGTGTTTTTTTTTGTTTTTTATTCTTAAAAACTCCCAGAAAATCAACAATAAACATAATTTTTATATTACTAAGTACTAGTAAATTGATACCAAAGGCATCCACGGTAACACTGTTTCTTTATTTGTCATTTTACTTGCTGCAAGTGTCAAAAATTTACTTGCAAGCAAATTCTCTTGCAAGTTGGGCTGCAAGTGCGAAAAATGTGATGGTGTTAGTAAAAATGTGTGAGTGTATTGAGTTTTTCGAACTTGCACTAGCATGTATAAACGCCGGGTTAAGGAAGTCAGCCTATTTGGCATATCTTTTTCAGCAGGGCTGTGGGGGTCGGAGTCGAACTTTAAAAATTGTATATCTTGCAGTCGGAGTTGGAACCATTTTTATACCTGTTTTTTTATAAAAAGTATTTGCCAATTGAACCTGTTAATCTTAGAGTAGTGTTACCAGCAGGGAAACTGGAAATATGCACTAAAAAAAGTGTTTAATGTGCATTAAATATGCAGTTAAAACTTGGTAATATGCCCCAAAAATTGTAAAAAAAATTCCCTAAAATAAAAGAGGGCTTATTTGAAACAAAACATTCAACAATTTATTAATATTTGCATAAAATAAATAAGTAAAAAAGTACAGTCTGTCAGGCCCGACCATATTGTACCCTACATCACAATTTTGTTCGCTATTTCGAACGCGTGGTTAGTAGTGGACAAAACACAACAAAATTACATTATGAGTTTTTTATGCCAAATATTATCTAGATATTAATATCTATATAAAATTTTTAGGTCTTGAAGTGATTTAAGCGAAACGGGATTTATACATGGATTCACTATTGCCAAGACAAAGTAGCTATTATGAAAGTTATTGCTGTCAAATATGTATATCAATACTGACATTTATAAGAAAGTTATGGAATTTACTGGAGTACTATTTATATGAGAACTACGGTTAAATTTGAACCGGTTCTAATAAAATTTTGTATGGAGATTTTGATATAAACCTTTTTGGCCCGAATTGGGGCTAAATACCAACATAATAAAATGGGTATTATAATTCATGTATTAAAATTGTTAAGAAGACAGTTGAATTTAAGTATTCCGATTCAGAAATTGATTCTCAGACAATCGGGAAGAGTGGGTATAAAGCCAATATTTCTATGTCTGACACATATGTATGTATATGGTTATGGGGGTATAAATAAAAAGCCATCTGGTAACAAAAACTTATTTAACTTTTTTGTTCCGCACTTGAAATATGCTCTTTGAACTTAAAAATGTGCTGCAATAATGCTCTTTAAACTAATATATGCTAAAAAATGCTGTATAGGGTCAAATATGCAAAAAACAGATCGATGTCAAAATTCACAAAACAGATAAATATATTATTTCTGACTTCATTTGTTGCACAAGAAAAAAAAGCAGCTTTGCTTACTGGTCGGCAAAATAAGTCGGGAGCAAGAACTTTGTTATGTAATTATAATGGACTTTAGCGTTGTCGTTCCAATTCCGTTTTCAGTTTTTTCTATTACTAGTTTTTTTTCACTAGTCTAGTTTTTCTTTTATGCGACGGATTAATATTTCGTCCGAAATAAGGCGGTTCTACTTAAACATTTCATCATAACTTGAGAATGATTTATCTGATTTTGATCAAAGCACTTACAAATGATAAGGAATAAAATTTTCTTTAACTAATTTTAAAATAATTTTTTTTATATATTCAACTGTTTCGAAGCTATTCAGAAATAAATTGCGATAAATTTAATTTTTCATGCAAAATTAGTACTATTTTTCGTTTTTAAAAATTCTTAAAAAAAATTATTGTGACAAAAATTCCTAACAATTAATAAGTGCTTTGATCAAAATCAGATAAATCGTTCTCAAGTTCGTTTTAAAGTTATGATAAAATGTACTAGTAGAACCGCTCTATTTGGGTCAACAAAAAACTGATAACTGATTTGAGGTTAGACCGTGTAAATCTTAAAATTTCATATATTTTTATTTAAAACTATTTTTTTTGCCGACCAGTGTTATTTGTTATATTTAAAATAATTAGATATGTACATATGTATGTATATGCCAACACCGATTAAACATATAAATGCCCACTGATTTTTTTTTAACAAAAAACGCAACATGTAATTGCATCAGGGTGTACGAAAGGACGCAAAAAGAAAATACTTAATTACTTAATTTGAGCTGGTTCAAAGCAATTAAATTCATTTAAAATGTTGTGATTTGAACATGTCGTGAATGCAATTCATGTCACAGTGAACTGATTTAAAGATATTGTGAATTAAATTTGTGTTATTGTGAATGAAATTTGAGATAGTGGGGAAACGAATAAAAATTGTGCTGGTTCACACTCTTCAAGTCTTCGCCGTCAAGTCTTGAGTTTTTAGTAGAGAGAGGAAAATATATTACATTCTCTTTTTCCTAAAAACTAAAACTTCAACAGTGTGAACCAGTACATTGCCATCATCCCCATTTGCAATTTTTATTGAAGCTACTTTTTAAAATTCTGCGTTGAAATTGCACTAGATTCCAGATTATGAAATTCTAGGTTTGCAATTTTTGTATATTTATCTTGTTCTTTTTATATTTTATATATAAATACAAACACACCAACAGCCATCTTCAAGTTGAAAAGTGTGAGAATTACAAGACAAAACAGAATTGCAGAGTACATGAAACTGAGTACCCCTCTCCAATCTTCTCACCTCTCTTTACCATAAACTCATAAACTGCTCCAACAAGTCTGGACGATGTCATACAAAACTTATTACTGTTTTCATTCTCTGTTGTATTTTACACACGTGTTTTGTTATTATATGATCATAAGCCTTGACTTCTTGCTAATGAATTTACTTTTCCTCGGTTCTTATATATTTTACTAAATAATTGATTTATTTTCAAAACTTCGGTACCGTAAATTTAACGTTTCACATGATTGTTTACCAAAACATACTAACACAATTAAAAACTTTAAGCCATTCTTTATCAACATTTTAGGTTTGTTTTATAACATTTTATGTAAAAAACGAAAAAGGTTTTTAAATTAAACAAAATCACTTGTAGGATTTCATTAGGAAATGCATTGACATTGAATGCAGTAAAAATCAATTTTATTAGTTAAATAAAACAATGTACAGAAGATAAAAAATTAAATCTAGAAAATTGCTATGAAATGGAAAATAAGTAATTACTAGAACTAAACTAGAACAGAACTAGCACTGAGCTAAAACTGCACTAGAACTGCTTAGAATCGAACTAGAAATGAACTTGAACTGAACCAGAACTGAAGTAGAACTGAACTAGAGCTGAACTGGAACTGAACTAGAACTGAACTAGAACTGAAGTAGAACTGAACTAGAACTGAACTAGATCTGAACTAGAACTGAACTAGAAATGAACTAGAAATGAACTAGAACTGAACTAGAACTGAACTAAAACTGAACTAGAAGTGAACTAGAACTGAACTAGAACTGAATTAGAACTGAACTAGTACTAAGCTAGAACTGAACTACACTGATAGAAAATGCGTCATAATGCTGATGTATTTTGACATCAGTAGTATGACAAGTGTCTTCGTTTTTGACCCCATGACACTTGTCATCGTTTACATCACTTGGCGAAATTGTCACCAGGGTCAAAAATTCAAATTATGTGATCAATGGGATGACACATCGGTATTACAGAGTTTAATAAAACATGTCATCAGTGCGATGACTCAGTAACATCAGAGGAAGGGCTCATTAGGTATTAGTCATTTGAATTAACTTTAGTAGAATCGAGAGAATATTATTATTTACTTACCCGTTACAAATGATGGTTTAAATTTTGTTGTTCGCCCTTTGCTTACAGAAGAACTATTAATTATAAGACACCAGCATCATGGCCAATATTCTTTGAAAATTTGATGTATTTATTTAAATAAATAATTTAAAAAAATAGAATATGGGAATTTTTGCTGCTTATTTTACTTTTAAAACATGAAAATAATGTTAATAATACACAAAATGTGGAATCGAATTGATGTCACTGTAGTCATAGCATAGCATTGATGGCGCATAAAATATGGCAACATTTTATGATGACGTTCGCCATTGGAGTGATGTCACGTTTTGCCTCACTGATGCCATTTGTAATAACATTGATGTCACAATTCTGATGTTAGGGCATCATCAATATGAAGATGCGTTTTTCTATAAGTCTACATTCACACGTTTCATCTTTTGATGCTCAACTCTTGTGTTTTATGGAGAGGGAAGCAAGAAGAAAAGGGCTTGGTACGGAGATGCCTGTACTCGGGCAGTACGCTTTGTGTTCTCATTCGTAGGTATATGCACAACAATGGCTGCATGTAAATTTTTTTCTTTTCTTTTTCTCTTTGGCTCGCTTTGAATAAAAGTGTTGCTGTTTTGAAGCAAAAAAAGTTGAAACCGGTTGCTGCGTGTGAACATAATGTCATCTTCAAAAGGGAATTGAAAAGAAGTTGAGCATCAAAAGATGAAACGTGTAAATTGAGACTAAGTGTAGAACTGAACTGAAAAAAGTTAAAAATCACATTAGTTACCCAACACATTAAGACCAGCATAATTGTATGGGCTTAAGGTAGTGGTTAACCAATGTGAACTTTAATTATTTGTGCATAAGGGAGTTAATGTTTGAATTTGCTGTAAATTTCTCAGTGGAAAATTAAAGTATTCAAGCCAGTTTCCTTTTAATATTTTTGTTTTTTATTTTAAACATTTAAATACCATTCCAATACCTTTAATATCTTTTATCGAGTATAGAAAATTAAAAAAAATCACGCTAAAAGAATATGCATAAGCTAATTGATTTTTAACAATTTTAAATTGTATCAAGAATATAAATAAAAATGTTGTGTTATTTAAATCTGCTTATTGTATGAGTGACTGTGTTTAATAAGAATTTACTAAATTCATTAACACATTTTGCAAATCTAATTATTAGACATAGAATAAATTAGTGCTGAAAAGAAAAAAAAAAAACACTTGTCGCACGATATAAATAATATAATTACAATATAAATGCAATGAGATTTAGTATATATAAATTTAAGAATTAGAAAAAGGTTTAAGTTACTGTTGAGCGTTTAGTAATGCCATGAAAATGTTACAAATTTAATTGCAGTCTGGCGTACATTGATAACAAAATAATATTATAAAAGTTGTTGTTATCTAATGGGTTTTCATTAATTAAAAAAAAAAAAATTCCTTAAAATTTTCAAGAAAGTTAAAATTAAATTTTGTTAATCAAGAATATAAAGCTCTCATTTTTAACTTTGCAGCGCCTTTGAAAAAGTTTTCTTAAAGTTACACAAATTTACACTTATTCAAGTGAGAGGAAAATTTAAAACTACAAGTAAAAGTACTATATTCGGCAGTGCCGAATCTTGATACCCTCCACCGAGTGTTTGAATATTGCAGGAGTGGTTTTTATATGGTATCTCTGAATTGTTAACTAATCATTATAAAAACTGACCTCACAGTATAATAAGTCGTGCGTCGCTTTAGACGTATTAATGTCTATTACAAAAGTGCGCTTTTTATGGAACTACCAGTACATTTTGGACGGATCATTACACCATCATGATTAGGTTTATTTTTAGGAGTATAAAAGTAAGTTTAAGAAGAGGGTTTTATATTGAAGCTACGGTAAATCTTAAAGCGATCACAAGGCTCGGTAGAGTGAAAAACTAAGGCCCTAATCATGTAAAACGCAACGCAACGCTCAAGAATTATATGGAAAGCAAAAAAAAAAAATCATAAATATTTTGTAATTTTGTTGTTGCTTTCTAAAGAAACTCACATTGCGTATTTAAATTTCAAACGCTGCGTAACTTGTGGCGTTGAAATTTTTAAAACGGTACATTTATTTCTGTAGAAAGCAACAACAAAATTACAAAATATTTATGACTTTGTTTTTGCTTTCAATGTAGTTCTTTGAAGTTGCGGTGCGTTTTACATGATTAGGGCCTAAATTGCACCAAATTTCAATAGAGCAACGTAATTTGTTAAAGTTTTAGGCGTTTTAAAGTGCTTTTCGTTCTAGTTATGTTCTTGTTCTGTTCTAGGTTAGTTAGATTTATGTTCTAAACAGAAAAAGTTCTAGCCAATTTTTTTTCCAATTAAACCATTAATCAAAAATAAAATTAGTTTTAATTAAAAATGTAATCGTGTAAACTTTACGTTTATTTATATCAACAACAGTACTGCAGAAAATGTTGTTAATATCAACAAATATTTAATTGATACGATTAATTTGTTTACTGGTGCAAATTTAATTAATCTTTATACATAAAAACGTTTGTGCCGTGTATGTGCTCTTAAAACTCAAGAACCGCTGGACCGATTGACACTAAACTTGAACAATAAATTATCTAAGTCGGGAGCGAGGCTTCTCTAAAGTTTAGGTGGCGCTGATGTGATATTCAATTTATTTTATTTGGCTGAAATTTACAAAATATATTTATTACACAAAAATAGCGCTAGGGCCAAATTATTAACAAGATTCTGCACTATTTTATTTTTTATTTTTATTTATAAAATCCCTAGCAGCGCCAGGACCATACAGCTAGTTTTTTAATAAATATCACAAATTTCTTAATTGAAAACCATTTTTATTTTTTTTCTGTGCAGTGCTGTAGTGCGATTCACTAAATTTTTTTACGATAATCGTATCGTTAAAATAAATATAACGAAAGTTTATCGAATTTGCTATTCAGAAACATTTTTAACGATATTTGCTGTCGATTAAAGTCAGCTGTTACTATAAGCAGTTTTTTTTTTCGTTATGTTAGCGACAATAATTTACCTTGTGTTTATTTAATCGATAAAGTGTTTTTTTGTTTAAAGTGGCTGAGGCCCGACTTCTTACAAACATACAACATACATACATACATCCATACATATGTATATGTATAAACAAAAATCAAAATGTACAAAAAAAAAGCAAATTATGAACAAAAACAAAATTATGAATGTAAAATTCACAAAATAAAATATAAAAACAGTAAATTAAGCACAATTTCATTCGTTTTTTCTTTATTCTCTTTTGTGCTTTTCGTTTATTTTAATATTTTGTAGACAGAGATGTTACAAAAACTACTGCAGTTTACAATCGTTAAAAATAAATTACAGAATCACACTATCGTTACTGCAAGCGAATATATATGTCGACAAAAATGACGATTGTCGTATCGTTAAAAGTTAGTGAATCGCACCACTCTTATAGTACATATCAGTGATGGAAAATTCAGTACTATGGTACTATTTTCAGTACTTTTTCTTTTAACGAATACCGTAGTACCCCCACTTCAGTTTTAGTACTCTTTTCTTGTTATGCTTCTTTGTTAAGAAATCCAGCGTTGCTATTTTTTTTAAATATTTTCTACCTGCCAATAACATACAAAGTACACATACACTTTAAAGTTCTTTATCGTTCATGTTTTTTGTTGCAAAATATTGATATTCTTCAAGCATCAATGTCATTTTAAATGCGTTTTAACTACATGGCTTCGATGGCGGCATAACATACTAGTATAAATTTCCTATTTTTACTCACCAATAATTAACAAACATATTTTGAACACCACTAGAAAATATGTAATAACATTTTTGTTCGGGAATTAATAATTAATTAATTTTTAGTTTGTTAAGCAAAATTTTATAATATTAATATTAATTATAATTAATATTTTATTCTTTGATAGATTTGTTTTTTTTTATATTTAAAAAAAAAAAAAAAAAAAAAAAAAAAAAATTGGTTATATAAAAAGTACCAAAATGGTTAATAAGGTACTCCTTTGATTAGTGGTCAGTACCATCTCAAATTTTAAATTTTCCATCACTGGTACATATTGAGTATTTTTCTAGTTCAGTTTAAGTTTACTTCTGTTTTCGTTATTATATCCTACACCCCTAGAGGTGAATAAGGGCGTACTAAGTTTTTCAGTACGATTGAAATTTTATTTATTTTCATCTTAAGCCCCATAAAGGATACATATCCGTCTGTCCAACTGTTAAAAATACGCTCACTTTTGAACATCACCACAGAAATGAACAATAGTGGTGGCAAAATTGTGTAGTTCTCCTAAGCAGTTTGGGATTGAAATCCAGCTCAATCGTTTCAGTGGGTCCATAATTAACTATAAGCCCTTTATAAAGCCTACTCTCGGGAAACACTTTTGTACATATAAAATCATAACGATTAATACTATTGTAGTAACACTGTCAAATACACTCTCAAATTTCGTGCAGATCGGCCAATAATTTACCATCCGATATAAAGCCCGCTCTGGGAAATCATTTAAATATAAATTAAGCTTTATATGGTCAGAAGTAATACCGTGTAGTTTTCAGATAATCGGTCCATAATTTATCATTTCGTCAGCAGATAATTAAATTGTCGTATGTGGATTCCGATAGTTTCGAGTAAATTGAGGTTGAACATATTTAATTTGAAAATTGCTTCAGCAAATACCACATACGACAAACTCAACACTCCATATCTCGAAAACCGTATAAGGTATATTAAATGATTACGCCAAATGAAAGATCAGGTCGGAAAACCTAAGGAATCGATCTTAACTCAAAACGCAACAAATCCACATACGACATTTTAATTATCAACCGATGATCTGTCTCATATAAAACAGGCTTCTGAAAATCACTTAAAAATGTATAAAACAGTTAGGCAAATTTCATTACTGTATTGAAGTTTGTTCAAATTTGGGTTTAAATACCAATACAGAATTTTGTGATGATTTATCCCTAATTTATCATGGGTCTAATTTAAATTCAGATTTCATAAAGACTTCGTTAATAATTTATCGATATAAATATAGAGCCCACTTCAGAAATATTCTATCTGTTGGTGGAGGGCATAAAAGATTCGGCAGAGCCGAATAAAGCCCTCCCACTTATTTTCTAGTGGTTTTCTGGTTTTGTTCTAGTTTAGTTTTATTTTTAGTTTTTTTTTTCTATTTCAGTTCACATTCAGTTCTTGTTTTCTTCTTGGTGCTGGTAGTTTTTCACAATTGTGCAAATTAAACCAGAATTTCGTTTAAATAAAAATTACTTAACAAATTTTTGATGAAGCAAAAAAAAAAAAAACATTTTTTTTTGTTATAACCATTTGACTGTCTGGCTTGTCTCTTTATTTTGTTTTGAATCCCTTCACAATTATTGAAATAAATTGTTTTGGAATCAAGAAACTAAATGAACCATTTTTTTTTTAAATAAATAGCCAAAGAAACAAAAGAATTAATTTACATTTAAACAAATTCAAAGATTCATTAAAATAATGTATAAATAATTTTCTCTGGCACGAGGTAAAAGAACCCAAAGAGCCTGCTTTTGTTTGTCTGTCTGTTATGTCCAGTAAAATTATTCGTCCTGATAATACTAAATTATGACTTTAATTCCAAAGTAGCAGACGAATAAACCTTCAGGGAATATTGAATATAAATCAAAATAGAGTGACATTGAATTTTAAATGAAGTCAATTTAATACAATTTTATTTGAACCAGAAAATATTTTTGTTTGTTTAGTTAAACTTGTATAAAGCTCAGTAAACATTAAAAAGCTATTGACTGATAAAAAATTCAGTCGGTGTTTTTGCAAAAAACAAAAGTAAACTATTAAAGTATTAAATAATGTTTTAATAATATGAATTCTTAATAGATTGAAATGATATGAGAATAAAAAAAAAAAAAATATTTTATTTTCAATTATTTTATTGTACATTTTTTGCAACATATGTACATACATATGTCGTTTTTGTTAATCACTGTAATCCTTTTGTATCAAATTTCAATGTTTTTGTTATCTCATGGATATGAACTCCGTGTTTACTAGATTTTTTTTTTTATTGGAAATCATGATATTTAATATGTGAAATTTAGTAAAAATGAGTAAGAAAGTATAGTCGGTCAAGCCCGACCACATGTTACCTTACACCGCAGTATTTTTAAACAAAATTTTCGAGAGAGTACCCTGTTTGGGATCCATGGACCCGCCAGAGCAATATTTTGTTATAAGGTTAAGAATCATGTAACAGTTCTTTGTGACGAATATTATTTAGATATCTTAATCTATATGAGATTTGTTTTAATCTAAACGATTGAAGGATGGGGGTTTAGATGGAACCTATGGTTACTTTGGGCCTTCCAGCAAAACATTTTGTTACGACAGAGTTGATTTTATAAAAGTTATTCAGCCTTATTACGGTTCTCGATGTCGAAAACGACTCTGTAATAGATTAAAGTAACACACAACCAGTGTTCTTTAATCTACTACAAAATTCGACTTACGCTATTACCGACATCGAGAACCGTAATAAGGCTGATTATCGCCAATTTTTATATCAATACCAACATTTATAAGTTTATAAGGAAGTTCTGTTATCTCAACGCAATTCTGTTTGAACACAAATAATAAAAAAATATTTAGGCCCTCAATCATGGTAAAGCGCAACGCAACGTCAAAGAATTACATTGAAAGCAAAAACAAATTCATAAATATTTTGTAATTTTGTTGTGGCTTTCTACAGAAGTTGATGTACTGGTTTAACATTTTCAACGCCACAAGATAAGCAGCGTTTGAAATTCGAAAACGCAATGTGAATTTCTGTAGAAAGCAACAACAAAATTACAAAATATTTATTAATTTGTTTACGCATTCAATGTAATTCTTTTGCGTTGTGTTGCGTTCTACATGATTAGGGCCTTATGCCCAATTTTCAGGATAGTAGTTATTTAAATCTATATTATGTTAATTTTCATTAAAACTTAAATCGTATTGAATTACAGATTGATTTTTTGAGTTTTATATGAAAAGTCTTATTAAATTAAGATAAAAGTATGGTAGCACTACTAAATTTTAAAAAAATATCATAAAAAAGTGTAGTTATTTAAAAGGTGGTCTCAAAAACAGCTGGCTGTTATTACTTTGTCTGTTGTTTTTGTATTGTTGTGATATTGAGCCCACCTTGCTAAGTTAGTCCAATGGAAACTTAAGTTGAATTTAAATGTACCATATCGGTGACTTAAGTTTCATTTAAGTGTTTAGTGAAGAAGAGAATTTTGTATTTAAAACGATTTTAAACATAAATGTGTTTTAATGTCAATCCTGAAAATTGGCCATTAGTGTTTGTGTGTAAAGAAAATATGTCAAACCTACGTACTTTCACTTTCTCGGGAATAAAACACGAATTTATCCATGGAAATAAAATTTATTTCATGAAAAGGAAGTATTTGTTAATTTCAAGTTTGTATAAATTTTTTGAGTTAACACATTTTATAATTAAACAAAAAAAAAAATTATTTTCCACTTGTGCCTCAATAACTCCAAAACTAATGCCTAAACCATAAAATGGCGTAATATAAAGTATTTCGATGGATTACATTACAAAATCGAGTATGTCGTGTCAAAGCTACGACAAGATGTATGTAGCACTAGGGCTATAACGAATATCAGAAACGGCATAGTTTAGTCGTGTAGAACATTAAAAGTTATTGATAAAAAATATGATAATTTTTTCGGATCGTTAAAAGAGTTCACACAGGGATCGGTTTGAAGTTTGAAAACAACCATTTTTATCTCACGGAAATTTAAAAAATTATACATCTGATATTTGTATATATTCTTATACGTGTCACTTAAATGCTATTTTGGTATTTCTCCACAGCTTCAGATTTAAAAATTTTACGGTTCGCAATTCATCGAGGTTCTAAATTCGTTATGTAAAAACCTGAGTAAAATACCTTGTGCTTAATGCTTAAAGTTTTTTTTTTTTTTTTTTTTTCATTATTTATTTATTGAATCTACATATATTAAATATGTATGAACTAACAATAATTAATCAAATCTTATACTAATACTTTATTTTTGTCCTGCCAATGCTAGACGAAAATTTTTCTCCGGTTCTGTTCACATATGTAGATGTTTAGCGGTCTTCTCGTCGGATTAGTCCTGCAGTATCTCTTATCCTTAATCTAGAGTGACCGCGGTCATTTAAAATATTTCGAATTAGTGGATTTGGGTGCAACTTAAGCCTTTTTAAATATTTTACTGCATACTGCGTTATAATAGTTTTTACTAATGGCACATTGATCCTTGTGAATATTTGAGTTTTTAACATACCAGGGAGCGACTTTGATTTTTCGAAGAAGTTTATTTTGGCGCCTTTGAATTTTTTCGATATTTAAGGCCGAGGCAGTGCCCCATAGCTGAATACCGTAGCACCAGATTGGCTTTAATATAGAGTTGTACAGTAGAAGTTTGGAATCGAGGCTAAAGCAGAATTTCTTTCAATAAGCCAATTAATTTGAATTGCTTTTATTTTCATTTGAGTTAATTTTACTTCTATATGGCATTTCCATGTTAAACGCCGATCTAGATGAATACCCAGATATTTTACATGCGATTGTTGGGGCACAAATTGATTATTGATTTTAATAGGGTGACATGACTCCCGACCAGACGCGGATCCAGCTTGAGACTTAGGGGGGGGGGGGGTTAATTTTTTATGATACAAAACAAGTAAACAATTTGTTTTTAAAAGTTTATTTAAGACGATATGTTTATATTATATTAAAGAAAACTCAACAATAAGGTAAAATAAAATATAAGATCAGTTCAATATAAATAAAAATAAATTAATCTTTTTAAATAACGTTTTGGCTATAAAAATAATTTGATTTATTTTTAATGTTTTTTTTTTAATTGAAACAATTTATTTAACTACATCATATTAAATTGTTTGACCAATTTTTCGATGCAAGGTGAATGTTATATGTACGCATTTTTGCTCATTGACCTTTATACTCCATTGATTTAACCACCTTTTCAGTTCAAATATATGAGCCTGCAAGTAACGAGATGCTTCATGACAGTTTTCGTGTACGCTTAAAAAAGCTGTATCGTCAGCAAACGTTGAAGTCAGGGTGTGGTTATTTGTTGGCATGTCTGCGGTATATATTAAGTATAACAGTGGGCCCATGATGCTTTCCTGAGGGACCCTAGCGTCGATTGGCTGAGGTGAACATAAAAAAGCCCCTTCTTTAATAATAAACTTTCGACCGACTAAGTAGCTTTTTAACAGCTTGAGTGCGTTAACTGGTAAGTTTATCTTCAATTTATGCAATAATCCTTCATGCCAGACTTTATAAAAAGCTTGAGAAACATCGATGAATAGGGCGGAAATTATGCTTAAAGTGATATAAAAATTGAAGCAATGATCCGAATTTCATAGGTTGTACCATCACTAAATGCCTAGATTATTATCTTTTAAAGGAGTTTTTAAAAATACACCGTTTTCAAACAAAATTCATGCGAAATTCAAAAAAAACACAAAATAAACGAAAAAAATTTAAAACTTTTAATTTTAAAAACTTTATTTATTTTAATTTGGGTAAAAGAACCTTCAGCAATTCCTTTGCAACAAAGAAGTAATATATGTGCAGAGCGAGCAAGAGAAGTTGTACAAGATATATATCCAATGTGTAAATCATCGCGAACATTAAACTTAAAGTTTATTTCATCCAATAGTATATAAATTTAAAACTACTTTGTAAACATAGAATAAATTAATACATGAATAAATAATAAAAAATTTAAAAAAAAAAAATTCTTGAAAGGTTTTAGGAATTTACTGCCCTGCGTGAGGTTTTTTTCGAAAAACGACGGGAGACAGGTGTTTTCATTACTAAAACATTATGGGCCACTCCGCGGTACTGTGCCAATAAGATTGTTATAGCTCTAATGTAGCCTCTTCGCAAATCTCAAATTTTAGAACAAAAAAATTTTTTAAAAACCTTAACATAGAATTTGAAATAATATGATTCTTGCAATAAGGTGACCATATCGGATCAAAAAAATATAGTGGTTATTTAAGGAAAAACCTTTTTCCCCCATCTGTTGCATAGTGTAATGAGTGACTTGATGTCGCTCGCTTAAATTGTCGATCGACATCGGCGACGACTCTGTAAATTAATATGATATTTTTAAAATAAATAAACAATTTCACTACTAAAAAGCACTTAAAAATAGTTGGGTAAAAATGACCCTTAACCGTCTTTCAATGTATGTCGATTTTCCAGTCTTTCTAGTATTAATCACTAGAGCAAGTTGTAAATTATATCTCTTAATGATTAATATCTCACCATAAATACCTCATTATCCTGATGATATCCATTTGACTTCATTAAAAATTAATCATTACCGAGGAACACAATTTTTTTTTTTTTTATAAACAACTTTTTGTTTTGTTAATTTATGTTTGTTTATAACATATAATTTTATTTTGAACACATTTTGTAAACCCCATATAATAGATTTTCCTTCTTCTGGGCTCATTAGAAAGTATGCGGATTTACATCCTCCATGACCTTCTAATTTAATTAGTGACGCTGTAATTTGTTATTTACTGGTATCTATTCATACATTTTTATTTGTTAAATAGACATGCCACAACAGATGATGATTGCAGATTTTCATTTAAAAAACTTTGAAGAGGATTAGCAAATCTTTCACACAAGTTTTAAATTGAAAAGGACAAGAAAAAAGGAGCATTCATATGTAAATGAGATACGTACACAAAAAAGGCAAAAATTATTATACTAATTTGTATTTTTATTTATGTTTATAAGTAACTTGGTAAAAATTATATACAATGAATAGCAGATGTTGATATTTATTTGCATTTGTTTAAGGATGAACCAAAAAGGAAAAATATTTTTTTTGGTTTCTGATTTGTAATTTTGTTTGGTAGATGTTTATTAATTCCCTTCGCTACTCCTATGTGCTGTTTTCACAACACAAGTAATTGAACGTGTAGTAAAATTTATATGAAAAGCACTCAGTTTTTTGAACATTCAGCCACTTGTGTTGTGAAAACAGCTCACTAATTCGCCTGTAGAAGATATTGTTTCAAGAATGTGAAAGGACGATGGCAAACATTTGAAAGAATTTATATTTATATTGTTTATTTTAATAAAAAAAAACTATATAAACTTGAATAGAATAATTCAAATTTTAATTCAAATTCAGAATTTAGGTAAATTTTAAGTTCAGATTTTAGTTTCAACTTAATTTCAAATAAGCTAGAGGTTAGGCTCTGATTCAACTCTTTTGAAGTTCTAGTTTAGGTTCTATTTTAGTAACTACACGCAGAGAAAAAATATGATTATGGAATGGTCACTACGACCATTTTTATTCATATTTACCTAATATGTTTACCGTAATAGTTATAATATAACCTTTAAAATTGTTTTTTTGTCCTTAACATTTTTAAATTCGCTATTATAATATTATATGGTCTTTTACACATAAAAAGTTACTCTGATCTAGCTAAACATTTTAAATTATTTAATATGTTTGCTACTATAATATATGTATTTTCAACTATACAATTTGCTAACTTTTAAACACATTCTCTTAATGAGCAAACATTTATTGTCAAAAACAACAGTGTGTACTTATAAAGAAAACAAATTGTTTCACTCTTCGAGCGTCAGTTAATCAGGAAACATGAATGTTTACAAAATAATTAAAACATTTTTCGGGGAGAAAAAGGCCATTCTACCGTGCAAAATTAACGATAAAAATTATTATACGTTTATTGAAACAGGTAAGTTATTTATATATAATTATAAAAATATATCAATAAGCAATTACTTTGTCTTGCTTGCAGCCAAAGAACCTACAACACTGAAACCGGCATATAAATTTTGACACAAAATGTTGTCATTAGCACTGACTTTTTTCAATAACTGTTTAACAGCATATTGATATGGTATATTTCATAAAAGAAATAAAAGGTAAGTTTAATTTGACTTTATTTGTACAAGTCTTAAGTGTGCGGATAAAAATATTGAAAAATGTTATTGGATGCCGAAGTAAGGCTACATAGATCTCTTATTTTTTTGGAAAATTTGTACCACAAAATATTATATATAATTAATAAATTAAAATACACACACATGTATAAAAATGTATGTATTTAATTTTATTTATGAATTTATGCTGTATATTTGGAATAAATTATAAAATGTAAATTAAATTTTTTATTGTTTTTATTGTGAGAACCAGACAACATGTTAAAGAAGACATTTTGCATGGTGTTGGGAAATATAGAAACGTGGTTTGAAAGATCGTTTGCCTTGTTCTTCTGAACATAATAATATGTTTGAGACAATAATTGGTTAAAAACATTATGTCTGAACATATATTGTTGCTTAAGACGTGTTTGACACAACCATAGCCACAAACATTAATGATAGTTTGCGATTGTGATTGTATCAACCATGTTTTTTCTTTGCGTGTACCCAGCAAAAACTTACATTGCAAAGTAATAAATTGAAAAACTTATATAACAACTATTCACTGCTTATACATTAGCATTTTAACTCATTATTTTAACACGGTGATGTCATTGGAGGCAAATACTTACCACCCTCGCTTACAAATAAGGAGTTAAATAAGTCATTACCACATTCGCTTACAAATAGGGAGTAAAATAAGTCATTACCACGTTTGCTTACAAATATACACTTCACATTGTTATCAACAAAACTGAATTTGTCAAACAAATTATGTCTTTAATTTAATTTGCTTTCTAATGCAAAATTTTACTACCCTGTATCAAGGACATATTTCGCCGGTTGATTATTTAAATGTCGTATGTGGATTTTTTTCGGTTTTGAGTTAAGATCGATTCCTTAGGTTTTCAAACTCAATTTACTCGAAACTATCGGAATCCACATACGACAATTAAATTATCAGCCGACGATTTATACCCAATAAACCAGAGAACGATATGATTTCAAAAACGATATGATATTTTCATGGAAAAACGATATTATAAGAAAAGCTACAATTTAAATACTGTCGTTTATGACACAAGATCGATATCATATATTATAATTTATATCACCTAGACGATATCGTTATAATATCGTTTGGTTGATTGATTTGTGTAGTTTTTATTCCAAATTTTAATTTTAACATACATATCAAAATCAATTAAGAATTTAAATTTTTAATATTAAATTTCATATCGTTACCTTAGTCGGAAAAATTGCTAAGTCCACTTTTCGTCGAAATTGAGATTTTGATGTAGCTTGCTAGTATAATTCAAAATAAATCATTTACAAGCAAAATTAGTACCATTTTTTTGTTTTTTTCTTGCTGGAGTGCAGTGATAGGCAAATATGCTAAGTCCAAAAAAAAATTTTCATAAGTAAGAAAATATGCCAAGTCTAGTTGAAAGAAACAAAATTTTTTTTTTTTTTGATAAAGTCTTTTCTTTTCAAGTTGGATTATAAAGAATTACAGCAATTTGGCAATATCTACAATATTAAATATCTACTTTGCATTTCACATAATTCGTTATATGAAAGTGATTACAGTTTTAAATGCTTTCGCATGCATTGAGAATTTTGGTTATTTTCCATATATTTTTCGTCCTTGTTATAACCACACATCTAAAAACAGTCTTAAGTATTTACTGTCTTTAGTCGAATTTTGTGAATTTAAAAAATATAAAATATTGCAAAATACCATAATTATACAGTTGTTTGACGCCGAAGGTAACTATTTATTGTATTGTATTATTTATTGGCCTGGACGAGGTTAAAATTGTGAAACAAAGTATAAACTTCGTTTCACCGAAGATTGGAAAAAATTTACCACAGAAAATAAATAAAAATATAAAACCTATTTATTTTTCGAGTTTGGAACCACTCTATAACGAAAGAAGGAAAGTAACGGCAAGAAAATATGAAGACCTGCAATTTTTAAAAATTGACTTTACCCAAGGACCATCACCGTTTTTATGATGATCTACCTCATCTATGATTTGTTTTTCTAAATATTCTGTACCTATTTTTTTCAAAATAGGAAGCTTCCGTTTAAAATAAATACAGTATTGAATCCAACATAATCGTATAATTTTAAGCAATTGAATCTTTCGTATTGTTAATCATATAAGTGCATATAATAAACATAAAAATCATTGATTAATATGCTATTTTAAAATATATAAATATATTTAAGGACTATATTATAATAAATCTATCAACACTTTATCCAATCATAAAGAGTTATTCTATGTTAAATTGCAAGCAAAATAATTTGAATAAACTTATGCAAATGATCTTATGATAAATACTTTTATTTATGTTAATAGATTTTCTTTTTCTTTAAACTAATAATTATTATTCTTATTTATTGTTAACCAATAAATATTTTGTTTATCAACACCATTATGGTAAATACCAAACACATTTACTTTTTTATTACACCGCTGTAACGAGTTGTGCTTCATGAGCAGCAATTCCTTATATTAAATTCCAGAAATAAAAAAAACATATTTAAGGAAAATATGGTATGTCCCTACTAAGAGGAATTGTGCTAAGTCCAAAAAAGCCTTTAAGTCAAAATGATTTATTTTAAAAACCTACTGGTAATTTAAGAGGATGGACTAAAGAAAGAACTGCATTAACAGATTTTTAAAAAGTATACTAATAAAAAATAAAACAGTTTTTTGTCTCTCCTGAATAGTTTGAAAAAATGGACTTAGCACTTTTTCCGACTAATGTAACGATATTCATTTATAACAAATAAAAAAAAACAAATTATAATAACAAATATGTACTTAAAATCAATTTGTATTCGATTTGAATAAATAAAACCTTAAAGGTATTTTATTATGAATTAATTATAAATTTCGTTAATCAACTCATTACTTAACTACTTCTATGTAATGCAGATGGTATGAAGTAGTCATTAAAAAGTAAGTTGTTCAGTAATTTCAAGTCATTACCTAGTTTTTGCTGGGTAGTTCAGGCAGGATCTAGGATCTAATTCAGGTTTTATATAATTTTGAAAAATAAATTACAGAGAAAAAATAAAAATCTATTTCAATTAAAAAAATTGTGATATTAATAAAAAAATTAAATAAATTTGCACCAGTAAATATTAATAGCATCAAATTAACGTTTAATTCACTTGATTTAACGTTTAATTCACCTGATTAAATCTTTAATTCACTTAATTTTACGTTTAATTCACTTGATTAAAAGTTTAGTTCACTTGATTAAACGTTTAATTCACTTGATTAAACGTTTAATTCGCTTGACTAAATTTCGAATTAAAATTGATTTTATTTTTGATTAATGCATATTTTTGGTCAACAGTTTAGGAGAATTTTTTCTGTGTAATCACGCTCTCATTTAGGATTCTGTACAGTTTGGGTTACACAAGAAAATAAGTTCGAGTTCAGTTTTCTTTTAGTTCTCCTTGTATTTTTTTTAGTTTAGTTTTAGATAAGTAGTGGTTAAGACCTAGTTCAGTTTTAGTTAAGTTATTGTTCAGATCAAATTCAGTTCCAGTTCTGTTCCACTTAAGTTCTAGATTAGCTCTACTTTAGTAACAGTTTATTTTCAGTTTAGGTCTGGTTAAAATAGTCATGGTTCAGACTTGCAATTTTTGTTGCAGCAATTATTGATTTCATTGGTGGGATCAGTACTCTCCCAAATTTTCTCACCTCTCTTCCCAATAAACTAAAGAATTGCAGCAACAAAAATTGCAAGTCTGAACCATAACTTATGGTTCAGTTTTTGTTCAGTTATTATAGTCAGTATTTTAGTCGACATCATATTAACATAAACATCATACAGTTACTCGTATATCTATTGAAGGTATTTTTATGCCAAATATAAAGGATTTTCTGTAAAATATTTGCAGGGTTGTCCGCTTCAAATATAATGCTTCACTAGTTAAATTGTTCTTCTTAAAGTTGCATGTTTGTTTTTCCTTTTTTTTGTGGATCAAAAGTTTTATTTAACGATATACTTTTTGTTATTCATATAACAAAAGTTTGTCGTTTTACCATGCAAAACAATTTGTATGAAAAGTTTTATTCCTTATTAGTTTTTCGTTGGCTCTGCACAAGAATAATAAAATTTGCCTTAAATTTTCTTAACGCTTTATTTTTTTTTTTTTTATTTAATAACAAATAATTACATTAAAATATTTAGGAATTTGTGAAAGTGTTTGTTAAGAAAGTCTTTAAATGTATTGATAGACTGGGTTCCTTTTCTGATATGACTGGTGGTTACCATATTTAAGATATAGGAGAGAGAGAGAGATAGAGAGCTAGTAGAAAGTTTTAGCTGAAATTTGTAGCATTAAATTTACACGGAGAAAATGGATTTTATACCCTCCTCACATGTGGGAAATGAGGATGTACTAAAAAAAAAAATTAGTAGGTGAAGTTCAGATAAGTTCAGAACACAAGAGTAGAATGTGGAATTCTCATCCGGTAGTGAGATATGGCGACCATTTCTAGCAGTTGTCATTAAAATACCTGTTTCGCTTGGAGCACACGGGGTATATGAGCACTTAATCTCAATTTTTAAAAAAGGCAATAACACCCCTTGTGCTTTAAGCCCCTCATATGTTATTGCACATATCTGTCAAAATTAACAAATACAGAAAGAAAGAAGGATATTACACTTTCGTTTTTTGTCTCATCTGACATAACCTTTAATCGTTCACAACAGCAAATTATATATTGATTTATATTTCTATTCTCTTTTTAATTGTATTTCAGTTAATTAAAATAAAATTTTGTTTTTTTTTAATATGTGAAAATAAATAAATTTGAATGTATATTTTCCGCCACAAACAAATGACTAGCAAAACAGCTGACGTCAGATGGTTTGTCAGTTCAAAATAGAACACGTTCTTAATAAAAAATTTCACACTCCTAATTAGAGCTGACATATCCAGAAGAAATTATCTGTTTGCTTTTACACGATATGTTTGCATTTTTCAGTGGGTTATTTAAGCCGCTGCGTCTAAGACCAGCTTAATTCGTATAAAACTTTTTTGAATATTGATTTAAGACCCCATGAAGTATATATTAGGGTATTCAATTAAACGATGTCTTGTATTAATCGATTAATCACGCGAATAATTATTCGTGGTAAAAATGGAATCGAAAAAAAATCGAACAATTTGAAAGGAATCATAGAAATAAAGGGTGATTCAAGTAGGAGATACTTTTTTCAATAGCCTTTTTTTGACAGATCACGTGTGAGTCGTGTCATGCTGTCATGTTATTTCTGTTTAGTAGTGTTTGGCATTTCATAATGGAAAGACTTACGCCTTCCCAAGCGACATCGCTTCATTCTGTGGGCTCTTGAAAAGTTCCAAGAAGATCCGACGTATTCGAGGCAAATTTTGTTCAGCGATGAGGCCCATTTCTGGCTCAATGGGTATGTAAACAAACAAAATTGCTGCATTTGGGACGAAGAGCAAACTAAAGAGATTCAAGAACTGCCACTTCCTCCAGAAATAACAACGGTTTGGTGTGGTTTGTGGGCGGTTGAATCATCGGTCTATATTTCTTTAAAAATTATGCCGGTGCGAACGTAACCGTCAATGGCGACCGTTATCGTGCCATGATAACCGACTATTTGATGCCTGAAATTGAAGCTCGTGATCTCGGCAATATTTAGTTTCAGCAAGACGGCGCTTCTCTCCACACTTGGCATCAACCAATGGATTTATTGAGAGAACACTTCGGTGAGCACATTATTTCACGTTTTGGGCCTGTCGATTCGCCACCAAGATCGTGTGATATCACACCGTTAGACTTTTTCCGGTGGGGATATGTAAAGTCTAAAGTTTTGTGGACAAACCCGCTTCGATTCAGGCCTTGGAGGAAAACATCACGCGTGTCATTCGCCAGTTCCCAGTCGAAATGCTCGAACGAGTCATCAAAAATTGGACTCAACGGATGGACCATATGCGACGGAGCAACGACTAACATTTGATAGATATAATCTTCAAAAAATAAATGCCAAGGAATGTTCTTTCCAATGATAATAAACATTCCCCATTAAATTTGAATTTTCTGTGTTTTTTTCTTTAAAAAAGTAGGGAACCTCGAAATGGATTGTAAAACTTTGTGATGATTGATCCATTACTAGCCATTAGCCTCATATACTTTTAGAATAGACTTTAGAATAGACATTAAAATGCCTTTAACCGCAACGACCTATGTATAATACAGTCGGGTCAGTTTTTATACAGATTGGAGGCCAACTCATATATTCCATATAAAGCCCACTCCTGAAATATTCGAACACTCAGGGGAGGGCATCAAATATTCGTCACAGCCGAAGAAAGCACTTTTGCTTGTTAACTTTAAAATTTCTCTCAGTGCCACTTAAAGAAATGTACTGTCATAATGTACGTTTGGTGTAATAAACTTAATACTTTGCTTACACAGAAAAGTGTTTATACGAATGTGTTTTATCCTGTAATCCCAAAGGAATGTGTAGTACACAATTATTGGATAAGATGACATATTGAATGTTTTAAAATTGTTTTTGTCAATAAAAGACTTAAAATAAGCCCACCACTTTTGTAAAGTTATTCTTTTGACGATGGAAATACATACTCATACTTTTTACACGATTCTTAAATTATTAAGGAAAACTCTTAATGGATTTTATTGGAATTTGTTGTAGTGAGAATTAAAATGAAACTTAATATGCTCCTCATTTGCAATTGATTGAAATCATTGGGGAGAATTAAAAAATTATGGTTACATAAAAAACTAATTTAGCCCATTACATAAATACATATATATATCGAAGGATATTGGAAATATCTAACGAAATTTTAAAACCTTAAAAAATGTTTTTTATTTGACAATCAACATTATTTTTCCTTATATGCAAAAGAGAATAACATTTAAAATATTTGTATTTCTTGGTAAATATTTTATTTATTTACTGTCATGTGAACAGACTTTTTTAACCATTTATTTGTTTCAAAATTAAAACATACACAGAAAAAATTTTCAGTAGTTTTTTATCAATAACAAAAAATTGTTTGTATTGAACGTCAATTTAATATATGTGACAATGAATCAATTATTTTTTAAGTTAAAAAAAAATTTAAAAGATTTTGTTTGTTGTGCTTAATTCCCTTTTTTTAATAATTGATAAAAAATACTGAAATTTATTGTTGGAGGACAAGCTGTTCCTACGCGCATTTCACTGGTTGCTTAGGCCAGATCATCAGGAAACGTTCTCCTAAATAATTTTAGAAAAGCCAAAGCTTTCAGCAAACAAGACAACAGAGGGAATTATCTACAAACACTCAAAAAAACTGAACTGACAAACTGTTTTTATTTTGATTTCTTGCGAAAACCATAAAAGCAATTTGTTTTTGTTTTGAATTTGTTTTTTCTTTACCCACTTACAACTACCATCAATGTTGGGAGAATTCCTACTAATTGTAGTGGGGAATGTAAGAAAAGATAAGCTCATCACTGTTTTATTGTTTGGTATTTTTTTTAAGCTTTGATATCGTTGCAAATAAGACTTTTTTGAGTGTGTGTAGATAATTCTCATTCCCTCTGTAGTCTTGTTTGCTGATGGCTTTGGCTCTTCTAAAATTATTTAGGAGAACGTTTCCTGATGATCAAATGGATTTATTTTATTTATTTGAAAAGTAGACAGTACACCAAGATTTAATCTTATTTATAGCCGCTTTACACCTTCATACAAGTCTTAGGTATTTTGAAAAAAATACAAACCTGTCATGAAAAGTTGTTATTGTTTTTTTTTTTTTGAAAATTTTCAAACAATTATTAGATAAGGGAAGCATTTTTGAAAAATACTTAAGACTTTGTGGGATAATGTATAACGGCCTTTAATAGTACTGGGGAGATAAAGGCACATTAGATTTTTACATTTATAAAGATTTATCTTTAATCTAAGAATAATTTAAAAACAAAAAAATAAATTAATTAAATATGATTTACAAAATGTTAGATAAAAATAAGAATCATTATGAAAATAAAAATTTCAAGTTTTATGGGAAATTCCATGACAAATCGACCAAGAGTGGGACCCGACCCCTTTCGATTTGAAAAAAATTTGTTGTAAAGGTTCCTTTCATTATTAACGATAAAAAATTAAAATTTTTTTTTTCAAAAGTTACGTCATTTTCAAAATGTCATAATTTCGCCAAATTAGCCGAATGTGTTGAGTTTATTTTTTCAATATCTCATAAACTACTGCACATACGAAGATGATTTATATGTAATTTTAAAGAGAATACTTGGGGCTACAAACAATTTATTAAAAACATTTTTTTTAATCTACCAAATATTAAATTTTAAAAACGGACTAAGTCAAAAACATAATTTTTTTTTGGCTGATTTTTTTTATGTAATTCCTCAAACTGTTCTTTAACCAAGAAATTAAATGAGTTTTATACATTGTTTTAGCGAAGTCGATTTTTCTTTGGCTCTTTTCCTACCGTTCGTGTCATGCAGCCATTCCTATTTCGAATGAATATATTAAAATAAAAGCTGCATCTTCTTCTAGCGAAGGAAAGGATGTTAAATTGAAAAATACTCATATCGACAAGTTTCTGAACAAAGTAGGCATTAAAAATAGGTACAAAATAACGTTTTACATGCAAATATTGGATTTACATTGAATTATGATTTAATGTTCATATCATTTTAAGTAAAAGCAGCCAGACATTAACGGTAGGAAAAGAGACAAAGAAAAAACGACTTCTCTAAAATCTATACACATTTATATATAAAAATTAAACGGCCCATCTAATCGCGTCACGTGAGAACGACTGGAGCGATTTCGCTGATCTGGAGATGTAAAAAAAGAATAATTTTGGTTAAACTCAGAAAATTTAAGTTTTAAAATATTGCCTACTATTCACTTCTCAGTTTGTTAAGCTTTTTTAAGGGGAGAAGTTAAATAATTAATATTTTTCTAAGTATGAAAAAGATTTAGGAGAAACTTGAAGAACACAACACACTGTCTCCTTTTCATTTCTCATTAGAAAATTGTTTCCGAGCGAGGCCGAATGATGTATAAAACTCATTTAATTTCTTGGAGACGTAACGTGACAAAAAGTGTACTTTTCTTTGAAAGTTCCCACATTTAGCTCCAACAGAAAATGCAACAAATAAACATAAATAACTTTATCAATGTCGTTACTTTTTTTTAACACCTAAAATCACACAAATCAGATTTAATAAATACTTATTGCTCAAAAGAAAAAAAAACAAAAATATCCTTCAAAATTTCAGGATTTTTAAGGAACAGTTTGAGGAATAACATAAAAAAAATCAGCCAAAAAAAAATTAAGTTTTTGACTTAGTCCGTTTTTAAAATTTAATATTTGGTAGATATTACATTTTTTAAAAAAAATTTTTTTTAATATATTGTTTGTAGCCCCAAGTATTCTCTTTAAAATGACATACAAATCATCTTCGTATGTGCAGTAGTTTCTGAGATATTGAAAAAAAACTCAACACATTCGGCTAATTCGGCGAAATTATGACATTTTGAAAATGACGTAACTTATAAAAAAAATTTTTAAATTTTTTTTCGTTAATATATCGCTCATTTCGTGCAAGACCGTCACAACTCAAAATTTGAAACTTTACAGGAGAGCCTTTTTAAGATTCCAACCTATTATTATTTATTTTATATACAGTTATAAAATCAAATGTTTCTTTTTTGCTACAAAGAAAACCACATGTACAAGAGGAATGCTAACAAAAAAACTGAAATGTGACCTTGTTGATGTTAATTGCTCAAGTTTGTTACAAGAGGTCATAGCGTCAAAAGCATCTGTATTACCGTTATTTTTTCGATAATTCTCTCCGTTCTTAGATCAATTTGTAGAGATTTAAGAGAAGAACATTTCTGCATTACTAACTCGAAAATGCCAAATTTTGAGTTGTGACGGTCTTGCACGAAATGAGCGATATGTTCCTTATACGATGAAAGGAACCTTCACACCAATTGTCATTCAAATCGGAAGGGGTCGGGTCCCATTCTTGGTCGATTTGACATGGAATTACCCATGTATGTGATATTTCCTTAACCCAAGTGGGTAAATATTTCGCTTCTTAAGTGCTTTACATTGCTTATTATCTGTATATTCGGCGGAAGTTCATTCCGGAGACGAATGACATTAACAAAAAAGTGTCTTTTAGATATTTGTTTACCGTATCTTATGGAGCTATTCTATTGGCCATATTCGATCTTGAAATTTTTATTCTTTTGTAGAGATAATTACGTTGTCTATTAAATATAAGCTTATGTAAGAATATTAGTCTACGGTATTTCAAAAGATACATTAAAGATTTAGTTTGTAGGTCCATAATTTTATCTGGCAATGTTGTTGTAGGTCACTTTGAAATTGTTCGTGCTTATGGAATCACAACTGGAAAATAATTTACATCTATACATTAAAGTTGGAAGTATATATGTCTTAGCGTGAAGAATGTGGATTTTAATTAGGGTAAAATACTATGTCATCCACAGATTTCTTAGCATAGCGTTAAGGCCGCATTAGCCAACCGTAAATGTAGAAATGTAAATGTAATGTAAACAGCTGATCGCTTCTGTTATATGGAAAGCAATACAAATGCTTAACTGACTGTAATATCACTTAACCGTAACGTGCCAACCTGTAGAAAAAAAAATTCATTACGAGATTACGTGACAGTTGTAGATAGTGATGGGCTGCTTGTACATATATCAAATGGAATACGGGTAAATTCACTCTTTTTCTGTGGTACTTTTTTCAGTAATAATATCTGTGGACTTTTGACAAAATAACTTACAATACATACATATTATTATTTGTACAATTATCTGTTTAGATGTATACAATAAAAAAATGCATACAAACCTATACACAAACAATAAAAACTGTTGTTTTAAATGGCATCAAGACCTAGTTTTTTGGATGCACATTTTCAAAAGAATTGGGGGATTCACAAGGTGTCATAAAGTCATATGTCTTAAAATAATAACATGAAAAAATACGACTGTTGTGAGCAACCCCTCATAATTTAATGTGCTATTAATTACGACAGCACCTTAAACATAGCAAGCAACGTTCTATTTATTTAAGACACTTTTTGTTTACAAACCAACAACAATATTTTTAAACCATTGTAAAATGTTAGAATATTATGACAATAAACCATGATAGCACACCTTGTGAATACCCCAAATATAAGTAAACGTGTATGAATATGCTATAATACATATTTGTTTATTAAAAAGCTATAATATAAAAAACAAACATAAATTAAATTATTTATGTATTTGTACATACACGAAATACAGTTTTAATACCATTTAAATCACTTGGTACTTTTCCTGCAAAGCGGTCACCATTTGAACATTTTAAATTCCCATCACTGTGTGTGTTGTTTTATGTATACTTATGCTTCTTTGTTTGAAAAACAGGTTCTTACATGTTCTAAAAGTGCACAAACGAGCTTACAGTACGTTACATTGAATTTCATTACATTTACGGTCAGCTAAAGCGTCCTTTAGTTTTTCCACACAGGGCGTTTCATCAGGTTGAATTTGACCGATGGCATGGGTTTTGTTGGCTTTGAGGAACGCGGTGGTTTTGGCTTATACGCATACACCTGCGACTTAAGAAAACCCCACAAGAAAAAGTCTAACGGAGTTAAGTCGCACGATCTCGGTGCCAGTTCACATCACTTCCACGTAAGATGACCATGCCCTAAAATCGCTCGTGCAGAATATCCAATGTGACATGAGCTGTATGGCATGTAGCGCAGTCCTGTGGAAACCACATGTCATTGGTGTCCAGGTCATAAAATTCAAGCCAACAGAAATTGGTCATCATTAATTTCCAGGCCAAAATCCACACCAAACTCTGACTTTTTCGCGATGCATTGGACGCTTTTGGATCTCATGTGTATTGGTATCGTCCCAAATTTGACAGTTTTGTTTGTACACTTACCCGTTTATCCAGAATTGAGCCTCATCGCTTAAGATGATTTTTCGATGAATATTAGGACACAAATTTTGATAAAACAATTTTATTATTCGGACGTGTGGATTTGGATATTTGGCTTAGTTTTACGGATGCAGCTTCAACTGGTTGGCCGTTATCAACTTTCAAAGTTCTGAAGTCCTTGTTGAAAGACGCTTTATATTACTATGTCCAGTAGCTCGTTTCTGTATTTCTCGCGTCGCAAAATTTCTCACATTAAGTGTGAAACAAAAAATTCCATCGTTTCTCGATTTGTGAGAAAAAAGTGTTTCTGTATTTGAATGAAGAGAACAGACAATACAGATTCTGTTTTAACTGGAATACTTCCAGTAATTAAGTGTAAAATGCAAGCGAAACGACAACGAAAGAAATAGATATAATAAAAATAGGGCTGCCAGATTTGACGATTTATCGTCATTTCGACGACTTTTTTGTTCCAAAATTGGCAAAGTGCCGAATTGCTGATTTTTTCTAGTGACAATATTATTCAGTCTTCGAAATAAAATAATTTTAAATAGTTTTGTATGTTTGTGTATTAGGCACCACAGAATAAAACATTAATCTCTTACCCCATTTTTCAGTCAATGCATTATAGAAAATTTTTGCCTTTTGTTGTTGGCCAAATGTGATAGTTTTAGTTTAATATGATATAATGTCACGCCTTTGTGTGATTTTTTCAGGAAAAAAAAAACAATCTGAAATTTTAAATTGTTATCGGATTAAAGAAAAAATAAAATAAATAATTTGATATTGCGAATTATTAATAGTCTGGAAGTGTATAAAAGTCGTTCCTAAAAATTTAAGGAATAGAACTATTACAAAAAAGCTTTATAAAATACATAACTGAAATTTAACTCATAGAATAAATTCGAAAAATAAAAAATGTTGAATAAAATAAATAATTTTATTTAAATAGACCTCAAGCTTAAGTATGTATGTATGTATGAACAAAATATGTATTTTACCCATTAACTTTATATATACATATGGGCATTTCCATGTCATCGTACGTGACATTTGTACGCCTTCGGAGCGATGGAATTTTTGCGCAAATTGTAGTAACTGGAAAACTTATTAATCTTTATGTTTCTTTTAGAGGGTACTATATATGAAAAAAAAAAAAATTATTACATTCGAAACCTTGTTTTCCAAAATACCTAGCAAAATAGGTGTATATCGTACGTGACATAAAACGGAAGTGATTTTGGGGTGAATGTAAAAAAATCCGAAAATCTGCGAATTGTGGGATGTATTTTTCCTTTTTTAAATTTTTTGCATTAAACCATATATTTTTCCGTTATAATCCGTAATTGGAAAGAAAAACATTTTTCTGGATGGTTTTATAATGAACCAAATGTAATATCGTACGTGACATACCTTACGTGACAGATTTTTCTCTTATAGTATTTACAAGATATGAAATATATTTTTGGGAAATATATGCATACAAAAACTTAAAACAAACAAGTCAGAAAGTATAGTCGGCCAAGCCCGACCATATAATACCCTACACCATAATATTTTAAAAACAAATTTTTGAGTGTCCCTATTTTTGACCCATCGCCAATCATGGTCGCCGGAACAGAATTATGCTATGACGTTAAGAGTTATATAAAAGTTATTTGTGCCGAATATTATTCAGATATCTTCATCTATATGAGATTTTCTTGCCTTTCAGCGATTTTAGGAAGGGGGTTTATATGGGACCTATAGTTAATTTTGGACCTACCAGCACAACATTTTATCACGACATAGTACTTGTCGTAAAAGTTATTGTCGCCAATTTTTATGTCAATACCAGCATTTATTAGAAAGATACAACATAAAAAGCTATTTTCTGGAGTAGTATTTGAATGAGTGCTATGGTCAAATATGGACCGATACCAATTATATTTGTTTAGATCATTAAGACTGCAAAAAAATAATTTTTGATCAAATTTCAACCTAATACCAACATAATAAGATGATACATTTAGTTGAATTTATAGTAATATAATATCGTACGTGACGACGTTTAACAGCTTATAAAATTTTTATTATACCTATTTAAAAAAAAATTCCGGTCAATATTTTTTTGCAACAAATATCTTGCTTTGAACCTTTATTTTGAAACACGTACGACTGATCAAATACCAATGACATAGACAAATGATGTTTTCGCACCACGTACGTGACATTTAAATAGCACCCAAAGCAAACCAAAAAATATACCGCTAATCAAACTATATATTTGGTCTCTCCTCGTGAATTTTGTTCATTGTTGTTGTAACATTAATTTTAAGGTATAAATCCAATGTTACCAGTATCTGTATTTAATCGGCAGAAAAGTAAAAATTGTTGATTGCAGTTACTAAAAATGAATCAAAGAGATAGTCAGTTTAAACTTTTTTTTTTTGCTCTTTAAAAGTTGTAATAAGCTGTAAACCCCTTTGCATAGTAAAGTTTGAGTGTTTTTTTACTTTCTACCATATTTGAAAAATAGTTTCAAGGCTATTTATTTTTTGAGTCGTGGTTGACATTCTCATGGAAATGCCCATATGTATATATATATTTTTTTTTCATTCTGTTTTAATAAAAATCGAACAAAATTTGTCAAAATTAATTATAAATTGTCCGATTTTTTAAATCAATTAAGACGATTTTTTTTTATTTTTTGTTAGAAAATTAACGATTTTTCCGATAAATTATCTGGCAGCCCTGCATAAAACGAAAGCAATGAAGGGCTTAAAAATTTAAAATAACAAAATATAACAATTGTGTCTTATTAATTTTAAATCATTTAAATTCTTTCTCTTCAAATAAAAAAAATAATACACATTCTTGTGTATTATCCATTTCTCCATTTTTTTATATCAATTTCAAATGTGACTTATTTTGACAGTTCTTGTAAGAATCTTTTAGCAAAATATTGATACAGAAACACTTTTTCTCACATCCTTCCAATTATTGCTGGAAAATTATTTAAATGACAGATAATTCTCCCAAAGTAAAGATACAGAAACACTTATGTGAGAAAAACAATTTTTTGTTTCATATTGCACTGTTTTTGTCATAATTCACTTGTTTCATGCGGGAAATTTTACGATGCGTTAAATACATTGAAAGGGTCACCGTTCAATGTCTCTCCCACATTATCAGTAACATTTAGTAAAAAAGTATTTTCGATAAAAACTAAAAATGTTCTTACAACAGAAGTAAATTGTCAAATACATTTATTTCCAGGAATATGGAAACCATCAGTTGCCTGGGTTAACTTGGGTGTAATATTTTTTAAACCATGTTGTTTACATGGATTATTTGCCCCATTGCCCTTGGCAACTTTTACAACATTTTGAAGTGTTGGAAAAAATTGACAATAATGTTAGGAAATTTAAATTATTATTATTAGTGGTATATATAAACATACAGATGTATGTTGTATATGTATTTGAAAATCTTTTTTATCTAGTGTAAGGAAAAGAAAAAAAATTTATTTTTATTTTTTTAGATATATGTATGTACATACATACAAATGTATGTATACATATAAACTATTTTTGATTGGCAGTTGTATACATTAAAATACATTAAAAACGATTGGGTACAATATAAACATCGGTCGATTTAATTTAAGTCATAAATTGTTTTAATAGATAAATAAAGAAGTAAGAAAGAAGTATTGTCGGCGAGCCCGACTATTCGAATACGTACACCACAGTATTTTCAGAAAAATTGTCAAGAGTGTACCTTATTGGAACCCATGGGCAATCATGGACTAGGCAAAACGAAATTAAGTTATTAGCTAAAGATTCATAAAAGAGTCACTTGTGCCGAATATTATACAGATATCTACATCTTTATATGTGTGATTTATGGGATATTTGATCAATTCTGGACCTACAAATTTTGCCGATATATAATAGCTATTATAAAAAATTATTTTCGGCTAATTTTATATCAATACCAACATTTGTTTATAAGGAAGTTATGTCATCTAGAGCTATAGTTGTATTTGTGTGGGAGCTATTGTTAAATATAGACCGATTCTGATAAAATCTGGTAAGATTATTTTGGTTGCAATATAATATTATTGGGCCAGTTTTATTCGAAGAACTAGCATACCTTAATGGCTTATGGGCACAAAAAAACAAATTCCGGAAGGAACTTTTTATTGGGCCTATGTGAAATTATGGACCGATTTTCAATAGACATGAAACCAATTCGATTTTTAATAGAATTGGTTCCTGTTACAAGTTATACCCTTGAACATTTTTTCAAATTTCATTAAATTATCTCTTAAATTGCGATCTCTATTTTGCGCACAAGGTTTACATGGACAGTCAGCCAGACGGAAGGTTGGACGGACATCGTTAGATCGACTCATAAAGTGGTTGTTATTCGAATGGTATACTAAAAGCTTGGTCTGCGTCCAATATTTTTAGCTGTTACACATATCAGCACAAACGTTTAATACCTCCTCTACTGTGGTGGTCTGGGTATAAAAAGTTTAATTAAGATCCACACATGTCTTAAATAAATATCCCAGCAAAAACTGACCCATATTTTAATAACAAATACCGGTGCCCATTTTCTGTAACTCTCGCGTCGAGAAACTTTTCGTTTGAAATGTGAGAAATGAAAAAAAATGATATAAATTAAAACCAACAACTATTTTTCTCATTTAACTGCGTCTATAACATTTATGGCGAGTAATTGATGTCGCGTAAGGAAATTACTCGCCAATTTACAGAAAAAGTGTGTCTGTAAAATTTTTGTGAGAAAGTTCTCGCTTTTTACCAGTATTCGAAAATAAACAGAATATTACTTAGGGTTCGGCTCACACACCCAGAAACGATATATATTTGTTTAGTGCTTGTGTAGACGAACACAACCCTTCCCAGTGGTAACTATTGAAAGGACCGCAAGTGACAGGCCTTTTTGAAGGCATCTATACTTCCTGCTGAAAGATTCGCTTCATATGATATCCTGCCTTCAGGAAGGTATACATTTATTTTTGAAACGCCTTCCAAAATATTCAGTACCCATTCGCTAGTCCCTTCTTTATGAAGGGAGAAAGGAAGATGTTCAGTTTTTTTAGTGAGCTCCTTTACTACCTTCTTTGGGAAGGGAACGAATTTTTTATTGTAGGGAGTGTAGAAGGGCTTCCTCCCAATGACAACCTGTGTAAAAAATAAATAAGTATGGAATGCGGCGAGTAGGGCATGTGTCTGCTAAATAAGAACTTCTATTAGGCCTCATTACTCCTTCTTTTTACCGCTGGATTAATACCGTTCGAAACTATTTTCAAGGAAGTAACGAACATTATATAGTGTTCTATTCTTCGTTATAAAATAGAATAATTATAGTGGTTCTGTAGACATATTTTTTTGTTCTATAGTGTTTCATTTTTTACATTGATAAAGAAATGAGCAAACAAAAAAAAATTCAGCAATGACCACAGCACGAATGGCTTGTGTGTGTATTATCCCCATGTTTTGTTTGTGTAAATTTTTTCGCTGACTTTTTGCTTTTTTTCGTATATGTATTTTGTTTTTGTAAGCAATTTTCTGTTTTTTCTTTAGTCTAAATTCACACGTTTCATCTTTTGATGCTCAACTTCTTTTCAATTTCCTTTCGAAGATGCCATCATCACACGCAGCAACCGGTTTCAACTTTTTCATCTTCAAAACAACAACACTTTTATTCAAAGCGAGACAAAGAGAAAAAGAAAAGAAAAAAATTTACATGCATCCATTGTTGTGCATATACCTACGAATGAGAACACAAAGCGTACTGCCCAAGTACAGGCATCTCCGTACCAACCCCGTTTTCTTCTTGCTTCCCTCTCCTTAAAGCACAAGAGTTGAGCATCAAGAGATAAAACGTGTGAATGTAGACTTATGGGCCAAATAAAGATAAAGAAGATGGACGAAAAGTTAAAGTTCTTTAATATTGTGTAAATATTAAAGTGTTTTAATATTTACACCTGGTAATAATCAATCGAAAGTAGTGGATCCCATGCAGAACTCTGAAAAACTCTCAAAAACACAAGAGTTGAGCATCAAGAGATGAAACGTGTGAATGTAGACTTTCCAGCCAAAAGGGCCAAAAGTTGTGGTTTTTTAATGATTTACTATACAAATACTATTAGCGTGTGGATTTTCCACAAATCCACCGTACCGAACACTATGGAACGATATTTAGACCCTAAACACGTAAAACGCAACGCAACGTCAAAGAATTATATTAAAAGCAAAAACAATGTCATAAATATTTTGTAATTTTGTTGTGGCTTTCTACAGAAATTCATGTACCGTTTTAAATTTTTCAACGGCACAAGTTACGCAGCGTTTGAAATTTTAAAACGCAATGTGAATTTCTATAGAAAGCAACAACAAAATTACAAAATATTTATGACTTTGTTTTTGCTTTCAATATAATTCTTTGGCGTTGCGTTGTGTTTTACAATATTAGGGCCTTAATGTTTATTTTCGAACGCTGCTTTGAACTGTCAAATTAACTCACGAATAAAAACAGGATGAAAAGAAAAAAAATGAAGGGCGTTCGTAAATGCATCACTGCGCTGCATCAGAAAAGCAAACTTTGTTTAATGTCAATAAAGAAGCAATTATAATTTTTTTTATTGTGTGACTATTATTTTTGTGGAGTATTTGACAATTTTTTGGTCCACATCTACTTCATTCATATATTTATAAACATTTGAAATCACTGATGCAGCGCAGTGATGCATTTACGAACGTACCCGAACACAAAAAAAAATATATTAAAAATACAAAATGCAATGAATAATAACAAGGAAGAGATAAGTATTTTGTTCTTGTCTGATTTTTTCATTGTTTAATTATATTGCTTTTAACATTTTTGAGAAATACACGATTGTTTTCAAAGCAATTTCGTAAACAATTTCGCACTTTGCATTATTTGGTATAGCCGACGGTTGTATTTTAGCCGCCGTCATTGCAATTTTTAAATTTTAGTAAATTTTGGTCGTCGTCAGCGTTATGTGTGATATATGCACTAAACGTCTGCAATTTCACATCAGCTTTGAGTGGAATATTATTTTTTTTTTCGCTTTTCGAGTACGATGGAATATCTTGTTTCACATCTTTACGATGTGAGAAGTTCTTATCAAAGTAACAGAACATGGGTACTGTGCAACATATTCCCAATCGCCAACTTACAGCATTACTTTACACCATTTTCACGTAGAGCAACGAAAATCTTAAGCAGTCAATATTACCAAAGTATAAAGTTTCTAATTCAAACGCAACTGTGGCAATGATTTTTTTAGTGCACGGTGTCCCAAAATAAAAGAAGGAATTTAAACGGTCTATAGCTAAATGTTCCTAAAATAATTGTTATCTATTATTTAGATTGTTGTGAAAAAGACTTTGTAATATAAAACTGAAAAAGATACACTGATGTACAGCGAACGAACTGACCACCAACTACTTAATTTTTGAAGGCTAATGGCAAAAGAATATCGTGATTTTATACTTAAACAGATAATGACTTTACGTTTTCTGATTTTTGCTTTGAGGTTTTTGGAAGATCAGGTCTTACGTACACAAGCTAGAAATACTATTTGAAGAAGAGAAGGCACGCAAAACGACTTACACTAGATTCAGACCATAATTTAAAAATCATGTCTTATATGAAATTCCTATTAAAAGTTGCTTCCAAAAGCACAACAGATACAAACGATGATTTTTTCCCATGATTTTAGGGTTGATTTTGTCCGTTTTCAGTAATTTTTCCTTACTTGCTAATTTGTAAAAACAATTAATTAAAATGCGCTCCGGGTTTTATGTTGTAAAGAGCAGTTGCCACATTGAAACAAAAAATAATGTGAATCAGCATAACCAAAATACGAATGTGTGAAAAGAAAAATATAAAAAAAGACACAGAGAACAGAAAAATTGATTTTTTCTTTACCCCGCTTGCTTCTCTATTGCCTTCGCCAATATACACCAAAAATCATGTCTTAAACAAACGTAAAAAATCACCGTCTGAATCAAGTATTAAAGAGTGCGACTTTGCAGAGCTTAGAATAGGCGGTATAAACTTGGCAATATTTTTCACGCGTAAACTAACGAAAAATAATATCAAATAGAATATGGGAATTTTTTCTTTTTCAAAAATTATTTTTAATTATATTAACCATTTTTTCGAATGTGCTTCCATGTGTTGTATTGCAATTTATTAAGCTTTTTACAATAGTCTTATTATACGGTTGTGGTCTTGAAACACTTAAATATATAATGCGAACATGAAGTTATACGTGAAATTCCAAAGTCTCAAGTAGGAACGTTATTTGTAGCCCGGATTCGAATCTCTCTTTAGCTAATTGACTTTTCTTCATATACATGTCTCTATTCGAAAAACAACTTGGACATTTCTTGTAAGAATAATAAGTTATTTTATTTAAGAATGTAATTTGCTGTTAAAATATACTTCTCATTACTAAATACATTTTATGGTAACAAAAAATGTTGCTGGGATCTTGATTTATATCGAGTACAAATTCAATAATTTCCATTTAATTTTGGTTTTTGTGGTTAATTTAATGAACATTTTCTGGTTGTGTATTTTTTCAATTATGACGTACAAAATTTATGTTAAAATCTTTAGTCTCATTAAAATTTAATGGATTACAGTGATGGAAATAGAAACATTGTGATAGTACTGACCACCAAGCAAAAGAGTACTTTATTCAACATTTTGGTACTTTTTATTTAACATAGTATTCATTGCAAAATGAGTTTAAAAGAAACCCTAAATAAAGCTTTTTGTAATAGTTCTATTCCTTACATTTTTAGGAATGACTTTATACACTACCAAACACGTAACTGAAATTTAGCTCATAGAATAAATTCGAAAACCTAAATATATACAATTACATTACATGGAAATCTAGTAGATTTCATTTGAAATCTTCCTCCAAATCTAGTTCCGCCGACTGAAAGTTTTTTGTGTAACACATACTTACATATAAAGAAATAGGCATTTAAAAATTTGCATTACATTTTCTTTATAATTAACTTCATTTATTTTATCAATATTATTTGTCATTTGTATTTTTTTTACTATTTTACAAAATTGTTTAATTTCTTTTAACAATTTTAACAAGCAGCTATTATTGTTTTTGATTTGTTTTTTGTTAAAATGTCATTTTTTTATTGTGCAGGGAAGTAGTTTTTAGTGCTATATGGGGAAAAACATAGTTGCATCAATAAGTACTACTAGATTTCGAATAGACTTCGTCAAAATCTAGTCACGGAGTAGGTTTTGCTTTGTACGGGAAATCTAGCCAAAAACAACTAGATTTGGCTCGAAATCTCGAAAGTACTAGATTTCGTTGTAGTGTAAATTGGCTATAAGTTAATTCATTTTGATACACAGAAAAAAGTTTTTTATCAATTAAAAAAATGGTTTAAAAAGTATTTAAATTTAATTAGTGTGATAATTGAATAATTTATTTTTTTAGTTGCAAGAAAATTAAAAATATAATTTTGCTTTAAATCAGTTTTTATTTAAAATATTAATTAAATATCAAAAAAAAAAGAATTGATTTTTTCGTTTAAAACAAAATAATTTAAACTTGTAGAATTGTTTTTGGGAATTGTCAATATTTAATTAAATAAATTAACACATGGTTTGAAATGGCAGTTTCTTGATAATTTTTTTAATTAACTGCCTGGCCCCTCGACAAGAACATTTCTTTCGAATATTTATATTGAAAACAAAAACAAGTCTTGTCGAAATTGTGGGTCAAATTAAAAACAGAGTTCCAAATATTCACTCACTATTCACTCATGGGTAGGAATAAAAAATTTTATACACTGTTGTGTTCTGTTTTATTCGTGCTTAAAACCACAAAAAAAATTTTGCTTTATTCGTTCTTGTATAAAAGTATTTTCATAATTTTTCGTTTCTACAAAACACATGAGATAATAATAGAGATTTTTTTTTCTTACATTTGTACATGAGAGAATTTTTTTTTTTAACTTCTTTTGTTCTTCTTGCATTCATATACATACTTCCAAATATACACTTGCTATTCACATCATAATCTCTGTTGTGTTTTGCTTTATTCGTGTTTAAAAACACAAAAAATCTCTTGCTTTATTTGTTCTGATATTTGTATTGTTTTTTGTTTCCATGATACAAAGACACCAAAATAGCTCATTCAGCTTTTAAAAATGAAATGTAGAAACACAAGTAAACAAACATGTTTATAATGTGCTGATGTGACTTAATATTAAACAGTTAAATTTTGTAAATAATAAAAAACATGCGCAATGCGTAATCTGTGTTTATATCATTCTTGTGTTGTTTCTACAAAAAACATGAGATAAGACAAATTACACTGGTTTACAGTTAAAAAATACCAAGAATGCCACACGCCTAGATAAGTTAATTGGGACCTCCTGAACACGAAAAACGAAATTTTTTTTTTCTAAGTACCGTTTTTTAGATAAGGGTACTTTTGTGTTTTTCGGTGTATGGTCCCACTCAAACCCTTGTGGAGCCCAGCCGAGAAGTCCGATCGAGGTAAATTCAGCGTTTTTCGTGTTCAGGAGGTCCCAATTACCTTATCTAGGCATATGGTGTTCTTGGTATTTTTCCAAATTAAAAATTTGTAAAGCAGTTTCGTTTATTATAAATGTTTAAATTTTACTATTAATACATAAATTATTATGAACGTTGAAAAAAAAACAAATTTTCAACAATTAGTGTCACGATTAGTTTTTTTTATGTCTTTTTTTTGAAGTGCAAATTTAGAGAAAAAAAATTTTTTAAGTGAAAATACTGCTCATAAAAAAAACAAAAAAACTAGGTATGATTTATTTTATATTTTTTTTATTAAAGTTAAAAAAAAACATAACACAACACTTTTAAAATAAGTAATTCTTTGAAAATTTGTACTGTTGGTACATATATTTACAATTGTTCAAAATAAAGTTGCAAGTGTTTTTATTTTCTTAATGTATGAAAAAACCACGAATAAACGACGCTTAAAAAAACATTTTTATCATGTTCGAATCAAGGCTACAAATACTATTAAACAAGAACAAATGAAGCAAGCGATATTTTGTGTTTTTAAAAACGAATAAAGCAAAACACAACAAAGAGGAACTCTTTTTATTATAAACATTAATGAGAGCAACGATTAGCCTCTCATATTTTAGTTTTAACATTTTGTACTTTTCTTTATTCACATACGTGCATATGTACAAACTGGAAAATAAAAAACAAAAGTATTCATGTGCTTAAAAATAAAAAAATTCTTATCTATTCATTTTACAGTGTAAGAATAAAACAAAAAAATTTTGCAAGCATTATTCATGACAATTTATCATGAATGTTGGAATTTTAGAATTCATGTATGAATATTTCTGAACCCTGATTAAAAATATAATTTATTTAAAAAAAAAAAAAAAAAAAAAAAAAAAAATATTCAAAATTTCATAATTTCTAGTATTTAATATAATCATTTGGTGCAAAATCAAGAACTTGTTTGCTTGATTATATGAATTTTGTTTAAATTTGGTGATTAGAGACAATTTTTAATTTTTTCTGTGTATAAAAAATGTTGTGGAGCTGAAAAAAGTGTTTTTGTTACCCCTCTGAAAATAAGGCTTGATATGTTTTATGATGATTCCCAAAATATTTTGGATCTAGCGTTGACCATCCGTGAGCTGGACCATTTTAAATTAAAGTCTTTTTTCAGTTTTTCGAATTTTTTTGTACTTTGCTCCAAGACCACATAAATAAAATTTGGTATCATCGAAAAGAGTTTTTAAAGCAGCATCCAATGGTATATAAAATTTGACCACTTGTGACCTACAACGCATGTGGAAGTAATGTTCTGCTTTTCAAAATGAATCTGTTTGAAAAAAATGTAATTATTCACATAAAACGCGTAAATCGCGATATATTTTAAAGTTTTCATATATAGGCAATATGGGTATCAACTTTTTTCATTTTTCAATTATAATAACCTGGTGAAAAGCAAAAGATACATTTTCAAACCCTTGATGCTGTGAGATAAAATTAAGTTTTTAAATATTAATTTTTTAATTAGAACATATTAATCTATTAATGACAGGAGCATCATAAATTTATAATATTAGACTTAAAAAAATTTACGAAAACACTAAAAATGGATTTTTCTCCTGTTCAGCTGAACAAAACTAAGCTTCCGACAAACTGTGACATTATCCAGCATTTGTTACTTTTGCGACAGCAGTGCAATAACCAGTCATACGGACTCTCAACATTTTATAAAGCAATTACGTTATTACGATTGAGTTAAGGAAATTTGTTCAAATTGCGCTAAAAAGTTTTCCATTGATATGGAAGAAGGTGGAATACCTCACAAGGATATATCGTTCTGTTATCGAAAGTAGTCGACCAGGTCATATTGCAAATAAAATGGAATCGTGCAAAATTTATACAAAGATAGAATCGCGAAAAGATTTTTTATAATTTTTATATTTTTTTATTGTATTTGTATTTTTCACATTTTGATAAATTGAAAAGTAAAAATATTTGAAAATAGATAAAATATACCGCGATTTTCACGTTTTATCTAAATAATTACAAAAAAAAATATATATTAACATTATGTATTTTAAAACAGATTCAATTTGAAAAGCAGAACATTACTTCCACATACGTAGAATTTGTATGGAAACCCGAAACGAAAATATGTATTTAGTTAAATATCTCAATTAGTAGGTCGCAAGTCATCAAGTTTTATATACCATTGGATGCTGCCTCAAAAACTCTTTTCGATGATACCAAAAATTAATTTTGTCATCTTGGAGCAAAGTACAAAAAAATTCGATAAACTGAAAAAATACCTTTTTTAAAAATGGTCCAGCTGATGGATGGTCAACGCTAGAAACAAAATATTTTGGGAATCATCATATGTCAAGCTTTATTTTCATAGGGGTTACAAAATCACTTTTTTTTTTGAGTCGCTCAAAGGTACATAATTGCCTATGATTTAATATAATATAAACACATTTTTATGTCTAAAGCTACCAAATAAATATAAACACTAATTTTGTTAATATTTATTGAGATTTAAAATGGTCTTAGTTTCACAAAATAAAACTAATCTCTGAAGGAAATTTGTGCCAATTGTTCTTAAAGCACTTATCCCGTGAGCAGTGAACACAAAATTATAATAAATGGGAACGAATGGTGATTGGTGAAAACAAAACATGTCACTTAACTTGTGATAACGTGTTTAAAATGTAGTTGCTCCAGAGCAAAGATAATTGGCACAAAGGTAGTCATGTGACTGGTTTTGTGCTGGCTGATACTATCTGGTTATATTACTTTATATGAGTATATCTATCATATTAATATAGTTCACTCGGCGCAATATCTGCGACAGGCATGATTTCAACCGAAATTTAATGTGTCCATTTAGTTGTGACCTGTTATAAAGTGTCAAAAAGGTGGCAATTAACCCCCTCCTAGGACATCACCATGTTAAAGTGACAAGTTCCCTTGATATAAAGCATTAAAACTAGAACAGGTCCCTATCACTTTAGAGCTGTCACGTGACAAGTTTGGTGTTGGCTCCCCTTCCCCAAGGGATCATACTGCCAGACACAGCCAATAACTGTGTTTTGTATGATGTAGTATTATATACAAAACAATTATTGCAGTTAAAGAGAATTATATTTTAGTTTGCCTGTCGGTTACGTCTTTTCAAATATTCGCCAAGTGTGACCGTAGCCTAATACTGTTAGGCACTTTGTTTAATTTACTTAACACGATCACTAGTGGTATTATAACTGTAACAACAAGAACTATTTCATCTTAAAAGATCTTTAGTTTTTATGAAATTTGAAAGAGTTTTTACTTGCAAACGATTTCTTTTTTCGTTTTTGTATCATTTTACATTGAAAACCTGCTCTCAATTGCTGATGATAAATGGGGTGTTGACAAAAGTTCCGATTAAAAAACAGTCGTGATCGAATACTTTTTCGAATCGAAATCAATTTTATTTCTTATTCTTTCAGTCGATACTGCACGAATCGAATTTATTTTTTCAGTGTTGTTAAACCTAAATAAATGCTTTACAACACTAAAAAATAAGTTCGATTCGTTAAGCATCGACTGAAAGAATATGAAAGAGATACTCCAAGAGATATCGGCAACAAAAAAAAAAAAAAAAAAAAAAAAAAAAAAAAAAATTTATTTCCACTACTGACCTCTAGCTCGTAGTATGTAAAAGCATTTTTATTTAAAAAAAAACCAACGCTGGATTTCTTAAAAAGAAATCATAACAAGAAAATAGTTTAATATGAAAAGGTACTAAAAATAGTACAAAAGTATTGACTTTTCCGTCACTGATGGATTATTGAATGTGTTTTCGTTTGTGCTTTTATTTCGATTATAAGGAATCATGAGTATATTTGGATTTTAATGAGGGCAATTAAATTTTTAATATCAATAAAGTGATAAGCCATTGATTGAATGGCGGTATTTGCAACAAGAAAATACAAATGTTATTAAACACATATAAAATGGCGGTAGGAGAAGTTCAAAGGTAGTCAGTATACCAATAATAAGTGCAGCGAAAAATAGGAATATGTGCCTGAAGGGAATCCAACAAATCTTGATGTAGAAATAAGTTTGTCGAAGGATGAAATTTTGCAAGGTTTTATATGGCGCACAATAACTTTTTTATACCCTGCACTAAAACTGTTAGCGTGAGAGGTTTTTGATTTACACACACTTACAAGGAAGAACATTTCTCCAATCACCAAATTTATACCAAATTCACAATATCAAGCAAACAATTTGTTGATTTTGCACCTATTACCAAAATGATTATATTGATTAATAAAAATTGTAAAATTGTAAATATTTTTTTTCAATGAATGTTATTTTTAATTTTAATTTAAAAAATGATCAAAAAACTTTGCCTTTTCAATCAATGTGTTAATTTATTTAAATAAATGTTGACAATTCCCAACAATAATTCTACATGTTTAAATTATTTTATTTAAACGAAAAAAGTCAATTAAGATTTTTTGTTATATAATTAAAATTGTAATTGAAAATTTATTTCAAAACAACTAAAATGTTAATTAAATCAAAATAAAATTTTTAATTTTCTTTCACCTAAAAAAATAATTGATTCAATTATCACATTAATTAAATTTAAATACTTTTTAAGCCATTTTTTTAATTGATAAAACACTTTTTTCTGTGAAGTCTTACTCACTATGGACACCTCACGCACTATGGACACCCCCTATTATGGACCATTACGATTTTCACTGGCTATCGAACATCGGCTGTCGAATGTAAAATTAAGGTCTATGTTGCAGTTATTCGGTGACTTGAGTAAGAATATATCGTCCCCTCAATATAACAATGGCGTATGTGCTCATATAAAGGCAATATTGTAGTCATTTGAAATTTCAGTTTGCAAATTCAGTTCAAAAATCAACGAAAACGATTATTATACAAGTAGAAATGGGATGGAGACTTGAAAGTAATTGATATTGGAGAAACGCGAAAAACAAAATAGATGATCAACATTTCGTTTACTGGAAAATATAATAAAGAGCTGCCAATTTGTAATCGAAAGCTGCTCGATCTCCAAAATTTGTTCAAGAAGAATGTAATTCCTCGTGGCTGGCAGTCATTTTTTTTAACTTACAAGGTGGAAAGAAGCGAAATTGTTTAGTTGAGCCAGATGTAGCAGATGAAGAGAAAGAAGACGAATGAATTTCTAGTTATTTTTGATTTATAATAACCCAAATTGGAAAGTAATGAATATGTGCCACTGAAGTAACAAAACTATGAATTAATCACTGTTTTATAATGTTACAAATTGATGTTTTTGAGATAAAATATTTTAATAAAAATACCGTAAAATTATTAAATAAAACAGCGTATTCCATACAAAATAAAATAGTGTATCAGTAACATCATATGAATTCATTAAAAAATAAAATAGCCTATATGGAGGACTTGCGCTTTGAATTATATAATTATGGTCTTAAAGGATGCGTAGAATAAAAAAATTGGTCAATTTAAAGACAAGAAACGGTATTATGTATTCGTCGAAGAATCCAATATGAAGAATTTTTATTTACCGCGATATTGAGGTTTTAATAGACATTCGATTTGACAAAAACTTTAAACACGATTTTCTCAATACCCCAAAAAAATTATACGCTATTGTTATATTGAGGGGACGATATGGAATTTCTAATTGTAATTGAAACGTTTTTATAATAAATAATAAATAAAATTAATTTTTGGATTCTCTGCTTAGAACTAAGATTACATACATTCATATTCAGTTGTATATCATGTTATAAATTTGTCATCGAATATTTTCTGGCGACAATATGTTTTCTCCACTACCATTGCCAACTTTATCTTCGTTCACATAGAACAACGAAAGTCCAAAACTCTTAAATACTCTTTAATATATATTTATTTAATATTTTATCATTAACCATAAAAGTTTATGAACAAAAATTGACGTGCAATGAATTTATTTTTCCAATAAAAAAATTATTGGCTTTAATAAATAAATAAAACTCGTATCCCGCACATACATATGTACATACATTTATGCAAAAATTATTAATAAATATTTATCGATTTCTAGCAGCTAGTCATCAAATCATCCATCCATCCATCCCATCTTCAGTTTTATCAGTTATTTAGTTGTGTGTCGGTCGGGTCTCTTGTTTTTATGCTTTTTTATGTTCGATTAGTATTTTCCCATTCGCGCCAACAGTTTTTTCCAGGCCAATTATGTCTACGTTTATCTATCTACTCATGACTTGTCATACATCATTTCCGCTAGAAAACATTAGCGGCAGTAACAAAAGGCTTGAGAGCTGGGAAGAGCCCTTGTAGTTTAAGTCGTGTGCATTACATCCGCTGGAAATTAAATTCAATAAAAATGTGTATTACGAGTTACTTGTAACAACCGTATTTAAATGGATGGATGATAGAGACTTGATTAACATTTAATGGTCATGAAAACAATATCGAATAATTTAATAATAAAGCTAATGGCTTAGAGTGCACATTCATTTAATAATTTTGTTTAAAAGGTTTCTTTAAATGTTAAAAAGTTAATAAAATCTTTTAATTTGTAAGCTCTAATTAATTTGTAAGAACAGGTTAAGAACTGAGGTAGAACAGAAACTGAACTAAAATTAAACTAGAACTGAACAAAAATTGAACTAGAACTGAACTAACACTAAATTGAAATTCAACTAGAACTGAACAAAAATTGAACTAGAACTGAACTTGCACCTAATTGAAATTGAACTGGAACTGAACTTAAATTAAACTAGAACTGAAACTGAACTAGAATTAAACTAGAACTGAACAAAAATTTAACTAGAACTGAACTAACACTAAATTGAAATTCAACTAGAACTGAACTAAAATTAAACTAGAACTGGAACTGAAACTGAACTAGAACTAAACTAGAATTAAACTAGAACTGAACAAATATTTAACTAGAGCTGAACTTACACTAAATTAAAATGGAACTAGAACTGAACTTAAATAAAACTAGAACTGGAACTGAAACTAACTAGAACTGAACTAAAATTAAACTAGAACTGAACTTACACTTAATTGAAATTGAACTGTAACTGAACTTAAATTAAACTAGAACTGAAACTGAACTAGAATTAAACTAGAACTGAACAAAAATTTAACTAGAACTGAACTAACACTAAATTGAAATTCAACTAGAACTGAACTAAAATTAAACTAGAACTGGAACTGAAACTGAACTAGAACTAAACTAGAATTAAACTAGAACTGAACAAAAATTTAACTAGAGCTGAACTTACACTAAATTGAAACGGAACTAGAACTGAACTTAAATAAAACTAGAACTGGAACTGGAACTGAAACTAACTAGAACTGAACTAAAATTAAACTAGAACTGAACTTACACTTAATTGAAATTGAACTGGAACTGAACTTAAATTAAACTAGAACTGAAACTGAACTAGAATTAAACTAGAACTGAACAAAAATTTAACCAGAACTGAACTAACACTAAATTGAAATTCAACTAGAACTGAACTAAAATTAAACTAGAACTGAAACTGAACTAGAACTAAAATAGAATTAAACTAGAACTGAACAAAAATTTAACTAGAGCTGAACTTACACTAAATTGAAATGGAACTAGAACTGAACTTAAATAAAACTAGAACTGGAACTGGAACTGAAACTAACTAGAACTGAACTAACACTAAATTGAAATTCAACTAGAAATGAACTAAAATTAACCTAGAACTACTTGAAACTGAACTAGAACTGAACTAGAATTAAACTAGAATTGAACAAAAATTTAACTAGACCTGGACTAGAGCTGAATAATAACTCAATCAGAACCGAACTGAACTAGAACATATTTTTATAATTTTACTGTCTGTTGTAATGAAAACAAAAACAAATTTGAGTTTAAAAAATGCTTTATAAAATTAAAATATACCTCATGGAATTTATTGGAAAAACAAAAAAAAAAGGAAAAAAAAATTATTAATATAAAAAGTAACTTATAAAAAAAAGAAATAATTCTCACATTCTATTTGTTGAAGATTTTCGTTTAGAAATTTATATTGAGAACAAAAACAAATTTGAGTTTTTTTTATTGTTGTTTTAATGTAAATTAGCCAACGAAAATTTTTATTTGAAAAACAGGCAGTTTTTCATTTATTTACGTGTATTTTGTTTGTTTAAATTTATGGGCCCTGAAGATGGTAAAATAAGCCAATAAGCACTTTTATGTGTGTTTTTATTGTCGTGCTTTTTTAGCTACACATACACGAGATCGGCTTTAATTGATGATAATTAAACATTTTTGATACTTTCATTTGACGAGTGGTCTTTTGATGGTATCACGTTATTTTTGACAAAGAAAAACTATTATTTGTGCTAATTTCGCCACTTTTTTTTAAGTAACCTTAAAACCAGGGGCCACATGACGACATTCGATATTGATCGATATAAAACTTTGATTAATATTTGGCCGCAATCTTAGTATAATTTTCTCACAAAAACAATTAAAAAATGGTTTAAAAAGTATTTAAATTTAATTAATGTGGTAATTGAATCAATTATTTTTTAGTTGAAAGAAAATTTTTAAAAATAAATATAATATAAATATGTTTGTTTGATATTACGAATTAAGTATAAAATTGGTGATTGGAGAAAATTGTTATTTTTTTCTTTGTTTAGTTATATCAACAACAGTACTGCAGAAAATGTTGTTAATATCAAAAATTATTTAATATTTAATCGATAAAATATTTAATTGATACTATTAATTTGTTTGCTGGTGCAAATTTAATGAATTTTTTAATTAATATCATAAGCTTTTTAATTGAAATCAAATCTTGGCCCTAATTGTGTAAAACGAAACGACGACGTTACATTGAAATCAACAACAAAGCCAACAATATTTTATAATTTTGTTGTTGCTTTCTACAGAAATTCATATTGCGTTTTAAAATTTTCAACGCCACAATATATGCAGCGTTTGAAATTTAAAAATTCAATATGAGTCTCTGTAGAAAGCAACAACAAAATTGTAATATATTTTTAGCTTTGTTTTTGATTTCAATGTAATTTTTTGCGTTGCGTGCATTTTACATATTTAGTATCTTATTTTTCTGTGTAAGGATGTGTCTTATTGATTCTGGCCCATTTTGATAGCCACACTGCCATAGCTGTAGGGGTATAATGCATTTGTGATGAGGTATGTAGCACATAAAAAATATGGTTCTTGACCCAACCGGTTCAATCAGAATCACTATATGAATCGATCTAACTATGTCCGTCCGTCCGGCAGGCTGTCCATGTAAGCCATGTGCAGATCTCAATATTGCAGATAATTTTATAAAATTTGTTAGGTTAGGTTAGGTTAAGAAGGGTTATGCGCCCTAGGGCGCCTATCCACCCGGAGACCAATGAGGTCCATTGTGAAACCCTTTAGTATAGGAGAAAAAAGAGAAGTAAAGAAGAGAAGTAAAAATGGCAATACTACGTAGGACAAGTCCCCCCTATGGTCCCTCCAACAGAAACAGCCGTCCTACTTCCCTGACAAATCCCAGTAGATCGGTTGGATTACATCCAGCGATACACCCCAGTTCCTCGTGAAATCCATCCCCTAGCCATTTCTCCCTAGGGCCCTGCATCCTAGGACAGTGGCACAGTACATGCTTAACCGTCTCTAGCTCCTCGGCATCCCCGCACAGCCTGCAGAAGTCCGGTATCACAGTGTCCCATTTACCCAAAAAAGCCCTAACAGAGCACTTCCCCGTCAGGAACCCTATGAAGGTCCTGAGACTACTACTATCCAGTTCTAATAGAACCCTGGTTGCCCCTGCGTCCAATCCGGGCCATAAGTTCCTCGACACCCTGCATTCCGTTCTATCCCTCCAGGACCGGTTATATAAAATTTGTTACATAGCTTTTAATTATCATAAGGACCAGGCCTAAAATCGGTTCATAATTTAAATGGGCCTTATACAATTTTCTTTCCAAAATAGTGTTATTATGTTGGTATTGAGATTAAATTTGGTCCAAACTTATTTTATTGCAATGTCAATGATCTTTCCAAATTTTATTGCAATAGGACCACATTTGACCATAGCTCCTATACAAATACTACTCCCCGAAAATAGCTTTTAATGCAATTTTAATGCAATCACCCCTATCGTGAATAACAAGTGGTATTTTTGTTCCTATGAAATTTTTATTCCCCTCGAAGGGGAAACTGCTATCGTGAAACTCCCGTGAACTATTTTTCGCACTATCAGTGAATGTAAACAAGAAGAAAGATTAAAAAAATTAAAAATATATACGTTTATAATATTTTAAGGAAAAGTTAAAAAAAATAAAGTAAAATATATCACAGAAAAAAGTTTTTTATCAATTAAAAAAATGGTTTCAAAAGTATTTAAATTTAATTAATGTGATAATTGAATCATTTATTTTTTTTAGTTGAAAGAAAATTAAAAATATAATTTGGATTTAATTAACATTTTAGTTGTTTTGAAATAAATTTTTAGTTAATATAATAATTAAATATCAAAAAATTTTAATTGATTTTTTTCGTTTAAAGTAAAATAATTTAAACTTTTAGAATTGTTGCTGGGAGTTGTCAATATTTAATTAAATAAATTAACACATTGTTTGAAATGGCAGTTTTTTTTTATCATTTTTAAATTAAAATTAAAAATATCATTTATTGAAATTTTTTTTTCAAAATTGTAAAATTTTAAGTAATCAATATAATAATTTTGGTAATAGGTGCAAAATCAACAACTTGTTTGCTTGATATTATGAATTTGGTATAAATTTGGTGATTGGATTTTAATTTTTTATGTGATTGTATTGGAGTGATAGTTTGGCTTATGTAGTAAAATAATTTCTAAAATTCTGCCACCACATCTTTCGCCAGCTTCACAAATCCCCAGGCAATTGACCTGTTGTTTGGCATATTTGAACAATACCTACATAAGGTTGTGCCATTCTAACAGTTCTTGACCCTAAAATTAATTTTGTAAACTTCAATATTCGAGTTATGAGAAGAACTACTTATTCTGTTCTCCAGCAAAAATAAAGTAAGTAAATTAATTGGAAAAGGGAAAAAATTACGAGAGAACAACTTTTTCACGATATGGGGAATTTTTTGCCGCCAACATTTTTTCACGTTCACAGAAGAATAATTCTTTGTATTGATTTTTTTCATGGGAGTTTTTCCTGATCGCAAATACGTGAAACGGGAAAATATTACGCGGGAAAAATTATTTACGATAGTGATGAATAACTTTTACAATAGATACTATGCCATTGTTGGTAGGTCCAAAATTATCCAGAGGTCCCATATAAACTTCTAATAATATTCTTATAACATAATTTTGTTTCGCGTGTCCATGATTGCCCATTGCTCTTAAACTTGGGTCACTTCCGACTATTTGTCGGTGAATACTATGGTGTAGGGTATCATAAGGCCGGGCTTGACCGACTATATTTTTTTACTTGCTTAATATTGGACTGGTTATGGCTGCTTGCCGGTCGTTGGGTATTTTAGCCTGTCTACATACTGCAATATAAGCGCTGAGTTGGATAGTTTGTCCTTCTTTATTCATATATATAAATAGTTCCGGTGCTATATTTTCATGTCCGGCTGCTTTGCTCAGCTTTATTTGTATGTACTTTGACAAAACTGGTAATATATGTAATATTTTCCATAAAAAGTGTATTTGGCCTTGGCTTTTTTTTCATCTAAAAACATGACATTTATTCACGTAATCTTTTTAGTAAATAAATATTTTTTTTTTTGGGATTTAGCCCATTTCAAAAACTTTGTTATTAAACAAAGTTTATCTATCTAGTTAATTTAAACTTTTAATACAATTTTTTTTCTTGGATCGTTTTTTTTTTGTATCCATGTCTCTCCTGTTTGACAGTGATTGTTTTCTTATTTTTTGGTTGTTGTTTTCTTTCTACTTTTGATGATTATCTTTAGATTAACGTCATTCACACATTTTGTTAAAAAAATAATATGAACATAAATAATAGAAAAACTGGATTTATTTAAAAACCCCGTTTTTATACCATAATTTGACGTCACTTAAGTTTGAAATAAATGCGTGTTCTTCCAATTTTCTCTCGCTTAAAATTTTCTTCTAGTGAATTAAATTTATTAAGTCGAGGGGAAATTAAATATCAACAATCCCAAAAATACCGAATCGAAGTTTAAAAAAAGTGTGCAGAAGTATGAAAAATATTTTTTTTTCGTAATGTTTACGGTTTGGCATACATTACACCATACACATGTGCCATATTTCGGGTGATTGTGTGTTTAAAGTGTTATCGATTGGCTAAAAAGGTTTTTTCTGTGGTGTTAATATGGCTTTCGAAAACGAAGTAAAATTAAAAATGTAAATTGAATTTTTTGGCAATATTAGTTTGTTTAGAGAGAAGTTGAGGGAATTTCAAATAGTGGATTTAAACAAAAAAAAAAAAATAAAAAAATCGCAGAAGGCTTATATGATGCACTTATGCTATTTAGAGCTTGTACAAACTTCGCTTGTACACATAAATTATTAAACATTTTTTATATTTACTAATTTTGCTATTATTGAAAATTAACATCGGTTATTATTGAATTTCTTGTATTTGTTAAGTCATAAACCATTATAATTTTATTGAATTAAATTTCTTTCAGTGTACTTTTAGTTCTCGCTGAAATTATGAATTGTCAGATTTATCCAACCTTCGGTTTTACCAAAATCCGAGGTTGTCTTAGTTTAGAAACTGGATGTATTTTTTAATTGCCTTTTGTCGCTTGAACTTGCCAGTTTATTGTACTTGTGAAGTCGCGCCTAACTACTTACCTAATTACCATAAATGCTGAGTGACAACCTTTAACCTACTTACCATTTGTAAACCAATATTTGGAAACACTTTTCAAGTGTATAATAAAGTATCTGAAGCCAGTGAACGTCATACTTATTTATTCTTTCCTAGGCGTCCCTAAAAAAGGTGAACATTATTGATCTTAAACGCTGTAACCCAATAAGGAAAAATTTTGTGCTGGTAGGTATGTCATATATAATCCCCTTCTCTTAAATCACTTTAAGACGAAAAAAATCTCAAATAGATGTAATTACCTCGATCATATTCTACGTTAAGAATTCTTATGTTATTAGCCTTGAACTCATAACATACTTTTATTTTAAAAGGTCCATAATTGCATATGGGACCTAACAATTTGTCTGTTTATATAGTGATGTAGGGTTTAAAATGTTCGGAATGGAGCGACTTTGAACTTTCTAATTTGTTCGTTTTTGCAAGAATTTTTGTTTGTAATTAAACGTTAACTAGATATCAGGTGTAATTTCATATAAATTGTGTAATATTGCCTCATCTCAAGTGTAGTTTTGTGTTTTGCTGGTGGTAACACTGATATTTAGTTAAGAAGTAATCATTTTATTATTATGTTAATCATAACAATATGTAAATTAAATCTAGATCCGAAAAATATTTTTAATATTTATTTATGCTTATTTACTTTCTGACAACCTTAATGTAAAACTGTTACAGATGTTTCACATCATAATATGATGTAACTTTAAACATAATATGTTTAATTATTTCCAATGTCTATTTATTTAAGCTTATGGTCTAGTTTTTTTTTTATAAAAAAGTAAATCTTTATTTTTCTATCGAATTTTCGTAACTCCGTTGTGTTACGTCTTCAGGATTGAAAATTTTTTTTTTTAAAAAACAATTACATAAAAAACAAATTAACAAAATTTCTTAAAATAAAAATATTGACAACATTTGAAAAAATTCTTATGCTAACAAAATATTTAAACATAATCTATTACAGTTAAAAAATTTTTATTTAGTTTCCGTTTCTATGTTTATTAACTAAATGTCTATAACTATGGGCTACACTATATGTATCTGTCTTATAATTTATTCTTAACAAATTTGGAACCTCTATTATTTGAAGCATTTCTAACATATAACGTCTCTTGTAATTACTCTCTGTGTTTAAAATTGTTACATTCTCAAAATCACGATAATGATTTAAACTAGCACAGTGGGTTGCTAATGCTGTTTTTTGTTATGTAATATTGTGTTTATATTTCTGATCTGATTTATGTCCAGGAATTCTCGTTTTTAGTTTATTTTTTGTTGTTCCCACATATAACTTATCACATTGTCCATTATTATTTCCCCTACAAGGTATTCTATAAACTACATTTGACCTATCTAACTTTTGTATGATGCCCTTAGTTCTTGTAAATAATCTGCCTAATGTATATATATGACTTATGTGCCATTTTATAAATATTAGTATTATAGATGTTAGATTTTTCCAACCGTTCCGACATTTTCAGTATATAAGTCAATGATTTATAAATCTTCGGTTCATTCGAAGAACCTTTACTATTTCCATTTTTGTTTATGTATAGTCCTATTAAATTAGTTATAAGTTTCATAGGAAAACTATTATCTGTTAAGGTATTTATAATCTTTTTCTTATTCTCCCTATGGAATTCTACATCACTTATTATTAATACTCTTTCTATTAGATTTTTAGCTGTATTTATGATCATCCTTTTAGGGTGTTTTGAAAAATAATTTATTATTCTTCCTGAAGATGAAGGTTTCTGATACCAGTCCATTAATAATTTATTTCCTTTCCTTATTATTAATGTATCTAAATAAGAAAGCTTAGAAATTAATTCCTTCTCAATTGTGAATCTAATATTTTGATGAGAAGAGTTACACATTGTAAGAATATGTTCTATTTTACATTCTGAAATAATGCAAAACAAATCATCTACATATTTTGTTATGATTTTCGGTTTAAGAGACAATTGTCCAATACATGTATCTAATAACTTTTCCATAACAATATCAGCTACAACTGGTGATGCTGCTGATCCCATAAGAAATCCCTTTTGTTGGGCATTTTTAAGCATTGATATCTTATTTTGTGACACTTTCCAATTGTTTTTAATGTATCTACAATTTCTTTGTTTTTTAGTTTCTTTAAACTTGGTTTTTAATGGGTATATTTTTTAAATTGTTTAACCACTGAATAACAATTAATTCGATAGGTATATGCAAAAAAAAAAAAAAAAAAACGACACAACTGATGGAAAATTATTTTAAAAATGGCGATAACAAAATATTATTATAGTAAAGATATTTTGTAAAGATATTTTTTGTGAGGAATATAATATGTTTTCAAAGTTATCATTATTTAGTTGTTATATAAATGATTATTTTTCTGTAAACCATATTTAAATTTATAATTGCGATAAACATTGACATGTTTACAGTAACTATAACATTGTTGATACTAAATAAAAATAACAATATTTTGTGTACGACAACAATATATTGTTACAATAAACAAAGTGCTGATGCCGTAACCATGCCCAACCATATTTTCATATTTTTTCTCTGCGTGTAGATCATAGCTTAACCATAGATATGTCCCATATAAACTCCCACCTTAAAATCACTTAAAACCAAAAAAATCTTATGTACATGAGAATATCTAAACAATATTCGGCACAAAGAACTATGACATGAATCTTTACCTCATAACATAATTTTGTTCTGGCAGGTCCGCGATTGCGCATGGCAATGTTTTTAAATACTACGGTGTAGGGTATCATATCACCTCAACTTTCTTACTTGTCTTAAATCTCCCATTGTGCCTTTTTATCTCGTACTTTTTAAATAGATTTTTAAAATTATTTGTAGATTTTTATTCTTCTTTTAGCCAGACTTTTTATTAATTTGTATATAAGGCTTTAATTTTTTGTTTTTTTTTTTTTAATACATTTTATATATTAAATATCATGTGTATGTTGTCGTTACTGATGTATTGCTTTTTGCATTTATTTACTTTTAATCAAATGTTTTCTACAAAAGTACAAAATACATGAACTCATGTGTGTATTTTTGGTTTAAATAATTTTTTTTTTTCTTACTTTATTAACACTTAATTTTAGCCAAGAGAAAAAAAAAATGAAATGTGTTAATAAAACATTCACGATTTAGGCGTTAAACCACATGTTTGATTCTATCTCTCTTCTTTCTCCGACTCGGCATCTATGTGTATATCTGTTCCACTGTCTTAATAATTGTTGTTGAAAATTTTAATTAAAACTTTGCGGTTTTTTTTTGTTGTCAATATTTGTAAGGAAATCGTATAGCCTTTTGATGTTAAAAACACTTTTATTAAATATTGATTTAAATTTGAAGTGCTGTGGAATTTGTTGCTAATTGCTGTTTATTGAAGCAGCAACAAAGTCAGGGATTTTGGGTTTTGTAATTTAACAGTGGTCACCCTTGACCTTAGGCAATAAGGTCGTATGGTAACCAGATAGCTTCAGAAAAAGTCTTAAAATTAAACATGTTAGTCTGGGTTCACACTATGAAAGTTTTCTTTCAGAAAGTCTGAGCTAATTAATGAGAGGGGAGAAAATAATAGCATGTTCTCTTCTCCTCTCACCAACAAAATCAGACTTTCTGAAAGATAGTGTGAACCCAGACTAACGATTTTTTTGCTTAGCAAGTGAAGAGGGTTATGTGAGTGTGCCGAATTTTTGACAACCTTCGCCAAGAATTAGAACTTTTTGGGAGGGGCTTTTTAAATTGGGCTCTGCATGGAATGATGCTTTTACATATTTTTACACCCTTCACCACTAGGGGGAAATGGGGATGTAGTAAGTTTTCGAGTAAAGTATTCTGGGTTCAAATTTTTAATTTAAATCAGGCTCAAAATCATCAAATTTAACAGCATGACATGAATTAAAATTTATTGATAATATTTTTTCTTGGCTGAACGGGGGATTAAACACGGTCGAGTTTACATTTCTTGAGATTAATCACATTCTCATCATCAGAGTTCTGCAGTTTTACCCTTCCAGGGTCCAAGAGCAGTTCTAAGCAGTGTTACCACCAGCAAAATTTATACACTTGAGATGACGCAAAATTACCCAATTTAAATTAAATTACATCTGATATCAAATTAGCGGTTAGTTATATAAAAAAAAACTTTTACAAAAAAGAACAAATTAACGTACATACATAGTCGATGAATTCCAATCATTAGATACCCTACACCACAGTATTTAGAGAAAAATGTTTCATAGTGTGTTCCCTTGTTAGGTCCCATATGCAATTATATTATAATATAAGAGTTCTGTATATTTTCTAGGTTACGACATCTATTTGAGATTTTTTCATCTTAAAGTGATTTAAGGGAGGAGGTTTATATATAACCTACCTTTAAAGCTTTACCTACCAGTACAAAATTTTGCCGTGGCATAGTAGCTATTTTTTTTTACCAATACATACCAATATATATAAGGCAGTTATGATATTACAAGCTACTTTCGTACGTGGTATTTGTATGGGAGCACTGGTCATATATAGACTGATTCCAAAATTAACTTCGTAAGATAATTATGGTTGAAATAAAATAAACTTGGGCCAAATTTTGTCCAAATGCCAAAATAATAAGATGGTTTATAGGCATAAAGACTATATTAGGAACAAAGAAAATATGTGGGCTATGTAAAAATATGGACCGGAAATTATCTGAAAAATTGTGACCTGCACTTACAGCAGGTCTACATGGACAGACAACCAGCCAGCAGGACGGACGACTCTGGTAGTCGATCGATATACTATAACAAATATTTATATCGTTACCTAAAATGCAAAAGACCCTATCTAACATTTTGAAAGTTTTACAGGAGAAGCAAAAGCTTTTTAATATGATAAATTTATAAATTGCATTAAACTGTTTAAAATAAATTTTTCTTCTATTTTTCTTGTAAAACCTACCAGTTGTTTTGACAATTAGAAATGTTGCATATTATGAAAATTGTTAGTTAGTCCTTTTAGCATTTTTCGCGTTATCTTTTGTAGATAGGGACTTTTGTTTTTGGTAAATAAAATCGCTAATTTTGGTCGAAAGATACCAAATTGTTTTGTGGCCATTTGAGTTGATGCAATACATCAGAATCAATGAAAAGGTCGATTTTTAATTTTATGTTAGATAGGGCCTTTTGCGTTTTAGGTAACGATATGTGTTTCATATATCAGCATAAACTTATAATACCATATTCACTTAAATAAGATCAATATTATTCATGCTATTAAGATTCATATAGTAATTCAAAATAATTTAACAAAAACAACATTAAAAACTTCAAATAAATTAATAAAAATTAAATAAAAATTTAAAAAAAAAACTTCTACTTCTATATATCAAGGGAGGCTTCAAAATGTTCATTGCCGTTCATTTGAATACTTTTTTTTTTAGTAAATTAATGGTTTCAGATGACAGTCTGTTTCTCAAATCAGTCAAAAAATATGTAAAGGGCGCTAAATATTTCTCAACTAAGCATGTTAAAGCAAACACAAAATGGATTACTTTTTGGAATATTGGAAATATATCTTCTTCCAGGGGGGTTTTTTTTAGTATAAATACCTTGTTTTTTCAATAAACTTTGGGTTCTAAATAACTATGAAGCTCATAAATAATAAATTTCGAAATCTAATTGTCTATCTGGTGCCAATATCTATCAAGTTTGCTTCACAAATTATGAAAATCTTTTTTTTTTTTAATAAACAGTGTCTTTGGTTGCAGATACGGTAAATTTGTTAGATCAACAATATCTTAAATGGTATTAATTTCATTACTAAAATCAAATCCTTATATTATTTGTTTTAAAATGAAAGAATTTAAAATTACACTTGATCTACACCTCAAAGAAATTACTTACGGTCTACCCACGAGAGTAAAAATTACACCATATTCGGGTAATTACCCACAAAGTGGCAACTCTGGTTCTTAGTATATTTAGCCATGTCTGTCTGTTGTAAACACGCTCACTTCCGATGGACTTAAGGCCATGTCAGATACAACTTTTGCTTCGCGTTGCGTTACCGATTCGCTTTGACATCTATGATAAAATATACATACTTTTACGAAACATGTCACATAAAGTAGTGACATAGTTAGTCAACTCTCATCTTTTTGCGCACATTTTCTTTTTTATTTAAATTTTTTTGCAAATTTAATTCCAAAAAACCGTCCAATTAAATTTTTAACTCTTATTTTTATAACAAATAATTAAATGTACAAATTACCAACCGCTTTTATAAGTAAACAAACAATGCGTGAGTGTTGTCAAAGTTTTCATTGTGTCATACACCTTTTGCTTTACGTTTTTCTGCCAAAGGTAGAAACGTCACGTAAAGCGACAAAGTTGTATCTGACACGGCCTTTAACAGAAAAGAACAACTTTGGTGTCAAATTGTTTTTGATATCGCAAGCAGTTTTGGATTTAAATTCAGAACAATGCGCTTATTAGAAGATAAGCTAAATATCCAAATGTAGCACAATCGCACTCAAAAATTAATATTTCTGTTGAAAAGCAAATATAAGTTATGAGCGGAATACACAGATTCTGATTGACTTCTAGTCATACAACTGAATTTTTTGATGATTGGTCCAAAATGTTCGAAATGCCCCATATAAGACTCTCCCGAAAACACTTTTGTACTTCTAAAACCGTAACGAATACAGCTTTTGCAGTATAATTTGGTTCATAAGAAGATCGGTCAATCCATTATTTACCATATGCCTCATATAGATTCCACTCTTAGAAATCACTGTAGTACGTCTAAGACCGACACAAATACGTAATGCTTTTGTGGTAAAATTTCGTATGTCATAGTTTTATAAGACTGGAAAACACACGACCAAATTTCGAGAAGATTGGTAAATAATTTATTATAGGCCTTTTATAAACCCCTATTCTCGAAACATACTTTTGAGTACGCCTTAAACCGCAACAAATTTGAATACAGTGAGGTCAGTTTTTATTAAGATTTCTTCATTACTTATTCCACTTCTGAAATATTCTTACTCTCAGTGGAAAGTATCGAAGATTCAGAGCAGCAGAATATATGACTTTAACTTGTTGAATATGATCACTGCTTGCAAAACTATTTAAATCGAAAAATTTTTAAAAATAAAATAGCCAAAGACAACTATATCATGGTTAAATCAGTCTTCAATAATTAAGCCAAAACCATATTATGGTTGCCTACAATAGTGATATGTATGGTTATCTATCATTTACAACATGTTGCTATTACAAAAGAAGAAAGTGTTAAAGTTTACGGGGTCTTATACGACCCATTTAAGTATTAACGGTGTTACTCATGAAGTAACAAACTTATTTTACCATTTTTCACCACACGAGGTGCTGAAGTGCTTTATAATACTATTTTAGTATATTTTGTTTTTAAATAAGTTTTTAGTAAAGTTGTTTTACAAAAATTAAATACATATTGTACTATGAATAAGTTTTAATAACATTATAATTAAATGTATTCTATAAACAATTTCCTTGAAATAATTTTTTTTGTATGCATAAATAAAGTAACAATTTTAGTTTCAAAAGAACTTTTATTAATTACAAACACTACTTGAATATAAGCATCATTTGAATACAGTGATCAACAAAAGTGGACTTCAGTATAAAAGAAGTCCTGAAATAGGGCGCATATGGTGGCTATTGTACATAAGAAACAAACCGTTAAAATTTGTCTAGTGGCATATTGGCTACAGCAAAATGTTGATGATTTTTATTTAATATGTCATCGTCCAGACTTGCAATTTTTGTTGCTGTAATTTTTAAAAATTCTGCTTTGAAATTGCTGCATTAGTGTAAAGATTATGAAATTCAATTTTTGTATTATCATGTTGTTTTTTCCTTTTCTCCATTTTATTTTTTACTAGGACCGCCAGGTGGCCGATATTAGACTACTTGACATTTACAGTTTAAATAAATCCTTTAACGCACGTATGGAATATGCAATTCTTATTAAAAAGGGCTACCAAAATTTAAGAAAATAACAAATGCCTTTTTATATTTCTTTTATACTTTACTATAAAAGCATAAAACATTTTAATATGGCAAATAGTTTACTATTTATTTTTATAATATGTATGTGATAAAGGTTCGTGTACAAAAAGTAAAATAAAGTTTAAATTGCCTGGTTTTAAAAATAAGCTAAAAAAATATACTGAAATAAAAAAATAAAAAAAAAAAAAAAAAAAATATAAATTTCTAAACGAAACTTTTTGTTTTAATTTCAAAAACAAAAAAATATTGTATGTGAGTGTGTTTGCAAGCAAAATTAATACGCTCTTTAAACTCTTTAATTCAAAAACTTTAGAAAAAAATTTGTATTCACAAAAATACCTTTAAACCGATATATGTTTCATTATAATCGGTGCACGATAAGATACTTAAAAAACAACTACAAAAAATTGTTCCCGTATTTTTATATACATATATTTATATAAGATATAAGATTAGATAAGATAACCAGAGGTTATATTCAAAACCCTCTATCTTAAATGTTTACGAAATTGATTTTTTGATGGTAAAATATTCGGTAAAATTATCCTCATCTGGGGTACCAATTAGGAAAAAAAAAAAGAAAATTTGGGTTTTTATTGTCATTTTTGTTTTTTCTCTATCTTACATACCTAATTTCTTTGAATGCAAAACCCTCTATCTCTTCATAGAATTTACTACTTTTTTCAGGAGACCACTTGCAATTCTAATTATATTAATGTAAATATATAGTAGGCCTTGGTAAAATCTTCTTTTTTGAAAAAGCGAAAAAATATTGGATTTCGAATAACAATATTTGCGTGTACTAAATATAATCGTCGGTAGGATTAATATATGTACATATAATTAAATAATAGAATTTTCACTTTAAAATATCTAAAAATGTCTGGTCTTGATTATAACAACTGCGTTCCCAATGAAGTAAATTCACAATTCCTTGCAGCGTATAGCAAATGATTATGCATCTTCAAATGAAGACAAGAAAAACGTGCGTATAACAGGTATGTGGCTTTTCTTGTTCGTATAGGTAACATAAAATAAGAAAATAAAATTTAAAACAGACTCCGAAGACGAAATTAATTATAATGTGGTAAATCGCCGAAGAAATAAGCGGAAACATAATTGTATTTCAAATACTCGAAAAGAAAACTAGGTTAAAAGAATGAAGGGTTAACAATATAAAGGGGTTTTCTACTACAGAAGGAGTATCCAAACAAAATTGTAAAATACCCCAAAGAAAAATGGGCTTAGCGTGCTCATAAAATTTTCGTATGAAAAGTAATTGAATGTCATGGGAAGCCAAACAAGTATTTGTGAAAAGCTATGTCTCGATGAAAACTAAGGAAAATTCCACTGTTCAGAATTCAAAAAAACTTAAAAGTTTTATATATACCCTGCCTTACAACCAGGCATCTTTTCAGGTATGTCGATTTACATTTTTCTCCACTTTATCTGTAAACGTGGATATGGTAAAAGGTTGGCTAAAGGCCTAACAACCGCCAGTTATTCCATTTATAACAAAAAATTTATTATAAGCCTTTTATAAACCCCTATTCTCGAAACATACTTTTGAATACGCCTTAAACCGCAACAAATTTTAATACAGTGAGGTCAGTTTTTATAAGATTTCTTCATTACTTTTTGGATCCACATAAATTCCACTTCTGAAATATTCTTACTCTCAGTGGAAAGTATCGCAGATTCAGCGCAGCCGAATATATCACTTTAACTTGTTGATCACTGCTGAAAAATAGCCATCGGTTCTCCCTAAGGAAGTCAAAAACATTTTATGGTTGCTTTTTAATATATAATGGTTAAAAACAATATTATTAGATTCATCACAAACAATAGTATGGGTATTTATCACCCATAACATATTGGTCTTAAAAAATAAGAAAAATTTTATTGGTAAATATATTGATGTTATTATTAGCCATAACATGGTCAAATACAACCATAATATGGTTGCATTGATATAAACATAACATGGTCCAATTTAGCCATAATATGGTTGTGACTTTTCTAGGGAGGACTGATTAATTTATAATATGGAATATGGAAGAAAAAAAAAAATATGTATTGTTAGAGGTGATAAAGAATAAAATGTTTGTTTTACACCTACAAATATTTTTATTAAAGTTAGCTTTCTTGGAAAACTATGATCTATAATTCTGAGAATGTGAAATTATTTTTAAGGAAATTTTGGAAAATATTTATCCCTTCAAATAATCAAATCTTCCTAAAATTAAATATTGAAAACAATTTTCTAAATAAAATAAATATTTTTTTTTTAAATGGCATAAAATGAACATGACTAACGTTTTTATAAATAAATAAATTTTTATAAAAAAAAAAAAAAAAATAAATAAAATGATTAACGTTTTTATAAATATTATTAAATATTTTATGACGCAATTTGTAAACGGTAATTTTTATAAACAGTAGATAACGGACATAAAAACGTCTCTTATAAGAAAAAATCGCTTATAAGAAAATGCATGTCTTTTTTAATATTATTCTATAAAAAAAGTATTCTGTATAAAAAAACACTTATAAGAAAGATTATTATTAACTTATAACTAATGAAAATACGTATAAAAAATATTTTTTTTTTAAAAATTGTGTTACACTGCAATACTTTTGCTAAATTACGACATCCGACTTAGAAATAGCAATACAATTTAATTAGGAATTAGAACCGATATCGAATGCTATATTTTCTTTCACAAAATATCCAAAAAACCTTATCTATTGTACTATGAAAACAACCTGAATAGTATTCAGAGTATGTAATTTAAACAACAAATTTTTAGCATTTTCTTTATCCTAAAAAAAAATTAAATTTTATTTTCTTCAAGTGTTCCAGATTTTGTTTAAAAAATATGAAAAATTTCTTACTATTTAAGAAATAAAAGAAAACAATCTTGAAATACAATTTTTTTAAATGATTCAAATTAGTTTCTGTGTTATTGTGTAAATATTTATTCACATTGTTTTCTTTACAAACCCATTGAAATGATTTATTTATGAAAACTTTTGATTTATGGGAAACCCCATTATTCTGAAGTAATAGAGGAACAATGGAAGATACTAAAACTTGTGTAAATATTTACTTTACCATAAAATAAATTTCTTTTATTTTTACATTTTTAGCACAATTTTGCTCTAAATTAAATAACAAAAGAGATAATTTTTTTTTTTATTTTTGCTTAATATTTTTTTTATATCAACATAAATTCATTTTATTTACGAAAATATTCTGTAAACAAATTCACAAAAAAAAAGAAAAAAAAAAAGTAAATAGAAATGCGTTGATGAATTTAAACTAAGAGATTGTGGGCAATAAAACTTAAGAACATTCCTTTGTTACAATCCTGATATACTCAATTAAAAGTGGGGAACTAAAAAATACAAATAAGAAGAATCTTTCAGTAAAGAGTTGCTGTGTTCGGGTTTTATAGCCTTTTATAGCTGTCTACATATCAAAAATATCTGAGCCAAATTTGGTCCTCACAGCTGGTACGGAATGGGCACTATTGTACCAAAACTATTTATTTTTTTTGAGAAGAAAAAGGAAGTTATTTGTTTAAATTTCAATTATTTATGAATCGGTGTTGTTAATTTTGACTACTAGCACTCTACTAAGTTTATTTTATTTTATTCTATTTACGAGTATTTATTTATTATTGACCACAAGAGAAAGTAAAAAAAAAAAAATATTTCATATTATAAGTAGACTTCATAACGTAAAGGTTTTTTGGTAAAAATTGGACGCAGTCGTGGCCTTTAATGGGTGAGCTGTAATCAGTCATTAATGTACCGATCTGACTGAATTTGAAAAGCAATCAATTCCGTCGACCAGGACACTAATAATACAAATCACAAACGAACGTACAACACAAATTATATATTTCAAAATCTAATCATATAAAAATGAACCAAATCAAATTTTTATTTTTATACATCATCAACCAACCATATATTTCAGATTTAAGTTCAAAAATTAAACAAGAGATACAACATCTATCGTAAAAAAATCAATAAACAAAAATAAAGGATTAATTTAAACTTTGACTTAATTTTATTGAAATCGGCAAATTGAACGCCTGGTAAAATTGCTTTATGTAACCAGCGTTATAACAGAAAGCTTTACCTAGTTCATAACAAAAATCAGCTAAAACTTAATTTTGTTTCTGCACTGATCCGTTTAAAAAATCCGGGAGAATTTGAGGGTGGACCAGCACACCAGGATAATTTGCTTAAAACCAGGACAAATCCTGGAAAACCAGGACGTATGGCAGGCCTACCCTTGAACGCTGAAACTTGGCAGAAATATGTGTTATGATCGTAAAATTTTTCTAAAAATTATTATAAGTAGCTCTTAGTATAGTCTTTCACAGAAAAAAAATTTATGTAAAATCTTCATTCGTTTTCCTACAAAAAAATTATTGTAAACCTCTCAAAACCATAAAAAGTCAAGGAACACGCATGATATTTACTCAACTTTCCTGATTTTAACAGTTTCCTAAAACCACAAATATCAAACAAGAGACTTGAAAATTCACTATACGATTCACGATTGTCTGCCGAGCTGCGTACTTAAATTTTTTACATTTCTTAAATTTAATTTTTTGCCTAATGTCTGGCTAGATTGGCAAGAAAACCTTTATGTGCGACGGACGACCTGATAGACATCCCTAAATTATAACTCATAATCAGGGGAAAACGGAAATTTGCATAAAAAAGGGATATCCGTATATGTAATGAGCTCTAAAAATTTGTAAAAATATGCAATTAAAAAAAAAAAAAAAAAATTAAATTGCTTTTTTTAAAACAAAAAATTTTAGAATTAAGTAATATTTGTATGTAATGGACAAGCTGAAAAAGTATAGCCGGTCAAGCCCGACCATATGATACCCTACACTACAATATTTACATACAAATTTCTGTGTGTTCCAATTTTGGGATCCATATAAATACAATACCACCCAGATGAAAATTATGATAGTAAAAACTTTTATTGCATCCAAATTTTATATCAATATGTACCAAAATTAAAAAGTTAAAAATTAAGGCGTTAAAGCTAATTTCGGAAATGGTATTTGTATTGAAAGTACGGTCAAATATGGACCGATTATAATAAAATTTGGATAGGTAATTAAGGATGTTATTCAATATTTTTGAGTCGAATGTTAACTAAATACATACTAGGATAATTAGGTGGTTAATAGTCTCAAAGACTTTATGCCAAAAAAAAAGTTCGTATCAGGACTATGTGAAATTGTAGACCGATTCTGACTATTTTCAATAGGCTTCTTCCTTATGAAAATTAATACGTATGTATGTATGCAATTCCATCAAATGATCTTTAAAATTGCGACCTGTACTTTGTGCATTAGGCCTACATAAACAGATAACCAGCCTGACGGCTTAAGTCAGAAAACTCTTATACTGTTTCCCCCTGTAATGAAGCATACATTTTACGAAAAAGTATTTCTTCAAAGCTACATAGAAAAATATAACAGCAGATATTAAGTTATTAAAAAAAATATTTTAAAAACTTTTTTGAAACAGAAAAAGAAACAGAAGTAAGGAAGAACATGTAAATCAATTAAAATAGATAATTATTCCCAACTAACTTCGACCCACCAAAAAGGTGAAAATACCATTTGGTTTAAAAATTCATGTTTGACTCAGTCGTCAATGGCGGTGAATGTTAAACGTCGAATATTTTTGACGAGATATTGTGGTTACTATAGACAAATGTCAAATTAACCAGCCCTTGACCGTGGGTTCGATCCCCCTGTCAGTTAAGAATGAAAAATTATCAACAAATTTTAATTCATTTCGTGTTGTAAATTTCCCTTCTTTTTAAAACTTATTTAATGAAAATTAAATTTAACGAACTTCAGCCTGATTAAAAAATAAAAATTTGGATAAAAACCCATAAACAGTTTAATAAAATAACCACAATTCCAATTATTCACAGAAAAAAGCGTTTTTTCAATTGAATCAATTATTTTTTAAGTTAAAAGAAAATTAAAAATTTAATTTTGATTTAATTAACATTTTAGTTGTTTTGAAATAAATTTTCAATTAAAAATTTAATTAAATAACAAAAAATGTTAATTGACTTTTTTCGTTTACAATAAAATAATTTAAACATGTAGAATTGTTGCTGGAAATTTTCAATATTTTATTAAATAAATTAACACATTGTTTGAAATAACAAAGATTTTTGATCAATTCTTTAATTTAAATTAAAAATATCATTTATTGAAAAAAAAAATATTCATAATTTTACAATTTTTAGTAATCAATATAATCATTTTGGTAATAGGTGCAAAATCAACAAATTGTTTGCTTGATATTATGAATTTGGTATATGTTTGGTGATTGGAGAAATTTAATAATTTTTTCTGTGTTAATATTTTAAAAACTTTTTTTATATTTTTAACAATTAGTATTGTGGTTATTTTATTGAACTTTTTATGGTTTTTTATCCAAATTTTTTTTTTTTAATCAGACTGAAGTTCGTTAAATTTAATTTTCATTAAATTATTTTTATGAAGAAAGGAATTTCAACAATTCACTTATTTAACATGTTTGTAAATAGTCATATCAATAATATGTTTCAGTTGAAGAAAAGATTTGTTTAAAAAAATTCCAAATAAAAAAACTCAATATTATGTTATAAAATTTAAACATTAAATATATATGTATTTTGTAGCCCCTGAAGATGACCATCGATGTATGGTCGAAATATCGGATGAAAAATAAAAAACAAAATTAAATTAAATTTTTTATTATTCGACCTTTCCAATTTTAAATAAATAAAAATTAATCAAGCTCGAGGCCAGCGTTTTTTTGTAAATAAATATTCCTTTTTATTTAATTCCGATATTTCGATCTTCTTTAAAGATCATCATCAGAATATCATAACACCGTATTACACTCCGTGCTATTTTAGATGTTGATACGTACACAATATATTTTTAAGTTTTTGTATTAATAAAAATTCACTGAAACAATCCCTGATGATGATCTTCAACGAAGATCGAAATATCGGAATTAAATAAAAAGGAATATTTATTTACAAAAAAAAAAACACTGGCCTCGAGCTTGATTAATTTTTATTTATTTAAACAAAATTAAAAATATAAAAATTGGAAAAAATTTTATTATTTATAATTTTTTATGACCTTAAGCCAAATCTATATTTTTTGGATTAAATCACTAAACGAACAAACGATATGACGACGATTGAAAACTGATTTAATCTTTGGGGTGAGCAATATTATAATTAATTTTATGATTCGCAAAGAAATTTAAACGTGTCTTTTCTTCATAAATGTTTTTTTGGAATTCATGTTGTTAACGATGCATATGGATGTCAGAACCTCCAAGGGCATCCAGTGCCGAAAACTTTATAACTTTTATTGTTATGTGTTATGCAAATTGTATTAGTTTAAAATAAAAATTTAATTAAAACAATATTTTACATGCATTTTCTCTTTGAATATGCAAAGAATTAAAAAGCTACAAAATATTTTGTTAAGATGAAAAACGCTTATTTAGGGCCTAATTGCGTAAAACGCAGTGCAACGCGTAAATTTTCATTGAAAGCAAAAACAAATTCAAGAATATTTTTTTAATATTTTGTTGTTGCTTTCTACAGAAATTCATATTTTTTTTTTAAATTTTCAACGCCACAAAATATGAGGTGTTTGAAATTTAAAAATTCAATATGAATTTCTGTACAGAGAAAAAAGTGTTTTATTAATTAAAAAGATGGTTTAAAAAGTGTTTTAATTTAATTAATGTGATAATTGAATCAATTATTTTTTTAGTTGAAAGAAAATTAAAAATTAAATTTTGAGTTAATTAACATTTAAGTTGTTTTTAAATAAATTTTCAATTAAAATTTTAATTAAATAACAAAAATTCTTATTTGACTTTTTTCGTTTAAAATAAAATAATTTAAACATGTAGAATTGTTGTTGGAAATTTTCAATATTTTATTAAATAAATTAACACATTGTTTGAAATAACAAAGATTTTTGATCAATTCTTCAATTAAAATTAAAAATATCATTTATTGACAAAAAATGTTCTCTATTTTTAAATTTGTATTAATCAATATAATCATTTTGGTAATAGGTGCAAAATCAACAAATTGTTTGCTTCTGTGTAGAAAGCAACAACAAAATTTTAAAAAATATTCTTGAATTTGTTTTTGCTTTCAATAAAATATTTTGGGCTGTGCTGTGTTTTACACAATTATGGCCTTAGTATAACAAACTCATCATTGTTGAATATTAACAATTTGAATAAAAGTAAAGTTTTTTTTTGATTCCAAATTCTGCTATTTGTTCCCTTTGAAAAAAAAAAAAAATTAATTGTATTGACGAATATGGTAATCAATATAACACTTGATTTATCGTAATTTTGTTCTGTGTATTTTTTTTCGTATTAATGGCAAACGTTCCGTATTTGTATTTGGACTTTTTTACTTGAGCGAACAGGCTTGCCTTCAGATTTGTACACCCTCCGTTTTTCTTTCTTTTCCCGTTGCTACAAAATTTAAAAGTTAACTTTGCAACACCCAGAGAAAAAACGTACTTAAATATGGTTCCCTCCAACAAAACTACTTTTAAAGAAAAGTTTAAACATATTATGTTTTATTTTTACCATATTATTGTCACCGACAACACTATTATGGTTAAATTAGGCCTCCATCCATAGCTGCCAGATTTGACGATTTATCGTCATTTTGACGATTTTTAGGTACAAAAATGGTCTATTGACGATAGGACGATTTATACCCCAAAATTGACGATTTTTTAAATGACACATTTTGTTCAAATTTACAAATATTTTTAATATAATTTCACATTTTAGTTAAGCTTCTAATATAATTTTATTTGAATTATTTGATTGGCAGTAATTTGCATGTCTTAGCTGTTCATCATATAAAATACGATTGTTTTTTTTTAGTAGGATGCATATTTTTAAGAGTTCTAGGCATCAGTTGTAAACTGATAGAATTTTTGTGCAAAATTTTTTTAAAAACAAAAATTCGTATTTTGATACTTATTTTTAAATTTGATTTTAAATAATTTGTTTATAAATTATTTACGGCCGTGTTCTGGAAATCACGAGAAATTGAAATCGGAATTTTAAATTTATCCTGTGTTTAAAGTTAACAAAAATATTTTTTTTTATACGACTCATATGTTGAAGTTCACTAACCTTTACCACTACCTCTTTTCAAATCAGAAAAAGTCGCGTTCAATTTAAAAAAAATTAATCGAAAATATCCAATTGGGTCCAAGTGTACTGGTACACGACTAGAACCAATAGTACTAGTGATTTTCTAAGCACACACAATGCTAATTTGAGCATTAAGATAGTATAGAAAAGTATACAGTCGAGAACTAGTACTGGTTATCTTTGTACTAGTTTAGTACTAGTTAGGTACTAGTTCGATCTGCGGCAGGTAAACTTTTCTTTCAGAAAGTCTGATTTCATTGTTGTTTACAGACTTTATTTCTTAAGCAGGATTTTCGACGTGAAAAATGGGTGTTTGATATACTTTGGTTTTAGTTTATTTTCTTAGTTTTCTTATGAATGTCAATACTCTTGAAAAATGTTTGGTTGTGTTACTTCAATAATAAGTTTCTTAACGAACATTTTTATTTAATTTAAAAAACAGGCGGAATATATTAAAATTTTATTAGCAACGAAAACTAAAAATAACAATAAATTTACAAAACTTATAAAAATGGTTTTTACAATGACGATTTCTGTGACGATTTAGCTTAGTCAATTTGACGATTTTGACGATTTTTTCCTTAAAATTTGACGATTTTCGACCAATTTTATCTGGCAGCTATGCCTCCATCATGAAGCCACAACCATATTATGGTTGCCTTTTAACATGTAATGGTTAATAATAACTAAAATATGTTTAACACTTATAATAGCATGGCTATATTTCAACTATAGCATGTTGCTCTTGGAAGAGAGGAAAATACTTTTGTTCATTTAAAAACAAATTATTTTCATATTTAACTAATCATAACATGCTTATGATAATATGGTTGTGGCTTCTTACTGGAGGTCTAATTTAACAATAATATGGTTGCCGGTGACAATAATATGGTGAAATAAAACATAATATGTTTAACATTTTCTATAAAAACAGTTTTGTTGGAGGTGACTATATTTAAACATGTTTTTTCTTTGCGTGTAGTACTCTAAATATCGCACGTGTTCCTCTTAATAGCGTCAACTCAAAATTTTAAAACTTTAATTTTTGCAAGAGAAAGATAAACAGTGGCCCACTGTAAAACTCTTAGATCTACTTTTCTAGTATTTTGCCTAAAAAATGCAGTTTTATTCCCATTTGTTATATAAGAATACACATAAAAAAAAGTTTTTTGTCTCTACTGAAATTTTGAGTTGATATCTATATCTCATATGGCCGCTCTTGCCCGACAATAATTTCTTACTTGTTAGATCATATTTTTAATTTTTTTACAGCATGTTTTACGCGCATATTTTTTGCAACAATAAATGCAAGAAATTTCACCCCCTAATATTGGCTTAATATTTGTTTGCCTTTATACGATTTAAAACAATTCAATTAATGCCTAAAAATAATCGTCTAAAATTAATCGCAAAACAAAATAAAAAAAATTTTTGTTTTTTAAATTGAATTTAAAAATATTAAAATAAAAAATTAAAACTAAAAACAATTTTACATTTAGAAAACGTGGTTTACTACAAAGTTAATTTATAAACCGAATAAACTATTTCTATTATAAATGTAAAGTGATTGTAAAATTATGTAAATTTAAATTTTAAATGAATAATTTATTTGAATTTTTAAATGAACTTTTTTTTATGTATTATTTACTTTTAAACGGTCTTCTTCAAAAAACTTTATGTTTATTTGGCTCTGCAAAATTTGTGATATTTAAAGATTTTAAATAAAAAAATTTTTAATGCTGTAAAAAAATTTCAATAGATTAGTCATTGCGTGTACTAAATGGGTAGGTAAAAAGGTAATTTCGTACACCTTTAATACAAGACTTCCTCACAAGTTTTTAATAGGATTGCAATAAGCACTGCACGCTGGACACTGTAAACATTAAATATTTTTTGTACGTAAGAGTGATTGCCTTTGATTGATTAGAAATTTGTTTAGCTGCGTTATCCTGAAAACCTTCAAGCTGTAACAAATTATTTAGATTTCACTTCGTTCATAAATTTTGTAGATGTGCCTCAAACCACACAAAGTTTTAATAATTTCCCACTTTTCTCTTTCTTTATTTACAGATTTCTGTGGACGACTTAAGTAAAGTAAATAAATATAATAAACCTTAAAGTGACAACATAATGAATCATCTATTATGGCTTCACAAAGTCCTTTCAAGTGCAACTAATCTAATAAGAGTTGAAATATTCTTCAGAAAATATAACAAACTTGTATATGAAAAGTAAGTTAAGAAGAAGAAAGAGCCTCTACGAGTGGTTGCATTTGTTCGGTTGAGTGCATAAGTGTTTGTGAAAGTGTAGTAGTGTAAAAAAAACCTAAAGCATAACATTGAGAGTGGTTGTATGTGAGTGCGGAAATAATGAAAGGCTGACAAACACTTGTAGAAAATTATTTTTAAAAGCAAACCGGAAATAGGAACGGAGTTAAGGAAATTTGTCTACTAAAATACAAAACCAAACTGCACTTTCTTGTAAAAACCGCACACACACACCCACACACATAAATCAGTTTTCAACAATTCTCTTGTTGTTAATGAAACAAGTGTTAGCAAAAACGAAAAAGAAACAGTTGCAAGAACTTTTAATTCTAGGGAAAATGTTTCAACAATACCAGTATTATTACTACTACAAACGACAGCAACAACAGCAGAATCAACGACAACAGCAACAACATCATCACGACTTCTATCGCCAACAACATCGGCATTATTTAGCTAAAATTCCCAAAATGCAACAACAACTACAAATGCCCACCTACCAAATGTTACGTTTCCTTCTGTTACTCGTGTGCTATTGCTGCCACTCCCAAGCTTCCATGGAATATAGTGCGAAATTAACTAATTGCTATGATAACCAATATGGTTTCAATGGTCATCATCTCTACAATGGAAGCATAACCAACAGACATTTGATACATGATGGCTCAGTACCGGCAACTAATTCGGCGAATAGCCAGACTTCTAGTTCATTAGCAACATCCAATAATAGTGGTCAACAAGATCGACCTTTTACAAATACTGGAAATTCCTTGAAAGAAGAAGCAAATACAGTTTATCCAAATGGGGCCTACCAGCAGCAGCAACACCATCCGTCGTCTGTTAGCGGTTGGAAGTGCTGTTGTTGGAATGCAACAAGTTTGGTAAGTAGGAAAAATTTTAAGCAATAGAGACTTCTTATTAAGTCTCTAATTCTAATTTAAACTACTAAATTGAAAAGAAGTAAGAAAGTATAGTCGGTCAAGCGCGGCCATTTGATGCACTACACCACAGTATATACAGACCAAAAAATGCGAAAGTGTACCCCATTTGGGACCCCTGAGCAGTCATAGATCTGGCAAAACAATATTTTGGTATTTTGGTAGGCTAAGATTCATTCAGACAAGAGTTCTTCGTGCTTAATATTATCTGGATATCTAGATCTATGAAAGTTATTTTCGACTTAACACTGATTTTTGGTTAAAAACAACATTACTTTCTTTGCTGCTATTTAGGGGACCATAATATAATTTTTTAACCATACTTCAACCATGTTTATTCTCTGCGTGAATGCAGTAAACGTATCTTCATATTCTTCAAAAAATGCTAAAATAAAAGAAAAATCTTATGCTGGGAACACAACTGGGATGAACGACGAATTTCGCCCTACACGACGAATTTTTTCGTAAAAATTCGCTGAGTAAATTCGTCGTATTAAGCACAATAACGACGAATAGCTGGCAGCTTTTATAATTGAGAAAGTTGATTACTGTTTGTGAAAAGAGAGAGAAATAGTGTGACCATATTCAAACAAATAATGCTTAAAAATAAAAACATAATCTAAAACACAACTAAAAACTATTTTTATAGCCAAATACATTGTATACTTATATTATGTGTTATACAATAAAAAAAAAACAATTATTAAAGTAAAAAGTAACTTTATTTACTAAACTACTTCTTAACTAAAACCAAACATGGTCACCTAGTACTGATTTGTTCGCCGGCGTTTGAAATAGAATTAATAGTTAGTGATACTAAACATGGTCTTAATATTACAAAATAAAACTTATTATACTGCTAGACATAGAAAAACACTGTTTTATGTTAGATGTGGTATTATAAACAAAATAGATATTGGAATTAAGGGAAATTATATTTTAGTTTGTCTGTTGGTCCCATTTTTTTCGTCAAATATTTGACAAATGTGACCGTAGCTTAAGATTTTCCAAATGTTGACTATATTTTATTCACTTTTATTTCTTCGTTCTTTTTAATTTAGTTATTGCTCCGTGACCATATTAACCACAACATGTTTGGATACAACCATAATATGCTTGTAACTTTTGGATGGATGAATTTAACCATGATATGGTTGCTGGTGACAATAATATTTTTAAATATATAATATGTTTAAGTGTATGGTCGAAGCTTAATTTTATTGAAATATTATATGGTTTAATTCAACCATTTTTGAAATTTCAAGGGAGGTAAGCACTTTATTGTTTAATCGTGAAAACAGGATTGTTAAAAATAACAATACTTTGTTTGCTGTCATTTTGGGGATCATAATATATTTTTGAACCATACTTCAATCATGTTTTTTCTTTGCGTGAATGACGTTTACTGCGTCTTCATATTCTTCAAAAAGTGCTGCGTCTTCATATTCATCAAACAGTGCTAAAATAAATAATAGCAGCCAAAAAGCCAAAAGAAAAATCTTTAACAGCAAATCATCAAATAATTTTGCATTCTTTAGTAGGTAACTCATTTGGGCCAATTTTTTTTTGGTTATCAAAGTGTTATAATACTTGTTTACGGTTTTAGCATGACCGCCTTTCATGGCTTATCTGTAAGCAGCAGTAACGTTACTTTTTATATCAATAAAATATGTTATATATGTTTGTACAAAATATAACTAAGATTTAGCTATTGTTCCGTGACCATATTAACCATAACATGTTCGGAGGTACCATTATTTGAGTGTAGCTTCTTGAAGTAGGACTAATTTAACCATAACATAGTTGCTGTTGACTTTAATATATTTAAATTAACCATATTATGTTAACAATTTTTGTTAAAAAATTTTTGAAGTAGGTGACCATATTCGAAAATGTTTTTTCTCTGGGTGTAAAAGCTGAGCCTAGAATCAATTTATTCATGTGTTAAGCCTATAGTACACGGCATGTAAAAAGACACATGCGCATGTGGTTCTGACGTAATTTTGACGTCATCACACAACTCGCAATGCTTATTGTGGCTTTGCATTGACGTCAAAATTACGTCAGAACCACATGCGCATGTGGCTTTTTACATTCCGTGTACTAGAGGCTTTATACACATCAGCACAAACGCATTATACCCTCTTTACTATTGTGTTTTTTGGCTATTCTACCCTTCCATAAGGAGTAAAGTTTTTTTTTGGATGAGGAATCTGTGATAAATTGTGACAAGTTTTGACTTTACAAGTTCTAGTCATATGAAAGGACTATGTGCTAAATTTCATAAAATCAGCGATAATGATTGTTTATTTTGAATGCGGGGCAGTGTTGCCGCTAGTGAAATGACAAAGCTTTTGATCTAAAATTATTCAAAAACACTATAAAATAACCCCAAAAATGTTAGACATATATTTGGTTTAAACAATATTCGGAGGATTCAGCTATCGCTAAATTTACGAGTGTCAGGAAACGTTTCTAACAAGGAAACGTTGTAACATGAGAATAAAGATCACAAAAGAATATAAAGCATTTACTGATTCGATCAAATGATGTCTGCCTGAGTATTCATCGACAAATTAAGCCAGCGACAACAAGCCATTCATTACCGTTCTCATAAGCGCCCTACGAACTATTGACTTGTCTCTAGTCAGGTTTTATATGTCTAGCGTAATCCATTAATTCAATGTCAAATGTATAAATTACGACATCAACTATTTCACTGGAATAGGGTCTTCGGGAAACCCATTTCGGCGGACACACAGACGGACGGACATATGAACATCGTTTCATCAACTTGGCTCCTCATAAGAACCCAGAATATAAAGTGAATATAAACTTATAATATGTCCTCTTAACTTCGTTGAAGGGTATCAAAAGATTTAATATAGGTGTTCGAAGTATACTATTAAAGTATAAAGTAATAATTGAAGCCCAGCCGCGAATAACGTGGTAAGTTACAAAATTATTATTTTTCAGGAGAGTAAAAAAACGTTTTTAACAGGCAGGATTATTTATTTTTAAATTTTTTTTTTAGATTATCAAAAATAATGATAATAAAAACTTTTATGCAAAATATCAAGAAATTTTAATTTTAAATTTTCACGTAAATTTACAGTTTAAAATTTTTTTTAGTGGAAAAACGTTTCATATCCACAATCGTGATGTCATGTAAAACGTTTTTCCAATGCACAAGCGGCTTTTACAATGTTATTCCACTTTGCAAAACCAGTTCGTTTGTATCATTTTGTTAGTAACTTACAACGTTCTTCCACTGGCTGACTCTTTGTATCGCATTTTGACGGCGTTAAGATGTATAAATTTGGGTGATTTGATGTTTAAACAGTGTAAGAGAGTATTGTTAACGGTAATCTGCAAAAAACAGTTTTTGCAAAAAGTGGCTTTTACAACGTTATTCGCGGCTTTGCTTCAATTATTGAGGAATCAGAATCTCTTGTTGTTCTTGGCATGATGATACAATGGTTTGTTCGATGGATTGAACACATATTTAAGGTGTCGAAAGAAGCATTCAAGTGCCGCGGTTTTTGAAACAGTGTAAGATATACTTCACTCCATCTGATCTTCTTGCTATATATACCACCTATATCCGACCACCATTATCCGAACGACGAATCGACTACAACTCTCATGTGTGGGCCGGTGCTTCAAAGTGTATTTCGGAGCTTCTCGATCGCTAGCAGGAGAGGGTGAATGTTATCATTGGTGACCGTAGGGTATCCAATTATATTAACTTCCTTGAGCACCGTTGCAATGTGAGTTATATTTGCCTGTTTTATAGTACTAAAACGGGATGTGTTCTGATGAAATTAGGGATTTTGTTCCCGAAACCCTTACGTTTATTCGTAATACACGTTTTTAATCAAGAGCCTATCCTTTTGTGGTCGATTGGCCGGCGAATCATATAACGCATTACAGGAAAAAATTCGTTTTTTTTTTGCCGAACTGTTCGTATGTGGAATAACCTTCCTGCTGAAGTCTTCCGTCTTACTTTCAGCATGAATAAATTCCTAATATTATTGTGGTCAAATAATATTTCCTAGTGGGGCGCAAATTTGTATGCAAACTATTACGATGTCTTTCACTTGCATGACCCTTAAACTTGTCGTATTGATAATTTTAAGTGGGGCGCAAATCAGCATTTTGTCGTTGATAATGCAAGCGAGAGATAGCGCTGACATCGTGGGACAGGCTGGAAGTTAATTTTTTTAAATATATGAACGCCACTTCATGATTTATCGTAGTTCTCATAAGAAACTCTCTATTCAATTGGTAATTGTCCTTTAACATTTTGTGTTCGTTTAACCGCGGAAAAGTGCAAATTTAAAAACTCTTTAAAAAAGTAGGTTTCTTTAGTGTTTTTTTTTTAAATTTACACAAAAAGTTACACAAAAATATTAGGGTTCAAAAATTATTCAAAGATGTTGAAACAATACTTTTTTGCATAATTATTCAGCAAATGGCAACGCTGATGCAGGGTTACTTCCTCGACCTGAACCTATTTTAAAGTTGGAAATGTAGAAGGATTGTTTTTTGCTTTTCAGAAAATCTCAAGCTTGAAAAATGTTTTGTTGGAGAACAACAATAACTGCTTTATTTATGTGGAAGGTGACACGCCTACTAAGAATTTTCAAAACAATGAAAAGCCTTTTGTACCGGTTTAAGTGTCTTTAAAGGCTAGTTAACACTGTTATACTTTATATAAATGCATGTTAAAAACTCAAGTAATATGTAAAAGTGTGATAATAGTGTGAATGCAATGTGTTATGAAAATGATATACCATACGACTTCATCATTTTTTTTGGAAAATTTTCTAAACAAAAATACTTTTTTTATACTCAGGGTTGCAATTTAACAAGAACATTTTCATGTGTTATAGTGTGAATACAAACTGTAATGTTAAATTAGATTTTTTGACAGTCGCAACAAAACTTATTAGATTTCTATCTCAGATAGTATTGTGGAATACGTAAGATTAGTGCGGTAGTGTAAAGTATCCTTAAGAAACACATAAATAAACATACATTCATTCATTTATGTTAATGCAAACATTCATTCATTTATGTTAATGCAAACATTTTCAAAAAGGAAATTTTTAAATTCAACTTTTCTATTTTACAACAAAATTTTATTAAACGCCTTTCTTGCTTAAATTGAATTAAACTTATCGTTTTATTTTGTAAAGTAATACTTAATTAAATTTTGCACTTTATTATACTCATTTGCAGCATGTAGGAAGTTTGTGATAGAGTACATACATACTTGTAATTTAAGTACATTTTCTAGTAATTGCTATTAATTTGTACTCGTATTTTATACTTGAAAAAGTTTTTAAAGGAAACAGCTTTCTTTACTTTTCACAGCTAAAGCCGTATTAATGAATAAATAAATAACTAGGGAAATAATATTTGAGGGGCTTAAATCACAAGGGGCTTTAGTTATTTTTATAAAATAGAGATTCCATATGGAATTAGTAGGTGAAGTTCAGAGAAGTTCAGAGCACAAGAGGTGAATGTGGAATTCTCATCCGGTAGCGAGATATGGCGGCCAATACTAGCAGTTGTTATTAAAATACCTGTTTCGCTTGGAGCACAAGGGGTATATGAGCGGTTTATCTCAATTAAAAAAAAAAACGCACTTAAACCTATTTTTGCTTTAATCCCTCATTTGTTATACTGATAATGAAATAATTTCATTTAAAATCTATTGGTTAGGAAAAAAGTATTTATAACGTAATTAATTTATTAAAATTAAAAGAATTTTAAAATTATCTTTTTATATTGCTACTGTTGTGCTTGTTTTCCAAATACTCATCAAAATCTCATCGTAGTTATAAACGAATTTATGTTTCATTAGGTTAGCACAAACGGTTTAGTATGAATGCCTTATAGGGAGACCGATTATTCGCCTTTTTTCAAAAACCGATTTTCGAATATTCCGAATAGTTGCTTCTTTAAAAAACCCGGTTTTCGGTTAGGCATTTTTAAAATAACCGATTAACCCGTTTTAATTCGAATACATGAAAACACAAAAATCAAATAAGTTTTTGTAATAAAACGTTCATTTGAAGAAAAACAAAACAATTCAACAAGCTAAGAAACCAAAAAGATACATGTGTAGATATAAGGGTATTCATTTAATTGGGCTTTTACTTTAATCGGTTAATCGCTCGATTAATTAACCGAGGCTTTATTTTAATCGGTTAATTTTGTTATTGATCGGTTAACCGGTTAATCATTTTTTTTTATAAATTAAAAATTTTTATTGTAATTCGAATGTGTATTCTTAGAAAATTTTCAATTTTTAAAGCTTTCATACTTTAATAGTCGTATTCCTTCAATATTTTCCTGGAATATTTTCTATGCACTATCAGAATTTTTGTAATTTGACTTAGAATACACGTTCGAATTAAAATAAAAATTTATAATAAAAATTATACTCAACATGAGAACTAAAATTCCCAGATTCTATTTTTTATAAATTAAGTAATTTCAATAAAAAATACACAGAAAAAAGTGTTTTATCAATTAAAAAAATGGTTTAAAAAGTATTTTAATTTAATTAATGTGATAAGTGAATCAATAATTTTTTTAGCTGAAAAAATTTAAAAATTTAATTTTGATTTAATTAACATTTTAGTTATTTTGAAATAAATTTTCAATTAAAATTTTAATTAAATAACAAAAAATCTTAATTGACTTTTTTCGTTTAAAATAAAATAATTTAAACATGTAGAATTGTTGTTGGGAATTGTCAATATTTATTTAAATAAATTAACACATTGTTTAAAATTTCAAAGTTTTTTGATCACTTTTTTAATTAAAATTAAACATATCATTTATTGAAAATATTTTTTCAAAATTTTAAAATTTTTAGTAATCAATATAATCATTTTGGTAATAGGTGCAAAATCAACAACTTGTTTGCTTGATATTATGAATTTAGAACAAATTTGGTGATAGGAGAAATTTAATAATTTTTTCTGTGTATATATACATCATTTATTTATTATTTGGAGTTTATTAATAAAAAAAAAAAAAAAAACAATATCATAACAATTCGTGAACTAAAACGAGCAAACATAAAAATTATTCATAAGTATGTAATATATATTTTTTAATTAATACATAAATATTATGTATCAATTAAAAATTAAACTGTGAGGGTTCTTATATAATCTTTTAGAAAAATAATTTGGTTTAAATGTTTCGGATTTAAGCAATTTTTTTCTTTAGTTTTGATAAAACTTTAATTGGAAAAAAATCTTTCACTTATCCTAAATATTAGAGATATCGAAAGCAACCCATAATAAAGAATATATAAATTCTCTGTCCATTTCCTGTAAATCTATAAACGTATAAAATCTTCCATTATGCCATTAGAGTCCTATTTAAATATTTTTTACATTTTTAACAGCTAATTGTTTGGGTTAATTCTATTAAAAGATTGATATGAGAAGATATGTGATAAAACAAATAACAGAACAAATATATATAAAAAGTACGTGAATTAAACCCCAACAAGCCAAATCGAATTCGAAAGAATTTGTAGTAAACTAACTAACATAAGCCTTAAGCTTAGACAACTGTTGTGATAACTATTATAAAAGGCTTATTCAAAATTGTTTAATAATGAAAACTGATCCCTTGTCTAAAATATAAGGTAAGCTAAGAAGTCTAATTTCTATAATTATAGAAAAGCTTATAGAAAAATACTTTTCTAATCTATCATAAGATTACATTATTTACGAACACTTTGTTTAAATTTATATAGCATATTTACAAAAAGTTTTTTACTTAAATAATATTTAATTACTTTTTTATATTGTGCACTGTTTAAAAAACTTTAAAACACTTCACTCTTCGAACAAAGCACAATGACTGAACACTTTAAAAAATAATACAAAATGTAGGCACGCGTCAAATAAGGCGACATCATTCTCAAAAACTTTTAAAAAACTATAGCGAGAATAAGTAATTTGAAATTATATTTCTTGTTATGTTGTAGGAAATCTCTTATGATAAGCTTATTATTAAACTCATTTGCATTTTGCTTTGTTGGGAAAGCTGTTGACCACTGAATACCTTCTTTGTTTGTATGAAAAAATATTTTCTTAACACATAAATTTTGTGTATGAGAAGAAACAAATAATTAAAAACACAAAAAATATGTCATAAAACTACAAAAAATTAAAAATTTTGTTATATCGGTTAATCGGTTAATCGACTGAAATTAACTGGTTTAATCGTTAATGGAAAATAGCCAATTTTAGATTAGCTGATTAGTTAATCAGGTAGTTTTTAACCTGTTAACCGATAAACGGTTAACCGAATGAACACCCTAATAAATAGTATATTATAAGAATCGCCAAAAATCAATTTGTAGTTGACAAGTCGTCTGACTTATAAATGCCCATAATCTTTGGTGGTCGAATACTCGACCACTGGCCAGAAGCACTACAATAGCATTACCACATATTTGCAATCGATTCAGAGCATCTAAAAGGTTTTCACATCTATCAGATACTAGTCGCTTATATACAATATATTGTTTTGTCAGAGTTCGCCTACTTGTTGGTGTCCTCAAGAAAAATTTTATGTAGTTTATGTGCAAACTGTTCGTTAAGAGAACATCAATCCGATTTGGATTTCAAACATTTTGCTTTTGCTCTGAAAGTGGAGAATTATTCTGCAGTATTTTATAAAGTGGCTCAAAGTGTCTTGGATTTACTGGAGAATTAACGTGACTGGTCCAAATTTTCCTACACACAGAAAAAATTATCAGTATTTTTTTTATCAACAAAAAAAATTATATTAAAAGTATTTCAATTCAATTCATGTGATAAGATAATTGAATCAATTATTTTTTTAATTGCAGGAATATTAAAAATTCAATTTTGATTTAATTAACATTTAAGTTCTTTTGAAATAAATTTTTAATTAAAATATTAATTTAAAAACAAAAAATCTTATATGACTTTTTCGTTTAAAATAGAATAATTTGAACTTGTAAAATTGTTGTTGGGAAATGTCAAAACCTAAACTATATTTGGTGAAATCAATTAACACATTGTTTGAATTGGCAAAGTATTCTGATAATTTTTTTTATTAAAATTAAAAAAAAAACATGTATTGAAAAAAAAAAATACTCACAATTTTTAGTAATCAATATACTCTTTTTGGTTATGGGTGCAAAATTAACAAATGGTTTGCTTGATTCTATGAATTTGGTATGAATTTGGTGATTAGAATGCAATTTTTAATTTTTTTCTGTGTACATTTTTTTTTTGAAAATTTATTTATGCTTATTAATATTATCTCTATTGAATGACAGCGCTGTAGCCAATGTTATTATCAAATGCATCTCAGTCGAACCAATGGCTAATGTTAAATGGTATTGCACAGCCGTTTAACAAAGCAATTCAGAGGATATTTAACCATTTAAAAGGTACTGCTTTACAAATAAGAGTTTACAGTCAAATAAGGACCAGTCTCATATACATTTAGCATCAATGTCCCACATGCAGGTAAAACTTAATACCCAGCTAGCATTTTGTATCATAATCGAATCTTTTATGATTCAGCTTCAAGAACAAAATAACCGACTATGAGCTCATTTTTCGATCATAAATTATAATCTCGTTATGAGAAAATGGCATCGATGTATCACCTCAGACAATCGTTTGTGATACAATATGATGATTCCTCTTTGATCATATGAATGAATCATATGTGAATCCTTCTTCAATCCCTCTAGTGATAAACCAGTTGTAAATTCAAAACATTTAGAAATCATTATTTGAACATATCAATGAATCATATATGAATCTGTTATCAATCGCTCAAGTGATAAATCAGTTTTTAATCATCAAAAGTGAACTCGGAAGACACATTTAGGTGATTTTTTCAAAAAATTATCACCCAAATACTAGTTGGGTAATCTTACACGCAGTTACAACTTAACATACAAACGTATAAATATTGAATATAGTTGTATGTAACCCGAATATACCGCAAACATAATTTCAGCCTTTTCTCAATGTATTTATGTCAAAAGTTGCCATGGTGTCAATGTGAATTGGCAGTCAGTTATAAATAAAATTCTAACTCTATTACTATTGAACAGGAAATTCAAAACATATTAAGGATTTAAATTTAAACACAAAACTAAAAAAAAAAAAAATTTGGCCTACTTTTGTTAAATTTGTTGTATTCCTAATACGAAATAAAATTCCACAGTGGGAAGAAGAACATAATAATATGCTAAAAGTTTAAGCTTATGTTTTGCAAAACTTAAAAAAGGACTGCAGGAAAGAGTCTTAGAATAAAATACTTTTCTATCGTGGGCCAGAGTCAAATACTTGGGTTAATTAAGCTACTTTTTTTTTCCAAATGGCTGAGATGTAGGCAAAAACACCAACTGCCTCTAATATTACCCAAAAACCCATGTTTTTGTCGTTTTTTTTTATTTTATTAGCGTCAGCAAAAGTTTCCAAAAAGGAACAAGCATGTTGGCTATTAAGACACAGCAACAGGGCGTGGTACATCCCATTCAAAGACGTTATAAATTCCTGTTTATTTGAAGAACGAAAAGAGCTAAAGTTTCCAAATTAGGTACAAACATATCGGTTATTAATACACAGCATTCCACAAAATGTGGGCGAGATTGAAGAAGTGGGCGTGGTACCTCCCCTACAGAAAACATGAAACAATTTTTAAAAACTGTAACTTTTGGGCTGTCATATGACCTATGGGTACGGCTTTTATATCAAGAGATTGGAAATCTTTAGTAGAACATATTTTCGGAAAACAGATACAAAACAGTTATGGCCAAAATATAATTTTTTTTTGAAAAATACCCATTTTCGGGAAGCATTGATCTTCCCGAGTCTAAGTTTTATTACCAATGTAAATGGTAAATTTCTTCCTAAAGACGTAGGTATATAAATATATATATATATATATATATATATATTTATATATATATATATTCGGCACAGCCAAATATAGCACTCTTACTTGTTTTATTGTAACTTTTACCCAGAATCGGTTTTTTAAATATATTATTTGTCTTATTCATTACATTTCTAATAAGTTTTACTGTGCAATGTGTATATATGTAAAGTGTGACTATATATTTATTAATTTCCTTCTCATTTCCTCGTCGTTTCCTTTTCTTTTTGCTTTTTTTTATAAATATTTTGATTCTGACTGTTTTAGGGCATTAAAGTCGATAAACTCGAGAGTGAAGGAAGCACTTAAAAATAAAACGATTTATTTAAATTCTACAGTTTTACTAAAAGACTCCTCCTGCTTAGAATTACTTATTTAAACAATCCCACTGTGCAACATTTGAACTAAAAAACTAATAACAAAGTTTTTATTAACTTATATTATTCTTTTGTTTTTCCTTATTTATTTATGTTTTGGCGATTGATAAGGTCCTTGAAAAGAAATAAAAATATCAAAGAATTCTCTTGTAAAGAAAACATTACATAAGTAAAAAGAAGATACGACGCAAAAGTTAAAAATAGTAAAAAATCTTATATCTTGTTTAAACCAAAGAGGCAGAATATTGTAATCGTTTAAAAGCCTGCTGTACAAAGGCTTTTTCTATTGGACAACTGTACTTTAGTGAAAAAGACTGTATTTCGGTGATTGTTTTATAAAGAATAAACACCATCGAAAATAAGCAAAATATATAAAAACTGTAAAAATTACCACTTTTTGGCAAAATATCTGTATTTGCGAACATTTTTTAAAACTGCATATATTAAATTGCAAATTATTCCAAAACATAATAAAAATTGAAAATTTTATCTACAAACTGCAAATTTTTTTTTCATATGGTATTTTAAATTTACACCCTCCACCACTACTTGTTGTTGTAGCAGCCTGAAGAAAAGGTGTTACTGAGTTGACAATCCTTGGTCGGTGTTCGTTGAACTCCGAGTCGTCCCGATGCATAGAACCGATTGTCGTGGGAACTCTCAACCGCTAGTGGTGAAGGCGGGTATAGGTAGTTTGTCATTCCGTGTGGAACTTTTTTGATATTTATCAAAGACCCCATAGAATATGCATATTCTTGGTGCTTGAGTTATTCTAAGTCGCTTTAGCTATGTCCGTCGGTCTGTCTGTTAACTTTCGAAAGACTCAACAGAAAATAAATATTTTGATGTTAAATGGTTTATAATTATACTAAGCAGTTTTCGATTAAACGAAACGCAATCGATTTAGTGGGAAAAGAGTTATGAGCCTGAATGTGGAACAACCTTCATAAAAATTGATATTTCTGTTAAAAAAACAAATTGGTGGCGGTAGCATCGATTGTCATTTAAATATGCACAAATTAGTTTTAAATGTAATTCGTAAAGATCGGTCAATAACCATAGACAGCTTACACGGCCCACTGTGGAAAACACTGAAATACACCAAAAACCATAACAAATGACGTTTTTGCGGTGAACTTTAGCTTAATTTAGAGATTGATTAATTAATCTGAGAATAAATTTAGTTGAGGACTAATTATGTTTGCAGTTTTTAAGTGATAGCTTAAGCCTCGCAGCATTGCCATACTGAATAACAAAAAATGTAAACAACATATTTTCAAACGGCAGTGTTTTATCAATGAATTTTGCATTTTGCATAGAAGAAGAAATTCCGCTCTTTAAATTCTTGTAAAAAAATGAACTTCTTATAATTGTTTTTTTTAGGTTTTCATATGTTTCAGAATTACCAAATTCTTCATTTTCATTAGAATAATACATTTTTCTTTTAGGTATATGTATTCTTTCTTTGTATTTTAACAGCTGATTTTGTATACATGCATAACAATGTGTTGACATTTATACATTAAGTCTAAACCACCAACAAACATTAAAAGTTTTTAACCCTCATCTTAAAAACTAAAAACACAGATGAAAGATGACTAAATCTCTGATCTCCATGTTAAAAACCCACCCTTAAACTAGTAATTACACTGCCGAAGTTCATGAAGAACGGGATAGAACTCACCATATGTCCACTCATGGGAAAACACTTTATTTCGTCGTAAACCGTAACGACTAGCGATAATGTAGTAAAATTTAGTCTCTTAGTTCCATAAGACTAGAAATCCCACCATCGAATTTCGTATAGATCGCTCCAGAATTTACCAAAGGCCACATATAAATACCACTCTTGGAAACCACTTTGGTACGCGTAAAACGAATAACGTCTTGCCGATAAAATTTCGCTTAATTTAGTTCCATTAGACTAAAAATCGCATTGACATATTTCGGAAAGTTTGATCTAGAATTTAACAAATATCCCATATAAAGTCGTTTTCTGAAAAAACCACAAAACATAGAAAACACTAACAAACAAAAATACTATATTAAAATTTGGTACAATTTAGTTTTGCTAATAAAAAAAGTCACCCTGCCAAATTTTGTGGAAGTCGGTTCATAAATAACAAATCGCTCATTTACTTCAACAATGTCATAACTCAAAAAAATCCATTTCGAGATAATCGCGTTTAAAGTTTTTAATTTTCTTTAACCGCATAGAAAAAATAAATTTACATTCTCTTTAAACGGGAAAAGTACAAAATATATAAAGAAACATTTTATACACAATATAAAGAAAAACATAGCGAACAATTTTGCATCACTAACTTCAAAATTTCATTTTTTGAGTTATGACGTTGTTGAAGTAAATGAGCGAAATGTTCGTTTAAAGGGTGAGTCATGAAATTTTATTGAAATTAGAACCAGATAGATTTTATATAACTAGAAATAGAAATAAGACTTTGTAAAATCGGCCCATTATAACTAATTTTCGTAGAATTTTTCTACAATTGCAATTTCTTTTCCTTTTTTTTTTTGCAAAATTTGCTATAAACTGCAAAATTTCCAACCAAAGAAAAAAAAAACGCTTAGTACTACAATATCCTTTTGATTATATTAATTAATATTCCACAACTTTTTATTAACTTTTTTTAATTCTGTTTTTGCCATTTCCACTTACAGGATGAAATTGAATGCCGTTGTGAGGGCGAAGCTTTAACCAGAGTGCCACAAACTCTGACCATTCCTTTGCAACGTTTAACAATTGCTTCGGCTGGAATTCCTCGTTTACGCAGCACTGGCTTAAAAGTTTACAATGCCACATTGTTGGACATGTAAGTTGTAAAAAAAATAAAATAAAACAAAATATACTTGTAATATTGCAACACACCTAATTAGATTTCTGTAGAATATTATAAACATTTTGTATTAAAAATAAAACTTTTTCTTTCTACTTGTTTAGAGTATTGACTGACCTTAAATACCTTGAAACCATAGAAGATGGTGCATTTGCCAGTTTAAAATTATTGCGCACCATGTAAGTTTAATATTAATTAACGCTATTAAAAACATCATTATCATTATCAGTATACATTATGCACAACTATCACTCATATCATTATCTTTGTAGGGGACACACAGTGGCATTGAATTTTAAGGAGTGGGCATGATATGCGCTCTGTTAATAACTGAAATCAAAGTATTATTATTTTCAACAGTTAATGCATATTATGGTCTATTCTGAGAGAATTCATGGGACGTCTGGTAAATTATGGGCAGACCGTTATGAAATTGTATCGTCTTATTTATTGTTATAAAAAAGGGCCTATGCTCCTTATAGGATCAATGGGAACGTATATATATATTAATATATATATATGGGGGATTTCATTTGAAGTGACCCAACTTTTGAAATCGATGTTTTCCGATTTGGATGAAATTTACACCAAGGTTAGTCTTATTGGAAAGTAGTTTAGACACAAATTTTCAACAAGATCGGTCAAAAAGTTTCTGAGTTAGAGGGTGTCAAAATTTTACATTTTGGCAAAACCGGTGTTCTTTCTCATCCATGTAACTTCCCAATAAAAAAATTTCCTATTTTGCGAAGCTCTAATGGTACATTTTAAAAAATAAGAACACATTTAAGCGCTACGCAATAAGACATACAGATATGCAGTAAGGTAAGTGAACGAATTCTTAATAAATTTAAACAAAAATATATAAAACTTGAAGAGCCACGACATTCCCTTACTACGAAGCAGGATTGTAAGGGAACATATAAAAGAATAACGGTAACAAAAAATTCAGTGTGCAAAGCGTATCGTTACATTCGTTAATTTTGTATGCGCTGAATAAAGCGCTTTCTGTGCAAAAAGGTATTGCTTCAAAGTGGGAACTCGCCATATAAAATTCATGTCTTCCGTAAGCGAAATGGTAAGCGAAACTTTTACGTTTCTCCCTTACAAACCTGCTTCGTTGGCAGCTCCATTTTTTATTGGGTTATTATCTATTGGTGTTAGCAAAATTTGTCCCAAACAAATTAGATAGCTGTTTGTTCAAGCTTTCGGAAAATATTTTTTTTTGTTTTTTAAAATATTAAAAAAAAACTAGCTAAACTAGCTTTAGTAAAATAAAATGATTGGTAACAGTGTTAGCCATACTAAACTGATTTTCAAGACGGCAATTTATATTGGAGCCATGGTAACATATGGACCAATCATCCCAAATCATCTGTATATTGATTTCTGGTATTGAAAAACATAAAATAGAATAAATTACAATGGCATAATTTCTCTACTTTTACTAAAGCTAGTCTAAATTTCTAAAGAGAAAAGCATAAAACTTTTTGATTGTCGGTCAATAGTGTGATGTATTTCTGAGCCAGAGAATGACAAAAGTGTCATTTAAAGCACACTTCAAGTATAAGTAAGCAAACATGTATGGACATTTATGGGTTAAATCAAACCATACATACGTATAAATACCGTTACCCATAACAACTTGAAGTTAAATATGTATAGTTATACGCTGGCAACGTGCATTTGTATATTCATTCCTCTTTAAGAAAGTACATGCAGATATAAATAAAACTTGTATTTGCTATCTGCAATACCCATAAGAATAAATAAGTATGTATGTGTATTTACGTAAGTAATACATAGAGTAAACATTTTGGAATTAGGCAAAATTTCTATTTCGTGTTCATATTCAGCAAAAACTCGAGGTGATTTCAAGATTTGACTTAGGCGGTAAGCGTTTTGTTTTTATAGCTCGAGAACCACTAAGACCATTTACCAACTAATAAATGCATTGCAAAGGGGGTACTTTCACTAATGGTCTAAAAAAAGCATTGAAAAGTGAAACCATGAGGGGCGGCAGGGGTAATTTCTGCCTCTCCGAAACGATCTAACTTATTTTAATGGAAGTTAAAACATAGATAGCACATAGAAGCCGGCAGGGTGGTCCACTATTGACGCAATCTTTAGCCGGCTGAAGTAAATATTTTCTAATACCGATAAACATATGTATGTATATTCATTTCACCACCAAATAGAAATCATGTACATTAGAGCGACTCAAAAAAAAGTGATTTTGTTACCCCTCTGAAAATAAAGGTTGATATGTTTTATGATGATTCCCAAAATATTTTCTAGTTCTAGCGTTGACCTTGCGTGAGCTGGACCATTTTGAAAAAAGTTCTTATTCAGTTTTTCGAATTTTTTTGTACTTTGCTCCAAGACGACATAAATAAAATTTGGTATCATCGAAAAGAGTTTTTGAAGCAGCATCCAATGGTATATAAAACTTGACCATTAGCGATAAGGGTGCCCCGGTAGACTAGCTGGTCTACCGCCAGAGACTCTGGTCTCCTGCAGACAAGCAAAAAGCTTCGCAGGACTTAGCGTAGGAATAATATAAAAAAAAAAAGATATTAAGCTAAATGCATATTTTTGTTTCGGGTTTTCGTATAAATTCTACATATGTGGAAGTAATGTTCTGCTTTTCAAAGCAGGTTTGTAAGGGAGAAACGTAAAAGATTCGCTTACCATATCGCTTACGGAAGACATGAATTTTATATGCCATACCCAGTTCTCACTTTGAAGTAATACATTTTTGACACAGAAAGCTCTTTAATTAGCGCATAAAAAATTGATGAATGTAACGATCAGCTTTGTACACTGAATTTTTTGTTACCGTTATTCTTTTATATGCTCCCTTAAAAACCTGCTTCGTAGTAAGAGAATGTCGTGGCACTTCAAATTTTATATATATTTTTTTAAATTTATAATGACTTCGTTCACTTATCATACTGCATCTCTGTATGTCTTATTGCGTAGCGCATAAATGTGTGCTTACTTTTTAACAAAGTATGAAAAGCGTAGGTAAATACCTCTGTATATTTTTCTTATGGGTACTTGTTGTCATTCTCTGGTCTAAACAGTTATCAATTCTAATGCTGACGTCCGTTTTTATAAAGATTTATTAATATATTATTAGTAGGTAGTAATATGGAATAAAGCCCACTCCTGAAATATTCGAACTATCGGTGGATCGTATCAAAGATTCAGCACAGCCGAATATAGCCCTCTAACTTGTTTATAAAAACAAAATATTAATGGAGAATATTATTAATTTAATACTGAAAAATTATATCTCGCAAGCGGTGGCCAATGTCTGCTTCGCACATACGTGCATTTAAACAAAATTTTAAGTACATATTTCCGGTCTAATAAAAGTATAACGGACCATATTTTACTACAATGGCGTTATTTGTTATATTTTTAGGCGTTCTAAATTGTTTTCCGAGAATAGGTTTCATATGGGTCCCGTGGTATGTTATGGACCGATCTTCACGAAATTTGGCACTATGATTTTTAGTCTTATGGATCTATAAATGCCTAACATTCGTTGCGAAAATCGCCATTGGTCTCAAAAACGTTATAGTAACTAAATCCGACTAGAATATGCTACAAGAGATGAAGCTTTAGTCAGTTTTATAAAGTTGTTTATTTTTTACTTCGTTGTTAATTTTACGCCACTGTAGTTATTAGCAAGGCAAGCTTTTATATGCACAAAAATTTCCATTTAAAATTTATATCCGTAATTTTTTTTTAAGAAGACTAATGACTAAAAATAAAAAAAATTTGTTTCAAGATTTTGCATTAGAATTATTCACCCCAATTATTAAAGTCGACGACAACGGAACAATAATGGTATTTTCTCAGTCGTTACTGACAACATTCGATTACTATGGCGCTTGTAAGTCGACGTCGAGTAGAATTGATTTTGTTTTAGTCAACAGGAAAGAGCGACGACTCCAGTGAATGTTAAAGAAATTTTAGTTAGAAAGTAAATATATTTATTTAATACCCTTAAAATACAAAACGGTTATCTAAAGGAACTTATGGACACAAATGTTATTTATCAGTCCTGTTATATTAAATTGACTTGAAATCACAAGAAAGGGGTTCTGTGCATACAATTTTGTAATTTAAAAACGCTCAGCTACGTAATCAACTTTCAATCAATAAAATACTCAATGTGTTGCTTATTATTTGTTATGCAATTAGTTGTTTTAAAACAAATCCTTGACAACAAAATTCAGAAGTTTATTTTTTTATCTTAATTGGTAATTCATATTTTTTGTGTTTATTCCTTTCCATTATTTTTTGGTTGATATTTGGCTAAAAATGAAAAAAAAGAAGAAGACAATTAAATGCAAATGTTTCGTGCGCTAAATTTGAATTATTTAAGGAGAAAAAATGTATTATTCCTGTGTATATGTAATAGATTTTTGGCAACTTATTCCAGTGCAGCCAGAAGTTTTTTTGTGTTTCCAGAATAAATTCATAGAAAAACAACACTTTTGCACAAAAAAAAAAAAAAGAGACTGGTATGCTCACAATCAATCATAATATGCACTGAATTTAAAAATGGCAAATCTCCACAAATACTATCGTGAAAGACCTTATTTTTATACCCTTCACCGAAGGTAAAAGGGTATATATAAGTTTGAAATTCCGTTTGTAACTTCCTCAATATTCATCTTATACCCTATAATGTATATACATTAGAGCGACTCAAAAAAAAGTGATTTTGTTACCCCTGTGAAAATTAACGTTGATATGTTTTATGATGATTCCAAAAATATTTTGGTTCTAGGTTTTTTTCAGTTTTTCGAATTTTTTTGTACTCCAAGACGACATAAATAAAATTTGGTATCATCGAAAAGAGTTTTTGGCGCAGCATCCAATGGTACCCACTACGCATGTGGTGAAATAACTTTATGTTATTTATAAAAAAAAAACACTTTTTTATTTTGTCTTTAGTTTTTATTTTATTAAATGCGGGACAGCCGCTAGTGCGACTGTCCGCTTTAAGGGTTCACTTATGATTCTTTTTTATCATTATTTAATAAATGCTAAGTACTTATAATCTAAACTAACACTAATACATTTTACTTACTAAGCATATTTTATTTTTTTATTAAATCAGTGAGAATATGCATCGTTGCAAATTCTCACCGATTAGTTTGGTGTTTGTGGACATTTCTGCTTGCACAAAGTGTGCAGCTCGTGTTACATACAGAAGGTATGGTAACAACGACTTGTCAAACACACTTCAGTGGAAGTAATGTTCTGCTTTTCAAATTGAATCTGTTTTAAAATAATGTTAATTAATTTTTTTTTTTGTAATTATTTACATAAAACGTGAAAATCGCGGTATATTTTATCTATTTTCACTTTTCAATTTATCAAAATGTGAGAAATACAAAAACAATAATCTATATCTGTATACATATATAAAATTGTAACGTTACTGACTGACTGACTGACTCACTCACTGACTGATTCATAATCGCACAGCCTAAACGCCTGAAGCTAAAAACTTGAAATTTGGACCAGGGGTTGGTCTCTCCCCAAATCGATCCACTAGGACGGGATTTTTGGAAATTCGAATGTTTAGGGAGTAAAAAAGGGCAAAAACGGGTAAATTCGGTAACCTTATATCTCTAAAACTAAAAGAGATACAAAAAAAATTTAATTCTTTACGTTATTCTTAAGAAAAATAAGCGGTCAGGTGTCTGGTACTTTTTGGAAATTCAGCCCTTTAACAGAGTAAACGGGTAAAACCTGCATTTTGGTACTTTTTTGTCACCCCATCTATCTTTTAAACCCATAACCATAGAAATAATTAGAATTTTATACTTATCTAACAAATCCAAATACGAAGTTGGTACTTTTTCGAACTTCATACGTTTAAGGGGTAAAAAGCGTAACTTTTTTGGTACTTTTTTTATAAAACATTTTTTTTTTACTTATTGACATAAACGTATTAAATTATGGGCTCCCATTACAATATTGAAATTTTTCATGCTTCAATGGGGAGAAAAAATGTACTAAAAAGGGGAAATACGGGAAATTTAATTTCTTGCTTTAGCTTTTTTGTTCTACACCTGGCAATTTTTTTAGTTATCGTTAATATTGGACCTAGAAACATAAACTTCAACATGCAATGTCCTTAGTGGATAAGAACCTATGAAGGTACTTTTTGCTCTTCAACTGATACTTTTTGAATTTCTGTTAGTATAAGACCTAGAAACATAAAATTAAACATGCAAAGTCCTGAGTAAATGAGAATTTGTTAGAGGGATCTTTTTGGTACTTTTCGTTCTTTAACTGGTACTTTTTTAATTTTCGTTAATATTAGACCTATTACATAAAATTAAACATGCAAGGTCCTGAGTGAATGAGAATCTGTAAGAGTGGTCTTTTGGTACTTTTTCGTACCGTTAAGGCCTAGAAACATAAACTTTGGCGTAAAAATATCACCAAGAAAGAAAAGGAGACGCTAACGAAGTAGCGGGTTAAATGCTAGTAAAATATAAAATTTATAAAAAATCTTTTCGCGATTCCATCTTTGTATAACGTTTGCCCGATTCCATTTTGTTTGAAATATGACCTGGTCGATTACTTTCGATAACAGAAAGACATGATTGGCTTACTAGCTTAACAAATCGTTCCGTGTTTTGCGAATGGCATGGGAATTGTAAATTGATTTTGGTAAAAGAAGCAGTTAATTTTATCTTTATAAACAGTTTTTAAAATGTGACTTCACCTGGTATGTCAATAATTTCTTCAGAATCACCAAGATCTAAAACAAACTGATGGGAATAAAATTGTATTCAAGGTGGTTCAGTAATGCGACTAATTTTATTTAAATTTATCATATCTTTTAAGGACTCGCATTCGAACAATATTTTTAGAATATTGAATTGTCGAATATCATCAATATTACTTCATTTGACTGGTTATTGTACTGCTGTTGCAAAAATAACAATTTTTGGATTATGTCACAGTTTGTCGGAGGCTTAGTTTTGTTCAGCTGAACAGTAGAAAAATCCATTTTTAGTGTTTTCGGAAATTTATTTTTAAGTCTTATATTATAAATTTGTCTGTTATTAGTAGATTTAAATGTTTTTAATTAAAAAATTAATATTTAAGAACTTAAATTTAGCTAACAGCATTCAGGGTTTGAAAACGGATCTTTTGCTTATCACCAGGCTATTATAATTGAAAAATCAAAAAATTTGATACCCATATTGGCTATATAAAAAAAAAATAAAAATTATATCGCGATTTTCGCGTTTTATGTGAATAATTACAAAAAAAAAATAAATTAACATTATTTTAAAATAGATTCAATTTGAAAAGCAGAACATTATTTCCACATACGTATATAACTACCAAAGAATGCTGCTTCAAAAACTCTTTTCGATGATACCAAATTTTATTTATGTCGCCTTGGAGCAAAGTACAAAAAAATTCGAATAACTGAAAAAAGACCTTTTTTAAAAATGATCCAGCTCACGGATGGTCAACGCTAGAACCAAAATACATATTTTTGGAATCATCATAAAACATATCAAGCTTTATTTTCAGAGGGGTAATAAAAACACTTTTTTCAGCTCTATACAAGGTGAGGCAGTCTAATATACATATATTGTAGATACTTATGAGAAGAGAAGCTCAAAGCCAGTTGACCGTCTGTCTGTCCGTCGCTGTTAAAATATGTTTTCCGAATACCCCAGATATGATGAGCACTTGGTTGGTATATTTTTATGTCAGATATGCTCATTTAAATTTTGCTATTGAAATTCAGCTATATCGGTCCATAAATGAATGAGATAAGAGCAAATAACCACAACTGCCTTCAATTACCCACTAATCCCTTGCTGTTATTGTTATACGATACGATGGTAGAAATACGATTTGGAAGCACTCTGTGACTGCTTATCTAAACTTAACCACTTTGAACACAAGGTCTCCTCAAACAGAGGCAATACTTTTCATAAAATTTTGCAGAAAGTCGAGAGCCCCATACTTAAATTTGTGTCGTTAGATATAAAGCCTTGGTAGGATCCATCTGCCAAGAACGGAGCATAGATACGAGTTGTATACTTGCCGGAATAAAAATAAAACACTTGCCCGAATAAAAGTGGTTTTATATCATTCAATATCACTTGGAAAGCAGTTTTGTGCAGCCGGCAAAATGAAATAAAACTAAAAATAAGTTTAAGCCTCGTTTTATATCATTTAGCCTTATTACAGCTTCGTCATTGTAAAGTAAAATATCCCGTGTTTTCTTTCATCTACGACAAAAAGTCGAGTTAATCGACAACCGTAATATGTCTGATATACTTACAATGTTTTGTTCACATCCATTTGAGATGATAAGACCCGCAAACATTTGTCCAATTCACAATCACTTAGTAGCGTCGTGTTCGTTGTACAGGGTGTTCGCCGGGAAGGTATACTACTTTGTTTGTAAATGGCGTAAATGGTCTTGTGGAAGAAGCTCTTGTGTCAACTGAATCTTAAATGGAAACAAATGCAAATCCTTGTGCAAAATGCAAATCCTTGTGTTATTTGAAGACCAAGCTCCTGAGCACGGCGTCGAATTGAGGTTGATGGATTATTTTGAACAATTTCTTAAGCAGCAGTAATGTTTTCAGCTGATCTTGCAGTACGTTGTGTTCCAATCTTGGACCTATTACCTACAGAACCTCTTTCCTCGAAATCATTTACTACACGATTAATAGCACGGTGCTACAAAATTTCCTTTTTTGCAAGCACTTTCAAAGTGACCTAGTGTATGTTATAGGTCTAGATGAGTGTATTACAAAACCGGTTTTAAAAGTTTCAATATACCTCCAAATTCCCGAGTTATGGACCAAAGAAATTTTTTTGAGGCTGCTTCTTTTAAACATTTATAATTTTTTTACTTATTAACCGATTTTTGAAATTCAAACGGTTTTGGAAAGAAAAATAATTGTTATTCTTAAATATATGTACTTCTCTTACAATATTAGCTCAAATATGAATAATTTTTTCAATTATATGGAAAATTTTTTATTTGTTTTAAACTTTAAAAATTTCTACGACAGTATTTAGCTGAGTAAAATGAGATGGCATTTGTTGAAATCGGTTGAGAAATGAGGAAGTTATAGTACTTTTTATGAGGAGCTATTATAACAATAAAACAATTAAAATTCCTGAAAAAATACTATTTTTTTTTCTTTTGTTAATACAATACAAATCGCTTATTTTAAACAAGTAAATTGAATATATAGGTACAAAAAAACTAAAATAATAATAACTCGAATTTTTGCTAATGACAAAGAAATTTAAGAGAATCAAGTCAATTGTACTTGTAAATAGCTCAATTTTTGTTGTTTTTTATATGAGTGTAGTATTTTTTTTTTATATTTTTATCTCTAGGCATTTTGGTTGGACCACAAATCCGAAAAATGTTTCTTGATGAAAATTTTACGAAATTGTTAAATGCAGTAGAAAAGAGAGCATGGATTAGTTTCATGTCATTGTTGGAAAATTTGTTAGGTAATAAGAGAAGAGCTGCCTACGTTCATGTAGTTAGTGAGCTTCTGGAGGCTTACGAAGAAATGGGGTGCAGAATGTCTATAAAAATACATTTTCTGCATTCCCATTTACATTTTTTCCAGAAAATCTAGGCCAATTTAGTGACGAAAAAGCCGAACGTTTCCATCAAGAGTGATTAACAATTGAAAAGAGATTTGAAGGAAAAAGTCAAATCAGGATGCTAGCTTATAACTGCTGGTCACTAAAGCGAGACTCTGATGATTTGTATTTTAAACGTAAATGATTAGGTAAAAATTTTTAAAAAAAATTCATGTATAAATTCTTGATTCAAATATAAAATTCGTTAAGTTTTATTAGATTAAAGTTATTTTATTAAATCATGCAAATCTAATCGAAACAGGTTTCCATTCTTTTGTTCGCAAAAAGTACTTTAACTTCCTCATTTCTCAACCGATTTCAACAAATGACATCTCATTTTACTTAGAAAAATATTGTCTTTTTTATATTTGTTATCTTTAAACTAAATTCGGAAAAAAGTCTCGTAGAAATTTTAAAAGTTTAAAAAAAATGAAAAATTTTCCATATATGTAATTGAAAAAATCTATTCATATTTGTGCTAATATTGTACGAGAAGTATATATATTTAAAAATAACAATTATATTGCTTTCCAAAACCGTTTAAATTTCAAAAATCGGTTAATAAATAAAAAAGTTATAACTGCTTAAAAGTAGCACCCTCTAAAAAAAAGTACTTTGGTCCATAATTCGGGAATTTGGAGGTATATTGAAACTTTTAACACCTTTAACGCACACTAGGTCATTTCAGAAGTGCTTTTCGAGTGTAGCACAGTGTAGTTAGTGCGTATTGTTGGCACGTTGTTTCGCCCAAAAATTTCACGTAACTTTCTCATCGTCACAGTAATCGATGATTGATTTTGATAAAATATTTTAGCGATTAAAACACGTTGGTTTATCGAATATTTTTCCATAATAAATTTGCCACGTGTCTACTTTACGACTGCCAAATATGAACTGTCAAGACTAATGTTTACCATAATCGCGGCAAAACAAATAGTATACCTTCCCGGCGGAAAATATTGTATTTTTGTTGTTGGTAATTTTCATACATTTATTTTCAGAGAAGATTTTCTTTTATTCATTATTTTTTTTTTATCTGCAAAAAAGGTTAATGAAGAAATTTAATTAAAACTTTTGCAAATGACCTGGAGTAACAGAAGTGTCTAGTTCATCATTTTCTTGTTTAAAGTTTTTGCTACTCGTATTTAGTGCATAAAAATAGATTTTTGCGATGAAAGCGACCATAAATAATGAGTTACGGAGATGAAATTTTGTTTAAATAGACTTTAATTATTATTTGTTGTTCAAAATTTGCAAAACCTTTTCATTACTAGTTCTGCTCTAGTTCCAAGAATTACTTGCAAAACTTGTTTCAATTCAATGATTAACATCCGTACCTAAACAAGAGCGGAAGGCGGAACATTTTCTTCCGCGTAGCTTTTACGGTGATATGCCATACCTAAACAAGAGCGTCAGCGTTGTGTCACAAGCAGTAGTGTTAAATTTCGTGCTTACTAAATCCCTTATAAGAAATAAGAAGTGGAATTGAAACCGCCAGTTGGACCTAAAAGTAGCTAATTTGCCATTATTTACAACAAATATATGTACCCTGCTTATTTTAACGCGCTGTCAAAATCGGATTTTCCAATTGCAAAGCGTTGACGCCGCGCTATTTAGGGGTGCTTCATACAAATTGTATGGGCATGAGGTTTTTTGACAGCTAGAAAACGCGTTCCGCTCTTGTTTAGGTATGGCTGTAAGGAATAGAGCACTCCAGTTCTTTTATATACGAGCGAGTGTTAATGTAAATAAAACTTATAAATACAGATAAATAGGGAGAGTGTGAAATTTTCGAATGGAACCCTTAAAAAAAAAAAATCAGACATCTAAAGAAATAATAATGCTAAATTCGGCTGTGTCAAACCTCTAAAAATATTTTTTATTAAAGTAGAGTTTATATGTGATATATAACAGACCAGTACCTGCTCATAAAATCTGTCATCAAAATATCCAATCATAGTCAAGTGAAAACCACATGGTAACCCAACAGGATCTACCCACTGCTCCCCCATAAACTATGCTTGATTGAGCCTGCCAATGCAACCTGACTTTACATATCAATAAAAATTAGAAATATTATTTCACGTCAGATATTATGATGTAGTTTCTAGTTGTATACAACTAAATATGATCAAATTTTCCACAATATCTCTATTTGTGACAGTTAAGATAATTCGGTTTAAGACGTATTTAAGCGTTTTTCGAGTGAGGTCTTAGTACTGAAACTGTTGGTTGCAACAATCCACTCTTCTGGTACGTTATACTTTGCCTGGTACCAATAAAAAATTTTAAAACAAAGTAAATTAGATATTGGGAATTATTTCTTTTTATAAGCAACTATTTATTAAAATAGTTGAGTTAAATACATTCAATTTATAAAGTATCACTATCCAGTGTGACACAAAGAATGCTGACGAAGGCCGTAGCGGGCCAGAAAATGCATTACATTATACTCGTGTCTAATAATTGTAATTTTTTCTGTACATACAATATACTTCATTGCTAACCAACGGATAGCTAAGGTAAAATGTAACAAGAAGATACAAGATAATAGTCTGGTAGTGTATAAAGTCATTCCTAAAAATTTAAGGAATAGATCTATTACAAAAAAGCTTTATAAAATACATAAATGAAATTTAACTCATAGAATAAATTCGAAAAATAAAAAAATGTTGAACAAAGTAAAAGTTTTAAAATAATAAATCACGTATGTTTTTATTTTGAAAACACTTTTATAAAGTTCTTTAAAATTCCCAGATGGAATACAATTATTAAATTAATATTTAATTAATTTTTTATACAGATGCTCGTAGTAACTTAAATATAAATTTCGTAGTTACACACACTTTTTTAGTTTGGCCTCGGGACAACACCCAGAGAAAAACTATGTTTAAATATGGTCACCTCCAACAAAACTATGTTTAAAGAAAATTGTTAACATATAATTATCACCGACAACCATATTATTGTTAAATGTGTCCTCCATCAAAAAGCACAACCATTGTATGGTTGCCTCCGAACATGTTTTGGTCAATAAAAACTAAAATATGTTAAACACTTATAAAAGCGTGGTTGGTTTTCAACCATAGCATGTTGCTCTTGGAGAAGAGGAAAATACTTTTGTTAATTAAAAAACAAATTATTGTCATATTAACCCATAACATGTTTATAGGCGACCATAATATGGTTGTGGCTTCTTGATGGAGGACTAATTAAACAATAATATGGTTAAATTTAAACATATTATGTTTAAAATTTTGTCTAAAAACAGTTTTGTTGGAGGTGACCATATTTGAACATGTTTTTTATCTGCGTGAATCTTCTAGAATTCTTTTCTTTTGGAAACTGTTGTTACAAATATGTCTCCTTAAGCATAAATTACTTTCCCCCGCTCGGAAAAAAGATTCATTCCTTGACCCTAACCTTTTTTTTGACAAAATTAGTTTTGCCACTTAATAAAGAGGTGCCGTTAGAATTTGTGGCAATTAATAAATCGATTATTATACAAGTTGGTAATAAAATTTCTTGTCATATAAATCGAATTTTTGAGAAAAATCTATTGTGTTGTATTGGTAGTATTTGATATAATTATAAATGTGGCATTCCTAAAATTATAGAAAATACAACCAATATAACAATAGAAAAATTTGTGAATTGCCTAGTTGTATGTATAAATGTTAAGAAAATTTTAATTAATGTACGACTTGGTTTCAGTAAAATCAGTAGTTTAATTAAATTGTACCGCAAATTCTATCGATTTCGAATGCTGTACCTTGCCCACTGTAACTTTAAACAAAATTCGTATTAAAGTCTGATAATACATTTCTGTTAACTTTTTGGGTAAAGCTCGGGAAACTGAGATTAAAAGGAACTTTTTGTAAAAGAATAACATAAATGAACCAAAGTAAACAAAAAAAAACAAGTTTAAAAGTTAAAAAGTTTATATCTATGTACACGTATCACACTTATCGATTTGTGCACAATATTTGTTGTTTTCGATGCTTTAAACGCCTAAATTAAGTGATTATGGCAAACGAACATCAATAAAAACATAATATGCGAATGGAAAATTTAAATTTTGATATGAAATTTATTGCTGACTTCGCCATTTTGTTGCGAACAGAAGATCAAAGTAGCCCAAAAATACTTAATTTCTTGTAAAAAAAGGGTATCTATCAAGTCCTCTCTTTGTTACACAATTTTTGTGAACGGAAACAATTTTAAGTAAGTTTAATTATTACACTTATAAGTAAAAGGGTTTCTTTGTACCTTTCACCAGCATAAGATACTCGTACTACCCACACAAATGACTATTAAGAGTAGCACTTAACATCCATAACAGAATATTGCACTCAATAAATCCCCAACCACAAAATTACTCTTATTTTTACAAATTTATGCAAATAAATTAAAAAATTAAAATATTTATTTTTTTTTATTCCTACGCTAATCCTTCGAAGCTCATACAGTAAAACGTATAATTATTTGAATAAATTTATATCATTTCACAGAAAAAATTATTGCTAAATTATTTTCAAGCAAACGCTTATGTTCAAACCACATTTGAACACTAAATTAAATATGAAAAAATGAGTTTAAAAATACTATTTTATATATGGACAGAAAGTTTACTACCAGACATATGGAATGCCAATGGGAAATCCGTTATCCCCAACTATTGCAGATATTGTTCTAGATGCCCTATTGGAGGAAACAACAGAGGAACTACGTAAACAAAATATACATATTAAAAGTATGACCAAATATGTAGATGATCTGTTTGCAATAATAAAAAGAAAAGATGAAGAGCAAATCCTTAAATTATTTAACAGTTACCATACGAAATTAAAATTCACAATAGAAAAAGAAGAAAACAACTCTATACCGTATTTGGATATGAGAATATATAGAGAAGACAACAGAATCGTGACAGATTGGTACGCAAAATCCATTGCATCAGGGCGTTTAATAAACTACCACTCCACACAACCAAGAAATCAGAAAATCAACACAGCATCAAATCTCATTAAAAAAGTCGTCAAATTGAGTGATGAAAAATTCATACCAAAAAACATAAATAAAATCAAAGAAATATTAAATAACAACAGTTTTCCTAAATATATAATAAACAATCTAATTAATTCTGCATTAAATGATAATTCAGGGGAAACCAATAACTCCCACAATAAAAATACATCTGGCAACACCAGATTCTATAGCCTACAATACATACCTAGACTTACAGAAAATAAAAAACTAAGAGAAATTATTAAAGATAAAGAAGTAATATTGTCGCATAAACCCAACCAAACAATAAGCTCACTGTCAAGGCGAATTCATGTATACGGTGGTGTCGATACTACAACAAGTAACAACACCACAAACACAATAATGTATTTTTTTGTTGCTTTCGTTGATCGATATGTCAAAAACACAACCCACTTTTGACGTTTCTCTCTCTAAGTAAGAAAAAAAAGTAGCACAGCTGTGCTTTCAACGCCACCTGGTAAATGAATTCGCCTTGCTCACTGTTTACACAAACAAAAAGTAAAATTGAAAAAACACAACAAAGCAACGTAGTATACGAAATTAAATGTGATGGCAAGGAGAACGAAACGTGTGAAAAAGTATATATAGGCACAACAAAAAGAAGTTTAGGTACTAGAATAGACGAACATGAATCTGATATTAGAAAAGCAAAGCAAACAACTGGATTAGCAATACACTGCATAGAAATGCAACACAACCCCGACTTAAAAAACGTCAGAATATTAAATAAAGAAAGAAACCAAAATAAACGCTACACTATTGAAAGTTTAAGAATACAGGAAAAAACAGAAATGTCAATTAACATCAAAGAAGATAAAAATAACATCAATGCTAATTACACCATAGCTTTAACTTAGTTTTACTCCAACTGTGATCCTAGCTATAAGAATAATTCAACTGTGATATTTTAATTTTTCGTTATTTATTTTTGCATTTATTTTTTATTAATTAAATCTGTTTTGTGTCGTTCATTAAATGTCGTATAAAACCTGTGATGTTAATTTTTTAAAAGTGATGTAAATTTGACGAGAAGACTTATTGTAAGTGTAATTATTCTAGTGCTAAGGTTATTGTTGTTGATATTTCTTAGTGGTTATTTGTTTTCTTTATATTTACATGGTTGCCAGATTTAATAAAAACGAATCCCTGATGAGGGCGGAAAATACCGACGAAATGTAGGAATACGGAAAAAATGAAATAAAAAAGTCTTTTATTTACGTTTAGAAAATTAATGACCTTGAAAGCCTGATTAGAAAAATTCTAAAAATAACACAAAATTCAATTGAAAAAGGTCGAAACATATATAAAAAAAAATCTTTTAATTAAATATGAGAACCAATTGAATTTAAAAATCTTTAAATAAAATATTTATGTAAAACTGAATTTAAAATCTGAAAATTTGTTGAATTTAGAATATTGAATTTATAAAGAAAATCTGTTATAATGTAAATAAATTGAATTTAATATTTGGATCTTATTTGAATTGTAGGTACCACCAAGAATGATAGAAATAAAGATAACGACATCAGGCAGGCATAAAATTATTTTACTGCGCATGTAGTAACTCTGACGTCACACAACCTGTGTTCTTATTGGCTTAAATTGTTTAGCTCGTAAACTGATATATTTATGTGTAAACATAACAGTGGGACAATTTATAATTTTTCTATTTAAATTATTTAAAATAAAAGATTTTTTAAGGTCATTTTTTCATAGCTTTATTAATTACATAAATATATATGTACATACATAATGTACATTAACTTTATCTTTACTACATAAATTAGAGCAGACGAAAAAGGGAAAATACTTTTATATCAAGAATTTTAGTTTCTAATTTTATTTAGTTTCCTCTTTGGCTTGTTGAAATTTTAAGCAATCTCGGCATTTAGTAACCTCATCCGAAAATACTTCCTACATCTAAAAAACTTACTTCAAATTCCTTTCCTTCTGACAAATGATTTTGCAAATATTTTGCTTTTAAGCAACAATTTTTCCCATTTAATTGCAAGAAGATCTCAACGTTTCTATTAATGCACTTGATGGCTTACTTAAACCACCTTCACTTAGGTGGTTAACCCATGAATAATTTAGGTTATCTATTATTTTGGTCCACGACGATTGCTAAACCTTATTCAATATAATTTAGTAATAAACTGCAAAAATTTAATTTTAGTTAACTTACCAATTTCAAATTTTAAGTTTCTTTCAAAATCTTCTTGTGTGATATGTATAGCACAAATTTTTTCTTTATTCAAAATTGCTAATATCACTTGCTTGCAATATATTACCCATAGCTTAGTTTGGGCTGAATGCTTTGGAAAATTGTAAAATGATACAGATATAGCCAAAAATATTAGCATATTATTAAAAACACGCTAAACTTTATTATTTACTTACACAATTTCTCACTTGTTTTTTTTTTTTTTTTTTTTTTTTTTTTTTTTTTTTTTTTTTTGTTTTGCTGTTACTTTATTTCCATTTGCCCACTGCACACTTCATATTTTCACTCTTTTTTTACTCTATTCAATTTTGAAAATAAAAAATATTTATTAAAATTATAAGTTTGTTTGACAATTAATATAAAATTTTTTTTAAAACTCTCTTAGTAAAATATTTTATGCTCATTTGCTTTTGCAAAATGTGTTTATTTTTTTACAAAATAAATTTTTAATTAAATTTATTTGACACAAATTTGTTTCTGTTGAAAGATTTTGTTTGTTGTGCTTAATTCCCTTTTTAAATAATTGATAAAAAATACTGAAATTTATTGTTGGAGGATAAGCTGTTCCTATGCGCATTTCACTGGTTGCTTAGGCCAGATCATCAGGAAACGTTCTCCTAAATAATTTTAGAAAAGCCAAAGCTATCAGCAAACAAAACTACAGAGGGAATGAGAATTACCTACAAACACTCAAAGTCTTGTTTGCAACGATATCAAAGCTTAAACAAAATACCAAACAATAAATCAGTGTTGAGTTTTTATCTTTTTTACATTTCCCGCTACAATTAGTTAGAATTCTCCCAACATTAATTGTAGTTGTAAATGGGTAAAGAAAAAACATATTAAAAACAAAAACAAAGTGCTTTTATTGTTTTCGCAAGAAATCAAAATAAAAACAATTTGCCAGTTCAGTTTTTTTATGCACGTGCACTTGCTAAAATTTATTATCAAAGTTGTTTGTGGGAATACTATTATTTATTAAAAGATTTTGTTTGTTGTGCTTAATTCCCTTTTTAAATAATTGATAAAAAATACTGAAATTTATTGTTGGAGGATAAGCTGTTTCTGTTGTTAATATTATTAAAGCCAGCAGAGTAGCATTTTGTGGTATGAAAATAATATTTGAAATCATAAATTATTTAAATATTTTCCGATATTGCAGAATAAAAATTTTACAAACATTGTTTTCAAAAGTTTATAAATGCAGCATTAAAAAAATTGAAAATTTATTGAACTAAGAAAGTTTTATATAAAAAAAAAATTGTTGCCACATTCTATACGATTTTATGCAACTATGTTTAGTGGTGGAAATAGTTTTATACACCAATACATTTGAAAAAATCTTACTAATACAAACATAAATTAGGTTCCACTGACATTTGAGTTATGCACCTATCAAAGAGTCGGCATACTAGTTGTATACTATGTACTATGGTTTTAGGCTTTTACAAAAAAGTACCAATATTTTTCATCTTATAGGTTCTCATTCATTCAAGACTCTTTACCTATTTTTAAATTTTTCTAAGTTCAATATTATAGACAAATCAAAAAGTACCACTTGTTGAATGTAAAATAAATAAAGATATTTATTTTCCCCTTTTGTTCCTTTTTTCTTTCTCATTGAAGTATCAACAATTTCAATATTGAAGTGGGAGCCCAGAATTTAATACGTTTATGTCAATGAATGAAGAAAAATGTTTTGTAAAGAAGTACCAAAAATACCTTTGAATTTCGAAGAAGTACCAATTTTATTTTTTTATTTTTTTTAATGCTATGTGATTTTTATTGATATGATTATAGGTTTAAAAGAGACATGGGGGTTAAGGGTAAACCTTCAAGTGCCGAATTTAAAAAAAGTACCAGACACATGCCCGCTTATTTTTTTTAATGAACAACGATATGAATTTTTTGTAACGCTTTAATTTTAGAAGATGAATAGTAAGCGAATTCACACATTTTACTATTTTACCCCCTCAACATTCGAATTCAAAAGTCCTGTCTAAGTGTATCGGTTTGACGTGAGACTAAACTCCGGTGCAAAATTCAACTTTTTAGCTTCAGGCTTTTAGGCCATGGGGTGATGTATCAGTCAGTCAGTAATGTAACAATTTTATATATCAAGGTCTTATATTCAAATAGTGCTATCTGGAGTTTTAGCGAAAAAAGTTTTTTATAGCAACGTGTTTACTGATTGAATTGGCATCTGTTATTTTAATTTAAAGCCAAAAAAATTTATTTCCAAAACGTTTTTAAAGAATACAAACATATTCCTGAAATACTATTTTTGAGTAGAAAAGAAATACATGTCTAAACTCTCTACATTTAAAACATAAATATTGTATTAACTCATTGAACTTTGTACAAATATTATTATAAATAAAGAATTGAATTGAAAAATTGAAAAACGAGCAAACAAAAAAAAAAAAATTATTCATAAATATCTAATTCATATTATGAATTAATTAAATATTTATTAATTAAAGAATAAACTTTGAAAAAATTTTATTAGTTATTTCAATAGTTTAAGGAGATCTTATAAAATAATCTTTTAGAAAAATTATTTGGTTTAAATGTTTACGATTTAAGCGATTCTTTTCTTTAATTTTGATAAAACTTGACTTTGAAAAATTTCTTTCATTTATCGTTGATGTTGGACAAATCGAAAGCAAATCATATTACAGAATATCTAATTTCTCAGTCCTTTTCCTGGATTTCTCTAAACATATAAAATCGTCCATTATGACATTAGAGTCCTGTTTTAATTTTGTGAAATGTTTAGCACTTCTGATTGTTTTGGTTAACTCTGTTAAAAGATTGATATTATATGAGAAGTTTTGAGAAGAAACATAAAACTAAGCACATACCCAAAAAAATGTACGTGAAACAAAAGCTGTTGAAAGCAAACTCTTCCCAACTAGCATTTTGAATCATAATCTAACCTTTTAGGAATCAGCTTCAAGAGCAAAATAACCGTATATTAGCTCATTTTTCGATCATAAATTATACCGATGAAACACCTTAAAGAATCATTTGAAATACAAAAAAAAAAGGATCATTTAATTTGTTTTTGCAAAAAAATATCACTCAAATGCACTCATTATTGCTTCTACAAAAGATGATTTTTACTAAAAAACCTGAATATTTATACAGAAGATTAACTTTTTCAAGATCTAACTGAAAAAAAATATAAACTCCATTCGCTACCGTAGCCTTATATCAGTAAAACATTTTTACGTATCTACAATTCGTCTGTGGAACCGACTACCTCCCCATATTCAATGCATTAGCAATGCAAACAGTTTCAAATCTGCCATTTTTAAACATTTTTGTAAAATTTTTTTTTTTTTGTAAATTATTTTGATTTTTTTATTATTCTATTCTTTCTATATTTGTTTACTTATTTGTATCAATATTATTTATTTATATGTTTAATTTTCATTTTAGTTTATTTTATTGTGCCACATACATATGTTAAACATTTATTCTACAGTACTTTATCTAATCTTATCTAATAAAGAATCAATCAACCAATCAATCAAATGCTAGCTGGGTTATTTGAAATAAAGTTCACTAATTTGTTTGTATGAAGAACTATTTTCTAAACACATACCTTTTGTATACACAGACAAAATTAATAATTTGCACCTATTACCAAAATGATTATATTGATTACTAAAAATTGTAAAATTGTGAATATTTTTTTTCAACAAATGATATTTTTAATTTTAATTAAAAAATTGATCAAAAAACTTTGCCATTTCAAACAATGTGTTCATTTATTTAATTAAATATTGACAATTCCCGAAAACAATTCTACATATTTAAATTATTTTATTTTAAACGAAAAAAGTCAATTAAGATTTTTTGTTATTTAATTAAAATTTTAATGGAAAATTTTATTTAAAAACAACTAAAATGCTGATTAAATCACAATCAAATTTTTAATTTTCTTTCAACTAAAAAAATAATTGATTCAATTATCACATTAATTAAATTTAAATACATTTTAAACCATTTTTTTTTTAATTGATAAAACACTTTTTTCTGTGTATAGCCTAGTACTCTGTTCCAATTTGTGAAAAATGTTCCGCAACATATATTATTTTGCCGTCTTACTCACTCGGCTATTGCAGCCGGATGACGTCAATAGTCAAACATCAACCTTTAAACCAAATCGTATTTCAACTTGGTAGATCGAAATTTGCTTTTGAATGAATGATTATCTATTTTAATTGATTTACATGTTCTTCCTAACTTCTGTTATTTTGTACTTTTTTGTCAAGAATTTTTCTTGAAATCCAAAGTACATTTTTGTTTTTCATGTTTTTGTCTTTCTTTTTTCTTGTTGACCTTTTTCAGCACAACTTGAAGGATAAATGTAAACATAGCTCGCGCCTTAGCTGTTAACAATAATTAGTATTGTGGTTAGCAGAGTGAGTAAGACGGCAAACCCCACTGAAGAGATTGTGTGGTTACAATCGAAACTAGTCTGGGCAATCTGTCCGTAAACGCCTGGGTTCAAATCTCAGCGCAACCAAGAATGAAAAATTATCAATAAAAATTTTAATTAATTTCATGTTGTAAAATTCCTGTCTTCATAAAAATAATTTAATGAAAATTAAATTCAATGAATTAAAAAATATCTAAATTTGGATTAAAAACCATTAACAGTTCAATAAAATAACCACAAAACTAATTATTATTAAGTTTAAACTTTTTTCATTTGCTTAAAATTCCACGTGAAATAAGTGCAGCTTATATTATTTCGCAGTTGTAAAACAAATGTTGCTAGAAACATTTCGCAACTTTTTCACAAATTAAACAGAGTACAACTCTATCAACATTTTTTCATAGAAATTCCGCACAAGTTTTTTTCATATGTTTGAGTTTTGACAGCATTTCACGTGAAATGTTGAACAGAGTACTAGGCTTATGAGACGAAACAAATAATTAAAAACTCGAACAAATTTGTTATAATACTACAAAAAATTCAAAATTTCGCTACACCGGTTAATCGACTGCAATCAACCGGTTTAATCGCTTATCGAAAATATCCAATTTTAAATTAACCGCTCAGTTAACCGATTACCGGTTAACCGAATGAATACCTTATTAGATATATAAAAACGGCCTCGTTATGAAATAAGCGAATTTAATTTTATTTTGGTTATTCAATCGCTTCTTTGATAGTCTCAGGTGTTAACTTTTTGTTTGCTTTTTATCTGCTTCTTTTTCTAAGCAACAACTTCACGTTTAAGCCATTTCTACTTATTTTCGTATTTCATTTTGCATTAAGTCCTTTAAGTGCTAAACATTTCTTACGAGTAATATCATATTCTTTTTTCATTCCAGCTACATTTCTCATGCTCCAAAATTGACCTTTTTATCTAAGGATGTATTTGAGGGCATCTCTGATACTATAAAAATCATGTAAGTAAAATGAAAAGGCATTAAAATAATAAATAGAAGTAGAAGAAATCCAATTAGAGGGTAATTAAAATCATTAATATTATTCGTAAATAAATAAATATCATTAAAGTGTGGAAATGAATTTATGGTTTGAGTACATTTAGTTATTTAAAAAAGAATGCAAAAGAAAAAATAAAAGAAAAAAAAGTATGTTATTTACGTTTGGTTTATCCCAGAGCGTCTGTTCTGCTTACCAAAAGTGGCTCACATTTAAAGTTTTATAAAGGGTGATTCATCATGAGGTTTGATTTTCAATATGTTCCTTTTTTTAACAGATCATGCGTGACTCATATCAAACTGCTTTGTCATTTTTGTTCACTATCGTTTATCAAGTCATCGTGGAAATCCTCATACAACAACAGCCTCTCAAAATTGTTTAACTGTATTCTCAATAAAAATCCGGTGTTTTATCGTACAATTTTAGTCAGTGAGGAAACACATTTCTGGCTCAATCGATGCGTTAATAAAAAAATTCCCATTTTTGTGCTGATAAGCATCCCGAAGAGCTCCAAGAGCTACCATTACATCTATTAAAAACAACGGTATGGTGTGGTTTTTGAGCTGGTGGAATCATTGGTCGATATATCTTCAAAAGGACTTGAAAAATTAATTCGCCTTGGGTTTTAATTTTCAGGAAGCCTTATTCAAAAAAGCCAAACAGTCATAATTATTCAAAAAAGCCAAACAGTCATAAGAGAAGTCGAAATTCACGACACATATTTTTAAAATTTACATAAAGTGTAAGCTCGGCATTGATGAGTCTTCAATACCCAACTAAAACTGTTATTTTATATTGGCCTTTTTCACTTTTTTTATCTGTAGTTATAACGAGAGTGGCTAAGCGTTCCGTCGACTCCTGTCAAAATTTGAATAAACTGCGTCATTATTTAGTTTATGTTTGATAACCAATAATAGCAGATAACGTCGCATTTTAAGGGGAAAATAGAAATAGAAAGTTAATTTCGTGTGCTCATTAAGCAGTCCCTGGCATTAAGCATTCCCTGGCAAAAAATCTATCAATTACGCTTCAAATTGTTCCCATAGCCCCCCAATTCCCCTGATTAATCACCGAAAGACTATTTCTTGTTTTCAAACCTAAAGAAATGCCTCGGTAAAGAGAGATTTGACTCCAACGATGAAATCAGCTTACCATCAAATACCTATTTTGATGATCTCGAAATCTTTTTTTTTAGGTATAAAGAAATTTTAGAATCGTAAGAAAAAGTAAATAGAGCTCAAAGGAGACTGCGTTTACAAATTAAATTTTTTTTTATCATAATCCCTCGTATCCTGCGAGTACCATGATTTTGTAGAAATTTTTTAAGTCATTTGTGTGGAATTAAGATGAAATTACGATCCTTTATCTCGAGCTTAAGCAGCCAATATCTCTATGCCAAATTCTATTATTTGTGTTAGGTTTAAAGCGAAATAATAGACAAAATTACTAAATTTTTTAAATCCAAACAAAGTCATTTCTTTTCTCTTACTTAAGCTTATCCCGTATACAGAAAAAATTAAAAATTGTTTCTAATCACCAAATTCATAACACCAAGCAAACAGGTTGTTTATTTTGTACTTATTACCAAAATGATTATATTGATTACTAAAAATTTTAAAATTGTGAATATTTTTTTTTTCAATAAATGATATTTTTAATTTTAATTAAAAAATATATCAAAAAACTTTGCCATTTCAAACAATGTGTTAATTTATTTAATTTGATATTGACAATTGCCAACAATAATTCTACAAGTTTAAATTATTTTATTTTAATCGAAAAAGTCAATTAATATTTTTTTAAATTTAATTAATATTTTAATTGGAAATGTATTTCAAAACAACTTTGATATTAATTAAATCCATATTAAATTTTTAAGGTAGCTAAAATACCAAAATCATCTTTTGTCTAAAATTTGTTTTTCCCAAACACCGCTCTTGCAAGCAATTTTCCACTTTTATTATGCAGATAGACAGACAGATGGACATCGTTAGACCCAGATTACAGATATATATTTTCATATATGTATATCCTTTATGGTGTTGCTTTGATTATTTTCAAATGTGACAAACAATGTGACACAATCTCTATAAAATCCATAAATTTAAAACAAAATCAAATTTGGACATGGTGGCGTATGACTGATTTGTAGTAAATAAAAATTAATCACACGTATGTTCACTATTTTGTTTATATGCAGGATCACCGTTATCTTTTTAATGCTTTAACCCATTTTCGGGCACTGTTCGTACTTGCGAACAGTAAATTTACTGAATTTGATTGCCAAGTTTTGTACATTTATTTGTTACAATTAAATGTTTCCATTATTTGATATAAAGTCTTAATTTTAATTAGCCGTTATAAAAAAATAAAAAATGTGTTTTATGTTTTGCCTGCAGGGGTATTTTTGGGGACGCTTTTTAGGAAGATTTTTATATAACGGCAAAAAACATAAATTGGTAAAAAATGCTCAAACTAAATAAAGAGAATTTGTCTAAATAATTTAAATTACCAAACATAAATAAAAAAACCTAAATAAAAAATAAAATTTCTACTAAATTATAGCTGTTTGTTTCACTGTTCGCAAGCGCGAACATAGGCTGCTATTTGGAGAATACGCTTCTTCGATACAATGCTGTTTTAAAGCTTTGCTGATCATAAACACAAATACAATCCCCTGTCATGCAACTAGCAACAATTGTATATCCGGAAAAAACGATTCGTTTTGGGTACACGATTTGGTATTTATGTTCGAGTGGGGGTTATTTGTTTAGTTGTATACCATATTCTGGTTCGAGTGACAACTACGATCGTCAAATTGGCTTGGGTGCAGAGGTGGTTTTAAGACTATTGGGATGTGTAAAAGATCCCATTATCTATCAAATTTATTTTGACAAGTTTTCCACATCATATTATTTGATGTGGCCTTTAAGTGAAAAATGTTTTGCGCCACGGGAACCGTTCCATCCAATCGAATTGCAAAAACCAAACTACGCATAGGAAAGCAGCTGAAGCGGATAGAAAGTGACTATCATTATGATAGAAGAAATTCTATATTGTTTTGTTGTTGGGCAGATAACAAAGAGGTAACGGTTCTCACCAAGTTCGAACAAATTGAATCGATGCACAGCTTAAAGCGATGGAAAAAGGATGTAAAAAAAAATACGAGAATGTACCACAACCAACTCCTACAATATTGGGATTGGGGGCATAGACCTTCACGACAATGCCGTCTCAAATTACAGAATAAATGTAGGTTAGGTTAGGTTCTATCGGCAGCCATCGAGAGACAGCTCACTTGGGTCCTCCAGCATCATCGCATTGAGGAGGTGGCCCCGGATTCTCCTTGAGGATCTTCCGGAACACTCCCATTAATTTTTGTTTCACCAGGTCCCACTTGGTATGAGAGATGGCACCATTATCATTATCATTATCCGCGATGACAGCCCGCACAAGGTGACCTTTGGCTACCTCGCTGAAGGACTTATTTATCGATTTCGATGCAATTTTGGGACGTTTCGTCCCTGGTTGCTGTTTCAGCTTCCTCCTCCGAACGTTGCCGTTTAGGCATTGTCACCTTTGCAGGGACTGAAGGAGTAGCACTTGGCAAAGCACTTGGTATTGGCCTTTATTTATTTCTGTTCTAAGCTCCTCACTTACTAATGCTTGGAAAATGCACTACTTCTTGAAACAAGAAGACAAGAAAAATATGCTATCTCAAAAACAATTAAAGTAAGCGTAAGCAAAGCTTTGCTACTTAGTTCTCAAACATATGCTGAATCAGCTCAGGAAGGATCCGACAAAAGCATTGGTTATCAATTACCGAATATTGTAGGGGAGCATATGCCAATAGTTCAACCACAAGGGAAACCTCGCAGGTGCCAACTTAAAGGATGAGACAAACCAATCAAATGGATGTGCCATAAATGCAACGTGCATTTGCATCCAAAATGCTTTGAAAAATTTAATATAAAATAAGACATTGTTATTTTATTACCCTAATAAATATATTTTGAAACATTGCTCATTTGTTATTATCTTACTTTTAACATTTTTATAAATGAACAATAATTTGTTAATATTGCAAATTCATGTCAAATAGCAGCCAGTGTTCGCACTTGCGAATACCCATTTCCGGGACTCATGGACAAGGCAGCGTTAAACCGACAACGGATTCGGATTCAGAAGACCCAAGTTACTATAAAAAGAGTATATATTTTTAAAAATATCGCGTTTGGATTTTCTTGGCCGAATATGGGTTAATTACACTGTGCTAGTTGAAAACACAGACAAACGGGGCACATGACGGTGTAACCCAATTCGGGTATGCTGAATCCATTAGTGCTTACCGTTTTTTTACGTTAGCTCTTGTTCTCGAGAAACCGTTATATCGAAAATGGAGGAGGTTGCACACCATATATTCGCGTAATTAAAAAAATGTTTAGTTTATTGAACAACCTAAAGAAACCGAAACTCCGCAATGAAATTTTATTTAAGTAAGGTTAAACTTTTTTCGCTTTAGAAACATAATTTTCTTGGAAAAAAAATAAATATATTTTTTAGCAAAATTTCAAAATTTTTGTTTGTTAAAAATTCATAGAAAAAACGAAGTTGCAAACAAAACAATCCATAAAGAATTTCTTAAAACGGCATATTTGTATGGGAGTCCCCTAAGAAGTGGAGATAAATGGCAAAACTTATTGAAGTATGTCATACATTTTATCCCCTCAGGGGTGACTCGTAGGCAGTTATCTTCAAAATATTTCTAGTTTGTATTGAAGATTTTGCATGGGAGCCTCCTGAAGGAATGGAGATAGGGTCTAGGTATGTTTGAAATTAATGGTGAAGAGGAAAAATTAAGTGGGGTTGGTCATACATCTAACTAGGGATTGATATTCGATTTTAACCAAAATCGAAACCGCGTTTTTTAATGCCTAAAAACCGAAACCGAAAACCGACAAAAAAAAACTTCGGGTTTCAGCTGTTACTTCAAAAATATATTTATGCTTAAACAAATTATACATAACACTCGTACTTCTAATAAAAAAAGTTAATACATAACAGCCGGCAACCTTGGTAAGGTATTTTAAAAATTCTTAAAATTACAAAAAAGTACTGAGAAGCTGCTGTATCGGTTAAAAATAGAAGGATCTTTTGTCGAAATATTGAAAAATTTTGTATTTTAAGCAAAGGCCAAACAGGTTTTGTTGATTGTGATAAAATTTTTGTTATTTGGAAGATTTTTTTTTGCATTTATAAATTTTTTTGAAAACTTTTTTTATAATATGGAAATTAAAAAAATCACTCAAAAATATGCAAAAAAAAAAAAAAAATTTTGATTTTCACAAAAATATGTAACAATATGCAAAAACAAATCGATGGCATTCTAGCGCAAATTTAATATTAAGGGCCAGGGGTCTTATCCCCACATTCGATATCGAGTGAGCTATCGTATCGAGAAAACTATCGTATTTTTCTGCATTCGATACACACTGACGTACCGAATGAAAACTCGAGAGATGTAATGTCTTTGGTTACTCGATATCGAATGCTATCATCTCATATTACAATACATTTTATCGAGTGTCATGATACCAATATAAAAAATTTCGACCAATTTTGCACAATGTCGCATGCGGTGATTAGACCCCAGGACTTTATGACCTGGCTATGACGCGGCGAGAAACCTCTTGCTAGTTGGTCTCGGTAGGGACCAGATAAGGACGGTGATATCGGTCATTACGGGTCACTGGGTGATAGGGACTCATGAGAGTATAATCACTACTGTAGGAGTTGTCATGATGAGGAGGATGAGGAGACGGTGTTTCACTTTCTCTGCCAATGCTCCGGTCTCGGGGATATAATGCCATTCGAGTTGTAATTGTTTTGACGACCTTGTCAAATTGGGGCTTATATTACCAAAAAAAAAAAAAATCATTATTATGTCATTATTTTTATAATATTGACTTGTATTCAATACATTTTGAATTACGTATGCACGGTATCTTTTGATCCTATAATATTTTCTTTTTGTTTGCTTTTAATCTTCGTTCATAGAGACAGCCACATTTTCGTTTTTCATTAATTCTTCCCAAAGTATTTCATATATTTTCTTTTCATTTTACGAACAAAAATTTAACTAAAGTTTTTTTTTTTTTGGAAAATCAGAGTCTACTTCTACTTCTTGTTCTAGATTATAAATGGCATCTATACACGCAAAGAAAAAACATGGTTGATACAATCACAATCGAAAACTATCATTAATGTTTGTGGCTATGATTGTGTCAAACACGTCTTCAGTAACAATATATGTTCAGACATGTTTATAGCTTATTATTGTCTCAAAAATATTATTATGTTTAGAAGAAAAACACAAATGATCTTCCTAATCATGTATTTATTTTTCCCAATACCATGCAAAATGTCTATTTGAACAATAAAACCAATAAGAAAATCAATTTCAAAAATTTCATGTTTTAATAAAATTACAACATACATATATATACAGCTAAGCATGTAATAATAAATAAAATGTAATACATACATTTATATATATATGTATATATACTAATAGCTTTACCTGTTTCAATAAACGTATGATAATTAATTTTGCAATCATGCAACCCCTTTTGCTCCCGAAAAACTTTTAATTATTTTGTAGTCATTCATGTTTCCCGATTAACTGACTCTCGCAGACTGAAAATGATGTGGAAGAAGATTTTATTTGCTTTTTAAAAAGACACTGTTTGTTTTGACAATAAATATTTGCTCATTTAGAGAATGTGTTTTAAAGCGAACAAAAATGATAGTATTAAACATATCTTTTGTGTACAGCTAATATTATGATTTTATTGTTGTATAGTTGAAAATATATACATTATAGTAGCAAATATTTCACCTAATTTAATATGTTTAGCTAGATCATGGTAATATTATTATATAATATTATAATAGTGAATATATAATATTATTATAGTGAATTAAAAAATGTTAAGGGGAAAAAATATTTTTTCAAGTTAAATAAGGATTACAATAAGTTTATTACGGTAAACATATTAGGCAAATATGAATAAAAATGGTAGCAGTGACCATTCATAAATCATGTTTTTTCTCTGCGTGTAAAAATTTCATTTAGTTTTGAATAAAAATTTTAACGAACCGTGTTCAAAAAATAACTAAGAGTGCTATATTTAATGTATGCCAAATCTTTGATACCCTCCACCGACAGCTACGATAATTCAGGAGTGGGCTATGCTAAATTACGGACCGATTTACCAAATTTGACAGTGTGATTTCTCTACATATAAAACTGTAACATATCAAAATTTGTTACAATATCATTATTCGTTACAGTTTTAGGCGTATTAGTGTTTATCGATAGTGGGCTTTATATGGGCTCCATGGTAAGTTATGGACTGATCAGTGTGATTCCCACGCCTACAAATCAGCGACACAACAAAATTTATTACAATAGCATTATTCATTACAGTTTTAGGCGTACTAAAGTGTTTTGCAAAAGCGGGTTGTATATGGGGCCTATGGTAAATTATGGACCGATCTTCACAAAATTTAACAGTGTGATTTCTAGCGATATAAAGCTCCTACTGTCCAAAATTTTTTACACAAACATTATTTATTTAGTATTTTTTCAAAGAGTGGGCTTTACATGGGGCCTATGGTAAATTGTGGACCGATCGTCAAGAAATTCTGTAGTATGATTTCTAGTCATATAAAACGAATTTGTGTAAAATCGCATATCAATATGTGCATTACACCACCATTTATGCTAGTTCTTGTAACAAAATTATCATTTTTAGGGTGGTTCTTCAACATTTTGACTTAAAGGTCTTATTCTACGGAATCGATTTTGCTGGATCTCAATCCCAAACTGCTTAGGAGAACTAGAAAAAATTTAATATCAATGCTGTTCTTTTCTTTTGAGTCGTTCGAAAGTGAACGTGATTTTAGCAGGCGGACAGACAGACGGACAGGGCTAAATCGATTTATAATTACTCGGGGACCCACAATATTTATACTTTATGGGGTCTTAGATGATTATTAAAAAGTTTCACATGGATTGACAAACTTAGGAAACCCTCTTAATAACTACTTGTGTTGTAGGGTATATAAATTGAAAACTTGATACGTAATTAAACGTTTACTTACTTGAAAATGTACCCAGCAAAACCAAGATAATGACTTGAAATTACTGAACAACTTAATTTTCAATGACTACTTCATACCATCTGCATGACATTGAAGTAGTTTAGTAATGGTTGACATATTATCTGATACATAAGCACTTGTTTATGAGTTGATTAACGAAATTTATAATTAATTCATAATAAAATACATTTACTGCCAGGCCCACAATGCCGACAAGAACATTTCTTTCGCATTTTTATATTGAAAACAATGGTAAATGCATCACTGCCCTGCATCAGAAAAGCAAACTTTTTTTATTGGAGATAAAAAAGTAATTATAATTTTTTTTATTGTGTGACTATAATTTTTCTGGAGTATTTGACAATTTTTTGGTCCACATCTACTTTATTGAAATATATATAAGCATTTGAAATCAATGATGCAGCGCAGTGATGCATTTACGAACGTACCCAATAATAAAAAATTTAAATTTGTTGTTGTTTTCAATATAAATATAAGAAAGAAATGTTCTTGTCGACATTGTGGGCCAGGCAGTTTTATTTATTCAAATTGAATACAAATTGATTTTAAATACATATTTGTTATTACAATTTGTTTTTTTTTTATTTGTTATAAATGAATATGAATTTTAATATGAACAATTTAAATACTTAATTGATTTTGATATGTATTTTAAAATTAAACTTTGGAATAAAAACTACACAAATCAATCAACCAAACGATATTATAAGGATATCGTCTAGGTGATATAAATTATAATATAAGATATCGATCTTGTATCATAAACGATAGTATTTAAATTGTACCTTTTCTTATAATATCCTTTTTCCATGAAAATATCATATCGTTTTTGAAATCATATCGTTCTCTGGTTTATTGGGTATGAATACACAGAAAAAAGTGTTTTATCAATTAAAAAAATGGTTTAAAAAGTATTTATATTTAACTAATATGATAATTGAATCAATTATTTTTTTAGTTGAAAGAAAATTAAAAATTTAATTTTTATTAAATTAACATTTGAATTGTTTTGAAATAAATTTTCAATTAAAATTTTAATTAAATAACAAAAAATCTTAATTGACTTTTTTCGTTTAAAAATAAAATAATTTAAACATGTAGAATTGTTGTTGGTAATTGCCAATATTTATTTAAATAAATTAACACATTGTTTGAAATGGCAAAGTTTTTTGATCACTTTTTTAATTAAAATTAAAATTTATTGAAAATATTTTTTCAAAATTTTTAGTAATCAATATAATCATTTTGGTAATAGGTGCAAAATCAATAACATGTTTGCTTGATATTATGAATTTAGAACAAATTTGGTGATTGGAGAAATTTAATAATTTTTTCTGTGTATGTCCTTGATGCAAGGTAGTAAAATTTTGCAATAGAAAGCAAATTAAATTAGACATAATTTTTTTGACAAATTTAGTTTTTTGATAACAATGTGAAGTGTCTATTTGTAAGCAAACGTGGTTAAGACTTATTTAACTCCCTATTTGTAAGCGAGAGTGGTAAGTACTTGCCTCCAATGACATCACCGTGTTAAAATAATGAGTTAAAATGCCAATGTATAAGTAGTCAAGAGTTGTTATATTAGCTTTTCAACTCATTACTTTTTAATGTAAGTTTTTGCTGGGTATGTTGTTGGGAAGAAAATTGCTGCTTTATTCGTTTTGTTTTTGACAATCAAATTTTTTTTTTGTTAAATCAGTATAAATACAATGACACTCCTGAAAAGATTTTAATATTTATGTACTTATGTATGTATATAGACTCTGTAAAAGAACAATTTAGGAAGAGGAACAATAGCCTTTTTATTTTTTTTTTTGTTATAATTGGGAAGTAAAGCAAATTTTGACAAAAGTTAAATAGATACAAAGTAAAGCCGATCATGTACATATAATACTCCCTACACCACTTAAAAGTATACAAATTATTACAATAATAATGTCTAATATGAAGGGTATATGCGCACTATGTCTAAAATTGATTAGTTTTAAAATATCTTTTGGTTATGATTGATTGAACCAAGAGCATTTTTTTTTAATAAAAAAAAGTTTATACTGGAGATGTTGTGAGAGGTTGTTTTAAATTGTTATCCAATTATGTTAAATTTTTGCTTTTTAAGGAATTAAGTACACGCAGAGAAAAAAACATGTTTAACTATGGTCACCTATAACAAAACTATTTTTAAAGAAAATTTTAAACAAATTATGTTTAATTTAATCATATAATTGTCACTGAGAACCATGATATTGTTAAATAAGTTTTTCTTCAAGAAACTATAACCATATTATGGTTGTCTCTTAACATGTTTAAAAGACGTTAACAAAGTTTATGAAAAACAACTTTAAATAAATATATACTTTATTAAGCTTGAAATCTTGTATACAATTTTCAAAATATTTATTTTATTTTTTCTTTAACAAAGGAAACAAACGATATGGGATAAAGCTCACAAGAAACCCTGTATTTGTACTTAACTGTCACTTGAAAAAAGTACAAAGTTGTCTATGTGACTCGGCCTTTAGCTTACCACAGACAAACGTATTCATAGCGAACGAAACTTTCCTTATTATGAAAAACACAACTTTTTGTTAAAATTTTAATGCATTTGGATCTGTCCATAATGAACCCACCAGAAAAAAATATGTTATGCGGATTATGAGGTTTTTTGGTAAAAATTCTAAACCAAAAAATTAGTTTCTACAGTTTTAGAAATTTTACTGATATAACAATCGTTATAGAGCGTGACTGAAGCAACCTTTTTTTTTTGTTTTGTATGTTTATCAACGTGGTTAAATATAATATGTATATGTTTAAAGGAAATTTTGGGACATGGCATAAAACTATACTTTTACTTTAACGAAATTTTAACGAATTTGTATTCAAAATAACACTTTCGAGGAATTAAATTAACAAAATTTAGGCCCTAATCATGAAAAACGAAACGCAACGCGAAAGAATTATGTTAAAGGCAAAAACAAAGTCATAAATATTTTGTAATTTTGTTGTTGCTTTTTATAGAAATTCATGTTCCGTTTTAAAATTTTCAACGCCACAAGCTGTGCAGCGTTTGACATTTTAAAACGCAATGTCAATTTCTGTAGAAGGCAACAATAAAATTACAAAATATTTATGACATTGTTTTTGCTTTCAATATAATTCTTTGGCTTTGCGTTGCCTTTCACATGATTAGGGCCTTAGTTTACTAAACGGATGGAGTATTCAAATTAACATCCTTAAGGGATGCCACTTCAAATTCATTTACGTGTTGTTCTGTTGTTGCCATAACATTGCGTTACTACTGGTTTAGTACTATTTAACAAAATTTTCGTGTATTTAACAGAATTTTGGGTATTCTTTTAACAATTAATTTCTAAAAAAATTCATTTCATGTTGTAAAATTCCTTTTTTCATAAAAATAATTTAATGCAAATTAAATTCAATGAACTTAACCTATTAAAATATCAAAATTTGGATTAAAACCCATTAACAGCTTAATCAAATGACCACAATACTAATTATTGTTCTGAAGTTGTGTCAAGTTGTGCTGAAAAAGGTCAACTAGAAAAAGAAAAACAAAAACATGAAAAACAGAAAAAATGTTCTTTGGACTTCAAGAAGAATTCTTGACAAAAATTACAAAAAACAGAAGTAAAGACGAACATGTTAATCAATTAAAATAGATAATCATTCAAAACAAATTTCGATCTACTAAAGTTCAAATACCATTTGGCTTAAAGACTGATGTTTGACTATTGACTGCCATCCGACGTCAACGGCGGGGATTGTTAAACGGCAAACCCCTCTGAAGAGATTGTGTAATTACCATCGAAACTTGTAAGGGCAACCTGTCCGTGAAAACCTGGGTTCAATTCCCAGCTCGGTCAAGAATGAAAAATTATCAATAAATTTTAGTTCATTTCATGTTGTAAAATTCCTTTCTTCATAAAAATAATTTAATGAAAATTAAATTCAATGAAATTAAGCCTGATTTAAATATCAAAATTTGAATGGAAAACCATTACCAGTCCAATAAAATAAATACAATACTAATTACTTTTAACAAAATTTTATTCATACGCGTAGATTTCATTAAAAATAAAATTTCATTAACAAAAACTATTGCATTGATGAAAAAAATTTGTGTAGAAGAATAGATTTTGATTCTATTTGAGGAAAAAATTAAGGTCATTTATTTTTTTTGTTTAAGGGTTTAATAAATTTTTTTAGTTAATATTACCGTTTAAATTTGGTTCAGTGTAAGTGTTATAAAAGCTAGACGTATAAAGTTGTAGAAGGGATTTCTTGCCACGAGCAAAACATTGTACAGTCGGGGGAAGGGATCCGAGATGGCATAAAGTCTCCACAGATAAAAATGAAGCCATAGACAAGCCGATAATAACGATAAGCAATATGTTATGCTCGGAATACAAACGGCCAGTTGGTATAAAAAAACTAAACGGGCGGTATCCAGACGCGAGGTAAAATATTAAAAAAACATTATGGAATTATTTTAAGCGTTTATGTTTAGTCCTAAGGGAGTGACTTGTTCAACTTTTTTTCCAACCTCCCTCGGGGCTACACTCTCGAAAATTTTTCTGACAATATTATGGTGAAGAGTATTATTTGGTCGGGCTTGACCAACTTTACTTTCGTACTTGTTTATTTTAATTTTTAATTCTTATTTTCTACAGCTCTTCTATTTACAACACATAAGAAAATTCCGTATGTTGCTGTTGCTTTTATTTTGCATAAATCTGTTTTGCTTTTGTTTGTTTACAATATTTTTGCTCACACGTCAATGAGTTATTTCTATGAATTAGTAGCAATTTCTAACATTTATAACTCCTAAAATACTGACTAAAAATACAATTTCGAATGATTATCTTTTGGTTAAATTTAACGTATTCTGTAGGTGGAAAAGGTCTTTAAGGAAAACGCCTTGACTTTTATTATTCAAAATACTTTATATGGTCTAATATCAATAATATTGAAATTAGGGTTACCGCTTGCCCGACTAAGCTAGCAATTTGACCCTTTTTTAAGCGGTCTGCGACATTTTGTGAGAGTTTTTTTTATTACCGACTTTTGCAACTGTTTTAATTTTGTTGAGAATTTGTACCCTTTTTTTTAAAAGTTGCTCACAATAAAAATCGATGCAGGTCCTTCCAAGAACGTAATATTTCGCGGTACTATTCGAGAGACTGGGAACTAAAGTATAAATGGCTTAAGCAATACTTGGAGTCAAAGCGACCTTTTTGCAGGGCTTGTAAACAGCTTTTAGGGAATCAACACAATCATCTTCAGTGACATGGAAAACAAAAAAAAAAAAAAAAACATAGAAATAATAACGGTTTTCTTGAAATCGTTTAAAATTGATATTTGTGCAAATTGGCAAACTTGTGAGACTCGTTTCATAAAGCGCCTGTTTAACTTTTGGCAATTAATGTCAATTTTTGGGAAACGAAAATAAATTAAAAAAAGAAAAAAAATATAGACATTTTCATATTAATTCGAATGTGTATTCCATTTATAAAGCTTTCATTGTTTAATAGCCTTATTCCTTAATATTATTCAGGAATATCTTTCTATGCATAAACAGAATTATATTTCTGTTGCTTGAAAACGAAATGCGAAATTGAACAGCGCAATTATTGGGCTTATAAACAAAGTTTGTGTTTATGAATTCTTATACAAATTTTGACAGTTCATATGCGAAGGTGTAAAAATACATACGGCCAAGTTCTGACACTCGCACTATTTGAAATCGCAAAATGCCGGATTAATGTTGTGGTGTTTTGAAACTAGTGCGTTGAGCTTTTGATCTGCCATAGTTTCTTAAAAATATTTTAGATCATTTGAGCACACTTTTGCAATTGGAAGTCGGCAAACTTCTTGCGATTGCGATTTACAGAACCCCTATTATGCGATTTCTGGTCAGAATCGCAAATGTTAAGCGTTTGTCAGAGCATACCCGATAGTTTGCACAGATTGCGAGACTTTTAAGCGATATCATGAAAACCCTTAATGTTTCTGAAAAAAAATGCATTAAAAATAGATGTGTTTATTAAACGACTTTTTTGTGCGACATTATATAACGAGTGATCCATTTCAATGTTCCCTACTTTTTTTAAAGGAAAACACACAGAAAATTCAAATTTAATGGGGAATGTTTATTATCGTTTGAAAGAACACATCGCATATGGTCCATCCGTTGAGGACAATTTTCGATGACTCGTTCAAGCATTTCGACTGGTAACTGGCGAATGACACGCGTGATGTTTTCCTCCAAGGCCTGATTCGAAGCGGGTTTATCCGCACAAACTTTAGACTTTACATATCCCCACAGGAAAAAGTCTAACGGTGTGATATCACACTATCTTGGTGGCCAATCGGCCGGCCCAAAACGTGAAATTATGTGCTCACCGAAGTGTTCTCTCAATAAATTGATTGATTAATGCGATGTGTGAGAAGTGGCGCCGTCTTACTGAAACCAAATGTCGCCGAGATCACGAGCTTCAATTTCAGGCATCATTTTTAAAGAAATATGGACCTCATCGCTGAACAAAATTTGCCTCGAAAACGTCGGATCTTCTTGGAACTTTTGAAGAGCCCATAGAGCGAAGCGATGTCGCTTGGGAAGGTCGAGCGGCTTCAGTTGGTGCACAAGCTGTATTTTGTGCGCTTTCAATTAAAGATCTCGACGTGGTATATTCGGTCTAATATTATCCAATAATGAATGCTGGGTCTAAAAATTGGTGATCAGTGGCCGATTATGTTGACCATACGTTGATCGAAGTGCACGAAACACATTCCTCACAGCACGTGAACTTTCGTAATGAAGTTGAACGATTTGAAAACGTTGTTCAGGCGTAAGTCTTTCCATTATGAAATGCCAAACAATACTAAACAAAAATCACATGACAGCATGACATGACTCACACGTGATCTGTCAAAAAAGGCTATTGAAAAAAGTATCCCTACTTGAATCACCCATTATATGGAACTACATTTTGTGCGCCTTTTAAAAAATTCCTAGCGGTAACCCTGATTGAAATTACAAATGGAGTGACAATCTTATGATACCGGTTTCGCTTGTAGTAAAGGGTTTAAAAACAACTTGTTTTAGACAATACAATTTGCTGTATAAAATATTAAAATATGTATAAATTGTACTCAACCATTTTATGCAAAATTTTATTGACACATTTGTGAAATAAAATTTTCTTAGAAACCGAAAGTAACAGAAGAAATTTAAATAAACCTGATTGTCTTAAAGACTCCTTAAAACATGTAAATTTTTTAAATGTAAACATTATTTTATGAGGACATGAAAAAAACAACATATAAAGACTGCTAAATTCGGATATGCCAAATCTTATATACCCTTCACCATGGTGTAATAATAACAGGAAGTAATATAAATACCGTTCTTCTCTGTTCAACATATCACGGTTAAAACTCATATGAAAATAATTTGTATGGAATTTCTGTGAAATTATGTTGATAGAGTTGTACTCAGTTCAATTTGTGAAAAAGTAAAAAAATGTTTCTGGCAACATTTTTTGACAACTACGTAATTAGAGTATCCACTCAATTAATCGTTGTTCTATTAACCGAAGAAATTTTTCGCCATTATTTGATCGAATAATTTAAATGGCCAATTTCAAATAACAAATAACTCGAACAATTTATGTCAATTAATCGAATAAAATAAATTTCTTAGAAAATTCTACTTTTTTAATAAAAAAATATTTTTTTTTTATATTTCACAGAAAAAATTATTAAACTTCTCCAATCACCAAATTTATTCCAAATTCATAATATCAAGCAAACAAGTTGTTGATTTTGCACCTATTACCAAAATGATTATATTGATTACTTAAAATTTTAAAATTTTGAACAAATATTTTCAATACATGATATTTTTAATTTTAATAAAAAAGTGATCAAAAAGTTTGCCATTTCAAACAATGTGTTAAGTTATTTAAATAGATATTGACAATTCCCAACAACAATTCTACATGTTTAAATTATTTTATTTTTAAACGAAAAAAGTCAATTAAGATTTTTTGTTATTAAATTAAAATTTTAATTGAAAATTTATTTCAAAACAATTAAAATGTTAATTTAATCAAAATTAAATTTTTAATTTTCTTTCAACTAAAAAAATAATTGTTTCAATTATCATATTAATTAAATTTAAATACGTTTTAAACCATTTTTTTAATTGAAAAACAAAAACTTCTTTTAAATTGCATACAAATTATCTTCGTAAGTGAAGTAGTTTTTTGCGATATATAATCAAAACATTCGGCTCATTCGGCGAAATTATTACATATTGAATATGACGTAACTTTTGAAAAATTTTTTTTTTTATTTACTGAAATTAATACAAATTCAAAAGCAAATCAATTTGCTGAATCAGTCAAGAGGGGCTGGCCTTGGGACACATTTTTTTTATTTATTTTTTTAATAATTTCCGAATAACATTCTTCTTGTTGTCCACAATGTTTCTTTCCCCTTCACTGTCGCTGTATCTCTTCCTGGGCTACAGAAGAAATCGTAATTAAAAACAGCAGCATTACGGCCTGATATGATTTTCTTCATCATTTTGCTTACAAAATATGATGTATTTAACTAAAAACTTAAATAAAATAGAATACTGGATTTTTTTCATTCTTTTCTATCAGTTTGAAACCAACCAAAACATTCTGTTTTTTTAATTTTGTTTTTGTGGCAACACAAACATTAAATCGTTTTTTATCTACTTATGTTATTGCTTTAATAACAAACTTCGCCACGCTATTTTATCAAGTTTTTTATTGTTGTACTTTTTTAATGTGTCCAAAAGAGACTGTATGTGTTTTTTGTTGTTGTTCATTTTTTTTCACTTAAAGTAGTGTTGCTTACGATCAAAAAATAAATTTAAAAAAAATGACCACTTTAAACAGTGTTAAATATTTCATACAAAATTATTAAAACTTGAGACCAATAGCGCATATATGATATTTTTGTATAGTTGTCAACATTTTTGTTGCTAAAACAGGGGTGTCAGCGTCATGCACAATTGTGTCAGCAAAACTCACATGTACGCTTACGCTCTTTTATTTTGCGAGCGTAAAATATAATTTTTTACTGCAAAACACTCTCATTCAGCGGGAAATATCGAAATATCGCACGGCCTGTTTTGAGGCCTCTAAACAGAAATAATATATTTATTATTTATTATCTTTGTTTATGTTTTGTTTTATTTCTGTTTTTGACATTGTACAATGATTGACAAATAATATCTACATTGTTTTGCATTTAAGCTAACGATATGTGTTTTGTTTGTGAAAAAAATTCTTTGTTGCCTTTTAAAGGGTCCCTTTTTCTTTCGTTAAAAAGACGTACCTAAATGCAGAAATTATTAAGAAAAAAATAGCCACAAGAATTTGTTGGTATTTTGTGCTTGTAAAAATATTTTCCTTTCTGTACCAATCGCGTCAATGGGGTTTTTTTCCTTTGAAAACACTTTTCTCAAGTAAGTAAAAATATTTAAAAAAGTCTTGTTTTCCTACAATTTATGTGCAAACCTATACACATAAAAGCAAATGTGACAGCAGGTAAAATTTTTGGGTAAGAAGATGTGTATTATTAATGTATTAATGAAATTTTATTGTTTAACGTCCACAAACCTAAAAAATGTTTTGTTGTTTCGAAACTGCAATTTAAATTTAGAAGATATTATTGGTAAATAAAAGTATATTTTTATAGGCTAGTAAAATCTTCTCTTTTTATAATGGTGGTTAATAATTATAGAATATTTTTACACTTAATGGAGTTATTATTTGCATTAACATGTGCAAATGAATTTTCATTGTTGGCATTTGCAAAGGTATGTTGAGCACCAAATTAAAAATATTAGAAAGAATTTAATAAGGTAGTAAAATGACTTCAAATATTGTCAGATGCTCAATTTTTCCAAAAAATAAGCAAAGTTTCTGCGAAATGCAGGTTCCAAATTAAATTTATTTAAATAATAACTGAGTGTGTCTGTCCATAACTCAACATTTTTCGATAATTGTATTATTATTAATTGCTCTAAAGTCTTCATAGCAAAATATGTATGTTAATTAGGCCTCGTAATAGGCCTCGCAACCGCAGATTCCTACCGCTGAGAATGAAAGAGACAAGAGTATTCGCACCAATACAATCATAATTGACACCACTGTGCTAAAATAAAAATCAAGCAAAAATATTTATAGAAACAAAAACAAAATTTGTTGAAATTAAAAAAATTTTTAAAAAAGAGTTTGCTTGAAAATATTTTAGCAATAATTTTTTCATTCGTTTTTTAAATTTTTTTATTTAAAGAAATACTTTTAAGTTTAACACATTAAGATAAGCAAAATAATGTCGCATACTTTGAAAGAATGGTGCAAACTCGTGGGAGAGGTAACATTGATATATGTCAAATTTTCATATGAAATAATAGATGTTGCTGAACATTTTTCACATATTGGAACAGAGTACTAGGCTTTAGATATAATAAATCTAATTTATGCTTCTCTAATCGGATGTCGTGTGTTGATAGCCAGGATGCTTGTACTGTACTCCAGATATACAGAAACCTATAATGTCTTTGTAAGGGAAGTGCCACGCCCACTTCTCTTTTTTAAAATAACCCAACTTTGTGTACCAAATTTGGAAAATGTTTCTCTTTCAGTTCTTTAGATATAAATAAATATATTTTGTGCCATGCCTACTTCTCTACTCCCGCCCACATATTTGCGAATGTTGTCTATTGATAACCAATATGCTTGTACCTAATTTGGAAACTTTGGCTCTGCCGTACTCCAGATATACATAAAAACTATAAAACTACAACAATTCGTGCGAAGGCCACCAGAGGCTTAAAAGAACCGACACTTTGAGCCTAGCAGGCTGTTTTGAAACTTGAATACAGTAAATTAGGGGTAACAGTGATAATAGCTTAAAAGTAAAAATTAGGATTAAGCTTTGAATACATATTGGCCCATAGTCATAGTCAATCGCTAAAGTCGGTTCTTTTTAACAACAAATTTAAAATAAAAACATACTTCTTATTATTTTGATACAGTAGTCGAAATTAAAGTATGTTTTAAATTGAACCGACTTAACTGAGCGCCACCTCAAATGTAGAAAATTTTTCATACAACATACAACAAAAGATAAGCAAGTGGCACCGCTTAAGGCTTATTTACACTTTAATACTTTGTATTAATACTAGAGTATCCAATTATTAGAGTTTTAATATGTTCGAATAACTCGAATAATTCATATAATTTTATCCAATGGAAAAAACATACATGTCTGTTTGATTTAATACTTTTATTATATTAAGGGACAGAAAAGAACATTACAATTACAATTCATTTATAACACGTATACAGTTTTAAGACTTTTAAATAAAATAACTATTTAAAAAAATCAAAACCCCTGCTGCAAAACATACAGTTTTTAAGCTAATGAGACCAAAACAAGATTAAGGAAATGTAATAAAAATTAACTATAAACAAAGTAAGCACTACTTTGGTTGAACAGAATATAAAATGATCTGAAAAAGGTTAATACATGCATTAGGTTCAGCAGCAATTTGGGACCATTTATTTTATTTCAGGGTATAATTTGCAATGATGTCCTTCCTGCTAAGCTTAATACAGGAATTCAACATAGGCTTTCATCTCATATTTTTATAAATTATTTTTTAATTATCTATGTTATTTTTTACGTTGTTGTCGAGGTATTTTTACCAGAGGCCCATTCGTAATTCAATTTATCTAATATATTTTTCCTGAAAATCAAGTAAAATTGAAATCAATTGAGATTCTCAGTTAATTTTTTTAAATCACCGTAATTTTCCTGATTATAAAAGTAGTTATATTTAAGATAAGAACACAAGGTATAAAGAAACTTATTAAACTGGATCGATTTCAAAGTTTGTTCAATTTCAATTTCACTCATATGCATTCAGTTTTCTTCATTTTAAAGCTCTACTCTATAGGTTTGGGTAATTTCTTTCTTTAACGTATTACTATTTTGCGCCAACAATTTGAGATTTTGTTTTAAACTAATGACACTTTGGTTTTTAAGACGAATCTAACAATACTTAAAATGTCAAAATTCATCCAGCCGTTTCAATACTAAGGGGTTATAAAGAAATTGAAGGTCGGGTAAAAACAAGAAACCCATAATCTGACAATGAACGTCAAACTCAATATGAAAAAGCCCTATTTTAGTACGAAAATGAAAACGTATGGAATTAGTAGTTAATCGTTTATTACATGATTTGTCTCTCACACACCCACATCAGAATAGGAACAGAATATAACAACATGTTTTTTAGTTGTATTTTTTTATTATAAAAGTAGGATTTTCTAAGAAATTAATTTTAATCGAATAATTGACATAAATTGTTCGATTTATTCGTTATTTGATATTGGCTATTTTAATTATTCGACCAAATAATGGCGAAAAATTTCTTCGATTAATCGAACAACGATTAATTGAGAGGATGCTCTAATTAATACATGTCAAAAACTCAAGTAATATGTAAACGTGTGACATTATGATGCAATGTGCTATGAAAATGACAAGTATTACGAAAGAAAATTTTACATCCCATACGACTTCATCGTTTTTTTTAAATTTTTCTAATCGATAGTACTTGGCATTGGATCAGGGTTGCATTTTAACAAAAGCATGTTCATTTGTGATAGAGTGATTACAAACTGTAATGTTACATTGGATTTTTTGACAGTCACACAAAAACTAATAAGAGTTCTATATCATAAAGTATTATGGAATACGAAAGAAATGTGTGACAGTGTAAACAAGCCTTAAACGGCTGGCACCCAACAAACACGAAGTCAAACCTTTAATATGAAATTACTTTATCATTTGACATCAAACACAATTTTCAAACCTTTTTTGACTCTTTGATTTTAACATTTGAATTCAAATTGATAATGATTTGAATGTAAACATTTGACATACAATGTTTTATCAATTTGATAGCAAATGGTTATCAAATGTTATTCTCAAACCAAAAAAACAAAAAAATGTTTACAGCACTGAAGCGAAAAACAAATATAAACATTAAAAAATGGCGATTAAAGTTAAATGTGTTACACAATTAAGGAATAGCTACACATTACGTGAAGTGAATTCGCCTTTGAGAAACCTTAATTTGTTGCTAAAAAAATATTAAATATATTTGTGAGTTAAAAATTAATTACAAAGTGTAAGAATGTAAATAAAAATAAAACGGGAATGTGAAGAAATAATAAATTTGTTGTACGCTAGCGGTGCTACGCCATGATAATCCTCAAAACAAAAAGGAACCAAGTATTTCGTCTTTGCAAGAATTTGAGGAAGGAAATAACACTATTTCATCTGTTAGTTATGGTGCCGAATGTAAAGCTCACAGTTTTTCAAAAATTAAATTCTTACACAAGAGGTATTGCCTCAGCGTCCATATGACATTATTGCGGCCAGCTGGAAAATAATTACAAATTTAAAAATTTTTAGAGTTATATATACAAAAAATAATATTTACATAATATTTAATAAAAAGAAAAGAAAATGATAATAAATTTTAAATGATATTATTATAGTACTCATACCACTACAGTAGAAGCAATTCTAAATATTCAAATAAATACAGCTCGTCTATCAACTCCATAATACATAAGTTTTTGAATAAAAATTTTATGATCAACGAGATCAAATGCCTTCGAAAAATCATAAAAGATACGAAGAACACCACAGCATCCTTCATCTAGCCCTTTACATATGTTATTTACTACATTGACAACATATTGGAATTCGTACAATAGTTTGTTTTCATTAAAATATGACGATAATTGTTTATAAAGTAATTTTTCAAATATTTTGCCAATACTTGGTAGTAAAGCAAATGACATAAATTCTTCTACTCTCGAAGCGTTAGCTGTCTTAGGTATCGGCACAACCTTAGAAATTTTTAAATCTTCAGGATATGTAGCAATAGTAATCATATTGTTAAATATTCTTGTAAGATGAGGAGATATAATATATTTGCATTCAAACAACATTTTCTGTGAAGTCCCATCATATCCACAGCTTTTTTTCAAGTCAATTTCTGAAATCGTATTCGTAGTTTCATGCTCTGTTATATCAACAAAGTTAAATACGATTGCACAAGGTTGTAGTATTCTTAAGCTATTACAAGAATCTCCAGGAAGACATAAAATTTCTTCTTTTAATTATTGACACCGTCAGTGTCAGTAATATTTTTTTTCTACTTTTTATTTTCGTCCTAAATTTACATTTAAAAACTTCCAAAATTTTTTTGGATCCTGTTGCATTTGGTTTAAACTATCATAATAATAGTTGTTTTTATTTAAATAAATTTAAATTATTTAAATAAATAATAAATTTATATAAAGAAAAAAATATTTTTCATATATGTTCCACATTGTATTAAAATTCACATTGGAAAAACATTTGAGAATACCGTTTGAAAGCAAGTTGATAATAAATGTATTTCTCAACTAAAAATTATTTCTCCTTTTCGTTGAGAATGCAAATGATTTTCAAACCATTAGCAAGCGTTTGTCGTTTGAGCAAATATTTGGTTTCAAATCATTTTCAATTTGATATAAATCCTTTTGTTTGTTGGGCATTGAAAATAAAAAAATAAAACACTGCATTTCTTGTAGCGTTGAACAATTTGTAAAACGCAATGTGAATTTCTGTAGAAAGCAACAACAAAATTACAAAATATTTTTGCCTTTGTTTTTACTTTCAATGTAATTTTTGCTGTTGCTCTTTACACAATTAGAACCTTTATGTATTTTGTGTTTCTTTTCATAAAAGTTTTCCTCCAAATCATTAATAATTACAAATAATCGGCGAATATCTTGTAAGTCCCCTTTTAGGCAGGCAAAGTTTACTTTGACAAAGTCTGTTAAATTCTCTTTTAAACTTTGTTTGGTGCTCAGACACACAAAGTTTAATTTGACAAATTTTTGTTTTCTCTTGTTAGAATATAATATATAAACACCGTTGCCAGAATGATGATTTTATCATATTTTGGATTATTTTTTTAAACAAATACATATATGATTAAAGATTTTTTTCTCAAATAATGATTTTTTATTTTTAGAAATTCTGATTTTTACTTTAATTTTGCTTATACAAAATACGCGATTGTTTAAACAGTCAATTTTTAAAACAATGAAGTTTTGCATCAGCTTGATGTGTATTGGTGCTGCACAATTTTGTACCCAGTATCTAGAATACACAAAAAAGGCATATTATGTCCTATTTCCAATGTGCGAAAGAATTCCTTCTTTCGAACAACTACATTTAAAACAAAAACAAATTCTAAGAACTCTGTTTTTGTTTTAAATGTATTTGTACCAAGTAAATAATTCTTTCGCACATCGGAAATAGGCAGTTAGAATATTGATAAAAAAAATATTTGTGAAAAGAAAAAATGTATTTTTATAAAGTTTCATATACTGACGAATTATGTTTTTATGTATTTCAATTTAAATAATAAGAAGTATGTTTTAATAAAAAATTAATAATTCTTACTATTTTGCCCTTGTTTAAAAAAATTTTAATTAAGAAAAACAAGTAAGAGTGCTATATTCGGCTGTGCCGAATCTTTGATACCCTCCACCGACAGGAGTGAGCTCTATATGATAAATACATATATATTATTAACTAAACTTCACAAAAACGAGCGTCAGCATTAAAATTAGTTGCGGTTTAGACATGAATTAAATTATTGACCGACAATAAGAAAATTTTATGCGTTTCTTGTTAGGACTTTGAACATGCTTAAGTAAAATATCATTATTCGTAAAAGTTTTAGCCGAACTAAAATAATTTTTAGGAGGGTAATTTATATTGGACCTATGGTAAATTATGACCCAATCATCCCAAAATTCTGAAAACTGAAGTATTACAAAATATAAATAAGAATAAATTTCAATACAGCAGTGTAATTAGTTTTAGCGTTAACAGAAAATTTCGCAAATTTGCATGATATTTTTTCTGGCCATATGAATTTAAGTAAGACATTTTACCGCAATATCTATATCTGTGATGATTTAAGGCGAATTTTATTATTTTCCCAAAGTGAGCTTTATTTGGTTTTAGGCGCAATAAACTGTTTTCCGAGAGTAGGGTTTATATGTGGCCTAGGGTAAATTATGGACCAACCTTCACGAAATTTGGCAATGTGATTTCTCGGCCTTTGAAACTTAAACGTACCGAATTTAAGTATGCTAGCGTTATTTATTGCGGTTTGAGGCGTACTAAACTGTTTTCCGGAAGTAGGGTTTATATGGGGACTAGTGTAAATTATGAACCGATCTTCAAAAAATTTTACAGTGTGATTTCTGGTCCTTTAAAACTATGACGTACCCAATTTATGTATCCTAGCGTTATTAATTGCGGTTTTAGGCTTACTAAACTGTTTTCCGGGAGTAGGGTTTATATGGGGACTAGTGTAAATTATGGTCCGATCTTCAAAAAATTTTACAGTGTGTTTTCTGGTCCTATAAAACTATGACGTACCAAATTTAAGTATCCTAGCGTTATTAATTGCGGTTTTAGGCGTACTAAACTGTTTTCCGGGAGTAGGGTTTATATGGGGCCTAGTGTAAATTATGGACCGATCTTCAAAAAATTTTACAGTGTGATTTCTGGTCCTATAAAACTGTGACGTACCAAATTTAAGTATGCTAGCGTTATTTATTGCGGTTTTAGGCTTACTAAGCGGTTTTCCTCGAAATGGGTTTATATGGGGCCTATGGTAAATTATGGACCGATCGTCACGAAATTTACCAGTATGATTTGCAGTCGTACAAACCAAATTCGAGCAAAATTTTATGTCATTCCGTGCATTAATAAACGATTTATGTTAGTTTTTGTGTCAAAATTATCAATTTTTTCAGGGTGGTGGTTCCACATTTTGATTCATAGTTCTGATCCTACTGAACCGATGTTGCTGGATTTCAATCCCAAACTGCTTAGGATAACTACAAGCAATTTGAGACCAAGTTTGTTCTTTTCTTTTGCGTTTTTCAAAAGTGAGCGTGTTTTCAACAGACGGACAGACGGACAGACAGACGGACATGGCTAAATCGACTTAGAATTACTCCAGGATCCAGAATATATATACTTTATGGGGTCTTAGATGTATAATAAAAAAGTTTCACACGGAATGACAAACTTAGTATACCCTCATTCACCACAGTGGTGGTGGAGGATATAAAAAATTTAATATTTTCCTCTTCAAAATATGATTTCTTTCGCCATATGACAATTTTCATTCCAAAGATTCTGGTAACGCTGTATATAAATATAAAGTTGCAGCCAACTTCAGGTATAATCTACGAACGAAAAACAAAACGAATTTGTGAGTACAGCAAAGTATGTACTCCCCCGCTATTCTCTTTTCCCTTCTCTTCTATAAACTCAAGACTTTGCAAAGTAAACTTTGCTTTTTGCTGTTGTTAAATAAGTTAAATACAGCATCAGCTTGATTTCTTTTTAAAGTCGACTTTAACGTCAAAAGTATATTTTAGCTTGTCTGTGAAAGACCTAAAGTCGACTTTTAAGTAAAGTCGACTTTAGTTCTATTAAAGTATACTTTATTTTTGATAACGAATATGGGCCATTGTAAATTTCGACAAGAAAGATTCAATTGTACAAAATGAAAAACTAATTAATGGGTAAATATTAGAGGCAGTTGTAGCTTTTTGCTCATATCTTAGCCATTTGGGGACCGATTGGGCTATATTTTAAAAGCATATAATGCCGTACTATATGTGACATAAATGTATAAGTACGTAGTCCCTATTATAGCTGGGGTCTTCGGAAAATCCATTCCAACGGAAACAACGACGGACGGACATCGTTAAATCAACTTCGCTCCTCAGTAGGACCCGGAATATCATTATTGTAGAAATTACAAACGGAATGCCTAATTTATATATACTTTTACCTTCGGCGACTGGTATAAAAATATGGAAAATTTAACGTAAGAAAAATTGTTTCCTTTTCCAAATTTAATCGAAATTTTAAAATTGATTTTGTTTTTTGTTTTTGTCTTACAGAAAACAGTGTTTCTAAGTTAAAGTTAAAATAAAGAATTATAAGAGTCTACTTCAACGAAATTTTAATGGAACCGTTCAGCTAAAAAAATTAATGTAATTGTCCACGAGTATTTTTTTGTACATTCATGTACCAACATGTCTAAAGAACTTGTTGATCTCTCAGTTTTCCATTTGTATTATTTGCTCTTCAAGTTAATTCATGTGCTTGACAGACATTGTGTGCACACAACAATATTTGATATGTTTGGTTTGTTTTATTAAAAAAAAAAAAAAAAATACTCAGAAAATCGAGTTGTTTTTTTTAATTCTGTACTGTCTAACGCAGGTACTTGCTGATATTTTATAAAATTTTTGTGATATTATTTTCGTTTGAGTTTTGATATAAAATTTCTTTAAGGGGGTTCTTATCTCTATATATGTATATAAAATTATAGGGTAAGAGACTCACTGATTCATCATCGCACAGCCTAAACACCAAAAGCTAAAAACACGAAGTTTGGTCTCTCCTAAATCTATCCACTTAGTCCGGATTTTTGGAAATTAGAATGTTTAGGGAGTAAGAACGGGTAAATTCGATAACCTCATATTTCCAAAACTAAAAGAGATAAAAAAAAATGCGATACTTATCGTTGATCATTAGAAAAATAAGCGGACATGTGTCTGGTACTTTTTTGAATTTCAGTCTTTTTAGGGTTTAAACGGGTAAATCATTGAATTTGGTGTCTTTTTTTGTCACCCTATTTATTTTTTAAACCAATAAACAAATAAATAATCTATTTATTCACATTCGAAACTTATATAAAAAATACAAAAACACCGATTTGGTACTTTTTCGAAATTCTAACGTTTAACTGGTAAAAATTGTAATTATTTTTGTTACCTTTTTTCAAAAGATTTTTGGGAATACAAAATTATTATTAATTAGATTTCTTAATGACGTAACAAAATATCTAATTTCTATTTTTTATTACAAATACACCGATTATTTTCTCAATCTGTTTATCTAGGAGTATCATCTCACAACAGCCTAAGCCCCTGAAGCAGACATGTTGAAACTTGGACCAGTGGTAGGTCTATCTCCGAAACAAAAAGAGACACAAATCAAATTTATTCTTATTATCGTTCATTAAAAAAATAAGCGGACAGGTGTCTGGTACTTTTTTGAAATAAGGATCTTTAGGGAGTAAAATGGTAAAACCTGTATTAAAGAACTTTTTTGTCACCCAATCTATTATTTAAACCAATAAATATAGAAATAAACCCCCATATTAATAATAAATATTTGTCATTAATAAAAGGTTTATTAAACAAATTTTAATAGAAAATTCGTTTCATAAACCTGCTATAAACCTAAAATAACTTTTTTTTTATAAATATGGGGGAAAGACTATACCAAATTCGTAACTTAACTAAGAAATACAAATATTAATTTGGAACTTCTTCGAAATTTTAACGTTAAAGGGGTGGACGTCGTACCTATTTTTGGTACTTTTTTTTACAAAATAAGTTGTTAATTAAATCATTGAGATATACATACGCAATTAATTATGGGCTCATAGTACAATATTGAAATTTTTGATACTTTAAATAGGTTGACAAAAGTATCAAAAAGGGGAAATTCGGGAAATTAAATTTCTTTCTTTAAGTTCAGCGTTCTACATAAGGTACTTTTTGAATTTTCTATATATTTAACTGGGATAAAAAAAATTATTGAAATGATGGAGACATAAACTTTGGCATCTAAATATGTCCATGAAAGAAAGGGAGTCGCTAATAAATAAGCGAGTTAAATGCTAGTCAATAACAAAGCTGTAGATGTATTTTAGTAAAATAATATCTATTTTTGAATTTTCACATTTAAAGTGTCGCAAATAGACTTAAATTGACAAAGAATTTTTTTATTATATTTTACTTACCATAACTGTATTTAATTTTTTGCCTCTCTGTGCAAACAAAATAATATTTATACATACTATTATTTATGCATTTATTTAGCATTAAAACTACACTTTTGCACATACAAATAACACTCACCCGCATACAGTGGTGTAAAATAACTAAAAGTTGGTTCAAAATAGAACCTGGAAGTAAAGATAATTAATTAATAAAATTGATTTATATTTAAATAAATATTAATTTATTGCCTTAGGATGACGGATGGAAAATCCCGCTCCGGAAAATTTTTTCAAATCCCGATTTTCGGCATTTTTTGTAGTTACAAAACTTGAAACTTTTTGTTTTTACCCCATTAATATGTACCGTAGAAGTTGCTTGTGGTGAACAAAAAAAATTTACCTCATCCCACTCCCTGCATAGGACGTATTTAAATAGTAATTAAATACCCAACAGGCTTTAATGGGTTAATATCCACGTAGCGTCAAATAAAAAATTTATAAACTTTTCTGAAAAAAAAACAAAGTTTAAGGCGCATTAACTTAAAAAACTAAAATTTTCTTAAAAATTACTTATTTCTCATTTCGGAATAAGAATCTAAAAATAACAGGTAATTCCGAATTTGCTTGTTAAACAGTCAGGCATTTGATAATATCTTAGGGATATTGCAAATGTCCATTTAGCAAAAGCGAATACTTAAAGTGTTCCATAATATCAGCAGAGCGGACATATTGACGTCTTATTTAAACTTCTGTATAACATTTTTACACCAGTTTAGAAATTTTATTGTTTCGACTTTTAGTCTTATTGTACAATTTTTTGGCCACAGTTAAGAAAAATACAGAAAAAATTTTCAGTAGTTTTTTTTTATCAATTAAAAGATTTTTTTAAAAAGTATTTCAATTTAATTAATGTGATAATTAAATCAATTATTTTTTTAGTTGAAAGGAAATTAATTTTTAGTTGAAATATTTATGAAATAAAAAAAAAACTTATGTGCGGTTTTTACAACACAAGTGATTGAACGTGTAGTAAAATTTATATGAAAAAAACTCAAGAATCTGAGTTCTTTTTATACTAATTTTCCTACACGTTCAATCACGTGTGCTCTGAAAATTGATTTTTTTAATTGATTTTTTTCGTTTAAAATAAAATAATTTAATTATCAATAATGATGTGCTAATAATCCCAATTTTTGAATGAAAACACTGAAATTTATTGTTGTGGGAAAGCTTATTTCTGTGCGCATTTCGCTGGTTGCTTAGGCCAGCTCGTCAGGAAACTTTTTCCAAATACTTTAGAAAAGCTAAAAATATTATACAAGTAAGACCATAAAGTGAATAAGACTTTTAAAACACTCAGGTCTTACATGTAACAATATCAAAGCTTTAACAAAGACACAACAATAAACCGTCAATTTTTTCTTTCTTACATTCCCCTACAATTGGCTAGTTTTTTCTAACACGAATTGTAGTTGTAAGAGGATAGAAAGAAAAAAACAAAATTTTTAGCTTTTCTAAAGTATTTGGAAAAAGTTTCCTGACGAGCTGGCCTAAGCAACAAGCGAAATGCGCATAGAAATTAGCTTTCCCACAACAATAAATTTCAGTGTTTTCATTCAAAAATTGGGATTATTAGCACATCATTAATTAAATGAATTATTAATAAAATAATTTAAACTTGTAGAATTGTTGTTGGGAATTGTCAAAACCTGAGCTATATATAATTAAATCAATAAACACATTGTTTGAAATGGCAAAGTTTTTTGATCTTTTTTTTAAATTAAAATTAAAAATATCATTTATTGAAAAAAAATTCACAATTGTAAAATTTTTAGTAATCAATATAATCATTTTATTAATAGGTGCAAAATCAACAAATTGTTTGCTTGATTCTAGGATTTTGGTATGAATTTGGTGATAAACGACAATATTTTATTTTTTCTGTGAACAACTGTGATATTGGTTTACGTGAATACTTGTCTTGCGACTTAACTTCATGGTGGATCTCAACCTTAAACCTTCGGGGATTGTTCACACTTACGCCAATATATAGAAAATCTTAAATTTTCTATAAATTATGGATTAGTTTTCAGAATTCGCGCTGACACACCGTCTTCAAGACCCATCGATATGTTAAAAAACAGACAGTTTCGTCTGCGCACAAAAGTTTGGCTCATGAAGGTTTGTGCTGGTTCAACTAGCGCTGTTCAAACACTTTTTTACACAAAGATGCTAAGCGTCCCTGCAGTATTTATTTATGTATTTTATTATTATTATTTTTTACCCCACATCAAACTATATGAATAAGTTATTCTGCCACCGTTTTGTTTTTGTGCTCACAAAATACTGGTTCTTCAAGACGGTGTACGAAGCAACAGCTCTGAATTGTGTGATTAACGTCTTTGGCTACATGTGATGACTTATTTTTGTTGCTTTTAAGCGAAACGAGATTTTCGGTTATGTTACTACTTATGAATGGGGTATCTTTCATGTAATGACGCTAAAGCGGTTGTAACACAGTCATAATTGGAATGCCAGACATGTTATGATGAAAGAGAGTACTTGGCCATTATACCATAATGCCAAGTATGGCATACATTAAACAAAACCTGAAGTTTGTGTTTATAAATTTTTTTTTTTTTTAATTTGACTAGAAGTTTTTCACAAGCCTTTTGCTTTATATGTTTTTCTTTCGCTCTTTAAAAAATGCGCGTTCTTACCAATCCATCTTCATCCTTTTGCTTTCGAAATCACAAATGAAATTCGAGCTGTGTGTGACAGAAGAGCTTTTACACGAATGTGATGGGTTACACAAACCATTTTCAAAAACCATTACACCAAACTGACAGACACGCAATTTTGCAACAGAACACTAGTATTTTGGTATGTCATCTAACCATGCTGACATACCAAGTAAGACCGTCTAATACCTGCTTAATTCTATCTTTATACATATTCCTTGACTTTTGAACCTTTGTTTGATTTACATATTTCGCCTTTGCCTTTCTTTATTTTTAACAAAAATCTTTATCTTTAAAACACAAAGTAATAACTTTAATATATTTCAGACAGAGCTGGTTGGCCACAAACTTCCACAGGATCATGATAACATTCCGTAGCACTTTTTTCCCAAAAGCGAATCAATCCAATATTTCTTGAAAACTATATTTTTGAGTCAAAACTTTATATTTTCTATTAGTTCTATTTATTTAATGCCATATCCCTAATATTTCGTAAAAAAAATGCGTGGCATTCTAAATAACATATTAGCGAAAGGTTTTTGACGTACGAGGTTAATAATTGTGGCAACATGAAGAAATACTAAGTTTTATAAAGTATGTAAATTGTAAAATAAAAATCCACCGATTTTAGTAAACGAACGAATACGATACCACTGTGCGATGCTGATACATTTATAAAACTACCTGCTAATACTGTAGCAGCAGGAAACATTTATAAATAAACTATTTATTATATTTTGCATTCCCTTTAACATTAAATGCAATACAATAGCATTAACTCTTTTCCAATGAAATGAAGAAAACTTAAAATGTTAATAGAAAAATATTATTTAGAGAATTGTAGTTGTTGTTTGTGATGGTTGTAAAATATAAACATTTTCAGAATTCTTTTTTCTTTAAAACAAAGACTTTTTACACTCTTGTTTAAGTATAAACTAGTAAGTTTTCATTTAACTAAATGTTTGTTTTGCTGCGAAAGAGATTTATTTGCTTTATATAACATTTATTTTTTGTTTAATTTTCAGACGCATCATAAACAGTGGCTTAACTAAAATTCCAGATTTAATACATCTACCAACCACAAACATATTGCAAATGATGTAAGTATAAGTGTTGCTTAAATTTGTATAGATACTATTTAATAAGCATTTCTAAAAAATTCCTGCTTTTTTAATATTTTCGAAGAAAGTTAGAAGCACCAAAAATAAAGTCTAACATAAGTTCAGACAAAGATAAGTAGTTGGCCAGGAGATTGCACAAAATATTAGGGATACAGCTTGTCGGCTGCACAAGTAATGATGCTTCTACCACATCCCATTTTAAATCCTTATTCCTAATCGTTAACTTATTTTCTACTAAATGTCTTGTTTCTTTGCCGATACGATTTTCTTACCCATTCGCCAACCCATTCTCTATCCCAATCATATTCTCTATCCGAATTCCATTTTCCATCTCATTATGCATCTAATAACTTGTTTCTTCCAATGTCACATTTTTGTATTAATTATATTTATTCCATCAGCCAACCCAATTCCTTATCCGTTCTTATTCTCTTTCCAAATTTAATTTTCTATCCAATTATGTGTCACATAACGTCTTTCACAAAACAACCAATTTTATTCTCTGTCATATTTTCTCAATTAATTTATATTTTCTTTTTCATTTTTTACCCAAATTTTATCCTCAACGCCATGCCCATTTTCTAAGTTACTACGTTTCTTATATATAACGTGCTCCATCGTAATATATTCTGTACCACAATTTGATTTTCTGTCATATATTCTCAATCAATTCATTTTTTCCCTTTCACCAACCCATTATACATTATCTATCTAAGTCTTATTATCTGCCCTATTCCTGTTTCTATCCAATTACGTAGCACATAACGAATTTTAGATGATATCATGTTCCATCGCAACATTATTTCTACCTACAGTTTTATTCCCTCTCATATTTTATTATTAAATTCCTTTTTTCTATCCCATCCACAAACAAATACCCAATCCCATTCTTATTTTCTATCCCGATTCCATTTTCTTTCCAATAACATATATAATAACGTATCTCACAAGACATCAACAACAGCAACATAATTTCTATCCTCAGTTTTATTCCACGTCATATTTTCCAAATTAATCTATATTTTCTATACCATCCGTCAACCCATACCTTATCCCAATCTTATTCTCAATCCTAATTCCATTTCATGTACAATTAAGAAACTATAATGTATCTTATATGTTATCATGTTCCCTTGTAACATATTCTGCAGCCCCAATTTTGTTCCGTGTTATATTTTCTCAACTAATTCATATTTTCTATCCTATCCACCAACACATTTGCTCACCGATTCACTATCTCAAACTAATTGCTATCCCAATTCCATTTGATATTCAATTTCGAATCTCATAACGTATGTCACAAAATATCCTGTTCCCTTGTAATATATTCCGTATCCCGAATTTTATTTCCTGCCATATTTTATTAATCACTTGATCTATCCCATTCACCAACCCATTTTCTATTCGAATCTGATTCTATTTTCCATTCCATTTTATAGATATTCAGTTACATATGTCATAACGTATATCCCAAGATATCCTGCTCCCTCCCAACATAATTTATACTCCCAATTTTAGTCCCTGTCAAATTTTCTTAATCAATTCGTACTTTCTATCCCATTCCCCAACCCATTCGCAAATCCATTGCTTAACTCATTCGCTATCTGAGTGCTATTCTCTATCCCAACTATATTTTCTATCAGGAAAAATATTAAAATTTGGGAAAAACATTTATATTTTTAAACTTCAGTTAATCGATGAAAAATCTATTTATTTAATTTCGATATTTGAAATAAAGTGGTGAAGTCATTAATATGAAATATATATAGCATTTTCAGTTTAAATAAAACATTTTTCAAATAAAACGAAACCATTTATTACATTTACAACTTATTACAACTTACAAATAGTTATTTTTAGGATGCTATCTGACAGATAAATAGTTTTTGGTTATTACAAGTTAACATTAACCTAAAATGTGACTGATAAGCTAACATCAGGTTTGTCCTCATGGTAACTTTACAAGTGAACTTTAAGAACTTGAAGATGCCATATTTTCTGCTGAAGATATGGTAGCATCAGTGACAGTTTTAAGTCAAATTAAATTATGCAAACTTAAAAAAAACACAATTTAACACAAAAAACAAAACAATTTACCATTAAGAACACAAATAAAGCACAAAAATTGAATTCTTTTTTTAATTAAAGAAAGAAACAAAAGCAGGTCGTTGCCACTACGTATTTTAACAAACAAAAGTAGTCGGTATATACTGCAATGTTGCCACTGTATATAAATTACATTTTTTATTTTATCGGACAGTTGTAATAATGGAAAAAACTTATTGGTCACTTTATCGTTCAAGATAGCTATTGTTCACGTTAACTATTAGCAACTTTATCATTAGGTTGTAATAATGGCCCTTAGAATAAACGAAACTTTATTCGAAATAAAAGAAACTTTATTCAAAATAAACGAAACCTTTTTCAAATTAAACGAAACTTTATTCAAACACAGTTAAACATTTTTCAAATTAAATAAAACCATTTTTAAAATTTTGTAGGAATTAAGTTTTTTTTTGCTTAAGAAGGTGAAACATGGTGTTTTGCCAACCGTAAAGAGAAAGAATATGACTCTAATTGCTACGACAGATAACAATGGCTCTGTTTACCATAAAGTTATTTTTGTATCCACTGTGAATTCGGCACGTTTCCAAGTATTTCTTCGGGAGCTCTTAGATAAAAATTTAAAGCAGCCCAATGCTACAAAACTCATTTTTAATTATGGAGTATGCCAGAGCCCATAAGTCCCGAGTAATATGACATATGGTGGACAATAGTGAATGTACATTAAAATGTTACCACTTTATTCTCCTATGCTGAACCCGATACAGAAGACATTTTCAAAGTTAAAATTTCATGCCCAATCATTATTAAGTTATTTTACCACTGATCGTAAAATTGTAAGTGTCGCTCTTCATTAATCAGTTATTCAAAAAAATCCAAAAAATAAATTCCCTACAAATTTTAAAAATGGTTTAATTTATTTTGAAAAATGTTTAACTGTATTTGAATAAAGTTTCATCTATTTTGAATAAAGTTTCGTTTATTTTGAAAAATGTTTCGGTTATTTTGAATAAAGTTTCTTTTATTTTGAATATGATTTCGTTTATTTTGAAAAAGGTTTCGTTTAATTTCAAAAAGGTTTCGTTTAATTTGAAAAAGGTTTTATTTTAACTGAAAATGCTATATATCGTCACCTTAAATGCAAAAGGACGTTACTACACCTAAAATTTTTTTTTTTTTTACAGGAGAAATAAAGTTTAATTCACTATTTATTGTTCTTATTCTGCTTAAGCTTTGTTATCGTTGCAATTAAGACTTGAGTGTTCGCAATTCTCATTCGCTTTACAGTTTTATTTGTATAATATTTTTAGCATTTCTAAAGTCTATGGAAAATGATTTCCTGATTATCTGGCCTAAGCAACCAGCGAAACGCGCGTATAAACTAGTATATTTATACAGTATATTTATAAAAACTATTAATTGGGAATTTATCACGTCATAGAAAAATCTTATTAACAAACAACGTTGTTTAATAACAATAAAATGTTCTTTACGTTAAAATTTTCTTAATAAAGTCACATTTTCTTAAAAAAATGAACCAATCAAAAACTCCATTTCAAATTTGTATTTAGTTACGTCCATTTGCAGTTTAAGGTGACGATATATAAGTGGTTCAGTAATTAATGGGGAATATACAAAGCCTTGTCTTAAGGTAATGAAGCAACTCTACAATAAATTATTCGAAAAGCTTAAAAGATCTTTGTTTTCAATTTTTTTTTTTGCATAACTAGAATTTAATGATACTTTAATACAATTCGTAAATAAAATTCCTGTATTAACTTCGAATCACTTTAGCAGCTCAAAAGTTTTCATTATTAAAAATAATTTAATTGTTTTATCAACTTTCTTATTATCTTTAAAAAAAATTCCACTATTCCTTTCACAGAAAAAAGTGTTTTATAAATTAAAAAAATGTTTTAAAAAGTATTTAAATTTAATTAATGTGAGAATTGAATCAATTCTTTTTTTAGTTCAAAGAGAATTAAAAATTAAATTTTGATTTAACTAACATTTTAATTGCTTTGAAATAAGTTTTTAATTAAAATTTTAATTAAATAGCAAAAAATCTTAATTGACTTTTTTCGTTTAATATAAAAGAACTTAAACATGTATAATTGTTGTTGGAAATTGTCAATATTTAATTAAATAAATTAACACATTGTTTGAAATGGCAAAGTTTTTTGATAATTTTTTTAATTAAAATTAAATATATAATTTATTGAAAAAAAAAATATTCACAATTTTACAATTTTTAGTAATCAATATAATCATTTAATAAGTTCAAAATCAAAATTTGATGATTGGAGAATATTATTAATTTTTTTCTGTGTTTTAATTACAGAGATCTCGATAACAACCATATAACTCACATTGAATCGAAATCGATTAACATAAAGACTGATCAATTGTAAGTATATAATTATTAGAATCTGGGAATTATTTCTTTTTCAGGTTACTTTATTATATTCAACATTTTTTTTTTTCGAATTTATTCTATGAGTTAAATTTCAGTTATGTATTTTATAAAGCTTTTTTGTAATAGTTCCATTCCTTTAATTTTCATTCCTATAAATTGAAAGGAATGGAACTATTTCAAAAAAGCTTTATAAAATACATAACTGAAATTTAACTCATAGAATACATTCGAAAAAATAAAAAATGTTGAGTATATAATTATGTTTTGCTTATTGTTAAATAATTTTTTATTTAATAAGATAAGTAATTTTTTTGTATAAAATTCATATATAAAATTATTAAATACTTAAATTTGATTTTACGACTTTTGCAGAATTTTAGCAAATAATGATATAAGTTTTATAGATGATTCTGCCTTTCAAGGTTCACAAATAGCAAAATTGTAAGTAAAATTTATTTAAAAGAAAAATATTTTTAAGATACATAAACGTTCTACTTTGTTTTGTTTGTCTTTAAAGAATTTTAAAGGAAAACCATAATTTACAACAAGTTCATCCTAAGGCGTTTCATGGCATGAGCATGCAAGAATTGTAAGTTTTTACCCCCTCCGCCCTTTTGGGATTTCAGTAAATAAAGAAAAATTAAATACACTAAAGAGCTTTACAATAGAAGTGAAAAATAAATAATCCGTAATAACTCTTTCTTTACTTTCAAGAATAAGTTTTGTATTTAAGTTGAATTTTTTTTAAACTCTTAACCAAAAATTGTGGATGAAAAAAATTTTGAAAAGGGGTTTTTAAATTTAACGAAATTCAGATTTAATATCTCAAAACAAAACTTGCATTAAATGTTAAATAAAAAATTTAAATGAAAATTAATTTTGTTGTATGTACTGTTGACCTTTTTTTTTTGTACTGTTGTGGTTTATATTTGGTTCGGCTTGAGGTCATTTATCATAAATTAAAATACAATTTTCATTTTCATTTTTAATATTTCTAATTTAATAAATTTCGAGACAACTCCGTTGCTTATCTTCAGGGGATTTATTTAAATAAAAATCAAAAAAAAAAAAAAAAAAAAAAGAAAAAAATATTGGGTACAAAAATAAAAATATTGAAAATCAAAACAAAATGGCTTTTTAATTTGTAATAAATGACCTCGAGCCGAACCAAATATAAACCAATTTTAATTTCTTTAGTAAAGTTTGTGATATGCATAAGAAGGTCATTCCGTTTTGTGTTCAACTAGGACCCTATAAAATATATATAATCTGGATATTTGAGTAATTATAAGTAGGGATAGGCAAAAAATGTCGATATGTCAAAATATCGATATTTAAAAAAATTATAATCGATATATATCGCCGATATGAAAAATACCCATATATCGATACATCGATATTTATCTACGACTATCGAATTCGATATTTTTAAGATCTCTTTATAATAAAATTAAACATTTTAACCGTTGCTCAACTGCTTACAATACTGTTGTTTTTAAAGATTTGCATCTATCGTCGGTCACAGGTTGACAACTCTTAACATGTTTTTTTGTACTTTTCAGGAGACAAAAAAAAAACGTTATTACTCCGTTACTAAACCGTGTTGGAAAAAAAACCAAAATTAGTAGGAGATATTTATTGTAAGATGGTGTAAAGAAAACAACATGCTAACATGCAGAAGGAGAAACACAGTCTTTTGGCTTCAAAAACCACGATTCGATTTTTTTCCGAGTTAAGAGTTGTCAACCTGTGACCGACGTTATGTTTTTTAACTAAAATTAAGAAAATAACGGCGGTCTTCCACTGTACAATTTCATAGATTACACAGTTCAGTTTTGTCTCGGTTTTTTAAGAGATGACAACAAAAAAATAAGCGCGGAAAAAATATTCTGGAAAGGGTTCCTAGAATTATGCAAAGAATCGCCTTAATTATGACGTATAAGCAGCAATGGACTCATGAAAGTTGGAATGTTAATAATAAAAAAAGAAAAAATATTTTGTTTTTTTTTTTTGAGCGTGTTCTTATATATTTAAAATAAAATAGTGCACCGTTTACTTGTACAGTATGTGTCACAAGTTTCGTTTACGGGCAGTATATAATCCGGCATTATATAATCCCAAATAATTTTTTTTTTTTAGATTTCATATGGCGAATAAATAAAATTTTTTTTTTTTTTTTTTTTATTCTTCATTTTTTTTTTAATTTTTTTTACTGTAGAATTACTGCCGGTCACCCGATTTCAAACGAAAACTTCGTTCGCATAACTTACCTTAAAAACTAAATTTTTAAATAGATTTTTGCTTTAAATAAAAGTTCAGCGAATGAAAGTTTCGTTCGACATCGTAGGACAAGCAGTAGATTTGAAATTTAAAGAAACAATAAAAAGTAAGAATGGAATTACATGTAATATGTTTGTACATATCGAGCCTTTGGTGCAATACCGTAGTAAGTCAAAAAATCGTGAACTGAGAAAAATGCATTTGAAGTTTTGAATCACCTTTTTGATAGTATTTTCGTTTACTAAAGTTATTTTTTTACAAGTTTTTTAATAAAGAGGAATGTTTTATAATTAAATTAGGTAAAAAATTACTAAAAATATGAAATATTTATTTATATTTAAGTATTTTGTATCAACCTATCAATAATGTATCGTTATTGTCACAAAATTAACGACAAAATTATGAATTAATTCGGAATATATCGATATAGCAAATAAAGCATAAGAAGAAATGATAACTAATTTTTTTTCAACAAAGATGAATTGTGAAATAATACGAACAAGTAAAAAAGAACACAAATTATGCAGTTGTGTTTTTGTGCCTAAAACGTAGCAAAAAAAATTATTGCCTTATTGTTTTTTCACAATTTGTTTTCTGTTTGTAAGTTAAAGGAAATATTTCATTATTGCAAATAAATATTGTTGGACAAAGCTAGAGGCAATAAAGCCATTTTTAGCTGTAAAATCTGAACAGTTAGAGATAGAACCATAATCAGATAGATATATCCCCAAAGATCATTACTGCATATCCAGTTCAAAAAATTCAAATTTTGAGTTACTACGGTCTTGCACCAAAGGCTCGATATGTAAATATGTATTGAAATTTGGTAATAGTGTCACCTTAATACGTTCGATACATCGATATATCGATATTTTTAATTAATAAATATCGATACTCTTAAAAAATATCGATACGATATATATCGATATATTTTTTCAATTTGTCCATCCCTAATTATAAGTCTATTTAGCAGTGCCCGTCTGTTTATCTGTCTATCCGACTGTTGAAAACGGCCTTACATCGATTAAGCCCTTTTCGCCCTGTCTTTTTTAAACACCCGAACGCATTAACAGAAAATAATAATTTTGGTGTCAAAATGTTTCTAGCGCTCTAATTTGAGTTATCTTAGTGACCATTTAATTCATACGATTTTTGTCGCAGCAACTTTTGTCATTTCCTCTTTAAAATTGCTTTTGTGTTTTCACCAGTGTTACCATCAGCAAAATGTAAAATAACACTTGAGTTGAAGCAAAATTACCCGATTGCAATTATATTACACCTGATATCAAGTTAACGTTTAAAGCTTCGTTCACAATGGCAGTAACATTTTTTAATTGGTGTTCATAATAAAGCAAAAATTTTTTTTCGCAGCCACACAAATTTTTAATTAAGAAAACTTTACAAATTTTACCCACAACAATTATACGTACATATTTATTATTATTTTTTTAAAACATTTTGTAAAAAGTTTCTTTCACAACTAAATAAAATTATTACATATAAACGTCATTTGAAAATTCATAGCTTGTTGCTGGAGTAGAATTGGACTCAACTTTAAAAAAAACTTTAGTTACATTTTTGTTCGAAAAAAGAAAGGAAAATATATGAAATACTATGGGAAGAAATAAGATTAAAGAAAAAACGAAATTGTTGCTCCCATTATGAACAAAGCTTAATTTAAAAAAAAAACATTTACAAAAAAGAACACGAAATGCCACAGTTTTACGGACAAATTTTCAAGAGTGTTCACTTGTTGGGACCCATAGCCATAATTGCCTATTGGTCCCAACAACCCGGCAAACAAAATTTTGTTATTCACAAAACTTCTCGTATCGTTGTATCGATTGTATTTTATATTAAAAAATAATAGTTAACTATGTATTTTAATACAACATACAACCGATACAATGGGTTTTGTGAATACGAAATATGTAATATGGTAAAGATTAATATAAGAATGCCTTCCGCCGAATATTATCTAGATCATACCTGTTAAATATCGATTACTAGTAGTAATCAATTAGTTTACTTTTTAAAAAAATCGTATATAAGTCTATAAAACAAAGTTTATGATTACTAATTGATTACGATTAAAATTAGTCGAAAAATAATCAGAATTACTGACGTTTACTACAAAATAATCAAAAGAGTTTGATTCGTTTTGATAACTTTCAAAAATTGCGTTTTCATTTGCACTAAATTTTTTTTCGAAACAGTTGATAACCAGTTTAAAGTTTTCATAATCGATACATTTTAATATATTTGTTAAAAAAAAAACATAAAAAATACACAATTTCTCCAAGGGCGATCATCCATGTCCTTTTTTTTAATGATATTCTGTAAAAAAGAATGGTTTTTGAATTTTTTGTTCCGGGTTGTTGTTAATAAAAATGCCATTTAACATATTTTAATCTTTAATTCGTGCTAGTTCGCGTTTTGACAATTATGCAATGGGGTGGTAACTCTTCGTTTTAAATAGTGCAATATGGGTATCAAATTTTTTCTTTTGCTTTTCTTTTTTTTTATTTGTATGTAAATAATTTATATTTTTGCAAAAATATAAAATCAAAGTATTCTGTATGAAAAATTGCATGCATAAAAACCAAATTGTAAATTTAAGTTTATCAGTTTCCAATATCGTTGGGTTTAGGCTAAAAAAAATTTAAGTAATTGTTCATTGTGTCGTGATTAAAATACCTTTCTAAATTATTTATATACAAAGATGATGTAGTTGGCAGAAGAAAAAATTTGATACCCATATTGCACTTTTAAAAACGAAGGGTTACCACCCCATTGCACAATTGTCAAAACGCGAACTAGCACGAATTTAAAAAAAAAAAGAGCTGAGACCCGTATTTAATTAAATCGACTAAAGATTAAAATATGTTAATTTGGTATTTTTATTACAAAAAAACCCGATCAATAAATTCAAAAACCGTTCCTTTGTACAAAATATCCGTAAAAAAGGACATGGATGATCGTCCTTGGACAAATTGTATATACAGTTGGACGCGCCTTAAAAAATTCTCAAATTAGCAAAACATGCAAAAATACACCCTTTTTCAAAATGGTCCAGCTCACGAAAAGTAAAAAATATAAAAAGGTGACCCACCTGCGTGATCACGAGTAAAAAAAAAAACTATGATAGTCCCATCGCAAATAATGATAATAACAATAAATACTCAAGCAATTGTTGCTAATTGCAAAAAACAAAAATTCGATAAATAATATTGAAGGAGAGACAAAATCTTAATTTTACTTCTTTGCCATTTAACCAATTCTTAACCGGGAATCTAATTAATATGGATATAAATATATAAAAGTTTGTTGAATATGATATATTATTACATTAAGTATAAAATTATTAAATATAATACCGATCAATTTGATAACATTTTTTTTGGTAATAAATAATTACAGTCAAATACTGGTTAAATTTTATGTGGATAAAAGTGTTCGCCCGTATATTTTTTAATAATGTTAACCGTTTCCAAAAAAAATTGTAGTACGAATGAATACGCAATTTTTAAAAGTAGTCAAAAAAAAAATCAAAAATAACCGTTGAAAATAATCGGATTACTTTTAGATTACTTTGGATTATTTTGTAGTAATCGGCGGTAGTGTTGATTATCTTTTGATTACTTGTATTCGTAATCATGCAAAACCAAAAATAATCGTAATCGTAATCATTACTGCACCCTTAAGAAAAAAGTAATCTAATAAGTAGTTATTACGATTACTAATCATTACTTATCAGCTATGATCTAAATACATCTATATAAAAGTTTACCGCCTTAGAGTGATTTTAGTAAGTGGGTTTATAGGGGACCTTCATACTGTAAATGATGGTATTTACCAGCCCAAGTTTATACCATGACAAAGTAGGTAATAGAAAAGTTATTGTTGCCAAAATTTATATTAATATGTACCAGCATATATAGGGAAGTTAAAGCATTAAAAGATATTTTCGGGAGTTGTATTTGTATGGGAGCCATGGTCAAATATCGACAGATTCCAAAATAAATTGAGTAAGATGATTTGGGTTCAAATAAAATATTTTTGGGCAAAACTTTCTCTAAATATCAACATAAAAAGATGGTTAATGGGTACAGAGATAATCTTTAAAATTGCGACCTGAAGCCTAATCACCGCATACGAAATCGATCAAAATATATCGAAATTTTTTATTTTGGTATCATGATACTCGATATCGAAAGAAATATATCGTAATTTGAGATGATAGCATTCGATATCGAGTTATCAAACACATAACATCTCTCGGGTTTTCATTCGATACGTCCGTGTCTCTCGTTTGCAGAAAAATGCGATAGTTTACTCGATACGATAGTTTACCCGATATCGAATGCGATGATTAGACCCCTGGGGGGCTACTATCTATTGCGATGCGAATACAATTTCAATGCGAAAGCTAAATGCCAACTTGGTACTCTCTATCACTTTCGCAAAATTGTTTGAAAATTAAGCAAAACTGGTAATATAAATCACAGATAGCGCAGATTTATATTAATGAAATGGCAAAATATGTAAAAAACTTGGACATTGGAAAGTTTAAATAAGAAAAATAATGATGATATGCGAAAAGAAAAAAAATATAAAGATGCGAAAGGCAAATGCGCAAACGCATTAAAGAGTACCAATTACTAGATTTGCTACAATTTTCTTTCGCATCGCAATAGAGAGTAGCCCCCCTGTACTTTGCGCGCAAATTATACGGACATACATATATATCGAAATCTAAAAGTTCGTGTGATGATGGAAATCTTTAATTTTTTTTTAAAGAAACAGTGACTTTGGTTGAGAATACTGTAAGTTTTTTGGATAAACAATGTCTTAAATTGTAAACATTTTATCACTGAAATCAAATCCTTTTTTTTGTGTTTTAAAACGAAAGAGTTTCGCATTGCACCTAATCAAAACCTCAAAGAAATTACCCATGTTCTATCCACGACAGTAAAAATTGTACCAAATTCGAGTAATTACCCATAAAGTGGCAGCACTGATTTACACTGCGCAATTTCTTTCGCAGCAACCTTTTCTGTGCAACGGAACTTAAATACGTATTTCATCAAATAAGAGAACCCATTAGATTTAAAATGAGCTAATAAAACTGTGCCCCTTTTTATTCCTCTCTTGCATAAAATTAGAATCGCAGCAACAAAAATTACACGAGCATTAAGTTACAGAGACAACGGACATAAGAACATCTTATATGAGGGGCTTGTAGCACAAGGAGTTTAAGTGACTGATTTTTTAAAATTGAGACTAAGTGCACATATACCCCTTGTGGTACAAGCGGAACAGGTATTTTAATGACAACTTCTAGAATTGGTCGCCATACCTCGCTACCGGATGAGAATTCCACATTCAGCTCTTGTGCTCTTAACTTCTCGGAACTTCACCTACTAAGTACATATGTATGTAATCTCAATTTTTTAAAAAAACCCATGTGCCTTAAGCCCCCATGTATTTAAGAACAAACAAAAAAAGTGCGGCAAAAACTGTATGCACTTTTCAGTAACATCTATATATATAAAAATGGATTATGTATGTTTGTTTGTTTGTTTGTTTGTTTGTTTGTCGCTTTATAGACTCCGAAACTACTGAACCGATTTTCCTGAAATTTTTACAGTAACATCACGTGAGCCCTAAAAATAAAATAGGCTACTTATTTTTTCGATAGGGGCAGGGGAATTGGTACCCCCCATAGGATGCCAATGTTAATTATCGCACGATTTTCCTGAAATTTTTACAGTAACATCACGTGAGCCCTAAAAATAAAATAGGCTACTTATTTTTTCGATAGGGGCAGGGGAATTGGTACCCCCCATAGGATGCCAATATTAATTATCGCATATCTTAAGAGCCGCTGCACGCATTTTGTTGAACTTTTTGTAGTAGGATCTTCTGAGCCCCGGAATTGAAATAAAATAGCAGCGGGGGTATAGGAATACCCCATAGGACGCCAATGTTTAACATCGCATATCTTAAGAACTGTAATAGTGAGAATGTTCAAACTTTCTAAAAGTCACTCTTATGGTATACTACACTTTTGAAAATAAAAATAAAGCGGGTAGGCGCAGGGGGGGAAATACCTCCCATAGGATGCATACATTAAATATCGCTCAACTGAAGAACTATTAAGGGGAGAGTCTTCAAACGTGGTTAAAGCTACTATTATAGTAAACTATAAATTTCAATATAAAAATGTGCGGGGTAGACAGAGTAGGAGCAGTACCCCTCATAGAAGACATATAAATACCATATATCTGAACACAAGAGCTATCAACCTTTACAGGACAAATTTTAAAACAAAAATAAATGGGGTAGGTGCAGGGGTAGCGAAGCGCACCGGGTTAAGCTAGTTTAATATAAAAAGTATTTGTGTATAAAAAACGCTTAAACAATGCACCAGTAATAAAAATACTTTTTTATTATTGAATTCTTTACACTTCAGTACTTCGGCCAAAGTTCGACATGCGATATCGGTCGATATTACAATTTAATTTAATTTAAAATTCATTCACCACAAAACATTTCATATATTTAGATGGTGTATCTAGATAGTCAGCCTTATTAAAGAATTCGTAGCCGTTAGAAATGTTTGTCGTCAACATTTGTAATTCACGAAAACAACTATATAAGACAGATAGAAAGCTTTTCTTAAATAAATCTTAAATATATATCGTTTACGTCAATTATAATACCAGTTTCTAAAAACGACTGGTTGTCGACTAGGACAACGGCACTCATAATAACGCCAAATATTCGGCGCAAACAGCTTTTATTGAAGGTCATTCTTATAAGATAGTTTTGTTTTGGTAAGCCAAGGACTGCTCATTCTCAAAATTAGTCTGTAAATAATATGGGCTTTATCGATTATAATTTTACGTTTTTTTTTAATGCAAATATTATTAAATTGTTGAATATTTTGTTTTCAAATAAGTACATTTTGGTTATTTTTTGTTCATATTTTTAAGAATTTTGACGGCATATTTTCAAGTTTTTTGCTGCATATTTAATGGGGCCGAAACACTTTTTCTAGGCCGTATTTCCGGTTTCCTTGCGTATCATAAATTTTTAAGAAGTGAGCGCAGTATGACAGTGATAATCGCATCCATATAAGCCCTGTTACCGAAATACACGATGTACCCCGCAAACCATAACGAATAACGTATCTGTCATAAGATTTGACACACATTTTTAATTAAAAGCGACTTAAAATTGTTATGTGTGGTTATTTAATGACATCTTTTATAGATCCCTTAAAAACACTCCTCTCGAAAAATCCCAAGTTTTGGTGAAGGGTTCCGAAGATTCGGCATGGCCGAAAAAAGCATTCTCACATGTTTAGCAAATTTTTATATTGCTATCAAGGCGAATTCATACAGGTGACCGCATCATGAGATAGAGCTATGCTACCTATCCCTTTTTTTAAAAATACATTGTATTTTGTTTTTGTAAAAAGTTAGAGTGAATGTCAAAATTATTTGTTAAACAAGGTATTTTTTGTTTGTTTATAAAATATACACAATTGCCTTAGAAGGTAAATATTTTTTCTGTATTGCAAATTTATTGTGGCTCCACTTATTCCTTACGAACTTTTTATTCCTTGATTTTATATTTTATATTCACTTTTTTTTGTTCTATACAATTAAAATTAGTTTTTTATTCGAGTATTTAGATTTTTATTAAATTTTAATTGATTTTTTCACAAAATGTAAACAAGGCTTGACATTCATTATACACACAAATAAATAAACAATAAGCAGATGACTCGAAAATGTCACCTGTATGAATTCGCCTTGATTGCTATAAAATAAATTTCATTGGCTAATGAATAAATTTTATAAGTTTGTGTTACAGAAATTTTGTTAATTTTACTTGATTTTCTTACATTTTTTTTAATCTAAGAACGATTTTTGGTTAATTTAAAACAAATTGTTTAGTTCGATTCTGTGTTTTGTAAATTTAAATAAAATCTAAAGCATTCCATTATTCATTAAGCGGACAGACAAAATTTTTTTTGCTTAAACTCCTTTATAGTTTTCACACCCTATTCCTCTAGTAGATATGAAAGTGTGCGCCTAATATTTCGTGTGTATGCTGATTATTTGTCGAGTTATGGGGTGCTAATACTGTGTTTACATTTGCCAGTAGTGGCAAGACAGTTGCAGTGCATGCAAACTTTTTAACTAATACATGTACACTTTTCCAACTGTCTTGCAAATTTTGCAGACAGTAAAATTCGACAGTGATTTGACATTTGCTGACAGGAATTTGAAGTTTTGTTTGCAAAAGTAAAAAAAAAAATCAACAATTAAAAGAAAATTAATAAATTGTGCTTTGATTTTTTATGTTTTACTTAATTGTTATCTATGTTCACACGAAATAGTTGTTAAATGCTATTTTTAATTTGTTAAGTTCATATAAAACACGTTTAGTTGGAACTTCCACAGCGACATTCACGTTAGACCTTTTTTAAAAGTTAACTGTCGTAAATACTGCCTGTCACAGAAACAGTAAGTAGTATTTTTTGGCAACTAATATGTATTTTCTTACTGTCTTGTTTGTACTGGCATATGTAAACGCTATGCAAATTATTTCCGCTCTTGAAATGTTGTTTTTTTTATTAATTGTTTTGGCCTAGAAACAAATAAAACCATAAAAATAATATATGTAAGTGATTCCTTTTAATCTGAAAAAATAGAATAACCAACATTTTTCATCTGCAACAGCGGAAAGGTCAAATTTATATTAAAGTTTTTCTAACTTTGACATAATTTTTTTTCTTTTAGTTTTTACCTTAAATAGCCTAAGGTGTCCTCATTACTTTCTAAAAGTTTAAAAGTATGTTCAGACCTAACAGATATTTGACGAAAAATCCCAGTAAAACTGTTAAATGATGTTTGATCAAGCCAACGTTTTGTAAAAGGAAACAATTTTTTTAATAAAATTAGTGCTTACATGTATTACGTCAAATATTTGATAGGTGTGAACATCGTTTAAGAGTTACTGTATAATTGGACATATGTATGTCAAAAAGTATGGAATACTCTCATGACAGTTTCTATGGAGTTGTTAAGACGAAGCAAAAAAGAAATCTCTGCAACACTTTTTTTTGAGAATGTCCTGCTCTAAGGAAGCACAGACTGACTTGCAACTCTTGTATGCAACTCTTTTATGATTTATGCTGTATTTCTGCCAGACCTATCTTGGTTTATCAGAAGTACGGATTGGCTTCCATCTCACCAACTGAAATCGTAGATTCGTCTGGATAAGTGAGTATTTTTTATTAGGTGTTTAATTTGCATACTTTTGGGGGTATCACAATGGACACATAAGCACAAACTACACACAGATATGTAAAAAGTGACGTGTGAAAAAGGCCCAAATCAGTTGCGAGGGCAGATTTCGAAGAAAAAGACAAAAAGCGTTTTTTGGCAGTCAAGTGGCAATGTTAAAAACAGACCGGTATCAACAAACACAAATTGCGTGACCAAAACAAAAATAATAAAACACAAACCACGTTTAACAAAAGCATTTGTTCAACAAACGTTTTATTTTGTGCAAAAAAGTTTATTTAGTAATATTGTTTTTTTTTAATATGCTATTTACTTACTTAAATATTATGTACTAGTGTTGCGGTAAACTTAAAAGTTAATTTTTACAACAGTTTTGCAAATAGATCTCAAGTAAATAAATTTGTGTTCATTGTATTGCGGCATAAAAGATTGTTCAAAGAGAAATGAAAAAAGGGCAGCTGTCTGAGAAAGAGACAACAAATCTTCCGTCTCGTGACATATCTGTGTGTAATCTGTGGTTGTCGCACAGCGAAACTGGAAGTGAACATTTGAATAAACTTGTTCTGACTTAAACCCAATATTTTTTTTTTTTTAATCCTGTTAGTAAGAAACGCTAAACATCTCGTTTCAATAAATAATGTTCATAAATTTGCATAACTTTTAATCTTATGAAAATCCTATCTTTAAACTTTTTTTATTATAATAAGGACACCGTAGGTTAATTTTGTTTAAAGTAACCAACAATATTGGGTCTAAGTTGGAAAAATTTAATTGAAGTGGTCACTTTCGGCTGCGCATGGCGGCGGTCATTGACAGCTATTAACGTTTCTTTTAAATTAATGAAAATACCACTTAAAAACGTTTACAGTATTATGAGTAAAGTCTAGGCTAATTTCGGATTTAAAAAAAAAAAATAAAATAAGGGCCTAAGTTAGAAAATTTGGAATTTAAAATGATCACTTCCGGTTTTGAAGTGCGTTGCGCTTGTAAAGAAATTTGCGTAGCCCTTAAACTTATGGAAGTCCCATTCGCAAACTTTTACAGGATAATGGGAACACTCTTCGCTAATTTTCGCAAAAAGAAAAAAAAAATTTGTCGAGATTAGAAAAATTTCATTTTGAATTGGTCATTTCCGGTCTTGCAGATAAACAAATATTTATAATATTCTTACTTCTTATTTTCTACGCCGAAATAATAACACTGTGCAAGAAATTGACACTTTTTTTCATGACAAGCTGGGCACCTGGCGTTTTAACATAATTCGGGTACGCTGAATCCAGTGGTGCCCGCGGTTTTTTAAGATTGGCTCTGGTTTTCGAGATATACCGTTATTTCGAAAATGGAGGAGGTTGCACAACACATGTTTGCGTAACTCAAAAACGCTTTAGGTCATTCAAAATACTTAAAAAACCGAAATTTTGCAATAAAATTTCCTTTAAGACAAGTAAAACTTGTTTCTAATATCCTTAGTCGTTTTAGAAACATAATTTTTTTTTTGGAAAAAAAATAATTTTTTTAACAAAATTTCGAAATTTTTGTTTTTTTGCAGACGTATAAAAACCGAAATTCCAAACAAAACAAGCCATAAATGATTAAAATCTGTTTGCAACTTTTGATTTTATTCACAAAAGTCGACAAATTTTAATTAATTTAAGAATTTCATAAAACGCAACATTTGTATGGGAGCCCCTCTAAGGGATGGTGATAAAGGGAAAGTATAATTTGAGAAAATGTTAAGAACAAAAAACTAATGGAGGTCAGTCATACATTTTATCACCCTAGGGGCGACTCCTGGGCATTTATGGGACTTTTTCATTGCGAAATTTCGGTTTTTTAAGTATTTTGAATAAGCTAAAGCGTTTTTGAGTTACGCGAATATATGTTGTGCAACCTCCTCCATTTTCGAAATAACGGTATATCTCGAAAACCAATCTTAAAAAACCACTGGATTCAGCGTACCCGAATTATTTTAAAACGTCAGGTGCCCGGCTTGTCGGTTTTTTCAACTAGCATAGTGTAATTTAAAAAGAAAAAATTTTTAAAAAACGGCAACAAATAAACACCCCATAACTCGACAAATAAACATCATACAAAAAAATATTTGACCACACATTTATATCTTCTACAGCTATTATAGTTATAAAAAATATAAAGGATTTTTTTTTGATATGTCCACTTCACAAATAATGCCGCATATATCATTTTTATTTTTAACGAAAATACTAATATTTTCATAGAGTGCAATTATTATTATTTACGGAAGTTCCTTAACTTTATATTCCTTCATTACATTTTGAAAATTTAGTATAATTAATTATGTTGATTTGAAACAAAAAATAGTTTATATTCTTTTTCGCTTTAAATCTTCTTAAACTTTTCGTTAATAATACGTATGATATTTGTTTCTGTGTGATATTTGTTTTTTTCCAATTAATTAGTTTAAACTTTTTTGCCTTCTCCTCTAGAGATCTCTCTAGTAGCTCTTTGGTACGTTTACCCTCGGCGGGCTTGCAAGATATTGAAGTATTACGTATTGAAAATACGCATACATTAAAAACAATACCGTCCATTTATTATTTTAAGGTAAAACAAAATAAAAAAAAAACTATTTTAAACTAAAGATAGAAATCTAATTGAAAAATAAATTTTTTCTGATTTTTTTTTCTAATGATTTTTATAAATAGAATTTACAAAAAGCATATTTGACACATTCCTTTCACTGTTGTGCTTTTAAATTTCCCTCACGGCATGATCCCCGCCGACATGCCGAACGTCTTAAGGAAATCGAAAAATGGCAACAACAGTGTAACAATAAAAATGACAACAACAACAGCAACAACAATAATAATGAAATTTCTAAAAACAATTTAAAACAACAAAATAAGAGGCTTCAAAATGAAAAATTGAATAAACAAATCGGTGAGGTAGCAAATGGCGAAGGCAATGAGGAGGTCAATCGTGTTTGGTCAACTAAAACTGCTGCTGTTGCTGACAGAAGTGCTGATGCTGGTGATGGTGTTTCTGACGGCAACAGAGATGGCATTGGTTCTTTTGTTGCCTCCGGCTTTGGAATGTTTTATCAGCCAACAACAAAACAATCAAGTTTAGCCGCCACTTCTCTGAATGGGGCAGGAACAGCAGGAAATGGGGAAAAATTGAGTTTGCTTTCAAATGTCAAGGGTGCTTTATATAGGTGAGTAAAATAAAAATAGTTTTGTGAAAAATAACAAACATTTTATTGAATTCTATTGATGCAAAAAAAGTTTAGTTTGCTTGGGGTTTTTTTGCTGTTAATAATTGAAAAATTTGTTTTTTTTTTGTTATGAAAATAAAAAAAACTGAGTCTGCTGTTGTCCATATTAGATTTATCTCTTCAAAGTAATTTCAACTTTTCATAAACTATTTTGGAAACTTTTTACTTCTTTAGGGCATTTGTATACCATTTTTTTTCTTCTCCACATTGCCTTTTATTTCCACTTAAAGAAGATGAATGTTCTTTAAGTGTTCCTTTTTTCTAAATTTAAATATTTCTGACCTTTAACCTCTCTTCTAAAACTTCGCATGAAAAGTTCTCTCCTTTGTGGTTCTTTAAAAATGTACCTTTCCCGCATCATTTAACAGTTCCTTTGGATTCCTTTTATAGCCATACCACGATAGTTAAGCGGACACGTTACGTTAACATTTACCTTACCAATGTCGATTTCGCGAATCGTTCGCCATATTTTTCTTGAGTGTACGAATGAGCTAAATTTAATACTGTAGTATTCAGATTTCTCTTTAACATTTTTCATTATTTACCATCCTTCTTGCAGTACGATACTCATTTCTAAGTTTAGTTGTCTTAAAATGCTTCCACCTGGCATATGCAATATCTCTTTCATGTATCAAGTCCTTGATTCTTTTCGAGAGCCATGGTTTTTTTTCCACTAGATGAGGTCTTGTTATCAGGTAGGGCTTCCAATCGCGACTGGTTTTTCTGAATCCCGGGACTTGAGACTGAAAGAAATATTTCGGGATCCCGGCATTTTGGGATATTTTAAATCCCGAGATTGACGGGATTTTTAAAATTATTTCTTATTTTTTTCGGGATTTTTTAAATTATTTTTTTTATTTATACCCAATATATAAAAATTTTTAAACTGTTTGAAAAACAACTAAATTTTCCAGTAAAAATACATATTTCATTAACTTTGTATATTAATTTTTGAAAAAAAAATTAATAAAAACAAACTCAAATTATTAATTCCTAAAGATCATGTATTTAAAAACGAAACAAAAATACTGATATAAAAACCTACACCATTTCCAATTGTATTTTAAAATTTCCAAATGTATTTTCAAATTTTCCAAATGAATTTATAAATTGCCCAAATATAATTTTAAGTTTTCTAAATGTATTTTGAATTTGTCGAAATAGATGTATATTGTAATTGTCCTAATAATATTTAAAATTTTCAAATACAATTAAACATTTTCCATATGTAAAGCGTGATCCATTTCGAGGTTCCCTACTTTTTTAAAGAAAAAAAAAAAACACAGAAATTTCAAATTTAATAGGGAATGTTTATTAACATATGAAAGAACATTCTTTGGCATTTATTCTTTGAAGATTATGTCTACCAAATGTTGGCCGTTGCTACGTCGCAGATGGTCCATACGTTGAGTTCAATTTTCGATGACTCGTTCGAGCATTTCGACTGGTAACTGGCGAATGACACGCGTGATGTTTTCTTTCAAGGCCTGAATCGAAGCGAGTTTGTCCGCATAAACTTTAGACTTTACATATCCCCAGAGGAAAAAGTCTAACGGTGTGATATCACACGATCTTGGTGGCTACTCCACCGGCCCAAAACGTTAAATTATGTGCTCAGCGAAGTGTTCTCTCAATAAATCCATTGATTGATGCGATGTGTGGGAAGTGGCGCCCTCTTTCTGAAACCAAATGTCGCCGAGATCACGAGCTTCAATTTCAGGCATCAAATAGTCGGTTATTATGTCACGATAACGGTCCGAGTTGCTGCGAACGGCGCCGAATCGACTCCTTACGGTCTTCGTGTACACTCTCAGCTACGGGCGCTATATTTTGTTCACAGCATGCTGGACGTAGTCTATTCGGTCTAATATTATCCAATAATGGTGTTGCGAATAGTTGAACGATTTGTAAACGTTGTTCAGGCGTAAGTCTTTCCATTATGAAATGCCAAACAAAACTAAGCAAAAATAACATGACAACGTGACACGACTCACACGTGATCTGTCAAAAAAAGGCTATTGAAAAAAGTATCTCTACTTTAATCACCCATTATTTTTAAATTATCCATATGTATTTCAAAATTATATAAATGTATATCAAAATTTTACAAATGTAGTCCAAAAGTTTCTAAATGTATTTTTAAATTGTACAAATGTATTTTAAAAATACAATTGAGTAATTTCAACTTGGAAAATTTTAAAATTCAAACGGGCAAATTTTAAAATACAATTGGATAATTTTAAAATATATATGAAAGATTTTGAAATACAATTGAAAATTTGTAAATTTTAGAATTTTTTTAAAACATTTGGAAACTTTTAATACACAATTGGAAATGATGTATTTCAAACTTTTAAAAGGAGTGTACTTAATACTAAGTTCAAGTAGTTTTTTAAGAATATTAAAGCATCCAATGTTGTATCTGCTAAACACGAATGAATTTTGTTGTTAGTTATGATCAGGTATGGGCACCACTACATCGAAAGCTTTGCATGTGTGGCATTGTATTGGCTTGTTTACGTTTGTATTTGTTGGTTTTATGTTCTTTTGCTAGACTAAGCACAATTTCGTTTCTCTGCTTCGCTTATAAATTTTTTGTATGTACACATCGTCCGCCCCTTTTTTGCATTTTCATTTAGCATTTGCCCACACATGGATATGATGCAGTTGAAAAACATCTTTCGCACTCTACAGTCGTTAATAGAATTGTTTGCAAATATTTAAAATTTAAATTTAAAAAAGCATACAAAACAATATTTATACAAATTATTGAAAAAAAATATGTAAAAATAATAAAAAAATATAAGAAAAATCGGGATCCCGAAAATCCCGGGATTAAAAATTAGAAATCCCAGAATTTCCGGGATCGGGATTTGCCGATTGGAAGCCCCACATTTTCTTTTAAGAAAGTCCAGTTTTTCATCAGCAGATAGAAGATAATAAATGTTATCCCAATGAATTTCATATAATTTGCATATAGCAAGATATACAGCCATGTCACAGAGTACAATTTCGTTCGGAAACGGAATTCATTCCGTATTTTAGTGCTTCAGAAAATTACGAAAAAACTTTGCGGAATGAAACCATTTTGTTTTCATGAGCGGAATGGGAGTTTTCTGTATCTTTGGGGCCTAAAAACTAGCAAAATATACTTTCTATCAATAAACATATATGTTTTCTTCAGTTAAGAACGGAATCATTCCGAACGGAATTGTACACGCAAAGAAAAAACATGATTGATACCATCACAATCGCAAACTATCATTAATGTTTGTGGTTATGATTGTGTCAAACACGTCTTCAGCAACAATATATGTTCAGACAGAATGTTTTTAGCTAATTATTGTCTCAAACATATTATTATGTTCAGAAGAACAACGCAAACGATCTTTCAAACCATGTTTCTTTATTTTCCAACCCCATACAAAATGTCTATTTCAACATGTAATATGGTTCCCGCAATAAAAACAATAAAAAAATTAATTTCAAAAATTTATGTTTTATTACAAATATAGAGCATATATTAATAAATAAACTATAGTTTATATTTAAAAATAAAATTAAATACATACATTTATATACATGTGTGTGTGTCAATTTATAAATTATAAATTATATTTTGTGGTACAAATTTATCAAAAAAAAAAAAAAGGAGATCTATGTAGCCTTACTTCGGCATGCATTAACACTTTTCAATATTTGTATCCGCGCACTTGAGATTTGTTAAGATAAAGTCAAATTAAACTTAACTTTTATTTCTTTTATGAAATGTACTATATCAATATGCTGTTGAACAGTTATTGAAAAAAACTCGGGGCTAATGACAACATCTTGTGCCGAAATTTCTATGCTGGTTTCAGTGTTGTAGGTTCTTTGGCTGCAAGAAAGACAAAGGAATTGCTTATTTATATATTTTTATAGTTATATATAAATAACTTACCTGTTTCAACAAATGGATAATAATTTATATCGTTAATTTTGCAAGGCAGCATGGCATTTTCTCCCCGAAAAATGTTTTAATTATTTTGTAATCATTCATGTTTCCTGTTTAACAAACGCTCGCGGATGGTTTGTTTCGACTGGTTGTTTCGACAATAAATGTTTGCTCATTAAGAGAATGTGCTTTAAAGCAAACAAAAATTATGGTATTAAAAATACCTTTTGAGTGCAGCAATATTATGATTTTAATTGTATAGTTGAAAATACATATATTATAGTAGCAAACATATTAAATAATTTAAAATGCTTAGCTAGATCAGAGTAACTATTTAGGTGTAAAAGACCATATAATATTATTATAGCGAATTTAAAAATGTTAGGGACAAATAACAATTTTTAAGGTTATATTATGACTATAATAAATTTATTAGGGTAAACATATTCTTAATCATTCCTTAATCATGTTTTTTCTTTGCGTGTACTCTGTGACATGGCGGATATTTTACTTTTCTGAAATCTCTATAAGAGTAGGATTTGTTCTCCATTGGTTGGATCATAAAGGCGCGTGATAATAATATAAGCTCATGTGCAGAAAAGCAAGATGCAGAAATTTGATCGTAAAGTAGCACTTTTGATGCGTTACTCGTATTAACAAGAAATAATCCCAGTAAAGTGTTTGCAGCAGCATTGAAGTGTGTTGGATTCGAACAGTTTGTTGGCTCAAGACCCAAATAAGACATGATATCGACTGGAGTCGTTTCCAGAAGAATGTTTGAGTTGAAATCTCCAGATTATCGACCAATCATTCCAAAGCTCTGAAGACTGATTTCTGGTATTAAAAAACCTAAATTAGAATTTCAGAAGGCTTCCTAATATGGGATCAAAGGTAAATTATGGACCGTATATTTCAAAACTGCAGGACATTTTTTATGGCCATATGAAGCTAAGAAGGACAAATTGTACCGCAATATCTGCTATAATTATTTTCCCAAAGTGGGTTTTGTACGCGGTTCATGGTAAATTATTTACCGACCGTCACGAAATTTATCAGTGTGACATCCAGTTCTAACTGGGTAGTATTAAATGTTACTATGATAGTGTTATTAATTACGGTGTTAGGCGTACTAAACTGTTTTCCGCGAGTAGGGTTTATTTGGCGCCTAGTGTAAATTATGGACCGATCTTCACAATATTAAAATGTAATTTCTAATCCTCTAAAACAGCGACGTACGAAATTTTATTACGATAGGTTTTCCGCGAGTAGGGTTTATATGGGACCAAGCGTAAGTAGGCCGATCTTTACAAAATTTCACAGTATGATTTGCTGTCGTATAAAACGAATTTGTGCAAAATGTATTAGTATTCCGTGCATTATTCCATCATTTATGCTTGTTTTTGTAACAAAATTATCAATTTTTTAAGGTGATGGTTCCACATTTTGATTCAAAGTTTTGAACCTACTATACCGATGTTACTAAATTTCAATCATAAACTGCTTAGGATAACGTCAAGCAATTTGAGACCATGTTTGTTTTTTGCTTTTTTGTTTTTCGAAAGTGAGCGTGTTTTCAACAGACGGACAGATGGACAGACAGACGGTCATGGCTATCGACTTAGAATTACTCAAGGAGGCAGGGTGTCTGGTGGCAGTTTTATATTTTCAAGCTTAAATAAAAAACGTAATAATTGATACAAAGTTTTATTAAGAGCATTGAACGATAGAATGGAAATGCGGATTTTATTTTTTAAAGAGTATGTCATCCAGATGTCTTCCGTCGAATTGAACGCACTGTTCAAAACGGAGCGTTGTGTTCTGCGCCACACGCTGCAGTGAACTTGATTCAATTGAGCTGATTTCTCTACGAATACTTTCCTTTAAAGCCACAAGAGATTGGGGATTGTCATTATAAGCCCTCTCTTTGAGGTAGTCCCATAAAAAAAATCCATTGGAGTTAGATCGCTCGGTGGCCATGGGATGTCCCCAAAGCAACTGAACAGTTTTTGATGGAAATATTCCAGAAGCAAGTTCATCGAAGCTCTGGTTGTGTGTGCAGTCGTCCCATCCAAAAAGAATTTCGTAATCATGCGTCGATAATTTTCACCGTTGACATTCGTCGCCTGGCCTCGAGAGTTTTTGAAAAAAAACAGTCGAATTATCACATACGTGGATAAGGCACAGCAAACAGTTACCCTGGGGCAATGCAATGGTTTTTAATGTTTCAATCGAGGGTTGCAGATTCTTGGAGACCAGTAACGGCAGTTTTGCTTGTTGACGTGGCCGTTTAAGTGAAAATGAGCCTCGTCGCTTCAAAAATTGGGACTTACAGTGCGAAAACGCACCAACAACGTTTAACAAATTTTTTTGCTTAAATCAAAGTCACTTTCTTTCAGTTCTTGAACGATTTGAATCTTAAAAGGATGGAACTTCAGATGCTTTTTTAAAATTTGATGAATAATCGCCCTTGGAAGTCCCAGTGAAGCTGCTCTTTTCCGTATGGAAAGTTGCGGATCTTCACGTAAACTACTTTCAACCAATTCAATGTTTTCGGGAGTCCTTGAAGATCGACAGGGCCCTGGCCATGGGGCATTCATAGCCGAAGCAGTTGCGCGGAATCTCTGCACCCACGAACGAATTAAATTTTCACTCGGTCCATCATGTATTCGCCGAATGCCGAACTATGAACAAAATTGTCGATGAGCAATTACGTGAGAACCATCACTGCGACATCGTTACTGACAAGTCCGCATAATCATATTTAATAATTTGCCACCAGACACTCTGTATATACTTTAGATGTATAATCAAAAAAATTTCACACGGAATGACAAACTAAGTATACCCTTATTCACCACTAGTAGCGGTGGAGGGTATAAATATGCAAGAATGAAAAACTTGTTCCTTATAATTGGCTGCTTACTATAATATTTTGACATATTTTTGTTTTGAAAATAGTTATTTGACTAACGATACATTCATTTTTTAATATGGTCACCTAAAACACAAAACGCCCTGTCTGGCATTTTACAGGAGAAGCAAAAAACTATTTAACATGATTAATTGATAATTTACCTTAAGCGGTTTTAATTTTTTTTTCTTCTAGCGCTTATCATATAATCTTTTGTAGATATGGCAGCTTGTTTTTTGTTAATAAGATCGCTAGTTTTGGTCCAAAGATTCCAAAATGTTGATATGAGTTCATACATACATGTGTAATTAGGGCCTTTTGCGTTTATATAGATTAAATAAATATGTACACAAAGTGTACGTTAATGTTTAAGGCTTTTAAAAATATATATTTACAGCTAATATAAATATCGCAAGCGCCATATTCTTTTTCCTCAAAATATAAATTGAAGCAAAATTTTAATCGTAATCACCATAACTATTGCACAATGTTAAGAAGCCATACGTTTATTTTACTTAATGACACGTATTGAACAAAATTCTAAATTCTTGAATAAAATAAATCTTATATTTTTCGGAAAGATTTTAAACTAACCAGACGTTCTAACGATCATTTCGCCAAATGGGGTAAAAATGTATATTTAGTAAAGATGGCCTTTATTAAAATTTTTTTCCAGATTTGCGTTTGTAATTGATTCACCTAAAAAATGTCTAGTTTAAAAGGATAGTAAAAATTTGGCATTATCGAATACGGCTTTATCGCCTATTTTAAACAATAGTAATTCGCTTTTGCTTAATCGTGGCTATAATTTTACTTTAGAAATCCTCACTTTACGATGACAAAAAAGTTCTCATAATAGTCAAATGCTAAGCATGATATTAATGTAATCCTTTTTTTATTTTGAAAAGCTAATAAAAGCTGAGTTTCAAAAACGCCAACATAGAAGAACCCTCGTATATATACAAATGAATATGTTCGTATATATTCATGTATGTAGTTATCTTTTTAAATCAAATGTGTTATTGAATTTAAAGTGTTTGTTACGATTCGCATGATGTTTTCATATTTTATTCATCCTTTTTCATACAACACTTACTTACAGCCGCTTGATGCGTTCTGACTTTTCCATTAGTCAAGAGGATTTGCAAAACGAAAGCAACGTTTGGGCGAAAGCACCAAATAGCGATGTGGAATATTTCGTTGAAGAGGATTATTTGTCAGATTCAATGAAGGAAATGTTTGGTAAATTTCATGAACCAATCGATCCAGATGAAAGCCAATTGGATGAATATTGTGGAAACTTTACATTTAGGTAAGTAAATAATAGTGCCATACATGCTAAAGCTTTTTCTCTTAGTTAAAAAAAAACAAAAAAAAAAAAAATAAGACAAACTAAAAGTATAACTGAAACGTTTTCAATTTACTTTGCTAATGGAATAATTAAAACTTGTTGTCAATTAAGTTTTATTAAATAGTTTCTCAATTAAGAGTCTGTTATTGGCGCCATTAAAGCTCCATTAAAGCTCCATTATTTAATTATAGCTTTCACAATAAAAGTTAATTGCACAAATGCACTTGTTGCTGATCGACATTTGCAATTCTTAATGCTTGTTATATTTTTATGGATTTCAAAATGTTTAATTTTAATTAGTGAATCCTTTTTAGGTGGAACGGATAAAAGAATAAAAAAAATACTTATAATTAAATGCATTTTTGATGTAGGTTGTTGCAACTACACCGAGAGAAAAACTATGGGTGGGCATGGTTACGGCAACAACACTTCATTGTTACAATTTATTGTTGTCGTACACAAAATATTGTTATTTTTATTCAGTATCAACAATATTATAGTTACTGTAAACATGTCAACGTTAAATTAAAGTATGGTTCATTGAAAAATAATCATTTTTATAAAAACTAAATAATGAAAACTTTGAAAACATATTATATTCCTCACAACCATATAATGATATTGAATAGCCGTTATATGATGACTTTCTATACGTGTAGTCATAATATGTTTAAGATGCAAACAAAATATCTTTACTTTAATAATATTTTGTTATCGCCATTTGTAAAATAATTTTGCATCAGTTGTGTCGTTTGTTTTACATATGCCTGCCTATTGAATTATTTTTTATTCAGTTGCTAAACAATTTAAAAAATACCCATTAACAATTAAAAAATACCCATTACTTTTCTTTATAGAATCTCAAAGAAATAAATACTCTAGCTCGAGGTCAAAGGTTTTTAAATAATTTTTATTCCTTGAATATCATCTTCAGGGATAGTTAAATTACACGTAGTTAATTTTAAACTTATATATGTAGTTCTAGCAAACTGTATTAACCCGAAAGTATTTGTACAAGCTGTTCCAGTGTGCTTAAGAAAACTAAGCCCGAAAAGTTTATAAGCCAGCCATTTGACGGAAAGAGCCACATAAGAATGATAGCCAATTATTGCTAGTCTCTCATACGAAAAACAGATGGTTTGTTGAACAAACGTTATTATACATGTTAACTTAGGTTAAGCTATTTGTGCAGTTTGTAATTTACGTTTTTAAGTCAAGTGGTTTACCAAAAGATAAGTCTGCAATCGCAAAATTTTTACTTTAGAAAAAGTTTAGTAACTTTTTAACTCGTGTTGAATTTGAAAAATTAGAGGATAAAAATAAAAAAATTAGTAACTTTTAATAAACACTGACCTAATTTCTTGGAATATATATTTTATGACTACACTGCATGAAAGCTTAATTCTTTGCCTTTTCAAAACTGCTTAAAATTTTCAATCGGTGAAAAAATGTGTGAGTTAGAGGTACTAAAGGGCTACGACCTTTAGTAAATAACTCAAAATTTTGAGGGTGTTTCAAAATGTTTGAAAACGGGGTTTGTATGTCCTCACCAAGGTCTACAACCCCCACTAGGTCGGTTTTTAAGTTCTGACAAAAAGTGTTTTTTTGTAGCAGTGTGTTATTACTAAAAATCACAAAAAAAAATTTCCTTATTGTCTATGTATATAGTATTTACTACGATCGTGATTGTACTCTCCCCTGCTAGCATTTGGAAGATTGGTTTTTGAAAAATCAGATTAATGAGTCTTTTTCGATTAGTTTTGGTGATCAAAAACTGATAAATCAGTTACACGCTTAAAAAACGACTCGAAAATGACTCATGGTTATAATTCTAAAGTGCTTGATTTAATATGCAATAACAAATCGTATGGAAATCGCAAATAGATCATGCAGGTGCTTAAAATGTGAGTATTTCATAAGTTATTTATAATCAAATTTTATGAAGCTAGAAGATTGTAAACTGCTTGGCTAATAAAAACTACTTGTTTAGTTTTTTTTTTAACATAACAGGAAACTTTTTGATTATTGTAAAGTAAATGTATAAAAATTAAATTTTTCTTAAAAAAGTTCGATCGGAGTGATATTTAATTTGTGTTTTAAAATTATTAAAAATAATAAAAACATACCTATATATTTAAAAATTGTAAGTAATATTTTGAAATTGTATTAAATAAAAGTGGACTTACTGCCTGTTTTTCAAAATAGAATAAAAATGTTCACTTATTAAAATATATTAAAACAACTCAAATTTGTTTTTGTTTTAATACATTTCTAAACGAGAATATTTATTTTAGTTTGAAAAAGAGGCAATTAAATTGTGTTTTAAAATTATTTAAAAATAACTAAACCTCTATATACACTGCACTGGTCATCAGGTTAGCGCCTCCCCTATGAAGTTATTATATTTGCTCTTGTTGAAAATACATTAATATTTTTTTGGTGTTCAATTCTACTCGTCACTAATCACTGATTCTGGTAAAGAAACCATGTTACGAAAATGTACCGTTACATAGTTTATTCTATTTTATTTTATATTTGATGGAAAGGCTGACCTAGTTTTTGCGTCATCAGGTTAGCGCCTGCAATTTATTTTTCCATTTTCTTTATGACTTGAAGGGGTATCAACACCAATACTAATGATAACTGACTGGAAAAACGATCACAAATGATGTAGAAATTAGTCTTTAATGAATTGAAATACGGCTGATAAAAAGTTATAAAAAGAATCGTAAGCGATTAGAAACATGACTAATAAATGACTCGAAAATTACTCAAATGTAAAGCAATACAAGACTTATAAATGACTGGAAAAATGATCGCAAATAACGCGAAAAGACTCTTAAATGAATAGAAAAATTACTAAAAAATTAATCTTTAGCGATTAGAAATATGAGTAATAAATTAATCGAAAAAGAATCAGAAATGAAGTTAGAAAAGACTGATAAATGACTAGAAAACTATCCGAAAATGAATATAAATACCATTACAAAAGAATCAAAAATTACTCTTGACTAATAGAAAAACGAGACATAAATGACTCATCAAGAAGAGTCGCAAGTAGGGTACCATTTTCTCCCGACGAAAGTATCATTTATGATCGGAAAATGAGCGCATATTCTGGTTTTTAAATCGCACTGAAGAGTCAAAAACGACCAGAAAATTATTACAAATTTCCAAAAATGCTAGCTGGGTCAGTACAATCAAGGAATATCGAAATATTGGATATATATAAATAAATAAAAATTATTTAAAAAACTTATGACCTCGAGTTGAGTATTTATTTCCTTGAGAAATTAAAAAGTAAAGAAATTGCAGGTAAAGAAATATTGACCATTGTTTTGTGTTATTTTAGAGAAGAAGAATAAAAATCCTATAAAACAAATTATTTAGTTTTATTTTCTTCGACCTTTTAATACAAGTTATACGTAATAAACATTCAAGCGCATTCAAAGCATCCGAGAAGAGTTATTATAAATACAGCCAAAAATCTTATAGATTAAGTTCTAAATATAAGTGGTATAGTTTTTTATAGAATTAATAAAATAAATATCAAAAATATTTTGGAGAATAATAGATTCCGAAGAGAATTGATTTGTAAATTGATTGGACAGTACAAACGACATAGGGAAGGTAATGTGAATACTATTACTGAACCTAAGATTTACAAGTCTTTAACTTATATACCAATGATTTCTGAAAGATTGGAAAATTCTAATATATATTTTTTTTTTTTTTTATTATTCCTACGCTAATCCCACGAAGCTCTTCGCTTGTCTGCAGGAGACCAGAGTCTCTGGCGGGAATCGAACCCGCAACCCCGGTACTGCTAGACTAGCTCACTACCAGCTGGCCTACCGGGGCACCCTATATATGATATTAATAATTATAGGATGGCTCATAAAACATACAGTACATTAGATAGATTATTTAGTAAAATGAAAGATAGGATAGATAAATTAGATAGATCTTAAATTATTTACAAGATACCTTGCAAGGGTAAAGATAATGAAATATGTAGTAAAGTGCCACGAAAAACAAATTAAAAACTAGATTAGCAGGACAAAGGTCTGATCAAAAGTACAAAAGTACATCTTCTCAAAAAACTGTATTGTCATCATATTGTGTCAATTTCAATCATGCACCAGATTTTAAAAATACAACAGTTTTAAATACAGAAACAAACTACAAGCGACGCTTCATGTTAGAAATGTTACAAATTATCAATACACCAATAGAACAAAGAATAAATTTTTAAACAGATATAGACAATGTAGCTCAAAACTATAGACATTTAATTTATAAGAATAAGATAGGAAATTAAATAAGTTTATAAACATGTAATAATAAGTTTAAAAAAGTTAAGAATAATTTTTGTTTCCTGTGTATAATTTTTTTTTGACAATTTTGTTGTTTTACTGAAATTTTATATTAAGAATATGTTTAAAATTTTATACAAGAAAAAAACCAATTATCTGAATCCCTGAAGAAGCTATCCATTGAGATAGCGAAGTATTGGAATAAAAATAAATAATTTTTCTATAATTGACCTTGCGCTTGAATATTTATTACATACGTATAAATTCTATAAAATAATTTATAAATAATTGCGATCTACGACAAAAATAGTTTAAAAATATTATGTTTAAAGTTGCATCATATTAAGATGTGAAGTATCTGTAACAGTTTTACGTTAATTTTGCCAGTACCCAAAACATTTTGTACATTTCAAAAACTAAGCACACGTTTATGCGCTACGCAATAGGACATACACAGCTGCATTAAGATAAGTGAATGAATTCTTAATAAATTAAAAAAAATGTGAAGAGCCACGACATTCCCTTACTACGAAGTAGGTTTGTAACAGCCATACCTAAATAAGACCGAAAGGCGGAACGTTTTCTTCCACTTAGCTCTTACGCTGAAATACCGTACCTAAATAAATGCGTCAACGTTGAGTGGAGAACAGTATAGTGTTAATTTTCCTGTTTAATAAAACAAACATAATATAAATTGAAAATATAAATAAAACCGCTAAATTCACATTAAAACAGCTACGTGGCCATTATTTATCAACAATAGCGGCCAACTTCACTATTAAACGCGCTGTCAAAATCGGATTTTCTAATTGCAAAGCGTTGCTGCCGCGCTATTTCGGTATGCTCCATACAAATTGTATGGGCATGCAAACTTTTGACAGCTAGAGAAGGCTTTCCGCTCTTATTTACGTATGGCTGTAAGGCAGCATATAAAAGAGTAACGGTTATATAAATTTCAGTGTGCAAAGCAATTTTTATATGCGCTAAATAAAGCGCTTTCTGTGTCAAAAATGTATTGCTTCAAAGTAGGAACTCTCCATAAAAAATTCATGTCTTCCGTAAGCGATATGGTAGCGAAACTTTTACGTTTCTCCCTGACAAACCTGTTTCGTTGGAAGCTCCATTTTTTATTGGGTAAGGTAAGCAAAAATGTATGTATATAACAAATATTTTTCGGTTTTAGATTTAATCTACATTTGATTATGATTAACATGATTACTTCCAAAATTATGATGATTAACATGATAATAATATGACTACATTATATTATAATATGATGTAATAAAAACAAATTAGGATTAAGGGAAAAATATTATGATGTAATATTACGAATATATTTGGTCATAATATGATTCAATAATAATCGTTATATGTTGACTACAATCATGAACCTTAACATAATATGCTGCTCTAAGAATATGTTTACCACAACCATGTTTTTTCTTTGTGTGCAAATAATATTTTGCTTTTTTCAATAATATAATTTAAACTACATATAGGTGAAAACGGAGCTTTTAAGAAAAAAAAAAAAACTGTTATAAAAAACTGTTATAAACCGCATCACTGAAACTTTTCATCAATAATGAGAAAACTTACTTTGTTTTAAAATAAATTATGAAAGTTGTTGTTGCCATGCTTCGTCAATTAAAATATTTTTCATAAAATTTATTATCAAAGTTGTTTTTGGGAATACTATTATTTATTAAAAGATTTTGTTTGTTGTGCTTTATTCCCTTTTTTAATAATTGATAAAAAATACTGAAATTAATTGTTAGAGGATAAGCTGTTCCTATGCGCATTTCACTGGTTGTTTAGGCCAGATCATCAGGAAACGTTCTCCTAAATAATTTTAGAAAAGCCAAAGTTATCAGCAAACAAGACTACAGATAGAATGAGAATTACCTACAAACACTCAAAAAGTCTTTTTTGCAATGATATCAAAGCTTAAACAAAATACCAAACAAAAAATCGGTGATGAGCTTATCTTTTCTAACATTCTAGATCGAACTATGGGCTAGGTATTGAACTTTTTGAAGTTGGTCATTACGTAAAAAAAAAAATCGTAATTGGTCCATAATTTTTGAGAAATTCAAGAACCATGCATAGAGCGTTTAAAATTTGCAATATGGCATCAACATCTCAAAATCGAAAAAAATGGACAAACGCGGTTACCCATGAAAACCACAGATTTGTGGTTTTTTAATGAACAAAAATGGCTAAATTTAAAACAAAGAAACAAAATATAGTTAAAACACGGAAAAAAAATGCAAAAAACTTTCTTAATTCAAGGCACATAAAAATTTAGCAAGAAAACAAAAACTATTTATGAATTAATATTTAACACTAAAATTGTAAGTAAGATCTGAATTTGTTGCAAGCAAATGTACAGAAATTAAAGTTAAAAAAAATTATATTTTGCAATAAATGGCAATAAGAGGTGATTTTGTTTAACCCAATTTTTTATAACAATAAGATAAATATGAATAAAATTTCTGAAAACCAAACATTTAAATCATCGTTTAACTGGATTTTTTTCATCATATTATTCGTTAATATGCAGTGAACGCTCGGTATTCGCGACGGAGCGGTTATTGAGACATCTTAATTTTTAACATTGCACGTACAATAATCGTGAGAGTTTACAAAAAGCTTTTCTCGACTTTTAACTTCGTTTCACAGAAATATCTGCTTTTACGAATATTTTAATTACAATACTTACAATCAACATAAGCAAAATTAAAGGGAGAACCCGCCTTTTCCTACATAAGCCTTTTTGGGTGGCTTTGATGTTTCATTTTATCAGTTTATTGTGTCATTTGTTGTGTAAATACTTATTTTACTATGGGAAAATTTCAACATACATATTTTAAAGCACACAATAACTAAAAAACTAAAAATTTAAAAATCAAAAGCGGATATTCCAAACATTCAATTTGCGTTAATTATAAATTGCATATGTCTTCGGTTTAAAGAAAATGCATAATTTCGTATGCAAAACAGAAAGTAACCCTGGCAAACGTTGCAACTTAAAGAAAGCTGAGTACCCGAGAATGGAAGAAATGCAGTTTAAACTGTTTTTAAAACACAGAGACATTATATAACATTTAATTACATTACATATCATTACATTACTTTTCATTTCATTACATTATATCGCTCATTTCGTGCAAGACCGTCACAACTTAAAATTTGAAACTTTACAGGAGAGCCTTTTTAAGATTCCAACCTATTATTTCTCACCTTCTCTTTCACTAAAATACAGTTATAAAATCAAATGTTTCTTTTTTGCTACAAAGAAAACCACACGTACAAGAGGAATGCCAAACACAAACTGAAATGTGACCTTGTTGATGTTAATTGCTCAAGTTTGTTACGAGAGGTCATAGCGTCACAAGCATCTGTATTACCGTTATTTTTTCGATAATTCTCTCCGTTCTTAGATCAATTTGTAGAGATTTAAGAGAAGAAAATTTCTACATTACTAGCTCGAAAATACCAAATTTTGAGTTGTGACGGTCTTGCACGAAATGAGCGATATTTAATAAATTATATTACATTACATAACATTACATTGCAATACATTACATAACATTAATTTGCATTTCATTTCATTACATTACATTATTTTACATTACACAACATAACATAACATAACATAACATAACATAACATAACATAACATAACATAACATAACATAACATAACATAACATAACATAACATAACATAACATAACATAACATAACATAACATAACATAACATAACATAACATAACATAACATAACATAACATAACATAACATAACATAACATAACATAACATAACATAACATAACATAACATAACATAACATAACATAACATAACATAACATAACATAACATAACATAACATAACATAACATAACATAACATAACATAACATAACATAACATAACATAACATAACATAACATAACATAACATAACATAACATAACATAACATAACATAACATAACATAACATAACATAACATAACATAACATAACATTATATTGCATTACATTACATTACATTATACATATTACATTACATTACAATACATTTCATTATATGATATGACATTACATTACAATACATTTCATTACAATACATAGCATTATATTACATTACATTACATTACATTACATTACATTACATTACATTACATTACATTACATTACATTACATTACATTACATTACATTACATTACATTACATTACATTACATTACATTACATTACATTACATTACATTACATTACATTACATTACATTACATTACACCACATTACATTATATTGCTTTACATTACATTACATTGCCATATAACATTACATTACATTGCAGTACATTACAGTAAATTACAGTAAATTACAGTAAATTACAGTACATTACAGTACATTACTTTAAATTACATTACATTACATTAAATTACATTATATTACATTATATTACATTATATTACATTATATTACATTACATTACATTACTTACTTTACATTACATTACATTACTTTACTTTACATTACACTACATTGCATTACATTACATTATATTAAATAACATTACATTACATTTCATTACATTACATTGCATTGCATCACATTACATTACAGTACATTATAAACATTACATTATATTATATTATATTACAAAACAGAACCCAAAAAAGGTGCACACAGATTACACATGGTCTGCACGTGCAAGTAGAAGTTACACACGATATGTGTAATTACACATGGATTGGCAGGACTGCGTCATTCTGAAGAAAGAAACAGAACCTTCATACAATTTTTGGCTGAAATAACAGCTTTCAAATAAGTTATAAAAAAAACGTTCTCCTGTACAATTTTGTTTTTGTCGCTTAAGCTTTTATTGCGGTTGTGACTCGAAACGTTGACACCTCGCAACAGATGAAACCATTTTTACAAGAAATTATATAAAATCAAATAAAATATAACTGCAATTAGTACCCGTTGTTAAGTAGTTCCGGTATTTTTTATTAACATTTGTCTTGAATTTGAATTTTTGGGCTCCCCTTATAATATATAGGAAATAAGAAAAATTTATAAAATTACGCTTATTCAGGTTGCCTGTACGTATGAGTAATATTTGTAAATTCCAACAAGTATTCATATTAGAGATGAGCGATATTTCTGTACCTGTGTTTTAATCACTGTTACTGAAAAATCACGAATCACAGTTGTTATAAAATTTTCCAAGTAACAGGTACTTGCTAAGTCGTTCTTTTTGTTTTTTTGTTACATACAATAATTTATGATATTTCACTGTTTGTGCGGGTAATAGCTTTTTTCGAGTGCCAATGGCGAATAATGTTGCTGTTCCTTTCATTCTCTCTTCTATCTTATTAGTATTTTTTTAAAGCCAAAGTTAATTTGTGCAAGAATGTATGTCTATGCAAGTAAAAAGCTTTGAAAGCTCTTACAATTTGTTGTTGTTTCTTTGCGAAGTACTTACAAAAGTTCTTGCGAAAACTCGCGCATTATACATATAGCTTGGATGAAGGTGCTGTAAAATAATTAAAAACTGGCAAACCGTGATTACAGTTTTAAGGGCCATTGATTTTTAAATCACGTTCACTAATCACGATGTTCTTTAAAAATCACGGGATCACTCATCTTAAATTCATATAAAGTTTTGTTGCTTTTGCTTATTCTATATGGCCGATATTACTCAAGAAGTTGTATTCTGAGGGGACATTTGTGTGTTAAATATTAGAAAGAAATGGCTCATTTTCCAATCACACGATTAATAAATGGGCTATATTTTGGTACTCAAGATTCAAATTCCCGTTTGGCTGTCATCATGCCAGTAGTCTTACCTTACTTGAGGACTAAGGATATTAATATTAATCTAGTGCAGCTGCATATTTATTTTTTTTTATATATGAGAGACCTTTAAAAATAGAGAGTGAACAAATTAAGCAAACCATCCTTGACAGTAGTTTTTGCTTATAGTCCTCTACTATAGATGCACAACTTTTGTGGGCTATAAGCGAATTTGGACTATCACCGATTTTTTAAAGGCCATTTTATGGATAATAAGTGAATCCTACTAAGATCCATATTTTGGACTATATAAAAATTATTTTCTTCAATATAACGCGTTTACTAGCTTTTTCTACTTCTTTGAATTAACCAAAATTTGGCATTTATAAATGTTTCCAGAAAGGTAAATAACAACATATTGAACATACACAGAAAAAGTGTTATATCAATTAAAAAATGTTTAAAAATTTGTTAATTAAATAATGTGATAGTTGAATCAATTATTTTTTTAGTTGCAAGAAAATTAAAAATTAATATTGATTTAATTAATATATTAGTTGTTTTTAAATAAATTTTCAATTAAAATTTTAATTAAATAACAAAAAATCTTAGTTGACTTTTTTCGTTTAAAATAATATAATTTAAACATGTAGAATTGTTTTTGGGAATTGTCAATATTTATTTAAATAACTTAACATATCGTTTGAAATTGCAAAGTATTTTGATCACTTTTTTATTAAAATTAAAAATATCATTTATTGCAAATTTTTTTTTCAAAATTTTAAAATTTTTAGTAATCAATATAATCATTTTGGTAACAGGTGAAAAATCAACAACTTGTTTGCTTGATATTATGAATTAAGAACAAATTTGGTGATTGGAGAAATTTAATAATTTTTTCTGTGTATTCTTAGTTTGTTAAAAAAAATAAATATATATATATACATATATATTTATAAAACAGAGTGGACTTTAAGCGAATTTTTTAAAATAGAGTATAAAGGTACGGTCACATATGGCAAAGATTAGCCCCAAATATGTTTGTCATTATTTGGCAAAATTTTTTTCAAAACAATGTAGGTTTCAATTTGTGGTCAGCTACGCACATTTCTTTGCTCATTTTTGTTTGCTCGAACAGATGTCAAATAGCGGCAAACACACATATTAGCAAACATGTTTTCCATATGGCCACACTTTGCCGAAAAAAAATATTTGACCAAACTGTCAAAATATATAAGTTTATTTGCCAAAACACTATTATACAAATTGTGATAGAAAATATAGAGGAATTCCTTTCAATTAGAGCGTGTTCTATTTTGATCTGACAAACCATCTGACATCAGCTGTTTTGCAAGTCGTCTGTTTGTGGAGGCAAATATATATTAAAATCTATTTATTTAAGCATATTCTTAAAAAAAAACAACATTTTTAATTAACTAAAATACAATAAAAAGTGAATATAAATATAAATCAGTAAATAGTTTGCTAATGTGAATGTTTTTAGGTTATGTCAGGTGAAACCAAAAAGGAACGTGTAAAAGCAAAAATGATTAACCTTCTGCAATTGTCAATTTTGACAAACATGTGAAATAACATATGGACTTTACATCTGACAAACCCACCTCAAAATACATATCGTGTAAAATTGCTTAAACATTTTTGAAAAGATTGAGTTTTAAGTCGATTATACATATATGATTTCAGTGTTCTTTTTATATTTCGTAATCCATTTTTGATATCTTAAAATGGTAATTACTCAAAAAATGGTTTTATACAATAATTAGATAACTTTTTTATTTTTGATCCAAGGCAGTAACCGCACGACGATTTGGCTACAACAACAAAAAATACTGAAAATCAAAAACGAATGTAATGGAATTCCAAAATCATGTGTTTTTTTTAATAAATAAATTAGATAAATGTTAAATTTTACAAAAATATTTTTATGTGTTTTTTTATTTGATTTTAGTGGTATTTTTTTTTAAGTTGTTCCCAACAGCAGTTATTTGCTACTGTTTGGTCTTACAAAATAATTGTAAGAACAAATATTTGTTTGCTCAAAATACAGACAAATATTTGTTATGGAGTAGTCACATTAAAAGCATTTTTGTTTGACACCAAACAAGTTTATTAGCTCAAAATCAGCTGTATCTGTTTGTCGCAAATAAATATTTTGTGGTCACATTACGGCAAACAAATATTTGACGTTTTTCGGCAAATGTTTGCCATATCTGATCGTACCTTAAGATACGCATGCAAACAAAATGTGAAATTTAAACAAAAATGGACTACAAGCGAAATGGACCTTAGAACAAATAATTTGCATTTAGTTCGAAAAAATCTGCAAGTGAATATGACAGTTTTGTCTTTTATCCATTTTTGGCCTTTAATTGGAAAAGTACTGTATAATGAATTGTCTAAAATCAAACTCTGTGCGATATGCATGTACATAAATTTGCATATCGCTTAAAATTATGGATATTACATTTCAAAACTTTTACAATATAATAAGGACACTGTGGGCTTATTTCGGTTAAAACAAAAAATAAAAATTATTGCAACAAAGTAAGAAATTTTTGTATTGAAATGGTCAGCTCCGGTTGCGAAGTGCGACAACTTTTGTTATATATTATAAATATTTTTAACTTATGTGTATCCCATTTTAAAACAATAAAAAAATTGTGGATAAGTTAGAAAAATTGGAATTAAAAATGATTTACTTACAATTTTGAAATGCGTTATACATGTAAAGAAATTTGCATTACTTTTAAGCATATGGAGATCCCGTTTTCAAACTTTTATAGTAATAGGAGGACATCTTCAGCTAATTTTGGCAAATAACCATAATACAAAAATGGCTCGATGTTAGAAAAGTTTTAATTTAGGTCATTTCTGATTTTGCAGATGAAATATTTTTATTATTGCTAATTTTTTTTCGAATCGATCAAACGATTGCATAGCTCTCAAGCATATGGAGATCCCGTTTTTAAACTTTTACAGTAGAAGTAGAACATCCTGAGCTAATTTTGGGTAAACAAATATAACAAAAAATTGGGTCGATGATAGAAAAATTTTAGTTTAAGTTGTAATATTAAAAACGACGAGACTGTTTTTTTTTCTTTGGCTGCTCAGAATTGATTGCCCCCTTATTAATAACTTTGTTTGGCTAAAATACTACTTATGAAAATAAAGGCCGTAATCATATAAAACGCAGCGCAACGCCAAATAATACATTGAAAGCACAAACAATGTCAAAAATATTTTGTAATATTGCTTCCTAAAATTTCAAACGATCCATTGATTGAGTCGTTGAAAATTTTAAAACGGTACATGAATTTCTGTTGAAAGCAACAACAAAATTTCAAAATATTTATGACATTGTTTGTGCTTTCAATGTATTCTTTGGCGTTGCACTGCGTTTTACATGATAAGGGCCAAAATTTAACCTAATTTTGAGTGACTTTACAAAAATTCACTCAATCACTTATTTTGTACTTAGAATTAACTTACACGCAAATCGACAGTATTGTATCAGGCAGAACAAATTTGAGTCATTTTCAATTATTAATTTGCATTGGTTTTAGTGGTGTATTGTGTAGTCAAGAATGTGCTAGTTCAGCATAACTGTAAAAATGTACGTTGAACTTCTGTTGTCAACATGAGTAAGCAAACGTTGACTGTTGTTTATTTAATAATATCAAATCGCGACAACGTACGATAATTTTTTAGTGGAACTGACCTGTCTTAATAATATTTGTTTACTTTTGGTAAGAATGTATTAATAATAATTTTGTTTATAAATGAAAGAATGTATGTACCAATGAAAGAATGTATTATTTAATGAAATGTATGGATACACAACAAGGTCATTTTGGGATTTGCAGGTGAACATTTTTATTTTTGCTAATATTTTTTTTAAACGATCAAACGATTTCCTATAAGAACCACTTTTTTTAATTTTTTTGGTTTATTTAGTTTGAAACAATTATTAAAAAAAAAAAAAATTTAAACGGCAACACCCTATAACTTAACAAATAAACATCACGCAGAAAGTTTTTGGCACAAAGATTTATGTCTATTAAAAGTATAGTTATACCAAATATAAAGGAATTTCGGCAAAATATGTTTTTGCGTTGGCCGCTTTACGAAAAATGCCTGACATTGTAAATTTGATCTCTTAACATTTCTTGATATCTCAAAAATCAGACGTATTAAGTTTCTGTAATTAACTACTTTCTTTAGAGACAGAGTCATAGATTCAAATTTTTTTTCAGGCGAAGGGTGTAAAAAGATTTATGGAAACTCCTCTCTTTACTTAATTTCATGCCTGACTCCTGCAAGCAAAATTATCATAATAAAGTTTAAGTCAAAGCATATTTTATTTATTGAAAGCTTTAACTCTTTTTTTCTCCAAAAAATCTGTTAATTTTTTTTATATTATTTGAAAATAAAACGAAATGAAAATAAATTCAAATTATCTCCTTTAATCCTGCCCTTATACCAAAAAAAAAAAAAAAAAAATAACTAAACCATTTTTTATGTTTTGCTTTCCTACACAGAAAACATGATGTCGAATGTTATCCCATCCCGAATGCATTAAATCCCTGTGAAGATGTCATGGGATATCAGTGGTTACGTACATCTGTATGGATTGTGGTCGGTTTGGCTGTCATTGGAAATGTTGCTGTTCTCGTTGTGATTCTATCGATAAAGTAAAGTGACTAAACAAATTTTGCCTACACTGTCTGTTTGTTGCATGAGAATTTCTGTAGTTTTAATCCAAAAAAAATATTCATGGTAGTTTTTTTTCTTGTACTTGCAGAGCTGAAACACCATCAGTGCCACGTTTTCTGATGTGCCATTTGGCATTTGCTGACTTGTGTTTGGGCTTATATTTGCTTTTAATAGCATCAATTGATGCCCATTCCATGGGTGAATATTTCAATTATGCTTATGATTGGCAATATGGTGAGTATATCGTAAGAGTTTTCCACTTTACTAACTATGAAATATCGTTTGATTGCGGCAAAAGAATACTCAAGGTATTATTGATTTCTGATTATGAAAACGAGTTTATACATTTGGCATTGAAAGTAGGATAATTACTAGAAAAAGCAATACATTGAAAGAATGGAATAGTGTGTATAGTAAAAAAATGAGTGTTTTTCCAAAATGCATATAGAAAGTTTTGGTTCGAACGTATATTCGAAAATTATACTTGTATTTAAAATCATTTTAAATTAAATACACACCCAGCTAGCATAGCCCGTTTGTTAGACGATTATGTTCAATATACAATTCCTAAAAGAATCTGCTGTACATATTTTTTTTTTAGTTTTCAAAAAATTTAAATATGTGTTCAAACAGAACTGAGTCGAAAACACATATTCCATACAATTAAAAATGAAAATTTGTTGTAGAAAGCCGTCGTGAAATAAAATCTCTTTTATTTTGTCAACGTTATTTCTTATATATAACACGGGTCAACACAAAATTTGTCTTTGCCTTTGAAGCAAAAAATTTCGATATTTTAGGTCGTAATTAGACGAAAAAAATATATGGGTAATTCCATGTCAAATCGACCAATAGTGGGACCCGACCCCTTTCGACTTGAATGAAATTTGGTGTGAATCCTAAAATAAAAATGTTTAGGAGAAACTTGAAGAACACATCACACGGCCTCCTTTTCTTTTCTCATTAGTAAATTGCTTCAGAGCGAAGCCAAATAATGTATAAAACAATGTCTTGGAGATGTAACATGACAATAAGTGTACTTTTCTTTAAAAGTGCCCACATTGAGCAGCAACAAAAAATGCAACAAATAAACATAAAAAACTTTATCAATGTCGTTACTTTTTTTTAACACCTAAAATCACACAAATCTGATTTAATAAATACTCATTGCTTAAAATTACAATATTAAAATTTTATTTAAAGATTATTTTTAACATGATTCCCTTTATAATAAACCTTTGAGTTCTTTTAATTGCAAATTAAAATAAATACACACGAATTCAACTTAACACACTTTATTGAAATGATGTTCACAAAATTTAACCACTATTGTAAGTATCGATCTGAACCGTTTAATGTCTCCAATCAAAACTAAACTAAATTTTCATGAGTTAGCCTGTATTTATAGTTCAAAACTATTCCTAGTTTATTCAAGAACCATCTAGTAGATTCTAGAATGTTGTGTTCGAATTATTTAAGGATAACTGTTATACATCTAAATCTAAAGTCTACAATTAAAATTGCTAGAAAATTCAGTACAGTGGCGCTCATAATAATAGGCGCTAATATGACATAAAATTATAATTTACAAGATAACTTATAACTAAAACCAAAAATAATTCTAAGATAAATCGAATTTCGTAACAATATATTAAAAAAGAAAAAAAAAAAAAACACCTTCTTCAAAGTTTCAGGATTTTTAAAGAATGGTTTGACGAATTACATAAAAAAATCAGCCAAAAAAAAAAAGGTTTTTGACTTAGTCCATTTTTAAAATTTAATATTTTGTATATATGTATATCATTTAAAAAAAAAATAAATTTTTTTTTAATATATTGGTTGTAGCCGGAAGTATTCTCTTTAAAATGACATACAAATCATCTTCGTATGTGCAGTAGTTGTTGAGATATTGAAAAAATAAACTCAACACATTCGGCTAATTCGGCGAAATTACGACATTTTGAAAATGACGTAACTTTAGAAAAAAAAAATTTAATTTTTTTTCGTTTATATATGTTTCTTATAGAAGAAAGGAACCTCAACACCGAATTTCATTCAAATCGAAAAAGGGGAAAGATTGCTTTTGTATTTAGGAGAATGATTGAACGATATTTTTCAAAATCTGTGTTTTAAATTTCTAATTGAAGATGAAACCATTCAAATAAATATGTTTACTAAGTTTAACTATCAAAATAACTTACAAAAAAGGTGGGAAATAATTAAAAAGTGCACGCTTTTAATTTTTCTTTTATGTTCATAACTACTTTCTCTCAATAAACCCCAAATAGAGTCTTTGGTCGAAGCTCATAATGTCCTAATGAAAACGTTCTCCTTGCTCTTCTGAATACCACACCATATTGTTTTTAAAGTTATTTAAATGAGCAGGCAGCATAATTTTTTTTTTTTTGGCTAGGACCAGCACACAAAGGATGACCCCTACAGATTCAATGCGTTGTGTTGGAATTAGAAAAAAAGGTTATGGAAAGGAGAATAGAGGGAGTAGTGCTTGTGAACTTTTGACATATGCACTTTTAATGACATTCTGCATCCCATGGCCTTACAATTTTATTTGAAATATCCGCATCTAACTTTTAGTAGTTTTCAGCTTTGCTATTTGCCAAAAATATAGAAACTACTTCTTTAAAACTGCTCCAACTTGCTTTTTGAATACGATTCCAAAAACATTAGAAATTGTTCATCGGCGAAAATCTTTTTAATTTGCAGACCAACAAAAACTACAGATTTAACTTTTGCTTCTCATAACTCCGGGAAAAACTTTTTCAAGTATCCAAAAGCTTCTGAGGTTTCATCCAGTTTTTTAATAAATTATTTCATCAACACTTATTTTATGTTCAGAGGTGGCATTAACACTTATACGTTGAATATAGTGCTAAGCTTCCGCTCTGCTATCCCATAAGCACAGATACCACGAATACTTTGCATATGCGCTCTGCAGTTCTATTAAAAATCCCACCATTTTAAAATCTTCATTCAGCTGCCAGTTATTCTCGCGATACTTTACAGATTCAAGTAATCATTTTCTTTCAGATGTACTGAGTAAGCGATTGGAAGAGAAGGGTACTAATTTTCGTTTTTTAAGTTTTTTTTAGAGCTTTCAATAAAATAAACGCCATTCGTTAGGAACACAGCGTATGCCAATTTCTTCGGATGTACCTTTAATACCTTTCCAAAAATCAAAGTCCATCTTCTCTTGTGAAAAACGTTGAAAATGTTTCATGCCTAGTCCGCTGATCCGTGATATACAATGACATACAAATCATTTTCGTAACTGCAGTAGTTTTTGAGATATTGAGAAAATAAGCTCAACACATTCGGCTAATTCGACGAAATTATGACATTTTGAATATGACCGTAACTTTTGAAAAAAACATTTTTAATTTTTTTTCGTTAATATATGTTCTTTATAGGATGAAAGGAACCTTCACACCAAATTTCATTCAAATCGAAAGGGGTTGGGTCCCACTCTTGGTCGATTTGACATGGAATTACCCATATATAAATTGTTATATTAATAACCGTATTTTACACCTTCAACTCGACAACAATCATACCAAGGTGTCCACACAGTTTTCGTTATTATTATTATTTTAATTCAATGGCTATTTGTACAGATAAAATAGCTATTAACGAAAAGAAAATCAAAGATGCGAATAAATATAAGCAATATATTCCCAATGAACATGACCCTGTGACGGAAGCAGAATGGGACGATTCTTATGAATAGTTAAATATTTAAGCCATTTCTAATTAAAATGCTTATGAATAATAAAAAAAATCACATTTCGCTAATGTAATGACCGAATCTTGTATTTATAAATATAACGTGTTCTTTCACTTGTATTGCTATTAAGTGCAGAAAGGGGTTTACTTCATGTACCTTATTTGAGTATTGCTAAGAAACTAGTGTAAAAATGTTATATTAGACAACTTCAAATAAAAGTCTGTTGACCCTCTACGAGATCAGAATATAAAACTTGCATTTGTTATTATCTATAATTAATAACACTGTTTTAATTAATTATCTCAAAATAAATGTTTTTAAGTAGTTCCCCTTCTGAACTCAGCTGTTCAATTATGATTCACTGTTTTTCTTTTCAAAAACTTCCGAATCAAAATCATCTGATTCATCGCCAATGCAATTTTGTTTTACATGTTGGTTGTATTTAAAATTAATTTTGAGAAAATGGACAAAATTTGTCAGAGAAAACTGCATTATAATTTAATTGTGTATTTATGCTAAGAAGAGCTTCCAATAACTCATACTGCATTATGTTGCGAATTTCGGTTTTCATCATATTCATTACACAGAAATAAATTACAAATTCATTTTAATTAACGAATTCAAAGAATCAAGTAAACAATTTGTTGAATTTGCACATATCACCAAAATTATTTTATAGCCCTGTGGGAAATTTGTTTCAATTGTTCCAACATACTGGTCCTGGGATTTGGAAAAATAGAACAAGTACTAAAAGGAAGAACTAATGGCCAGTGAAAGGCGAACTTATTATTTAACTGGTATATAAAGAACCAAAAGGTAGAAAAATTAATTAATTACAGTACAGTATTCACCGGTGGTGTGACACATTTTTTGGGACTTTCTAAAATTTCGGTCTTAAATTCAGTTCTAGGACTTGTTTTATTGAAATAATTCTACATTTTATTGAAATAATACTCCGTTCACTGAGAAAATGAATGTGTGACTTGTCATATGGTGGCTGTTAGGTGTCAATTGACCCCCTCCAATGACAACCCCATATAAAAGTGGTAGGTCCATTCATATAAAGTGTTAGAACTAGAACCGGTCTCTATCACCAAAGACCTATCACAGTTTTCCCAACATCCACGTAGCAGATCCCGCCCCCGTAACGTCAAATCAAATGAAGTATGCCGGTACCACCGCAAATACGGAGACAAAGCAAAAAATGTTTGAAAACAACAACAACACCGTGCAAAAGTCACATTAGCAGAATTAGTAAAGTAAACTTTGTCAGTCCAAAAGCACTTATTAAAACAATTTATCTGTGGTCCAGCCAGACCATAAGGTGCACTAAGCGAACTTTTTCTTGTGGGAGGGTTTTCGTGCTCTAGATATGATACAAATGATTCCAAATTTGATTTATTCAATTCAGGACAACTTACTTGTAGAATTCATAGCATTCGTTTATTAATACTTTTGCTTAGGGTTGCCATTCGTACTGTTTTTATCAGTACATGTACTATTTTTTGTTAAAAGTACTGATTTATGCATTACAAGCAAATCAGTACGCAAATGTACTGATTTTTTCATTAATGTACTATTTTTGTACTGTTATTATATATTAATTTTGTCCAGTATATAGTTTGTCATATTGTCAAATTTTTTTTTAATTCCTATGCTAATGCCGAGTAAGTACGAAAAAAGAAGACAGTAGAAGAAAAACGGAAAGTGTTTTTACATGGTGGTGCTTTTACGAATTTGAGGAAATGTGGAATGTTATTTCTTCCATTCCACATTAAAACACTTTTACAGAACGAGTCTTTAGTTTTCAAAGTTGAGAAAAGAGAGAAACAGGCTCCTAATATAAAACCTAGAAAGTGACTTGCAGATAAAGATAATCTTTGGTTATAGTTGTAATGAGTTTTACAATTTCTTGAAGACTGAAGACAGGAAAGAAGTTGTGGGCAATGTACAAAAAGGCCATTAATATTTTTAACTTGTAACATTGTATATTGTATATATATTATTTATAAAAATCTATAGTGTAAAATCGTCTGAAAAACGATTGTGCCTTTTACAATAATTACAATTAATAATAGTAATTATGTAGTTTTAAATCACTTTTAAATAAATTTTTTAAATTATTTTGAAGATAAATACATAACAAGCTTGCTTATCTCAAGTGTTTAATTTGTTTTTTTAACATTGTTGTCCTTATATCTGTAGCTTGGTGCAAAAAGGCCAATGTCAAATAATTCATTTTTGAGAAAAATTTAAATTTTAGTTTTTTATAGAAGAGTTCTAAGTGAAATTGGCTAGCAAACCCCTTTAGAAGCTGTTCTCGGTTATATTAGACATTGGCTGTATCCGCAAAATAAAAAGAGGTTCAGCATAGCCCTTTAATTGCAAAATGAAATTAATTATGCTGGTAGATATATCAAAAAACTACTTTTATTTAATTTTATTCTGACCTTTATTCAAAAAATATAATAGAATAAAGGAAATAAAATTTCAAATATTTGCTAGGTGTGTCCGTAGGTTAAGAAAAGACCTAATGCAACAATTAAGTCAAAACAGCAAAATAATGACATTGACCCTTTTAGTACCAAGCTTCAGACGAAATTTTGCTTTTAATAAAATAAATGTTTCTTTGAAAAATATTAAACCAAGTTGCTAACAAGAAATTAAGAATCGAATTTTTAACAACTTGTTGTGTTTTAGATTTTTTTGTTTTTTACTTTATATTCCCGCTAAATATATATAAGGAATTGAATTATGTACTATTTTGAAAAAATTCAGGTTTACCCAGGAAAAACTTTTTGAATTTGGGTAATAGGTCGTAGTTATTTCATACGTTACCTGGTAAGTAGTTGTCATTACAATTGTCATTATTCTGAAAACCTCAATAAGTACTTGCTAGTAATGACCTCAGTAAGTACTTTTCACTACTATTATTTTCAGTTATGACTATTTACTTACTAATAACCAGCTAAATAACTACTTATTAATTGTCTTGTTTTCAGTACTGAATATTTACTTACTGGTATTTAGCCCCATAACTACTTATTAGGTCTATTAACTAGCGCCACTTAAATAAAAACTAGTTATTTTTTGGCTTCTAGTAAGTATATTGCAAGTACTTACAATACAACATACTGGTAGTTAAATAATAACTAGATATTTTGTGACTTCTAGTAAGTGTATTGTAACTACTGAATTCTGTGGACAACTCGAACAAAAATAAGTAGTTATTCAGCCGAAAAATAAGTAGTGTTTATATTTCTCCAACATTACTTGCCTACTTACCAGGTAAGTAAAGTTTTTGCTGGGTATTAATTAAATTTTGTCACTGTTCAAATTATAGCATGAATTCAAGTTTTGTTTTTAGAAAGATTAAAGCTTTTTATTACTCGTAATATGCAATATTATATTAAAAAAGTTTATGTACTGTTTTTTATGCAATTGTACTGATTTTTTTTCTCTTATGTACTGATTCCTCAGATTTAAAAACTGGCAACCCTACTTTTGCTACAAAAAATATATTGCATATGAAAGTCAAAAATGGTCTGGCCAGATTATGTAGGACATCTAAGGGTTAAATAATAATACAGACAATGCACATCCTTGACGAACTCCCTTGTTAATCGGGATGCTGGTTGGAATTGTTCTGACTATATTATTCGAATACAGAGCTTTATTGCACATCATGCCATTGGAATCATTGTTAAGTGTTATTCTTGAAACACTTAAAATTTATTGGGCTGTCACTAAACTGAATATTATACACAGAACAAATTATAAGTAGTTTTTTATCAATTAAAATAATGGCTTAAAAAGTATTTAAATTTAATAAATGTGATAATTGAATCAATTATTTTTTTAGTTGCAAGAAAATTAAAAATATAATTTTGATTTAATTAATATTTTAGTTTTTTGAAATAAATTTTAAATTTAAATATAAATTAAATAACAAAAAATCTTAATTGATTTTTTTTGTTTGAAATAAAATAATTTAAGCTTGTAGAATTGTGGTTAGGAATTGCCAAACCTGAGCTATATTTAATTAAATCAATTAACACATTGCTTAAAATGGCAAAGTTTTTTGATGGCTTTTTTACATAAAATAAAAATATCATTTATTGCAAATAATTAAAATATTAATTAAATAACAAAAAATATTAATAAATTATTTCGTTAAAAATTGCTTGAAACGGCAAAGGTTTTTGATAATTATTTTAACAAATAGAATCTGGGAATTTTAGTTCTCATATTGAGTTTTAATTTTCATTACAATTTTTTTTTATTTTAATTCGAATGTGTATTATAAGTCAAATTTACCATTAAAAAGGCTTTCATACTTTAATAGTCTTATTCCTTCAAAATATTTCGGGAATATTTTCTAAGCACTCATTTTCTATCACAATTTTACTTTTTTGTATATTTCTTTTACGAGGCTTACTTAAGCTATCCTTTGGCTAGCAATGAAGTAAATTGTACAAAAATAACAATTGATTTATTACATAGAATTACTCAATAATTCATTAAATCAATAATAATAAATTAAGTTGAACGAATATTCCAAACCCTTATTCTAGTTAGTACACAAATGTAGCAGTCTTCTAATTTCTTGATATGGAAACTCTCCTTTCCTCTTTCAGTTTCCTCTGCATAATTATTTAGTCTATTTTTGTCTTCATATTTGCAGGTGCTGGTTGCAAAGTGGCTGGTTTCCTTACGGTATTTGCCAGTCATTTATCTGTCTTAACATTGACCGTTATAACAGTAGAACGTTGGCTGGCGATAACTCATGCCATGTACTTAAATCATCGCATTAAAATCAGGCCAGCAGCTTATATCATGATTGGCGGTTGGATTTACTCTGTTGTTATGTCCTTATTGCCATTATTTGGTATAAGTAATTATTCATCGACAAGGTAAGTAAAAGCAGAAAGACATACAACCCCGTAAAATAAATAAGTGCAGGAATTTCTTACAAGATTAAAAATAATTAGTTTTATTTTTTTTTTGCTAATTCCTTTTTTTAGCATTTGCTTACCCATGGAGGATAGAGATCCCTTTGATACTGTTTATCTGGTAGCCATTATGGGTCTTAATGGTATAGCGTTTTTTATTATCGCAATTTGTTATGGGCAAATTTATTTGTCTTTGGGTGAGGAGACACGACATGCTCATGGCAATTCCAGAGGTGAAATGAGTGTGGCCAAGAAAATGGCTTTACTGGTAAGATACATTTTGATAAGATTTATATTTAAGTAACATTTTTAACTAATTGTTAAAATTTTTTTTAGGTTTTCACCAATTTCGCCTGTTGGGCTCCCATTGCATTTTTTGCTTTAACTGCTTTGGCGGGTTATCCGTTGATAAATGTAACAAAATCAAAGATATTATTAGTGTTTTTCTATCCCCTAAACTCATGTGCAGATCCTTATTTATATGCCATTTTAACCTCTCAATATAGACAAGATTTGTATACCTTATTAGCCAAGTGAGTTACTTGAAGAGAATTAAATTTAAAAAAAGAAGAATTTATTTTGTCTCTTAATATCTTGTTTCTTTTAGATTTGGCCTTTGCAAACAAAAAGCTTTAAAATACAAAAACAGCATCTCATTTCCGGGCACAACAAATTTCACCTGCTCCGTTCAACGCGGCTCTCTGATACCAAAAACTCAACAAAGTATTACCCCACCTGAGTCTCAAACAATGCTAAAGAACAAAGAGGATTTTGTATGAAAGTGGCCGAATCGTGGGAAGGCGAAAGATTTCGAAACTGAAACAGAAATTGATAACGAAATCAAATGAAATGTGTAAAATAGAGATGCAAAACGAAAGACAAAAACCAAGTGATGTGATGTCCAAAGTAACTGATAAATATGAGAAAATAGTTTAAGCCTAGATATGTAGTTATATCTAATCAAATTTATTTTTAAAATTAAAATAAACCAAGTTTTATGTGTATATATTAGTTATATGTATGTATGAATCTATGTAATAATGTATCTATGTATCTATATATACGAATGAAAGTCTGTAACAGATATTGATAAAATCGTAGATAGAATTGATTTAACAAAAAAATGGATTGTATTGATTTAAGAAAATTTTATATGTTAAAAAAATATTTATTTCAAAATTGGCACAAACTCTTTTGAGGTAAATATCAATTCCGAGATAAAAAAAAATTTCTTTAAAAAAAAATGCCATTTGATTAAAACCCTGTTTTATGTCGAATAAGCAGCAAACGGGTCCCGTCTTACGAGCATATGGTCCTACACGTAAAGAAACCCCATTTCTCTACACAGAAAAAATTATCAGTAGGTTTTTTTTTATCACTTAAAAAAATTGTTTACAAAGTATTTCAATTTAATTAATGTGATATTTGAATCAATTATTTTTTTGGGTGAAAGAAAATTAAAAATATAATTTTGTAAGTTCTTAAAATATTAATTAAATATAAAAAAATCTTAATTGATTTTTTCGTTTAAAATAAAATAATTTAAACTTGAATAATTGTTTTTGGGAACTGTCAAAACCTGATCTATATTTGATTAAATCAATTTACACATTTTTTGAAACGGCAAAGTTTTTTGATAATATTTTTAATTGAAATTTTTGATATTTTAATTAGGCTAAATGCCCGTAATTTCTACAAAAAGAAATCTAGCTGTGTATAGAAATCTATGGTGTAAGTGCTGCCATATTTTAAAAGAAAACTAGAGATAAAAACACGAAGGCAAACAAATGTTGAAACAGGTTAATATACCTGTTAGGTACGAACACGACCAGCTATCTTTTTGTAGAAATTACGGGCATTAGTTCATCAAATTTAAATTTCATTAAATTATTTTTAGTGAAGGAATGAATTTACAACATGAAATTAATTAAATTTTTTTTTGATAATTTTTGACTGAACTCGGGTCGAATTTACATGTTTCGATAATAACCACATTCCAATCATCAGAATTCTTTGCGTTCTACCGTTTGCGCCACATCTTTAACCAATTGTATTGGTAGATCGAAATTTGCTGTAATTGATTATCAATTTTTCAATTTTTTTTTAATGTTTTTATCTTTCTTCTTGTTTTTCTTACTTTTTGTCAAGACTTTATCTTGAAAACTTAGGTACATTTGTTTTTTATGTTTTTTTTTTTTTGTGTTTTTTTTCTAGTTGACCTTTCTTTGTACAACTTGAAAGACAAATGTAAACCTATATAATCTTGTGTCATAGCTATTTTATAACAATTATGATTTTTAATTGAACTGTTGGTTTAATAAAAATTAAAAATATCATTTATTGAAAAAAAAAAAATATTCTGAATTTTAAAATTTTTACAATTTTTAGTAATTAATATAATCATTTTGGTAATAGGTGCAAAATCAACAACTTTTGTCATTCGGATCCATAATTTTCCATAGGCCCCATTTAAAGCCTACTCTCAGAAAACAGTTTAGTACGCCATAAACTAGAACGAGTAAGTTTTTTTTTTGTAGCAGAATTTTCTCTTTCGTAGTTTCACATAAAGTCACAGAAAAAAAGTTGTGAAGATCGGTCAATGATTAATACACCTAAAACCGTAACAGATATAAATATTGTAATAAATTTGGTCCAATTTAACTTCAAATGGCCAGAAATATTACCATGCAATTTTGTAAAAATCGGTCCATAATTTACCTTATGTTCTATACTAAGCAGCCTTCTGAGAACCACTTTAAAACTAAAAACACTGTAACCAATTTCACTTCTATATCGAAATTTGTTCTAATTTAGGTTTTATAATACCAGAAATCACTCCACAGAATTCCCCTATCGAAAATAATTTTGGATCGGTTAAACTGTTACGAGTTATGATATTTAACTCAAATTTGCTCAAAGTTAAAGTTATCTTTATTGAGCCTTTTCCAACGTTATAAAAAGTACAGGTAAAAAATAAAACAAAACGAACACCTAAGACTATAATGTGATTCTGTGAATTTGGTATATATTTGGTGATTAGAGATAATTTTTAATATTTTCTGTGTTTATGTTCACCTCCAACAAAACTCTTTCAAACAAAAAATTTTTAAACATATTAAAGTCACTTTAACCAAATTTTTTTCACCGGCAACAGCTTTATGGTTAAATAAAAAAAAAAAACAAAAAATGGTTGCCTCCAAACATGTTATGGTTAATAATAACAAAAATATTATAATAAAAATAGGTTTTGATATAAAAAACATAACATTTTCCTTTTTAACAAGAGCAATCAATATGTTACGGTTGAAAAAGAACTGTACTATTCGGGTATGTGATGGAAATCGATTTGGAAAACGAAACGAATTGAAACCGATACTATCGTTTTTAGAATCTTTTAAAATTGATAGTGATTTATGATCACTTAATCCAGAATCTGGATTAAGACAGTCCAAGAGATTTGAGAATCTTTCCAGTGGCAGGGTTGTTAGGCTACTTCTGCTTGAGGCTACTTGTTGGGCTACTTACGGAGCACTGTGGTCTAAGACACCATCAGTTAATAATGGGTAATGTTGGTACCAAGATATGCAAATTCTGTAAAGTTGATGACAAAACCTCTAAACATCTCCTCTGCCGCTGTCCCGTCTTGGGGACTTCCACCTGAACATTTTTCGGTGGGCAAATGATGAGCCTTACTTATATTTATGATCTTTCACCGGGTAGGGTTATAGGCTTTATACACAGCCTATGCACGCTGCATAAAATATCCTCTGGGTCGCGGTGCGTTTGGCCTTCTACATATCTTGGGATTTTCCCATGTTATTTCTCGTCTGCAGGAAACAGAGTCTCTGAACAGAAAGAATTAAAAATTGTCTCTAGTCACCAATATCATACCAAATTCATAGAATCAAGCAAACGATTTGTTGATTTTACACCTTTTACCAAAATGATTATTTTGATTACTAAAAATTGTAACAATTTAAAATTGTGAATATTTGTTTTTTCAATAAATGATATTTTTAAATTTTATTAAAAAAAAATGATCAAAAAACGTTGCCGTTTCAAACAATGTGTTAATTGATTTAATTACATACGTATATCTTAGGTTTGGACAATTCCCAACAAAAATGCTTCAGGTTATTCCTTACTTCTGTTTTTCCTGTAAATCAATTAAAATAGGTAATCATTCGTTCAAAAGCAAATTTCGATCTACCAAGGTAAAATACTATTTGGTCTAAAGATTGATGTTTGCCTATTGACGTTATCCGTCGTCAATGGCGATGAGGGTTAAACGGCAAACCCCTCTGAAGAGATTGTGTGATTACAATCGAAACTGTTCTGGGCAGCCTGTCCATGAATTTTAATTAATTTCATGTTGTAAAACTCCTTTCTTCATAAAAATAATTTAATGAAAATTAAATTCAATGAACTTAAGCCTGATTAAAATATCGACATTTGGATTAAAAATTTTTAATTTTCTTTCAACTAAAATAAAAAAAGATTCAATTATCACATTAACTAAATTGAAATACTTTTTAAATTATTTTTTTTTATTGATAAAAAACTCCTGATAATTAGCTCAAATGTGTGTGTATTAAATAATATTGAGATAATATTTTATTACCGAAAGCATGATCGGGTGGGCCTTGATACTATATAAGGACTGAGTAAAATCGAGCGTGTTTGAGGAAAACAGCTTCTTTTGTATGAATATAAATGCAAATAAAGGGTCTTCCAATAGGGACTTATTTAGACTCTTGATAAGCCTAGGCTATTTTGTTGAAGTTCTTTCTCACAAATTGCCTGCAATTTATTCAGTCTGTTGCGCCAAATCACCATAACCGGCTATAGCATACAAGCTCACCGCAATTTTCCTTCTTACCAAACTATTTGAAAATGGCGTTGGCGAGACCAGCATCCTAAATATTGAGCGCTTTACGTTTTTGATTAACAGATTCTGTTCTCCTTAATAAAAGGAAATGGACAAAAACGACTTATGGTTTCAATAGGAAGGCGTTACTTTCTAAACAACTCATGCCACATGATGTGAAATGGATACTGAGATCGTGCGATCATATTTTTTTTCTGTGGAAGTTTTCTTAAGCTGCAGATTTATGCGAGAATTTTAAATCAAAGATAAAATATTACCAATCGCATTTATCAAATTTTGCATGAATTACACTGGTTTACAGTCAAAAAATACCAAGAACACCACATGCCTAGATAAGTTAATTGGGACCTCCTGAACACGAAAAACGCTGTAATTTTTTTTTCTTTTTGTGTTTTCAGTGTATGGTCCCACTCAAACCCTTGTGGAGCCCAACCGAAAAGTCTGATCGAGGCTGCAAATTTCTATCTGATAAGAAATGGCTGAGTTATGGCACCTCAAAGTTCAAAAATTAAAGCGTTTTTCGTGTTCAGGAGGTCCCAATTAACTTATCTAGGCATGTGGTGTTCTTGGTATTTTTTGACTGTAAACCAGTCTAATTCATGCAAAATTTGATAAATATTGGACTTTTCGGATGCCTTCGGCGCGATGGAAATTTGCACAATGTTTAATTCCATACATAATGGCTAAATTTTATTCCTTTCTCAAATAGGACTAATTATACTAATAGATGTTTATTTAAGCGATAAAAAGTTCCAAAACTTTTTGTATCGTGCTCATTGGCGCATTTTTCGAGTTGCTTGGAACTGTTTTCTTCAAGTTGGTTAGGTTAGGTTCCACGTGCAGCCATCGAGAGACAACTCACTTGGTTCCTTCAGCGGTCCCTTTGTGATACCCAGCGGCAATGCCCATCCCATAGAACAGTTACTCAGATGGCGTCACTGCAGAGTTAAGCCAATTCATCTTCCTAATGAAGAGAAGAAGCAATCTAAGTTTTATTGTAGATAGATCCTCCAAACAGAAAATCACCGGCTCTCCCAGGTATTTTTCCCTAATGCCACGTAACCCAGGGCATTGACAGAGAAAGTCAAGCACAGTCTCCTCTTCCTCCTCATCATGACAACTTCTGCAGTAGTCGTTAAATTCCAGACCCATTCTCCTAGCATAAGTCCTTCAAGTAGGTAGAATAAAATTATCTCTACACAATTTTTTGCATTCCGTTGAAATTTAAAGTTTTCTTAAAATTTTACTACAGATTAAGTTTATTTAAAAAAAAATTCTTCTAAAAGTATTTGCAATGTTTATAAACGTACAACAAATAAATGTATTAGTTATGCTTAATAAAAATCAAGCATAATTTTTACAGCGAGGGTATTCAAGCAGTTCGATATGATAACACGAAGGTTTTAATGTGATGAATATTTCTCTATATCTTGGGGTCTGAGTAAAAAAAAATTGGTTTCTCAAACCTCGAATGTCGTACCTATTCTTTTGTATATATTAAACTTACATAATTATCCATGTTCTGGAAATCAAATTCGGGTGAAATTTAAATCGAACAAATTTTTAAAACGATTCTTTTTTAAAGGTTCAAAAAAATATTCCGTTTTATATACTTCATGCTTTGAGCAATTCCTATTTTTATTTAGAATAACTATAAAAATCATGAAGAACTACGGCAATTTAAAAAAAAATCTATTGAGAATTTCCTTCGATTTCGATTTCCAGAACATGGCCATGAGCACACCTGCGTGGTTTTTACTCAGTTTTCTTTATTTTTATGAGTAGGCGTTTTTGCAATTTGGTACAAACCGTAAAAATAAAAACTGATATCTTGTGTTGTGACATTTGTGACCCCAATCAAGCTGCATATCTCAGCGGCGGCTTATATGTTTAAAAATGATATTATATTAATTATATCGATCGGCTTCGATTTGTTCCTCTGATAATGAGTTTTATAAAGATGGTGTCATATCCCACACAGTCCGTGAGAAAATTCAATAACTGTGTAAGACATTTTCTGGTCATAACCTCTCTGATTACGGTGATCAGAATTGGTCCCCAAGATCGTGTGATTTAATTTTATAGATATTTGCTTACTAAGACTATTTTAATTCCAAAGTTTACAATAGCAAGCTCTGCAATCATTTGTGTATTACAGGAGTTTATTTTCTTATGCGTCCCATTAAAGCAAATTGATCATACAAAATTTTAACAAAAGAGAGCATAGATGCCCGCATAGTGCGGTAGGCTATAAGCACGTTTTTTTATTACTATGCTAATCCCGCTAAGCTCTTCGCTTGTCTGCAGGAGACCAGAGTCTTTGGCGGGAATCGAACCCGCAAGGCTAGTTGGTAAATGTGCTTAAGAAATTATTAAAAAATATAACATTTTAAAGACTTTCGGCAAATTGCTTTTTTCTTGGACTACTTTTATAGATAATTTCATTTACATACACACAGCGGCAAAAAAGATGCAATATCGGCTTTATATTTCCCTCTAGTACAGAAATCTTTTAAGGAATGTGTCCGTTAAGGGAGATTACGTCTTTTATTTTAGTATTTAAAATGCGAAAATTACTAGCGATTTTATTGCTATACCCATAACCAGGGCTGTGGAGTGGGAGTTGAAGTTTTTATACCGGAGTCGGAGAAAAGTACCCACAAAAACTCTCGCGACTACGCTTCAATTTTTCGGCATAACAAATTTCAAAAAAAATTTTCTAAAAAACGGCAAGTCCCTCCGAAGATATTGTGTGGTTAAATCGAAACTAGTCAGGGCAACCTGTCCATTAAAACCTGGGTTCAATTCTCAGCTCAGTCAAAAATGAAAAATTATCAATAAATTTTAATTAATTTCATGTTGTAAAATTCCTTTCTTCATAAAAATAATTTAATAAATATTAAATTCAATGAACTTAAGCCTAATAAAAATATCGAAATTTGGATTAAAAACCATTAACAGTTCAATAAAATTACCACAATACTAACTATTTTCCAAAATAATACTTCTTTGAAATTGGCGATTAAATAATTCAAATATAAATTTAAATTTAAAGATTTTAAAAGCACTGCATTAAAAAAAATCAGTTTAAATTTATATAAGGACCAGTCTTATATACATTTTGCATCAATGTAAGAGTAGGGGTCGGAGTCGGAGTTGCACTCGGTAGGAGTTGAAGTCGGAGTTAGAACTTCTTTTTCGACGCCTAGACAGCCCTGCCTATAATTAGGGCGTGGAATTTCATGCATTTATTGTTGGCAAATATGCCATACAAAAATCAGAATATGCTTTAACAATAAATAAAATGTGCGTGTATTATTTAAAGAAACACTGACCTGCATATTTTTTATTTTGACATACATTTTATTAGAATGAATTTTGTTTACAAATATCCAATTTTTGAATAGTAAACTTAATATTTATTATCTTAAAATTATGTAAATACTATAACATCAAGTGTTTAAAATTTGTCTTCTTGAAAAAAATGCTACAGAAATTCAATTTTGTCTCTAGGAATTCCAACCCATGCATTTTCTCTCTTTGGAACCAATTGTAGGTTATGTGTTTGACACTTCCTAAGCTGAGACAATTTAAAGATTTTTGCCAAACACAAAAACGTCCTGAAAAATCCTCAAAAATAACACAGCAGATAGACATCGAACGGTGATTTTGCCCATCGGAAATGCTACTTCATACATAAAAATAACAATAACTTAAAATTTTAATAAAGAGATTTATTGTCCCCAATTTTTTAAAACAATTTTTTAGCTACAGTTGCTTAATTTTGATAAAAAATGGCAAAAAAGAATAAAAACAATAAATATGCAAAAACTGATATAATACGCGAACTTATAGGCATTATTAAACACTATTAGTGAATTCACAAGGTATCCTAACATGTCATATTGTCAAAATGTCCTAATATTTCACAATGGTTTAAAAATATTGTTGTTGGTTTGTTAACAAAAAGTGTCTTAAATAAATAGAACGTTGCTTGCTGTGTTTATTGTGCAGTCGTAATTAATCAGAAAAGTCCAGCGCTGAGCGGCTGAGCCGTACAACAATATTTTTAAACCATTGTGAAATATTAGGACATTTTGACAATATGACATGTTAGGATACCTTGTGAATTGACTATATATGACAAAAATGCTTTAACGATAAAATATGCGGAAAAATTCACTAACAAATCGATGACATTTCTCTGCAAAAGTTGCAATTCAGATAAACAACTTAATCACTTTATATTTTAACCTTCAAGAAAAAACAAGAATTTGCATGAAATTTAACGCCCTTCCTATATCTATAGCTATCAGAAATATTCTGTAGCGGTAGGATGGAAATGAAAATGTTTTGTGGTTATTTAGATATTTTAACTATCACACAGAAAAAAATTCTCCAAAATTTTTCACCAATTAATGCATTATTCAAAAATAAAATTAGTTTTGATTAAAAATTTAATCATGTGAATAAAACGTTTAGTTAATGAATTAAACGTTTAATCTAGAGAATAAAACTTTTAATCAATTTTGTAGATTTTTTTCTGTATAGTTTTAAAAACAAATCATATGCAACATTTTCATCTGGAGTTCTTTTTAAATTTCTTTTTTAAGAATTTTATATTTAAGTAGGTGGTAGCTCAGGTAGCCTTTGCTGTTGAGACCGGCCTTTGAATTTAAAAAAGGGGTATAACATATCAGATGCTCGGGAAATAATCGCGTTTTCTTATACGATTGCGATGAAAATATTTTTTGTTTTTATTTGTTTAAATGCTAAATTCAACTTTATTCAACTTTACTGCTACATTATGTGGTACTTCAATTCTACTTCAATTGCTACATCACTTGCTACTTTTCCTGTCTCTAGTCTTGTTTCTTTAGCTTTTATGCTCTTATAAAAATTGATTTCAATAAAAATTTGTGATATTAATAAAACAATTAATTAATTTGTACCAGTAAACAAACTAATAGTATCAATTAAATATTTGTTGATATTAACAACATTTTCTGCAGTAATGCTTATGATATAAGTAAACGTTTAATTCACCTGATTAAAATTTTAATTAAAGCTGATTTTTTTTGATTAATCGTTTGGTAAAAACAAAAAATTGGCGATGAGTTTTTTATGTGTAGACTATTTCTATAGCTTCTACTTTTTCATTGTGTAAATAACAGTGGCAAACAAAAGGTATAAGCTTTACTATTCTTAAAATTTATTTTTTGTCTTTTTTTACTTAGAAACTGTAAAGGCTGCTGTAATGTAAGTTAAAATATGGCTCTAACTTCTCTGTATTTTTGTAATTTGGCTACGAATTATAGTAAAAAGAAAAAGTTTTGAGATATGTTCACATACTTTTGGAGCTCATAGTATAAGTGTAAATTAATATTTTTGCATTCGTTAGATGACTTCTATTAAATTTATATGTTAGGACTATTTATTATAGAAATATTTATACTTATAGATCTAAAATTATGTAGGTATGTTCTTATGTATCTTGTTATTTATCTTATTTAAATTATTTTAAGCTAATTACTTGTTTTAATGCGTGATTAAAAAAAGAAAATCAAAAGTAACTATTCTAATAAATATTATTTGATGATACATATTTGACATATTTGTATTGCTATAAATAATTAATAAATTGCTGTGGTAAATTTAAGACAAAATAAATAAATGTTTAAATTAAAATAAATAATCCAAAGGAATAATTTGTAAGAAGAATGAGTTTTTAAAAATATAACATGAATCGAAAATTTTTATTTGTCAAACAATTTTTATGTGAACAATTATTTTCTTTATCAACGACTACATAACGATTTTTGGGGCGGATTCATTGATAATCGAAATACAATTTTCAAATAAAACCAAATTAGGCCAACGTCCAGCTAATCCAAAAAAGGGTGAGGCTACAAACCCTGAAAACTACCGCCCAATAACAATTTGCTCTATACTCTTGAAGGTCATGGAGAGGATGATCAATCACCACTTGGTAAATCATCTGGAGTCTAATTCACTTCTGTGTAATATATAGTGCTTTAGCAGAACGTTGGAGTCGTTCTATTCACCAATTTGGAGAAAGCAAAATGGTTGCTTTAAATATTTCCCAAGCGTTTGTTCATGTGTGGCACGGTGCACTCGCTTCGAAGCTTATTGCTTTTGGTGTCGGTAGTGATTTCTCTCGATTTATATCGAGCTTTCTCAAGGACCACTCTATACGTGTTGTTATAGATGGGTTCTCATCGGAGGAGTGCCATTTAAATTCAGGGGTACCGCAATGCTCTGTTCTTTCTCCTACACTTTTTCATATTTTTCTTAACGACCTTATGGGTCTAACCCTCAATGCTGTCTATTCTTTCGCAGATGATAGCAGCATTTGTCATTCATTTTTCTTTAATCATAGACCAAGCCTTACTGAGGTTGAAGCTACGAGGCAGAATATGAACGACACACTCAATAAGGACCATATTACAATCTCCGAGTGGGGTCTTGCGAATAGGATCGATTTTAATGCTCGTAATACCCAATTTTGTATGCTGACCCACAGACGTCTAGTGGAGTCAGCGTTAGCTGTATCTATGGGAGGTGTAGCTAATGAGGAATCAGACACTCTTGATGTTCTGGGCACGAAAATTCAGTGTCATGTTCGCTGGAACCAGCGTTTCTTGGTTTCTTAAAACGGTGCAGGAACGAAAATGGAATACAACAGGTGTTGCAAGGTCTATCTTAAAGCTTCTGGATCGGGTGCAACAGAGCACGTTGAAGCTCATTAATGGCAGTAGGGTATGCAGCTCTTTTGACTCATTGGAGCATTGTCTGAATGTGGGTTGTATGTCATTGTACTATCGCTATTACCACGGCAAGTGTTCAAAGGAAATAGGCGAACTTATCCCTGATACGGGGGTACATGCCCGTAGTACTCGCCTTTATAGCAGATCGCATCTGTTCATTTTCGACTGTCTAATGTGTTGCAGAACGCATTAGAGAGAAGATTCGTTTCTCGTCCGAACTAGGCGTATGTGGAATGGACTCCTTGCAGAAGTCTTCCCAGTCGGGTACAATTTAGAAGATTTCAAATTAAATGTCCACAGACACTACTCCCTCTGACTGAAAAATTTAATACAATAAGTGATATTATTTTGGCATATTGAATTGATTTGACCGATAATTGATATATAATCAAAATTTCTTTTAGTCAATAATTTATTAAGAAAATTGAGTAGTTCATTTGCTAAGTTGAAAAAATCTGTAAAAGCGCCATTTTATTTGTTTTTTAAATTGCCTTCCTAAGCTATTATCTATTTCTGCAAAACTCTCTATATGGCTTGGCATTTCAATGTTAAAACACTGTTTTTATCTATTTTCTCAGAATTTTATTTATTTAACTGAGCGGTGTTTGCAAGTGGACAACTCAATTATAATAAAAACTTTATCAATCCAGTTTTTGTAGTGCATATTAATTTGCATATTTATGCCCACACCACAATAGTGGAGAGGGAATTATGCGTTTCTGCTGATGTATGTAACGCATAAAAATATTGACAGATCGACTTAGACTTTCTTAGACGATCTTATATTATCCGTCCGTCTGTCCGACTGGCTGGTTTTCTTTCCATGTAGCATCGTGCGTAAAGTACAGGTGGCAATTTTAAAGATAATTGAGCACATCCGTACATACATTTCAATTGTCATAAAAGGATGAAGACCTTTGAAATGGTGATAATCGGTCCATAATTTCACATAACCCCCATATAAACTTCTTTCCCGAATATTCTTTGTGCCCATAAACTATCCTATTATGTTGGAATTCAGATTAAATTTGATCCAAAATGAAATTTTTGCAACATAAATCGTCTTACCATTTTTTTTCCAATTAGTCCATGTTTGATAATAGCTCCAATACAAATAACGGCCCCGAAAATAACTTTAAGTGTTTTCATATCAATACCAACATTAATAGGGAAGTTATAAATGCTGGTATTGATGCAAAATTTGGCAACGATGACTTTTACAATAGAAATGTCAGGGAAAAATTTTGTACTGGTAAGTCATAAATTGACCAAATGTCCCATATAAACTTACAGTATATTTTAAGAAGAGCCTCAAAAATATTTTTTTATTTATTTTTTGTATTTGGAAACCTTTTTTTATAATATGGAAATTTAAAAAAAAGTCTCTCAAAAATGCCAAAATATGCATTTAAAACCAAAATATCGAAATATTTGAATTTTCACTAAAATATGCAACAATGTGCAAAAACAAATCGATTCCATTTTAAAGCAAATTTATTGATGCGGAAAAATAGTTGGTCGACATCATTCGTACACTATCTACAAAAAACATGCATTTGCATGGAAATCGCAGCCCTATTTATGACTGACGTTTACGTAATTTTTAAATTTTTTAGACCGCATACGCATAAAATGTATTAAAAATCTTTTTAAAGTAATTTTATAGCACAAAGTTTTTGTGCTTCATTAAAGAGATAACCGTTAAAAATAAAATTTTTGTTTAATTTCAAAAAGCTTTTATTAAAAGCTTTAAATATGGTTTGTGTCTTAAATAGAAAGTATAATTGTCTTCAACCCAAACAAAAGAGACAGGGTGGTTTTGTATGATTTATTTAAGAGCAAGTAATAATGTTTTATTCCGCTATGACAAATCGTTGGCACCAGCCACCAAAAATTTAAGTTTTTCAGGAGTGTAATTAAAATGTGTTCTTTAATAAATTATAAACCAATCTTCATGTAATATTGCATAATAATCTTCAGTTTTCTGAAACTAATTCGGACATGATTTTATTTTACTTACCTAGTGTACCAGCAAACAACAGCAAAATATCTTTACAATACACAGTACAATACACAAAAAAATAACAATGTTCTGCCAAATGATTGTTGAAGAGGGCAAAAAAAGATATACGTGTATCGGCGTTTTAAAAGTTTTCATCTGAAACTCATTTTACGGAGGAACATTACAAGCAACATTGTGTTAGTATGCATAAGCCCCCTAACTCTTCTGGAAATGGGCCTTTTCCAATTTTTTTTTGAAAAAAAAGCAAAAACCACATTTAAAACAGGGATGTATGTAGTTGAAATATTCTACTAAAATATTTGTCATGAAATTCTACTATATGTCTCCCAACACACTTAAGTCGAAAATTCAACTTTAATACAAGAAATATGCAAAAACTTAAAAGGTGGCTTAGGGTTAATTATATATTTTTGCCAACATGGCGATAAAATATCGCGGAAAAATTATGTTACAACAAAACCAAAGCTAAGAGAAGCAAAATAATTTATGTATTTATTTTATTTATTTCATTCATTTTATTTATGTTATTTATTTTATTTAATTTATTTATTTTATTTATTTTATTAATTTTATTTATTTTATTTATTTTATTTATTTTATTTATTTTATTTATTTTATTTATTTTATTTATTTTATTTATTTTATTTATTTTATTTATTTTATTTATTTTATTTATTTTATTTATTTTATTTATTTTATTTATTTTATTTATTTTATTTATTTTATTTATTTTATTTATTTTATTTATTTTATTTATTTTATTTATTTTATTTATTTTATTTATTTTATTTATTTTATTTATTTTATTTATTTTATTTATTTTATTTATTTTATTTATTTTATTTATTTTATTTATTTTATTTATTTTATTTATTTTATTTATTTTATTTATTTTATTTATTTTATTTATTTTATTTATTTTATATATTTTATTTATTTTATTTATTTTATTTATTTTATTTATTTAAATTATTTTATTTATTTTATTTATTTTTTTTATTTTATTTATTTTATTTATTTTATGTATTTTGTTTATTTTATTTATTTTATTTATTTTATTTATTTTATTTATTTTATTTATTTTATTTATTTTATTTATTTTATTTATTTTATTTATTTTATTTATTTTATTTATTTTATTTATTTTATTTATTTTATTTATTTTATTTATTTTATTTATTTTATTTATTTTATTTATTTTATTTATTTTATTTATTTTATTTATTTTATTTATTTTATTTATTTTATTTATTTTATTTATTTTATTTATTTTATTTATTTTATTTATTTAAATTATTTTATTTATTTTATTTATTTTTTTTATTTTATTTATTTTATTTATTTTATGTATTTTATTTATATTATTTATTTTATTTATTTTATTTATTTTATTTATTTTATTTATTTTATTTATTTTATTTATTTTATTTATTTTATATATTTTGTTAATTTTATTTATTTTATTTATTTTATTTATTTTATTTATTTTATTTATTTTATTTATTTTATTTATTTTATTTATTTTATTTATTTTATTTATTTTATTTATTTTATTTATTTTATTTATTTTATTTATTTTATTTATTTTATTTATTTTATTTATTTTATTTATTTTATTTATTTTATTTATTTTATTTATTTTATTTATTTTATTTATTTTATTTATTTTATTTATTTTATTTATTTTATTTATTTTATTTATTTTATTTATTTTATTTATTTTATTTATTTTATTTATTTTATTTATTTTATTTATTTTATTTATTTTATTTATTTTATTTATTTTATTTATTTTATTTATTTTATTTATTTTATTTATTTTATTTATTTTATTTATTTTATTTATTTTATTTATTTTATTTATTTTATTTATTTTATTTATTTTATTTATTTTATTTATTTTATTTATTTTATTTATTTTATTTATTTTATTTATTTTATTTATTTTATTTATTTTATTTATTTTATTTATTTTATTTATTTTATTTATTTTATTTATTTTATTTATTTTATTTATTTTATTTATTTTATTTATTTTATTTATTTTATTTATTTTATTTATTTTATTTATTTTATTTATTTTATTTATTTTATTTATATTATTTATATTATTTATTTTATTTATTTTATTTATTTTATTTATTTTATTTATTTTATTTATTTTATTTATTTTATTTATTTTATTTATTTTATTTATTTTATTTATTTTATTTATTTTATTTATTTTATTTATTTTATTTATTTTATTTATTTTATTTATTTTATTTATTTTATTTATTTTATTTATTTTATTTATTTTATTTACTTTATTTATTTTATTTATTTTATTTATTTTATTTATTTAATTTATTTAATTTATTTTATTTATTTTATTTATTTTATTTATATTATTTATTTTATTTATTTTATTTATTTTATTTATTTTATTTATTTTATTTATTTTATTTATTTTATTTATTTTATTTATTTTATTTATTTTATTTATTTTATTTATTTTATTCATTTTATTTATTTTATTTATTTTATTTATTTTATTTATTTTATTTATTTTACTTATTTTATTTATTTTATTTATTTTATTTATTTTATTTATTTTATTTATTTTATTTATTAATATTCCTTTACAACCGGACTTAAAGTCTTATAATTATAGTACAGTAGCCCGTTTCTGTATTTAACGCATCGTAAAATTTCCCGCATGAAACAAGTGAATTATGACAAAAACAGTGCAATATGAAGCAAAAAAATGGGTTTTTTCACATAAGTGTTTCTGTCTCTTTACTTTGGGAGAATTATCTGTCATTTAAATAATTTTCCAGCAATTATTGGAAGGATGTGAAGAAAAGTGTTTCTGTATCAATGTTTTGCTAAAAGTTTCTCACAAGAACTGTCAAAATAAGTCACATTTGAAATTGATGCGAGGAAAATAAAATTTCAAAAAATGGAGCATTATTATGTATGCATGTACACAAGAATGTGTATTATTTTTTTTTTTTACATGAAGAGAAAGAATTTAAATGATGAAAATAATTAAAACACAATTTTTATATGTTGTTATTTTAATTTTTTAAGCCCTGTATTGTTATCGTTTTATGCAGGGCTGCCAGATAAATTTGTAAAAAAATCGTTAATTTTCTAAGAAAAAATGAAAAAAATCGTATATTTTGTTTTAAAAAATCGGACAATTTAAATAAATTTTGACAAATTTTGCTCGATTTTTATTAAAACATAATAAAAAAAAAAATGTTTAAAGTTCATGGGTAAAATACATATTTTATACATACATACATACCTTAGCTTGAGGTCTATTTAAACACAATTATTTATTTTATTTTTTCTTTAATCCGATAACAATTTAAAATTTCAGATTGTGTTTTTTTTCCTGAAAAAATCACGCAAAGGCGTGACAAAATATCATATTGGAATAAAACACTTCTGGCCAAAAAAAGGCAAAAATTTCCTATAGTGCATTGACTGAAAAATGGGGTAATAGTTTAATGTTTTTATCACATAAACAAATGTATTAAATAATCTAAGGAAATAATAATTAAACAGTTTTCCTTCGAAATTTTGATTTTGCCGATAAATTTTTGAAGCTGCCTTTTTTTTAAAGATATCGTTTTTCTGTGGTGCCTAATACAGAAACATATAAAACTATTTACAATTATTTTTTATTAAATCAGCAAATTGGCACTTTGCCAATTTTGGAACAAAAAATCGTCAAATCTGGCAGCCCTATTTTTATTATATCTATTTCTTTTGTTGACGTTTCGCTTGCATTTGACACTTAATTACTGGAAGTATTCCAATTAAAACAGAATTTGTGTTGTCTGTTCTCGCATTTAAATACAGAAACACTTTTTTCTCACAAATCGAGAAACGATGGAATTTTTTGTTACACACTTAATGTGAGAAATTTTGCGATACGAGAAATACAGAAACGAGCTACAGGATAAACAATTCGCACAAATTTGATAGGCGTCTCAAAATAAACAATTTTTACATTAAACATAAAAATAAGAGAATTAAATAAACAAAGGCAGTTTTTAAAGGTCATTGTTCATACGATATTAAACAAAAAGAAATTAAAAGGTAATTTTATATGCAAGAGATTACACATTTTCAAGTACGAGAGTAAAAACTTAAAATATATTTCTTAATGTCCGTTGCATTACTAGTAAATTGAACAGGTGCTGATAGTGTGTTCCAAAGACGAATACTGTAAACAAAAACTGGCATTCAGATACCAACTTCTTGAATCTTATCGGGATCAGGTTGTTTTTTCTTCTTGACTGAGTCGATGAATCTTTCGGATCGTTCGGAACTCTAGCTAAATCGATTAGAAATCTAAAATTAAATTATTAATATTAAAAATTATAAGTATTAGATATTCCTTATTTTGGTAACCAAAATGAAGATCGAGTTAACAGATAAGTTTCAATTTTTTTAAGGACAGGGGCTTTTAAAAAATAGTAGGAATTGGGCCACAGTTTTACTTACACCCCCATGCTCATGTTGATGTAGATATCTAACTAATATTTGGCACAAAGCACTTTTATATAAATCGTAAACTTATAACAAAATTATGATTGGGTGGGTCCATGACACCCTATATATCTCATATATGTAGGTATATTCACAAAAATTTGTCAGTAAATACTGTGATGTAGGGTTTCAAATGACCGAGCTTTCATACTTGTTTACTTTATGACTTTATAGCAGCAGATAAGTTTTATTGCACTAAAAGGAATTTGTGGCATTAAAACAAAAGTCGAATTCAAACTAATAATTAAGTAATTTTTTGCCTCAATAAAATTTATTATGTCTACATTTTGTTAAATAGATCTACTTAAATCTTATATTAATTCACTTGTCAAAGTTCATTGTTCGATTCTTCAAATATCTTAATTGAGTTAATATGTCAGTGTTTGTGATGTTCAAACAAATGCATGAATTTTTTCCTAGAAGCAGCTATTGTATTGACATTAGAAAGCAAATATGGCAAATTAACTGTAAATATTACCCACCTTTGTCTATTGTTGTCAAAATTGTGTGCTGTGCACTTTTAGAACACTGTCAACTTGGATATGGGTTACATTGACTTTATAACATATTTTTAAAAGGTCAAATAGTATTGACCCTCATTTAATGATACTTTCAAGTGTCGAGAGAATATTGTACAAATTTATTTATAATGATGTATTTATAAAAAAGTCTTATTAATGAACATTGAGATATAAAAAACTTATTTGTAATATAAGTTTATAAATGGTCTCCTATTGACATATAATTTGTATGACTTTACTATGACAAATGATTTCTTATATTAACTGATTATGAGTAGAGATCTGAAATGAATCGTTTTTTCGCTACTCATAGTCACCCATGAAATTTTAAATATAAGTGAGTAGACGATATTATACAAATTAAAATGTAAAGCGAATTATAAAGAATTATAAACACTTAAGTCTTATTTGCTATCATTCAAATTCAACTACTCTGAACAACATTGATTTCTAAGTATATGTTGAAATAAATATGAATCCTGCCAGCTAAAAAAGGCGATTAGACGATTATGTTTAATATGCCACTCCTAAAAGAATCTTCTGATGATTATCTGTCAAGTAATAATAACTTTTTAATACATTTTTTGACACATTCGTCTTTTAATTTTGGAATGAACATTTTGCGACTCTCTGCTTGAGTCATATAACAATTACTGAGCTACCCAGGAAAAACTTTTTGAATTTTGGTAATAGGTCGTAGTTATTTCATACGTTACCTGGTAAGTAGTTGTCATTACAATTGTCATTATTCTGAAAACCTCAATAAGTACTTGCTAGTAATGACTCCAGTAATTACTTTTCACTACTATTATTTTCAGTTATGAATATTTGCTTACTAATAATCAGCTTAATAACTACTTATTAGTTGTCTTGTTTTCAATACTGAATATTAACTTACTGGTAACTAGCTCCACAACTACTTATTAGGTCTGTTAACTACCGCCAATTTAATAAAAACTAGTTATTTTTTGGCTTCTAGTAAGTATATTGTAAGTACTTACAACGCAACTTACTGGTAGTTAAATAATAACTAGATATTTTGTGACTTCTAGTAAGTGTATTGTAACTACTGAATTCTGTGGACAACTCGAAAAAAAATAAGTAGTTATTCAGCAGAACAATAAGTAGTGTTCATATGTCTCCAATGTTACTTGCTAACTTACCAGGTAAGTAAAGTTTTTGCTGGGTACATAAAAAGACCGTTTTTGAAACATGAAAATTCTATTGCTAATACAATTTTAATAAAACAAACCGACCTAAGGGTCTGCCAAATAAGATCTTCCAACAGAATGGTGTTGAGTTCGCGATCTTAAGGTTTGTATCGTATAAATTGTATGAAAATTAAAAGTTTTGACATGGAAAATACGCTTAATGCTGATATTTGGGTAGCTCAGTTATACGGATGAGCATTTCACGAGTTGTAAGAGAATCAATGAGACTCATACGATTCCTGACATGCTTTCTGAAAGATTCATTTGATAATCTTTACACACATCTCAAACGAGTCCCTCTACGTTTAATATAAGCGTTTTTCGCTGTGTTGTAAAATGATCTCCAGAGGAATCAGCTTGTGTTACCGTTTCTCCTGTGCGAGGAATCTTCTACGATTAAAAAATGCGCCCACGATCAAAACCGAAATTCATAAGAATTCCAGTAGGCTCTTACAAGATTGAAAATGCTTGCTGGGCTACTTCGATATGATACTCATACCATCTCAAGTCTGTTTGATTCATACTTTATCTCAGCTTGGTTGATAATTTTAGGAAAGTTCTTATAATATTTTCAATGTATTTAACTTATTCAGCTCATCCATTTAGCGTTTTAACGCAACAGAGCAAACACACAACCTCATAAGCAGCGCTGCCAGACAAATTTACAGAAAAACAAGAATTTATTTAACAAAAAGAAGTTTTCTCCTTTTTCAAATAGACGAGTAGGTCATCATGGCCATAGTATACAACTAGTATGCCGTCTCTTTGACAGATACATAACTCAATTGTCAGTGGTACCTAGCTTATGTTTGTATTAGTAAGATTTTTTTCAAATGTGTTGGTGTATAAAACTATTTCCACCACTAAGCAAACTCGTAGTTGCACAAAATCGTATAGACTGTGACACCAATTTTTTTCCAAAATAAAATCTTCTTAGTTCTGGCTGCATTTATAAACTTTTGAAAACATTGTTTGTAAAATTTTTATTCTGCAATATCGGAAAATATTTAAATAATTTATGATTTTAAACATTATTTTCATACCACAAAATGCTGATCTGCTGGCTTTAATAATATAAACAACAGAAAAAAATTAATGTCAAATAAATTTATTTAAAAATTTTTAGTTTGTGAAAAATAAAAACATTTTGCAAAAGCAAATGAGGAAAATGTATTGGAAAAAATTATTAATTATGTGTTTGTGTCGTAAAATTAAACAAAAAGTGTTATATTGTCAAAAAATTTAAACTGAAAAATTTCAAATTTTGTTTTGTTTTTGTTGTTTTTATGTGTGTTGTATTCATACAGAAGCTATATGTGTGAGGGGTGAACTATAAAAAATTGAGAGCGCTCTCTCGAGTGCATACTAGTTTTATACTATGATCATGGCTTTTTCAGATTTTAAAAACTAAGATCAGTGATGAAAATATTAGTACGAATGTACTTTTTTGTATATTTAAAATTTTGTTTGCAACCTTTTTTTACAATTTAAAAAAACTTTTTAATTTGTATCAAAATATTGACTCGTTTGTCGTGTGAAATCCTTAAAAGTTTTCCAATCAATTTCGCAATGGTTTTTAGGATCTAAAGTTGTCTTTAATTATAAAGGGTGTCTGTGAAGCGGTAGCAAAGTTCTGTGGCGATTAAAATTGTCAAAAATTTCTACGCTTATGCCAAAATTTGGGCGTGTTTGAAACGGTAGCAAAGTACTTTTGAAAGTAAAATTTTGACACTTCTGAGGTGAATAAAATTTTACTAGCCCTGGCGGCTAGAAGAATTTTTCATACAACCAACAAAATTTCTGACAAGCAACAATTTAGAAGTTTAAATTGAAAAAGCAAAATAAAAACGTTTAGAAAGTTTTAAGAATTTAAAATACAAATATAATAAATAAAATGGAAAAAATAAAATATGTTTGGGTATTAAAAATTCTTTATTGTTCATTCTTTTATAAATATTTTTTAATTATTTTTTTAAAAAAGTCAAGATCTTATATCGTCAAAAAGACATCATTTCACACGGCACAAAAAAAAAAACTTTTCCCCACAGGAAAATATTTGTTTTCCATAATACTCTGCTACCGTTTTACCACGCCCTTTATACTATGAATTTTTTTCACCTCAACAGTGTGAACATTTTAATTCCATGAGTATTTTGCTACCGTTTCACATACACCCAATGTAATTAGATATTTAAAAATAAATAATTTTTGTGAAACATTTTTCAAATAGCGTTAACTCATAACCATAATGTACGTAAGTTCTACCTGTTAAGTACATAAAATGTAATTTATGGAAGTAAAAAGTGCCATAGTGGTTACCGGTTCTAGGCATTCAAATTTCGGTATAGAGGCACTAGCCTATGTTATACAAATAGGCAAGTATGTCCTGTTAGAAGTTGAACATTTTCAGAAGAATAATGAGTTTTGTTTCCACATATTTATATTTCAAACTACGTGTCAAAAAAATCCATATATTCCATATTCGGCATAGGACGTACAAAATTGCGTATGGTGTTTACTCCTACTCAATGTTTAAACACAAATAACTGAAAGCGTTATTTATGTGAATGTGTATAATTTACGAAATATTATAGTGTTAGAAAAATAAGCTTAAAAAACTGTTACACAGTACCACCAACACACTACGCAGATACATGACACTATAAATTGTATGCGTGTGTAAATACCAGTGCTGCCATTTAAAGTATAGAGTGGCTTGGGTTTGCCATTTTTGTGTTTAGCCCTTAAAAAAAGAAAAATTTGTTGTAGGATTATATAAATTTTTGTCCAAATATAATTTTTTCTTAATAAGATTTCTTAATGACTACTAAATTCCCAATTTTTATTTTTGACAGATACACTGAAATTTACTGTCGAGGGAAAGCTGGTTTCTATGCACATTTCACTGGTGGGTTAGGCCAGCTCGTCAAAAAACTTTTTCCAAAAACTTTAGAAAAACTAAAAACATTATACAAGTAAGACTGTAAAGCGAAAAATAATTTTACTTGTAACAATATCAAAGCTTAAACAAAACAACAACAATAAAAAAAATTTCTATACGAATTGGGCTCTTATGGTAGTTAGTCCATATTTGACTAAAGCTGTACCAAATACTTCTTATAATGGTTTGAACTGCGATATAATTTGAAAAAATTAGTTTTATGTGTACATAGATAGAGATCTATAATCGATTGTAGGTCTTATATTATCTCCTTCTGAAAAGCACAATCAAATGAATTTATCTAATTTAGATTTTAATATTTAAGTAAAATATTACACAAATTCAATAGAAATCGTAACGTCGTAACAATATTTTTTTTAAAAGTGGGTCTATAATCTATCAGGTACCAAATTGGGAATAGTTTGTGGTGTATGGCTTGCCCGGCTAATTTTTTTACTAATGTATATAATAAATATTTATTGATCGCTACGCTGCATTGTTTTTTAATGTCCTCAACTGCTTTCAACTCTTTGTAAATCTCTTCCTGCTGGAGATGATTTGTATGTTCTATTTTTTGTGATTTAACACACGTTCCATCCTCTTAAATTTTAGCACGTCCTTACAATTGGATGCATAACATGTATTAAAAGTTTTGCCTGTATAAAATGATTTTTTTTTTGTATAATTGTTTTTCACTTGTTAAATTCATTAATTTGGAGTTACACCGCTTTCCACTCACGAACTCAAAACTTTCCGATTGCATTATGTTTAATTTTTTACTAACGACCGCACTCTGTGAAGGCTAAATAATTGTGATTGTTTTGTTAAAGAAGTTTCAAAATATTCAAGTAAACTTACTGTTTTTATTATACAGTTTCACTAAAATTAATAGAATTACTTAAAAAAATTCATATGTAAGAAAATGTCACAACACCCAAATAAATCTGTATATTTTCGAAAAAATGTCGCAACGTTTACAACGCAAAATGTCACAGCACCCAAACTTTGTCGTTTGGGCGTTATAACATAGCATTGGGGCATTTTGCTATTATTATTTTTGGGTTTTGGGCAATACAATAAGATTTGGGCGTCATGACAATTTTGGTTTTGGCCGTTACGACCTTGGTCGTTCTGACCTAACGTCGATCCCTATATTTGCTATTTTATTACTTAAAAATTTTCCACTTTGGTCAAACAGAGCTGGCAACACTGCCAAATAGTTTCGTGGGATAATAAACAAATAGTTGCTTTTCACACTAAACATGTAATTAACAGAAAAAAAAGTGTAAACAATCAACTAACACCAACAACAATTTAAGCAAAGCATTAAGAAATTCCGTGAAAAATAAAGGGGGAAAGTAGAAAGAGAGAGAGAAAGAGATTGTGTTAGTGTAAGAACATGAACCTGAAATGCTAAAAAGATTTTGTACCAACCTTAATGACAAAATGTACTTTTTGACTATGACGCACAGTATCTTTATTTCATATAACGAGCGGCCATAAATAGAAGGAGCCATTGGATAACAATGAAATTTTGCACATGAATTTATATTCATTTGCAGCATATTAGAGCAAAGATTTGAGTCCTTCGCATATATCCTGAAACTAAAAAAATGTATAAAGGACAGGAAAAATGCTATAATTTTTTGAAATTTGTGTGGGTTCATCAAATATATTAGGCCTCACATCCCTACCAAATTTTTTTCTATTTGGATTACGGATACATTAGGCTAAGAAATGTAATTTTACAACAAAAAAAAAAAAAAAAAAAAAAAATTACGCAACAAAAACTTTAATTGCTTCGTATAATTTAATATATTTTTTAATTTTATTTAACTGATACATATGACATGTTTCGAAGCATCAATTAAATTAAAAGTGAAAAAGTTTATTTAAAAAAAGCAAAAACAAGTAAGAAAGTATAGCCGATTAAGGCAGACCATATGATACCCTTCACAACAGTATATAAAAAAATGTTGCTAATGTATCCTATTTGGGATCCATGGGCAATCATGGGCCCGCCTAAACAAAATTATGCTATGAGTTTAAGATTTTTGTAAAAGTTCTTTGTGCCGAATATTATTTTGATATCTTCATCTGTATCAGATTTTAGGTTGGGGATTTATATGGGACACATGGTTAATTTCGAAAAATGCATTGCTAAAGTTGCTATATGATAGGTTTCTATCTATATTTTAAGTTTCGTTAAAATCTGTTGGATAGTTTCCGCGAGACAGAAATTGCCCCATATCTCCGTTCATGGTCCTATTTTTTTTAATGCTTAGGACACACATCTGGACCCATAAAAATATGGATATATCTATGTCTTAAATTTTATTAAAATTGGTTTGACAGTGAGCAGAGAGCCCATATTCTAGAAAGCAGCTTGTATGGGGCTATATAAATTATGGACCGATTCGCCCTATTTATATAGGCTTGGTGGCAAATTTCATTAAATCATCTTTAAGATTGCCACCTTTACTTTGCGCACAAGGTTACATGGGGAGCGATCGAGCCAGCCAGCAACCCTGCCGGACGGACATCGTTAGATCGACTCAGAAAGTGATCTGAGCCAATCGGTATACTTTAAGGTGGGTCTAGGACCAATATTTTAAGGTGTTACACACATCAGCACAAGGACATAATAGTTGTCTTATTTTTACATTCTACACAACGTTCGGTCTCACAAAAATTAAAAATTAAAAGTTTATGGAAAGTATATTCGGTAAAATTTACACACAAGGTTTGAATCGTAAAGAATATATATGTACATATATATCAAGGCGAATTCATACAGGTGACATTTTCGAGTCATCTGCTTATTGTTTATTTATTTGTGTGTTACTGAATATCAAGATTTGTTTACATTTTGTGAAAAAATTAGTAAAAATTTAATAAAAATCTAAATACTTGAATAAAAAACTTATTTAAATTTTATAAAACAAAAAACAGTGAATATAAAATATGAAATCAAGCAATAACAAGTGCGTAAGGAATAAGTGGAGCTACAATAAATTTGCAATACAGGAAAAATATTTACCTTCTAAAGCAATTGTGTATATTTTATATACAAAAAAATCCCTTGTTTATGTTTTCAACAACAAATTTTGACATTCACTCTAATTTTTTTACAAAAACAAAATACAATGTATTTTTTTAAAAAAAAAGGGATAGCTAGCATAACTCTATCTCATGATGCGGTCACCTGTATGAATTCGCCTTGATACATATTATTTTTCATATAATTTTGTTTTTATTTGACATGAAAATCCATTTTGAAACATAAATTTATAGAAGTTTTTGATATTTTAATTAGGCTTTAGTCCATCAAATTTAATTTTCATTAAATTATTTTTATTGAAGGAAGGAATTTACAACATGAAATGGATTAAAATTTTTTTGATAATCATTGACTGACAGTTCAATTAAAACTCACAATTGACATACATTGATATTTAAATAGAATTGGTGAAATTGACCATTCATACTTCTTCCTATTCATAAATTTAATTTTCAATATACGAAATTTCGCTATCATAATCACTCAATACACCATGTTCTTCTACAATTATAAAATTTTGCCAATCCTGGAGTGTTTTTTTTTCCAAAATTATGATGGCAGACAGTTTTTGTGCACAGAATTCACTGCAGACCTCAACCAGTTTTCTCATTAAAGTCTTTAGCCACTTTGTCTGCTGCATTTTTAATAACTTGAGGATGGATTGATGATATTTGGAGATTGAACGGTTATTATTCGACGGGTTTTAACTGGTTATTTTAGCTTTGCTCAAGTCGGTTATTTCAAAATGTCCATTTTTCGAATATCGAATAAACCGGTTATTTTGGTATAATTAACCGGTTATTTTAGTAATGTGTAATTTATATACATTTTCCTTACTCTTGTTGTAGAAGTACCCGTAATTTAAGTATTTTCTAATTGAATATTGGCCAAACTTAAACTTTTTATGAAGAATGTCAAAACAAAATGTAACAAAGGTCAAAAAACATTATGAACACTGTAAATACAAATCGTTTATAAAATCGTGTGTTCTTGTAGAAAAAAAAACAAAAACTATTCAAAATACTACAAAAACGTGTTCAGTTAAAAGTAAATAGTAATTTGTGCAAGAGTATTCTAGATATTAAATATATTTTTATATAAATGATATCTCTAGATATTTTTCTAGCATCTCTTCATGCTGAAAACTACAACATTACGGCGGAATCAACCATATGGGACTACCAGTTTTATTTATTAAAATGCCATGAACTAAAAATCATAAATGAAGAAATCAAGCAATGTCATGTTTTAAATTGTAGTCGACGAATTGACAAATATTTTACACAAAAAAATGTTCAGTTTACTATTCGTTTCTATAATGCTGAAACAAAATAATTTGAAATAGATAATCCTGGCTAAGAGGTTTTGTTTGCAACTTTTTAAAAATATGGTTGATTTATATAGAGAGCTTAACCACCAACAAACTAATACCCATTCAAAATAAATTTGAGAGAATATTTCAAATAATACCTTTATAAAATTCCTATAATTTATTTGCTTTTGCAAAACGTTTGTCTAGATCAAATATCATTCAACAGTTTCTAAATTACATTATACAAATATCTTCTTATAAATAAAGTTTAGTAAATCAATAAAAAATTGTTGAAAGTTTAGCTAGAGTTTGATCCATTTACTGGTCCCACTTTTCTTGGATTTTATCGTAAAATATTTGTTAGGTCTGATCTTAGTCATATCTATGTATTTTGTTGGTTCCTTCCTTACCTTTGAAATTGTTTTGTTTTTATTCAGATTAACGTTTTATTAAAAAACTTATTTGATTTTGGTGTTTTTAAGTATTCGAATTAAAACCGGTTAACCGGTTATTTAAAAATTGCTTAACCGAAAACCGGGTATTTTAAAATAGTACATAGTTGCTCGTAATATTCGAAAACCGGTTATTGAAAAAAGTCGAATAATCGATCTCCCTAGCATGTACCCGTCTGCTCTTGGCTCTATCTGAACTTTCATCAAACGATGTCATTAGTCTACAATGAGTTTTGTTTGCTCTTTGATCCTCAATTATTATACTTTCCAATTTTATTGTAAACCCTTAATTAATTGCGTTCGCTTTGTAAAGAACTGCTAAAAAAATTTCGTAGTTCATCACTGTACATTTTATTTATTTGCAAACATTTTAAAGAGCTACTGCGTGCCGAATGCTTATGTAATTTGTGTATGAAAATATACCAAAGAACATTCTGATTTTACCAGTCAATCCTGGTTATTTTTCAAAAATATTTTCTTTGGTTAGTGGCTCTTGGCCCACAATCGTAATATTTTTGAATTAATTCATTGCATTTTCTTTGCGTCTTGGTTACTCATTCTGAATCCTTAACGACTTTCAATAATTTCCTTTAACTATTGCATGACATTTCCGTCGTAACTGTTCTTTATTTCAAAGCAAAAATTAAGCAAATCACGTATTTTCATTAGAGCTGCCACTAGAAATATGGAATAAATTAATACTTTCGCCAGTCATCGGCACATTATTTTACTTTTTTTTATTCTAATTACTTGAGGCAAATGAATTTTGTAAAGAAATAGCAAAACTTTTTTTAATCGTCTGTCAAAGTTATGATAGAGGACGGTTCAATAAGTCCGTGACTTTTTGACAGAAACCCAGTTTTATTTACAAAAAAAAAATTTTTTTTCAACATAATCTAAAAAGATAGCTCAATACACTTAATCCAACATTTCTCCAATTTGTGTTTCCCTTCCAAAAAATAGGATTTTTCGTGGTCCATAAAAACGGCATTTGTTTGACCAATAATTTCATGGTTGGAGCTAAATCTCTCTCAACCGAGCCATTTCTTTAGGTTTGGAAATAGGAAATATTCACTGGGGGCTAACTACGGAGAATATGGCGTAAGAAAAAAAATTTACGGTTTATTGTTGTGTCTTTGTTGAAGCTTTAATATTGTAACATGTAAGATCTGAGTGTTTAAAATTCTTATTCACTTTATGGTCTTACTTGTATAATATTTTTAGCTTTTCTAAAGTATTTGGAAAAAGTTTCCTGACGAGCTGGCCTAAGCAACCAGCGAAATGCGCAAAGAAACTGGCTTTCCCTCAACAATAAATTTCAGTGTTTTCATTCAAAAATTGGGATTGTTAGCACATCATTAATAAAAGAATGATTTAATAAGAGGTACAAATTCGTAGCCCAATTCATGTAATTTTGCCATTGAGACTGCTCACGTGTGCACCCGTGCATTATCTTGATGAAAAAGAACTTTTTTTTCTTGGCCATATCGGGTCGTTTTTTTAAATCCTCTTTAAATCGGTCCAGTAAGTTGGCATAATATTTGCCGTTTATTGTTTTCCCCTTTTGAAGGTAATCGATGTGGATTATCTCGTGTGCATCACAAAAAACTGTTGCCATCACCTAATTGGCCGACAAACTTACCTTGGCCTTCTTCGGAGCCGGTTCACCCGGAGAAACCCATTGCTTAGACTGCTGTTTGGTCTCCGGAGTGCTGTAATGGATCCATGTTTCATCCACAATTACAAAAAGCCGCAAAAACTCATTCAGGATTGCTCGATCTCCGTACCTTGCGCCAAAATAATGGGACAACCTTGGTTGCATGCGGTTAAACAACTCCAAACAATCCTTTGAAGTTGTCGCACGATTTCGTTTATGGTCAATTGAGAGCAAGCGCGACACCCATCTTGCAGACAGCTTTCTTAAAACCAGCTTTTCGTTTAAAATCAAAACCACACTGCCATATGAAGTGCCTATGGCATCAACAATCTCACGCACTTTTACTCTTCGATCGGCCAACACCACGTCGTGAATTTTTTTTTCGACATTTTTGGGTGTATTGACTTCAATTGGCCGTCCAGAACGTTCAGCGTCATTTGTACTTGTGCGACCACAACGAAAGTCAGTAAACCACTTTTTTACCATTGAAATCGATAGTGCAGAGTCCCCATAGTATTTATCAAGCTTTTCCTTGGTTTGATTGATGATTTTTTTTAGCAAAAAATAATGTTTAATGAGCACTCGAAATTCACTTTTTCCCATTTTTAAAAAAAATCCACGAGGTTGTATGTTTAGAACAGCTGTTAAACGCAAAGTAAACGACGGAACTTGCTCAAAACTTGACAGTAGTCTACTTACAGGTGGTACTTGATGGGAGCAGTGTTGAATTTCATATAACTACGAGGGAAGTTCGAAAGTCACGGACTTATTAATCCGCCCTCGTATAAGAAAAATTTTTTTATATAATTTTCTTTCGCCATGGTATTAAAATTGCGATAAATATTGCCAACTAGAACGTATATAACCGTACTGATAATATATTATACTAACTAATGTAGAATTTTTTTTCATTATTCGTTGAAATTTATCTAAGCAGTACGTCTAAGCACGTGATAATTTTCTATTAACGAATATTTGAGTGGCTTAGAAAGTGCTACTTTGATCACTTTGATATTTTCGACAGAAGTTAATATTTTTGCTTAATTTTTCTTAATTTTCTTAGTTGAAGTATTAACTGTTACATAGTGTAAAAAAAATTTACTATTTTTGGCCACCACACAACACTGTGTGACGGTAGTAATTGTTAATTTTTTCCAGCAATTTGTAATTGTTGATTCCAAAGGTATTTATTGTATGATATAGAAATAGCACCACGCGTGAGATATGACGAATGCGAAATAGATTTTCTGGCGCTTTTTTTGAAATGCAACTCTTTATTTTTTTTTTATGAAAACTCTTATTCACAAATATAAAATACAAAATTGGTTTTTTGTTTGTATGTTTTAAGATCCATCTCATCGGTTTCTGCTTAATATTTTGCAGTTATCTTTTTTAGCTTATTTTAGCCAGTTTCTCTAGAAGAAGTTTAAAGCCAATAAACTAATTTAGCGTCAAATTTCAAATTTGATCAAATATTTTTAGAAGAATTTAAAATGGATGGATATTTATGAAATGCGAGACTTATATCTAGTCAATTTTGAAATTTGAGTTTAATTTTATTTAAAGAATGTATTGAGGCCATACACAATTTTAATTACTAACCACGCCTTCTTGACTAGCAACTGGTTTGTGTGCACAAGAACAAGACGTGGCACATTGGCCAAAAGATAAGTTATCTCTCCAAAACTATTTATATTAAATAAGTGATAATATTTTGTTTATAAATTAATAACACTGTGCTAGAAAGTGACACTTTTTTTGAAACGGATCAAGCACCTAGTGTTTTAACCCAATTCAGGTACGATGAAAATAGTGGTGCGTACCGTTTTTTTTTGGTTACCTCTTGTTTTCGAGATACACCGATGTTTCCAAAATGGAGGACCTATATTCGCGTAACTCAAAAATGGTTTAGGTTATTGGACAAACTAAAAAAATTCTAAGTTCCGCAATAAAATTTCCTTTAAGCAAAATTAAAACATGGTTGTGGTAAACATATCCACTGTACAATTCGATAAACTTGGGCAAATATTAAAGTCGCTTTAATTTTTAATCAGTTCACTGCAAAAATAGCGAAAACACCGTCACACTCTACACAAACTCACTGTACAGTGCCAGCACTTGAGCACTGAACTTGCGTAGTGTATGGCCAGCAAAAGGAAAATAAAATTTCGTACAAACTTCTTCGATATTTATAAATACACAAAAATGGTTGAATAAAATTTTTAGTAAATTTATTTATATGGCCGCAGCGAAGTGCACCGGGTTTAGCTTGGTTTATTAAAGAAATAATGTGTGCATGTATGTGTATAAAAGTTTTTGTTTTTCCTTTGTAAACAAGTTTTTATTAACACAATTAATTGAACGTTGTTTCGTAAACAAAAATGAAATTTTCTGGATACAACATCAACAGATACTCATATAATGACAATAATTCATACATGTACACAGAAAGAAATAATTCGTACTAAATTTAAGTTTTAAGTTTATACTTAATTTAGCATTGCATTCTTTATGCGTGTAAACGCGTGTGTGTGCAACAGTTTTTTGTTTAAGCAACAGCAATACCACACAAATAGGTAATAAATGTTTTGCTTGTTTTGTGAACAAAATGCAACAATGCCACAAGAAGAAAAACACTATTTCTGTGTTTAAAAAATTAAAGTAAAATGCGAAAATTCCCAAATTCTATTTGTTTTAATTATTTAGTTAAATACATCAAATTTTCAAAGTATAAATATTACGAAAACCATATCGGGCAATTTGCTTGTGTCTTGTTATTAAGAGTTGTTCATAAATACACCAAAAGTGAAACAAACATGTGTAACGGGCTAGTAGAGTAAAGAAAAAAAAATAATACAATCACTCTCTCTCTCTCTATCTCTTTTTCTGGTTCCCTGGGGTAATTGAAGCACAGCCGCGAATAACGTTGTAAGTTATAAAATAAATATTTTTCAGGAGCGCCAAAAAAACGTTTTTAGAAGGCAGGATTATTAATATTTTAATTTTTTTTTTAAATTATCAAAAATAATGACAATAAAAACATTTATGCAAAATATCAAGTAAATCGAATTTTAAATAACATGCTTAATTACAGTTTATATTCTTTTTTTTAGTAGAAAAACGTTGCATATCCACAATCCCAATGTCATTTAAAACCTTTTTCCACTACGCAAGCGGCTTTTAGAACGTTATTCCACCTTGAAAAACCAGTTCGTTTGTATCATTTTGTTAGTAACTTACAACGTTCTTCCACTGGCTGACTCTTTGTATCGCATTTTGATGGCGTTAAGGTGCATAATTTTGGGTGTATTGACGTTTAAACAGTGGAAGAGAGTAATGTTAACGCTAATCTGCAAAAAAACTGTTTTTGCAAAAAGTGGCTTTTACAACGTTGTTCGCGGCTTTGCTTCAATTGTTTAAGTTAGAATCAATCTAATACTTTTATGCAAAAAATTTAAGCTGTGCCCAGCAAAAACTTAACTTACAATGCTACTTTTAATGACTTCCTGAATTCATTACTTTGTAGCTTTATTCGCCACTTCTTGCATTATTAGTTATATATAAAATAATTACTTTATTATTTTATCTTAAATATGTCATAATTATACATTACAAAAAATTACTTTGGTATAAAGTCTTAAATAGGTTATTATTATATGATTTGAAATAATTTTTTAAATCAATTTGCAATATATTATATTAATATTTTTTAGATATCCGGTAATATTATAAAATTTAAAGAATAATTTTGATGTGAAATACATGGAAAATCTAAAAATCAATCATATTTACATAAATATGTTCCAAAATTACCAACACAATATATTTTATTTATTAGAATATCAATCTAATGTTAACGATGTTTTTTTGAAGAACATAATCAGGCCTGTCACAGAAATTGTTTTGAATCCGTATTATCATTTCGATCGATTTTCGGTATTCCGACAAATTTTAATTTTGTTTATTTTAATTTAAATGTGGCAATATTGTGCAAACCAAAACAAAATCTTTTTTCGAACGAAAAATTAATATTATTTTCATTCCGAGAAAATTTATCGGTTTTCGATTTCTGAAGAAGCTTTCTCGCAATTAAAAAAACTTTCCAATATTACTTATTAATCGACCTTTTTCTTGAATTTGTTATTATTTTCCTAGAATTTATCTAAACAGGCTTTCAAGGTCATTTGTATTTAAATAAGAGATTATTTATTTATATTTTCATCCTACGTTTCGTTGGTATTTTCCAACTTCATCTGGGATTTTCCGTTTATTAAATCTGGCACCGACACAAAACAAAAATAAAATAATATTTTGGAACAACTAAAATAAAGTTCCACATTACAATAACCAAACTTACATTCAATCTTTGTTAAATTTAGTGATTAAATATCCTAGTTTGTTACTGCTAATGTATCACAGTTGAACTAAAACTAAATTATTGCGATTGTGTAATTTGCATTTGTGCCGTCTTTATCCTCTTTTTCTATTTATTGCGTTGTTTGATTTTTCCTGTATTCGAAGACTTTCAAGAGTGTATCGTTTGTTTGTGTTTTTCTCTCTGTTCAATATTTTAACTCCTTCAATATCAATATAGTGTCCAGTTTCAAAACAATGCGTTGACAATGCTGTTGTTAATTTCTGTTTGTTTATAGCAGTTTCATGCTCTGCTATTATCGTGCCTAAGCTTTGTTTTGTTGTCCCTATGTACATATATTTTCCCACACTGTTCGTCTCCTTTGCCTAGACATGTAATTTCATACACTACGTTGTTTAGTTCTGTTTTTTTTTTTTATCAATTTTGGTTTTTGTTTTTGTAAATAATGTAGTAATTGTTTTGTTGGGTCTGTGTGCTAATTTAACTTGTTCATCTTCTATAATTTCTATTTTCTATTTTATAAGTTTTTGATTATCGGTAAGTTTTGGTAAGTACATATAATACACTGTAGTATTTAGTGTTGCCAGATGTATTGTTTATGGTAGTTTCCCTTGGTTTTTTTGTGGATTAGTTTGTTCAATAAGTTATTAATTTTATTTTTCGGATAGCTGTTTTTAGTTATGATGTCTTTTATTTTAGATATGTTTTTAGAAATAAATTGTTCATTACTTATTTTCATTACTGTTGTTATTATGTTAGTTGCTGTATTTATCTTTTGCCTTAAAGGTTGTGTTGAATAAAAATTTATCAGGCGTCCAGAAGCTATCGTTTTAGTATTCCAATATGTAACAATTTTATTACCTTCTCTAATTATTCTCATATCAAGATATGGAATTGCGTTGTTGTTTTCTTTCTCTATTGTGAAATTTAATTTGTTGTGATAGTTGTTAAATGTTTTCAAAATCTTATCTTCATCTTCTCTCCTAATTATGGCAAATAAATCGTCGACGTATTTTGTAATTAATTTAATGTTTATTTTTTCTTTTTTCAAGTCCTCTGTTGGTTGTTCTAACAATGCATCTAGAACAATGTCCGCTTTTGTTGGCGAAAGTGGGTTGCCCATTGGCATGCCATACGTTTGATTGTATAGATTTTCACCGGACATGAAATAATTATTATCTCATGTACGGTCGAAATTTATTTCTGTGACAGGCCCGTATAATAACATATATTAATACACACATTGTTATTACAGTGTTAGAGCTATAAATGATTTGTGCAACAAAAGCACTCTTTATTAAATATTTTCTTACATTTCAACAAATTAATTATTGTGTACACTTTTTCAACATCAATTCCCTAAGATTTCAGAGAAATTTTAATTAGTGTGTTTTAACCTTTTTCAAAATTAATTTGAAAGTACTTATTTCTTGTCTCTTTTGGTAACTACATATTTTTATACAACTTTTAAATATAAAATAAAGGTATTATTTTTTAGGTGGTTATTCTCCAAATTATAAAGGATTAATTTTGGGAAATCGCGAACAAAAATAAGTACTTTTTCTAGTAGAAAAATAAGTACTCTTTACCTCAAGTTCTCATTATTTTTCTGCTTATTTTGTAAGCAAAGTTTTTGCTGGGTCGTTATATTGCTGCATATTAGAATTAGTGAACGCAGCAAACACAAACTCAAACATTTGAAATATGATGCTACATTGTATTTCCTAAGGTAATACTCTAAGCCTTCGAACGAATAAAAGACATTTTTGAAATAAAATAAAGGATCGGTACGATTTCGAGCAATATCATAAAAATTACAATTTGTTTTTTTCCCAACTTTTATTTTTTGCTAAGCAATTTATTTAATGAAAGTTATCAAAATGGCTTTTTGAAATATCTACCCTTTTATTTATCAATGTTTTATAATAATAGAGGCATCGTATATTGCCAAAAAAGCATTTCAAATAGCATCATTTTACTATTTCCTAAATATGAAATGTTTGTTGGGTATGTATTCCTGAGAAAAAAATACATGATTAAGCAAATGTGACATGTGCACCCATATCTGGTTAATTGACTCTGCAGCCTTAATGAAAGAGCGTTAGAATGCGTGTGAAGAAAGTGTGAATAAATTGTTTCTACAATTCTGGAATGGACTGAGCATCAATGATCTGATATGACTTTTGGATTATTTCAAGTACGAATTTGGGATTTAACCAACTTATAAATTCTTGAATGAAGTATAGTTTGAGATAAATTTTTATCTCTTTGGGGTAGGGAGACTTGGCTGTATCTACCTTAGGTTGATGAAGTTTTCGTAGTAACGGTTTTTTTTAATTACTTGAGTCAAGACCGTTTTCGGACTCTTTTAGGTACATGGGACTTAAATAATCCGTACTTAATCAAGTATTCTGAACTTAATTTCAGGAAATCCGCAACTACCGCCTATTGACACCGCTTCGGCTTGATTCCAGTAATGGATGGATTAATTTTTTTTTCAGTGTAGATACAAATATACAAAAATACATGTTTTCAATTGTGACAAAAATAAGAATAGGGTTGGGTATGTAAATACGCTCGTATATATGTGTCATATTTATTAAAAAACGCCAGCGAAATGTTTTAATGACTTCAGGAAAATTGTATTATGATTAAGTGTTTCTTTTTTGATTAATTAATAGCATTATAAAACAAAAAAATAAAAAAAAAAAAATAAAAAAACGAAATGCGACGAATCTTTAATATCCTTCAGCGAGAACAAAAATTTTTAGAAACGGGATTTTGGGACTTATGTATATGAGATCTAAAAGTAGTTTTTCATAATGCTAAATTTAAAATTAATTCACTGCCTTTTTACGTGACTTAAAGGCCTAAAGAGCAAATGACTAGACTAAACTTATTGATACTGAAACGAAAGAATCACTTTCGATCTAATGATGTCCGTCCGTCCGGCTGGTTATCTGTTTATGTAACCTTGTAGTAGAGGTCGCAATTTGAAAGAATATTTAATGAAATTTGGTAACTACGCCTTATTTCTCACACGGACTAACAAAACCTTTTGTAAATAAGGAGAAGGGGTAAAGATCAAATAAAAAAGAAAAAAAAAGTTATTTAAAAACGGTAGCAAAGTACTCATGAAAGTAAAAATTTGACACTGTTGAGGTGAATAAAATTTCACTAGCCCAGGGGGCTAGTATAAATTTTGACATTAGCGTAGACATTTTTGACAACCACACAATTATCAGACATACTCCCAGGTCGTGCAGCTCAAAGTCGCCTCTTATCCGCCGCCGAATTTAAATTTTGCGTTGTAGTGGCCGCCGGTTCGAAAGGCATATTTACACTAATTTTTTTAGTCACACTTTTCTTTTTATCCGTGTTGCTTATTTATATGAGCTATTATATCAAAATAGTTACATATTTAATTTTTTGTATTAATAACATTTTTGTTATTATAACTTGTGCATGTTTACATCAGTGTCTAATAAGAGTAAAATACCTTTCTTTTAAATAAATTTTAAATTCATTAATAGACTACAGAACTCTAATTACATTTACATAACAAGGCACAATCTTATGTAACTGTAATTGGAAAAAACCAATCACAATAACATGGAAATACATTCGATTGAGAGGTAATCTTAATAAACAAACTGGATAAATAATGTTTGTTAGATCATTTATCCCATAATCAGCTTATTAGGATTTGGGTTACCTAAAACGCGCAATTTGCGAAGGCTTAAAAAACTTTTATAAAATGAGAAATTTCCTAAAAGTTTATAAAAGCATAAAATATCTGCTTATGGGTTCCAAATCAGTAGACTTAGACTTCTGCGAAGAAATGTCAGCAAGAAATTGTTCTTTTCTTTATGTCAAAATAAATGTGCCCATTAAGGTTATTTCAGTGACCTGTTACAAAGTGTCTAAAATGTGCCAATTAACCCCTCGTAGGACATCGCCATGTTAAAGTGACTTGTCACGTGACACGTTTAGTGTTAGTTTCCTTTCCCCTTGGGAAACTTTAATTTTTTTAATTTTTGCCAGTAACAAATAGATATTGGGAATTATTTCTTTTAATAAGCAATTTTATTATATTCAAAATTTTTATTTATTTTTTTTTTTTTTAAGTTATTCTATGAGTTAAATTTGAGGAATAGAACTATTACAAAAAGCTTTAAAAAATACATAGCTGAAATTTAACTCATAGAATAAATTTGCCAGTAACATTAAAAAAATACTTATTAATGGCGGTGCGAATTATGACCCTAAAGTGCTAAATACTGAATGGCGAGTTTGGGTGTTTTTGCAATTTTAGTGATTATTGAATTAAAAGTAATAAAAAAAATAAACCCAAATAATATCGCAATTTTTTCCTTTGGACTATTTTGATTTTGTATTTACTTGTATTTTAAAACAAAAACTATACGATTGTTCCGGATATAAAAATTCACGAAATTCAAGATTTTTGATACCGGGATTTTGGAATTCGGGATTTTGAGATTTCGGGCATGTGACCCCAACCCAAATATCTTATATAACTTTCTGAACGTTTTTTTTTAAGAAAAATTTCCAGGTCTTAAATGAAAAATTGTATTTTGTAGATTTTTTTCCGTTTGTGAGATTTTTTCTCTTGTACATAATATTCCCAAGCCAGTATTTTGCAATTAAATTGTTTTATTTTTAAACTTAAATATCATTAATATTTTAGAACAGTAAGTTTGCTTTCAACAATTAAGAAATTCGTCTATAGGGTTCATCTGCCTTATAAGTATTATTTATAATCAATAACAATCATACGCTTAGTTGCACAAAAACAGATTAACTTTTGAAATTTAAGTTTTGCTCTAAATTTTTGGTAATTTGGTAATTTGATTCTAGTAAAAAAAATATTATTTTTCAACATTTTTGTGGAAAAAATAGGTTTTAAGATACAAAATTCGTTTTCTATGAAGCCAACAAAATTACTGAATTTGTTTCCAACAATATTTTTTTTCTATAACAACACAAAAAGTGATGGCTTTTGAAAAATTTACCTCACATTTTCTAGGTGTACGTGTTCTAAATAGGAATTAGATTTGACTCTTATCAAATTATTAGGTGCCAAAGGTTATTGGCATAGATTCCGACTGTTCCGTGTTGGCATTTGCTGAACTAACAAATAAAAATCATGCGGGCTCGTCACGTCTGTCAATTTTATTTATTCTTTTAGTTAATTTTTGTGTTGAAAATATGTCTTCGTATTAAAAACATTTTGCTAAGAGGGTACCATTTCTAGCTGAAACCAGATAATTGTGTAAAACAATACCACGATAATTTAACAGCACTTTAATAGTTGACTTAAAAAATGTTTAATGAATGTTTAAGTCCCCTGTTTTTCCGACCTTTTAAATTGTAAAAAAAAAAAATTCTCGTTATTTAAATTAGTTCGGCTAATAATACAAAATAATACAAAAAAAGTTTTTTTCCTTGTGAAAAAATATTGTCATTGAAGATTATTTTCTATGGAATTGTTCGGTGATTCAATGTAAAGGTTGTTGCTATTTTAATATTATGCAAATTTTCCTTTAATTTGTACCTTTTCCAACTTGTTTTCCTGGGCTAACATTTTTTGTTAGAATAATTTTCCTTTAGCCTTTACAAATATTAATTATCTGCTTTTTCACAAATTACATTTACAGACCAATCTTGATCAGGGCGTTAAGCGTTTGCATGAGGCCAACTCAAACAGTGCGGCGTCAACGCTTTGCAATTGGAATATCCAATTTTGAAGGTGCGTTAAAATATTAAGTTTAAAGCTGCTTTTGCTTTTATTATTGTTAAAAAGTAATGGCATTTAGATATTTTTAGGGAAATTTAGCGGTTTTGTATCTATTGTTTATTTTATTTATTTATTTACTTTTATTTATCTGTATTTCCATGCAACAAGACATACATCTTTTAATTATAGTATGGAACTAGGAGAAGTTATAGTTTAATACAATTTTACAAATTTAATACAATTTAAAAAGAAATATAAAAAATTGCAAAATTTTAAAATTGTAAAAATCAAAAAAAAAAAAAAAAATTAAAATCAATTTAAAAACAACAAAAATAAATAAAATTTAACAATAGAGCAAATTAATTATTAGTTATCAAAAATACTTATAGTAAATACAATATTTAGTTTAAAGAGTGAAGTTACATTATATTATTTTTCAAATGCTTTGTTATTTCGGTTTTAAAAATGTTCACGTTGCTGTTCATTTGAGCTTTATTGGGAAATCTGTTCCATAGATGGATTGCGTTATAAAAAAATTGCCATTCCGTTATCTTACTTCTGTGTACCATTGGTATAACCTTATTTCCCCTATAGGACCTTGCAAAAGTTAACAGATCGTATTTGTGCAGAAGCGTAAGTGTCCTGATGTTCACAAGATTATTAAAAGTCAAGATGTAAAGTTTTTTACTTAACCCATTTTGTACCGTCGTTGCGTTTTCGCAACACCATCTTTGGATGCATATAAAATTGGTTTTAGCACTTCGATTTTCATGATTTAGTTTTTTATCGTTAGTTTAGAGGCTTTACTATTACGCTCTTACTATAACAATAATATTCCTATTTTGTTTCATTAAGATCAACAAACTTTAAAAACAGTCCAAAAAAATGCCTTTTCAAAAACGACTTAATTTGCCTTTAAACAAAAAAAATTTTTTTTTCGTTCTTTATTCAGATAGTAAAAGCATTGAAAAACGTTTATCAAAAAACCATAAGTGAAAATATAGTCCCATTTATTCAGTAAAATCTTATAAAAATCACTGTTGCGAAAACGCAACAATGGCTAATTGCATGCAAATCACTTTTCTCCATTTCTTCTCCGCCCACTACTGACGCAACTGAGCTGTTCTTAATAAAATGGTATATATTTGTTTCTTGAATGAAACCTAAGTTATGCTTTGTTTTTGGTTGTCTTTACACCAGAGCCCGGCAACACATACATGCAGACTTTTTGTTTTTTGTGAGAGAATAATAACTCTCCCTCTCAGAAGCACTTAAAGAAATTTTTGTGTTATTTTGTTATTGTTAAAATCAATCTGGCTGTTAATGTAAAAACTGAAAACATAAGCGTATGTTTTATTTAAAATAGAAAACAAAAAAATCATTAAAATTAAATAAATCATATTCTTCAAGAAAAATAAAAAAAACTATAATTTCATAAAAACGTGTTAATATATTAAAGCAAAAATAAATTCAGAAATTAATTACTTTCATAAAACTTAAACGATTCTTCAGGAAAAATTGAATGGAAAACAACCATTTAATTTAATTTATTTCATTAAAAACTAATTTTCATTATTTGTAATAACATTTTCAAAAACTTCATCCCCTATATGTTCATCTGTTAAACTATTTCTAAGTTTAGTTTTAATTAGCTTTAAAATTGAAAACGAGGACTCGCATATATATGTTGACCCGAACATAGAGTATAATTTAAAAATTTCATTTTTAGTTGTTAAGTATATCTCTTCGTTTAAATTTTTTCAGAATTCTACCCCAGCCGTCAACGGTATATTTAAATCCGAACGCATTTTCAAAAGTTCTTCTCTGATGTCAATACCCTGTTTATTGACATCACATGTTAAAGGATTGCTATGCAGTTCTAATAAACACTCAATTTTAGAAAAATCCGAAAAACGATTGTTACAATTATCTAATATGCCTTGAAGTAAACTAATATATTCAAGTCTATAATTATTAGAAAATTCATCATATATTTCATTTGTTCTTTTAAAACATATTTGGGGTATTCACAAGGTGTGCTATCATGGTTTATTGTCATAATGTTCTAACATTTTACAATGGTTTAAAAATATTGTGGTTGGTTTGTAAACAAAAAGTGTCTTAAATAAATAGAACGTTGCTTGCTATGTTTATTGTGTTGTCGTAATTAATAGCACATTAAATTATGACTGTTCACAACAGTCGTATTTTTTCATGTTATTATTTTAAGACATATGACTTTATGACACCTTGTGATTTGTATTCTGAGTTTGAACTTTTGTTATAAACTGTTTTACAGAGAAATATAAAGAAAATACAGTTTTATTTCTTCCTTGCAATTGAAGATTTAACTGATTAATTAATTCGGTAATATCTGTTAAAAACGCAAAATCTAATACAAACATGTTATCTATTAAATATCTTAGTAATTCATTCGATTCATTCGATGGATTATTTTCAAAAAATAACATCACCTCTTTTTTTTATAACAGGTCAAAGTTACGTTAAATAAATACCATAAATTAGTAAGTTTAACTCTTTGGACTCGGTCATATAATTGTAGCATAAAAAAGTAAGCAATAAAAATAGTGCTAAACAATAAAGTTTCATTAATACATCAATAAAACACATCTTCTTACACAAAAATTTTACCTGCTGTCACATTTGCTTTTATGTGTATAGGTTTACACATAAATTGTAGGAAAACAAGACTTTTTTAACTTGTTTTTTAAATATTTTTACTTACTTAAGAAAAGTGTTTTCAAAGAAAACACGATTGGTACGCGATTGGTACAGAAACAAAAAGGTTTTTACAAGCACAAAATACCAACAAATTATTGTGGCAATTTTTTTCTTAATAATTTCTGCATTTAGGTACGTCTTTTTAACGAAAGAAAAAGGGACCCTTTTACAGGCATCAAAGAATTTTTCTCACAAACAAAACACATATCGCAAAACAATGTAGATATTATTTGAAAATTTAAAATTTTTGTTGATTAGGATTCACGTTACATATGTATGTATTTTTATATAATTTTACAAAATTAAAAATGACATATCATCAAATAAATATATGATTTTTTTTAACAGCATAATGTATAATCAAGCTCAAGAAAAAAAATTAGCAGAGTTTTTAATTCTTTTTATAAGAACACATTAATATTTTTAAACACCAAAACTGGGTAATCTTTTTTATTACTATAGTGGAATTAGTGATCAGATAATAATTTATATAATATAATATAAAAAAAAATATAATATAATAAAAAAAATTTCGGCAAACAAGAAATCAAATTCCCATTCTGTCTTGAACATTTCTCGCAGTGTTATTCTTAAGCAAGCGTCAACAGAACCTTCTTGTTTGAATGTTCGTACGAAAATAAATGATTTTGTTTGTTTTTTACAAAGTGAGAGCGAATGTTATTGTGAGAAAAAAAGCACGGTGTAGTACTTTTGCCGAGCTCTGCTTTACACTCATATAGTTGCACTTCAGAATAAAATCGTTGAGTCAATGAGTAAGTATTTATAGAATATATCTACATAAATATGTACAATGTATATACAGGGTGTCCGCCGGGAAGGTACTACTTTGTTTGTATACTACTTTGTTTGTTTATAATTTTTGATTAAATGAAAGAGAATCGATTTTATATTGATACAAGCTTTATTTAATGTCAGCAATTATGTATGAGCACATTTTTCATTACATTCTCACACAGTTCACGCGGTGTTTCATTAATTTCATAACGAATATTTTTTTTGAGTTGCTCAAGCGTTTCTGGTTTGTTTGCATAAACCTTGCTTTTCCGATATCCCCACAAAAAGAAGTCCGGAGCAGTCAAATCAGGGGAGCGTGGAGGCCAATTAACATCACCATTTCTTAAAATAACTTGTTGTGGAAAGAGGTCTCGCAGTAATTCAATTGAAACCCTGTCTGTGTACAGGTTGGCTTATCGAATATTTTTCCATAATAAATTTGTCACGTGTCTTCTTCACAGCCAAATATGAACTGTCAAGACTAATGTTTACTAAAATGGCGGCAAAACAAAGTAGTATACTTTCCCGGCGGACACCCTGTATTATTATTATTAAATTTCGAAAATATACATAGATGAAAAGTAGCCCTTTCTGCAATTTAATTAATATTTTTTTTGAAGAAATTACTGGGAAGCATTTGTACCGTTTCATAGGTACACAAATTTTGTCAGGCTACCATAATATTCCCCATGTCCAACATTTCTGATCCTTCAATTGGGTGTTCCCATCGTCAAACATCTATCCTTTTAAATGATTCCGAAAATAAGTGTTTTTCACATGGTTGGTAACCACAACAAAATGGTGGTTACTGATAGATTCGCTTAAGTGCGTCCAGTTTTTGCCACTTTTAAACGGAAGTATAAGAAGTTTGTTATATTTGAAACATATTTGTTATTAGATAAGCAAATAATAACTTATTTTGGGCAACATAATGTTCATATGTTCAGTACTGGTGGCTTTGTTCGATAGTTAATTAGTTTTTTTTGGAGCTAATTTTTGATAAAGCCTAGCAAGAAAATGTAGCAAATAGCGTTGAAAGCTAAAGTAGCTACCTAATCGCTGCTATTATTAGAAAAACTTAACGAGGAAACGCATATAGATGATTTCGAGGTAAACGAATTGGAAATTTTACAACATATACGCGGTGCTAATGTTCATAAGCACGTTATTTTGAAAACTCGGGGCAATTATCAACGTAAAAAGTGTAATAAAGGGCTTTTAAAATCGCGCTCGAATAGTGTATAAAATATTTCTATAATAAATAAAAACTATATATTTTTTTAATATGCAAAAATCAAATGATTCTTTTGCTGCCATAGAACAATACTAACTTTTACCTCAAATGTGATTTGCATGTAATTAGCCAACGTTGCGTTTTCGCAACAGTCCACTACGACCAATATGGTCACCCGATTTTTTTCTTACTTTCATTTTTGTGATCAGGAGGTTGACAAGAGCTTGTAAACTAAAATTCATGTAAATATGTTAAGGATATCGGGTAGTGGTACAAGATGGGTTAAGGTTGCAATTCCATCAAGAGTGCGAACACCAAATACATATCTAGCAATGTTGTTAAAAAGAGTATTCAACTTCTTCTTACTAGTGGTATCACAATAAGCATAAACTTCGCATCCATATAGAAGTACCGGCATCAAATAAGTTTTAGCAGTTAGCATTATAATGTTAATAGGAGTACAAAAGTGTGTTGCCCAGAGAGTACGAAGCATTGAGGACGTTTTACCTACTACAATATTGACGTGATTATCCCAGCTGAGCGTAGTGTTGAATGTAATGCCCAAATTCTTTGCTGAAGTTACGATTTCAATTTTCTCATTGTTAATACGAATGTCTGCATTAATATTTTATTTTAAAGATTTTTTACGAATTATTATACATTTAGATTTTTGTGGGTTCAGGCATAGACCATTTTGTGATGCCCAGCAATATATGCTGTCAAGATCAGAATTAAGCTTACGAACATTTTCATTTATAGTCTTAAGCGATGTGTTGATGTACGTCGTCAGCATATAAATGAATTTTACTATGGGATACAATATTAGGTAAATGATTAACGTACAAAGAAAATAAAAGTGGACCCAGAATTGAACCTTGTGTTACTCCTCGGGTAACAGACAAAGCTCCAGAATAACAGGCATTTAAGAACACGGATTGAGATCGATCTTCAAGGTACGATTTAATTAATGATACTGATGTGTCACAGAACGAGAATTGATGATAAAGTTTTGAACAAAGTAGGGAATGATCAACGGAATCAAAAGCTTTCGAGTGATCTAGCAGAACCAACAGTGTTAAATGCCACCGTCAATAGAACAACGTTTATCTTCAGTAACATCAATTAAAGCTGTGATGCAACTGTGTTTCTGTCGAAATCCTGATTGCCTGCTGGTGAGCAGATTATATTGGGCTAGGTGATCACTTATCTGTTTATGTATCATTTTCTCAAGAACTTTGGACAGACATGGCAGAATTGCTATCGGCCTGATGGTATTATTTTCGCATGTTTCCAGTTAGTTGAAAACAAACTAGTCATGAGTATAGTGTTAAATATGTGTGTGACGAATTGCAATAGCTGAGGAAGAAGGATTTTAAGAAATTTTGGGCTAATGTTATCATAGCATTTGTCTTAATAGAAAGAATATTTCGTAAAACCTCGGGTTCATTTACACGGCAAAATTGAAAAATGTTACGACGGTTCTGGTTGTTATCAAAATTATAGTTGTGCTGTCCAAGAGCAGGAATTGGTATTTTTGTAAAAACATCATTAAATTCATCTGCACTATATTTACCGATAATGTTATTATTTTTGATCTTTCCAATACCAATTTCACGTATGGTTTTCCATTTACTTTTTCCATCAATTGCGTTACTAATTTGTGGGTTCTTATAAAAAAATTTGTCTGTATTGCGTTTAAGCTAGGCGGTGGCAAACGTTACGCTTGATGTGCTGATTTAGGTCGCTCTATTGGTAGCTTGAGAGTTTTTGTTATATTGGGAATACCTATTTAAGATTTTAAAAACAAAATGAAAACATTGGTTTTTTTCAAAATGAGTCGATGTTAAAAAAGACCTGATTTTATTTTTAAATTTCGCCATGCATTTTTACACATTTTCAAAACGTTTTAATTGTCATAGTTGTTTTTGGGAAAACAATTATTTATTAAAAGATTTTGTTTGTTCTGCTTAATTCCCTTTTTTTTTAATAATTGATAAAAAATACTGAAATTTATTGTTGGAGGATACGATGTTCCTATGCGCATTTCACTGGTTGCTTGGGCCAGATCATCAGGAAACGTTCTCATAAATAATTTTAGAAAAGCCAAAGCTATCAGCAAACAAGACTACATACGCTTAAAAAATCCTATTTGCAACGATATCAAAGCTTAAAGAAAATACCAAACAATAAAACAGTGATGAGTTTATATTTTCTTACATTCCCCTCTACAACCAGTTGGAATTCTCCCAACATTGATTGAAGTTGTAAGTGGGTAAAGAAAAAACAAAAATAAACTGCTTTTATTGTTTGCGCAAGAAATCAAAATAAAAACAATTTGTCAGTTCAGTTTTTTATGCACGTGCACTTGCAAAAATTTAATTATCATAGTTGTTTTTGGGAATACAAATATTTATTAAAAGATTTTGTTTATTGTGCTTAATTCCTTTTTTTTTAATAATTGAAAAAAAAAACTAAAAAAAAATTGCTACTTGTTAAGTCAAAATTTTTAGATTCTTGGACTTGATAAATATTTTTTTTTGAATTTCTTTATTAAATCGCAAATTTTAATCAAATCTAACAAAAAATTATATTGTTTTAATCAATAGAAAAAAAATTATTTTTAAGAAAAATATAAATATGCGATTTTTTCTTTAATATCTACTTTAATTGTAGAAATAAGGGCCATAAAAGTTACAAACTAGCAATTTTTGTGCTGGTCGGCTATAGCCGAGAGCATTCTGCATAAAAAGACAAAAACAAAAAAACCCCACTGTGGGTCAGATGTATAAGGGTTGGTTAAAAACACAATGCTTCAATTTTATCACTTCCATTGATGACCACTATATTTTTTGATGTGTCATGGTCGCACTACTACAAAAACAGTCGAAATTTGCAGTTCTTAAAAAGACTGTTCCAACGATTTTATTATAACTCAATAAGCGGTTACCCTTTTTAATTACAGGAAACGCTAAATTACTTCAAATAAAATTGCCTTTAACCCATTATTGACTGATACCCGAAAACATGGATTATTTTTTGAATCTTACTTAAATATATTTTAAGTTTAAGTTAAAAATCACAATTGTTATGAAATAGCTATGGAACAAGCTCTATATGTTAACATTTGTCCTTCAAGTTCTACAAGGAAATGCCAACTAGAATAAGACAAAGGGGGAAAAACATGAAAAACAAATGTACTTAAGTTTTCTAGACAAAGTCTTGACCAAAAGTACGAAAAAACAAGAAGAAAGGAAAAAACATGTAAATAAAAATTGAAAAGTTGATAAACAAGTACAGCAAATTTCGATCTACCAATACAATTGGTTAAAGATTGATGTTTGACTATATACTGGCAGGCACCGCAGTAGCGCAAACGGTAGAACGCAAAGAATTCTGATGATGAGAATGTGGTTATTCTCGAAATATGTAAATTCGAACCGATTTCAATCCCGTGTTCAGTCAAGAATTATCAAAAAAAAAAAAAAATTAAAAATCATTTCATGTTGTAAATTCCTTCCTTCAATTAAAATAATTTAATGAAAATTTAATTTGATGAACTTAAGCCTAATTAAAATATCAAAAACTTCAATGTTTCAAGAGAATGTAACTAGTGCTTTCTGATGTATGAGTTTGGTAAGTTTACTTACGAGTGGGCCGATATGTTTACGGTAAAATTTACTTGTAAAATAAACATTTAGGTTTGATTGTTGTACATTTTGAATTTTTTTGTGATTTTAAATTCTAATAATAAATGCTTTAAATATGCAGAAAAGCATTGCGTATTTGATGTTCAAATGGCCAATGTGTATGGCAAATTACGCAACATCCAGAACGTCTTAAAACACAATTAATTAACTTGTATAGTTTTGGCCCATTTTCTCTTAAATATGATGAAAACATTGACGCCTGGGTTCTATATTCCACTACAAAATGAAAGTGAAAAATTTTTAATTCCACATATACAATTTAACTGTGTTCTAGAAAAGTTAAGAAACGTTAGTTTTATGATGATTTCATTTTCATTTTGTTTGAAGCAGCTATTTCAAGAAATGAAAATTTCTTTTTGCTCTTTTAACATATAGTTGATTAAATGTGTTACTGACGTCTTGCAAAATTTTAAAAATTTTGTCATTTGTTTTAATTTTGGTCTTTATAAAATCATGTGAATTATATTGTATGGCTTCCAAACTTCTTACTTTTCCTTTGGGCTCTGCAACTTTATCTTAGGGATGGGCAAATTGAAAAAATATATCGATATATATCGTATCGATATTTTTTAAGAGTATCGATATTTATTAATTAAAAATACCGATATATTGATGTATCGAATGTATTAAGCTGAAATTATTACCAAATTTAAATACATATTTACATATGTTCTAACATAATACATATAATTCCACTCTAACTTTTTATTGTTTCTTTTAATTTCAAATTTACTGCCTGTCCCTCGATTTCGAACGAAACTTTCATTCGCTTAGCTTTTATTAAAAAAAAAAAACCAATTTTAATATTTAGTTTTTAAGGTAAGTTATGCGAACGAAGCTTTCGTTTGAAATCGAGGGACCGGGAGTTAATACTACATTAAAACAAAAATTCAAAAAAAAAAAAATACAAAAAAATGTTTATTTATTCTCCATATGAAATCTAAAAAAAATTAGTTGGGATTATATAATGCCGGATTATATACTGGCGGTAAACGAGACTTGTGACACATACTATACAAGTAAACTGTGCAATATTTAATTTTTTATTTTCAATATATAAGAACATGTTCAAATAAGATAAAAAGCAAAATATTTGTTTTTGCTGCTAAAACGCCATAATTAAGGCGATTCTTTGCATAATTCTAGGAACCCTTACCAGAATATTTTTCCGCGCTTATTTTTTTGTTGTCATCTCTTAAAAAACCGAGACAAAACTGAACTGTGTAATCTATGAAAATATACAATGGTAAGGCGCCGTTATTGTCTTAATATTAGTTAAAAAACATATCAAGCCATAACCGCAAAAAAAAGCTCAAGCGATAAAAACAACATTTTAGAGTAGAAGGTTTTTTTTGTTAATATATTTTATAAAAATTTTGTATGAAAATTGACGCGTAACGGTACCTTCTGTGACCATGAGATTTTGGGAGTGATGCAAGTGTTGCCAATAAATTCATTTATTAATAAAAATGAAAATTTAAAATGCTGTCGCTTAAGCTTTTTTTTTGCGGTAATGGCTCGATATGATGCAATTATTAAAAAGCAACAGTATTGTAAGTGGTTGAGCAACGGTTAAAATGTAGAATTTTATTATAAAGAGATCTTAAAAATATCGAATTCGACAGTCGAAGATAAATATCGATATATGGGTATTTTTAATTTCGGCTATATATATCGATTATAATTTGTTTAAATATCGATATTTTGCTATATCGATATTTATTGTCCATCTCTACTTCATCTGACGTTTCATTTAAATATGCATCTTCGAAACTCTTGACATGGAAGTTTTCCAATTCAATGTCTATAAAGACCGCAAAACTTTGCAACTGCACTATCTTTAGATGAAATGTCTGCTTATTGTTAGGACCAGCAGATGCTGACGTATCCGCTCTGTTCTTGGACTATTTGTTGCAAATGCAGACTTTTCAATTAGCAGCTCAAAAACTTTTTTGAAGCAGAAAGATATTTTTCTGAAGGACCCTATCACCCTTAAAAAATGCTTTAGCTAATCCAAGGTTATTTTCATGAACCTTAGAAACGCCTCTTCTTGTTTCGAATTTTTGTGCTTCTCCCTTAAAAGCAGAAATAAACTCACGATAAAGAAATTTACGAATAACGTTTTATTAGTCTACTTATTATTTTCGCAACATATATATAAAAAAAAGCTAGAAAATATAATATTTTACCAAAAAGTATTTCCTTTCACGCGGCTGTTTGTTTTCGTTTTAAAATTACTTTTTTTGTAGTGAAAATTATTTGTAGAACACAAAAATTCCTCTTGAAATAAACTGGAAATGAAATTTTACTCTTCATTTTACTTTAACGATTTAAAAAACACAAACTGAGTGGAATTTTCACTTTCATTTCATTTGACGAGTGTAAAACACAGGCGTTTCTTTTCACAACAAGTGAATTTATTTTCACTAAAAGTGACTATTTCCTTAAAAAAAAGTAAATTTTTTGTCAAAACTCCGTAAACATTCACCACACTTTTACAAGAAAGTTAGAGCAATTATAAAAATAAATTTTTTTTTATAAAAAAAGTAACTCTATTCTACAACAAACCAAGAATTTCAGAAAAAAGCATAATTTTACATGACTTTCTTCAGAAAGAGCCCTACTTTTACAAAAACTCTTATTTATTCGCTTATTGCTTTTTTTAAAAGTTTGATTTATTGTGTTGTACCACATGGCGTATGCATGTTAATAAATAGGAATTAAATAATACGCATACGTAACCAAGTAACTTGGCAGATTTTTCTTAAAAAAAAAATAGATAACAAATATTTAACCTAGGGCTGGTCGATTTAAAAATCGCCCAAATGACAAGAGTGGGCCGACCCTTTAAACTTAGTGGGGATCGGTCATACATTTAGACTCGACTGGGGCACTTTAAATCGGTCAAAGTGGGCTTTTTCAAAATTTGACATTTGGGTCAAAATAAGGAACATCAGAATTCATTTTAGAGATATCGTTCCTTGGGCAAAGCTTCTTATTTTGATCCCTAGAATACGATTTTCCTTGTCACTTGTGCGATTTTTAAGACGACCTAGCCTTGGAAGTGTATAACAAAATTTATCGGGCATGTTCTGGAAATCAAAATCACGCGAAATTGAAATCAAACAAATTTTGATAACTCTACGTTATTATACCTCATACTTTAAGGATCTCTTTCCTAAACCTAAACTACTTTTGAAATCATGGAAAACTACGTGTATCCTCAGCGATTTCAATTTTACGTGATTTTTAATTTCCAGAACAGGGCCTAATTTTTTTTTAATTTTGGTAGTTGCTTCAAAATATGGCCGTTTGGACGCATAGCAAAAATCCTTCCCAAACGCCAAAGGAAAACAAAAAAATGTATATATAATGTATTGTTTTCTTCAAAGACATTAAGTCAAAGTATAAATCAAACAAAAGTTAGATATTTTTGATACGATAGGTTTAATACTTACCAAATTGGTGGTAAGTAAATAGAGTAAGTTTTGTCCATTTTAAATTTCTAATAACTATTTTAGGAAATTAAAATTTTCCAATTTGACAAAAAAAAAAATAATATCAAATATTTTGTATAATTTCGGTCTGAATTATTCCGAAACCGTTAGGTATATAAAGAAAAAAATTCAGGGCGATTTTAATATAATTTTATTTCAAGTTATTAAGGGTTTCTTGGATATTTCTTCCTAAGTTGTAAATAAAAATAAAAAGTAGATTAGCATTTTCAAAATCCCCCTAATTTTAGAAGAAAATTAAAAAAAATTGTTTTCATAGAATTTAAAGTTTCGACTGTTTTGGGACCATTATTTTGAGTTTTACTCCTTTTAATTTTTCTTGTTGTAAAGATCATAGATTCCAGATAAAATAAACTCCTGCATATTCTTAATCTCAGTATAGGGCATCATAGATTCGGCAGAGCTAAAAATTGCGGTTTTTCTTGTTTTTTTTTTTTTTTTGCCAAAATGATAAATCGGTTTAAGTTATCAAATAAAAACCAAAATAAAGCTTAATAAAATTATAAATAATTATGTGGTTAATAGCTGTCATAACTACTAATTTGTTCTTCTCTTTTCTGTAAATTCTAAGCTAAAATTAGTTTACAATATGAAACATTTTGGAAATAACAGTTGTTACACAATTCTAAAGAAAATCATTTAACTTCATGTTAAACAATCCATCAGTTAAGTAAAATACAGTAATTTTAATAACTTTTATGTTGTTTAACCTGATGTGTTAAAGAACTCGACATTTAAAATTCTTAACACGAAGCACATTACCTTAAATGGTGTTTAAAATTCACAAAGAGTTTTATTTACAAAATTATTTAGGTTACTTAAAATTTTATTTTGAACAGATGACTAAATTAATGGTTGACATGTTCAGTTGTTAGTGCCACAAAAAGAAACACGACAATCTGCACCAAAGTGTTTTTTTTTATTTCTACTAATTACAACTGTTTATCTCTTTAACAAACACAAAAGGGAGCGTAGCAGCAGTTGTTAACACCAACAGTTTCTGTGAAAAATGTTAAATGTGTTGGTAAAAGTGCTAAAATGTTGTTAAGTCCCTGTAACCATTTAGAAGATTTTCGAAAGAAGGAAGTTATTGGGTGTCACTTCTTCTCCGCTTCCTAAAAAGAAGAATATTTTACAAAGTTTTCAAAAATAAAACGAATGCAGTCTGCATTACCATCATCATTGTAGCTTTTCCGTTGCTTCTGGACGATAATTAAAAAGAACGTACAATTTTCATAAGCAAAAAAAAAAAAAAAAGATTAGAAAAATTAAATGGAAAAGAGAGATTTTCACTGAACAAAAACAAAGTACTCTATTTCAAAGAGAGCAGACATTTTGCAAAAACAAAATACATTTCTATTTTGAATTTGAAAGTAAATAGTTTTTGTTTGAAAACTGGTCTAAGCAAAACAAGTTGTGGTCAGTGTTTTAAATAAGCAGCACAGCTCAAAAAAAAAAAAAAAAAAAATAATGACAACGAGAAGTTCAAATATTATTTTAGTTAAAGAGTCACCCTTTTATTCATAACAAATATTTCAGTTATATAAAAGGCTTATTAAGCACATTTTCGAATCAAATTCGTTTTAAAATATTTTATAAACCTATTTTATTTTAATGAATAAGTTCATAAGCAGGGTAACCAAAAAAATGCAATAAGAAACACGATAACGCAGATATGCAGTTAAAACTCGAAAATATGCTCGGAAAATCGTTAAAAATATGCCCCAACATAACAAAATATTCAATAATTTAAAAACATTTGCATTTAAAAGAAATAATTGCAAAATTATAATCGGTAAAGCCCAGACACTGTAGTATTTACAGACGAATTTTCGAAATGTTATCCTATTTGAAAACGATGGGCAGTCATGGGCTCACAAAAATAAAAATATATTATGAGGCAAAAGTTTTATAAGTTCTTTGTGGCGAATGTTATCTAGATGCGAGTATTAATCTCCAAATGAAATTTTTTGTTTGAAAGGGATTACAGCGATGGTCGCTAAATTGTTTATCAATATTTTCATTTAAAGGAATGTAAAAGCTATTTATATATGGGAGTTTTGGGATAATGTGAGCATATTCGAAAATAATTAATTTTTAGTAAAATATTTTTGCGGCGAATTTAATCTAAATACCAACATAATTAGATGGTTTACGGATAAAAAAAGTCTAAATTGGAAAGAAGTTTTTATGATTAATATGGATAATTATAGACCAATTCTCATCATTAACATAGACTTCGTCCTTAGATAAGTTAAATGTATTAAATTATCTAAAAGATTGCAATATTTTCTTTTCGCAGAAAGTTGCCATGGCCAGACAACCAGCCAGACGGATGGATGGACATCGTAAGATCACTTTAAACAGTAATTCTGAGTCTGTCGGTATACTAAAAAATTGGTCCTGATTTCTATGTATTACATCGCAAAAAACGTTTATAATTGCTTTTTCCTTAATTTTTGCTTATATATATATATAAAATTATTGTTAATAGCTAAGGCACGAACTATATTTTTACATTTGTCCTTCAAGTTGTGCTGAAAAAGGTCAAAAAGAAAAATAAAGACAAAAACACGAAAAATAAAAAAATTTACTTTCACAGAAAAAATTAAAAATTGTCTCCGATCACCAAATTTATACCAAATTCATAATATCAAGCAAAAAATTTGTTAATTTAGAAACTATTACCAAAATGATTATATTGATTACTAAAAATTTTTAAATTGTGATTATTTTTTTTCAATAAATGATATTTTTAATTTTAATTAAAAAAATGATCAAAAAACTTTGCAATTTCAAACAATGTGTTAATTTATTTAATTAAATATGGACAGTTCCCAATAACAATTCTACAAGTTTAAATTATTTAATTTTAAACGAAAAAGTCAATTAAGATTTTTTGTTATTTATTATAAGGAAGAACACGTAAATCAATTAAAATAGGTAATCATTCATTCAAACCAAATTTCTTTCTAACAAAGTAAAACACCATTTGGGTTAAAGATTGATGTTTGACTATTGACGTCATCCGTCGTCAATGGCGGTGAGTGTTAAACGGCAAACCCCTCTAAATAGATTCTGTGGTTACAAACGAAACTAGTCAGGGCAATCTGTCCGTAAAAAACCTGGGTTCAATTCCCATCTCAGTCAAGAATGGAAAAATTATTAATACATTTTAATTCATTTCATGTTGTAAAATTCCTTTCTTCATAAAAATAATTCAATGGAAATTAAATTCAATGAACTTAAGCCTGATTAAAATATCGAAATATGGATTAAAAACCACAATTCAATAAAATAACCACAATACTTACTGTTGTAAAAAGTTTAAAATAACAGATTCTTTTATGAAAACCTGCTTTGGCTTACAATTTTAGAGTAAAAATTAAATGTAGATGGCGAAATTGAAGCCACACGTTTTTAAATTGAAGCAGCCAAAATTTTGAAAACAACAAAATTTGATTATTTGCTGCGAAAGGTCTTGTAAGCATCTAAAAAAATTTAACATATGTCAAAATATTCCTCTTAAAGGCAAAATATGCGTTATAAACTTAAAAAATGCTGCAAAAATGCTTTTTTAACTAAATTATGCAAAAAATGCTGTAGAGGGTAAAATGTGCAAAAATATGCAATCGATGCTAAGATTCATAAAAAGCTCTAAAACAGAAAAAAAATATTGTTTCTGCCTTCATTGGTCGCACAAGGAAAAACATGCAATTGCATATTTTTGGTTTCCCTGGTCATAAGTAATTAGCATGTCGTTAAAATTATTTTAATATTTATTGAAAAAAAAAAAAAAAATAAATAAAAAAAATAAAAAAATTAAAAATAAATATTAAAAACAGCATAACTTTTATTCATTATGGTTTAAGAAAAAGTGGTGGTAAAATCTACAATCTAGAAGATACGTTTTATCAACTACTTTTAGGCACCTCTTCGCGACACATAATAAAACTTTTGGAGAGTTTTTTTTTAGTGTCACTTTGTTTCATTTGTATCGCAAAGTCTAAAACGTTGTCTTTGCTATACGAATAAAACAAGAAACCTTCGAAAAATTCCCTTAGGTGTCGCGAATAAGTGAGTGAAAGTATAACAGTAAATCAGACTTCCCGACGGATAATTTAATTCGAAATAAATAGATAATATCCCTCGAAATTATTTAAATTTTTTAAATAAATTTTCCGTACTTACGAAATAAAAAAAGCTTGCGGGGATATTTGGTAAATGTGTATAAGGTAAGTAAGTATTTTGTGTGTATGCGTTTTATTATAATTGTTATTACAAAACAAATGTCAACATCATTTTCATTAAACTTTAAGTAGGGTAATTAAAAGTTTAATAAGTATTAAATTAAAATTAATGTCAAATTTGGTATAAAACTTAAAAAAAAAAAAACAAAATACAACTGACAAATGAAAAGAAAAAAGTACAAAATAAAAGAGAGAAAAAAATACAGCTCTGCTGACATGATAATTAGGGATATACTAATGCAATGATAACACTGTGCAAGAAATTGACACTTTTTTTTCGTGACATGCTGGGCCCGCGGTTTTTTAAGGTTGGCTCTGGTTTTCAAGATATACCGTTATTTCCAAAATGGAGGAGGTTGCACAACATATTTTCGCGTAACGAAATTCCACAATAAAATTTTTATTAAGAAAAGTAAAACTTGTTTCTAATATCCGCAGTCGTTATTGAAACATAATTTTTTTATCAAAATTTCGAAATTTTTGTTTTTTTGGAAAATGCAGCTATGCTTCTAATTTTTTGCAGACGTATAAAAAACGAAATTCCAAACAAAACAAGCCATAAATGATTAAAATCTGTTAGCAACTTTTGATTTTATTCACAAAAGTCGACAAATTTTAATTAATTTAAGAACTTCATAAAACGCAATATTTGTATGGGAGCGCCCCTAAGGGGTGGAGATATATTGCAACTATGTTTTAAGAAAATGTTAAGAACAAAAAACATTGGAGGTCGGTCATATATTTTATCCCCCTAGGAGGGACTCCTAGGCCTTAGAAACAAATGATAGGAATGAAAAATAAAGGCGCTGCAGGTGCAAAATTTTAGGCTAGGGTTCTACGCGTATAAAAAACCAAGTTCCAAACAAAATAAGCTATAAGTGATTAAAGTCTGTCTACAACTTTTGATTTTTTTGAGAAAAAATTAAATTTTTTTATTTTTTATAATAACCAAACTTAAAAATTTTAAAACATTTATTTTTGTTGTTAATTAGTTCAAGTTAAATTTTTATTTAGAAATTTATTCTTCTTCCTCCTGCACATTCCAACAAATATCCCCTAATTGCGAATCAAGTTGTTTGCCGCTATACCAGTGTTCGAGCCTGGCTGTTACTTGGTGAAATCTCTCGCCATGTTCATCAGACTCGTCTGGTGATTGTTCATTAAATTTTTCGGCCTGGTAATGCAAAAAATGTATTATCAATGACATTCTAACGTTTAAGTTTCTAAATGCGGTTAGCATATTTTTGATTAAAATTCGAAAGTTTTCAGACCGATGATTTCCTAATACATTTTCTATTACTGATTTCACACAATTCCAGGCCAATAGCTCGATATCATTCAATGCAACCTCAAACTGATAGTCCTTCATAAGACGACGAATGTGAAATTCTTAAATTTGGCCCCTGAAGCGCCTAGGATGCCCCTAGACTTTATTTTTCATCTTAATCATTTATTTATAACATACCCACCCGCTATCTCCATTGCTTAAGGGGGGTTCCATACAAAATGTTCAATGCAGACTAGAAATATATTGAAGAAAAAGTCCCATAAATACCCAGGAGTCACACCTAGGGGGATAAAATGTAGGACTGACCTCCATTAGTTTTTTGTTCTTAACATTTTCTCAAATTATACTTTCCCTTTATCACCATCGCTTAGGGGGTCTCCCATACAAATATTACGTTTTATGAAATTCTTAAATTAATTAAAATTTGTCGACTTTTGTGAATAAAATGAAAAGTTGCTAACAGATTTTAATTATTTATTGCTTGTTTGGTTTGCAGCCTAGCTGCATTTTCCAATTTTTGATAAAAATATTAATTTTTTTTTCAAAAAAAAAATTATGTTTCAATAACGACTGCGGATATTGGAAACAAGTTTTTTAAGTTTTTTCAATTAGCTAAAGGGTTTTTGAGTTACGCGAACATATGTTGTGCAACCTCCTCCATTTTGGAAATAACGGTATATCTCGAAAACCAGAGCCAATGTTAAAAAACCGCGGGCACCACTGGATTCAGCGTACCCGAATTATGTTAAAACGCCATGTGCCCGGCTTGTCTGTTTTTTCAACTAGCATAGTGTAATGGTATGATGAAGGCAAAAATTGGTCAACGGCCTAATAAACTTGTGCTAAAAGTGGAAATTTGAAAGTTATGACCAGGATAAGTTTTAAAAGCTTTCTGCTAGAAAAGTAAGTTTTTGAATATTTACCAAAAACTTTTAACAAATAGAATCTGGAAATTTAGTTCTCGTGGTGAGTAACATTTACTATAACTTTTAATATTAATTCGAATGTATAGATATTCTAAGTCAAATAACAATTAATAAATCTTTCATATTTTAGTTTTATATTAGTCTTATTCCTTCAATAATTTCCAGGAATATTTTTTACTCTCACTATTAGAATTTTTTGTTTGTTTATTTCTGTTACGAATAAATTAAATGAATGAAGTAAATTGTACAGAAAATTTCTTGAAAATTATTGAACTAATTAGACTATTAAAGTGTGAAAGTTTAATAAATTAAAAAACTTAGAATGCACATTCGTATTAAAATGAAAATTTTCAAAAACTTTTAAAAATGTCTTTTGGATACACATTTTCCTCCAATCGTACTAGTGCAGAATTCTCGTAGCTTTTGGTCAGACATGACTGCTATACCTTCTTTTTTACCATATGATACCTTACACCACAGTATCTACCCTGCGGGAAATTTGTGTCAATTGCTCTTAAAGTACTTATCCCGTGACCAGTGAACAAAATTTTATAATTAAAAGAAACGAATTGCGATAGGCGAAAACAAGACCTATCACTTTACTGGTGAAAATGTGTTTAGAGTGTAGTTGGCCCAGAGGAAAGGTAATTGGCACAAAACTATTCACGTGACTGGATTTTGTGCGGGTAATGGCTGATTCTCTTTAGTTCTTTTACTTTATATGAAGGGGATCTATCATATTGACATGGTTCATTTGTGACATTATCTGCGACAGGCATTATTTTAACCGACATTGGATGTGTCCATTAAGGTTATTTCAGTGAAATGTTACAAAGTTTCAAAAAGGTGCCAATTAACCCCTCGTAAGACATCGCCATGTTAAAGTGACTTGTCACGTGACAAGTTTAGTGTTAGTTCCCTTTCCTCTACGGTACCGACAAATTTTCGTGACTGTACCCAATTTTGATACCGTTGGAAATCATTGACTCAGCAGAACAAAATAACCCAGTAAAAAATGTTCTTATTTTGCGAAGCACTAACGGTACATTTTAAAAAGTAATTGCACATTTATGCGCTACGAAATAAGACATACAGAGATGCAATAAGGAAAGTGACCGAATTTTTATAAATTAAAAAAATATATATACAATTTGGAGAGCCACGACATTCGCTTACTACGAAGCAGGTTTGGAAGGGAGCATATTTAAGAATAACGGTAACCAAAAATTCAGAGTGCAAAGCTGATCGTTACATTCACCAATTTTTATATGCGCTGAAATATACAAAATGTATTGCTTCAAAGTGGAAAATCGCCATATAAAATTCATGTCTTCTTCTACGTTTCTCCCTTACAAGCCTGCTTCGTTGGAAGCTCCATTTTTTATTGGGAATGTTATGATGTTATGACTTAAGGGTATTTTTTTTAGCTACATGAGAACTTTAAATGATAATACAAGACAGAAATATTGTTGAAATTTAATTTTATTTATTTAAATAATTTCATGGCAATTATTTTTTAAATATGATTTCTGGCATAAATATGTCCGCCGCGGCTACGAGTTATATGGCCCATTCGATCAGTCCGAATTTTGACTTGTTTTTCTGATAAATCTGGCTGTATGGCGGCAATGGTGGCTTGAAATTTGGCTTGCAATGCTTCAAGAGTTACTGGATTCTCGGCATAAGACAATCACTTAACATAGCCCCATAAAAAGGTATAAAAAGAGAAAAAAAACCAGTTTCGTTAATTCACAGGAACGTGGGAGACTGTGATCAGGGCCACTTGTGAGAATAAAGTTCTTATCAATTTGATTTTGCAATAAATCGATTGTTAAGCGTGCTGTATAGTAAGAAGCGCCTTGTTGTTGGAACCAAATGTCGTTGATATTTAGTTGTCATTTTTGGAAACAAAAAATTCAGTCAGAATGGCTCGCCAGAGCTCGCCATTTACCGTAACGGCAGCTTATTGCTTATTTCGAAAGAGTGTGTAAATTGCACCAAACAGGCAATTACAAAAGATGCAATGGCGATTTGTTACCGGCTTGAGCTTCGTAAAGAAATTAAAAATGGTTTCTAATCACAAAATTTATAGAATCAAGCAAACAATTTGTTGATTTTGCACCTATTACCAAAATAATTATATTGATTACTAAAAATGGTAAAAATTTACAATTGTAAATTTTTTTCAATAAATTATATTTATTTCAACAAGTGATATTTTTAATTAAAAAAATTATCAAAAAACTTTGCCATTTTAAACAATGTGTTCATTGATTAAATTAAATATATCTCAGGTTTTGACAATTCCCAACATTAAATCTACAAGTTTAAATTATTTTATTTTAAGCGAAATAATCAATTAAAATTTGTTGTTATTTAGTTAATATTTTAGGCCCTAATCATGTAAAAGCCAACGCAACGCCAAAGAACAACATTGAAAGCACAAACAATGTCATACATATTTTGTAATGCTGTTGTTGCTTTCTACAGAAATTCATGTACCGTTTGAAATATTTTCAACGCCACAAGCAATGGAGCGTTTGAAATTTTAAAACACAATGTGAATTTCTGTAGGAAGCAACAACAACATTACAAAATATGTATGACATTGTTTGTGCTTTCAATGTTATTATTTGGCGTTGCGTTGGGTTTTACATGATTAGGGCCTTAATTAAAAATTTATTTCAAAACAACCAAATGTTAATTAAATCATAGATTTTTTTTTCATTTTTTTTTTTCAACTAAAAATAATTATTTATTTTATAATTAATAATTATAATTGATTCAATTATCACAATAATTAAATACTTTTCTTACAATTTTTTTAATTGATTAAAAACTACTTATAATTTTTTTTGTGCATTAAAAAGAAATTAACAAGTATAAAACTATGATCCAAAAAGGTGAATATGGACTTAAAATCTCAAAAAATGTTGCAAAAATTTAAATATATTGCTTTTCTCCCATTGCACTTTTCGTAATTTTAGGTGGCCAAAAATCTAAATTTATATTCATTTCTAAAAAATTTATTTAAAAAAAAAAAGCACTCAAGCTTTTTTCATTTTGAAACTAGAGACCCTACTTAATATTCTGGTGCAGTTAGAAATCGAAACTCGATAAAACAAGTTAGTTCTACTCCAACTAAAATTGTATATAAATTTTTTGCCTAGTTGCTTTAAGTGGACTTTAACTTCATTTTATCTTAGTTATATTACACAAAAACCAACCAATACTATTTAGAATGAACCGCATTTGCAGAAAAAATAATGGTAAAAATGATAATAGGCATATAAAAGCTTTTACAACAATACGAAAATCACTAAAATTTAAAATTTAAAGATAATGTTTTTAAACTTGTCTTGATTCTGAATATTTGAAATCTTCTTACCAACATATTTTTATATAACGTACTCCTGTCTATCACATATAAAAAATAAACAGGATCGGAGAACTGGTTCTTTTTTACGTTTACTCACCTAAAAGTACTAAAAGTCGCACATAATTTGTTTGTTTATTTGATTTGATCAAATTTTAATAAATATCACTAAAAGATTTTTAATAATTAAGATTTTCCATTAAACGAATTTTACCTTGCCGAAATAACTTAAATCTTTGCTCAATCCAGCTAGGAATGAAATCTATTTGGTTGTGACTTACAAATATATCCCTCTAAAAGGGAAAAATCAATATATCTGCTGTAATTCTTCTCTTAGTTCTTTAACTTTTAGCGATTATTTTGCAAAATTTCACAAAGTTAATAAAAAACATTTTAGTTGATTTAACAAAATATTAAATAACACTATAATGAAAAAAATTATCAGTAGTTTTTTATCATTTAAAAAAATTGTTCATAAAGTATTTAAATTTGATAATTGAATCAATTATTTTTTTAGTTGAAAGAAATTAAAAATGATTAAAAACATAATGTTTTGAAATAATTTTTTTTATTAATATATTAATTAAAAAACAAAAAATCTTAATTTCGTTTAAAATAAAAGAATTTAATTTTATATAATTGTTGTTGGCGAATGTCAAAACCTGAGCTACACAGAAAAAATTATTAGTAGTTTTTTATCAATTAAAAAAATATTTTAAAAAGTATTTAAATTTAATAAATGTGATAATTGTATCAAATATTTTTTTAGTTGAAAGGAAATCAAAAATTTAATTTTGATTTCATTAACATTTTAAGTGTTTTGAAATAAATTTTTGATTAAAATATCAATTAAATAACAAAAAATCTTAGCCGCCTCAGCCTTCATGGCGTTTGGTGGAATAGGGATCCACAATACCTGCCTTCAGTTATTCCACATTAGCCGATTTTAAAATTTTTCAAAATAAATCTTATAAATATTATTAAACTTATTAAATTGCCACACTTACCAATTAAAAGTATTATTAAGTTAACAATTTGTAAACTTTGTAAAAAAAACTAATGAAATAATTATATATGGAGCATAATAACGGTTTGAATATGCGCACAAAAAAGGTCGAAAACACCTTTTATCACTTACAGACAGACAGAAAACTAACAGTGCGACCATTTGCATAGCCAAAGCCGTAATGTTAATATTTCTGTTTAATCGATGTTAACATACAGGGAGCGATTCTAAATAACATTTAGCTTAGGAAATAAAGGGGGGTTCCACATTACCCCCCTATTCCACAATACTTCGGATATTAATCTAACATCGAAAATTCGAGACTTGTATGAAAAACTAATATTGATTAATTTGTGTTTTTTTTTTCTTTTTGCTACATTTTTCATATATTTCCCGATAAAAAATACAGCTGGGAAATTTTAAAAAAGCATTTCAAGTATTACAATGTTCTGAAGAATTACGACTTATTTAATAAGGACTATTTTTTCTAAAAATTACTTAATGGTGGGGCAGTAATGGGTAAATGATGGTAAAAAATATATAACAAATTAAAATTTTTCGACATTTTAGCAATTTTGAGGCCTTAAAAGCTTTGCTCGTGTAAGTTTGTCAAACACTTCTTTTCTCCTGGTCTATAACTACAATTCTGCCGCAAACAGGAAAAAAAATCAATTGGTTTCTGAGATATACAAGTGGGAAAAATGGTGTATTCTTCGGAAAAATCAAGTATTATCCAAAATAAGTATGATACTATAAAATCTGAACGGCAACTTAACTAGCAAAACCCAAACAGGGCTTGCACAGTTTCGATTAGTTCTTCGAGAAGTTCCACACGAGAAAGAGTTTGCACTCAATAACTCCAAAAATGTTGCACCGTGGAAATAAAGGATATTTTAAACGCTTAAAAAAGGAGCACTACATTTATTTTTTTATTTGAAAAGAGTACCTTCAATAACAATAATTTCAAAAAGCTTTCCGCGACTCCAAACGCTTATATTCTAGAAAGGAGAATGTATAAACTTTTTTCTGTTCCTAGCAGTACTGGTACCACTTGAATTTTTCTTGTATAAACCAGGATATTTAACACAGTCAACACCAAAGGCTAAAGACCTATACAATTTGGCAAAAGAATTAATCGTTGGCATAGTTTGCAATACAACATAAGCAATATTGGTGCTTTTATCCTTCTTTATAAATGTTTTAAGCAGTAAAAAATAAATTTATATAACATCAAAGGGATTTCAACACTTTTAATCGGATTAGGTTTTTTTTTGCTTTGTTTCCACTTATTTCTTTAAACGCAGACGATAATATCGAAGTTAAATATGCGGAAAATATCTCATACATTTATTATTAAACTTATAAACGACAAGAAAATATAAGACAATAACGAAAGCAACATAAATTTCAACAAATTAATACAAAAAACTTTTGGCTTTAAATTGTTATAAAGTGTTTAAGCATTAAACAAACTTTTGTTATGAATATTTCCCTCTATACTCTAATTTCTGCTCTTGTCAATGCTCTAGTTACCCATGAGTGGAAAAAAGGAATTGTGTATGTGTGTTTGTAAAGGGTGTTTTTTTAGACCTGTAGAACTTTCGATAAGGATAAATCTGTGATACTAATAAAATGTGCTTGAATTTTTTTTTAGTAGACTTTGGTAAATCACCATACAAAAAGACTTCGACAAAATGAAGTTTGCAAATCATGGAAATTTATAACCAAAATTCACGCTCTGTTTGCCAAACTTATTGAGCACTACCTTAACTTTACGATGGGGCTCATTTTCGGCTTATCGGGTATATTGACAAGCGGGATTGTCGTTTTTAGAAAGAGAATAATCCTTACGACATCCTTTAGAGCTCATAAAATCCCGAAAAAGTCACTGTTTGGTGCGGTTTAGATGCCGAAGGCGTATCGATCCATTTTTGTTTAAATACGAAACCGGTACCAACATTACCTACATTACATTACATGATTCGTAGAGTATTTATTCTTCATATGTTAAATCTTTGTTAAATCTATGCTGATAAACCAGCAACGATTGATCATCTAGAAGTAAACATTCGATGCGCTTTTGGCGAATTAAGACTGGGTATGCTATTACTTTAAAATTGCGCCTTGTTCTTTTGAACACTATGGGATTCAAAAGGAGCAAACTTTTTTGGATATGAAAAGTGTTAAGAACATAAAAACAGTCCAAACCCTTAAGAAACATTTAAGTTTTTCGCATATTTCTTTTCATTCCATATTTCTATTCTGCAATATATATTGATATTATTGTGATACAAATGTTAGCTCGAACACTTAGTTTGGAGCTAAATCGCAAAAAATTTAACAATTGACCTTTTCTGCCTTGGTTATGTATTTATCCTCAAGGTGGTTGGTGAAGTGTTCTGACATTCTTCGGAATCTCATACATTTTTATTAAAACTGAATGCGCCATTGAAACTTCCAAAAGACAGAAAATTTGGGGTTCATTGGATTCCATTGAACTTTCATTGTACCTTAGAACTATAAATTAATGGTACTACCGGAGTCAGTGGCCCCGGCATAAGCCGGTCTATCTACTTGTGAGGTCTCTGCTTAATATGATTTCGGGGGAAATGCTTCCTTTCTTTCAGGTTGATTGTCTTTGTGGAAGTCTTGAGCTTCTGATGGATGGGATACTATTGAGTAGATCACATAGTGGCTGTGGTTTAAATACAAAATCGCGGGTTTGGTGCCGTCCCGGTTAGGACTGATCCTTAACTTTGTGGCTTAGGTTCAGTCCATGGAGGGATCCCTAGTTGTTCTTGCTATTGGACAGATGCTGCCAGAAGTCAATGAAAATGAGCAGCGGAGGTTAGATAGCTCCGGCCCTTAACCAGGGGTTGAGTGTATATTCCTTGGCGAGTCTATATACTTATGAATTGCCATCTGTGTATGCAAATGAATTCTAACTCACACAGGGCATTTTTTACCCATGAATTTGGCCCACAATGGCATGTGTTCATATAAATCGCGACCATTTCTTTGTGTTTGTACATGTTTTAAATATTAAGTCAAGTAAAACTTCGAATAAGGGAAGAGGGTTTATATCTTTTGAAAATGATTTAAATAGAATAAAACGTAGAAAATTTTCGGAAACGGTTGACTATTCCGATTTTAGCGACTAACATATGTACGAATTTCCTTAAAGTTGTAATATTTATTATTATTTATATAAACATGTATAATCAGCCATGTCACAGAGTACAATTCCGTTCGGAATCGAAGAAAACATATTTGGTTCTCGATAGAAATTATATTTTGATAGTTTTTTTGGCCTTTAATATACAGAAAACTCCCATTCCGGTAATGAAAAATGGTTTCATTCCACAAAGTTTTTTCGTAATTTTCTGAAGCACCAAAATACGAAAAGAATTCCGTTTCCGAAAGGAATTGTACTCTCTGACATGGTTGATTATTTGGCGTGAAACAAAAACTTATTTTTAAATATGTAAAAAACTGTGTTAAAAAAATTTTTGTTACAAAAATGATTTAAATAATTATCCTGAATGCCAAAACGAAAGATTTAAATATACATACATTTATCATCACATACGTACGAGACGTCTAGAGATTTCCTGCAACTCTTCACATTTACTTAAATAAGTCGAAATTGTTTATATATGTATGTTTATCAAAAACATCAGGAAGTTTTTAAAAAGAGGATCGCTACAAATTTCCTTAGCTTTTGATATCGCAACATGCCAAATATATCAATTACATACCGAGTTAAGAATATAAAAATTGCAATATGTTGCAAAAGAACATATTTGACCTAAGCAAATCCTTTCCAATTTCAAACAGTTGGTGCAATTTTTCTGTCCTTTATGCAATATTTTGGCTCCAGGATATATGGGAAGGACTCGTCCCTTGTTCCGAAATGCAGAACATTTTAAGTGTTTTTATATTTTGTGAATATAATATTGTCCAATAACTGTTAAAATTTTTGGCCACTCGTTATATGAAATGACGACACTGTGCAATGGTAGCGAAATATGGGTATTGTGATAAAATTATGTTGGAACAAATGTGAGATGATAAAATTTGTGATGACCAGTATATAATTGCTCATAGATTGCATATAAAGCCAACGTCTGAAAAGCACTTTAATACTTTTATTTGCAAAAAAAATTTTAGGTATCATCTAACGATTTAGCATAACTATAATTTAAAGTTCGCTCTCGACCTTATGGCCCATAATTGACCATAGCTACCGTCACTTTCGCACCTCCGAAATTCTTTTATGTAAGAATAGTTAAACGCAACCATTCATGCTAGAACTCTGCTTATTAAAATTGTATTAATAATATGCCTTCTTCGAAATTTGCATAAAACTTTCTACAATTTTTTTTTTTAAATTTTGAAAAAGTTTGCAAAAGATCAATCAGCCGCTCTCGTTCACATGATTAGTGACTTGTTCGACTTCGATTTAAGCTGACAGTTCTTGTCTAAAGAGCCCAGTTAAAAGCACCAAAAGAAAAAAAAAAAACAATTTGGAAGAGTTGTCGGTCAATTCGAACCATATCATACTCTATACCACTTTATATAGAGACACATCTTATGATTCATATAAGAGTTCTTTCTGTTAGATATTATCTAGATATATAAAGGGTGTTTTTTTAAGCTAGATAGAACTTTAAATTGTAAAAAGTAACACAAAAAATTAAATTTTGATGAAATATTTTTTTTTATCGTTTCAGTATACTCTGACAAATCATCATGAATAGACTCACGCTTGAACAACGCTACGAAATTATCCAAATTTACTTTGAAAATCAGTCGTCGATTCGCGCAACTTATGTTCGCAAAATTGTGTTCAGCGATGAGGCGCATTTTTAGCTTAACGGGTTTGTTAATAAGCAAAATTGCCGCCTATGGAGCGAGTCCAATCCACAAGAGACCCTACAGACTCCATTACATCCAGAAAAATGCACCGTTTGGTGCGGTTTTCACGCTGGTGGCATCATCGGACCTTATTTCTTCAAAAATGAGGCCGGAGCTCGCGTTACGGTCAATGGAGATCGTTACCGCACCATGATCAATGATTTTTTGTTTGAAAATATGGATGACATTGATCCGGAGGAGATGTGGTTTCAACAGGATGGCGCTACGTGCCATACGGGAACGCAACCATCGACTTATTGAAATCAAAATTTGGCGATAAGTTGATTTCGAGAAATGGACCTGTCAATTGGCCTCCAAGGTCGTGCGATTTGACACCTCTCGATTATTTCCTGTGGGGCTACGTGAAGTCACTGGTTTATGCTGATAAACCAGCAACAATTGACGCCTTGGAGGCCAGCATTGTTCGTGTTATTCGTGACATACGGCCAGCAGTGCTCGAAAAAGTGGCCCAAAATTGGACGTCCAGAATGCGCTTCGTCAAGAACAGCCGCGGTGCCCATATGCCCGAAATCATTTTCAAATGTTAATGTCACGTATTGATCTTTCGAATAAAAAAAAAATTTTGATTACAATTTAATTTTTTGTGTTATTTTTTACAATTTCAAGTTCTATCGGGCTTAAAAAACATCCTTTACATTCAAATTAGATTTTTTCGTCTTCAATTGATTTAAGGAACATGATTTTTATTAGATCTATGATCAGCTCTGGACCTACAGCACAACATTTTGCCATGACATGGTACTTATTATAAAAGTTATTGTCGCCAATTTTGTGCCAATCCCAACAATTCTGAGGAAGTTATGGAATTAAAAGGTATTTTCAAGACTGACATTGGTATGGGAGCCATGTCCTAATAGCGACTGATTCCACTAGAAATTAAAAAGAGGATTAAGATTAAAATAAATTATGTTGGGACCAAATTAAGTCTAAATTCCAACATATTAAGATGGTTTTTTGGCGCATAGTCACTATTCGGGAAAGAAGCTTATATGAGGGCTTTGTAAAATAATGTACCAATTCACACAATTTTAAGTTGAGTTGGCCCTTGTGACAATAAAAAAAGTGATTCTGAGTCGATCGGTATTCTTAAGATGTTACAGCACCAACCCATAACACCCTCTCCACTACTGTTGTCTGGGTATAAAAAGAGAAAAAGGAAACACTTGTAATCTTCATATTCAACATTAAGCACAAAGTGAAATTTGTCTTAAACAATTCAACAATTTGTTATGCAAAACTTAATGATTTTTATTGATCTAACTTGACAACTCTGTGTGAGCATGAAAAAGGTTTAAAAACTTCACGTGTTAGTAATGTGACGCCTGACATTTATCTACTGGGTTTGTTAAACAAAAACAATTTAACAATTTTTATCAGTAAATATTTACATTAAATATTTAAGCTTAAAGTACATACAAATTCTCTTTAAATTCTGGGAGTGCCCTGCAAGCGTTTGCTATCGCGTTTTTTCCCACTTTATAATTATTATATAAATATTTTTTAAAATATTTGGTTGAAATTTTTAAAGCTATTATAAACTTCATCCAAAATAACCGTGATTTTCATTGAACTGTTAGATTTTAATTGAATTTTTTGAAATTTTCAAATCATCAAATTTAATTTTCATTAAATTATTTTAAGTGCAGGAAGGAATTTACAACATGAAACGAATTCAAATTTTTTGATAATTTTATTCTTGACTGAACACGGGTCGACTATATATGTTTCGAGAATAACTACATTCCCATCATCAGCAGGCCTGCTACATTTGCCAAATTAATGAGCATTTTGCCGATTTTTTGCCTTAAAATTAGCGAAGTGCCGATTTGCCGATTTTTGCTCCAAAAATTACGATTTTTTGATACACACTTAAACTACGGTAACTTTGCTTGTTAACGTGTAATTTATTAGTTTGGAGCACTTGTCATAACCTCTGCAATTGAATGCTCTTTTTTTTAAACTGTATTAACTAATTTTACAAAAAACGCTTAACAAATTAAATATACTTAACGGAGTTTATGAACACAAAGAATTTTTTGAACTTTTATGATTAGTGTTTGGGCTTATTGGCTTATGAGTTACTATTACGGTATTCATTCGGTTTAACGGTTAATTACTACCCGATTAACTGATCTGTTAATTTAAAATTGCCTTTTCTCGGTTAACGATTAAACTGATTAATTTCAGTTGATTAACCGATGAACCGATGTAACAAAATTTTTGAGCTTTTAATATTTTTTTGTATTTGTAATTAATTTTTTGTCTCATATACGGGCATGTTCTAGAAATCGATATGAAATGGAATTGAAATCGGCCGAAATTTTTATATCAATTATTTACAAAATGATTGTAGTTTTTCCTGTTTTTACCAGTGGCTCTTGTAAAGATAATTGGTACTCTAAAAATGAAGTATACAAAAGGGAATATTTTTATTAATTTTCTTTGCAGGCTCGTTTAAGAAATTTGTGCGATTTTAAATCCCCTTCACTTCGATTTGTAGAGCATGCCCGATACAAGAGGTATGTGTTTAGAAAATATTTGTTCATACAAACAAAGAATGTGTTCAATTATCTACATTTTAAATAAGTGTTTGCTCTCAACACCTTTTTGTTTCATGTACTTTTTATATGCATATGTTTAGGTATTTGTTTCTTCTTATATCTTCTCATATTAATCTTTTAACAAAATCAACCGAAGCAATAAGAAGTGGTAAAATTTTAAAAAATTAAAACAGGGCTCTAATGGCATAATGGTAGATTTTATATGTTTTGAGAAATCCAGGAGAAGAACTGAGAAATTAGATATTCTGTATTATGGGTATTATAGGTCTCCAACATCTACGATAAATGAAAGAATTTTTTCAAAGTCAAGATTAATCAAAAGTAAAAAAAATAAACGCTGAAATCCTAAACATTTAAGCCATATTGTTTGTATAAAAGATCATTTGATAGGATTTTATTAAATTATTGAATTAACTAATAAAATGATCTTACAGTTTGTTGTTTAATATAATATGTATTAATTAAAAAATACGTATTACATATTTATTAATTATTATTCTGTTTGCTGGTTTTAGTTCAAGAACTGTTATGTTTGTTATGATTTTGGGTTTTTTACTAATAAGCTTTTACTAATATGCATTTTTATATTGAAATTACTAAATCTATAAAAATAAAACAAAATTAACCGATTATTAACCGATTAAACCAAAACCTCGGTTTATTAATTGAGCGATTAACCGATTAAGTTAAAAGCCGGATTAAATGAATACCCTTGTTACTATCAAAATCAAAACTCCACAAAAGCGAAATTAGCAAAATTGTTTTTATATAGAACTTGCAAATCAAATATTAAAACATTTTGATTTTGTACAAAAATCTTATAAATCTTTAAAAATGATAATCCTAACAAAATTATAAACAAGGAAAATATTTATTTTCTGGAAATTCTGAACGAGTTCCCCAGCTTTATTTCCGAAAAAGAAAAACACATTTTAGACTCTGAATTTAGAAAGTTAAAATTTTAAAAAAGATTTAGATGGAATTTTGAATGAGGTTTGCAAACTTTTTGGCAGAAAATTTCAGACTTACAACGGGGGGCTCTACGGATGCATTTCTAGTGCTGTCAAAGTTTGTACAACAAATTATGGCCCTTCAAACTATGGCCTCTCCGTGGAAAAATGAATCCTTGCAAGGAATTCTTTTTTTTAAAGATTACTTAAAATTTAATAATGCAAACTGTTTTGATGTTGATATTAAAATGGATTTAATTAAACTATTTAACTCAAATATGTATTAATAAAATGTTTGTTAAAATAAAATGTTGAAAAACTTTTTTCAACTATAAAAGAATTTTAACCTAATGTACAAAATTTTTGTAAAAAGGTTTTTATATGTTTTATATGTAAGCTAATGCTGAATTACTCTGTTTTGTTATTTTTTGTGTTAATAACTATAGGAGAAAACATTATTGAAAGAATATGTTTTATTGTTCTTAAAATGGATATTATTAATTTTTTGCCGACTTTTATTATTTGAAGTGCCGATAAGTTAAATTTTTTTTAAATATACCGAATTTTTTTCAAAATTAGTCTTATTATTGCTGAAGGAGAAGCGGACTCAATTTAAAAAAAAATTAAGTTTCATTTTTATTTGCTAAATTAAAAAAAATATATGAAATACTTTTGGAAGAAATATGATGGAAGAAAAAACAAAATTGTTGCTACCATTGAACGAAGCTTAATTTTTTATCGCGAAGGGTTGTTGAGTGTGAAAATGTATTGTTAGTACAACTTCGACATCTCTGAAGAATAAGTTTAAGCGGTTGTTCTTTTTCTGACAAAATTCTTTCAGATGGCCCTTAAAAGGCACTTCAAAAAATTATTTATACTGTTTGTTATTTTTCTATTATCGGGCAGTAGTCACGAAAAAGGACAATAATTAAAGGCAGAAAATGTACTTATTTTTTAATTGTGTAAAATCTTCTTTCAATCGTCTAGAAGCGGCTAAGAATGCACACAAGGTTACTGTCAAGGTTATTTTGTTATTCGTGTGTTGTTGTGCAGGAGAGAGAGAGAGAGAGAGAGAGTATACGTAGGATTGTTTATTTTTTTGTGACACCATTTTATGCAACATTTGTTGTTTTTATTGCTGTCGCCTTTTTTTGTTGTGTTTTAAATTAAAATTAATAATGGTTCTTGTGTTTTTTTTTTTTTTTTTTTTTTTTTTTTTTTTTTTTTTTTTTTTTTTTGTTTAACAGACTTCGATGACTAAATTAATGGATATTCATATTGCGCTTGATCAACAAGAGGGTGTTAACTCAAACTTTTTTATTTTTTTTTAAACTTTTTGAAAAAATCGACACGTAATATTTATTCATCTCTATCCACTGAAAAACTATTGCTTTACTTTCTCTACTTTTTTGGTAATGAAACGATTGGCTTAACAATTATTTTTCATATGCATTTAATTTTAAATTAAAAATTCTTTTGCTTCTACTGAAAATTTTTAAATTGTGAGTTAATACCCTCTTGTTGATCAAGTGCGATATGGAAAAAAGAAACAATTGAATTTGTATTAAAAATATTCCTCAATCCTTGGGGATTAAGCCTGACATCTGTTGAAGGTTGTTTTTAAAGTGATACCTTACAAAAGTGATGTAATTAACTCTTGGATATAACAATATACGCGCTTTATAATACATTTTATTTAATTGCGCATGTTGGCTGTTAAACAAATGTGTGTTAAAAATATTTTTTCTATAAAAAAAATTTTAATTTAATTAATTCCTTTTGTTTGCGAGCTAACAACAAAATTGATATGGTGAAAAAAATTTTAAGTAAGTTGAAAAAATTAGTACAAAATTATCAAACTCTTTTATATCTTTTCTATATATCACCCACATAGATCCAGAGGGTATTATGCGTTTGTACTGATTTATAGACCAACATTTTAATATACTGATGACCATGGAAGGCATAAATATGCAATTGCATATTTTTCCGTTTAGAGCTTTATATGAGTTTTGGCATCGATGTGCATATCTTAAACTTGTGTAGTTAAAAGAACATTTTTGCAGCATTTTTAAGTTTAAAGCGAATATTTTGCCTTTTTGAGGAATGTTTTTATACATCTTAAAATTTTTTAGATGCTTTCAAGAGCTTTCGCAGTAAACCAACATTTTTTTTTAAAATTAAGGTTTTTTTGTTTTTTTTTTTTTAAACCCAACGTGTTGCTTCAATCTCGGCATCTCCATTTAATTGTTACTCTAAAACTGTAAGCCATAAAAAATAAATGCCATTTTAAACATTCAAATTTTATGTTTATATAAGCATAAATTAATGAAAAAGCAATTCACTTTATATGTTTTGGCGTTTAGTATATAGAAATATGGAATAATCTTTAAGTATACCGACCGACTCAAAATCACTGTTTAAAGTGATATAACGATATCCATCCTTCCGTCTGGCTGGTTATCTGCCCATGTTAAATTTATGCGCAAAATACAAGTTGCAATTTTGTAGATAAGTTTATCAAATTTGGTACATACATTTTAATTGAACTAAGGACGAAGTCTATGTAAATGGTAAGACTTGGCCTATAAATTCACATATTAAACATGAAAACTTTTTCCAAATTTGACTATTTGTAAACCATCTAATTATGTTGGTATTAAGATTAAATTCGCCGAAAAAATACTTTACTGCAAATTAAATTCTTTTCGAACCGAATCACATTTGCCCAAAGCTCCCATCTTTAAACAGCTTTAACTTTCTTTTAAATATTAACATTAATAAGCAATTAAGCGACCGTCCCGGAATTCTCTTAAAGACAAAAAATCTCATATGGATGTTAATATTATGAACTTCATAATATGACTTTGTTTTTGTGAGCCCGTGCCTGCCCATCGTTTTCAAATAGGGTAAAATCTCGAAAATTCGTCTGTTAATACTACAGTGTCTGGGCTTCACCGATTATAATATTACGATTTTTTTAAATGCAAATGTTTTTAAATTGTTCAATATTTTGTTTTGAAATGAGCAACTTTTAATTTTTTTGGGCATATTTTAATCCATTTTCATGGCAAATTTACGCATTTTTAGAGCATATTTCTGGTTTCTCTGCTGATCTCACGTCTGAGCCGATTTACAGATCGCAACTATAGAGACTATTTTATTAAATAATGTATATAATTACCGTTTGAACTTTTTAAAATAGAGTATTTGTTCCAACTATTACGTTGGTACTTTGACTAAGTTTGGCCCAAGAATGTCGTTAGCTGCTACTCAAATACACGGCCGAAAATGGACTATTTTGCGATACCATCCTTGCAAATTCATATAATATTGTGCGAAGATAACTTCTGCTATATCTACTATGTCTGGTCAAAATTTTATTGTGGTAGTTCCTGAATTGCCTATAGGATTCATATAAGTTCTCTCATTAAAATTACTTAATATCTCTTATAGATGTATATTTCTAAATAATTTTCCGCGCAAAGAACTCATTTTTGAATAATAAACTTATTACAAGCAGGCCTACCATATTTGCCGAATTATCGGCACTTAGCCGATTTTTTGCCTTAAAATTAGCAAAGTGCCGATTTGCCGATAATGCCGATTTTTTTTTTAAATATGCCGTTCCTGATTCAAGGTTTTTTTGGCGGGTTCATAACTGCCCATGGGGCCCAAACAGGGTACACTATCATTAAAGTGCCTATATATACTGTGGTGTAGTGTATCATATGGTCGGACTTGAACGACTATACTTTCTTATATGGCCATATTTTTAAACCAAAAAAAAAGATCACAACCTTTAAATACAATGCTATGCTGCCGAGCCAATCACGAGTTTATTTGTCCGATTTCGCCCGTCTTATGATCAAAATTGTTATTAAAAACTTTAAAAAATAGCAATTTTATTTCGAGTTTTTAAAAATTTTGGATTTCAAGCGAAAAAAAAATAACCATATGGACATGGAACTATTAAAGTACAAAGAGATCATGGAACGGGATATTTGAAAATAAATTCCCAGAAATAAATTTATCTAATGTTAAATTGGTATTATTATATAAAATTTTTTTTATTTCGTTAGTATTTCAAAAAGTGTTTAAGAGAATAAAATAGTCATACAGTAAGATTTTTTACACTTTGTAAAGTATTTTCCCATAAACGTTTTACAAAAGAAAGATAAATTGTGCAGGTTTCCAGTAATGACAAATGTCAAATAAAGGTTCGGCATAAAGGTTCGGCACCTTCGAGTGTAGCACTTTTACTTGTTTATTTTTAATTTTTTTTTCTATGACCATACAGGCCTATGAAATTGAATAAGACTTAAGACAACATACGTCGCCGATAGCCTTTACGTTTGACAACCTTTCTACGTCGTACGCTACAACTTTCATACGGTACAATTGTGTTTCTATTGCAAATTTTTTAAACAATTTTAACATGCAAAATTATTAAGAAGTTCTTAAAAGTGTATTAATTCATTTTTTTACAAGAGTAGATTGAATTAAAAAATAAGAATATAAAATTATTAGGAAACTTATTAAAAAAAATATCGTGTTACAAAGAGTATCACATCATCATATAAATTTTAATTTACATTTGATTGTCAACTCCAACGTATACGTATTAAAATTTTTTGCGCGTTAAGATTTAACATTACTCATACGTTAAATATGACATTGAATAAAAAAATTTTACAGGAAAAAGTACACAGAAAAAAATGTTTTATCAATTAAAAAAATGATTTAAAAAGTATTTAAATTTAATTAATGTGATAATTGAATTAATAATTTTTTTTTGTTGAAAGAAAATTAAAAATTTAATATTGATTTAATTAACATTTTAGTTGTTTTGAAATAAATTTTCAATTAAAATTTTAATTAAATAACAAAAAATCTTAATTGACTTTTTTCGATTGAAATAAAATAATTTAAACATGTAGAATTGTTGTTGGGAATTGTCAATATTTATTTAAATAAATTAAAACATTGTTTGAAATGGCAAAGTTTTTTGATCACATTTTTAATTAAAATTAAAAATATCATTTCTTGAAAATATTTTTTTAAAATTTTAAAATTTTTAGTAATCAATATATAATTTGGTAATTGGTGCAGAGTCAACAACTAGTTTGCTTGATATTATGAATTTGGAATAAATTTGGTGATTGGAGAAATTTAATAATTTTTCTGTGTACAACACAAAAATTTTTAGAACAAAAAAAAAAAAAAAAAAAAAAAAAAAAAAAAAAAAAAAAAAAAAAAAAAAAACACAGCAACAAAAAACCAAAGCTACTTAAAAACATAATGGCAAAAAATCCTTTTATCCTTTTATGTAGAAAAGTAATTTTTTTGTCAATGTAAAAAATGAGATTGAGCAGATGACAAGAAAATTGCATTCTTTTAAAATAGTGAGCAACTTGCATTATTACTAAGGACACTTAAGAAAGGATAAAAAAAAAGCTTAAACATATTTAAAAAGTATACGAAAGTAATCATATAAGTAGTTAAGCTTTTGAGTAAAGTAAATGATAAATAAAAAGTTTCTTATTAAGAACATCTGCTAATTTGTTTTTGGTAACATAATAAAACACACGGGAAGATAGAAAAAGGTAAGGAAGAAATCAGACCTAAAAATATGCTTTATAATAGCAACAAAATAACATAAAACCAGTAAGATGCCGAATCTTTAATACCCTCCACCGAGAGTTCTAATATTTCAGGAGTGTGCTCTTTATGGGATCTATAAACTATTTATCAATCTTTATAAAACCTGACGTCAGTACTATAAGTGGTTGCGGTTTAGACCTTTATCAAATCACGGGACGAACATTAGAAAGTCTTACGCTTTTATATATATACTAGGTTATTAATTTAATCGGGCTTTAATCGGTTTATCGCTCGATTAATTAACCGAGGTTTTAGTTTAATCGGTTAATAATAGGTTAATTTTGTTATTGATCGGTTAACCGATTAACAAATATTTTGTAATAATTTATAATATATAATTTATTTATTATTTGGAGTTTATTAGTAAAAAAACTAATAACATAACAAACATAACAATTCTTGAACTAAAACGAGCAAACAAAATAATAATTCATAAATATGTATCACATTTTTTTCTTTTAATACATTTTATGCATTAATTACAAGATAAACTGTAAGATTATTTTCTTAGTGATTTCAATAGTTTAAAATATTATAAATCAATCTTTTATACTAAAAATTTGGATTAAATGTTTAGGATTTAGGCGGTTATTTTCTTTAGTTTTGATAAAATTTGACTTTGAAAAAATTCTTTTATATATCGTAGATGTTGAAGAAATCAAAAGCAACTGAAAATACTGAATATCTTATTTCTCAGTCCTCTTCCAGGATTTTTCTAAGCATATAAAATCTTCCATTATGTCATTAGAGTCCTGTTTTAATTTTTTTTTTAAATTCTTAGCACTTCTAATTGTTTCGGTTAGTTCTGTTAAACGACTGATATGAGAAGAAATAAATAACTTAACGCATACATATAAAAAGTACGTGAAACAAAAAGCTGTTGACAGCAAATACTGAAGATCATTGAACAGTTTGTATGAAACAATTTTTTCTAAGCACATACCTTTTTATATGAGACAAAACAAATAATTAAAAACACAAAAAAATATGTCATAATACTACAAAAAGTTAAAAATTCTGTTACATCGGTTAATCGGTTAATGAATACCCTAATATATACTCAAATAAATCTTCCAGGCTGAGATCCTAGCGATCTGGAGGGCAACGGAAGTGATACTGGATCACATCGTGGGGGGATCTGTTGTGACAATCTACGTCGATAGTCAGGCTGCGCTAAGGGCATTGACAAATCACACGGTGCGATCGTGCCTGGTTGCTCGGTGTAGGAATGCTCTGAGAGAGCTCATGTTGGCATTCACAATAAGGCTGTGTTGGGTACCAGGACACTGCAAGGTGGATGGCAACGAGGTGGCGGACGAACTCGCGAGAGGGGGTTCGAATCTGGACTTAGAGGTAAGGGACAGAGGGGTAAAACCCCCCTTATGTCACTACTATGGGGTGTTGCGGGAAAGATTTCGTGATGCCGTTAACCGGTCCTGGAGGGATAGAACGGATTGCAGGGTGTCAAGGGCCTTATGGCCCGGATTGGACGCAGGTGCAACCAGGGTTATATTAGGACTGGATAGGAGTAGTCTCAGGACTCTGATAGGGTTCCTGACGGGGCATTGTTCTGTTAGGGCCTTTATGGGTAAATGGGACATTGCGAGACCGGACTTCTGCAGGTTGTGCGGAGATGCCGAGGAGCTGGAGACGGTTGAGCATGTACTGTGCCACTGTCCTAGGATGCACGGCCCCAGGGAGAAATGGCTAGGGGCTAGGTTTCACGACGAACTGGGGTGTATCGTTGGATGTAATCCAACCGATCTGCTGGGGTTTGTCAGGGAAGTAGGACGGCTGTTTCTGTTGGGGGGGCCGTAGGGGGGAATTTGTCCTGCGCTTCTACAAATATACCGAACCTTAGGTCTATTTTCTACTATTCTTCTTTACTTCTCTTTTTCCTTTTTTCTCCTCTACTGAAAGGATTCACAATGGACCTCATTGGTCTCCGAGTGGAGTTGCGCCCTTGGGCGCATAACCCTTCTTAACCTAACCTAACCTACTCAAATAAATATATGCCTTTTATGTACGAAATCTGTACGAAATTGTTTGTAATTTCGCACCACGAACACTTTTGCGTACAAAGTACGAAATTATTTAGACAAATTTAAAATAACTTTTTATAATTTACAAAAAAATATTTGTGCATTTCACGAAATATTTTTGAAAACTGCGTCAAAGTTTTTGCATTTGAAAATAATATAAGAAAAATCCAGATTTATTTAAATTTGCTTGTTTCTTCCTTCGTTTAATTTCTTTCCAAATATTCAATTTGAAAACGCAAAAATTATTTCATTTTATATTTTTAATTTCTCTTTCTCTAATACGGCCGTAACCAGCTGAAAATTCAAATTCATCGGCCAAAAAATCACTGTTTTAAAATTTTTAATGCCATTCGATAGCAAACTTATTAGAATTAAGTTATACAAACAACTGGATTAAAATATGGGTAATTGTGGGTGTGGCATGCTGCTGGAAGCAAATATTATCAATAAGGTGCTGAATTTTTTTTGTTATATTAGTGGGATAGAAGTCTTTAAGAAATGGTTCGTTGCATTACTGTACCATTTACACCTGATGTGTTATTAAATATTTTCCCATATTTAATATACTTAAGTTAAATACGAATTTCAGTGCAATAGCACTTTTTAAGGTCAAAAGGAGTCAAAGAGATTTTACCACCGTCAGAAAGCTGAAAGTATCCTCTTTAGCCCCATATATACTCTAGTAACTGTTTGGAACGGTCGGTAGAACACTTTTTTCATTTGAATGAAATTACTCGCAACATTTTTTTCTTCCTTTTTTTATTTTACTGAAGCAGGTTAGGTTAAGAAGAGGAAAGAGTGAAATAAAGAAGAAAAGAAGAAAATAGTCCACAGGCTTAAGACAAAAATACAGATAGTGCGTAGGACAAGTCCCCCCTACGGTTCTCCCAACGGAAAGCCGTCCTATTTCCCTAAACAACCCCAGTAGATTGGCTGGATTACATCTAGCGATACACCCCAGTTCCTCGTGAAATCGAGCCCCTAGCCATTTCTCCCTGGGGCCGTGCATCCTAGGATAGTGGCACAGTATATGCTCAATCGTCTCTAGCTCCTCAGCGTCCCAGCAGAGTCTGCAGAAGTCCGGAAGGCCGGACCATAAGGCCTTCGACGCCCTGCAATCCGTTCTATCCCTCCAGAAGCGGTTAGCGGCATCACGGAATCTTTACCGTAGTCAATTTGATATTTGGTTCTCCCACATGCTCTATAAAAAAAAAAAAACCAAATTAAAAAAAAAAAAAAAAAAAAAAAAAATTTATTTATGTAAAAAATTCTAATAATTCAACACAGCAATTTTTATAAGATTAGAACAGTAGTGTGTTGTAATATTTCCACAATTTTCTGGAAAATTTTGATCAATATCGAGTGGTACATAGTGACAGTATTGCCATTTTTGCAAAAAATGTATTTATCACAAGCATTTTTCCGGGTTTGGTAGTTATTTCTTAATCGGGTATTTCTTAATCAAAAATTGTGATGCTTTTTAGTCCACTTTGTTTAGATTTTTCTACATAACCTCAAAGCATCAATGTGATGTCTCTATCCATGTCAGATTCATGGAATGTCAAACGTTCAAATTATTATTTCTATAGTGTAAATGAATAAAAAGCCTTTCAATATGAGTAAAAATAGTAATATTAAGCTTTAATCGGATTATATACAAAAGTTTTGTATATAGTACAAAAAACGTATTTACGAAAGTTGCTTTCGTTAAATGTAAATGTATAGAATTTATTTGAGTGTAGTCATATAAAACCTAATTTGATATTATTTGAATAAAATATCATAATACGTAACGGGCTAAGCCGTCCTAAAATAAGTTGAATTTACTGGATTTGTTTGAAACATTTCTTTCCTTTAGAAAATATTTCGAAATGGTTGTCTGTCTTGCTGAAGAAAGTTTGCTTTTCTAAAGAAAACTTTTTTTCATATTTTTTTAAAATAAAGGCTTTATTCTATAAAAAAATTGTTTTATTTTAGAAAACTTTTAAAAATGTTGCTTTTTCTATAAAATATTTTAGAAATGATAAATTTTCTAAAGAAAATAGTTTAAAATGATAAATTTTTTATGCGAAATCTCTCTAATAGTCGTATTTCTATAAAAATGTTTTTAAATGTTTATTTTTTCTCCTTAACAAATTTTGTGTGTTGTGCTGAATTCACTTCTTTTATTCTTGATAAAAAATACTAAAATTTATTGTTGGAGTATAAGCAGTTTCTATGCGCATTCCACTGGTTACTTAGGCCAGGTCATCAGATAACGTTTTCCCAAAAAAATTTTAAAAAAGACAAAAATATCAGTAAATAAGACTACAGAGGGAATGAGAATTGCAAACACTCAAAAAGTCTTATTTGCAACGATATCAAAGCTTATTAAACAAAATTCCAACAATAAAACAGCGAGCTTATCTTTTCTTACATTGATGATGATCTGGCCTAAGCAACCAGTGCAATGCGCATAGAAACAGCTTATACTCCAACAATAAATTTCAGTATTTTCATCAAGAATTAAAATAGAGAATTAAGCAAAAAAAAAAAAAAAATTTTTAAATAAAAAATTATGTATTCCCAAAAACAGCTTTGAAAGTTTATTTATTCTTTGATAAATTTTTTCAAAAAGTATTTCTCTTTAAAGAAAACTTCTCTGGAGTTTTTTTTTAAAACAATTTTTTTCTAGATCGTCTTTTCTATAGAAGGGTTTTCTCAAGGATTTGCTTTTCTATTTTTTTAAATTTTTTTCTTATCACATTTGTATTATTGATGAAACAAGAATTGATCAATAATATAAGAATACATTTTTATGAGCATATTCGTTTTTAAAAATTTCCTTTTAAACATAATAAGTAAATTCTTTTGCATTAATATTGGCAAAAATTCATCTTTTTTTGCGTGATGAAATCTTTAATGTTTTTTCATTGAACTTAATGAAATTATTTTTTACCTTAAGTGTGAGTCAGCTTGAATGTTGGTTTTTTTACAGCAGTTTATTCACCACAAACTCATACTCAGGGTGGAACACGTGCAAATTTTAATTTATATAAGTTTACACTTGGAATTAAGTTAATAACAACAAAAATAACAACAAAGTAATGGGTAGCTGGTAAAATTAAAAGGAGGCATTGCAAAAAATGCGTTTTAACAAATATAAATGTTAAGAACGAAGGTTGAAGAAAATGAAGAAATAAAGAAAATGAGGAATAAAAATGTAAGGAGAAAGAAATATAAGCAAACAAAAGGAAAAAACAAATGGCGTTTTTTTTTCAAAACCCTCTAAGCATTTTGCAGAGTGTTGTTCGCAAAATGTTGCTACATCGTCATATTTTGTGGTCTTGCAGATGATAAAAATATCTAAGTAATTTTTGTTTAAGCAAAACCCTCATAACATTTTTTTTAATTCATTAATTTAAATTTAGTAATATGTACATTTTACTTAAAGTCTAGTCCTGCGAAGCCATCGAGGATTTATTTGCAGAATGGTTGTCTACCAAGATTTCAAGACATTGTTACATTTGGTAGCCACCCAGAAATATTTTCCGAATTTTACAACAACAATCGAATCGAATTGTGGTCTTTTAAATTACACTTTAGCGTCACTCACAACTCTTTAAGTTTTGATATTCAATTACAAAAAAGAGAACAATAAAATAATTCCCATATTAAAACATCCCCATGAAAATTTGTAATATGATCCCTGGTGCGTGCCAGGGCAAAGTAAATTAAGTTTATAATATTCTGCAAATATTAATGTGAAATTATAATATTTTGAAAACCAATAAGTAAGAAAGTATAGTCAGTGAAGCCCCACTATTTAATACTCTACACCACAGTAAATATAGCGAATTTTCCGAATATGTTCCTTATGTGAGACCCCTAGGCCATCATGGACCCTAAATTCGACGCTAACTTTTTGTTTAGGTTTCCCAGTTCTTAAATTCCTAAAGTCGACGCTATTTAAATAATAAATAGACCTTAGAAATTGCTTTGTTTTGGTTAGACAGCTGTTTTATAATAAATAAATAAATACTAGTTCTAGTAGTGATGCCAATACAAGTTTCAAAAAAATTCCAACGTGTCGAAAAAAATTCCATTTTTCTCTACAACCAAAAAAAAAAAAAATTATTGCTTTTAGCTTCAGGCAAACAAATAATGGGTGATTCAAGTAGAGATACTTTTTTCAATGGCCTTTTTTTGACAGATGACGTGCGAGTCGTGTCATGTTATTTTGGTTTAGTATTGTTTGGCATTTCATAATGGAAAGACTTACGCCTGAACAACGTTTACATATCGCTCAACTTTATTACGAAAATTCACGTTCTGTGAGGAATGTGTTTCGTGCACTTCGCTCAACTTATGGTCAACATAATCGGCCTACTGAGCGTACTATTCGCAACACCATCACCCATTTTGAGACCCAGCATTCATTATTGAATAATATTCGATCGAATAGACCACGTCCAGCACGCTGTGAAGAAAATATAGCGGCCGTAGCTGAGAGTGTACTCGAAGAACGTGGAGAGTCGATTCGGCGCCGTTCGCAGCAACTCGGACTGACGTATGGAACGGCTTGACGCATTTATTTTATGTCGAGATATTTAATTGAAAGCGCACAAAATACAGCTTGTGCAACAACTGAAGCCGCTCGACCTTCCCAAGCGACATCGCTTCGCTCTATGGGCTCTGGAAAAGTTCCAAGAAGATCCGACGGTTTCGAGGCAAATTTTGTTCAGCGATGAGGCCCATTTCTGCCTCAATGGGTATTTAAACAAACAGAATTGCCGCACTTGGGACTTCATCCAAAAAAAGCAACGGTTTGGTCTGGTTTGTGGGCCGGTGGAATCATCGGTCCATATTTCTTTAAAAATTATGCCGGTGCGAAAGTAACCGTCAATGGCGACCGTTATATTGCCATGATAACCGACTGTTTGATGCCTGAAATTGAAGCTCGTGATCTCGGCGACATTTGGTTTCAGCAAGACGGCTCAACTTCCCACACATCGCATCAATCAAAGGATTTATTGAGAGAACACATCGGTTATTGTCGATTGGCCACCAAAATCGTGTGATATCACACCGTTAGACCTTTTCCTGTGGGGATATGTAAAGTCTAAAGCTTATGCGGACAAGCCCGCTTCGATTCAGGACTTGGAGGAAAACAACTTGCGTGCCATTCGCCAGTTACCAGTCGAAATGCTCGAAGGAGTCATCGAAAATTGGACTCAACGAATGGACCATCTGCGACGTAGCAACGGCCAACATTTGATAGACATAATCTTCAAAAAGTAAATGCCAAAGAATGTTCTTTCAAATGATAATAAACATTCCCCATTAAATTTGAATTTTCTGTGTTTTTTTCTTTAAAAAAGTAGGGAACCTCGAAATCTGTTAACATTTTGTAAATATTAAAGTTAAAGGATTTAGTAGCATTTATTATAAAAGCATTTATTAAACACAAGAAAAAAACCAAAACTAATATGTACACTGATATACTCACACATATAAAAATTCATTTAAAAAAAAAACACTGTGTGACAAATTAAATTTTTTCTTTCTGGCTGAAACGCGACTATATATCCTTCAATCTAGAGTCAAGCCTAAGTCAAACTGCGTTTGAGATTTTCATTTCCTGACCTTTTTAAAGTACTTAACCTTTTTCAAGAATACTTATTTTAAATAATTTTTTAATATAATCATCTAATATTTTTTATCAAACTCGGTACCAAATAAAAGGGTAGGCTCTGTAGAATTAAAAAAAAAAATATTTACTTCAGTCCCTTTAAACAAATATATACAAAAAAAAATTTCGTTTTCAAAAATATATCCTTCCACATCCTTAAAAGTTTTCATTAAATTTTTTTTGAAATTCAAAATTGTATGATTTTATTTCTTTAATTGAGATGGTGTGATTCTTTTCTCGGCTATGTAGAAATTTCATTCATCAAATTTTCTCTTTGAAACTTCGCATAAGTTTTAGCGAACGTCAGTGCGAATGTAAATAGCAAAAATAAGCGAATAGTTCGCAAATGCGAACCCGAATATTCGGCACCGCCTAATATATACGTTCGTGGTTTTGGCACTTGTTGATGATTGCCAGGCTGTTAAGACTCATAATAAAATACAACATTTGTATTTAAAAGCTATTGTATATGAAACATTTAAATTTTTAAATGAAAATAATAAGAAAATTTACGTATTTTAATACAATATATTGAAAATGATATAATATTTTGAAAATTCCCTACATTTCTCTTAAAATAAAATATCTCTCACTTTTTCCCTACGCTTTAAATTTTCCGAAAAATTCCTAGAAAAATACTATTGGCATCACTGAGTGCTAATTAAATAAGAAAAGCAATTAAAAATTTAAGCTGTATTCAAATAACAACCTTATTAAAAAAGTATATATTTTCCGGTATACTTAAAGAACCAACCCAGAAACGAACGTTCTGAAATACGTGTGACATACTCTGTGAGTATGGGGTACTCGGAACTCTATACATGCTTTAAGTTTACCTTTATACGGACATGGCCGCTTGTTTATTGCTTACACCAACCTGTGAGGTCTGCCTAAAATAATTGGTCTGTGGGATGTATATACTTTTCAGTTATAAATAATTTTAATATATTGTTTTCTTTGGAAATTTTGTTTCGAAATTTCATTTAAAAATTTTCATTCAAGAAAGAAACTTTATTTAAAAAATAGAAATAATAAAATTTTTATAAATAAATAAAATATTTTTTTAATAGTATAAGTGCTATTTTAATAATAAAAATAAGAAAAGAAAAATCTAATTGCATAACTATTTTGCGATAGAGGAAGAAAACGGAAATAGTGGTGAGTTAATGTTGTTGTAATCAAATAAAATTTTAATTTATTTAAAGGGAATTAATTTTCATTTAATTACATTTGGAACAAAATCACAAATTTTAAGATTTTACGGCGGGATTTAAGAATATAAATCAGAAAGTATACATTTCCTAAATGAATTACCAATTCAATCAACAGGACTTGCATAGGGAAAATTGGCAATTTTGCTGATTTAAGCCCTTTTAAAACCTTTTGAAACATTTTTAAACCTTTGAAAACCTTTTAAAATCTTTATAATTGACAATTTTTAGACCACACCACACGCTCATTATTCAAATTATTTTATTAATTTATTTTTTTTTATTGCTCTTCTTTTGTTCTTTATTAAATTCAAATCTTTATTTAATTTAGAAAATTCTAAACATAATTTTATATTACACATACACACTTAATATTCATACAAAAACTCATTCACACATAAACATATGAATTCAAATTTCATCATTAAATAAAACCCAAAACTGCAAGATTTTTGTTCAGATTTATGAATAATTCTGAAACTTCAAATAACAACATCAATCCAGCTGTCAACATAAAAAATTTGGTGAGTTTATGATATTAAATTTTATTTAATTTATCTATTAAAATACATTCTATACATTTTTAATTGTTATTATTAAATAATAAATCTTTATTCTATATACATATATAAACAACACACACTGATCAACAAAACATTTTTTTTTTAAATATTATATTATTATTTTTAATTTTCAATGATGTTAAAATTTTATAAATTACTCTAAAATACATATTAAAAATGTGAAAAGTTAGTATCTAATAACACTGTGGAACAAATTCAGTGCCCATGTTCTGTAACTCCCGCGGCGAGAAACTATTCGATTGAAATGTGAGAAATGAAACAAAATTGCCATAAATAGAAACAAACAGCTGTTTTTCTCACTTCACTGCGTCTGTAACATTGTTGGCGAGTGAGAACTGTCACGTAAGGAAATTTCTCGCCAATATACTGAAAAAATGTGTCTATAAAATTTTTGTGAGAAAGTTCCCGCTTAGAACTGTCAAATAAACTCACTCGTAGAAACGTAGTGAGAAAAATTTTAAACATCAAAAAATAAATTAAAAATGCAACATGCAATGAATATTAACACGGAAGAGATAAGTATTATTTCTTGGCAGATTTTTTCATTGTTTAGTTATTTTGCTTTTAACATTTTTAAAAATATACGAATGTTTTCAAAGCAATTTGTTCATCAACAAACATTACAGTCGCACTTTACATTTTTTGGTATAGCCGACGGGTGTTTTTTCGCCGCCGTCACTAAAAAATTCCTCAATTTTAGTCAAATTTGGTAGCCATCAACGATATGTTTGACTGGCGTTCTCAATATGTGCAATTTCTAATCGGCTTCGAGTGGAATATTATGACATTTATAACTTAACATTGTAATCTCTTTTGATAGTTTCCGACATGAGTTACAGACACACTTTTTTCTTACTTTTCAAGAAACGATGGAATATTTTGTTTCACATGTTTTCGATGCGAGAAGTTCTCACCAAAATTACAGAACATGGGTACAGGTTAGCAAAAGTTAGGTCGATTCTTAGAGTGAGGGCTGAAAATAGAGGCTAAATTAGAAGACCCGTATCGCGGCGTTTGTTTATGTTAGTTCGATTTGTTTTTTATCGACCTTCAAATGAAATTTATTGATGAAACTGAGAAGCATATTATAGATTAAACAAAAAGCAAAAAAGACTTAGTTTTGTAGGAAATATTTTCAAAAAGCATCAAAAACAAATAATTTTTCCAACATTTTGCTTCATAAGCACCACAAAAATTTTCTAAATCAATTTTTTACCTATTTTAAATTAATAAGTGCGATTTTTGGTCTGATTGAGGGAAAAATTAGAACCCCACCCCATTGACCTGGGCACGTTCGGAATTATAAATATAGGTAGCAATGTTTTTTTTTGCAAGTTATTTGAAAATTAAACAAATTAATTTGAATCGTTACAAACCCCCAAATTATACGAGAAAGTATCTGCCTTCATACAATTATAGGTACTTTGTATAATCGTTTGTAATCAAATTAAGATATTTTGTCGTATAATTAGCATAAATACCCTAGAGGAAAGCGAAATGACACCAAAGTAGTCCCGTGATAGGTCTTTGTTGGTAGAGACCGGTTCTAGTTCTAACTCTTTATACGAATGGGACCTATCACTTTTACATGAGGCTGCCATTGGAGGTGGTCAATTGGCACCTACTAGCCACCATTTGATAAGTCACACATCTATTCTCAATGAACGTGTTTAGTTTTAGTTACTACAATGGAGTATTTTTTAAATAAAACAAGTGCTAGAACTAAATTTAAGAACCAAATTTTAGAAAGTCCCAAAAAAAAACTGTGTCACACCCCCGGTGAAAACTGTACTGTAATTCGTTACTTTTTCTACCTTTTTGTTTTCATATACCAGTTAAATGATTGGTTCTCCTTTCATTGGTCATTAGTTCTTCCTTTTTGCACTTGTTCTATTTTAGCAAGTCCCAGGACCAGTCTGTTGGAACAATTGACACAAATTTCCCACAGGGAACTGGTTCATATACAAAGTATATAGAAGTGTGCAACAAATTTACCTCTACCGAAAATGTTAGAAAACTAAAAAAAACCATTTGCGTATTTTATTGTTGATTCCCTCGAGGGAAGCGAATTGACACTAAAGTAGTCCTGTGACAGGTTGTTTGGCGGCATGGACAGGGCCTAGTTATAAAACTTTATATGAATGGGACCAATCACTTTTTTGACACCTAACAGACACCATTCGACCGGTCATACATCTATTCTCAATATACATGTTTAGTGTTAGTTACTTCAATGCTAGTCCTTGGTATTTTTATATCAAAAAAAGTTCTAGAATTAATTGTAAGAACAAATTTTTAAATAGTTCCTAAGAAACGTATCACATCAACGGTGAATACTGAACCTGTTACAAAAACGGTCCTAATACATAAATAAAAATCCATTTTTATAAAAATATAATTAAAGCAAAATTAAAATAATCAAAAAACCTATATTTTTGTTTTTACTTAATATACCAGTTAAGTGATTAGTTCTCCTTTTACATATCATTAGTTATTTCTTTTTGTTCTTATTCTATTTTCACAAATCCCAGGACCAGTTCTGTTGGAACAATTGCCAGAAATTTCCCGCAGGGTTATTTTATTTACAATAATTAATGTAATAATTAGGTATAAGATTTTCATGCACTAAAAAATCGAAAATATGCGCTTAAAATATGCACTAAAAAAATCGAAAATATGCATTAAAAAAATAAAAAATATGCACTAAAAACTAAGAAAATTTCCATAAAAAATCGTTTTTTAATTTTACTAAAAATAAAAAAATAAATAATTCAGTATATTGTGATTCAAATATCTTTAAAAAACTAAAATAACTAGTTTTTGTTTGTTTAAATTACTAAGTACGGTTTTATAAAAGGAAAACTTTGTCTTGTACTTGAAGAATTCCAATGCATTTTGAAGAAATTTATTTTCAGATTCCACTTTGATTACAGATCAGATCAAAAATATTTGAAATTAATTTAATTTTTTTGGTTCCTTAATTTTTTTTTTTTGCAAAACGTTTTGGATTTTTTTTTTTAATTTGTCGGGCTATTCTTCCTTCAACATTGTAAATTTTACTTTCTGCAAAATCAACTAATTTGACTTGAGAATAAATTAAACTAAATTTCTCCTAATTACTTAGTTATTGTTTTACCAATATATCCGTTATTGGAAAATACATATGCTAATTGACTTCTGCTGTTATCTAAATTTAATATTTCTTTTACTTTTTAATTGCAAAATCATCGACATCAACAAGCTCTTCTAACATTCTTAAATTACTTGAAGTTTTTTGAATAGAATTCTATAGCATCTAGCCAGGCCCCTATTTTGCTACTACTGGCTGCGGTGGAAGGGGAATCAAGGGATATATTTCATTAAAAATTGCAATATTATCGAATTGGCTTCTAAATTTTCTGCAACGCGGTATAATCCATGTGCTAAGCAAGTCGTTTGTAACAGTTTTGGATAAAATATTTTAAACCTATTGGAAGCCTTAACCACGTTAGTTACTGCGTCGGTTTAAAATAAAAAAATATTGTATTTTAAGCAAAGCTCCAAAAGAATTTATTTATTATTTAAAAATTTTTTTGGAAAGTTTTTTTTGTATACTTAAAATTTTTTTTAGAACTTTTTTATAATATGGAAATTAAAAAAAATCCCTCAAAACTGTAAAAATATGCCAAAATATGCGTTTAAAACCTAAATATGCAAAAATATGCATTTTCACATATATATGCAACAATATGCAAAAACAAAATAATGTTATTTTAAAGCAAATTTAATGGTTTGGAAAGATAATTGGTCTACATCGTTCTTAGACTATCGATAAAAAACATGCCTTTGCATGGAAATCGCATCCCTAGTAATAATATAAATTTAGTTTCAATTTATTTAACAACAAAATCAGAACATCAACACATTTCACAAAGTTATTCCCCTTAAATTATTTCCTTCTGGCAGAAACGCCACTATATATCCTTCAATCTAGAGTCAAAACTAAGTCCCATATTTTGCAATTGATGGCCCCACAACATACTTTATACATTACAGGGTAAGCACCAGCGACTCTGCGTAATGTACTCAGAACAATGAGAAAGTGTGTTACAGTCCATTCTATACCACAGTACCTTCTCTTTGATTGTAGTACTGTAACATTTATTTTTACAATATGAAGTAAACGAGAGAAAACTCTGTGATACTCATTAAATTATAATTCTAAGTTGGTTCTGAGTACTCGGAATTTTAGTGACACGGAATATTTGTATGTGTTAGACAAATCAGCCGAAACGAATAATACTCTCTCCACAACGAAGGTGTTAGTATAATAAGAGCTAACAAAATACATTTCAGTGCCAAAAGCGATACTACTGAAGTTAATAAATATTAAACTACCAATATGCACAGCAGCTTATTAAATACTTACTGTAAGTTTTAATTTTTTCCTGAACGACGTAATTATATCGATAAGAACTCGTAAGTATTAGCGATTGATTTTGGCCATATATATATTAGTTTTTCAACGAAAATGGTTGCTGGGTATGTAGGTGTGTGTAAGTAGATTAAAAAGTGTGATTATAGAAGTATAAGTAAGTGAACGTGTGCATATCTTATATTAAGTATATTTCTTTCTGCAGGGCTTAATCTATAGTTTTTTTTTGTTGGCTCCGGTATACTTTAAGAGATTTGTATTTTCGTGTATGCAAAGACATGCGAAGGTGGGTTTAAGAGGTATTTTGAAAAAATGTTTCTTAATGCAGAAGAGCTTTATACGTTTATTCCGTATATATATAATGCGAACGCAAGTTCAGTGGTCAAATTGAGGTCCCAATACATTAACTGTTATAAACACACAGAAAAATTTATCAGAAGTTTTTTATCAACTAAAAAACTTGTTTCAACTTAATTAATGAGATAATTGAATCAATTATTTTTTTTAGGTGAAAGAAAATTAATAATATAATCTTGATTTAATTAAAATTTTTGTTATTTTGAAATTAATTTTTAATTAAAAAATTAATTAAATATTAAAACATCTGAATAGATTTTATCGTTTAAAAAAAAATTATTTAGAATTGATGTTGGGAATTGTCAAGACCTGAGTTATATTTAATTAAACAAATTAACACGTTGTTTGAAACGGCAAAGTTTTTGGATCATTTTTTTAATTAAAATTAAAAATATTATTTATTGAAAAAAAAAAATATTCAAAATTTTACAACTTTTAAAATTTTTAGTAATCAATATAATCGTTTTGGTAATAGTTGCAAAATCAACAACTTATTTGCTTGATTCTATGAATCTAGTATGAATTTGGTGATTAGAGAAAATTTTTAATTTTTTCTGTGCAGAATCTGGTTGTTTAAGTCTCCGAAAACGATATGCGTTTGAGTCTTGAAGATCCCTAGCTACTTCCTGCTGCACTCGTTAGACAGGTTTGTCATAAAAAATTTTTAGATTTTAAATGGATCGCAGTATCCCAGGGTTCACCTCATTGACTCTTAAGAACTTTTCAACATTAAGGTGATATAGCTGCATCCAAAACGTCAAAAATTGACAAATCTCTTTTAAAGGCACATTAGGTAACATGAGAACCAACAAAGCCCAAAGTTTAAATTGCACCACCACTAGTTATTGATTACGACTCTTCGCTAATGATGTGTGGCTGCTAATTTATGGTCAAGAACATTTTTCAGAAATTCTTGTCTTGAAATTGCCAACTGTATATTAAAGTCCACATACACAGAAAAAAGTGTTCTATGAATTAAAAAAATGGTTTAAAAAGTATTTAAATTAAATTAATGTGATAATTGAATCAATTATTTCTTTAGGTGAAAAAAAATTAAAAACTAAATTTTGATTTAATTAGCATTTTAGTTGTTTTTAAATAAATTTTCAATTAAAATTTTTATTAAATTACAAAAAATCTTAATTGACTTTTTTCGTTTAAAATAAAATAATTTAAATATGTAGAATTGTTGTTGGGAATTGTCAATATTTATTTAAATAAATTTACACATTGTTAAAAATGGCAAAGTTTTTTGATAATTTTTTTAATTAAAATTAAAAATATCATTTAGTGAAAAAAAATATTCACAATTTTACAATTTTTAGTAATCAATATAATAATTTTGGTAATAGGTGCAAAATCAACAAATTTTTTGCTTGATATTATGAATTTGATATGAATTTGTTAATTGGAGAAAATTATTAATTTTTTTTGTGTACGAAGGTATTGGTATCCCTCCATTTTTTTTATCTGGTGTTGAGAGAACATGGTAGGGCAGGTATGCTGCTTCTGCTTGATAAGGGGGAACTAAGGCTACTTGTTTGCCTATTTACGGGGTACTGTGGTCTAATGGTGGTTTCTTTTCTACAAAAAAAAAAAAAAAAAAAAAATACCACCTTCTTAAAAGGTACATGTATAAAATGTCTTGCCGACCCTGCAATAATGCAATTTTTTATTCGACGAGAACTAAACACAAGATTGGACCGCCCTGTTTTTAACAGCTGACAAAAAGTTTGTTCTTCAAAATATAACAAAATATTTTCTTAAATTAAAAAGTTTGTTCTTCAAAATATAAAAGAAATATACATAAACCAAAATTTGTTAATAGATTAATATTAAATAAATGAACAAAATGAATGACGAAATTCCAATTTCTTTAGTTTGCTTTTTATAAAATATGTAATCAGGAAAATCCCTTTGCCAGATTGCTGATTTAATAACACCAAGTTTTTCAGATTTCTTGATTTGACGTTTTTTTTTCAAAAACAATTTTATAACACCGAATCCACTTAAATTTTATACCACTGACAACATATCATTAACAATGTAATGTTTTTTTTATGTTTTTACTATTAAATAATAGAAAAAATAACTATTAATATTTAAAATTTTTACTGTCCTGATTAGAGGCGATTTTTTTCCAACTTCGTCTGGTAACCCTATATATAAACAGAAGCCTTCTTTTTACAGGGCATTATCAACACTGTCGATTTATACGGGGCGTAAAGTTCAATGTCTTATGTCATTAGTAAGGGTGCATTTTTTAGAATAACAAGAGCCACCCTTTTAGAGGGCGAAGCATTTTTATGAAACGAACACCAAATTGCATTTTTTTAAATAAAATGTCACATTTTTTGTATAAAAGAAAACACCATAAGATACCATCAGTTTATAATGGATAATATTAGTACCAAGATATGCACGTTTTGTGGTGCTGATGACAAATCTTCAGAACATCTGCTCTGCTGTTGTCCCGCCTTAGGAACTTCTAGGCAGAAATATCTCGTGGGCGATGAATGACCCAACTAAAATTCATGATATTTTACCCGGCAGGATAGCGGGCTTCATACGTAGCCTGAACATGATATTGTGAGACACACAGGCTGCACAAAAAATTCTCTGGGTCGTGGTGCTTATGGCTTTATCTTGCTCATGTACTTTAAAAGTGTCATAATTAAAAAAATGCTAACGATTTCGAACGTTAACGTTCGCATAGAAAATAACATTTAAAACCAAAACAAATTCTAAAATTTTGTTGATATATTTTTTAATAGAGCTGCTTAAAGTTTTTGATCAAAATTATAGGCATAAAAAATATCAAAAATATCATTCTAAGACAAATATATCATCTATGCTAAATAACTTTCAAAACGAGGAGGTCTCATTATTATAATTAAAAAAAAACGCGTAGAAACAATTGAAAAAAAACGCCGAATTAGTGTAACAAATTTATGTATAATTTTGCAACGATTGAGAAATTATTTTTTTCCACAATATCAATCACAATAATGCGCACATATCGGCATAATTAGCTTAAAGCCCGAGTTGTGACACTATTGAATTAAATGTGTTATTTTACCAGCCTCATACCACAAGAGCCAGTAGACCATAGAATGCTGATCTGGGTAAAGCAATCTTTTAGCTTCGAAGGGTAGTGTACAACAGGTTAAAAGACGATTTTCACGACTTCAATGCTGCTTAAACGTCCTAAAAAGAAGTAAGTTTTTTTCTCAACAGAAAAAAAACCGAAGTCGTACATGAAGCCCTATCAACAAGTCGAATCAAAGCCAAAGCTTACTATCCATGGCGCTAAAGTAATGCCACATTTCTGGTTGGATTATCAGAATCAGATTATGAGCTGTTGAAATCGAACCAGATTCTCACTCGGGATGTGTAGCGAACGTAATTGATAAAGCAAACATTAGCCGAAACACAACTGGAAAATGTCACCAAACATGATCCTGTAATATTTATTTTAAAAACCGGTCGGCCATATGATGCCAAACGAGTTAAAAAAAATTAAGAAAATATTGTTTAGGAAGTTATATCCCAACATCTTAATGGTTCAGAACTGACCCCATCCGCATACCAGTTTTTTTTGATCGATAAAAACGCTTCCATTTAAATTCTGTTGGCATGAATTCCTTATGTTGCCAGAAAAAATGGAAAAGTCCATACCTAGCGATTGGGATAACTTTAAGTAAATGTACAGGGTGGCCCAAAATGAGCTATATCATTTAAAAGGCTTATAACTTATTTATGCGATTATTAAACTGTGCTAGTTGAAAAAATGTCCACCGGGGCATCCGGCGCACAGTGATTCGTCTAGAACATGCTAGCGGGATAAAACTCATGACGTAATTTCCATAAAGGTATCTTATCAGGAGGTCAAACTAACCCTTATAAAGGAGGTAATTTTCAATTGCAAATTAGTTGCATTTTATAACATATTTTAAAATTGGTAGCAAAGTGAAAGGAGTTTTGTGTTATGGAATATTCTGTTGAAGGTATGGACCCTATTACGACTTATATTTTTTTATAAAATATTTATACTTTTGGTGTAACATCAAAATTGGTAAATGTATAGATAAATCCAGCAAATTTTACATTAATTGTAAACTTTTAAGAGTAGCAAGTTTTTTTATGCACATATATCCATCTAGATTTTTCTTTATGTAATACCTACAACATTTAAGCACAGATTCACATATATTATAGACCCCGAAAAGGCCCGAAAATAAAATTATTTTATTTTTTCCAGAACGAGTCGCACACTGCTTTGTCCCCATATAACAAAGGGACATACATATAAGGAGCCGTCAGATAGTCTGAAATTTGGTACACTAGCATAAAATATCGTAGTTAAGAAATATCTTAGTTGGAGAAATCAGTCCAAGGATACGCCTACCTCCCATCTGTCTTTAAAATTAAAAATGTACTTTTAGCTTCAATAATAAGTTACAAAAAGAGGTCATGCTAATATACATACAACTAGCAACGTGTGTGTAAATTTTCATTTAAATCGGACTAAGGACAAACATCCTTTTTCTTAAAAATGCTATAACACCTACAAAAATTGTCCGATCGTAAAACAATTAAGTATGTAAATTGATATTTGTAAGATGTATATTATTAATTCCAAATTTAGGTAGAATCGGATTATTAATGTGAAAAAAACAAAAACATCTTATATTGAAAAATGGGCTAAAAACGATTAACGATTCCAGTACAGATTTTTCAATTTTTTTTTTCTTAAAATACTTTAAGATGCTTGGAATATAAATAAACAACTGAAATAAGTGAAGAAATAATTTTGTCCCGATAGGGTCGAACATTATTAGAAAATACGATAACTGAATTAACTGAGATGCAGAATAGTTCGCAGTCAACAAAAATTGCCGACATAATTAGCCGCCAATTTTAAGGAATGAAGGATTTGACACAGAAAAAAGTGTTTTATCGATTAAAAAAATGATTTAAAAAGTATTTAAATGTAATAAATGTGATATTGAATCAATTATTTTTGTAGTGGAAACAAAATTAAAAATTAAATTTTGATTTAATTAACATTTTAGTTGTTTCGAAATGAATTTTCAATTAAAATTTTAATTAAATAACAAAAACTCTTAATTGACTTTTTTCGTTTAAAATAAAATAATTTAAACATGTAGGATTGTTGTTGAGAATTTTCAATATTTATTTAAATAAATTAACACATTGCTTGAAATGGCAAAGATTTTTGATCATTTTTTTATTTAAAATTAAAAATATCATTTATTGAAAAAAAATATTCACAATTTTACAATTTTTAGTAATCAATATAATCATTTTGGTAATAGGTGCGAAATCAACAGATTGTTTGCTTGATATTATGAATTTGGTATAAATTTGTTGATTGGAGAAATTTAATAATTTTTTATGCGGAGACACAAACCTCGAAAATTTCAAAGACAATAGATCGAAAAAACGTCTTTTTGAGCAACTTAAAATGACTCTACATTCTCAAAGTGGTGAAGACATGGTCACCCCTACACCTAGTAAAAGTTCTGACAAGTCTGCTTACTAGAACTGACCTTTAGAGCGTTCAGCTTTTGGAACACTATGTTACTGTTAATACTGAAGAGAAATGGATAATAATTTTTTTTCTTATAATTTTTAGGTTTTTAAAGTTGATTTTTGTACTTTTAAATAAAAGCAAGCTTTGATTTCTCCTTGTAAATTAGCACGTTATTTTTAAACAGTGTTAGTAAATAATCATTCCATGTAATAATTGTGATTTTATGCGTGTTATTTTTTTGGATAAGTGTGATTATGATTTACTTTAAAAATTAATAAAAGCTAAATAAGACCAAATTTAAAAAGACCATAACAAAAAAGTTTTGGTAAGGGGAACTTAACCTCCCCTAACTACATCTACAACCGTTAATTATCAAAAGTAAATATTATAAATTTCAGCTGTCACCACTTGCCACACTAGTATCCAAAGCATTTTTAGTGACTTAATCTGTTAATATAAGATTAGCGTGACTGACTGGATGATCATTGCCCAGCCCAAGCCACTTAAGCCAGAGACATGGAATTTTGTATAAATAAGTAGGGATTTTTGGAAATTCAATTCTAAAGGGAGTAGAAACGCGTAAAATCGGTAACCTTATAGAGGTAGATGTAAAATTCAAAATATATCATTGTTGAAGCAAAAATTTAATTGATATGTGCTTGGAAGTTTTATTTTTAAATTTGTATATATTGGGAAAAAGGCAAAACTATAATTGGTACTTTTTTTGGTAACCATTTATCTTCTAAAGCAATTAAGGTAAAAATAAAATTCAAATTGTGTTCCCTCTCGTTAAGAAGCTCTCAAACACATTTTTATAATTTTTGGAAATTCGAATATATTTATTTATTTTTATTTATTTATTTATTTAATGATTTTCATATACAATAAGATACATTTTCTTATAATTAAAGTATTATAATCAGAAAAGTAAGTTTTAACATATGTATGTGTCCTAATTTTTAAAATTAATCTGCAAATATGGTAATAAAAATAGATAAATAGATCAATAATTACAATTAAGAGAAAATTTAATTAAAATGACGGAAATATTTAGATTTTAAAATTTTAAAGTTAAGTTAATTATTTCCAATGATATAGATTTTATTGAAAGTATTTTTAAATTTAGTTGCGTTGGGTGAATTTTGTAAAGATATATGAAGTTGGTTCCAGAGACGGATTGAATAAATAAAAAATTGTTTCTCAGATGCTGCATCACGATGTCGAAGTTGGACTAGGCTGTTTACTACGGTATTCATTCAATTAACCGATTAAGTACTACTCGATTAACTGACCGGCAAATTCAGTCGATTAATTTTTAATTTTTTGCAGTATAATAACATAGTTTTTAGTGTTTGTAATTATTTGTTTCGTCTCATATACAAACGGTACACAGAAAAAAGGGTTTTATCAATTAAAAAAATGGTTAAAACAGTATTTAAATTTAATTAATGTGATAATTAAATTAATTATTTTTTTTGTTGCAAGAAAATTAAAAATTTAATTTTAATTTAATTAACATTTTAGTTGTTTTGAAAAAAATTTTTAAATAACAATTTTAATTAAATAACAAAAAATCTTAATTGATTTTTTTCGTTTAAAATAAAATAATTTAAACATATAGAATTGTTTTTGGGAATTGTCAATATTTATTTAAATAAATTGACACATTGTTTGAAATGGCAAAGTTTTTTGATCACTTTTTTAATTAAAATTAAATATATCATTTATTGAAAATATTTTTTCAAAATTTTAAAATTTTTAGTAATCAATATAATCATTTTTGTAATAGGTGCAAAATCAACAACTGGTTTGCTTTATGAATTTGGAATAAATTTGGTGATTGGAGAAATTTAATAATTTTTTTTGTGTATGTGCTTTTTGTATCACGTTCTTTTTAGCACTATATTCAGAAAAAAATTTACAACAATCAACCGTAAGATTTTGAAGATGTAAGCTAAAATATGCGCCGGCGTGACGTTACAAAAAACAGAAGTGGATTTTGACTTGCAAGACTTTTTGTATAAAACCTTTTTAAAAAGCTTTGCACTTATAAAGATTTATTTTCCAAGTTATCAAATTGAAATATCTTTTCTCGTTTTAGCTACATATGGGAATTTACAGCGAAATAAATAATATAAGCAGTTTTATATATTGAAATTATTTAATTTATAAAAAAACGTTATTAATCGGTTAACCGATCAATTACAAAGTTAACCAATTATTAACCGATTAAACCAAAACCTCGGTTAATTAATCGAGCGATTAACCGATTAAAGCAAAAGCCCGACTAAATGAACACCATACTGTTTACTTCGAAGACCTCAAGAACTGAAGACGGTCATATAGATATTTTGGTTGCGTTGTCGTTATAATTTGTGTGTTAGAACAAAAGGCTTTTTAATTTTAGATAGTCTTCTTAGCTTACGTTGATCACTAACACCAGAGTAGTATTAAGAGACGTGATCAAATTTTTTTAGACTATAAATATAGCGTACAATGTTATTAAATGTCGTTTGAAGCCTAATAAAGTCTTTTAAGTAACATCCAATCTTATTGGTACTTTTTTTCATACAGCTTTTTATGTATTGCATACACAAATAAAATTCAAAATAGTATAAATAAAATAACTATTTTATATGACGCTATGTAAGACACATATTTATTATAAAAGTGATGCAGTTGTGGATACAATAGAAAGAAAATTAGATATTTAATGTTAAATTTGTTAAAGTTTTCTATTCTTTTCAACGTCAATATTTTAATTCAAGGTCAGCTTTTACAATCTTCGCGATTAAGAATTAAGTGGACCGTTTTGAGGAACGAAATATTCGAACTGAGTGTATAGTGGAATTTGTGGGGTAGGGTGCAAAACATGATCCATCGATCCCCACTCGTTGTCTTTGCGGGCAACAGAACATTTCCGTAACAATTTGCTAAGAATTTTAAAGTTGGATTTTAAGTTTCAGCCATACAAATTTTCTAGCACTGCTACCATAAGACCAACAACAACGCCATTGATAAGTCTAAATTGAGCCACCCTGTATTAAAAAGTTAAGGTGAAAGATTTGCTTATGTGAAAATATCGCCGTTAAATCCTACTTTTAAATGTGAATTTGGATGTTTAGATGTTTGTTAGTTTGTTGTTCAATCACGCGAAACCTGCTTCAGGGATTTCGCTGAAATTTGGTAGACGGATAGCATATGGGATGAAATATAGGATAGTTTTTAAGAGGAAAATCGGGGAAAAATTGGTACTTTGGTACTTTTTTCTTTTTGCTAAATTTGTGATATGATATTTATTTATTTTAAAATTGTTTTTTTTCAAGGGGTAAAAACGGGGTGAAATTGTTACTTTTTCTCTTTTCGATATATACATACAGATTAAATCCTACATAACATACAGTGTACATTCTGAGGGCCTAAAATAAGAAAAAGTTTGCACACTTGGTCCTTTTTAACCTTAAGTACTTTTTTTCCTTTCGAGCAATTTGGTATAGTGATAGCATATGGCCCAGTTTAAAATATAGGTTACTATAGGTTACTAAATAATAATTTCTAAGGTGTTGTTTATTGAAATATTTTAACACAAAATAAGTAAATATGTAGAAAAATTCATAAAATTCTGTACATTTTATTTTTGATAACCCCTTTTCTTTAACCCTGAAATGTTACTCTTCATTTTAGAATATTAAGGTTACTCTTTGTCGAATCGACGAACTATTTAAAAAAAAAGATTCTAGTGAAATTAATTTTAGAGTCAGAAATCAACAAAATTTTTTTAGCTAACATTTTTAAAAAAAAAATAAACTAAAAGAAAACATAAAAACTAAAAGACAATTTTCCCTCTCAAAATTCGAAACGAATTTGAGCACTTTCTTTTCTTTTCAAATTAATAACGTTGTAAATACAAAAGTATTATGATAAAGAGAAAAAGAGCTTCGTCGATTCGACGAACAGTAACCATCCAGGGTTAAATCTTTCACTTATGTTCACGTCAACGTAGTCAAAGTTAAAACCTAGTATGACGTAATTCTGTAATTACCATTAATGTTTTTTGATTTTTTTTTTTTTTTTTGGTCAGCATTTTGGGATACTTGTAAAAGGTGTTAATAAGGAATATTTACGAACAATATTTCTCAATGGCTAAGCCTTGATATGGCAGTATAGTTTTGTTGAAATTTATGATTTTCAAAAACTAAAAATTGCTAACGATTTGCTCATGTCCTACCATTTTCACTGTGACTCGTTTGTACACAGAAAAAATTAATAAATTTCTCCAATCACCAAATTAATTTTGCACCTATTACCAAAATTATTATATTGATTACTAAAAATTTTAAAATTTGGAACATTTTTTTTTTCAATAAATGATATTTTTAATTTCAATTAAAAAAATTTTCAAAAAACTTTGCCATTTCAAACAATGTGTTAATTTCTTTAAATAAATATTGACAATTTCCAACAACAATTCTACATGTTTAAATTATTTTATTTTAAGAGATACAAGTCAATGAAGATTTTGTGTTATTTAATTAAAATTTTTATTAAAAATTTATTTCAAAACAACTAAAATGTTAATTAAATCAAAATTAAATTTTTAATTTTCTTTCAACTAAAAAAATAATTGATTCAATTATCACATTAATTATATTTTTTTAATTGATAAAACACTTTTTTCTGTGTATTTACACCTAAAAAGCAAAAGGCCCTAACTAACTTATGAATAAAAATCCACTTTTAACTGACTCAGATATTTTTCACCAATATAAAATTTCCACAAATATTTTTGGAATCGACCAAAATAGCGATTTTATTAACAAAAAACAAACACCCCTATATAGAAAATATTATATATATTCGCTAAAAGACCAAACTAACAGTTTGTAAAATATGCCACATTGTCAATTCTCAAAACAACTGGTAGGTTTTACGAGAAAATAGAAGAAAAATAAATTAAACGCAGTTTGAGGCGACTTATAAATTTATCATTTTAAATGGTTTTTGTTTCTCCTGTAAAATTTCCAAAATGCTAGATAGGTCCTTTTGCCTTTAAGCTAACGCTACGTTATTTTCAAATACACGAATATGTTATTTTCATAGCATACTTACAGGCATTTTCTTAAACACAGGAAAGCACGCAAGCACACACACACACACACACACACACATATATACATACAAATGTATTTCAACAATTAACCACATTCTGTACGACAGACGCAGGTAAACTTTATAAATTCAGTCAACTTTTAAACGTTCTACCGTTAAAACGTTCAATCAAGGTGTTTCTTAAAAAAATGTAAATAAATTAAAAATAAATTTGTGCTTTGTTTTCAATTTAGAAAAACAGTAACAAATTCCTGTTTTAATGTTTACAGAAATTCAGAGAAAGTATAAGAAATAAAAGAAAAAAATTTTTGTGCAAAACAAGAGTGAAAATTAAAATGAAAAATTAAAAAAACCCTGCAATATTTACTCCCATTTAAATAAACAAAGGTCAGCTAAAATACGTTGAAATGAAATGATGGCATAATTTATTTTTAAAAGTTTTTAAATTGTTGAAATAACAGTGTGTGTATAGTGTGTGTCTCATAGAATGTAATACAAAAATAATAAAATAAAAAAAAAAAAAAAAAAATATCATGTCATGTCTTATGAAATTAATATTATGTTACTTAAATGTATTTAAGAAATATAATATTTTTTCTAATAAAGGGTTCAATAAAGTACAAACATTTTTGAAATAGATTTTAAGATCATAACTACAAGAATTAAGAGCAATATGTTAAAAATATTAGCGGTTTTCACGCTTTATACTCTGATATATATAACACGATTTTAAACTTCAAAGCTTGAGTGTATTTTTCGTATGCATTGTAAATTAATGAATTTTCTGAGTGAAAGAAAGAGACAGATGGAGTTTTGTCAATTGTTTTATTTTGGTTAATTAACACACGCGTTTACTACAGCTCTTTGTTGGCTTTTTCAACCACAGCGTAGTAAATTTTGGTCTACTATATTTTGTTGTTGCAGTGTTGTAAATGTTAGTACTCTAACTAAATTAATGAGATTAAAAAGGTCTACAAGGAACTTTACTATCAAGCGTGAAACCCGCTATTGATTTTTAATAACTATTGACGCCGAAAGCTTTATTGGCAGACGTCAGTCTATTTTTTTTGCTTTATTGGAATTATTTTTGTATTCAAGAAGGATCGAATTTCCTTAGAAATTTGTGAATTTTTTTCAGGAAACTTTGTTTGCATATAGTACATTGTCTCGTTTTCATCCTGTTGAAACCCCAATGGACTTAAAAAAGACGACAACTTATCAGGTTGATAAGAAAGTTCACTTCAAACTGGAATTTTAAAGAAAAAATGCCTACTATCTCTAAAAGCGCACAAAGGGATGGCTTCATAAAAATATAAGGAGTAGTCCTAGATAATTCAAAGTTTGCAAAGAGCATTATATTGAGCGAATCATGAAAATAATGGAATTTCATCTCAATTATTATACAGTGGAACAAAAAATAGCTTTTTTGTGTTGATTAAAAGTTTAGTGCAACTTTTTACTAATTTGAGTTCGGTAATTTCAAATCGAATCTTCGTTTTTCTTCATCAGCTCGCATTTTTAAGTTACCAGTACTAATCCTACTTTTTACTTTTTTTCAAAAATTGAAAGTTCAAAAATCATAACTTTGCTTTTCATTAACCGATTTTAAATTTTTTTTTTAAAATCTCCAAAAATGGAGAAAAAAATTGTATTCTTAAAAATCATGCAAAATCCAAAACTGGAAAAAGTTAAAGTCGTATTACTTTTGTGTAAAGTTACATAACCTATGAACAAAATGAGACATAGATCATAAAAATCGATGAACGCGTTTCGCTTTTATTCACAATTAAGTAAAGGTACGTAATTTTCAAGTGAAGGAATAAAACGTCCATAAAAAGAACAACAGCAAACATACACACATTAAAAAATATATTTTTCTATGGAAATTGCGATTTTTATCAATTTAGTGTTCTTAGTTAATTGTGAATAAAATTAAAAGTTGTGCACCGATTACAATTTAACTAAATGCTTTAAAACCAAAACTGTGGCTTTTGTCTCATTTTTATTTTATGAATTTTTAAGAACAAAAATCTAATTTTTAAAATTTTTTCTTTTTTCAAGACTTCAACGATATCTGAGAAGCTACTCGGCGAATTAAAGACCAATGGAAGAACGGCTTAAGATAATATTGTTGACAAATTTTGAATTTCTTTTTTAACTGAATATGGTGAACCGTTTTTAAGCTATTCCAATACCTTAAAAACACCATTCAGGTTTTTAATCAACAAAGGAAACTTGTTTTCAATTCAATTGGTTTTATACCTAAACCCTCTAACGTCCAGCTTAAAATATATTATGCGAGTAATTTTTTAAGGCAATTTTTCCCTTTGAGTTATAAAAATTTTTTTTTCGTAAGGATCGGTCCATAATTTAGCACTCTCGAAAAACACTTTAATACGCCTAAAACCGTAATAAACAATAAAAAAAAACCCAGCCAATTGTAGGGGAATGTAAGAAAGAAAAAATTCACTATTTATTGTTGTGTCTTTATTGAAGCTTTGATATTGTTACAAGTAAGAGCTGAGTGTTTAAAATTCTTATTCACTTTATGGTCTTACTTGTATAATATTTTTAGCTTTTCTAAAGTCTTTGGAAAAAGTTTCCTGACGAGCTGGCCTAAGCAACCAGCGAAATGCGCATAGGAACTAGCTTTCCCACAACAATAAATTTCAGTGTTTTTTATCATAAATTGGGATTATTAGCACATCATTAATAAATGAATTAATTAATAAATATTTCATTCCCAAAAATAATTTTTGATAATAAAAAAAAAATGTTTGTGCAGATCGGTCCATAATTTACCATAGACCCAATATCTTTGGTTTTAATGGGCAACCGCGTATGTCTTAAAATCAAAATTTTCAGGAGATCCGAAACACCATTATAAATCAAACTATTAGTATTGAACGTTTTGAAATTTTGTTTAAACGTTGACAAATCGTTATGGCTCCATCTTTTTCCAGAAATTCTAAGAACCATATAAAGAGCGTTTAATATTAAGCAACATTTACGTACGCGGTTACCAATGGAAACCACAGATATAAAGTCCACTCTCGAAAAGCATTTTAGTACGCTTAAAACCGTAACAAAGAATTATATTGTAATACATTTTGGTCTGTTACAGTTTTATATGGCTAGAAACGAAAGTGTCAACTTTTATAAAGATTGGTCCATAATTTACTTAGGCCTCATACAAACTCCTCTCGAAAAAGATTTATTAAGACTGTAACAAATACCGAATAAAATTTGATTAGTCATAGTTTCATAAGACTATAAATTACTTTGTCAAATTTGGTGAAGATCAGTACATAAACTGCCAAAGATCCCATATAAAACCCACTCCGGAAATATGCTTTTTGTAGGAGGAGGATATCAATGTTTCGACACAGCCGAATATAGCGCTCGTACTATTTTAAAAATTTAAAATTTTGTTTATACCTTGCAAAGAGTCCTTTTCGAAAATTATTTTTGATTTTTCGTGGTTTTAGTAGCAAAATGGTATTTTTGGTGTATGTAACTTATTGAAACATACAAATATTCAGATAACAAAGAAAAAATTTGAAAATTTCTCTAATCACTAAATTTATACTAAATTCATACAAAGAAAAAAATTATTAAACTTCTCCAATCACCAAATTTATACCAAATTCATAATATCAAGCAAACAATTTGTTGATTTTGCACCTATTACCAAAATGATTATATTGATTACTGAAAATTGTAAAATTGTGAATATTTTTTTAATTTTAAATAAAAAAAATGATCAACAAACTTTGCCATTTCAAGCAATGAGTTAATTTATTTAATTAAATATGGACATTTTCCAACAACAATTGTACAAGTTTAAATTATTTTATTTTAAACGAAAAAAAATCAATTAACATTTTTTGATATTTAATAAATATTTTAATTAAAAATTTATTTCAAAACAACTAAAATGTCAATTAAATCATTATTATATTTTTAATTTTCTTTCAACTAAAAAAATTATTGATTCAATTATCACATTAATTAAATTTAAATACTTTTTAAACTATTTTTTTTTAATTGATAAAAAAAACTTTTTTCTCTTAATCTATAAGTTAAAATATATGATATACATTTTAAGGTAAGATTAACCCTCTTCAAAGGGTTATTTATGAACTAAAAAATTTTAATTAGAGTAAGCAAAATTTTTAACGAAATCTTTTTAATATAAAGAAACAATAACAAGATTTCGGTACATGTTTTTATTTGATTATTAAGATTAAAAATTCGAAATCACATTCATAAACATATGAATTAGAAATCTTCTACATCTGCCTGTTAAAACATGTCGGTTGGTCATTGCGGAATGTCTTCATAAAAATATTGAAAATCAGCAATCTGGATATAATTATCTTCCGAGTAGCTGGATTCACTCATTTTCAAAATGTAATTATACAAATGTGAATTAATTTATATTTTTCACTATTCAGATTTCTTAATAATGGCAAAATCAAAAAAAATGTTTCATAAGATATTGCCCACATATTCAAAACTTACCTTTAACTATTAAAATTTTTAATGCAAGGTATTTTTTCATTGTTAACTAAAACACACATAATTAATATTCTAAATAAATATGTAGATAAAACACACATAATTAATATTCTAAATAAAAATGTAGATAAGTCCTTTAAGAAATTCATTGAAAAAAAGCCACCTGTTTTTCATCACAATGGAAGGGGTATATAACCTTTCATTCTAACAGTATATCCGTCTATATGTGTACGTCCAAAAACAGCAAAAAACTAAATTTTCAAAAATTTCTACCTAAACGGAAATAAATGACTCAAATACAAATTTTTGTTACAAAATATGGCTTTGGGATTCTCTGAAAGGTGTAGAAACGTTTTTTGAAAAGCTTGTTACAAGACACAGTAGCCAAATTTTTCGCTTACGTGTTTTTGGCGTAACTGGCAGTTTTTTCTCAAATGAATTCTATCAGGTAAATTACAATTTTTAAAGCTTTTTTCTAATAGTTCTATTCCTTCAATATTTCTAATACATTTTTTGCTTAAGCCAACCTTTGGTTAATATTGAAGCTACACGCAAAGAAAAAACATGGTTGATACAATCACAATCGCAAACTATCATTCATGTTTGTAGTTATGATTGTGTCAACCACGACTTAAGCAACAATATATGTTCAGTCATAATGTTTTTAGATAATTTTTGTCTCAAACATAATATTATGTTCGGAAGAAAATTGCGCACGATCTTTCAAACCATTTTTCTTTATTTCCCAACACCATGCAAAATGTCTATTTCAACATTTTATATGGTTCTTACAATAAAACAAATAAAAATTTAATTTTTGTCCTCCTAAAACTCAAGAACCGCCGAAACGATTGACACGAAACTTGGATAAAAAATTATCTTAGTTGGGAGCTTGATTTCTCTTAAGTTTAATCCCGGTAGGTGACGCTGTTGTCGTGATATTAACATTTTTTTTATTAATGGTACGATTTGGCTGAAATTCAGCAAAAATATTTATTACACAAAAATAAATAGATAGCACTGGGGTCGAGTTATTAACGAAAATCTCTAGGATTTAATTTTTTTATTTTATTTAGAAAATCCCGAGCAGTGACGGGAAGAAGACTGATACAATCATTATCAAATAGCTCAGCCTTTTTTTAAGAGGGAACTGGACCTTTCGATAACATGATAATGAAAGGATCTGAAGAAACAAATAGTGTATGTTCTAAGTCTTCCTTTGTGTTTTTCCGCAAATTTTTCCGACTTTATCATGGAAATCATATGAAGCCGAAATTTTCCAGTTCCTTATTTCTGGCCTCGAGAGCTTCTTTTGACATCAAAAAATTCAAAATTTCATGAACAGGAGCAGGCGTTTAAAACCATAGATACAAATCAACAAAAAAGTCGCTTCTCGGTATGCATACAGCTAATAGGCATTCGTATTAATTTCATATCGAAAGGCCATTGTGCGTAAAATAACAGTGAAACGATTACTCAGTGAACTATTATAGGCATTTGCTTTCTCAGATTGGTTTGTATCTCAGTTTTTTTTTTTTTTTATCAAAAATTGCTTTATCACAACTGGGAACCTGCCATTTTTGAATTGGAATTCTGTAGGCGAGAGCACAGTTTTTTTTCGCAGACTGTAAAACATCAAGGTGGGAAATATATTTGCATTTCTCCTTTAAATGCCAATCTGCAAGTCCATGTCAACCTTTTTTGCTTAACCACCATTAATATATAAGGCTTAAGATTCCTCTGCTGTATAATTAATAAGTTCTTTGTCATCGGATTCAACGGCAGATTTTAATATTGTTGGCAAATTTTCATCTGAGTTCAACATAGATACGACCATCGAAGCATTCATCTTGCCAGTTTTGTATAACCTAGTGCTCGCCGCAGACATGAGTACATCGCACCGGATTTCTTTGGCGATATCATATAGGCTGACTTCCAAAACGTACCAATACAAAGTTTGTATACAGTTTGACTACTGTATTTTAACCATGCACATGTACAAAATGCCGAAACAATGCAACTATGTGTTTTGTTTATTTAAACGTTTTGAAATGTAAGTGATGCAATGGATAATATTAAAAATAAACATGTAGTGTTTGCAAATGAAATGTTAAATGGCACAAAGCATCAATTTTAAAACCGATGCCCTGATGGCTGTTTTACTGCGTTACTTATACTTAACAGTGATGTTTTGGGAGAGTTTGCATTATATATATTTTGTACTGCAGCGTTATGAAACATTATGCACTGTTGTAATACAAAGTAATTGACGTTTTGGAAGTCAGCCATACTTTTCTCTTTTTTTTTCCTGACAGTCGGTAAAGCTTATTTCGGGTCGCCAAGTACTTGGAGCTGGGTCTACCGATAAAAGTTCACCATCTAACCAGACCTAATTATTTTTCTCAAAAACCCTCCGAACTCGGTGATTTTCTCTCTATTTCATGCCTATTTTTGATGTGATATTATTATATTTAATTCTATCTATAATGTCATAAACATAGGATTCCACAGCAGAAAATTTTTAGAAGCGTCATCTTCCTCACACCAAACGAAAAATAACGCTCGCTTGGACACTGACATTCTACCTAAAACAATTTAACAATTAATTTATCAAAAAGTTGCGGAATTTTTGGACAGTTTGGACATTTCACATCACAAGACTTTATATTAATTTTAAAAACAAATATTAGACCGAATCCAGTCGAATGACAGAAGTTTAACTCTACAACAATAGGAGAAATCTATCGGTCAACATTATATTTCTTACTAGCACTATAAACATCAACAAATGTTAAACTCGAAACATAATCACTAAATAGAATTTTACTGTCACTCCATTGAATTTTATTAGAACTTGCTGCAGATGGTTATTAAAAGCGACGGGAAAACTTTTAGCTGTAGCTGGTGCAACATATGTTGCGTTTGAAGCTTTACAGCTGCACGAATTTTGAGAGCAAAGCAAATTTGAAAAATTCGATGATCTATCTAATGTATTATTAATCGATAGCGAAACTATTTTGGCGCCAAAATAAATTTTGAAATTTAAATTAATCGGAGCTAGATTGGCCATTTCTTCCACTGTGCCACGGTGTGATTTCTGGGGCGTATGAGTAATGTATTTTCTTTTTGTATAATATTATTTCGTCCCCTCAATATAACAATAGCGTATGTGCTCATACGCTATTATTTTTTTATTGCATATTTAGAATCTCTATCATTGATTTTATGTCTGGTCAAAATTTCGTCAAATTCTACTTCCAAAAAGTGGGTCAAAATGTGGTTGGAAAAAATAGTGTATAATTTCTTGTTCAAAATTTTCCTTCAATAAATAAATGTGTAAGCTCATATGCGCTATTTTACTTGAAATTGCCTCTCCAAAGTTGTTAAAAGAATAATAGTGTATACGCATTATACTCCATTTAAGCCTGTTGAAAAAAAATACAATTTATGAAAACTTTAACTCATAAAATAGCTTATAATAATATACACTATTGTTTGAGAGATAGTTTTATTCCAACCATTTCTATATCCCACATAAGCTGTTTTATTTTCTATACAAATTCGAAACTTTTATCAACAATTGACAAGAATAGTAGCCTATGCGATGTTTACGTTCTTTTGACAACTGGAATGCTAAGGAAATATTGTAGTCATTTGAAATTTCAGTTTGCAAATTCAGTTCAAAAATCCACGAAAACAATTATTATACAAGTAGGAATGGGATGGAGACTTGAAAGTAATTGATATTGGAGGAACGCTAAAAACAAAAGAGATGATCAACGTTTCGTTTACTGGAAAATATAATAAAGAGCTGCCAATTTGTAATCGAAAGCTGCGTGATATCCAAAATTTGTTCAAGAAGAATGTAGTTCCTCGTGGCTCGCAGTCATTTTTTTTTTTAACTTACAAGATGGAAAGAAGCGAAATTGTTTAGATGAGCCAGATGTAGCAGGGGAAGAGAAAGAGAAAGAAGACGAATGAATTTCTAGTTATTTTTGATTTACGCAATGTATGCCTTAATTTGTCAAAATTTTTGGTTAATAATAAACCAAATTGGAAAGTAATGAATATGTGCCACTGAATTAACAAAACTATGAATTAATCACTGTTTTATAATGTTACAAATTGATGTTTTTGAGATCAAATATTTTAATAAAAATAACGTAAAATTATTAAATAAAACAGCGTATTCCATACAAAATAAAATAGTGTATCAGTAACATCATATGAATTCCTTAAAAAATAAAATAGCCTATATGGAGGACTTGCGCTTTGAATTATATAATTATGGTCTTAAAGGATGCGTAAAATAAAAAAATTTGTCAATTTAAAGACAAGAAACGGTATTATGTATTCGTCGAAGAATCCAATATGAAGAATTTTTATTTACCGCGATATTGAGGTTTTAATAGACATTCGATTTGACAAAAACTTTAAACACGATTTTCTCAAAACCCCAAAAAAAAATTATACGCTATTGTTAAATTGAGGGGACGATTTATACTCTAATGAATTATCAAACCAAAATTTTTGTATAAACGAATTTACTAATGACAAGAAGTATTTGTTTTACGTCAAGGTGTTAAATTTTTAAAATTTTTGTTTTATTCGAGTTCAAAGATTACGGACGTGAAAACACTTTTGTTTAAGACTTCGTTTAGTATATTATTTGATCGCAAGTTGCATCCAAGTTCTGTTTTCTGTTATCACTAATTTAACCATAAATTATCAACTTTATTTTAGCTTTACCAACGACGTCCAAAAGTACGAATTACTAATGTTTGGCGTTTACGTTATGTTGGAAAATTCGTTTTATTGGACAACAGTTTTTTTTCCTTCTTTTATATAACATAAACCACAAATACAAATTATATTTTTGAATTAAAAAACAAGAGAAAAAAAAAACTTAAAATATATTCAGATTCAAGTGAAATCAATAGATGTTAAGTCTTACATTTCTGGATATGCATGCAATAGTTACTTAAGATATAAAATTTGTTTATTACAAGTTTCGCCTTCTATTTTCTTACGGTACAAATGGTTGACTTAGATAATCCATGCTTGCTATAAATTTCATATAAAGATTTTCCTTTTACACCGATTTCTTTAATTCTTAACTTATTTCTAAACAAATTTGGTTCTTTTTGACTTTTTCTACATTAACCATTCTATATGTATCAAATATAGGACCTTGACTCAAGACAATTGTTACCACTATTAAATTTCATACCAACTGAAAGTTCAGACAATCATAGACAAATGACAGTTGGCCGCAGAAAGTAACAAATAAAAAACATTTTAAAGTAAAACTAGAAATACGCATAATCCTTATAAAATACAGTTGTTCGTATTATCGAATAGAAAAATTTTTTTATTCGTACTACAGAACTGCTATTGCAAAACATTTAACTTTTGTACAATTGGAAATTCGTGGAGGCGCAAGTACGTTCTATTGGACGTCCGCTATAGTTTCATAATTTTTGAAGTCCAGCAAAGTAGAAGGGGTATATGAGAACCCTATGCAGGAAATATTTTCCCTTAATTTTGTATCACCGTGTTATTTTTACACCATTTTATGCCAACAATTTATTTCTCTTTTGCATATTTCTGTTAATACAAACATTCATACCTATATATATATCTTTATATTTTCCCCTAAATGAACTTGATTGCATACAATTTTCAATTTTTTCTAGATTTGGACTTTTCCTGTATCATTAAATTTATCGAACGGTAATAATTTGCCATTATGACTGTCATCAAAATTCAATTGCAATCATGGTACAACTACACAAGGTAGCCTCTTTGGCACAGATGTTTGTCAGCTGTTTACCCCAGTTTAGCCCCAAATGTCAAAAAATTTTCAGTTTTGTTTACATTTATTTATTCATGTTGTTAAAATAAAAACATTTTTGATTGTGAAAAAAACTTTGATTTTTTTTATTAATTCAATTAGTTGTAACAAAATATTTGGCAAAGAATACCACTTTCAAAAACAACGAATCACAGCTATGGATGAAGTTCAAAGACACAGTGTTCATACTTTAATTTTTCGTTCCTTAAAAAGGACTCACGACCTGTTCGTTTAAAATCAAGGCGCTCTCCCAGAAATTGATGAAAAATTTTAAGTTTAAATACCTACATATATGTCTAGAACACATTATAAGTCTTATTTCAATAATTTATTTCCTAGAGAGAAAGTCAGGAAAGCTATTAAGGCACGCGATAGTTACGGTTTGGTATTCAATCGTGTTATCCAAGCTGCAGAGGCAAAAAAATATGAAAATAGTCGTGCTTCTATGACGGCTTTGGAAGGGCCGGAAAAACCTTTAGCTATTACAGATGGCTCCATTGGTGTGAGCCACTCAAAAGAGAGTTAGATGGTTTTATTAGCAACAATCAATAAAAATGGCGATATTCCTGTTAGTAGTTCATTAGTCTCAGCACGCGGCATGCGTTCGGCCAGTGGAGGTAGCAATGTACAATTAATACCTAAAAAAGCTCCCACTATACCTTAACCCACCTGGCATGCTTTTTGGAAGTAGTCCCGCGTTAGTTCAGGGCATTTAGGTTGGGTACGATGTATTGCGGTAGAACCAGGAAATAAATGGTTTGCCACTGGTGCAGGAGATCGTGTTATTAAAATTTGGGATTTAGCTAGTAGTAAACTTAAACTTTCTCTAACGGGCCATGTTAGTGCTGTGCGAGGTTTGGCCGTGAGCGCAAAACATCCATATCTTTTCAGTTGTGGTGAAGATCGCCAGGTTGGGATTTGGAGTACAATAAAGTTATTAGACATTACCATGGACTTTGTCGGCTGTCTATTCCTTGGCACTGCATCCAACTATTGATGTTCTAGTTACTTCCGGTCGAGATTCCAAAGCTCGAATTTGGGACCTACGTGCAAAGGCTAATATACACACTTTGACAGGCCACACCAATACTGTGGCCAGTGTGGTGGCCCAAGCTTCAAATCCTCAAATAATTATCGGTTCCCACGATTCTACCGTTAGATTATGGGATTTGGCGGCTGGCAAAAGTGTATGTACTTGAACAAACCATAAAAAATCTGTACGTAGCATAGTTTTAAACGGGCTCTGCCTCGCCCGACAATATAAAACAATGGCGTTGTCCTGGAGGTAACTTTGTACAAAATATATCCCGTTCAGCCAGGTTCTATGGACAGCGAGGCTGGCATATTTGCCATGTGTTTCGATCAATCAGGTTCACTTTTAATAACTGCTGAAGCCGATAAATTAATTAAAATTTATAAGGAAGACAATGAGGCCACAGAAGAATCACATCCTGTTAACTGGAGACCGGAAATATTGAAAAGACGGAAATTCTAATATAAGTCGGTTAAGAATTTTCTATGTTTGTATTTAGTTTTAATTAATAAATTGCATTGAACCATGGTACAACTACACAAAAAATTATAAATTATAAAAAATTATAGTTTTTTTATTTTTCTGCACGTGTTGTCTTGTTCGTTTTTTTTTCAATTTGTGTTTTATTTTACTGAATGCAGTGTTGCTATTTTTTTGACGTCTGGTTTAGGAAATACAAAAACAAATTGCCTGTTGTTTTTGTTTTGCTGTACTTGTTGTAGCAACGAGTTTACCTTGTGTAGTTGTACCATGATTGTAATTAATAAAATTATGACTTATGTTCCTATTTTTTGTTGAAGACTTTTCTTATCTAACAATATAATTTAATAATTGTTTTCATATCAAAAGCATTTGATTTTCATTTAATCAACCAGCCCAATTGAAATAAATGAATGACGAAAAAATCCACACAAAGAAACGTTTTTTTTATTTTGTTAATAATTTGGTAGTTGTTATATTTCCTTATCTTTATAATTTGTATATTTTAATAAAATATTAAGTCAAACAGGAAAATATGGATTTGTCTCTATAAAAAAAAAATACAAAGTGTTGCTTGTGTGTGTTTAAATATGTCTGTGTGGTGGGTAGATTGTATCTCTAGTTTAATTTAATAATTCTTGTCCAGTGCTGCCACGGCTAATGACATTTTTACAAGCAAAATTTTTGAAAAAGTTACCAAATGTAAAAAAATAAAACCAAACTTGAAATGCCTTTTGTTAATTGAAAAAACATGAAATTTAATAGGAAAATATTAACTACAAATTATGAAAACAAAACATGAAATGTAATTCTTGCTTCTATAAAAAGTTTTTCTTTATTTGGGACCTTTTTCATAAAAAATATTTTTAAGCCCGTTTAACCGCTCAACTTCCCATACAAAATTCAGTATATTGAAAGTTAATATATGGAATTTTTTTGAATATGTCCTTTAAAATAATCGAAATTTGTACTTCATAGTAATAAATAACAACAAAAAAAAAAAAAGGAAAATTAAATTGTTTTCCGCTTTTAACTGTCAGTGGCAGGGCTGTCAAATGTATTGCGATTCTTTTTGGTAAAATTGGAATCCGATATGCGAAATGCATTTTTGTGAATATTTTCTAATATAAATATATCTGAAATATTCTTAATATGGGTATAATTTGTTTATTTGTTAGTAAATTATATTTAAAATTTTTAATTGTTATTATTACTGTTTCAAAATTGTTCTTTTTAAAAAGGTAAATTTGAAATTTCTTCAATTATTAAATTATTAAATCTTTAAAATTCCTATGTGTATTTCAATATTTTTAAATATTCTTCTGCAAATAATATACATTTGGAAAATTTTTCTTATATTTAAGTTTTTGAAACACTTGAACTACGTGTACTTTTGTGTACTTTTTAAGTCATGTTCTGAAATCCATTCCGCGTGATATTATGCACTTTCTACTTATCTTTCTACTTTTCACTTATCTTTACTACTCTTAAAATCAGAAAAACTACGCTCATTGAAACAAAATTAATTGAAAATCTGCATCGATTTAAACTCTACTTGATTTCAATTTTAGAACATGTCCGTTTCTAATATAAAAATCACATTTGGCAATATTTTTCTTAACAAAATTCCTTAAAACATCTGATAGCTGTTTAGAAGGGAATTTTTTGTTTTCGACAAAGTATAAAAACTTCCTTTCATTTGAAACGAATACTGAAAAAATCTTAGTGCAAAGTACATATTAGTCGAAGTATTAAATAATTTCCTTCAATTCGAAATACGTAAATTGCAAAAAGATATTTATACGTATTTTATATTGTAATTTTATATCTTATATATAAATCGGCAAAGGAAAGACAGTTAAGAATACTTTCCTTCTCTGTTTGCCCAACGACTACAACAAAAAGCACACCATTTTAAAGGTATTTGCTTACAGAGCTGCACAAAATATATTTTTTTATTAAAATCTGTTCAATACTTTTGCAGTTATAAGCATTCAAATTTGCTACTAACACAGAAATAAAAAAAAATTTTTTCCAATTACACAAAGTTTTTTCTATCAAATGAAAAAAATAGGGTGATCGATTATTCGAAATTTTTAAGAAACCGGCTTTCGCATATTTCGACTATATAAATCGGCAAAGGTGAACCAGTTAAGAACACTTTCCCTTCAACGGGGACAATATAGTATCAAAATGGGGAAACATATTTATATAAAAATTTATGGTTGAATTTCGACTATTGGAAAAACACTAGTTTTAAAAAAAGTAACCAAAGTGAAAAAAATATTCACATCTCCACATTAAGTAAAAAAATTACCAATTTTGGTTAGAAAACCCCAAAAACGGCAGCTTTGTTCTTGTCTACCATTTACAGTTTTATCTATTGCATATCAGAAGGCGCAAGTTGAATTACTTGATTTAATATTTTTTTGTAAGTGTTTTATGTTGCCATCAATATTTTTCATTATTTTTGCTACCGTTAAAAATATTTTTGATCACTGTCATTCAACTCAACAAGTTCGTTGGGGTTTTAAGAGCTTTTATTTTATTTTATATATTAGGTTGAAATTGTAGTTATAAAAGACAAGGGAAAAAGGTAAATTAAAAAAATTGATAAGTTAAAAACTGTAAATTAAATCAAAAACTCATACTTTTTAAGCGGAAATATTAAGAAAATTATGAATTTTATTTATTGACAAAATCAACCAAAAAGTCTTAAGAACTTTTTTAATATTGTCCTTGACTAGCAAACGCGTGCGAACATTCCACACTTTAGACAATTGAGTTAAATAATATTTATGTAAATTTTGAAATTTTGCTCCGAAAGGAGGCACAAGTTCTGTTAATATTATTCTACTCTTATAAAACTTTATTCATATATTTAAACTTTTCTTCGAATGTGCATATTTGAATCAAATTTATATTACAACCATTTTCGTTAGACTTGAATTCTTTCCACATTTTTCATACTTACTCATATATGGACAGAATAATTATATAACTGCTTGTTTAACGAGGTGAAAAGAATGATTTTTTTTGTTCAAGTACATTTGAACAAAAAAAAAAAAAAGTTTTGAATCAAAAAAATATTAATTTATGTTTATTTTAATTTACTTAGGCTGGGTTTTTAAGTTATCAGTTAAACTAGGTTTAGTTAATCTGAAAAAAGTTTTGTGCCGCCATTACCAAGTTTGTATACAAAATTTTGCCGGAACAGCAGAAAAATTTTTTAAATTCTTAGATATATTTCAAGAAAACTTAAATATACTACGACCGCCAGGTGGCCGAAATTCGACCACTTGAAATTTACAGTTAAAATAAATCGTTTTATGCACGTATCGAACGTGCAATTTTTATTTAAAAGGGCTACCTAAATTTAAGAGAATATCAAATGTCTTTCCATATTTCCTTTTATTCGTTATTATTAAAGCATTTATTTACTATTTTAACAATGTGTATGTGTTTCGTTTCGTTTTAAAGGGTAAAATAAAACTTAAGTTGCCTACACTTAAAAATAAAAAATAAATAAAAAAAAACAAATATGTATATTGAATAGGGCGGGTCGATTTTTTTTTTTTAAATCGTATAGCAAAAACGTAAACTACATAAAATTCTAAGAAAATTCTCCGAAGAAACCATGTATATAAAATAAAATCCTAATCCGCGCCTCTCGACTTGAAAATATTCACCGAAGTAAAAAAGTTTGTATATAATTTTATATTTAATATTTTTATAAGGAACATAGATAAAAAAAAAATTCTTTCATAATTTAATGAAAAAGATTGGAAATACAAAAAAAATTACACTCAAAAAGTTGTTTTCAGTATTTATAAAATAACCTTTTTTTTCGATAAACAATTCTTATTTTATAATGCAAATAAAAACAAACAAAAAAAGTGTTTTCACTCAAACAATATTTCAGTTTAGGTAAAACGTGTTCTAACTATTTTTTATATAGAACGCAAACCAGAGGAGATGCAAATTGGGATTCACACAGCAAGCAACGTTCTATTTATTTAAGACACTTTTTGTTAACAAACCAACAACAATATTTTTAAACCATTGTGAAATATTAGGACATTTTGACAATATGACATGTTAGGATACCTTGTGAATTGACTAAATATATTAAAAAAAAAAGAAAATAATTTTAGCGAAAGAAGAGGAAAAAAATTTTCAAGTCGAGAGGCGCGGATTAGGATTTGATTTTAGACCCATGGTTTCTTCGGAGAATTTTCTTAGAATTTTATGTAGATTACGTTTTTGCTATACGATTTTCCATTTTTTTTCATCCATACACATCAACCCGCCCTAATATTGAAACAACAATAAAAGAAATATAAATTTCTGAACAAAAATTTTTATTTTATTTTCAAAAACAAAAAATTATTGTATGTGTGTGTGTTTGCAAGCAAATGTAAAACACTTTTAAAACACTTTAATTCATAAAATTTAGAAAAAAAAATATCTACACAAAAATACCTTTAAAGCGATATATATTTCTTTAAAATCGGTTGTTGATAAGATACTTAAAAATCAACAACAAAAAAATAGTCGCCGTATTTAAGACATAGTAGGGTGGCCCGATTTGTACGGACAAAAATTTGTTGCTATTGTGCCATTGAATTTCGATAGCTGAAGAATGAAAAATTATGAAAAAATTTTAATTCATTTCATGTTGTAAAATTCCTTTCTTCATAAAAATAATTTAATGTAAATTAAATTCAATGAACTTTAGCCTGATCAAAATATCGAAATCTGAAATAAAAACCATTGACAGTTCAATAAAATAACCACAATACTAATTATTATTAATTAAAATATTTTTTATTTCTCAATATTTCGATTTCCATTGAAAATTTTCTTCAGGCATTTTTTATAAATTGAGAAATAAAAAATATTTTTATTTATTTAATAAACCAAAAGTGTCCTTAAGCCTTAACAATATACTGAAATTTAATGTTGAGAAATATTTATAAAATTTGAATTAATTTTAAGAATTGAGTTTAATTAAAAACTACACAGGCTTGTGAAATTTCGAAAAAAGTCGAAACCTTGGTACTAACGTATACTTTTCTTAGGGCTTGAGTTGCGCTGAATCCGAATCTTTACTGAGAATTTCTCCATCACCTCAGGTTTTCGCGATGCTTTTGCTTAAAGTTAAGATATCCTGTTTTTGCCATACTGGATACGTTTTAACTTCACGAAATAATCTGAACTTAAAAATGTGTCAACTGAAAGTCCTACTAATTACCTGTAAAATAAATATTTAGCCTTTGTGATATCTTGTTCCTTCTCTAAGATATCATAACCTAAAGCTTGAAAAAAATTCGACTTTTCGAAATATATACATTTTGCATAATTTTTTAAATTTTTGTTTAAATTTTTTTATATAAATTTGTCTTAATATTTAAATTTTTGTATTTTTTTTCTCAAATCTATTAATTAATTTAATACTTAACCAAAGAAATGCAAATTTAAATTAAAAATGCAAATTTGAATGCTTTAGTAAACGACAAATAGCACAAAAGTAAGAAATTAAAAGAAGACATGTGGTTGAATTGCACATGGGAACAAAATTGAACTTGTTTTGTGTCAATTGGAACTTTGATGCAATTTTTTTACTAACTTGAGGTTGATGATGGAATATATAATCTCAACTAATACAGGTACTAATCGTATGTTTGACTTTTTTCTAAGAATTAAATGTTCAAAAAATCATAACTTTACTCTTCATTAACCGTTAATCGAGCTTTGTATCAAAAATGATACATTTCGTTTTTTGCGTCACCATAACTTGATTTCAAGAAATTCAGGATGCCACATCTATTGCGACTTTGTTAACAGAACAATGTCGCCATTATTTTAAACAATAATTTAAAAAATATTTCCAAGCAGGCCATGAGAAAATCAAAAAATTCATAATTCTAGCTGTGTATCCTTTTTGATACTCGTACATACTGCATTTTGAATGAATTTGTGCAGTTGTTTATATCATTTATGAAGTGGTTTTAGATTTTAAAGTTCTTGCTAGTTATTTTGGAACAAAGTTTTTTTTTATCTGTAAGAATTACTATCAATATAACAGTGCGTATTGTAAATAATGTCTTATCGACGGGTTTTGACCCTGGAAGAAGTTGTGAATGAAGAAATGGACTAGAGTGAAGAGGATGAAGATATTTCTGAACTTGGTGTTCCTGATCCTGATAGAACAACAGCAAACACACACGCATTTTATTTTTGTATGGAAATCGCGGAATCGTACGGAAATTTTTTCCATTCAGTTTTCTCAGATCTAAAATCTCAGTTCTAAGATCAAAAGTTATGCACCGATTGCAATGAATTAAAGCTCATTTCATTCAAAATATATTCAACTAAATGCCTTAAGACGAAAACTGTGATTTTTGCCGCATTTTTATTTTTTATGGATTTTTAAAGAACAAAAATTTTATTTTTTTTAAAAAACTTGTTCTTTTTTTTCAAAACTTCAACGATATCTCAGAAACTACTAGGCAATGCAAACACGGCTTAAACATAATATTGTTGACGTATGACGTTTTGTATGAATATGGTGAACCGTTTTTAAGTTATTCCAATATATGTAGCGGAAGTGCCTAAATTTTTGGACATAACTCTATATAGCGAAAAGTCGGGCTGATAGAAAAAAGCTCAGTGCAGATTTGGGTTCAGCGTCCCAAATAACCTTATAAACAACATTCAGTTCTTAATCAACAAAAACCTTGTTCCCTTATGTTGTTTAAGAAATTTAAAAGATATTTTTAGAATTGTATTGCGTTGCTTGTTTGTTGCATGTTAGAAGGAAGTGAATTCCAAGGACGTGCTGCATTGATGTACAAATATCTTTTTACTAAAACAGATAAATCATATGTGTTATCACGTTTCTCATAGCTTCCAACAAGGAACAATTTTACGTAGCAAATATTTCAGCTATAATCTTATATATAAAATTTACGTAAATTTGAATTTCCTATAGACACGTCATCCCTTCTCTGAAGTTATTTTTGCCAGTTATGCCAATTAGTACTATGCTTGGCCTTTTGTTAGTTTGCTTAGCCATGAAAATATTAATTTATCAATTTGTTAAGCTATTTTTATTAATTTCTTTTTTTATTTTCAAGTTTTTAAGATTGTTTTTACCAAAAAAAGATATGGAATCTGGGAATTATTTCTTTTCATAAGTCACTTTATTATATTCAAAATTTTTTTTATTTTTCATAGAATAAATTCAAAAAATAAAAAATGTTGAATATAATCAAGAAAAAAAAAAAAAAAATGTTGAACATGCTGATACTCTATATTTAAATTTTAAATATCATTTGACTATTTGATATTACAAATTATTGTATTTGTTTGTTTAGAAACAGCCTTTTATTTTCTAAACCATTCACTGGCTCTGGTGGCGTATGAGTATTATTAACTATTTTAATATTTAATATCAACCATACATTCTAACATACGTATATTCACTCTAGTGAAGTATATACCAGAAATGAGAGTTTAAACGAATTTTTATTTTGTTAATTACATCGTCATCAAAAAAACTCGTCTTACGTCATATTTAAAAAGTTATTAACAACGCAACGTTAAATGGTTGTTTGCACTACAAACGTCAGTTTTAATTAAATATCTGGCTCTATAAGCCCTTTTTAACATTCGATGTAACATCGCGTTAGTTCCAGCTAAATACACAAAGTTAGAGGGAGACCACTCCAAGTAAAATAAAAATAAATCGTCCGCTTAACCGTATTGTGCATAGTATACAACTAGTATGCCGACTCTTTGACAGGTACATAACTCAACTGTCAGTGGAACCTAATTTATGTTTGTACTAGTAAGATTCTTTTTAAATGTATTGGTGTATAAAACTATTTCCACCACCAAACATAGTTGCATAAAATCCTATAGAATGTGGCAAAAAAAATTTTTCCAAAATAAAATTTTATTATTTCAATAAATTTTCAATTTATTAAATGCTGGCTGCATTTATAAACTTTAAAAAACAATGTTTGTAACATTTTTATTCTGCATTATCGGAAAATATTTAAATAATTTATGATTTTAAATATTAGTTTCATACCACAAAATTCTACTCTGCTGGCTTAAATAATATTTACAACAGAAAAAAATTGTGTCAAATAAATTTATTTAAAAATTTTTAGTTTGTGAAAAATAAAAACATTTTGCAAAGCAAATAAGCAAAATGTATTGGAAAAAATTATTAATTATGTGTTTGTGTCATAAAATTAAACAAAAAGTGTTATATTGTGATAAATTTTGAATTGAAAAATTTTAAGTTTTGGTTTGTTTTTGTTGTTTTTATGTGTGTTGAATTCACACAGAACCTATATGTGTGAGGGGTGTTCTATAAAATTGAGAACGCTCTCTCGAGTTGGCATACTAGTTCTATACTATGGTATTGTATCTTAAATTTGAAATTATTACGATTAAGTCTAAAAAGACAACCAATTTGTCTGGTTAAAAAACAAAAAAAAAAAAAAAAACAAAAAATAAATCACTACACAGAAAAAATTTCTCTAATCATCTATAAAACTTATATCATTATTTGCTAAAATTCTGCAAAAGTCGTAAAATCAAATTTAAGTATTTAATAATTTCATACATGAATTTTATATAAAAAAAATGATTTGTCTTATTAAATAATAAATTATGTAAGTCCGGTATTCACTATCTTACATAATCGTACGATTCATTCACACGAAAATCTGACGGAATTCTATCCGACATAAGAAAAAATATCTGCAAAATCTGCTGTCAATGCCACACTATCCCACAAAAAAGATGCAAACTCAAATGACTCATCTACTTTACAAGAAAATGTAACTCTGATCGCATAGAAATTATCATTTTATGAAAATTTTCATAAACATTTGCAAGCGGACAGACTTGTCAACAAGATCTGTCACTCAATTCATTTTTAAGCCACACTGTTATACATTATGAGCACAAACGATTTTTTTGACATATCGTGCGACTCAATAGGATAGTGAAAACCGGCCTTTAACAATAAGCAAAACATAATTATATACTTACAATTGATCAGTCTTTATGTTAATCGGTTTCGATTCAATATGAATTATATGGTTGTTATCGAGATCTCTGTAATTAAAACACAGAAAAAATTAATAATTTTCTCCAATCACCAAATTTATACCAAATTCATAATATCAAACAAACAATTTGTTGATTTTGCACCTATTACCAAAATGATTATATTGATTACTAAAAATTGTAAAAGTTGTGAATATTTTTCTTCAAAAAATGATATTTTTAATTTTAATTAAAAAGATGAACAAAAAACTTTGCCATTTCAAACAATGTGTTAATTTGTTTAATTAAATATTGGCAATTCCCAACAACAATTCTACAAGTTTAAATTATTTTATTTTAAACGAAAAAACTCCACATATTTTAATTAAAAAATTATTTCAAAACAACTAAAATGTTAATTAAATTAAAATTAAGTTTTTAATTTTCTTTCAAACAAAACAATAATTGATTCAATTATCACATTAATTAAATTTAAATACTTTTTAAACTATTTTTTTAATTGATAAAAAACTTTTTTCTGTGTATGGTAACACTAAGCACATTAAAATCTTTTCACAAATTTAAAATCTTTGTATTTGCACAATTAAATGAAAAGGCAAGCAAAGTCTAATAAAAATGAAAACATAAATATTTCACCAACTTAAATAAAACTTGTGGTTTTCTTGCTAATAAAATTGATAAATTTTTTACAAAATTGAAAAAAAAACATAAATTTGAAAAAATAAATAAAAAAAAGTATTCAAGATTTTCAAGCCTTTTTTGGGAATTATTAAAAAAAAAACTATAAAAATTACAAACAATTCTTTCTTATAAGAAGAAAGATAAAATTTACGCAAAATTGTTTAATGAAATAATAAAACTAAAAGTCAAACAAAAAGAAGGGAATTTAAAATAAATAGAATATTAAAAACAGATATAATGGTAAATTTATTTATAATGAAATCTACAAAAAATAAAACATTAAATTTTATTTTGCTTAATTTTTTTATGGAATTTACATAAAATTTTGTTTATTTCTGTGGCCGTATGGAAAAACTAGAAAACTCCATTTTTTGAACACATGAGAAAAAAACACTTAAAGATTTAAACATATTTCTCTAATTATTTAATAAGAATTTATGTTATTATGCAGGGGCCCATTAAACAAAACATAATTTTAAATAATGTTAAAGATTTCTGGTTCCATTGAACTCATTTTTAGACATTAAAAACGAAAATCAATGTCAGTAATCTTGTTTTTTATTCGAAAAATAGAGTTATCTAGTTTTTTCGAAAAAACTTTTTTTTTTTCAATTTATTTTAATATTTAAAGGACTAAGACAACTTAATTATTGATTTGTGTAAAAACATTAACTATTTGACACGGCACGTTAATTTACCCATTTTTTTTTACCATATTTGTTTGGTTGAAATTCTTAAATTTGGCCCCTGAAGCGCATATAATACCCCTAGATGGTTCAAATGTATGACCAACCCCACTTTTTTTTCATATCCATCATTTGTTTCTAACATGCCTACCAGCTTTCCCATTCCTTAAGGGGCCTCCCATACACAATTTTCAATGCAGACTAGAAATATATTGAGGAAATAGTCCCATTAACGCCCAGGTGTCGCCCCTAGTGGGATATAATGTATGACCGACCCTAATTAATTTTTTGTCCTTAACATTTTCTCGTAATATACTTGCTTTTTATCGCCATTTCTTAGGGGGGCTCTCATACAAATATTGCGTTTTATGAAATTCTTAAATTAATTAAATTATTCGTCTTTTGTGAATAAAATTAAAAGCTGTTAGCAGATGTATGGCTTCTTTTGCTTGCAACTTCGTTTTTTATATCTCTAGAAAAATTTAGAAGCATAGATGTATTTTCCAATTTTTGATGAATTTTTAATAAACAAAAATTTCAAAATCTCGGCAAAAAATTCTTTTTTTTTTTGCTAAAAAAAATTTTATTTCTTCATATTTCATATTAGAAAAAAGACCTTTGCCTAAATTTAATATTATTGCTCAATTTCGGTTTTTTTTAGTAATTTCAATAAGCTAACCTTTTTTGAGAAACACAAACATATCCTGTGCAATCTCCTCCATTTCCGAAATAACGGTATATCTCGAAAACAACAGCTAACCTAAAAAAACGTTTAGCACCATTGGATTTAGCATACCCGATTTATGTTTAATCGTCAGGTACCCCGATTGTCTCAAAAAAAGTGTCAAATTCTAGCACAGTGTTATTAATGGGTAAGTCGAAATGGTTTTTCAAAATTACTGTACCACATGCAGTACGGTAGATCTATATGGGACAGATTGCGGATGTTTGACAGTCGTATTCTATGAATCAACAACTTCTGAAAATATATAATATGCATATAAATAATGCATGTATTATAAGCATTCTTTGAATTCTCGGTAGTTGCAATTTTTAGATTCAAAATTTTGACCCAAAGAGCTTGTGAACCAGATTTGTTCTATTTCGCTCTTTCTCTCTCAGTTTTCAAAACAACGCCGTTCTAAAATTCTAATTTTTCTGTTTTTAAGACACTATAGGGTTACCTTGTTTTTTAAAAAAACTGCATGGAGTTATCTAGTTTTTACATAAAAATTGCTTTTTTTTTGATTTTTGTTATTCAAATAACTTTTAAATGAGAAAATTTATTAAAATTTCGATCTGTCAGAGTAAATGAAACACGCTTTCTATTTTTGGCGTTATCACAATTTTTGCAAAATTGGAGTTAACTAGTTTTTCCATACGTCCACAGATTTGTACATACTTCTCCAAAAAAAAAATTATATATATTATTTAAATATATTATTTTAAGCTTAAGTTAATACCATTTAAGGCTACCGTTTGTAAACGAAGCCTGATTGAAAAGACAAGTAAACAAAAAAATTTGAATACACAAAACTTTTTATGAGATTAAAAAACTTAATGGCACTGTAATTTCAAGTCGTAATTTTTATTTTCAATAGCATTTATGGCTTTATTCGGTAGTGAAGTTATGGACTAATATGTACTTTAATCACTCTTGTTTGTTTCAAAGTTGTATGTATGTACGTATGAAAGGAGGCCATAAGCACCAGGACCCATAGGATCGTTTATGCAGCCCAAGCATCTCACCATGTCAGGTTCAGGCTACGTATAAAGCCTATTACCCTGCTTGGTGAAAGATTATAAATATCAGTTGGGCTCATAATTTGCACCCCAAAAAATTTCTGCCTGGAAGACCCCAAGGCGGGATAGCAGCAGAGCAGATATTCTGACGTGTCACCATCCACCTTACAAGATCTCTAAATCTTGGTAAATACATTACCCATTGTACACTGGTGGTATTTAAAAATACAGTGCCCCGTAAAAAGGTCAACAAACAGTCTAAGTTCCGCCTTCTCAAGCAGAAGTAGCTTGCCTGCCCTCTCATAGGAAAATTTCAGAAATCTCCTGGAATGTCTTAATTCAGAAGTGGACGTCCATGTGTGAAGGAATTTACGTTCCGACCATTTGTGCAGTGCCCTTGTATTATGTTCGACAGGGAAGAAAGGCTCAGGGCCTAGAAATGGACGGCGAGCGCCCCTATTTGCCAAGTAGTCATTCTTTTCGCTGCCCGCATGGCCCTCATGGCCGGGCACCCAACACAACTTCAAGTGATTGTGTTTCTCTAACTCATTCGGAGATGTAAAACCGTCCATGACTAGTTTGGACTTTACTTCCAAAGAAGATAGTGCTCTAAGAGCTTGGCTTTCCGACATAAGAAACAATTTAAATCCTTTGCCCTTCTCCTCAGACAATCCCTAGCGCATATGATAATATCGGTGAACCAGACCTGGTCCCCTGACTCGCGCCACCAAGATTGGTCCACCCATTGGTCCTTATCAGGTATAGGGACATTAAAATTACTATTCATTACTAGACTAGGCAGCATATGATCACCCACCATAATGGAAGGACCATTTCTAAGAATTTCAAGGATCCGCATTTAACCCCCAAAGTCACCTCCCTTGTATTCAGCAATGCGTGGCATCCTGCTTGCACTTCTGCAGGCCTCATCCTTTATAGATATGTGCAACGGAGAAATGTGTTGGATAGCTCCTAAAGCCAGAGGGGGGCAAGTCCTCATGGCACCCGTGATCGATAGGAAGATCAGGCGATAGACCTTATCAAGTATTACTCTGGCTTTGACCTGTTCAGAATTCGCCCACCACGCTATGGCAGCATAGGTCAATATTGGTCTGATAATTATCATAACAAAAAACCAGTAGATAATTGTATGCTTCAGCCCCCATTTCTTCCTGAGGAATCTTTGGCAGGCATATAATGCCCTTGTTACTCTTCAGGTGATAGTAGTATGACTGAGCGTTCCAGTTAAGGGATCAAACTAGAATGATCACCAAGTATTTCACATCTTTAGAGAATCCGATAACCGCACCATTCAGGATCGGTTCCTTAACTTAGGATCATAACTCTACGTCTGGTGAATTGTATCAAAATAGTGTATGCGGTGTTAATAATGGGTGATTCAAGTAGAGATACTTTTTTCAATAGCCTTTTTTTGACAGATCACGTAAGAGTCGTGTCATGTTGTCATGTTATTTTTGTTTAGTATTGTTTGGCATTTCATAATAGAAAGACTTACGCCTTAACAACGTTTACAAATCGTTCAACTTTATTACGAAAATTCACGTTCTGTGAGGAATGTGTTTCGTGCACTTCGCTCAACTTATGGTCAACATAATCGACCTACTGAGCGTACTATTGGCAACACCATCACCCATTTTGAGACCCAGCATTCATTATTGGATAATATTCGACCGAATAGACCACGTCCAGCAGGCTGAGAAGAAAATATAGCGGCCGTAGCTGAGAGTGAACATGAAAACCGTGGAGAGTCGATTAGGCGCCGTTCGCAGCAACTCGGACCGTTATCGTGACATGATAACCGACTATTTGATGCCTGAAATTGAAGGTCATGATCTCGTCGACATTTGGTTTCAGCAAGACGGCGCCATTTCCGACACATCGCATCAATCAATGTATATATTGAGAGAAAACTGCGGTGAGCACATAATTTCACGTTTTGGGCCGGTCGATTGGCCACCAAGATCGTGTGATAGCACACCGTTAGACTTTTTCCTGTGGGGATATGTAAAGTCTAAAGTTTATGCGGACAAACCCGCTTAAATTCAGGCCTTGGAGGAAAACATCACGCGTGTCATTCGCCACTAACCAGTCGAAATGCTCGAACGAGTAATCGAAAATTGGACTCAACGGATGGACAATCTGCGACGTAGCAACGGCCAACATTTGATAGACATAATCTTCAAAAAATAAATGCCAAAGTATGTTCTTACCAATTATAATAAACAATCCCCATTATTTATAAAGCCCACTCTCTGTCTGCGCCAACCAAGTGTAACCTCCAGGACCTGCTGCATCGCAATTGTCGTGTCATCAAAACCAGTCACAGATATAATAAAATCGTCAGCATAGCCATAAGTTCGGAAGCCCATGTCATTAGGGATCTCGAACAGCTCATCGATTACCAAGGTCCACAAAAAGAGCAATAGAAGGCCAACTTGAAGACAACCTTTGGTTGCTTCAATGGTCCTCGGTGAGTCACATAGATCCAACTTAATCGCCCTGGATGCTAGCATCTCCCTAATCCAGTTTTTTATAAGAACTGGAACACTTTTCCTTGTTAGAGCAAAGTTAATCGCCTCGAAGGAAGTGTTGTCAAAGGCTTCCTGAATGTCGATAAACGCACAATGAGCTATTTGCCTTTCTTCCGTCCAGTGCCTTCTCAATCGAGCCCACAACGTGATGAATGACGGCTACCGTAGACCTGCCCGATTGATAGGCAAACTGAAAGCGGTGTATCGCGGTTTTCGATAGATATTCATCCCATATAAATCTATTTATGAGTTTTTCCATGGTCTTCAGGAAAAACGAGTAAAGGCTTATTGGTCTGCACTTGGGAAATCGTTCAGATTTGACCCTGCCTTAAGTATAAAGACCACTTTAACCTCCCTCCATGGCTCCGCTACGTGACACGCCAGTAAACTGGATCTAAAGATCTTAACCATTTGTTTCAAAGTAAAGACCGCTGTACAAAAAAGTTACACGGCTGTTCGGGCACGTATATACTGAAAATCGTATGAAACAAACCAACTCTTTATTTTGAGATAAAATTTAACTTTTATGCAAGTTAAAATCGCATTACAAAGTTTTTATGGTCAGGACCATATTTCTCCCAAAAAACCACTCTTGCTGTTGCAATCAAAATTTTCTTTATATATTTTTACTATGGAAGATAAATAACTATCTTAAATTTTTAAAACATTTCCTCAATTTTTTATTGGGGTGGGCCTGCGAAGGACAAAAATAAATTCCTTACATTTTTACATATATGATTTGTAAAAGCAAATAACTAAAGGGCAGAGACAGACTTTTCGATTGAGGCCCCTTTTTATGGTATCTTTTAATTTGCCGAAGTTACTATTTATATAAAAAATGGTTACAACAAAAATTTATTTAGTTCATGGTATTGTATCCTTGTGTTGGCCTAATTGTGCGTACTAATCAAGATACACACCCACAAAATTTTTCCTCCACTTTTTCAATGTCTATTTGGCCCACATGATGAACATGATTGTTTACTTGAACTACTAACTAATTTTTGTTTCCTAAAGATGTCCTTTAAATTACAAACCTGTTGCAATAGCGAACAGAAAAAGAACAAGAAAAGGATATCAATTTTTTTTTTTTTTTATTTACAAAAATAAAAGAAAGCGCTTGTTATTTTTCAAAGATTTTTCTTAGTTTAAGTTAATATTTTCTTTTTTTTTCCTCTTATTCATTGTCTAAACATACTTTTCTCCGTAGACAGTAGAGGAGACATTCAACTTTTTCACAAATTTTGTCTGTTTTGTTCTCGAAAGTCCAAAAGAATAAAAAAAGAAAGCAGTTTGTTGAACATCATCCGAACTTGATTTGTGTTTAAATGCATGGACACAACGAAAGGCGACAAAAAAAGAAATTGGCGGTCAAACCCGACCCAATATGATACCCTGCCCCAAAGTATCTACAGACAAATTTTTGAGACTGTACCTTTTTTGGGACCCAGGGCCAATCAAGTTATGTGGTTAAGATGTATATGAGTGTTTATTATTTAGATGGCAACATTTAGAAATAAGAGATTTTTCGTATTAAAATGATGATGAATGATTTCAGTGGCGGGACTTGTATGGAACTTTTGTGTAAATTCTGAATGTACTATAAAAGTTATATTACACAGTACAACGTATGATTTCTGGACTCAATTCTGCTAATTGTTTATGAAAGTAGACCCAAAAAGAAGAACTTCTGCATCATTAGTTTGGTCAAGGTACATCAAATAATAATTTAAAAATTAATTTGAAGTTAGTAAGTATCGTATAGGGGAATTTGTCACGTTTAAGGCTCTTTTCTTTGCCATAACTCTAGAACCACTAATCCGAATAAGCTGAAACAAATCGAAAAGAATTACAATTCCTTTAATCTGTTCATACAACGTTTCGCTACATAAGCAACAGTTTTGCAGTTATAAGTAAATGTATGAAGAAAAAAAATATTTTTTGCGCAAAAAATTTAAATTTTTTATTTTTAATTCATAATAAATCCAAAACGGTAAAAAAGTGTTAAGTCCTATTACTTTCACGTAAAGTCGCATAATCTATGAACAAAATGAGATATAAATCATGAAAATCGATGAACGCGTTTCGCTTTTATTCACAATTAAGTAAAGGTATGAATTTCAAAAATTTGCTCGAGATATCCACAAAATTCTTTGGAAAAAACATTGATGACTTTTTTTATGATTCTACTAACTTCATTTGAATTTTTAAATTATTATTTAATGTACCTTGACCAAACTAATGATGCAGACGTTCTTCTTTTTGGGTCTACTTTCATAAACAATTATCAGAATTGAGTCCCGAATCAATCACCTGAAAAATGTTCTACTGTGTAATACAAGTTAATTTCGCCAATATAATTGAAGGATATTATTTGAAAGAAGTTTTTCCATAAGTAAGTAAATTATGAGCTGATTCCAATGATTTTTTGTAAGGTAATTAAGATTGCAATTTAAAGTTTTTGAGGTGAATGTAGTCTCAATACCAACGTAATAAAGATATTTATGGACACAAAGACTCTGCTCCGAAAAAAGTGTGTAATGCTGAATTATACACCGATTCCCACTAACAGCTGTAGAAAAGCTCTACATGGATACCGGCCCTAGGGCCTTCACCATAATGAAGCAGAATGTATTGAGTAGCAACAGCTCTTAGGGATAATCGTTACTCAGGCCAAACTGTCCCACAAGTTGTGGAATTTCCAGATTGATGCCTCCAAACTCTTGAGGGATTCCCACTAACAAATAAAATGTACATATAAACCCAAACTCATGCTAGTATCTCGAAAATTGGCACCAGTTTCTTACATAAACAATCAATTTACCATGCAATAAGCGAGCTGGGTTGGTCAACGACAAATGTGTTACATACATTAACAGAAGCGTAGAATAACATTTAGTGTTGTAGGTTATAACAACATCGACAAATACAACAGAAGCAAAAAAAGGCAGCTGAGATAATTTAATTTTGGAATTAAAATTATTTTAACAGTAATTTACTTGGCATTATAAATTAAGGCCAGCACGTGCTCAAATTTTATTTAGGGGTATTTCACGACAATAGAAAATAATTCAATATCTGAAGGGTGGTTTTACGTGGGCTGATTGCAAATACTGTGTCGTTTTCCAAATGATCTAATTCCGTCCATTATTAATTTTTGAGTTTTATACAGATATTTTGGGGAGTAAAAGTTTTGAAACTTATTCCTTAAGGGATTTAAAATTTGTACGACTTACGGGGTATTAATGATTTCACTGTGCTTGTTGAAAAAACAGACAAGCCGGGCACTTGGCTTTTTAACCTTATTCGGGTACGCTGAGTCCAGTCGTGCTTACCGTTTTTTAGGTTAGCTCTTGTTTGCTAGATATATCGTTATTTCGAAAATGGAGGAGGTTGCACAACACATATTCGCGTAACGCAAAAACGGTTTAGTTTATTGAATATACCCCAATCCTGTTTTTACACGATCTTTTTTTACACGATTTTGAAATAACACGGTTAACAAAAATAATTCTTTCCTGTTTTTACACGTCTTTTTGTACACGAATTAAAATATTTTTGGGGAATTTTCAGTTTATGTAGTTTACTCCTATGTATGTAAAAAAGAGCTGCCACATACTTTTGAAAATTTTCATGATTTGATTAAACATATGTACATATGTACTTTAAAAAACGTATCATGTGGTTACATTATTCTTTTTGTATTTGCAGTTAGGGGATTTACAAATTATGTGCTTGTCTTTGCACACAAATCTTTTCAGACATTTTTTGTTACTTTGTATTGAGTGTTGAAGGGCATTGTTAAACTTGTACGTTGTGAAAAAGTTTTATTTTTTTGTGTTTCTATTTATTGAGAGTGGACAAATTCTGTTTTGTTTTATATTAATACGGTAAATTAAAAGCTAATACATACTAAGCACACAGACGTTATTTACTTCATAAATTTTTAATGCAGCTATGAAAAAGCAAAAGCGAACAACTATTTCTTTGGATACTAAAATTAAAATTCTGGATAGACTAAGAAACGGAGAAGGTCCCAGTTCTGTTGGCAAGTCTTTGAATTTGAACGAAGCGACAATTCGAACAATTAAAAAAAATGGAAAAGCGATTAGACAAGCAGTGATTTCTGGAACCAAATTAAGTGCTAAGTCGTCTTCCTATACGAGAGATAAAACTAAAGAACAAATGGAAAAGGTTCTGCTGGCATGGATAGAAGACTGCACCCAAAAGCGCGTACCAGTTGATACCAATACCATTAAGCAGAAAGGTTTAAGAATTTATGATCAAATAAAAGAAAAGGAACCACCAACGTCTTCTAAACCCGACGACAAAAGTAGAAATAAATTTTCTGCTAGTAATGGATGGTTGCAAGGATTTTTAGAGAGACATGCAGTTCATAATGTAAAAATCAAAGGAGAATTAGCTTCTGGAAATGCTGCAGCAGCCGTGGAATTTCCTCCACAGCTGGCCAAATTAATTGAAGAAGGCGGATACAATAGTGACCAAGTTTTTAACGCCGATGAGACTGGTCTTTTCTGGAAGAGAATGCCAAGACGAACATACGTAGCAAAACATGAACAAAGTGCTAGTGGTTTTAAGGCTGCAAAGGACAGAGTTACGTTTTTATTCTGCAGTAATGCCTCAGGCGACCGTATGCTTAAACCTTTATTAATTAATAAAGCTCTTCGACCACGGGCATTCAAAGGTGTGGATATTAAAAGTTTGCCAGTTCACTGGATGGCAAATAAAAAGGGATGGGTTACTTCAACAGTTTTTAGTGAATGGTTTTACAATTGTTTTATTCCTGAAGTAAAACGCTATATGAATGATAAAGGCATGCCGTTTAAAATTCTTTTATTAATAGACAATGCTCCTGGACACCCGGTTCTCGAGCATCCAAATGTAAAAGTAATATTTCTGCCCCCAATACTACAGCCTTAATTCAACCATTAGACCAGGGTATTATTGCAACATTCAAAACATATTATATAAAGCGATCATTTCAATACATTTTGAATAGAATAGAAAATGATACCAGCACTACTACTGTTATTGAGGCATGGAAAAAATTTTCCATTCTTGATTGCATAAAACACGCAGCTTTGGCCATTTCAGAAATAAAATCATCAACCCTGAATGCCTGTTGGAAGAGCATTTGGCCTGAATGCGTTAAATGCGAAAATACTGGTGTGAACCCAAATGGGGCCGATGTAGTGCTTACAGAAATAGTTACGCTGGCACAAGCTGTTGGGGGTGACGGTTTTGATAATCTTACCTTTGATGATATAAACGAAATAATTATCGACAGTGTTCTTGATGAAGATGATTTGTTAGAAGTCGCATTGGAAGACGTTGGCGTAAGTGATAACACTGGTGAGAGCGAAACTCCGCCTTCGATAACAGCCAGTTTAATTATTGATGGCCTTCAAATGGCAAATAAATTAGCAGAACATTTTTTAGCAAATGATCATATAAACGAAAGAGCTGTGAAATTTCAATCAGACCTACAATCATGTATGGCTCGATACAAGGAACTGTACAAAGAGATCTACAAAGTAGGATCGCAACGTTCCATAGCTGAATTCGCTGTTAAAATTATTAAACCAGTAGAACCTGAAAATGCAGACGTACTAAGTATATGTTCGGACGAAACTAATGTTGAACCAGTGCAACGCGAAAGACCTTGCTTATTATCAGAAACTGACACCGAATAAAACATTTTTATTTTCCTTATAAGTACATATGTGAATTTTTTTTTCTTTTCTTATTTTTAGTTTTTCAAAATATTGTTTCTTAAATGTGATTCTTTATTAAAAAAATTTTTTTAAGAAAACTTGTGAAGTATTTCTTTGTTTTTATGTCTTAAAAATACATAATAAAATTAAATAAAAGCAACACTGTATGAAAAAATAAAATGTTTGTGTTTCATAGAAATATTAAACCCTAAGGCCAAGTTTAAGGTTGAATTAATCGAATATCACCTTATGAATATGTACTGTTTTTTTTTGCACGATTTTTTTTTTGCACGGTATTCCCTGGAACGTATGTACCGTGTAAAAACAGGATTCGTGTACTAAAAAACCGAAATTCCGCAATAAACTTTCATTAAACCGCCATATTTGTATGATTGAAATTCTTAAATTTGGCCCCTGCAGCGTCTACGATGCCTCTAGATGGGTAAAATGTATGAACAACCCCAATTTATTCTTCATCCTCATAATTTGTTTCTGATATAACTACCCACTATCTCCATTCCTTAAGGAAGCTTCCATACAAAATGTTCAAAACAGAATAGAAATACATTGAAGAAAAAGCACCAAATAACTTAGGAGTCGCCCCTAGGGGGATAAGATGTAGGATTGAGCCCCATTAGTTTTTTGTTCGTAAGATTTTCCAAAATATACTTGCACTTTATCTCTATTTCTTAGGGGGACTCCTATAAAAATATTGCGTCCTTTATAAATAAAATCCAAGGTTGTTATCAGATTTTTATCATTAATATCTTGTTTTGTTTGCAACTTTGTTTTTAATATGTCTAGAAAAAATTAGAATTATAGCTTCTTTTTCCAATTTCTTATGAGTTTTTATATAACAAAAATTTCGAAATTCCGCCTCAAAATTAAGTGTACCGCTTGTCACATACAGAATTTTAAATTCTAGCTCATTGTTTTTATGGCAGTTTGATCAAGTGTAGTTATACATTTAACATTTCCATAATTTACCATATATTTCACGTACAACCTTCCTACCTTTTATTTATTAGTTTTATATGAGTAGAAATGTTAATGTGAAAATCAATGTCGAGTCCAGGATTTAGTTCAGGGTGATCACATAGTGGAAATCCAGTCGGAATATTCTCTAAGCCTAATTTATGACTTTAGAATATCAATGCTCGACTACACCAAGAGGGAACGCCCCATAAGCCTTATAAATTACACTCAAAATATTATTAGAGTAGCGGACTGTAGGTTATTCAAGAAGTATTCCGTTCAGTAATTTCTAAATTAATAAGCATTTTAAATTCCAAGCAAATTTATTTTTAACTGATTCTAACATTTAATAAAACAACTAAGTGCACAATAAAACGGATTTTCAGTTGCATTTAAAATTGGTAGTTGATTAAGTAAAAGTATTCTGTATGTAAAATTACATAAAAATTAAATTTAAAACAACTGTAAATTTACTTAAAAACCGATCCACCTATTTTGCATTTTATTTTAACGAAAATGTAATTTAATTTTTTCTGTCAAAAATTCAGCCACGAATTACATAAAAAATTTACCACAAATTCCGTAAAAACAAATGAATTTTCAGTTATTTGATATAATTTAACTACCAAAAAATAAATTTTCAGTTATCTATTTATAGATCTGTGGCAAAAAGTAAAATTAAAAATTATTTGCTTGCTTTGTGTAGAAAATTCCCATATTCTATTTGTTAAAATTATTTAGTTAAATACATCAAATTTTTAAAGTCAAATAATTACGAATACCATATCGGTCTTATTCTTGAAAGTTCTTCTGTAAACAAAAGTGCTCAGTACAACAAAAGTAAAACAAACATGTAAAACGGGGTAGGTAACGGGGTAGCGGGTGCCCTGGTAGGCTAGCTGGTAGTGAGCTAGTCTATCAGTGCCGAAGATGCGGGTTCATTTTCCGCCAGAGACTCAGGTCTCCAGCAGACAAGCGAAGAGCTTCACTGGATTAGCATAGGAATATTAAAAAAAATCTTAAAAAAAAAAAAAAAAAAAAAATAAATAAAAAAATAATAATAGGTGAATAAAAATAAATTATCTCTCTAATTTGAAATACAAGCGGACAGGTGTCTGGTATTTTTTAGAAATTCGTGTAAAGCCTGGGGTCTAATCACCGTACGCGCTATCGAGCAAAACTGATCGAAATTTTTTATTTTGGTATCATGACACTTGATGTATCGTAATTTGAGATGATAGCATTCGATATGGAGTAACCAAAGATATTGCATCTCTCGAGTTTTCATTCGATAGGTTAGTGTCTATCGTATGTAGAAAAATACGATAGTTTTCTCGAAATCGAATGCGGTGATTCGACCCCTATATTATATAAAATTACTGAATTACATAAAATAACTGAAAATTCAATTGTTTTTACGGAATTTGCCATTTATTTTTTTTTTTTATTATTTTATTATTTTTATTCAGAAAAAAAAAATCAATTAAAAAAATTATTTAAAAAGTATTTTAATTTAATTAATGTGATAATTGAATTGGATTACTTTTTTTTAGTTGAAAGAAAATTAAAAATTTAATTTGCATTTAATTAATATTTTACTTGTTTTGAAATAAATTTTAAATTCAAATTTTAATTAAATAACAAAAAATCTTAAATGACTTTTTACGTTTAAATTTAAATAATTTAACAAATAGATATTGGGAATTATTTCTTTTCATAAGCAACTTTATTATATTCAACATTTTTTTATTTTTCGAATTTATTCTATGGGTTGAATTACAGTTTTGTATTTTATAAATCTTTTTGTAATAGTTCTATTCCTTAATTTTTTTTTTTTAGGAATGACTTTATACACTACCAGACTATTATCTTGTATCTTCTTGTTACATTTTACCTTAGTTATCCGTTGGTTAGCGGGCCAGAAAATGCATTACAGTCTGCTGGTGTCTAATAATTGTAAATGTTTTTGTACATACAATATACTTCATTGCTAACTAACGGATAGTTAAGCTAAAATGTAACAAGAAGATACAAGATAATAGTCTGGTAGTGTAAAAAGTCATTCCTAAAAAAAAAAAAAAAAAAAATTAAGAAATAGAACTATTACAAAAAGCTTTATATAATACATAACGGAAATTTAACTCTTAAGGGCTCTGGAGAGTTTCAAATAAACCCGTCAATCAGTGCATATGTGTTAGTGTCGTTTATTTGAGGCTTTTTCGGAGACGTACAAATAAACACGGCAATCAACAATTGTATTTTGTAAAAAACCAAAATATTTATATTTTTCGTGACAACAAACACAAAGAAAATAATTTTGTTTTGTCAATCACAACAGGAGACTATCAAATAATCAGCCATCAAATAAAAAAATCAAAACTTTTTGATTTTCATCAAGCATTGCCGACAACATGTATGTGTACCCAAAAAAGAACGACTGCACGCACACAACTATGTGATTGATGTATTTATTTGATAGTCTCCCGGGCGTTTTAGAATAAATTCAAAAAATAAAAAATTTTGAATATATTAAATAATTTAAACATGTAGAATTGTTTTTGGGAATTGTCAATATTTAATTAAATAAAATAAATTTGAATTGGGAAAGTTTTTTGATCATTTTTTTAATTAAAATTAAAAATATCATTTATTGAAAAAAAAAATATCCACAATTTGACAGTTTAACGTAATCAATATAATTATTTTTGTAATAGGTGCAAAATCAACAAATTGTTTGCTTGATATTATGAATTTTGTAAAAATTATTAATTTTTTCTGTGTATAAAATAACTGAAAATTCATTTGTTTTTACAGAATTCGCAGTTGAATTTTTCGCAATAAAAACTAAATAAACTTTTCGTTAAAAATAAATGTAAATAAGTAGACCGGTTTTTAACTGAAAATTCATTTATTTTATATTACAATTTCAGTTAATTTTACGTACAGAATATTGTAAGTGTACTCTTACTTATTTTTACTAAAAAAAAATAAATTCATTTATAATACAGGGTCATTTAAAAATAAGTTTTTTTATGTTTAACTCGAGAATCATATTAGAATAACAAGGACCCACAGTTGAAATGGTAGGTCTCGGAAAATTAAACTTTTCGAAATAGTAGACATTTTTGGTCGTTATATTCGTGCAAAAGAAGTCAGTGCGCAAACAGAACTAAATGATATAAACTACACGGTTGCTGTTAAACATCCGAAAAGGTGTAGACACATCGGATCTTTCCTGGTGATAAGAGCACCCTTGAATTTTGTAGTAATAGAGGAGATAAATTCTATCTCATGAATTCTTTCTGGTAGCATTTGTATTTTTCTTAACCCTTAAGTGTATACCTGGGCCTGGCCAGGCATTTTTTTAACTTTTTCCAGTTTTTTTCATATAATTATTAAATATATTAGAACGCAACTTTATGTACTCCTCAATCGAAGTGTTTCTTACAAAAAAACGAGAAAAAAGTGTAAATTTAAACACCGTGGACGTGGCAATTCGCCTAATGAAAATGTTGTGCATATTGTATCCACCTGGGCCTGGCCAGGTCCTGCCCTATTAAATATGTACTGTAGTAAATAAAATCAAAACGACACGTATCAAAAAGCACACGCAACATATACAAATACTTTCTGTACTTTAATTTCGAAGAGCCATGAAACTCTATACATATAAAAGTAGTCCCAGGCAGGCCCAGAGGTTCGTTAGTGTGAGTTTTTTCGATAGCCACAAAAAATTCCATACAAAATACAAGGGTTCCCAGCCAGACCCAGGTCCCAGCCAGCCTTAGGTGACTTCTTAAGAGTTAATTTCTTTTTTTAAAACAACTTTCCGCACTGTCTTCGTATTTTGCGTAGTCGTTACGGTTATTTATGCTGACGAGTATTTCAATGTTAGATTTCCTTGATTTTAACTGATAGATTTTGAAAAATTTTGTGTGAGTTTTTGTTTTCAACATTCTTCTACATTTTTTGTTGTTGGTTTTCTGTTAAACGAAGCCACGGTTTGTTTGCTTATTTTTTAGACGCTGGCGACTACGTTGACGTTGTTGATAATGAATTTCTTATTGATGATAATGAGGTTCCTGTTCATCATGTTGTTGTTTATGATAATGACGATGAGGTGGATGTTTATACGTATTTTTGCAATTTTATTTATTTACAATATTTTTTTTCGTTGTTAAATTTCTATGTTTAAGTGTGTGAGTGTTGTGTTACCCTAACATCATTTTCCATAAATGAGAAAAGGAGAGGAGAGTGTATTTTAATAGAAAACGGTTTTTTACAGTTGGAAAAAAATATTTTTTTTTACCAAATTTCCTCAGTTGAACGTGAACTTGCAAACTAGACGTAACAGTAAAAAATTATAGATTTTCATGCGCACTAAAATTTGAAATTCGTCTTATTGAGTGAGGAATTTAAGCGAACATAATTTAATTGTTGATTTTTTTTTTTCTTTAAAAATGTACGTGATTAAAAAGAAGCAACAAATGATTGAAACAAAAACAAAAAGTGTTAATTTGGTAGAAAAATAAACAAAATTAAAATGTGTTTAAAATAAAGTATTTTTTTTTTAATTAAAAACAATATGTTCAATAAATTCAAATAAATTGGAATGTAAATAAATGTATTTTTAAAAGGCGTTTATACCAATAATTTATCAGTGTAAATACGAATTAACTTAAAATAAATTTTTTCAATATATCATATCCAAAAATTTTTAATATTAAAAAGTATAAATTTATTCAAAAATTTATTGAATTATTAAAAAAAAAAACAAAATGACTTGAAAATTGTTTAAGTTGTTTGTATAAAAAAAATTGTGTATGAGTTAAAAAAATAGTGGTAATTTTTAAATATTAAAAAATATTTTGAATAAGAAATAATTTAATTAATAGTGATTCAATTAATAAAATTATTTCATTTAAATTTTAATATTGTTTTGTTAAAAAATATATATAAAAATCAAGCGCTTGGCGCGCATCCAAAATGTTGTATTTTGTGGACTATTCGCAAAGGGCTGTGACTTAATATAACCCCACAAGGAATTATCTACTGGGGACAAATCGTACAGTTTCGGTTATCATATTAAATCACGTGCACACAAGATGATAATGCACGTAAACCACTCGTGCAGAAAGTCCTATGTTGCATAAACTGTGTGGTACGTAGCGCCGCCCTGTTGACACAGCATGTCGCTGGTTTCCATATAATACAATTCAGGCCAAAATAAGTTGGTTATCATCGACTTTAAGCGGTCGCCGTTGACGATAATGGGCTAACTAACATCGTTCTCAAAGAATAATAGACCTATGACATATTCGTGTATTTGCTGGTAATAAATACCTTTTTTTGGGAAAGATATTTGTATGGGAACTAGGTAGAACAAGGGAGCGAATTGCCCTATCTTTCTAATAAACTTGGCATATAGAACATATATTATTCTCTATCGCTTCGCTTAAAAAAATATTTATACGAGGGTTGTGAGCATTGTTGAGCATACATATGCAACAACAGAATATAGATAAATTGTCTTAGACTTTTTTAAGAACGCAAAATTTCATACTTTACAGGGCGTCCGATTGAATTTAAGAAGAACAAGAATTGTATGGACCGATCTTGGTTGTGGGCTTATAAATAAAAGGTTTAAGATAAATGTGCACACAAATATTTCATTTCAAACGTTAATATGAGTACATATTACAAAAAAATTGCTGAATTAAAGATAATTTATCCTAATCATTTATTTTTATTTAATACTACAGATAACGGAAAGAGTTTTTAAAGCGTAAAGCAAATATAAAGGTCTCACTTATCACACGTAAATGTTGCGAAACGTTTACGTTACTCATCCGTAAATATTGCATACACATTAACGTTGCGGTCGACTTTAATCGTTACAAGTTACTTAAAATGTGTTAAAAAGAAAACAGAAAATTTGGTCGAAATTTGTAAAGATTATTACTTTTTTTATTTGTGAGCTTTGTAAATAAATATAAAAAGAACACGTTGTGTACGTCGCAGGAAGGTTTGCTTTGTCAATAAACGTAAACATACATAAAGTTCTTTAACAGCTGATACCTTAAACGGAGAAGAGTTTTAATATAATAAAGTTCAACCGCAACGCAACGTCACGTTTACGTAAAGTACACATAAACTTGGCAAAAAAAACACGGAACAGCTGATTCGATACGTATGCGTTTACATAACAATAAAAGTCTCTTTACTTGTACATATATATTACGGATACGTAACGTAAACGTTTGCTTGAAACACTGATTCAGCTGATACGTAAAACGAAGAAACCGTTTTTTTATAAAAGGTTCATCCGCAACGCAACATCACTCTTACGTAAAAGTGCCTGTTTTTAAAGCTTGATAAGGCACACGGAACAGCTAATCCGCCACGTACATCTCTACGCAATAGTAACGAGGAGATAATTATAATTGCCGTGCTCATAAAAAAATTTTGGTATCAAACATATTTGTAAACTTCATTTCTATACAAATTTTTCTTAAAAAAAATGGATTGAACATTTTATGGATAGAAAAATATTTTTCGTAATTTTTAAATGTTTTATAAAACATTTTTAATTTTGCCGTTATAGGAAATTAAGACCATATATTAGTAGGAGCACAGTGGAATTCCTTTTGCTTGACAAATTTAAAAATTATGCATTCACTTTTTTATGACGTAAATTCTATACTTTGCGCTTACATACAACAAGTCCTTTTTTTGTTACGTGATTGGAATAACATCTCCAGATTTTGAGCACAATTTATTAAAGAAATTTTATGCAAATTCAATACAGTTTAATCTGAATTCAAATAACGTAAAAAAAAAAAAAAAAAATATCGTATAAATTTAAATAAAATTCTATAAATTTCAACCCCCGCTTTTAATAAGTTTTTACTGCCGACAAAAACTTTTAACAACAACTACAAATGCAAACAAACACCAACTGTCAGCAACAAGTGTTTTAGACATGTTTTGAGAAATAAAATTGTTGGTGTAGCTACTGTTTTTATACCCTTCACTGTAAGTGGAGAAGGAAAGTATAATAAGTTTGTCATTTCCTATATAATATTCAGAAATAATCTTCTACGACCCAATACGTGTAGCTATGGGCTTGTGATATGTGGAGTTTCTTAGTAACAGAATTTGGATGCGCTTCCAATTTTGCAAGGCTTGGACAAAAATGCCAAAGTCAACAAATGGACGCTCATTGCGCAAAAAGAAAAGAAATTACAAAAAAAACTCCATAACTGTCACAGAGTTACTCCGAGAGGCTCCCGCAAAGTTTTTTTTATAATATAACACATAATTGGCCCACACAGCTTCTAGGAAACCCCTACATGGGTCAAGTGTTTGACCTACCCCATTTAGTTTTTATCTCCAACATTTGTTTCTAACATACCAACCCTGTATTTCCAGAGTTACTCCGAGAAGCTCCCGCAAAGTTTTTTATAATATAACACAAAATTGGCCCACACAGCTTCTAGGAAACCCCTACATGGGTCAAGTGTTTGACCTACCCCATTTAGTTTTTATCTCCATACCTTAATGGGGATCCCATATAAAATTTTTAATATTCACTATTTTAAATTAAGAATGTTGAAGAAAAAGACCTATAACTGCCTAGGAATCCCGCCTAGGGGTGTTAAATGTATAACCGACCTCCATCAGTTTTTTGCCATAAACAGTTTTTCAAACATACTTGCCCTCTACTCCCACCCCTTAGGGGTGCGGTTTATTGAAATTCATATGCATGTGCCTCAAATGCATATGCCTCGTCTCACTTTATTTTTCATTACCAACATCTGTTTCTAATATACCGACCCGCTATATATATTCCTTAAGAGGGCTTTCATTAAAAATGTTTATCTTATTATACAGTTTCATATGAAAAACTCAATGCACTGTGATGGAAAAACGTTGGGGGACCTGCGAGGCGGCAAGAAGAAAGTTGATCGACCTCCTGGTGAATTCACTTATGATGGTAACGAGCAACTCTTTGGAATAATAAATCTCATAAATAAAATTTTGTTCTGGAGTGTTCATGATTGCCCATGGGTCCCAATTAGCGTACACTTTTGAAAATTTGTTCTTAAATACTGTGGTGTAGGGTATCATATGGTCGGACTTGACCATATGCTATCCTATTACTTTACTATTAGTTACTTGTTTTTATTTCCTATGGCCAATTTCAACAATTCTATTTAAATATCAATTCATATTTAAATATAGTTTTTCATAAAATTTTATTTTTATTTCACATGAAAAACGAAATTTAAACATAAATTGTTATTGGTGAAATTGGCCATTATTGTTATTGTTATTGTTATAATATATGTATATAAATGTTTATAAATAATTTGTAAATACTAAATGACTTATGTACGTTAATCGTCATTATAAAAGTCATAATCATTTATAATGCCGGCATAGTCTTCACTGTTAATAAGAAAAGACAACAACCACTTAGCAAACATTAACATCTTATTCTTTTTACACTCTCTGACAGTGTTGTCAGATTCAAAAACTTATGGCTTAATTGGGGAATATATTAGTAAGTAAGGATAAGACAGTTTAGGCTGGAGATTAAAGAATTTGCTGGGGATATTTTTAAAATTTTAAGGATTTTATTTTTGGTGATTTATTTAAATATTTTGTATAATTTTTTTTTTTTTAAATATTTCATTAAATTATTTGAGATATAAATATAATACATTTTTTGCAAAAGAACAAATAAAAAAGTTAAAGGAGTTCATTAGTAAAGGATTGCATTAGTTAAAGAAAAACTTGTTACCGTTGGTAAAACTTGCTATCGTGAAATCCCTTCATAATATTTTTTTTTATATTATTATTAAATCTTTCTTGTCGAAATTAACAATGCGTATTCAAGTGTCAAGGTAGTTATTTACCATTAGTGTATCTAATGGTAGTTATTTACCATTAGTGAATACTTTTTAATTTCCTCCTGAATGATAAGGAGATTAAAATCTCTTCGGATAATATCATTACGTATATACCATGGACGGCGACGATTTGCCTTCTTTGTAGATGCTTGATGTTTGATGCGCATCGAGTACCCCATAATTGGATGCCATATGTCCATATTGGCTTTGTAATAGACCTGTATAAGAGATCTTTCTTGTCTAAGGTAAAATTTGAGTTTCAACCGAGTAGCCAATGTAGTTGACCTGATTTAAGTTTTATAGCCATATAAAACTTAAACGTCTTTCTATATGAATTCCCAAGTTCTTTATATGACTTTCTACCGGAAGAGAGGTGTTATTTTACAATATCATCTGCAATAATGCAAAGTATTATTTGTGATGTTTTTTTGGAAATCAGCCGTAATTTATCGCAAATTAAAAAGCAAGAATAACTGAAATTAAGATTGGGGTGAAAATTCTTTGGGAGACTTGAAAATAAAATAATTTCTTAACAATATTTAAAGGATATGAGAGGGATTATCGTACTTACATTTATATTTAAGAGAAGATCATAAGATATGTTAATGTATTATGCCAATTATTGTAATATTAATAAAATAAGTAATATAATTAACTACAATCCTATTAGCAAAACTTTAAGCGGGGTATTTTGGGAATAAAAAACTACAGTTTTAGGATACGAGGCAAAAAAAAGGGATGGGCACTCAGCTTTTCAGGAATGTTGTTTGGGTTTTTATTGTATTTTAATGATTTTTTCTGTTTTTATTTGTTGTTTTTGCTTTTATGTGTTTGATTTTACAGCAAAACACAATGCAAACAAACACAGCCCAACAACAAACATAAAGTCAATTTTCTATAATTTTTATTTGTTGTGTTTTCTGTACAATTCATGTTTATTTTGGTGTCTACGACTTTTCTGCGTTATAAGAATTTATGGGGTTTGTGTGTTTCTATCAGAGCTGCTGTAAAGACCCGGTAGGAATTAACTATCGGAAATTTTTCTATTACTTAGAAAGATTAAATAAATGCTTGTGTTTTATTCGTAATAAAGGAGATGTTGGGTATTAATCAACAGATTTTATATTAGTGGTTTTATTTAAAATTATGTTCGTACAAACATATTTGTTAACTGCAGACAGTGTTGCCAGAATACTATAGCCCCAAAAAATTCCTGTTCCAAAACTAAAATCTTAAGTTTTGTCCTCAATTTGAAACGGTGGCGGTAGCAATTTTGTAGCTGAAATTATCATACAACATATTGACAGTGTTTTCCGGTAGGATAGGTGGTAGAGAGCTGGTCGATCAGTGTTAGGGTTGCGGGTTCGATTCCTGTCAGAGACTCCGGTCTGTTTCACTAAAACGGGCTGAAGGTCAATATTACAATTTCTCGATAAACTGAGCTAGAATATAATTTGTTATTTTATTTGCAACTTCTAAAATAAATAAATATGTTTAGGTTAGACATTTTCCATTAAAAATATTTTTTGTTTGCACGGATGTTCTTAATCATGAAAGAATAGGAGCTTATCGCCCGTTTTTATGTGGGAAAAGTTGATTTTTTAAATTATGGATACTTTTTAAACTCTGTTATTTTCGCAAAAACCTCTTATGGACTTTATAGTAAAGCAATTATTTCAAAAACAAAGATTATCGGGGCGACATAAAATAAAATACCGGTTCAATCATTTTAGCTTAAAATAAAAATTTTTTATAGAATCAAAATTTCAACCAGGCGATCCAGACTTGCTTTAATTATACCAAAACCTCTGCTTCGCAGAAACTTTGACATATTTTAAACATGGAATGGATTAATGCTTTATAGTACACACTCTAAGAAAATACAAAAAGAATTTAATACAAATATTCTTTTTACCGAAGTTTTAGAGTAACGACATTTCACTTTGTAAGCAAGTTTAAAAATTAAAGAGGTAAATTACATCGATTTCAGTAGCAAAATTTGTACTCAAATATTAAGTCTAATATGATTTTAACATGGCCATGCAATTTTGAATTTAAAATACGAATAACAATAGGAATACCAATAATAATACAGACAGTAATAACACCCTGCAAAATCCCAATTTTCGCTACAATCTTAAAAAAAGCGTCTCGATATATCCCGGAGAAAGTTTTTTATAACTTAAATACTACAAGGGCGTATAATAAAAAAACACATACATTAAGGTGCATATACGTGCAACATTTTAACTTATCGCATTTTTATAGTGTCAACTCACATCAAATACGTGATTTATTTTAATTGTTAGATTAAAGTAGTTTATTGTTTTGAGGACGATGTAAAACATAAAATTAAAAAATATAGAGAAATTCGATTGGGAAAAAAGGCAATTAAGACGAACAAAAAATTATGCGCGAACATTTGTATGTCTCAATAATGTGAATACTAAAGAAAACCATTTTTCTTTGAAATTTTATTTAAAACAATTTAATAATTAAAAAATAAAATTAAATACATACATCACTATTTTTTAATCCTGTTTTTCACTATAAAAAATTAAGCTCTATAAAAAATCAACTTCAAATAAAGTTTCAGAACATCATAAATAAAGGACAGTTCAATCAAAACGCACGATGTTAATTGTAAATAAAACCAAAAATTTTTAGAGAACTGTCTTAATATTTTGTATGATAATACAAGTACGAATGTAACGATACGCCTTTTTGCTGATAAGATACCGCTACTCAAGAAGAAATATCGCCGATACCGATACGAATATTTAATTTAAATTCAAGGGAATACTAATAAAACGCAAGTAGAGTAATTTCTTTATTATAGAAAATTACAGTACAAGAGGTTATTAATATTTGAAATTGATTTTATTAAGATTTTAAAAACAACGAAAAAGCTTTTGACAGCAAACACTTATGTATTTAATGGGAAGATCACTGATCACGTTCTTTGTTTGTATATAAAAAATATTTTCTAAGCACATACCTTTTGTATATGAGACGAAACAAATAATTAAAAATACAAATAAGCATGTTCTAATACTACGAAAATTAAAAATTAATCGTTAATCTAAAATAGCCAATTTTAAGTTAACCGATCAGTTAATCGGGTAGTAATTAGTCGGTTAACTGATTAATGGTTAACCGAATGAATACCCTAGTTAATACTGTTATTAAGGGTATTAAATGGTTGGGCTTTACCGTCTTATGCTTTCTTACTTTAATGACATACTTTTACTACAGACTACTAAAAATGGTTTGATTTTTAATAGACTTTGATCTTATGACAGCACAGCAGGCTTTTTTTTTAAATTTATTTGTTATTTTTTATACAAAAAAAAAGTACAAAAAATTCTTATAACTACGAGAAAAAGAATATTTTATTTAATAGAAAAAAGGAACCTTTAAACGAAACATAAAACATTTGTGTTACATTTCAAATTGGCATAGCAAAGGTTATGGCACACTTTATAACCAATAAATTTTACTATTTACTTTCAGCCTTCTTTATAAAAAGTAAAACTTACCTCTGGTCATAGTATAGAACAGGGATGTTAACAAATGTACTTTTTTTTTTGGTACATTTTGACCTTCTAAAGTACCGTGGTACGACCGTGACTCATTTGGTACAATTTCAAAATTTGTCATAGTTCCCCCTTTTTGAATTTTTAGCATAGCAACAAATTATTGAGTCCTTTTCATTACATTTTTTTTTTTAAATTATTAATTCTTTCATCAGGATTTTAAAAAATCCTTCTTTTAAATTGCATTTTTTATTTATGCAATATGCACTTATAATTATTAACATGGTTAATTTCGAAATGCAATCAGAACTTTTTTGTTCCGCCAAATAGAACGTAATTTCATGAATAAAAATGTTTTGGATGAATGTGATATATCTATAGTAACCCTTTACAAAAATCACATTCCCTTTAAAGAAATTTATTGCGGAACAGAAGTGGATTTATATATTTCTACAAATAATATCAATATTGATATTGTTAAAGAAAGGAAAGAAAATGCAAAACAATTTTATATAAAATTTTGCGAAGTTTTGAGAACCAAAGTCAATTTTAGTTTTTGGCCGGCAGTAGCTAATTTAAAAAAAAGGACATTATTTTTTTAAAGTTGGTACCAAATTTAAAACCTCATTTAACATCCCTGGTATAGAACTAGTATGCCAACTCGAGAGAGTGTTCTCAATTTTTTAGTTCACCCCTCACACATATAGGTTCTGTGTGAATTCAACACAACAAAACAAAACAAAATTTGAAATTTCACAATATAATACTTTAATTTTAATTTTATGACATAAACACATAATTAATAATTTTTTCCAATACATTTTGCTCATTTGCTTTTGCAAAATGTTTTTAATTTTCACAAACTGAAAATTTTTAAATAAATTTATTTGACATTAATTTTTTTCTGTTGTAAATATTATTAAAGCCAGCAGAGTAGCATTTTGTGGTATCAAAATAATATTTGAAATCATAAATTATTTAAATATTTTCCGATATTGAAGAATAAAAATTTTGCCAACATTGTTTTTAAAAGTTTATTGAAAATTTATTGAACTAATAAAATTTTATTTTGGAAAAAAAATTTTTGCCACATTCTATACGATTTTAAGCAACTAAGTTTAGTGGTGGAAATAGTTTTATACACCAATACATTTAAAAAAAATCTTACTAATACAAACATAAATTAGATTCCACTGACAATTGAGTTATGTACCTGTCAAAGAGTCGGTTTACTAGTTGTATACTATGCCTCTGGCTTTGTGTCACTTCTTTCTTAAACTTTTCACCAAGAGGTTTTTATTGCAACCTTTCAATAATATGGTTGAAGTCTACTGGTTCATATAGACATGCTTAATCACCAGCAAATTAAAACTCAGTTAATATAAATTTGGGAGAATATTTCAAATAATAAATTTAATAAATTCCTATAACTTTTTATTTGCTTTTGCCAAACATTTGGCTAGATCGAACACCATTTAAGAGTTTCAAAATTACATTATACAATTATCTTCATACAAATAAAGTGTACTAAATAAATATAATTTGGTAAAAGTAAAGCTAAAGTTTGATCAAATTACTGGTCACGCTTTTTTTTTTAGATTTAATCATACCCTAAGTCATATCTTTGTATTTTGTTGGTTTCTTACCTTTGTGGAAGGTTTGGTTTTTATTCAAATTTACTTTTTATTACAATAACCAATTTTTGTATTTTTATGTTTTCGAATTAAACTGGTTAGCCGGTTAGTCTTAAAATGCTTAACCGAAAACCGTGTTTTTTTAAATAGCAACTATTCGGAATATTCGAAAACCGGTTTTTGAAAAATGTCGAATAATTAATCACCCTACTGTTTACTTTGTGTTGAGTATTATTTTTTTTTGGGATACATGAGAAGAGACCTTATACTTTTTAAAACATTCGCACAGTATTCTTTGAAACTGTAGCATTTTAATATTTTTCTAGTACAAAGTAATTTTTATGACACTGGTAAATGGTTTTCATTCAAGAACGTTTAAAATACATTTTATTTTTTCCGCTCAGCTTTGACGGCCAACCACTTTTAATTAACTCTTATGTTTCTTATATTTTTAAAATGAACTACTTTTCTGCCCTTGAAACGATTACAGAAATAGTATTTTTCCAATTTCCATATTTTGATGTTTTGGTTCATACAAATCGATTATAATTTTCTTTCCTCCAGGGAAATCTGCTTGCGGAACATATTTGTATTAGTATTCCAGTTAAAACTAATAAAAATTAAAATAATTTCTACTCTTCGTATTACTTCAGAAGATGTTTACAAACTATAAGAAGATTTTCTTCCTTAGGTTGTTGTATTTCAACGTTATTTTCAATAAAACCATCGCGGGTCTTACTGTTGCCTTATCATATTATGAGGTTAAATGGAAATAAACATTGGTTTTGTGCTAATTTTTTGTTGCTAAAATATAAAAAAATTAGTAAAAATTTTTTAAAAAAAATATTTATGTGTCGTTAATTTTGCCGGCCACTGTGTGTACCAAATGTTATCAAATAATCTAAAAAATTAAACATATTCTTTGTGCACAAACTTAACATGGACCGATAACTAGCCAGCCATTCGGATGGATGGACATTAGAGATGAGCGATACCGTGATTTTTAAAGATCATCGTGATTAGTGAATGTGATATAAAAATCACTGCTCCTTTTAACTGTGATTGTGATCACGGTTTATCAGTTTTCTGTTCTTTTAAAGCAATTGCGGCCAAGGTATATGCGCGAGGTTTTGCAAGAGCTTTTGTAAGCACTTTACAAAGAAACAACAACAAATTGTAAGAGCTTTCCAATCTGTTTACTTTCATATACATACATACATACATGAACAAATAAATTTTGGCATAAAAAATTCTAATAAGATAGAAGAGAGAATGAAAGGAACAGCAATATCATTCGACATTTTATTCAAAAAATGCTATTACCCACACAAACAGTGAAATATCATAAATTATTGTATGTAACAAAAAACAAAAAGAACGACTTAGGAAGTACCTGTTACTTGACAAATTTGGTCACAACTGTGATTCGTGATTTTTCAGTAACAGTGATTAAAGCACAGGTACAGAAATATCGCTCATCTCTAAAGGACATCGTTAAATCGATTTGGTTAAATGCATATGAGTCGATAAGTATAATAAAATGTCTATAGACAGTGATGAGGATAGTACAACATATTTATAAAAAGTTATAATTAAGCTAAGTAAAATTAGTATTTAGAAAATAAGTTGTAAAATTATGTAACTTAATCAATTTGGCCTATAATGACTAACTCTTTCATTAAGCACTTTCTATCTTTAAGTTTAAATAAAACAAAGTGTATGTGAGATATCATCGAAATTTTTTTTCGTTTGAAAAACTTATTGATGCCATTTTGTGTGGAATATAACATCGTTTAAATGTTCGCCACGGCTTTTCTGGATTTAGCGTATCGGAAATGTTAAATTTTCAATGACTATGGCGCATAAATTAGGCTGAATTTAATCGATGGCATGAGTTATGTTGGCTTTAACGACCGCTGTGGCTTGTGGCCTGCAACTTAAGACTACCCCACAAGAAAAAGTCACTCGGTCTATATTTCTTTGAGAATGACGTTGGCCAGGTCATAACTGTCAACGGCGAGTAGGGATGGGCAAATTGAAAAAATATATCGATATATATCGTGTCGATTTTTTTTAAGAGTATCGATATTTATTAATTAAATATATCGATATATCGATGTATTGAACGTATTAAGCTGAAATGATTACCAAATTTAAAAACTTAATATACCTATTTCAATACATATTGCATGTAATTCAGTTATAACTTTTTATTGTTTCTTTTAATTTAAAATTTACTGCCTGTCCCTCGATTTCGAACGAAACCTTCATTCGCTTAATTTTTATTTAAAACAAAAGCCAATTTTAAAATTTAGTTTTAAGGTAAGTTATGCAAACGATGTTTTCGTTTAATTCTACAATAAAAACATTCAAAAAAAAAGTAAAGAATACAAAAAAATTTTTATTTATTCGCCATATGAAATCTAAAAAAAAATAAAAAAAATTAATTGGGATTATATAATGCCGGATTATATACTGCCGGTAAACGAAACTTGTGACACATAAATTCGAAAAATAAAAAATGTTGAATATAATAAAGTAACTTGAGAAAAATAAATAATTCCCAGATTCTATTTTTTTTATTATAAACTTTCCAAGGCGATTCTTTGCATGATTCTAGGAACCCTTTCCAGAATATTTTTTCCGCGCTTATTTCTTTTTATCATCTCTTAAAAAACTGAGACAAAACTGAACTGTATAATCTATGAAAATGTACAATTGAAAAGCGCCGTTATTTTCTTAATAGTAGTTCAAAAGCACATGGTGCAATTCTTAAAAAACAACAGTATTCTAAGCAGTTGAGCAACGGCTAAATTGTTGAATTTTACTATAACGAGATCTTAAAAATATCGAATTCGATAGTCGCAGATAAATATCGATGAATCGATATATGGGTATTTTTAATATCGGCGATATATGTCGATTATAATTTTTTAAAATATCGATATTTTGATATATCGATATTTATTGCCCTAAAGGCGAGTACTAAACGTCGATGATTACCGACTTGTTTTGGCCTGAATTTGACGATCCGGGCACCAAAGACAGGAAACGAGCTATGTACCACACATCTCATGCCACATTTGATATTCTGCACGACCGATTTGAGCGCATGGCCATCTCACGTGGAGGTGATATGAACTGGCCACCGAGATCGTGCGATTTTACCCCGATAGACTTTTTCTTGTTGGAGTTTCTTAAGTCGCAGGTGTATGAGAATAAGCCGCAAACCACAGCGGTCCTCAAAGCCAACATACTCATGTCATTGACAAAATTAATTTTGATTAATGTGACACAGTCATGGAAAATTGGACATTGCGGATGCGTTCCACCCAAGGAAACCTTGGCGGACATTTGAACGATGTTATATTCCACACAAAATCGCATCAATAGGTATTTTAAACGAATAATATTTTTTGGTGATAACTCATACACATATTGTGTTATTTAAATTTAAACATAGGATGTGCATAATGAAAGACCCTTTATTTGTTTATGAATAAAAATAATAATAAAAATAAAATATATGTTACTATCCACTATTGGGGTGTAGCTATTATTATGTTTTTTACAATAAAAATCAGGTCTAATATACAAAAATTTATATGTATATGAATACACTTACATACATACATACATATTTTCAAAACTATTTTAAACAAATTTATTCTAATTACTTGTTTTCCAATTCAATCTATTTTCTTGACGATAAAAATTTTTTATATATTACAAATGGTAAATATTTAATGGAAATTGAGTAAAAAAATGTTTATAGAACAAATAAAATGAAAAATAATTTAAGAAAAAACATGTGCTAAACGTTGCAATTAAATCAAACGAAATTCATGTGCGAAATTTTGTTGTTTCAAAAATACTTTTTTCTTTTCTTTTCTTTGGACCGCCAGATATTTTTGGTACAATTTTTGGCAATTAGTCGGTTACGGTTGAAAATTATTTCAGGCCAAAATGAAATTTACGGTTTGTAAACTTTTGTTCATTATTATTTTTATAATCTTTGAAATAAAGTGATTATGGACTTTTTGGTAAATAATGAATAGAATCAGTAGAACAAGTTTTTCAAACATTTTGCTTGAAAAATAAGCTGTTGCAAAAGATTTGCAAAAATGGGATTGATTTGCATGAAAGTGTATATTTCTGTGGTTTTAATGGGCAACCGAGTATGTCTTAAAATCAATCTTTTCAAGAGAGCCAAAAAACATTCTAGATAAAACTATGGGCAAAGTACTAAACTCTTTGAAATTTGTTGTTACGTTAGAAAATAACAATTGGTCCATAATTTTTGAGAAATGCTTAGATACATGGTTCTAGAGCGCTTAAAATTAAGCAATATAACATCAACATCTCAAAATCAAAAATAATGGAGATACGAAGTTGCCCACGCAAACCACAGATTTGGAAGTTAAGCAATGACAAAAAAAAAATTATCTTTTGACATAAACAACTGTATTGAGCTCTTTAAAACCATCTCTCTCTCATAAACGAAATTTTGCCTCACTACAGGGGTTTTTACTTCCCGTTTTTTTTTTTTTTCTGTAAGAAGACAAAATTTTTCTATAATTTTTGAGCATTCTTGGGTATTTTTTTTTTGTAAAGAATAACATTATACAAGATGTTATCCACTAATTTCTATTATATCGATGGTTTTATATAGAAAAGGCGGAACCATTTTTTTAATAAGATTTCTTAATGACCTGTTAAATTCCTAATTTATGTTTGTAACAAATACACTGAAATTTATTGTTGAGGTCAAGCTAGTTTCTATGCACATTTCGCTGGTTGCTTAGGTCAGCTCGTCAGGAAACCTTTTCCAAAGACTTTAGAAAAGCTAAAAAAATCATACAAATTTTAAGCACTCATGTTTTACTTGTAACAATATCAAAGCTTAAACAAAACAACAACAATAAACAGTGAGTTTATCTTTTCCTACATTCCCCTACAATTGGTTTGCTCTTTTCCGACTCGAATTGTAGTTGTAAGTGGGTAAAAAGAAAAAACGAAATTAAAAAACAAATTGCTAAATTTTATTGTTTGTGTAAGACAACCAAAAACAAAACAATAAAATTAAGCAATTTGTTTTTTTTTTTACCCACTTACAACTATAATTTAAGTCGGAAAAGAGCAAACCAATTGTATGGGAATGTAAGGAAAAATATACTCAAGCTTTATTGCTGGTGTTTTGTCTTGGCTTTAATATTGTTGCAAATAAGACTTTAGTGTTTGAATTCTCATTCGCTATACAGTTTTATTTCTTTAATATCCTTGCGGGTATATTGTCAATTGGTCCAGCAGAACTGATCCTGGGATTTGTGAAAATAAAATAAGAACAAAAATAATAAACTAATGACATGTGAAAGGGGAACTAATCACTTAACTGGTATAATAAGCAAGAACAAAACATTCGTTTTTCAATTTTGTTTTAATAATTTTTTTATATAATTAATTTTTTATTTATGTTTTTGCAACAGGTGTGATATTTTTGTTTGGGAATATTTTAAAATTTGTTCTTAAAATTAATTCTAGGACTTTTTTATTAAAAGAATACCAAGCACTGCATTTTAGTAACTAACACTTAGCACGTTCATTGAGAACCGATGTGTGACTGGTCAAATGGTGGCTGTGAAATGTCAATTAACCCCCTCTAATAACAACCACATGTAAAAGTGTTAGAACTAAGACCCGTTTCTGCCACCAAAGAACCTATCACAGGACTACCTTAGTGTCAGTTCCCTTCCTTTGGAAAAAGGTTTCCTGCTGATCTGGCCCAAGCAACCGGCAAAATGCGCATAGAAACTAGCTTTGCCCTAACAATAAATTTAAGTACATATATTTATCAAATTAAGCTCGTCATAGACGAATCTTAATAATAATAAATTTTGTATTCCCAAAAATAGCTTTGAGCATATAATTAGTTTGTCATTCCGTGTAAAACTGTTTTAATATTAATATTCTGGATCCTTGAGTAATTCGAAGTCGATTTAGTCATGTCCGTCTGTCTGCCAATATCCGCTGAATATACAAACTCTTTGAGTGTAAGGACTCCATGGAGAGACTTGGTGGCAACAGAAGAGTACACATATATTGAGTCCAAGGCCACTAGGGCAAATATGGTAACGAGGTGGCAGATGAATTAGAGTAATTGACATTTCAATTGCAATTCGTAATATTAAGAGAGAGATACAGACTCTATTATACAGAGTAAATCTGAGAGAGTTTGGAGAAACACCAAAACGTGCAAGGTGTCCAAAGTTATGTGTGGATCCTATGATCCAAAGTCGACTAAAATTCTTCTGTCGCTACCGAGGAGTGGTTGTAGGCTTCTCGTAGGGCTTAGAACGGGTCACTGGTGGACGGCAGTATACGCCAAGAAGGCGGGGCAACTGACAAGTGACAATTGTAGATTCTGTGGGGTACCAGGGGAGTAAGAGACGGTGGAGCATATTCTTTGCTACTGTTTGGCACTCATACGCTCCAGAGCGAACTATCTGGGAGCCATTATTTCCAAGATCTTGGCGAAATCTCTGGAATTGAATTCTTGAGACTCCCGGCATTTGCCAAGAGAATGTGGAGTTCTCTGGGTATTATCACTTCAAACTAACCTTTTCAACTGAGGGTTATCATACATCGTGGTAACGCTAGGGACCAAATCGGTCTAGCCTGGCCTTTATTACCAGCCACCTTACCTAACCTTGGGTTTTTAATATGTAATATAAATTACTCTACCGCATTTTGCGATGAATGATCAATAATTGAGAATTGTACAAATATAAAATCAGTTTGAATAAAGATTGGTTTATTATTTATAGACCCCATTGGTTTATTATTTATAGATATAAAGCCCACTTCTAAAATATTCGAACTCTCAATGGAGGGTATCAAAGATTCGTAACAGCCGCATATAGCACTCTTACTTATGAGTACTGTTACGTGTCAGAAAAAAATCGAATTGTTTTTAATAATTGGAATATGGTCCAGATATTAGGGTCGAACAGATGTTGTTGAGCTTTCCTTTTGCTCCAAAATGCTTTGTTGCATGGTTGTCAAATCTCCTTAACCAGAAAATATTTTCCAGAATTTCCTTGAAATCAGAATCATTTAAAAAAGATTTGTTCGTGCAGAACGTCGCCTCTTGAATGTCGTTTATATGGGTTTTAGATTTTTAATGCAATTTTGCTTGTGTTTTTGAGCTCTTTTGTTTGCATATAAATAAATATCTAAAATTCCTGTACATACATATAAAAACTTGCCCTAATGATGAGCAATACGCATATGGTTTATGGCATTAAGGTGCAGGCTTTTTGGCAATTTCGTCTGATTAAATTATTAAAAAAAAAAATAAGACAAACAACATTGAAGATACAGAAGTTTGTATTAAGCTAACCAAATGTTTTCTGTATCCTTGTAAAAATATCAGGTAATTAATATATATTTACTATCCCTCATAAATTTTTGATATAAGAAAGTAATTAAAGTTCTCTTATTTTGTTACATCTACATAAAGTAACAAAAGTAGATTAAAAAAATGATAATAAATTGAAAAATTTATGTTCATTGCTATATTTTAATTAAAATTATTTCTGTTTTACAATAACAAAAAATAGTAAAATATAATCCTGCTGCAGGAGTGGATGGAAGTAAATGTATCTTACAGTTTATGATCTGCCATTTTCTAATTTAACACTAGTTTTATGGCGTTCAGGTAATAAAATATAAAAAAAACAGAAACAGAACAAAAAGACAGACACACAGACTGGCAGATAACTGAAATGGAAGCATTGTTGATTTAATAATTGTTTATGATAATAATAAAATATGTTTTTAATTACTCCGGTAAGCATGTATGGTATTGCCCTTGATCAGCAAGAGGGTATTAACTGAAAATTTTTATTTGTCTTAAATTTGCGATATGCATTATAATTTCTTTCATTTATGTAAAAAACATTGATTGGTTTAAATGTTTTGTAGGTTTATGTAAAAGAACTTTTAAAGAGAGCATAAGAAATTTGCTAGTGTCCTAATAGACAACATAAAAACATGTAAACGTACCAAATTCAATTGTCTGGAGGATATCAAACGTCCACCGAGGGTAAAACTATTTTAGGGCCTTATGGGGCATATGTAAACTAGGGAATGGTAAATTGATTGCAAAATCGATTTTCGATTTTTCGATCGACTTTTATAATTGCGATTTTTGAAATCGATTAATCGCACCTAAAAATCGATTTTAAAATCGTTAGAAATTAATTTTCAAACTTTAAAACAAAAACAAAAATTTTATTCATAAAAACTCATGTAAATAACTTTAACAAACAAAACTTAACATACATACAATAAAAATAGACACAAAAACAAAAAAGAAAAAACTATTGCTAAAAGGTGCAAGTCTGCATATTACATACATATTGTTATTATTTTTTAAACCAATCTTGTTCGCTAAGATTTTGTAGAAAAAGTTGTTGGTTTATGTAATGACCTGTTTCTTTGCTGAGTAACTATTAAGCCAGCTTTAGAAAACAAAGGCTGACATAGCACTGATATCGCAAGGATGCACAAATATTTACATTTCGATCACATACTGGTCTGTTTAAATATTGGCGAAACTCACCAGGAATGCCATTAACTAAATCATAGTTTGATTCCATTTTCAGTGTTTCTACAATATTATTGTGGATTTCCCAAAGACCACTTTCAATGTTAGGTTCGGTACTAATACGTTTATGACTGTTTTGTTCACTGTCTAATGATGACTCTACACAATATAGAATTTTTTTCGACATTCTTGAATTTATCTTGAAATGCAGCTGAATGCAACTTGCACTGACGCCCACACTTGTTTTTATAATGTATTAAGATATGTCAACTCAAAAAGCATTGTATACATTAAGCGAAGTATATCTAGGGTACTGCAAGACGAATACGTAAAACTACAACTGTAGTTTACTTTAACCCTAGCTCTGGCTCCAATTTTTTTCTACGAATTGTGGCACTATTTACATTTGTAAATATGTTAATTGTCAAGTGCTTTTCGTTTGCGGTTTTGCAAACTATTTTATTTTTTTTATTAAAATGTGTGTCCCTACGACCAAAACTTTGTTGGTTCTATCAGTCGTGGAAACAGGGGGTAGGGGCGCTTATTTTTGCACTCCATAAATATAACAATTTTTTAATTTTCACTTTAGTCTATATAAAATAATATGGAATTTAGGTACCAATGACTTTCGACTTACACAAATCCGTTATCAGGCTATTACGATGTCAAATCAAAAATTGTACGGAGACTTTTTTGAATAAAAAAATAAAGTTGCCACATATAAGTGCTTTTTCATAGCCATCTTTGCAATTTGGCTTATGAAAATGTCGCATTCTTTATCCTTTTTATCCCTAGATTAAGTTAAAAAGATTATATTGGCCATATTTTATTTTTTTAGTGAAATATGTTTGATTAGTTAAAAATAAAGTTACAGTACGGAGACTTAATTGATTCAGTGTACATACATACATCCATACATACGAATGTATACTCAAATAAAAATTTGTTATTGTATTGTTCATCTACACATTTCATCTATTTAATAAAGGCTAACATTTAGAATTGCCAAAATTTTAATAATTATAAAAAAAATCGATTTTAAAAGCCCCAAAATCGATTTCAGTATAAAACCGTCGACGTAAATTCGATTGCAAAAAATCGATTTTTTTTTTACACAAAATCGATTTTCGATTGGAATCGAAATCGATTTACCATTCCCTACTGTAAACTATATCCAATCCTTATAAAATTTGGCCTTACAGTATTAAATTTCATTGCAGTCTTAGGCGTGCTAAAGGTTTTTCCAAAAGTATGCTTTGTATCGGCCATATAGTAAATTATTGGCCGTATCATAACAAAGTTTATGGTTTTTTTCTCTGAAAATATGGGGTCAGTCAGTTAAACCCAAAGAAAACGACATCGCTGCATTTTAAAGGCACTTTCAGCTTATTAAGAGATACTCTTGGATCCCTACAATTGGAAGACCAGTCACTCCAGAAAAATCAGGCTTTTCAATAAAAACAAAATTCATTTAAGGTATGGCTGTTTATCTATAAATTGATATATAATAGAAAGTGTTTATTTACATATCGTCAGCTCATTATTGGTTTGGCGCATTTGCCAAAAAGTCGTATTGGAGAACAACGACAATTAAGGTTTACATGAAGTTTTCTGAAAATACTCTTATACCCAGCAGAATGCTTCTGTATATTTTGAAGACAAATGTATAATTCCATGTCAAATGGACGAATAGTTGGACCCGACTCCTTTCGATTTGAATGAAATTTGGTGTGAAGGTTCCTTTCATCCAATAAGAAACATATATAACGAAAAACATTTTTTAAATTTTTTTTCAAAAGTAACGTCATATTCAAAATGTCATAATATCGCCGAATGTGTTGAGTTTATTTTTTCAATATCTCAAAAACTACTGAACATACGAAGATGATTTGTATGTCAGTTAAAAGAGAATACTTGGGGCTACAAGCTATATATTAAAAAAAATTTTATATTTTAAAAAATTTAATATCTACAAAATATTAAATTTTAAAAATGGACTAATTCGAAACCCTAATTTTTTTTTGGCAGATTTTTTTTGTAATTCCGCAAACTGTTCTTTAACAATCCTGGAACTTTGAAGGAGGTGTTTTTTTCCTTTTTTAAGATATGATTTTTTCTTTTGCAACCTGTAAAAAATTATCCTTAAATAAAAATTTATATTGTAATTTTGAGCAATAAAAATTTATTAAATCTGATTTGTGTGATTTAAGGTGTTAAAAAAAAGTTTTTTTGTTATTTGTTGCATATTTTGTTGGAGCTCAGTGTTTGCACTTTCAAAGACACATACACTTTATGTCACGTTACGTCACCAAGAAATTAAATGAGGAATATGCTGTATTCGGCAAACAGTAGCGTGTAGAGCAAAACAATGCTAAATAAGCTTTAAAATAATTGATGTGGAGCAAACTTTATGCCTAATATCACAGAAACCAGAAAAAACTGATTTGGATTCAGAAAGGGGCACTTGGAATATATACACCCCATTATTGACAAAAATTTTTTAAATGGTCGGTAGGCCAAACCAATAATGAGTAACAATCACTTAGTGCGACCTCAGATCTCCTTATAAATAAAGTATATAAATACGGGAGGCAATTTTTTATCGTGGGATTGAACTATCTTATCGTTCACGAATATTGATTGGGATTAGACGAGTGGCACTTCCCATACAAAGATATTAAAGACGGCAAGAGCCAAAATTTCCAAATTAGATACAAGCATATTGGTTCTAAGTTCACAATATCGGCCAACATGTGGGTGGGATTGGATAAGTGGGCGTGGCATAAAGTTGATTTATTTATAACTAAAGAACGGTACTTTTATAACTTTCTAGCACCATGGTGAATATAAGATCCGTCATAGCCGAATATGGCACTCTTACTTGTTATATTTCGTTTTTGTTTTGGTCTTGCAAGCACACACACACACACGTGTATAAACGTTCGAAGGGTTATGTACAGAGCTGCCGTTTTTGGTTATGTCTAACCAAAATTGCTAATTTTTTTCTCAATGTGGAGATGTGAATATTTTTTCCATTTTGGTTACTTTTTTTCTAAAATATAAAATACGTATCAATATGTTTTTGTTGATACACTTGCAATTTATGGCTTTTAAATTTTTTAAGGTTTTTATTTACATGCGATATCCCCGCGTATTTCGATTCGAAGGAAATTATTTACGACTTCGAATAATGTGCACTTTGCCCTACGATTTTCTCATTAACAATTTGTTTCGATTATACTTTATCGAAAACACAAAATCCCTTTCAAAAAAGCTACCAGATATTTTTTTTTAAGATTTTTGTTTAGAAAAAAATTTTCAAATGTGATTTTTATATTATAAATGGCCATGTTCTGAAATTGAAATCAAATGAAGTTTTAATCGATATAGATTTTAAATTATTTTTTTTTTCAAAAGCGTAGTTTTTCCTGGTTTTAATGGTAGTAAAAATAAGTGTTACTTAGAGTAGAAAGTGCATAAAATCACAATTCAATGTATTGAAATACACATATGAATTTTAATGATTTTTTAATAATGGGTGATTTTTAAAGAGCTATAGGAAAGTTAAAAAAAAAAACACATAAAACTCAGAAAAATGCAAGAAATCTTTATTTGAATCTCTAGTACGGTCCATATAATTTAATGTTTGAAGATTATTTCATGCAAATGTTGACCGTGACTGCGCCTCAAATGGTCCATCCGCTTAGTCCAATTTTGGCATACTCTTTCCAACATTTCGGCCGGTATCTCATGAATAAATGCTTCAATGTTGTCTTCCAATAGTCACGGGCATGTGTGTATAGACATGAGCTTTAACGTAGCCGACAAAAAATAGTCGAAAGGCGTTAAATCGCACGATCAAGGCGGCCAGTTGACCGGTCCCGAACGTGAAATAAAATTTTCACCGAACTCCCTCTCAATAAGTCCATTGTTAAGCGTGCTGTGTGGCATGTGGCACCGTCTTGTTGAAACCACATATCATGCAAGTCAAGCTCTAGCATTTTGGGCAAAAAAAAGTGGGATATCATCTCACGGTAGCGCTCACCATTCACAGTTACGTTACGATTCGCATCATCTTTGAAGAAGTACGGTTTAATGATGCATTGGTAGCTCTTGCAATGCTTCTGGCTGATCTTCACTCCAAAAATCGACAATTCGGCTTTTTACGTACCCATTAAGCCAAAAATGTGGGTCGATTAAACTGACTATAAAATGGAAGAAGCGCGCGATGAACTTTCTTAACAGAACACACATTTTGATAATAAAATTCAATAATTTGCAAGCGTTGTTCGTTTGTAAGACGATTCATGGTTAAATTATAGACCAAACTGAAGATGTTTGACAGTGAAACAAAACACGAAACGTGCGTCAGCTGTTTAAACCAGTGTTGCCAAAAAGATAATAGCTAAAAAATCACACGTTATTAAATTGATACGTGATCTATAATTTTATGGAATTTTACTTTTTATAACCTATCAGTATGTACATATATATATTTTACGTTTTTTAAATTTGGAAATGTTTTAAATTTATAGAAAAAGCTTTAACTGTCAGTCATATACTTTTTGCCCATTGAATGTACGTTCTGAAATACACAAAATATTTGAAATAGAACAAATTGGAAACAGTAATAATAGCAATTATAAATTTAAAATACAATTTACAAACAAGAGAAAGAAGATATCCCATTTTTATAATTTTTTAGATATACATATGTAAATTAGAAAATATTTACATTTCGCATATCGCCAACAGCTTCCAATTTCGCCAAAACAATCGCAATATCTCCAATCGTAAATTTCCATCTCCAAAGGGATTAGAAAATTGTCACAATTGAAATTGTCACAATTTTTAACTGACAGTTAAAAAGCGGAAAACAATTTAGTTTTTCCTTTTTTGTTATTTATAACTGTGAAGTACAAATTTCGTTTATTGTAAAGGACATATTCCAAAATATTTAATTTATTAACTTTCAATAAACTGAATTTTTATGGAAATTTAACGGGTGTAACTCTCAAATAAATAAAAACATTGAATTTAAGTTTCTCGTAATTTTTTTTTTAATATGTACAATAATTACTTTTCTAGTTTTGTGTTCTTAATTTGTCATTAATAATTTCATGTTAAGTGCAAATAATATATGTCTTACAATAAACCTTAAAATAAAATTTAATGCTTTTATCAATTAACAAAAGGCATTTCTATTTTGGTTATATTTTTTCACATTTGGTTACTTTTTCAAAAATGTTGCTTGTTAAAATTGTATTAGTCATGGCAGCACTGGTTATGTACATTTTTTTTATTGGTTCTCTTAACATGTGCTGTGTTGCTACACTGATGTCGTTGGTTGTAGTCATCTATTAAATAATTTTTGCTGAATATTAATTTTTTTTCTGATTTTGTAAAGTAACGAATTAAAAGAAATAGGAAAAGCCATTTGTTATTGATCTTAAATTTAGGAACTTTAATTTGAAGAAAGAATCGCATTGAAAAACGTACCAATATGGATTAATTTAAACTGTAAATATCAAGTAGTCAGGATTCGACCACCAGGCGATAAAAGTAAAATTTAAAATATGTTAGATTTAATCCACTTTAAAAAAATAAAGAAAAAATCGTAATTTAAAGCCGACTTTACATAAAAACGAAACATTCTCATATGAAAATTAAATTACGTTTACGCAATGTTTCCAATTTTGTTTCTTTATTTCAATAAGCTAAAAGCTGACCTCCAAATAATTGATTTCATATTATGATTTGTGCCATTCCTAGACAATTTTTTTTTATCAGAACAAGTGTTTTGTAAAAAAATAATAATATATATTGATTTATTGAAAATTAATAATCAAATGGAATTATATCGTTTTGCAATAATCAAAACATTTATTTAGCGATTTTTATAAAGCCACGTGATAAAGTTTTTTTTACCAACACTCAATTAAGGAAAGTAGTTTTATGTTTGCCTGAAATTAACAGCAATAAATAAAAATAATAAAAAAAAAGTTAAAGTGATATATTCGGCTATGCCGAATCTTTTTTACCCTCCACCGACATTTAGAATATTTCAGGGGAGGGCTTTATATCGGACCTATGGTAAATTATGAACCGATCTTATAACAATGGCTTAAGTCGTTTCGGTTTTAGCCGACTTAAGTGTTTTTCGAGAGTGGGCTTTATATGGGGCTTATGGTAAATTATGGACCAGTCTTCACGAAAGTTAACAGTGTGATTTAGAGTCTTATAAAAATATGACTGACCATTATAATTTTAATATAATAGCATTATTCGTTATGGTTTTATGCGTAGTAAACGGCTTGCCGAGAGTGGACGTTATGTGGGGCCTATGGTAAATTATGGACCGATCTTCACTAAAGTCGACAGTGTAATTACTATTCATATGGACCAAAATTTATTATATATTTATATGTATATATATAAATATATTCCATCCTAGGGTTACATAGTGGAACAAAATGCCACAACGAATTTCTTCCATTCTGATCTGTCTTTTGCCAAAATTTTTATTTCGCTCCAGCTTTTTCTTGCCGATTTTACTTCCATTTCAACCATTCTTCTCCATTTGTGGGCTGATCTTCCTGGTCGTCTACCTGGTCTATTGCCATTCGTGCAATATCTTCTAGTGGTCTTCTCAGAATATGATCCAGCTTATTCCATTTTCTATTTAGGATTTCACTTTGCAAGGGTGTTTGGTTTGCCTTTCTCCAGAGCTCAATATTATATATTACCGTTGGCCAGAAAATACGAAGAACTCTTCTTAACGATTTGTTGACGAAAACCTGTAGGTTGTTGATCTGGCGTTGAGATGTGTTCCAGGATTATCATCCAAACAATTTATTACATTAGCATGATTTGTTATGGTTTTACGAGTACTTCGAGAGAGGGCTTTATATGGGGTATCGCAAATTTTACACCGATCTTTGTGAAATTTGATAAAATGACTTTTAGTCATTTAAGACTCGATTACAGACCCAAATTTAGGGCAATAGTATAATTCTTTACAAAAGTGTTTTTCGAGAATGGGCTTTATATGGAGCCTATGGTTAATTATGAAGCGATCATCACAAAATGTTGTGGTGTTATTTCTAGTCATATATGACGAATTTGTTTAAAATGTCATGTCAATATGTGTAAAGTAGTTTTATGTTTGCCTGAAATTAACAGCAATAACTAAAAATAATAAAAAAAAAGTTAAGTGATATATTCGGCTACGCCGAATATTTATAGTTTTTGTAACAAAACTATAAATTTTTTAGGGTGGTTGTTCCACATTTCGATTCATACCTCTAATGACCATTTTTTCTCAATGTATCGACAAACTGCCTGTTACTTAATGTAAATTTTAAAATTTATTTTTTTCTCAATATACCGACAAAAAACATTGTTTTTAGTTGGCAGCACCTCTCAAAATTTTTGTCAAAAGTTGGGAGTCAGCTGATTGAATTTATCTGTACGGCAAATATATAATTGGCAGATGAGTGCCGGATAGTTTTGCGACAGAATAGAAGCAAATGAGATATTAAGAAAATCAAATTTCTTTAATCTGCATTTTTTTCTTAGGAATAAAAGATAATCGGCTAATGAGAAAACGGCCTACGGACCTACTGAACCGATTTTGCTGGAGCTTAATTCGAAACTCTCTATGATAACTAAAAGCAATTTGATACCAACATTGTTCTTTTCTTTTTAGTGTTCCGAAAGTGAGCGAGTTTTTAATAGCCGGATAGACGGCCATGGCTTAATAGATTTAGAATTACTCAACAACCCAGAATATATATACTTTATGGGATCTTAGATTAATATTAAAAAAATTCACACGGAATGACAAGCTCAGTATACGCTACACACAACTAGATGGAGTGGAGGGTATAACAAGTAACAAAGTAGGACTTGATCGACTAAGCCCTCCATACGATAATATACACTATGATATAGGCGTTTTAAAGCGAGTTTTGACAGGGACTTAATGCAAATTATGGTCAATCTTTAACTTTCGCCACAAATTTGATTCTATAAATGTTTTTTTTTTATTTTTTTTTTTTTTTTGGTAAATTATATCACAATACCAACACATTCATGAGAAATGTCTTGCAGTTAAAGTATGGAGGTTATGCTCAACATTGCATCGATTCAAATTAAACTTTGTAGCATGATTGAAGTGACTAAAGTATTTTTGGCCTGCATTTAAGGACATTTATATGAAAATTAATGGTGTTTTCTTTTTTACAAAAAAAGATGGTATTTTATTTAAAAAATCCAATTTAGTGTTTGCTTCTTAAAAATGTTTTGCTCTCTTAAAGGGTGGCATGTTTTATCCTAAAAAAATCACTCTTAATAATGACATATGGCATTTCACTTTACGCCCCATATAAATCGACAGTATTGATAATGCCCTGTAAAACAGGTCATTTCTGTTTATAGGGCCACCAGACGAAGTTGGAAAAAATCGCTTCTAATCAGGGCAGTAAACCAGTTAAGCTTTGAAAGTAATCTTTTTCATTATTTTATAGAAAGACATAAGAAAGCATAACATTGTTAATGGAAGGTTGTCAGTTAAATAAAATCTAAGTGGTTTCGGTGTAATAAAATTTTTCCCGTAAAAAGTTTTCAAACCAAAAAATCTTTAAAATTTGGTGTCGATAAATCGGCAATCTGACAACGGTATTTTCGTGTTTACATACATATATCGAGCCATAACCGCAAAAAAGCTTAAGCGACAACATTTTCAAGTTTTTTTAATAAATTAATTTATTGGCAGCCCTGCATCATCTTCTAAAATCTAAGGTCACAGAAGGTACCGTTACGATAGCAAAAACAACTTTAGTTTTAGCGCCAATTTTCATACAAAATTTTTATGAAATATAATTAAAAAAAAACATCCTCCTGTAAAATTTTGTTTTTGTCGCATGAGCTTTTTTGCGGTTATGGCTCGATATTATGAAAAAAATAAAGAAAATTTTCCAGTATTTTAAACAATTTTTAAGAAAACAGTCAAAATATTGCTATTACCGCATCCATTATATGCGCAGAAATGACAATATATCAGTTATTGGATTCATCCTCGTTATCTGATAAGGAAGAAATGTTAAGAATATTTAAATTTTCACCTAAGCGTTCACTAGTTTTGTCAACGTTATTTTAGATCTAATTTTTACATACATTGAATTCTTTTCGAACTGAAATTAAGGGTTTCATTTTGTTGTTGATGCAAAAAACAAGTCTTGAATCATTTTTTTTCTAAATTTTGAAGAACAAACTTTTGTCAGCTGTTAAAACCAGGGCATTCAACTTTTTGATAACTTGTGCTTAGTTCTCCACATATGACAAATAGCATTACTACAGTGTTGGCAAGAAATTTTTAACATGCACCTTTTAGCAAGGCGGTATTTTTTTGGTAGAAAGGAAAACACCACAACTGAAATCGTGGACTTAGATATCAATATGTGTCATACAAAAAAGATTAATGTTGTGAACACGTAACACACATCGCAACAAACGTATCATTACACCCCTCTACCGCCTTTAAATTAGTATAGCGTTCATTAAAATATGCTCAATAACAACCAAAAAATTATATAAAAACAACAATTTTCCCTTGAAAAACCATTTAAATGAAAATAGGAAATAAATAATATAAAAATGAAATGTAACAATTAATTGAAATAATAAAAGAAAATTGAGGTCAAAATACATAAAAAATACATTTAAAAACAAAAACAACAACAATAACATTAAAAACAATATTAACAAATAGAATGAGGGACTTTTATACAGAGTGAACACACACACACAATTTCTTACAATTTCTTGGAATCTGGGGGGTTACTCTGTATTGCGATGCGAAAGCAAGTTCGATGCGAAAGCTAAATGCGATAAGAGTACAATTTGGTACTCTGTATCGCTTACGCAAACGCTTTCGCAAACGTGTTGATAAAGAAGCAACACTGGCACTACAAAATAAACAAATGCGAAGAATGACAAAATGGTATGTCAAAATATGTAAGTAAAAATATTTTAAATACATTTTTAGTGCGGTTCGCGTTTTTTATAAAAATTTAATAACAAAAAATAAATGGTGATGGATTCGGTGGCGTTATGGTTTGAGGAAGAAAATGAACATGTGGAACGTCTGTCTGAAAACTTTCATCCAAACAGCTACGTTTGGCAGCAGGCGCAGATTCATTTAAACTGCTATTTTCATTTTGCGAAGATAACAAAACTTCTTCTGCAGGCTCTATGTTTGCTGTAACATCGTGACAAGCATTGCTAATTGTGCCAAAGCATGTTGATGTTGGCAGCCCGTTGACGGCTTCTTCCATATGAAGAAGATTTATGATCTGTTCCTCCATAGAGGAAAGCGGGCAATATTGTGAGACACCACCACCCGTGCTGGAAATGCTCATTTTATTCTTGCGCATCTTAACCTTCGTGTGGGTTTTTAGGCCAGACCAAACCTACATGTACAATACTGTGGTAGTTTCATATTTTATATAGAAAAAACATAATACATTACTTTTTTCCAACCAGCCACATCCCTTACAGGAGGTCCATTAGAATTAAGGTCGTCAGCCAGTTTTGTCCACAAATTGTTGGCGCGTTGTTTGGCATTTACGCACTGCAACTGTCCCTTGGCCAAATCGCTGTGTTGCACCATAAAATCAACTAAGATTTCGAACTGCCGCTGCTGAGTCTGTAACTTTTTCTGCTTTTCCCTAAAAAAAAATACAATTTAGATACATATAAATATAAACATTTATTTGTGATTACTTACATGTTTCGTTTCCTTTGCGTTTGATATTTTGTTAGCGCAAGATATTTGAGCTTAACAAACGATTTTGACATACGCTTTTGTATTACAGAGTACGGTGATGCCAGATTTGCGAAAGGAAAACAAAAGATGCGAAAGACAAATGCGCAAACGCATTAAAGAGTACCAATCAATCGATTTGCGATCATTTGTCTTTCTCATCGCAATACAGAGTAACCCCCCAGTGATGCATTTTGAGTTTGTTTATTTTGGGCCAAATTAACGATTTATAAGTACCAAAATACTTTTGATAGGGCCATCATATCATATATTTCATATATTTGATTATTTGGTTTGTATTAAAACAAATCCAATAGTAATATTTATATACATAGTATATGCTAAGAACAACAACAAAAATTCTCATTATGTTCCACAAGTACTATTGTTTGAAACACAAAATTTTATTTTGCAATACAAATATTTATACCCACACTACAATAGTTATGTGGGTACTAGTCGTTTATCGACTCATTATCATTAAATAATTGTTATAACTGTCTCGAGGACCATTCCTATTGAAAATGGCGAGAGTCGGTCTATAATTGCTCATAGCCCCCAAAAAAGCTGCTTTCCTCAATAGAGTCTTTGTGTCCATAAACCATCTGATTATTTTGGTATATAAACTACAATACGTCCAAAATTATTTCTTTGCAAAGTAAATAAAGTAACCAAATTTTATTGGAATCGGTCCATATATTTTGGATATTCCTATAAACATGCTCCATTCGTTTTTCATATTTTTGAACAAACTGCTTGATTGGTTTATTTGAACCTTAAAAAAAACAATATTGTAAATAAAGTGGTGTTATAAGCAGTGAGAAATTGACATCGAAAAATGTGCACTGAAAAGGCAAAACAATCTATCCGTACTTAAATCAAACCGAAGCGGTGTCAAAAGTACGTTAGGCACGGATTTCATAAAATCAAGTACAGAATGCTTGATTCAAGTAGGGATTATTTAAGTGCCAAATACTTAGCTTGGTCATATTTATTCCCTGATCCGCACTTAAAATAATCCGGAAACGGGAATAACTTGACTAAAATTGTGCTTGATTTAAGAATTTCTAAGTTGGCTTAATACCGATTCGTAATTGAAACAATCTGAAAGTGTGTTTATATTCTAACCAACATACCTAAACACTTTCCCCAGAGAACCCGTTACGCATGTTTTTTTTCACTTTTGTTCCGTCCTTTGTTTACAGAAGAACTCTCAACTACAAGACACCTCACTCATAGAAAAATGAGTCTTCATATTGATGATGCTCTAATATGAGAATTGTGACTTAAATTTTATTACAAATGGCATCAGTGAGGCAAAAAGTGACATCAATCCAATGACGAGCGTCATCCTAAAATTTTGCCTTTCATGCGTCATCTATGCTATGACTACAATGACATCAATTCGACGCCACATTTTGTGTACACGGTTAGAAAAGGCATCATAACGCTGATGTATTTTGACATCAGTAGAGAAAAACTGTCATCAGTGCGATGACATAATATACCATGCCAGCAGTGTGATGACAAACTGTCATCAGTGCAATGACAAACTTAATCAGTGCAATGGCAAACTGTCATCAGTGCGATGACATAATATATCGTATCATAATAAAGGGTGTTTTTTTAAGCCCGATAGAACTTGAAATTGTAAAAAATAACACAAAAAATTAAATTGTAATCAAAATTTTTTTTTTATTCGAAAGATCAATACGTGACATTAACATTTGAAAATGATTTCGGGCATATGGGCACCGCGGCTGTTCTTGACGAAGCGCATTCTGGACGTCCAATTTTGGGCCACTTTTTCGAGCACTGCTGGCCGTATGTCACGAATAACACGAACAATGCTGGCCTCCAAGGCGTCAATTGTTGCTGGTTTATCAGCATAAACCAGTGACTTCACGTAGCCCCACAGGAAATAATCGAGAGGTGTCAAATCGCACGACCTTGGAGGCCAATTGACAGGTCCATTTCTCGAAATCAACTTATCGCCAAATTTTGATTTCAATAAGTCGATGGTTGCGTTCGCCGTATGGCACGTAGCGCCATCCTGTTGAAACCACATCTCCTCCGGATCAATGTCATCCATATTTTCAAACAAAAAATCATTGATCATGGTGCGGTAACGATCTCCATTGACCGTAACGCGAGCTCCGGCCTCATTTTTGAAGAAATAAGGTCCGATGATGCCACCAGCGTGAAAACCGCACCAAACGGTGCATTTTTCTGGATGTAATGGAGTCTGTAGGGTCTCTTGTGGATTGGTCTCGCTCCATATGCGGCAATTTTGCTTATTAACAAACCCGTTAAGCCAAAAATGCGCCTCATCGCTGAACACAATTTTGCGATAAAACAACGGGTCAGTTGCCAACTGCTCTAGAGCCTAATCGGCGAAAGAACGACGCATATAATGGTCTCGTGGCTTCAATTCCTGCACCAGCTGGATCTTATACGGGTGTAGGCCGAGATCTTTGCGCAAAATTTTCCACGTAGTGGACGGACAGAGCCCCAATTCCTGCGACCGACGACGAATCGATAAATTTGGATCTTCTTCCACACTTTCGTTTACAGCGGCGATATTCTCTTCAGTACGCACATTCCTTCGACGTGTTGGTGTTATTGCATCCTCTAGAGAGTATGTGGTACGAAATCTATCCACAGTTCGACGAATGGCTTGTTCAGATGGACGATTATGTACGCCATAAAAATGACGAAGTCGTCTATAAGTTGCGCGAATCGACGACTGATTTTCAAAGTAAATTTGGATAATTTCGTAGCGTTGTTCAAGCGTGAGTCTATTCATGATGATTTGTCAGAGTATACTGAAACGATAAAAAAAATATTTCATCAAAATTTAATTTTTTGTGTTACTTTTTACAATTTAAAGTTCTATCTAGCTTAAAAAAACACCCTTTATATAAAGTATAACATTATTTTCATGCTTAAAAAGTAAAATAAGAAGCAAAAATTCCCAGATTCTATTTTTTTAAATTATTTATTTAAATACATCATATGTTTTAAGTAGAATTATTACGAAAACAATATCAGGCATGCTGCTGGTGTCTTTTAGTTAAGAGTTAACAAAGAGCGGAATACAAAAAAGTGGCACACACATGTGTAGCGGGTAAATAAATAAGGATATTCTCTCTATTTTGATTAATGTCAACTAAGATGACTCAATTTGAGGACAGTTTGTCATCGCACAGATTAAATGCTTTATAAAACCGATAAAGATTCGCCATTTCTGTGATGCCAATGTGTCATCCCATTGATGACATAATTAAAATTTTTGACCCTGATGACAATTTGGCCAAGTGCTGTTAAGGCTGACATCACAGTGATGTAAAGTGTCATGGGGTCAAAAAACGAAGACACTTGCCATAGTACTGATAGTCAAAATACATCAGCGTTATGACGCTTTTTTAATCAGTGCTGCAGCATGCCCGACATGGCTTTCGTCATAATTTTGCTTTGAAAATTTTATCTATATACCTAAATAATTTAACAAATAGAATATGGGAATTACTGCGTCTTGTTTTACTTTTTAATCATGAAAACGTGAGTCTGGAGTTCGCTTCTTGTAGTGTTGTTGTAGTCTCTACAACAAACTTTTATAAACACATGCGTATGCACGTATATTGGTTTTTGGTAGTTAGCTCATTTTGGATTGTTTTAAGTATTTGTTAGTGTTTTTCGTACTTAAATCTTTAAGAACGACTTGTACTTAAGTAAGTAAAAAAAAACTTAAATTTAATTAATTCATTTATTAATGATGTGCTAATAATCCCAATTTTTTTAAATGAAAACACTGAAATTTATTGTTGTGGGAAAGCTAGTTCCTATGCGCATTTCGCTGGTTGCTTAGGCCAGCTCGTCAGGAAACTTTTTCCAAATACTTTAGAAAAGCTAAAAATATTATACAAGTAAGACCATAAAGTGAATAAGAATTTTAAAACACTCTGGTCTTAAATGTAACAATATCAAAGCTTCAACAAAGTCACAACAATAAACCGTCAATTTTTTCTTTCTTACATTCCCCTACAATTGGCTGGGTTTTTTCCAACACAAATTGTAGTTGTAAGAGGATAGAAAGAAAAAAACAAAATTAAAAAAACAAGATGCTTAAATAAAGCAGCTTGCCATTTCAGTTTTTTATTTGCCGGGCACATGCAAATTTATTATCAAAAATTATTTTTGGGAATGAAATATTTTATTAATTAATTCATTTATTAATGATGTGCTAATAATCCCAATTTTTTTAAATGAAAACACTGAAATTTATTGTTGTGGGAAAGCTAGTTCCTATGCGCATTTCGCTGGTTGCTTAGGCCAGCTCGTCAGGAAACTTTTTCCAAATACTTTAGAAAAGCTAAAAATATTATACAAATATTTCTATCCTCTTACAACTACAATTTGTGTTGGAAAAAACCCAGCCAATTGTAGGGGAATGTAAGAAAGAAAAAATTGACGGTTTATTGTTGTGACTTTGTTGAAGCTTTGATATTGTTACATTTAAGACCAGAGTGTTTTAAAATTCTTATTCACTTTATGGTCTTACTTGTATAATATTTTTAGCTTTTCTAAAGTATTTGGAAAAAGTTTCCTGACGAGCTGGCCTAAGCAACCAGCGAAATGCGCATAGGAACTAGCTTTCCCACAACAATAAATTTCAGTGTTTTCATTTAAAAAAATTGGGATTATTAGCACATCATTAATAAATGAATTAATTAATAAAATATTTCATTCCCAAAAACAAATTTAATTTTAGTTTTTTCTTTCTGTGAACAATATGGGCCAACAACTGATCGATTAGCATATTATAGCCATTGTGATGCATCCCTAAGCAATAATTCTCAAACCAATCGAAATTTTACATAAAAACATTGCCAGATCAACTTGTTGAATGTAACGCAGCGATGTTTTTGGGCTCCCCAAATGAGTCGCACGTCGATAAGTCGACTTATGGATCCTTAAGGCCACTTTATCGTACAACATCTACACCTTCTCCAGTGCGAACAGGTCGAGCAGCACTTATTCGTGGTCCATTACCTATCGCACCCTGGTTCTCAAGATAAGCTACTTCACATGCTTACACTGGGAGCTGTTGAAGTATTAAAATATTGACGGTATTTTCGTTGTTTTGTTACAATTGATCGTCCGCAAACATAGTAATATTTTAATAAAATATTAATAAATTTAACAAAAAAAAAAAATTATTAAAAAAAAAACTGCAGAAATATATAAAAGTTGTTGTTAGTTGAGTTTTGAACAGGAAGGGCCAAAATAGATAAGAAAGTATCATAGGGCCATTACACATTCAAAAGTTCCAGAAATGGCCAAATTGTGCCACATCTTGCATCACTGCTTGGAATACAACTATTAATAATATCCAGCACCCAGTATTTCTGAAATTTACAACATTTTTGCTAAATGTTTTTTCACTTCTCGAGGGAGCAAAGGCTAAAAATATAATGACGTTAATGACTTATGTGATTCAAGATTATTGTACACATGTGCAAGGGACCATTGGCTCTCTTAAGGAAGAGTTTAGGGACAAACGGACTGATTTTTAAACGTTTCCAAATTTATGTATGCAGGAAATACGGCATTGCATAGTCGAATAGAGCATAAAAAAGTATGAAGATCCATTACATATTTTTTTCGAAATAGCAAAAAAGTTTTTTCTTATCATTAAATTTTAATATTTGAATAAATATTATCTCTAAAAAAATGTTTTAAAAAAGTGATATAAGTGTGACATGCAATACTTATTAATTGGTCTAAGCTTTCAATTACTTTGAAAAGTATAAATATATTCCCTATATAAAATTTATAGCAATACCAGAACTCAGTAATGCTCATTGGAGTTATAGACCTATTCTGTCACTTTTGTTAATTATACTTATTCCGGAATACCGATTGACGATATGCTATTTGCAAATTTGTGTGTGATGCTTGGGGCGAAATCTGGTTTTCTGATAACTTTTTCTAGAGAAATAATTTCGCCACACTACAAAAATCCTTGTTTGACTTTACAAAAGTAAATGAATATCTTCTCAGACGGAGCAGCCTCTGCGTAGAATGTGCAATTAATTGTGTAATTAATTGTGTAAGATATTTTGCTATTGCATATCGTGCGGAACATTTTAACTACCTAAAAAAAAGTGATATTCACAACTTGTACAGTATTTGTCACCCTGTAGTGGTATGCCAAATATTTCGTAAAGAATTAGTTATATGCCCAATGTAGGTGTGATGAAATATAAAGCGATTTTTGACTTTTCTAAAGAGAACTCGCTTTATAAAGTATTTTGCTCAAAACCTCTAGAACGGGGTGATTTGTATTTGAACTTGGTGTCTTGTCGTCTTGTCTTATCGCGCATGGCCAATATTGTACCAAATCCCAAAAACAATAGGCAGATTTGGCCTCTTTTATATATGAATCTACTTTGTGTTGTCAACCATATTCTGCCCTATTATGAAAGTCAACGTCGTCACAAGACGATGGCACCGGAACTGTATTTGTATTTTCTTAGTCGTTACACTTAAAAGAACAATCAATCCATCCGTACTCAAATCAATTCGAAGCGGTATAAATAGTACGGCGAGTACGGATTTTCTTGAATCAAGTACTGAAAGATTGATTCAAGTACGGATTATTCAATCGCAAAATACTCAACTTATCCATATGCAATTCCGAATTCGTACTTGAAATAATCCGAAAATGAGATTGATTTAAGTAAAACTGAGATTGAATCAATCTCAAAAATGCGCTGCTTCAAGAATTATAAAATTAATTTAATTCCGAATTCGTACTTGAAATAAACCAAAAGTGAAATTAGAAGGAGAATATTATTATGATTGATTTACTTCCCCATTTTACACCTTACAGCCATATCTAAATAAGAGCGGCACGCCTTTTCTAGCTGTCAAAAATCCTCATGCCCATACAATTTGTATGAAGCATCCCTAAATAGCGCGGCGTCAACGCTTTGCAATTGGAAAATCCGAATTTGACAGCGCGTAAAAACAAGCAGGGTTGCTATATTTGTAGTTTTGACGACCCTGCTTTTATCGTTTGATAATAAATAATGGCAAATTAGCTATTTTTAGGCCAAACTAACGGTTTTAATTCCATTTCCTTTTGTGAGGGTTTTAGTAAGCACGAAAGTTAGCACTATTGTTTGTGACACAACGCTGACGCTCTTATTTAGGTATGGCATATCAGCGTAAAAGCTACGCTTCCTTGTTTAGGTATGGTTGTTACAGAGTTCCAATTATAAAACACCAGCATCATGCCCGATATGATTTTGACTTTAAAGCTGCTATCGGCAGCCTATACTATTACATTTTGCGATTGTATGAATTTTACATATGCTGTTGTTAATGTTGTTATATTCTCTTCAATGTGTGTGCACGCGGACTTAATAAAAGATAAAAGAGAAAACGCGGCGCACTAATTTTGCCGATCTTAGCTTTAAAAACTTAATGTACATATTTAACTAAAAATATAAACTACATGAGAATTCTTGCTTTCAATATTACTTTTTAAGCATGAAAATAATGTATTTTCTTTTTTTTCTGTTGTTTTTGTTGTTTCTACACACAACAAGCAAATTTTTTTTTAACTACCCTGCCGTCAAATGGGTAGCTAACTACAAAAAAAAAAAAAAAAAAAACTTTAAGTTAGCTTGTATAGACTAACTTAAAGCCAACTACTACGCAATGCAAAATTTACATTAACTAAAGTGTATACAAACACTGTGTAGTATATTTTAAGTAAAACGAGCCAAGTCGATTGGCAAACAGACGGCTCCAATACCCATAAAAAATTTAATATATTTAGGGATATTACTACAATATACGGAGTAGAAATTGGTAATCGGTTATGGCCAGGTTATAGTATAAATTAAAAATTAAATAAAATAACTAAGTACAATCATTTTTAGACATTTTTGAATAAATTGTTGTTTTCTATTTAAATATAAATTTTTAAAAACTGTTTTATTTCGAATAATTAATATGATAGCTAAGTTTGTAGCAAGTCACAAATAGTGAGTTTTAAGCCAACCTCTAAACAACTAACTAATTAAACTAACTATAGTTAATTTAAAACAACCGACTTAAAGCTAACTTAAAGAAGTAAGTTTATAGGTAGCTACAAAAAGTTAGCTTTAAGTTAACGGCTAGGTAACTAACTTTAAAGTTAAATGAAAGTAGTGCAGAGTCGGACAATTGACTACTTCCTAGGACATCGCAATGTTAAAATAGTTAGTTGATTCCATATTAAAGTAATGCAAGTGTCAACCACAATACTTGAGATAAAGTTAGCTTTCAGTTAATTTAAAGTTAACTGAATGTCCGACAGGGTACTTGTGTGGTGTTGTTGTAGTGACTATAACAAATTTAGAGAAGTTTTATGAGACTAAAATGCTCACTTTATAATTTTTGATTACTATTGACAGTCACTTGATATTTTCTAAGACGGTTTTAAGTTGACGTCTAGTATAATTTTCACTGTTATAGTCGACTGGAAATTTTGCGACGACTCAACTGAAAGTTAAAGAAATTTTCAATAGAAAAGAAACACTTATCAAAAATTATTTTCGGGAATGAAATATTTTATTAATTAATTCATTTATTAATGATGTGCTAATAATCTCAATTTTTGAATGCAAACACTGAAATTTATTGTTGTTGGTAAGCTAATTTCTATGCGCATTTCGCTGGTTGCTTAGGCCTGCTCGTCAGGAAACTTTTTCCAAATACTTTAGAAAAGCTAAAAATATTATACAAGTAAGACCATAAAGTGAATAAGAATTTTAAAACACTCAGGTCTTACATGTAACACATTTATTAAAAACGTATAAAAAAATGCAAATTTAAAAGAAGTTATGGCCACAAATTGTATTAGTAAATTAAACTCGAACATTGCAAACTTTCGGAAAAGTTTGCTAAAATAGCGAACATGTTTAATATTTCAAACAAGCCATAAAAGTGATTTAAATTCCCTAAAACTATAAGGAATGGCAAAAACTCGATCAAAAGTGCTAAATTAGTGGAAATTCACAAAAATTTGCTACCAGCGACATGATAGCAAAGTCTGGTATTTATTAAAAAGTGTGAAGGCTAAAAAGAGTCATAAAACTTAAAGTTGAAAATTGCTTATATCGTAAAGATGGCAAAAATTAGCGAAAAATGCTGTATCGGAAACAAACTCTAATATTAATTTAAAAGCGCTAAGTCGAATAAAAAAAAAAACAAAATGTAGGAAAATAGTGCTTAAAACAGAAGTGGGCACAACTAAAACTGCGCTTGTGTTGATGCTTATTAGTATTAGTGAGATGGCCCACCAAAAATAATAAAAAAAGTATAAAAAAATATGTAAGCATCCGCTACATGTGCATTCGATGCTGTCTCATCGAAGACTAAATTAAAGAGGCTAAAGGCCGCGTTAGCCGACCGTAAATGTAGAAATGTAAATGTAATGTAAACAGCTGATCGTTTCTGTTATATGGAAGACAATACAAATGCTTAACTGACTGTAATGTCACTTAACTGTAACGTACCAACCTGTAGAAAATAGATTTTCATTACGAGGTTACGTGACAGTTGTAGACAGTGATGGGCTGCTTGTATTTTAAATGGAATGCGGGTAAATTCACTCTTTTTCTTTGGTACTTTTTACAGTTATAATATTTGTGGAATTTTGACAAAATAATTTACAAATATATATTATTATTATAATTTATATAAATATATGTTTAGATGTATAAAATAAAAAATGCATACGTATGCATAAACAATAAAAACTGTGGTTTTTATTGGTATCAAAATCTAGTTTTGTGTAAGCACATTTTCAAAATAATGTAAGTAAACGTCTATGTATGTGCTATAATACCTATTTGTTTATTCTATAATATAAATAACAAATATTTAATTATTTATGTAACAAGAAATACATTTTTAATACCATTTAAATCACTTGGTACTTTTCCTACAAAGCGGTCACCATTTGAACATATTAAATTCCCATCACAGTGTGTGTTTTTTATGTATACTAACGCTTCATTGTTTATGTTTTTGAAAAACAGATGACACGTTCTTACATGTTCTATAAGTGCACAAACGAGCTTACAGTACGTTACGGTACGTTACATTGCATTTCATTACATTTACGGTCGGCTAAAGCGGCCTTAACAATGCGTGTGAAATCTCTCAGCACAATTGTGCTATGGAGCGTCCAACATTGGCTTAAAAATAAGCTTCATATAATGATAAAGAACAAAAATTATAGAATAATAAGTACAGATGGGAGTTGCTTTTGTCACTATCTCGATAACTAGTCGACGTTTACACAACATTCTTATAAAATACTAAATTAACGTCGAAGTGGTGTATGCGTCGTCTTGATGTGACAAAAATTTATAATTAATGTCGAAGTTGACAACGACTTGCATAATTGAGGGAATTGTTTCGAGTTAGGCAGCAATTTCCATTCGATATTGCTCGCATACAGTTCAAAATTAGCAATATTCAATTGCTTTGCGAAGAATCTTGATAAGTGTTTTTTGCAAATCTTTGACATTCTGAAAAAGTGGAAAATATTTTGAAATTCCTGGAAAAGCGGGAATTCCTCTTAACCCTAAAAAGTTTCTCTACATTTTAGTACATTTAGGTTACCCTCCGTCGAATCGACGAACTTTAAAAAAAAATTCTAGTGGAACGATTTTAAAAGAAAAAAATCAACAACATTTTTTTAATTAAGTATTTTATTAAAAAATAAAATATAATGAAGCATTAAAAATTTTTTCTCTCTCAATATTTGATACGACTTTAACTAATTTTTTCATCAGCTTACATTTCGTCATCAGCTTACGTTATTGAAAAAAGACCGTAATATGAAGACACATAAAAAGTTATATGATAAAGCGTAAATAAGCTTCGACGAACGTTAACCATCCAGGGTTAAAAAAAAAATAACAGCCTGGTCCACAATGTCGACAAGAACATTTCTTTCTTATATTTATATTGAAAACAAAAACAGATTTAAATTTTTATTATTGTTTTCAATATAAAAATGCGAAAGAAATGTTTTTGTCGACATTGTGGGCCTGGCAGTAAATTTATTTAATTGTTTTTGAAAAATGTTTAAGATTTTTTGAAATAAAAAACGAAAGATAAAAAACCTTTACCTTTATAAAAAAAGCGTATCCATTACTTTTTGGCTGCGGCTTACAACTAGCAGTTTTCCAAAAAAAGTCACATCGCAGGACTCCTTCATGGGAGTAAGAAAGACGCTTATGTGGTGGCTGTAGTTTAAATCTAAAATCAAAGTCATTATTAAGAGGGGAAAACCTTAAGTGGGCGTTAGGTAAAAAATGTACCGCAATTTTGGTCTTCTTAAAAAAAAACTCTAATAGGACCCCTTAACGGTCTCCATCGTCTAAATTTTAGTATAAGGTCTTGGGGTCTGCGAAAACTAAAGTATAAGCCATTGCGAAATCCAATTGTAAAAAGAAAGTCTTAATGTACTACACATATGTAAATGTACCTGTTAGTAAATTAATTTCAGCTGCCTGTATATGTAGTGATATAACGCCAACAATAGCAAAAACCATAGAATGAATTTTTTGGTTAATTTGACCAGCAAATTAAAACAGAAAAAATTGAGCTAAAAATATAAAAAAAACAACAAAACAATCTCAAAAATGACTTTATAGATACCTGTAACAACCGTATAATAGAAACACTCCGGCAATGTGAAAAATAATAACACAAAAATTGACTCAACCACCGGCGTTAAAACGAAATGACAATACAGCACCAGAAACCACAATTGTTGTCATTGTTGTTTGAAACGATAAAGGCTACAACAACAGCAGCTGTAACAACCTCAATAAAAACAACAAAAGCTACATTAATAAACAAATCCAACGAAAGAGCCAGTAACAATTTAACAGCACCAGCCTCAGCATCTACAACGTCCACAACAAAATTAACAACTACTACCACGACAACAACAACATATGAACTATTGCACATGAGTAAAAATGCAACAGCGACCACAACAGCCAATTTACTGCCAAAAACTGCATTCCTTTACGCCTCAACACCACTAACCTCATCCCCCCCTAACCACTTTTCCACCCATCAGTGGGAAACTACTAATTTTTCTTCAGGTTCTTCGACAAGTTCTTTAGTTGTTGATTTAGTACAGTCTTTTACCTCCGTAGAGAATTTAACCAACAACTTGACCAACTCTATCGAAACATCGCCTTTGCCATTTAATGGTAATTTTACTTGGGATGCCACCACTATCACAATATCTACCCGCTCGACTGGCAATGTGGTCACATTGCCTCCCTTTATCGACTCCTATCTGGTGGATATGGCATGGTCGAAGGCTTTGGTGGTGGCCATTTTTATGCTGCTCATCTTGGTAACGGTGGTCGGTAATACTCTGGTGATTTTAGCTGTTCTAACAACACGTCGACTGCGAACGGTCACAAATTGTTTTGTACTTAATTTGGCCATAACAGATTGGCTAGTGGGCACGTGTGTAATGCCACCAGCTGTTATCCATTATATTTGTGAAGGTAAGTGCTCAAGTAACTTAAGTTAAAATACATTCAAGTGAAATTAGTTTTATTAAAGATAGTTTTTTAGAATGAACAATAAAAAATATGAATTACGGTTTGTATTTTTGAATTAAGGTTTTGACAAAGATTTCAATGTGTTTATCTTTTTTTTATATTTTAATTATTGTTCTACCTTAATATTTTTGGTTTGTTTTTCTCCACGTGGAACTTAATTCGATATTTTCATAAGGTTTGTGGGTATGTGGGTTATTTGTGGAAGTAGCTTTAAGGCGATTGTTTATTATAGACCTTCCATTAATTTATTTTGCTTTATTTTTTATTGTATTTTGTGTTACATACAAATGCTTCGATATGTTCTACTTCACTACTGTACAGTGCATTCAATCACTATCTTTCGGCACAGATTCTTTTAATAAATATAAACTTAAAAAATTTTGCAAACAACACAGGGCATTGTTTAACAAGTTAGGCCGGGTTTTTGAGATGGGGATTAAGTTTAAACTTAGTTTAACGTAGTCTGAAACTCGGATTTTTCCGGCGAAATGTTAATATATTTTTATAATTTTATTAAAGATCAGCTTTTTGATCAAAACTAAACTGTTCAGATTAACTAAACCTAGTTTAAGCCCTTATGACACTACATTTTTTATTCATTGAATTGATATTGAATTGATGGAAAGAAACAGTAAATGTTGGAAAGAGCAAACTATAAAAAATGTAAACAGAATTTTTTTTTTAGTTTTTCTTTTGTTTTGATTTCATTCATTTTATTAAATGTTGTCAACTTTTCGTTTATAGGAAACATAAAAACAAAACAAACAAAAAGCGGTTAATCGCTAAATTTCCACATTAACCGCTGATTCAGCAACACTTTTAATATTTCAAGCTTGAAATGTCAATTTTAAGTTGAACAATTTTACATTGTTTTTGACATAACTTCATTTTTTATCGATAACGTTAGTAAAATTTTTGACAGTTTGCTATTTATCTTAATAACTTGGTAAATTTTTATATTACATTATATTTGCACTGTTCACCAAAACTAGAACAATGCATTAAAAAGCCAGCCTTAGAGTGCTATATTCTGCTGTACCGAATCTTTGATACCCTCCATCGACAGATTGAATATTTCAGGAGTGAGCGCTATATGGTCTCTATCAGCCATGTCACAGAGTACAATTCCGTTCGGAATGATTCCGTTCGGAATTGAAGAAAACATATTTGTTTATTGATAGAAAGTATATTTTGATAGTTTTTTGGTCTTTGAGATACAGAAAACTCCCATACCGTTCATGAAAACAAAAATGGTTTCATTCCGCAGAGTTTTTTCGTAATTTTCTGAAGCACCAAAATACGGAATAAATTCCGTTTCCGAACGGAATTGTACTCTGTGACATGGCTGTATATATTGTTAATTAATCTTTATAAAAACGAAACGTCAGCATTAAAATTGGTTGCGGTTTAGACATATATTAAGTTACTGACCGACAATAAGAAAGTTGTATGCCTTTCTTTTTAGAAATTCGAACTATCTTGAGTAAAACATCATGATTCGTAACAGTTTTAGCCGAACAAAAATGATTTTCAGGAGAGAAATTTATATTGTATTCATGGTAAATTATGAATAAATCATCCCAAAATTTTGTAGAGTGATTTCTCTGGTAATGAAAAAAAAATTAGTTTAAGCGTTCACAGTGAATTTCAGAATGCTGCTTAATATGGGATCTAAGGTAAATTATGGTCTGAAAATTGCATGATATTTTTATGGTCATATGGAGCTAAGTTGGAACAAATTTTACCGTAATATCTATATCGGCTGCGGTTTTAGGCAAATTTTATTATTTTCCCAAAGTGGGCTTCGTACGGGGACTACGGTAAATTTTGAACCGATCATCACGCGGTTTATTAATATGATTTCTAGTCCTATAGAACAGTAAGGTATTGCATTTTAGTATGATAGCATTATTTATTACGATTTTAGGCGTACTAAACTGTTTTCCGGGCGTAGGGTTTATATGGGGCCTAGGGTAATTTATAGACCGATCTTCACGAAATTTGGCAGTGTGACTTTTAGACCTATAAAACTGTGACGTGCCAAATTTAATTATGATAGCATTATTAATAACGGTTTTAGGCTTAGAAAACTGTTTTCCGAGAGTAGTTTTTCTATGGCGCCTTTGGTAATTTATAGTCCGATCGTCAGGAAATACTACCAGTGTTATTTCCAGTCATATAAAACTATTTTGAGCAAAATAATAAATCACTCGGAGCATTATTGCTCCATTTATACTAGTTTTTGTAACAAAATTAACAATTTTTTTATGGTAGTGGTTCCACATTTTGATTCATAGGTGTGATCCTTTTGAATCGATTTTGCTGGATTTCAATCAAGCTGCTAAGGATAACTATAAGCAATTTATTCTTTTCTTTTGAGTCTTTCGAAAGTGAGCGTGCTTTAAACAGACGGACATGGCTAAATCGGCTTAGAATTACTCAGGGTGCATAAATATATATACTTAATGGGGTCTTAGATATATAATAAAAAAGTTTCACACGGAATCACAAACTTTGTATTCACCACTAGTGGTGGTGGAGGGTATAAAAATCGGTTGTATCGCGAACATGGCTAAAATTCGCGAAAATTTTCAAAATTGAAAGCAAACCCTAACTTTTGTTTGAAATTGCTAAGTCGGTCAAAAAAAAATCAAAAGTCGGAAAATAACATAAAAAAGTTTGCAAAAATAGCGAACATTTTTAATATTTCAAACAGGCCACTGTCGGCAATTTTTATGTCAACACCAATATTTATAAGAAAGTACTGGTATCAATAGCTATTTTCGGGATAAGTATTTCTATGGGAGCTTTGTACAAATATGGACCGATTCCAATAAAATTTGGTAAGTTGATTTAAATTGCAATTAAACAAATTTTCGCATCATTTAATCTAAATACCGACATAATAAGATGGTTTATAATCACAAGGACTCTTTTCCGGAAAGAAGCTTGTAGGGGAGTTATGCATTTATTATGTTTTATGTTTTTAAAAGCCTTGATCCCTGTGAAAATTAGAATATATGTACCAAATCTTATCAAATCATTTCCCAAATTACGATCTGTACACACCTAAAATTTTTTAGTATTGTTAAAATTTAATAAAAATATAGGTATTTTATGAATAACTTTATTTTTTAACATTTATATTTGTTATTCAAAAACCAAACTACAAAAAAATAACGTTTGTCTGTACTCATATTGTTATGTAGTTTGATTAAATAATATTTTCTTAAAGCAACAACTGTAAAATTCATTTATTTTAAATGAAATGCAAATAAATTTTTACTGCCGTATTCATAAAAAATAAAATAGATTTCAAACGTATTTTAAAACTTAATTTCCATACAAATTTTTCTTAAAACAGATTTCATATCCATTTTAGTTTTTTATGAATACGGCAGTTAGTTTTTAAAAATGAATTTTCTGTGGAATTTACCTACATAATATTTTGAGTGTACTTTGCACTCTCAAGGTTTACATGAACATCCAGCCAGCCGGACGGACATCCTTATATTGATTCAACAAGTGATTCCGAGTTAATTGGTGTACTAAAAGGTGGGGTATGGTCAATATTTTAAGGTGCCACAAACATCATCCCAACCCCACTATTGTGGTGTTGGTATTAAAATTGATAAAATAGAAAATAATTTATAAAAAAGAAAGTTCAATTTCCACATTGTAAATGTTAAAAAGACTAATTTTTAAAAATTATGTTTATATAAAGGTGCATGTACACGACATTCATCTGACTTGTCAACTTTTCAAATCACATGTAATTATGCATGTCTGTCAAAATGCCTGTTTTATATAAGATTTATTATATTTGGTCACACACGTACATGTAATTTGCTTCTGACATTGTCTCTGTTTTTCGCATAGTTATTGCAGAAACCAAAGTAGTTCTCGGTTTCAAAATATCGTGCTGCCGCTACAAACGTTTTTATTTGCGCAGTAAAAGCGTTAAGCCATCTTAACATTTTTTTTCTTTAAATTCGAAGAAACCAATTTAGGATATTATAATAAAACGTTTTTCTTTATATATATGAACATATTTTATATTCAATGGTGAAATTATCATACATACATCGGTATTGTAAAATATTAACTTCAGCCGGCTAACGATTCCGTCAATAGTGTACCGCCGCTGCCGGTTTTTTCCCGGCATATATTTCTGACACAGCTGATGTCAGATGGTTTGTCAGAAGAAAATAGAGCGCGCTCTAATTGAAATTTTGTCAGATGACTTTGCGTCTGTCTTCTACAGATGCAATAGTTGAAAGAAAATTAAAAATATAATTTGGACTTAATTAGAATTTGAGTTGTTTTGAAATAAATTTAAATTTAAAATATTAATTAAATAACAAAAAATCTTAATTGTTTTTTTTTCGTTTAAAATAAAATAATTTAAACTTGTAGAATTGTTGTTGAGAATGAGCTATATTTATTTAAATCAATTATTACATTGTTTGAAATGACAAAGTTTTTTGGTAACTTTGTTTTTAATTGAATATTTATTTAAAAAAAAAAAATTGAAAAAAAAAAATAAAATTTTTACAATTTTTGCAATCTATATAACCATCTTGGTTAGAGGTGCAAAATCAATAAACTGTTTGATTGATCACAGAAAAAATTTTCAGTAGTTTTTTTTATCAATAAAAAAATTGTTTAAAATGTATTTCAGTTTAATTAATGTGATAATTTTAAAAAATTATTTTTTTTAGTTTAAAGAAAATTAAAAATTTAATTTTGATTTAATTAACATATTAATTTTTTAATGAAAATATTAATTATATAACAACAAAAATCTTAATTGATTTATTTTCGTTTCAAATAAAATAATTTTAACTTGTAGAATTGTTGTTGGGAATTGTCAGGAGCTGAGAAGCAACAATTGTAGCTTCTTATTTCACCTTTTAAACATAAGGTAATGTATGTTTTGTTCTTGTAGTGTTGTTGTTGTTTCTACAAAAAAGTTTTACAAACACTCGCGTATTTACGCATAGTGTGTTTTTCGAAAGTTATCCCATTTTTGATTGTTTTGGTACTTTTAAGTCTTATTCGTTCTTAAATTATTAAGTACTCGTACTAAAAGTAAGCAGAAAGAACTTAATGTTAGTACGAGTTTTTTCTTTCTGTGTACAACTTATAATTTAAACTTACAAGAAAATTTATAAAAAAAAACACAAATAATTCTTAACTTAATTTAATTTCGTAATAATATTATAAAAAAATGTATATACTCCTTTGAAAATGTTTTTGTTTTTATTGTCAAACATTCAACGTAGAATATTTTCTTTCTTATTATTTTAATATTTTGTAACTTTTTCAAAGTAAAAACCTTCAAATGATTTTTTGCATACATAAAATATTTTTTGCTAATGCATGAAATTTCCCCTAATTTTTTACGTTTGCTTGAAATATAAAAGAAATAAAGTGAAATATATTATTATTATTTTTTTGTTGTAAAATTGACTTTACAGCTTTCTACCACCCATTTTTTAACAACTTGCAAAAAAAAAATATTTTTTTTTGTTCTTTGTTGAAAAACAAATATAAAAATAACAAATATTCATTAAGCATATTTTTTTTATTATTTTAAATTTATTTATTATTCAATATGTTTTCCAATGAATTCATAATAATACGAAAGAAATTATAAGAAAACTAAAGCTATGGGTATCTCCTTGGAAAGTGTAATTAAAGTTAAGTAAATAATTAATTTAATAGATTGAAAAATTTTATCTTTACTTGTATATTGAAAGCAGTTTTAAAAAATAAAAATTGCAGTAACAATTAATTATTCTACGTAAAACAGCTATATTGTTAATATCACTTATGCTAATTTCACAGCCTCTTAGCAATACTCTTAGTCGTAGCAGAAAAATTAGGTTCAACGGAACAGAGTTTTTAAATTTCGTTTATATACAATCTAAAATCAGGAGTTATCAACATCAGTACCCAATAAAAAAATGGAGCTTCCAACGAAGCAGGTTTGTAAGGCAGAAACGTAAAAGGTTCGCTTACCACGGAAGACATGAATTTTATATGGAGAGTTCCCACTTTAAAGCAATACATTTTTGACACAGAAGGCACTTTTATCAGCGCATATAAAAATTGGTGAATGTGACGATCAGCTTTGTACACTGAAATTTTTGTTCCCGTTATTTTTTAATATGCTCCCTTACAAACCTGCTTCATAGTAAGGGACTGTCGTGGCTCTCCATATTTTATATATATATATTTTTTTATTAAATTACACTGTGCATGAAATTGACACTTTTTTTTCGTGACAAGCTGGACAGCTAGCGTTTTAACATAATTCGGGCACGCTGTCCGTTCAGTTTTTTATGCACGTGCACTTGCAAAAATTTATTATCAAAGTTGTTTTTGGGAATACAAATATAAGTTGCAAATAAAACTTTTTGAGGGTATTGTAGGTAATTCTCATTCCTTCTGTAGTTTTGTTTGCTGATAGCTTTGGCTTTTCTAAAATTATTTAGGAGAACGTTTCCTGACGATCTGGCCTAAGCAACCAGTGAAATGCGCATAGGAACAGCTTATCCTCCAACAATAAATTTCAGTATTTTTATCAATTATTAAAAAAAGGGAATTAAGCACAACAAACAAAATCTTTTGTTAAAGTTTTTATTTAGAAATTTATTCTTCTTCCTCCTGCACATTCCAACAAATATTCCCAAATAGCGAATCAAGTTGTTTGCCGCTATACCAGTGTTCGAGCCTGGCTGTTACTTGGTGAAATCTCTCGCCATTTTCATCAGACTCGTCTGGTGATTGTTCATTAAATTTTTCGGCCTGGTAATGCAAAAAATGTATTATCAATGACATTCTAACGTTTAAGTTTCCAAATGCGGTTAGCATATTTTTGATTAAAATTCGCCAGTTTTCGGACCGATGATTTCCTATACATTTTCTATTACTAATTTCACACAATTCCAGGCCAATAGCTCGATATCATTCAATGCAACCTCAAATTGATGGTCCTTCATAAGATGACGAATGTCCGGCCCATTAAGAGTTCCTGTAAAATAAAAACATTATGATATGAAATATAAATCTAATTTAATAAAGTAGTTAGGGTTCATACCTTCTTTCACTTTCATGCCGCTTTATCGTGGAAAAATTCGGCGCAATTCGGCTCAATGCTTTTATAACATTGTTTACAATACCCAGTTTGAGGTGGAGCATTTATGACTTTATTTCTTAATTCTAAGAATTTTTAAATCGGTAACTGTGGATTTTCCAAAATTCCTACCGCAAAGTGAAAGTGTGGTAATAACGCATGCATATTTCTTTGGAGTAGCATAAATTTGAATATTTGTTCTTTTGTTTTGTATTTGTATCGGCCATTTGCTGCAATAGAGTCATAACTCAAATTTGAATTTCAAGCATCTAAATATTTAATTCTTCTCTCTAGAGTGGATTATAGAAGATATTTGTATGAAATTTTTACACAATATGAAGAAGCGATATGATGATTAACTCCACATTATTAGCTAGTAGGCGGCCCTATGTTCCACTGTGAGCTTAAACATTAAATACATTAGCTCAAAAATATTGCGTTTTTGAGTTCTGACTCTATTGCAGCAATGGCTCGATATATACATTATGTTGAATAAAGAATTTAATAATTAAAAAAAATACTCCATATAAATTATATTCTTCATATATATTGAAGAAAAAGTCCCACAAATTCCCAGAAGTCGCCCCTAGTGATATATAATGTATGACCAATTAATTTTTTGTCCTTAACATTTTCTCAAGACATACTTGCCCTTTATCATCACTTCTTAGGGGGGCTCCCATACAAATATTGCGTTTTATGAAATTCTTAAATTAATTAAAATTTGTCGACTTTTGTGAATAAAATCAAAAGTTGCAAACTGATTTTAATCGTTTATGGCTTGTTTTGTTTTATATACGTCTGCAAAAAATTAGAAGCCTAGCTGCATTTTTTAATTTTTTATGAATTTTTAAAAAACAAAAATTTCGAAATTTTGATAAAAAAATTAATTTTTATTTAAAAAAAAAAAAAAAAAAATATGTTTCAACAACGTCTACTCATATTAGAAAAAAGGTTTTATTTTTCTTAAATGAAATTTTTTTGCGGAATTTCGGTTTTTTCAGTAATTTCAATTAACTAAACCGTTTTTGAGTTACGCGAGCATATGTTGTGCAACCTCCTCAATTTTTGAAATAACGGTATATCTCGAAAACCAGAGCCAATCTTAAAAACCGTGGGCACCACTGAAGTCAGCGTACTCGAATTATGTTAAAACGCCATGTGCCCGGCTTGTCTGTTTTTTCAACTAGCATAGTGTTATTAAAGATTCGGTCTTATTGCATAGCCCATAAATGTGCTTTTACTTTTTAAAATGTACTATAAGTGCTTCGCAAAAAAGAAATTTTTTTATTGGGTAAATAAGGCATAAGATGTAGCAATAAAGTAGCGTATGATGTATCAAGAGTGTACCATATGATCTAATCAAAAAAATATACACAGACCTATAGAGAAAATGAATTAAAATGAAGAGAATTAAATAAGAATTAAAATGAAGTTTCACAGAAAAAATTATTAAATTTCTCCAATCACTAAATTTATTCCAAATTCATAATATCAAGCAAACAAGTTGTTGATTTTGCACCTATTACCAAAATGATTATATTGATTACTAAAAATTTTAAAATTTGGAAAAAATATTTTCAATAAATGAAATTTTTAATTTTAATTAAAAAAGTGATCAAAAAACTTTGCCATTTCAAATTATGTGTTTATTTATTTAAATAGATATTGACAATTCCCAACAACAATTCTGCATGTTAAATTTTAATTTTAAACGAAAAAAGTCAATTAAGATTTTTGGTTATTTAATTAAAATTTTAATTGAAAATTTATTTCAAAACAACTGAAATGTTAATGAAATCAAAATTAAATTTTTAATTTTCTTTCAACTGAAAAAAGAATTGATTCAATTATCACATTAATTAAATTTAAATACTTTTAAACTATTTTCTTAATTGATTAAACACTATTTTCTGTGTTCTTCAAACTTCCAGTTCTTATATTAAACAGAACTTCTCTTAAAATCAGGAAAAATACGGTGTATAAAACAAATTAACAGAAAATTCCATTGATTTCAATTTTACTTAATTTTCCGGAATAATAAATTAGATAAATTGAATTACGAATAATAAATTTGTTTAAATTGGCTGGACCTCTCATAAAAATGCCATGATAAAAAGTCTAAATAAAATAAATAATTTTAAAATAATTAATGAAAATGTGAGATGAAAACGTATGTTGGATTCCCGTATTGAGTATAGCAGGCAGGACATAATGGCTAATTTTACACTGAAATAAAATTAATGGACCCCGATTGCTGCTAAGCCTAATGCATGTATTAAATTTCGGCTTTCAGATCATGTTCAACCAAAGTTGAGTTTTATTTGTTTATAGTTTTATTTTGAAATTAATCCTGTTTTGATCTCTTTAGAGCCTTAAAAAATATATGTTTTGCAGAATAGTTTTTGATTTTTAATTATTTATTTAATTTAAAAGTTTTAGAACTGTATGCGTAGTATAAATGAATTGTTATTTAATTGTTTCACTGTATTTTTATTTTATTGTTTTTTCCTGCTTATTAATATAAAAAAGTATCAAATCAAATAGACATGTATGTTTTCCCCATTGAATAAAATTATTTGAATTATTCGAGTTATTCGAACATATGAAAACTCTTATTTGAATAATCGAGCAAAATTAAATTTTAAAAATCAATTAATTCCTTACTCGAACAAAACCAAAAGTCAAATAATTGGATACTCTAGTTCTAATACATATTCATGCGGTCAACAGGTTTATATCTAGTATTGGCAATAGCATTTGATAGTTGACAGGGTAAAGAATAAGAGCTGTGGTCATATATGGACTGATTCCAATAAAATTTGGAAAGATGATTTTGGTTGCAATATAATAAGGAGCAAATTTAATCTAAATACCAATATCATAAGATGGTATATGAGCTCAAACACTTTATTCAGAGAAGAAACTTGTGTGGGGGTTATGGGAAAATATAGACCGATTGTCACCATTTTCAATAGGCGTGGTCGTTGTTATAATTAAAACTTTTGCACCATTTTTCATAAAATTATCTTTAAATTTGTGACTTTGCACACAAAGTTTACATGGATGGCCAGCCAACTTGCCAGCCAGACGGACGATCGGAATACCTTAAGCTGGGTCCAGGACCAATATTTTAAGGTGTTACAAACATGTGCACCAGCTCAAAATACCCTCTCTACTATTGTGGTGTATGTCCACATAAAACTACAAATACGACTTTAATTTTTAGGACATATTTAAGAAAAGTATTAAAATAACTATAAAACATTAAATGCTATGGAATATTTCTGAAAGCAGTAGTTATAGGAATAGCACTTTAATTGCATTTGTTGCATTTTTAACACTGACTAATAGGAACCAATATTTATTTTGTACCAGTTATGGGTTTTCCGGTAGGGAAATTGATAGTCAGGTATTCTATAAAAGGGATGCCGAAGAGCTAGATACGATTGGGCATGTACCGTGCCACTGTCCAAGGATGCAGGTCCCTGGCAGAAACGGCTAGGGGCTATATATCACGACGAACTGGGGTGTACCGCTGAATGTAATTCAGCCGATCAACTGGGGGCTTGTCCGGGAAAGAGGACGTCTGTTTCTGTTGGGGGAACCGTAGGGGGGACTTGTCCTACGCTGTCTTAAACCTGTGGACTATTTTCTTTTTTACTTCTCTCTTTTCTCTTTTTCTGATGTCGATTCACAATAGACCTCATTGGTGTCCGAGTGGAGATGCGCATTTGGGCGCATAGCCCTTTTTAGCCTAATCTATTCTATAATAGCGACGGTACCTTATAACAGCAAGCGTATTCTATAAGTGCGACGGTTCCGGGTTTTATTTCCGCCAGAGACCCTCGTATAGTTTACTACAACGTGCTAAAGATCTACATTTCTACTGCTCTGTAAATTAAGCTTAAATATAATTTAAATATGTAATTTGTAGGTGTTTGTGTAACATTTAATAAATAAATACAGAAATAACATGCCTTTCCTTAATTTTTTATAAAAAAATTCAGACTGTCTTACGCCAAACGAGATAATGAATAATCAATATTTTATAACTTTTAAGCAAATAATGTGCAAATAATATTTATCGCTTTAGGTTTTAATTTATGTATATTGGATTTTCCCTGACATGTTAAAGTTAATTTTATTGACAAATTAATATGTCATTCTTGATTAAAACAGATTCGTTTTAAGTGTGAGAGTTGTTTTCTAAAAAAGATTAAAACTGTTTTATCGCTTTGATTATAGAAAGAAAGTTAAGTATCAAATAATTTGCCACTACTTTTTGCAAATCTAACAAAACGAGGGTTATACCAAATTTTCTTTATTTAGTAAATTGATTTATGGCGTATTAACTGTTAAAAGGGAAACGTACTATTTTCCTCATAAGTTCCTTGGATAGTATCAATCCATTATTTAAAACGAAAATAGGAAAAGCCAAAATTATTTTGGGACTGTCTTATCCAGTGATGCCAGTAAAAATTTCAAAAAAAAATACCAACGTGTTTAAAAAACACCGAAAAAAATTTCACTACACTTTTCCCTACGTTAAAATTTTATTGTTTTAAGCAACTCGCAAACAAATACATATTTGGGGGATTCACAAGGTGTCATAAAGTCATATGTCTTAAAATAATAACATGAAAAATACGACTGTTGTGAGCAACCCCTCATAATTTAATGTGCTATTAATTACGACAGCACAATAAACATAGCAAGCAACGTCCTATTTATTTAAGACACTTTTTGTTTACAAACCAACAACAATATTTTTAAACCATTGTAAAATGTTAGAACATTATGACAATAAACCATATAGCACACTTTGTGAATACCCAAATTATGTTAAATTTTTGTAAATATGTATTATAATTAAAGCATTTATTATGAACAAGATAACCAACAAAAATACGTGAATGCTAGGGTATTCATTTAATCGGGCTTTTGCTTTAATCGGTTAATCGCTCGAATAATTAGCCGAGGTTTTGGTTTAATTGGTTAAGTTTTGTTATAAGTTAAGTCATTTCAATAAATAAAAATCCATTAATTATTTATTATTTAGAGTTTATTAGTAAAAAAACAACATAACAAACATAACAATTCTTGAAATAAAACGAGCAAACAAAATAATAATTCGTAAATATTTAATACATAGCTCGTTTAAATTTAATGTATATTGTGTATTAATTAAAAAATAAAAAATAAAGATTATTTTTTTAGTTATTTTAATAGTTTAAGGAGACATTAAAAAAAGTTTTAAAAAATAATTTGGTTTAAATGTTTGGGATTTAAGCGATTAACAAACATTAAAGTCGCACTTTACATTTTTTGTTGGTATAGCCGATGGTTGTCTTTTCGCCGCCGTCGTTGAAAATTTTTAAATTTCAGTCAAATTTTGTCGCCGTCAACGATATGTTTGACTAGCATCTGCAATTTCATATCGGCTTCGAGTGGAATATTATGACATTTATAACTTAACATTGTAATCTCTTTTGATAGTTTCCGACATGAGTTACAGACACACTTTTTGATAAATGATGGAATATTTTGTTTTCGATGCGACAATTTCTCACCAAAGTTCAGAGCATGGGTACTGTTTTAATTTTTTTTAATTTTAACTCTTCTAATTGTTTCGGTTAATACTGTCGAAAGATTGATAGAACATCTTCTGTGTTTGTATGAGAAAATATTTTCTAAGCACATACATTTTGTAAATGAGACGAAACAAATAATTAAAAACTCAAAAAAATATGTTATTATTCTACAAAAAAAAATTAAAAATTTTGTTACGTCGGTTAATCGACTAAAATAAACCGGTTTAAGCGTTAATCGAAAATAGCCAATTTTTAATTAACCGATCAGTTAATCACATATAAAAATTCAATTTCAAAAATAACACTGTGTGACAAATTTTAATTTTTTTTTTTGGCAGAAACGCGTCTATATATCCATTCATCTAGAGAAAAGACATTTCCCCATCTTTTGTCCTTTTTAAAGAACTTAATATTTTTCAAGCTCGCTACCAAATAAAAGCGAAGGGCTGTAGAATTTAAATATTTACTTCAGTTCCCCTGAACAAAAATATAAAAAAAAATCATTTAAAATATTAAAAATATATATCCCTCCGTATCCTTAAACTTTTTAAAAAATTCGAAATTGTATTGTTTAATTTCTCTTAAAGATTTGATTATTTTTTTCTCGGAACAAAATTAATTTTTTTGATTATTTTTTTCTCGGAACAAAATTCATTTCTTTGGATAAATTTCCTTCATTAGATATTCGCTTTGAATATTCGAATACAGTTTAGCGAATATGAGTCCGAATACAATTAGCCAAAAGAAAAGAATAGTGCGCAAATGCGAACCCGATTATTCTTCGCTTCCTAATTTTAAAAGGGAGCGCCGAATATTCGGGTACATGGTTTTGACATTTGTTGATGATTGCCAGGCTGTTAGGACTCATAGTATAGGGTTTTTATTAATGAAATACTACATTTGTATTTAAATGCTATTGTATATGAAAATTTTTAATATGTAAATGAAAATAAGAGGAATATTTACGTATTTTTACACAATATATTGAAAATGAAATAACATTTTGCAAATTTCCTTAATTTTCCTTAAAACAAATAATCTGTCCCTGTTTCCCTACGCTTGAAAATTTCCGAAAAATGCCTACAAAAAGGGAAAATTCCCTACTATTGGCATCACTCTTTTAATTGCTCAGGGTAGCGAGGTATATACTTTCAATATTTAATCGTTTAAAACAATATACAATCATTACAATTTTTCTATCCCAAATGTGTACAAAATTTTGTGATAACATTTGGACTTTGTTTTTTACTTAAGACTTTATCTCGATACAAATATGTTTGAATTTATTATGCTTATTTAAAAGATTTATGACCTAAAAAGTACTAATAGTACAATAGTCGTTTGTATGGGGGCAGGTAAAATTATTAAGTGATTTTAACATTTGATAATAGGGTTCGTCCTAACACACCGTCTTGACCAGTCATTGTTTTGTGTGCACAAGAGCAAAACGTTGGTAGAATAATTTCCTTATGTTTAATGATGTGGGGAAAACGTATGGCATGACAAATCAAATAGAAAGCAAAAATGACAATGAATACAGCGTTTATTTCTATGGCAATACTACAGTTGCGGCGTGATGTAGTGGTTAAACGGCTTATCTACAAAACCAAGCAACCCAGGTTCGATCCCCACCAGAGGACGAACAACTTTTATCATTGTTTTTGTGTTTTAAAAATTAAGAGGCTTCAACTCCCTTCAAACAATCTATCTATCTATCAAGAAGCCCGCTGACCACCTTCCTCTGGAAAAGAGGATAATATCATGGCAAACGGTCAGGCAGCCGCCACCCCTTTGGAAAAAAGTAGGAATCAAGAATTAGCAAGGTTCCTCACCACTACACCAAATACAGGGAGGTCGTTGTTTCTAGGCCCATTATCCTAGGCCCTGCTGCAGCAGACCAATAATCTACTTAGCTGGAACAACAGCCGATTAAAGAAACTGATAGAAGGCAAAATATTAATAATGAATAGATCGATACTCCAAGAACAAGGACAGTTAAGTCTTTCATGGGAAGACGCGAAAACAACATCAACAAATCGTGTTATATGCAGAAGGTTTGTGAAAGCCATATGCCCCAAAGGAGGCAATGGAAAAAAATTATCTCCAGACAATACTGACTTCTTTTAAACTTTTTTAATACAGTTGCAACTTTTGCCTAGTTTGTATTTGCAAATTACCTCGTGCAAGCTTCGGGAATTTTTAATGTTTACTAGTGTATCGTATGTAGCAGACGCTTAAAAATAATTGTTTTTCAAAGGGCAAAAACCTCACATTAAACAAGAGAATGTTTTTCGTTATTTTATGTTATTTTTGTTCCCACTCTAATACATGTATTTTTCCCCTGTAAATTTTTGAGAGTATTTTTTATACCCACATGTTTTTTGCTTTCAAGCACTTGCGTAAATTATTGTTTGTGCTAAGGTGTGTAACTCTAAGAAATAATGGTCCTAGACTCCCACCCTTTACTATATCTATGTCTACACTATCATAGGCAACCCAACAATTTCTGTTCTTCCGGCTGGCTGGTTGCCTGTCCATGTAATTTTGTGCGTAAAGTACAAATCGCAATTTTGAAGATAATTTTATGAAATTTAGTAGGTAGATGCCAATTGTTACAGGAACGAAGTCCATTTAAAATAGTGGGAATCAGTTCATTTTTCCGAATGGCCTCCATACAAACTTATTTTCGGAATAGAGTGTTTGTGCCCTTAAACCATCTTTTTATGTTGGTATTTAACCCTGGATTGTTACTGTTCGTCAAATCGACGAAGCTCATTCCAACTTAATCATATAACTTTTATGTGTATTCCAATTTCGATCGTTTATGTGTATTCCAATTTCGATCAACATTTGCCGATTTCGAAAGCTTTAAAAAAACAATACATTTTTAAGCACAACAATTAGATATAACTCGTATCAAATTTTTTAGAGAGAAGAAAAACTTTTATTTTTTGTGCGTTTATGTATTTTTTTTTTTTTTGAATAAAATGCTTAACTAAAAAATTTTTAACATTTTTTATTTTTCGAATTTATTTTATGAGTTTAATTTGAGTTATGTATTATATAAAGCTTTTTGTAATAGTTCTATTCCTAAAATTTTTAGGAATGACTTTATACACCACCAGTGATGTTGTATTTTCCTGTTACATTTTACTGAAATTTAACTCATAGAATAAATTCGAAAAATAAAAAATGTTGAATATAATAAAGTTGCTTATGAAAAGAAATAATTCCCAATATATACATATTTGTTAAAAAATTTTTATTAATAAGATTTATTTATAACCTGCTTAATTTCCAATATTTATTTTTGAAAAAGAAACACTGAGATTTATTGTTTAGGGAAAGCTAGTTTCTATGAGCATTTCGCTGGTTGCTTAGGCCATCAGGAAACTTTTTCCAAAGAAAAATAAAAATTTTTTGTTGATTTTTTACTTTAAAAATCGTTCCGCTGCAATTTATTTTAAAAAAGTTTCTTGATTCGACGAATAGTAAGTAACCTTAATGTACTAAAATGGAGAGTAACCTTTCAGGGTTAAGCTAAATCTTGTCCAAACTTATTTTTTTGGAATCTAAATCATCTTACTGAATTTAATTGGAATCGGTCCATATTTGACCATTACTCCCATACATATACTACTATCGAAAATGGCTTTCAATACCATAACTTCCTTATAAATGGTAGTATTCATATGAAAATTGGCGATAATAACTTTAACGATACCGTCTATGTCATGGATCCAAAATGAGCCATAGGTCCCATATAAACCCCTTTCTGAAAGGCTAGCATAAAGTACTTTTGTATGAATCTCAAACTCAATTACATATGGGTTTGAAAGGCGAATTATCAGGTTATATGGTTATGCAGTTATATTAACAGCAAAAAATGTTAAAAAAAAAATTTTGCCCCTAGGTGGGTCAAATGTATGACCAACCCCACTTTATTTTTCATCTCCATCATTTATTTCTAACATACCTACCAGCTATCTCCATTCCTTAAGGGGGCTCCCATACATAATTTTTAATGCAGACAAGAAATATATTCAAGAAAAAGTCCCATAAATGCCCTCGAGTCGCCCTTAGTGGGCTATTATGTATGACCGACCTCAATTAGTTTTTTGTCCTTAATATTTTCTCGAAACATACTTGCCCTTTATCTTCACTTCTTACGGGTGCTCCCATACAAATATTGCGTTTTATGTATTGCTTAATTTAATTAAAATGTTTCGTCTTTTGTGAATAAAATCAAATGTATTTAACAGATTTTAATTGTTTATGGCTTGTTTTGTTTGCAACTTCGTTTCCAAATGGGGTACACTCTCTTAAGTTTATATTTTCATACTGTGTTGTAGGGCATTAAATGGTTCGGTCTTGACCGACTATACTTTCTTAGTTGCAGTATTTAGTTATCTGCAGTACAATTTTCCACCTGAAATCAATATGTTCTCTTTCATGCTGTGTATTTATTTTGCTATTATTTGTTATTATTGGCCGAGTAATGGTCAATATTGTTGATGGTGCAAACAGCAATTGTTTGATTATATTGGCCCATCATCAAAATTTGTTATTTGCCAAGACCGAAAACATGCTCAAACAACAAGTCTATTCATGCCAATAATGAAAATATTAGAAAGGCATTTTGCAAACGCATGAATATTTTTATTGTATGTGTTTATAAATATTTATGAAAAAATATTATTATAGTGTTTATTGTTATTAAAACAGTGGGTGATAGTAAGTGGTGGTAATTAGTGTTATTATAAACAAATTTAAGGAATAATAAAAATTTACAAAATACTTTTGTCGACCAGTTTTGAATTGTTTGTGGTATTAAGGTAGTAGTAGTTGATTTTTGTATTGCACTGTATGGTTTTTCTTTTTATTTTGTAAACAAAAAATTTACAGATCATTTTTGCATCAGCAATTTAGATTTTATTAAACTGAATGAATAAATTTATTTCTTTGTAAGGGGTTTATAAAAAATATGATATATATTTGATGATGTAAAAATTTAAGTGCTTGTTTTTTTTCGTCTATTCATTTTCCAGAAGTTTGGCGCTTTGGATGGATTTTATGTGATATTTGGATTTCTTTAGATGTTCTTCTATGTACAGCTTCCATATTGAGTTTATGTGCCATAAGTTTAGACAGGTGAGTGGGAATAATCCATTTATATTTTTTAATTTTAATTTTTAAGTTTTTTTTTTATTTTCATGAGGATTGTATCTTTGCGTTTCTTCTTAAAGCACGTAAGCGCCAACAATTAATTTTTCAGAAAACGAAAACAAACTTAATAACTTTTTAAATACGAGTTTTAGAACAAAATGGAAAACGTAGCTTTGGGTTTCTCTGAAGGGTGTAGAAACAGTTTTTGAAAAAATTTGTCGGTAAAAGTAACAATTTGTAAATTTAATTAAATTTTTAATAATAATTAGAAATGTGGTTGTTATGTTATGTTATGGTTGTTAACCCAAATTTTTATTTTTTAATCCGGCTTAAGTTCATTAAATTTAATTTCCATTATATTATTTTTATGAAGAAAGGAATTTTACAACATGAAATGAATTAAAATTTGTTGATAATTTTATATTATTGACTGACCGGGATATCGAACCCACGTTCAAGAACAGACCTATTTGACATGTTTCATCAGAAATCTTCCTTTCTTCATAAACATAATTTAATGAAAATTAATTTTAAAGAACTAAAACCTGATTAAAAAAATTAAAGTTTGGACTAAGTTTTAATTTATTATAATTTTATTATTTTTGCTTAAAAAGATTAAATCGGATAACCCAATTTCTTTAAAAACCAAAAAGGACAATGTCGAAAAAATGGCGCTTACTTGGTTACGGAAGAAACGAGATGATATGGAGATCTGGTTCCCAATTAACTAATTCGATTTCGTAGAATGCTAAATTTGCATTGGCAGCAAAACGGCTGGTGTACCAAATTAATTCAATTAGTTTTAAAATTACGATCTGTAGATAAATATCAAGACTTAAATGAACAAACTGGCATTTGATGGACGGAACGAACTAGCTCATATGACTCCCAAAGTTATTTATAGTTAAACGGTTATCTTAAAGGTTGATGTAGAAACATTAATGGTGTTTTCCTTTCTAAAAAAAAAAAAAAAAAAAAAAAAAAAAAAAATTACCACCTTGTTAAAATGTGCATGTATAAAATGTCTTGACAACACTGTAATAATGATATTTGTTATTTGACGAAAACTAAACACAAGTTAACAAAAAGTGGAAAACTCTGTTTTTAACAGCTGACAAAGTGCTTGTTCTTAAAAATTTAAAAAAAAAAAAAATTCAAGATTTGTTTATTGCATCAGTAACAAAATGAATGACGAAATTCCAGTTTTCTCGAAATGTTAATAAATCTTAGATTTAAAATAACGTTGGTGAAACTTTCAATATAATTAACATTCCATCATCATCAGATAACGAGGATAAATCCAATAATTGATATATTGTCATATGTGCACATATAATGGATGCGGTAATATCCATATATCAACTTTTTCCTTTAAAAATGTTTAAAAATACTGAAAATTTTTCATAAAATATGTAAAAATGAAAATACCGACACCAAGTTTTAAATACTTTTATTTTAAGTTGAAGACTTTTTATGAGAACAGTTTTTATAACACCGCATACACTTACTATTACCAATGTAATGCTTTCTTATGTCTTTCTATAAAATAATGGGAAAAATTACTATAAAAGCTTAAATTGTTTACATCCCTGATTAGAAGCGACTTTTTTCAAAATCGTGTGGTAGCCCTATAAAAAGAAGTAACCTGTTTTACAAGGCATTATCAGCACTGTCGATATATACGGGGCGTAAAGTGCAATGCCATATGCCATTATTAAGGGTGATTTTTTTAGAACAAAACATGCCACCCTTTAAGAGAGCAAAATATTTTTTAGAAACAAACACCAAAATGCAATAAAAAATCCAATATTTTTTAAATAAAATGTCACCTTTTCTTGTAGAAAAGAAAACACCATAATTTAATGCATGGCAGATATAAGCACAAACGCATAATAAGCAGCTCAGGGGAGTTACGGATTCGATATCGATCGAAATTTCCAATTACGCATAAGCTTCTGAGGAGTTGCATAAAAAATTTTCATCAGTTTTAGTGGTAAAATATTTTAGTACTTTTATTGGATTTTTTTTTTTTAGTAAAAACTGTGGCTTGTTACGAAAGCCGATAATAAATTTTTTTAGTGAAACTGTTGTCTATAGAACTCCATCGTTAGATTTTTAAAAAGTAATTATCGAAAAATTGCCGTTTTTGCCAGCAAAATCCCATTATTTATCAATCGAAAAGTTTCAATGTTGCAATTTTTTTCAATAACAGAAACACTTTTTTGTAAAAAAACCATTTTGTTTTAACTTGTTTTTTAAATAAATATAAGCACGTAATTTAAGCTAAAATTAGACGTGACATAACCATAACCATACAAAACAGCGGTTTGAACTAATTTTATGAGCAGCACTGTATATGAGTATAGGTGACTTACTATAACGACTTAACCATAACCATACACACCAATTGAATTTTGGTTTCTTAGGTTATCGTTACGGCTATGGCATTATGTTTATGTCACCACCAATTGGACCTTTAAGCTCGTCTTGCATTTTAAATCATTTTTATCCTGCTGAACTGAAAAAGTAAATTAAATAAATTTGTGTAACCACTAACACTATTCTGATATACATACTTGACTAAGAGTTAATGATAATATTAGTTTTGGCCATGTCTGACTCTATATTGACTCTGATGTGTTTATTTAAGTTACAATTTCAATTTAATGACTTTATTTTCTTAGTTTGTCATTCATTCTTATGGCATATTATGGTTTGTTTTATTGTTGAGGTATTTGACTTTCAAACTGTTTACTTTGCATTATATTTGAATTCATTTTTTTTTTATTTTTAGATATTTAGCTGTAACACAACCCTTAACATATTCTAAAAATAGACGCACGAAACGCTTAGCCTTATTTATGATATTCATTGTTTGGGTTACGGCGCTGTCCATAACATGTCCACCGTATCTGGGATGGTAAGTATGGAGAATAGATAAAATATGTTAGTTAGACAAAAGGGTGGAGCTTCAGTGTATTAAGAAAAACAAGTAATTCAATAAATTTCGAAAGTGGCATCTACAAAAAATATTTTTTTTTTAATTTTTCCAACATATCTCTTATCCCTCTACCAGGGCTGGAAGTTGGAGTAATTTTATAATTTGCTTAGGTAATATGGCAAATATTGTTCTGTGAGGCCTATACTTAATTAAGTTAATTACTTAAAGTTACCCGAAAGTTAATTTTTACAACTACGAGCATTGACATATAAAATTTGAAGGGATTTGCTAATATTTGGAATTTTAAATGATATTCGCTTAACCCATTTAGACCCAAATATAAACTAGAAAGACATTTTTAAAAACAACTTTATTTCAGTAACCTTTAGCAGCTAAATAAATATTCGACATAAAGAAAATAAGAAAAAAAAATTTCAAAGTGGATAAAAATGGCCGTCCCCAATGAGGTCGATGGGCTTATATGTGTTAAGTTGCTACTTCTGGAAAACGATATTTAAGCTCACTTCAAAAATCCTAGAGATCTTTTAGCAACTTTAGCATAAAAGAATTTTCTTAATAATCTTTTATAAGAAAAGAATAATTCAACTTATCTTCATGGCAGTGTTGCCAGAATTTTTTTTAAATACCTACGCATAGTAAAAAAATACGATTTTTCCCTACACGTTGAACAAATTTTTCCTACAAAAATCTTAAAAAAAAACAATAATTACAAAAAAACTAATTTTATTCGTGTAATAACAATAATAAGTAATAAGACTAAACAAAATTGTACGTACTTTTGATTAAATTCAATGAAAAAACAAGAGGCTTTTAAAAAAATATTTGTAAATTGCTCTTTTTATGTAAATATTAAATGATACTTTTAATTTAATTCAGTTACAAAAGCAACAGCTTATTTGTTACGTATTTATTTTAACCGTATTTTCTAACTTTTAAAGCTTTTTGGTAGTCTCCCTGCATCGTCATTTGCATTGGATAAAGCAAACAAAATCCGTACCATTTTCGATAAATTTTTATCCAAAACTGTTCCAAATCCATGTTTAAAAACATTAATTTCACAAATTAATTTCACAATACATGATGGATGAAAAAAAAATGAAAAATCGTATAGCAAAAACGGTATCTACATAAAATTCTCCGAAGAAACCAAGGGTCTAAAATTAAACCCTAATCCGCGCCTCTCGGCTTGAAAATTTTTTTTCTCTTCTTTCGCTAAAATTTTTTTTAAATATAGGCCCTCTATATAGAAATATTCTTTTTTTATTTTTTTTTTTGTCCAGATGCATATTCTGGACTTAAGAATTTAATTTCTTTAAATATCAAATCATTATTAACAAAAAATTTTTTAAGCATTAATTTCCTATATAATATGGGAAAAAAATCTACATTTTGGCGAATATAAAATATCAGTTCGATTTTCCCTACGCTCTTATTTAACCGTACATTAAAGTATTTTTCCCTACTTTTGGCAACACTGCTTCATAGTCTTATAAAAAATCTTGTACATCTTTTAATAAAATACAATAAAAAAAAAATATTTTCTTCTATCAAAAGAAAACAAAAAATCAATTTAAAAATCGCACAATAAAAAGTATGTTTGTAAATGACTAAGAGTGGGTTTATAATCTGAAAAACATTTTCTTATTGTTTGCGAAAAAACAAATTGAAAATTGTTCCAAAACAAATGTTGCAACAATTTTCTTTGACACCACTATTTTATTAAAAACACATGCAGCTTATCTGCCACACACGTTTATCACATAAGAAACACATTTAGAAAAACCAAAAAAAAAAAAAAAAAAAAAAATACGTGGTAAAAGTTGAGGTAAGAATGTGCAGTTTAACTGCAGTCTTTTTTGTCTAGGCTTACACGCTTCAATTTTTGCTTCTCATATTCTTTTCAATTCTCTTTTAAACTTGCCAATATGGCCACACGCAGCAATCGTTTTTTGAACTGTTATAAAAACTTCAAAATAATAACAATTTTATTCACAGCGCATCAAAGAGAAAGCGGAGAGATGACAATTTACATGCAGCCATCATTTTGCATATACCTACGAATAAAAACACAAAGCGTGCTGTCGAAACATGCATCTCCATATCAGAATGTACTTATAAAGTGGCTTCACTTCCACAAAAACAAAAACGACATATATTTTTTTCTTCGTGTTCTGATTTACATTTGTTATAAAGGCATTCTGACATTAACCGTCGTAATTTTAGCAACAAAATGCCTGTTGTTTTTTCTATTGCTGCATTGCGGTAGTAGTGAGGTCACTTTGTTAATAGATTTTGTTCCGTACCAACCCCTTATTTTCTTTCTTCACTCACTTCAAAACTCTAAAGATGAGCATGGAAATTGGAAGCGTGTAAACCTAGACTTTATAGTGCTGCTGTTTTGTGCAGCTAAATATATATTGTGCTATAACACAGTGTACATTTTTAGCTAAATAAATTAAATGTGTGTTAGTAGTGCCAAGAATATATATAAAAAAAAAATAATAATAATAATTCTCACACATGTTTATAACTTTAATACCATAAATAAAACTTGTAGGTGGAAGTTTTCAGTTGGAAAAATTGACAAAGAGCAAAAAAAAAAAAAAAAATTATGTTAGTGGAATTTAACTGAAACAAAAATTTTTATTTTTTTTGCACGGAACAGGCAGTTTTCCTTGTAGATAAACTACAAATTGTATACATTAGGCTGGCACATAATTATATGGAGTGATCTTTTCGCCGTGATTTATTTTACATATTCAAATTTCAATTTTAAAAGTACTTGCAAACACAATTCTGAAATTTTTTTTTATAATTCTATTAAAAATAGAATACTTAGATCATGATCTACAAATCCATTTCGTTTCTATACACAAACAAATTATTACAGAGTGCAACACTTTCAAGGTCATCACTTTTCCACTTTATTTTGATTTCGGTTTCTAATACCGAAACCAGCCAAAGCCCATTTGGGTTTTTTTGCCTTAGCACATTTTATGCGTTGCACTGTATGAATTTTATCGGGTGACTCAGCGCGTGGTTTAATTTATAATGTAAAATAAAACTAATAAATTTGAAAGTGAACTTAACATGTTTATTATCGGTTAAAAGAACAATTTATGGCATTAACTGTTTGAAAAGGATATCATGTAAATGTTGGCCATGACTACGCCTGAAGTGGTCCATTCGGAATATCCGATTTTGGGCGACTCGTTCATGCAACTGGTATCCCATGAATAACACCAGTAATGTTGGCTTTCAAAGCGTAAATGGTACTCCAAAGGTATGCAACGTAAATTAAGTTTTCATCAAAATTTTGAAATCCAGTACAATTAGATTGGTAGGAAAAGATTTATGAACTCAAATGCAGACAAAATTTTCAATTTGCATACTAAAGGTTGTTTTTAGTAGAGGTATAAAACTTTAAGTTGGCAGCACTCTTTAAACTGGCGACAATTTTGTCAGCTGCCAAGTGACTTATGTTTAGTTTCGTTTGGCATTTCAACATGAATAGACTGACACATGAACAAAAAGGCTCGGTGAATGGGCCTAAAACAAGATTGCCGTTGATCCCGATTTTCATAAACAAGTTTTGTTAAGTACTTAAGCTTACTCTTGTTTGAATAGATACGCCAATAAACAAGACTGCCGTATTTGGTGCGATGATAATCCTCAAGTGTATGTCGAGACATCGTTACATCCAGAAAAACTGGCTGTTTGTTGTGCTTTATGGGCTGGTGGAATCACTGGTCCGGACTTCTTTAAAAACGATGCTGGTCAGAGCGCTACAGTCATTGGTGGCCGCTATAGAACCAAGATTACTGACTTTTTCGTTCATCAATTGAACAACCATGATGTGCAGGAGCTGTGGTTTCAACAAGTCACACAGCCGGGCCACAATTGACTTACTGATGGAAACGTTTGGCATTGCCGATATATGCTCATAAATGTTGGAAAACGTTATCGAAAATTGGACCTCCAGATTAGTATACATCCGAGCCAGCCATGGTTAATTTCATGCCAATTTAAGAAATTCATCTTTGTTGTATTCCATTTCAAAATTCTATACCTTAATAATAAACACACTTTATTTAAAATAACACGTTTATTACATATATCTACGAAACCAAACATTTTAAATGCATTTTAAATGCCTGGTGTCCAAAAAGTTTACTATCAGTAGCATAGTTTCCGGAGCCGCCCTAATTAGTTTTTATAAAAACGGAAAGACATTCCGTTAAAATGTTTAAGGAGTTTTCATAAATGTGTTTGTGTGAAAAAAAAACTTGTTTCTATTTTAGTGCAATTCACATTCACTCTTTATTTTGTCATTCTTAATAATTTCATTCCTTTTTTTTCAAGGTATGAACCTGGTCGCCGTGAAGAAGGATACACTGTTTGCCGTTATAATCAGAATAAAGGATACGTAGTCTTCTCAGCAATGGGTTCATTCTTTATACCACTGGCTGTGATGCTTTACGTTTATTTAAAAATTGGTTACGTTTTGACATCCCGTCGTCAAAGGATTGTTCGTGATGCGGTAAGTTCCTGACTTTGTTGTCTTTGTTGTTGTTGTTTTCATAGTTATGGCGTTGGTGATAAATATTGGATAATAATGATGTTTTTGTTTCGTATTGTGTGGTGCAACTGATGGGTAATGGGTGTTTGTAAATTACGGTTCTTTATGGTGGCGATGTGTGAAAGCTGGTGATAAAATGCTGGTAGCAGAAAAAGACTCCAGTTATTTTTTTACAGTAACTTTTTTATTGAAGAGCTGCTTTATTTTGTACTGTGAAAAAATTCGTTAGTGATTTTATTAATTTAATAGTAAAGCATAAAAATGAATATTATTTTTTTTTTAGTTATTTTAAGGGGAAGCTCATAAAAAACTGAATGTAGGGGAAAGTATTTTATTACAACGTCGGATGATTAAATTAAATATTATTTATAGTTATTTATTGAATAACATAAACTTTAGTATTCTTATATTGCTACATGGCTTATACATTTTAAGGGGGAAAGTACCATTAACCTCAATTTAATAAAAGAGAAATACGATTTTAAGAAACAAGCTCTTATGCAAATGAAATTGTAATAGCAATAATAATAAAGTTAATCTTTTTAACGAAAAATTGTCCATGACATTTAACAAGAATATTGTTCATAAATTTGCTATTTTAGCGAAAATTTTGTAATCATAAATTCCTCGATTAAATATACTTGAACGAAAAACTGTCTATGACAATTTTATTTAATCAGAAACTTTTTAATGACATTTTTAATATAATCGAAAAGTTTTACGGCCAATTTTACCAAGTTGAGTTATAATTAACTATCAGCTCTATCTGTCAAAAACATATTGTTAACTGGAAGTTAAAGTAATAGTTAGTTTTAACTGATTTTGGTGAAATTGGACGTTAATAATGTATTTAATGGTGCCGAAAAATTTTTGATGAAACATTTATTCAGTCGAAATGTGTTTATGAAACATTTTTTTAGCCAAGATTAATTTTTTTTTGATGAAACATTTATGTTATGTAATCTAAAATACAAAATTAAAGATTTACAACTATTTATAAAGCTTTCATACTTTAATAGTCTTATTCCTTCAATATTTTCCAGGAATATTTTCTATGCACTAACAGAATTTATTTGTTTGTATATTTCTGTTGCGAGGCTTACTTTAGCTATCCTTTGGGTAGCAATGAAGTTAATTAAACAGAAAATGTATACAACTATTAGATACGAGCAGAATGTAATGCATTTCTCTTTCCCGCACGGCCTTTGTCCGCATTCTTTGTATCTTATAACAGGATAGTGCTTATTGTAAATTTTATGTATTTAACTTTATTATTTTAACAAATAGAATCTGGAAATTTTAGTTCTCACGTTGAGTATCATTTTTATTATAAATTTTCGTATTAATTCGAATGTGTATGCTAATAGCCAATTTACACTACAACGAAATCTAGTACTTTCGAGATTTCGAGCCAAATCTAGTTGTTTTTGTCTAGATTTCCCGTACAAAACAAAAACTACTCCGTGACTAGATTTTGACGAAATCTATTCGAAATCTAGTAGTACTTATTGATGCAACTATGTTTTTCCCCATATAGCACTAAAAACTACTTCCCTGCACAATAAAAAAAAATTACATTTTAACAAAAAACAAAACAAAAACAATAATAGCTGCTTGTTAAAATTGTTAAAAAATTAAAAAATTTCGTAAAATAGTAAAAAAAAAAATGCAAATGACAAATAATATTGATGGAATAAATGAAGTTGATTATAAAGAAAATTTAATGCAAATTTTTAAATGCCTTTTTCTTTATATGTAAGTATGTGTTACACAAAAAACTTTCAGTCGGCGGTTTTTGTTGTGAAAACCAAATCTCGCTAATGTCAAACAAGTATAATGTAAACGAACTAGATTTGGAGGAAGATTTCAAATGAAATCTACTAGATTTCAATGTAATGTAAATGCCTTATAAGTCAAATTACAATTTATAAAGCTTTCATACTTAAATAGTCTTATTCCTTCAATATTTTCCAGGAATATTTTCTATGCACTATCAGAATACACATTCGAATTAATACGAAAACTTATAATAATAACACTAGTTAGATAACGTTATTTTTTGTACTGAAAAGATAACGTTACGCCTGAAAGACGTGTGCAAGCTTATATCCTTTAAAGGGCATCACCGAAAATAATATTGATACATTTTTTTGTTAAAATTATTACTTTTATTAAATTTCTTTTAAAATAAAGTAATTTTAAGCAGAAAACAATAATAAAAATGAAATTCAAAACAAAAGTCTTAAGGACTTCAGTTCGGCTCTAAAAACTAAAATAGATCCTTTGGTTGTACTTTGCTTCGATAATAATATCTATACAAAAAAAAAAAAAAAAATTAACTCAAATAGCATTATATGCAAGACTTACAAACTAAATATTTGTGGTCGCCACATATAGGTGCATTGCATTTTAACCATACCATTTTGGACGTACGTCGAATTTTTGATGGAAAGAAACAACAGTATTTTCTCTTTTTGTTATTCAGGCTGTTCTCCACTGCTACTGCAATTATTGTTTACATCATCTGGTAAATCTTTTTTAATGTTACCGTGCAAAGTTTTCGAAAAAGTAGGAATATTTAGCCTTTTGTTTGGTGCATTGAACAATTTCTGAAATTATTTCGGTAGTAACAAAAATGCCGAAGCATGAAATTGGGTCTTACAGTTATTTACATTCCCAAATTAGTCCTCTTGTCGTTCGAACTATATTAATTGAAGAAATTCGGCCAGCGTTTTGACCCTTTGATGTAGTTCAGCAGTGCTTACTTTTATGTCTTATAGTGGGATAATATACCGTAATAATTGGCTATCTCGGCAGAAGTAGTAAAATTATCAGGTTCTTGAGGATTTTCCTTAGTCGGTGGTATATTCTCATCATCATCGAGGATGTCAACAAGCTTGTCTTATACATCACTTTGAACATTATCCTCCATTTATTTTTCTTCCGATTTGCTCACATTTTCCAGTGAATCTGAGTCGTCCAACACGCTTTTCAAGAGCAGCAACTTCTGCGTCGTGTAAGCCGCGCTAACAAGACATTTTTACAGCTAATTTAAATAACAGATACCTTAAAATTCAACCAAAGCAAAAAGTTATTTTTGCTACAAAAGTTACACTAAAGATAACGATACGTCTCTCAGACGTATGTTGTGTTTATTTGTGCTTATTTCTCAAAGAAAACATAACTTAACGCACAAAAAAAAGCCACCACCAACAAGCTGATGCTAACGACTGAGATAATTGAGCGCAAGAAAAAAAAATTTAAAAAGCGTACGTCTCGCAGACGTACCTTATCTAACTAGGGTTAAAAATGATGCCTAAATAAAAACCAAAATTCACAGATTCTGTTTAACAATTTATTTAATCGAACACTTTTTTTTAACGAAAATGTATCTAATCGAAAATAGTTTAGTAAAACATTTTTTAAATCCGAAACTTTTTCATTTAACTTTTATTTAATCAAAAACTTTTCGATGACAAAGTTACTGAGCTACCTTAACAAAGGCGGCAAGCGTCTTTTTAAACATAAAAATTCTATTTCAAGTACATTTTCAATAAGACAAATCGACATAGCGATTTGTAAAATAGGATTTTCCAGTCGGGCGGTGTCGAATTCGCGTTCTAAAGGTTTTTTTCGTATAAACTTTATGCAAATGAAAAGTTTTGACATACAAAAAAAGCTTGCCGCTCTTATTTAGGTAGCTCAGTTATTCAATCGAAATTTTATGCAATCGAGAATTTTCAATTAAAATTACATTTAATTATACTGAAATATTTTTTTAATTAGTTTTTTATTTAAATAAAAATTGATTGTTTTACGGTCTTATTTACAAAAAATTAATCAGCTTTAAAAAAGGTTTATGAAACGTGTTTTTAATGAAAATTTTATTAATGAGCCCTTTATGAACCTGTTTCATTATTTATGCATAATGGGGTTAATTTATTCAATCAAATGTTTTTTCTAAAAAAAAATTATTTTATCGGAAATTTTCTTTAATGAAAATGTTGATTAATTGACAATTTGTTGATGCAAAATCTATTTTATCAAAAATTTTTTGGTCAACATTTTTTAAATTCAAAATTTTACTTAAACAAAAATTATTTGATTAAACATTTACACAGTCGATATTTTTCCATATAAAAAAATGTTTTTTCTATTTAAAAAAATGTTTTTTCGAAGGGATTTCATATCAAATTTAATAACATAAAGTTTTTTTCGATTAAAATTTTTAATGAAAATAATCAATTTACAAAAGTTTGATGAGAATTTTTTTAATTTAAATGCAAAAAATTCAAAACCTAATAACGAAATCTTAGCCAGGAAATTTTTTTTATTAATTTTATTAGTCAAAACTTTTTCAGCAATATTTTGTTAAAAAATGCATTAAGTCACGAGAAGGAGGGGGCTTCGGCGTACACCTAAAAAAGCTCAACCTTAATTAATTACAGAGACTCCCAGATAATTGTTTTCTAGGTAGAAATACTTGCGATCAAGGAGGTTCAAGGCTGACTCAAGGTAGCTGCTATATTAACGCCTTCTGCTTGATTTTATGTACAATTATTGCCATACCGTCGTCATGGAATTTGATTCGCCCTTTCTGAGAACAAGAACAGCCCTTGATTACCCCTTATCATTAATTTAGAGGTCTGAGCGAATATAAGGGCAAATTAGGTCTTTAGGCTTGGCGCTTCATCACATGTTCCACTAGATTATGAACGTGTTGGAGTAGTTTTACTCTTCAGAAAACTCAAACTTCGGCGATTGGCTATTGATATTACTTACGATGGAAGGGCTGAGAACACTGATTACAAGGCAATTGTGGCCCCACATGGATGAGAGGAAGGGATGTACCAGTGACAAGATGACAAGAAGGGATGTACCAGTTTTGGTATCTGTTAAAGTGGGACATTGTCTTAAAGGTAGCCATACACAGCTTCTGGGAGACATACACTATTATTACTGCCGTAGCTTCGAAGATGAAAATAAAGAGGAAAACTAGGATTACCTCTTCTGTCACTGTCCTGCATGGATGTGACAGATCGAAATGGGATCCATCACTTTCAACGGATTATACGAATTACCTGGTATTTACTTGAAATGCATTTTGAGCTTCGTTCGAAGTTCGGGTTGCTTCTTCGATGGGAATTTTGCTTAGTGGAATTTCATGGTGGCATGACAGATGTTTGTGTCAAATGAGTATCGACTGTCATTTTTACTTAACTTAATCAATTAAATCAAGAATATTCTTTTTATAATTATTTGCTTGAAAAATTTTGAACGATTAGTTTTTATAACAAAAAAATTTATTTGTTAAAAACTTTTTTCATTGAAAAAATGTTTACTGAATGTTTTTCAAATTAATATCACTAAAAACTATTTTCTTCAGAAAAAATGTTTGCTTAAAATACAATTTTTAATTAAATGTTTGCCTTAACAATTCTTTACTATAACTGGTTTTTTATCAATTATTGAGATTTTTAACTAGTTCTTTTAAAGAATAATAATTATAATCCTAGTTATTCTAAAAACTTATTAAACTATAATTTGTTTACTACCAACAAAACAATTTTAAATTTTTTTAGTTAATTTGTCTTCAATATGTTCATTTATTTATTATCATCCCTATTTAATTTTTTTTCAGAACTCTGAACGCACAGCAGACCATGAAATCGATTGCGATAATTTCCTCTCCGAATCGGAACAATTTCAATGTGGCCCACACAAATTTCCTTCCTTTAAAACGCGCTGGACTGTCGACTGCAGTGCCAGTGCTGGCACCAGCAAAACCAACAGTTTAAAATGTAGTAAATGCAACAAAAACTACATCGATCAAAATAGTTTAAAGCATCAAGCATCATTTTATGAACTGGTGGAGATTCCACGACTTTCAGTACAATCATCAGTATTACCACCTGTGGCAACATGTACATCGATTAATTGCAGATACGGTGATGGAACATGTACACCAACAGCTACAACAACAACAAATGTAACATTTACCATAGGAGATGCTCTGGGTCAGAGGGGCTCTACCATGCCACTGCAACAGTTGCATTGTACGGACAGTCGTACATCCTTTTCGGAAACATGTTTGGCACAGGCCATGTCCCAAATTGGTAAATATGCCACAAACGGACAACAACAGCACTTGAATAATGTACAACAAGCAGGACATCATCCGCACAACCATCAACAGCCTCACCATCAACATCATCATCATCACCACCACCACCACCATCGTGTACCAATGCGGGTATCAACAACAAAACGTGATACAAAAACTGCTAAGACTTTAACTATGGTCATGGGTGGTTTCATTGCCTGCTGGCTGCCGTTTTTTGTCTATTACTTATTGATACCATTTCTACCGCCACCTGCTGTTTCTGAAGGCCTTATGTCATTTCTTACTTGGGTTGGTTGGGTGAATTGTGCCATCAATCCATTTATTTATGCATTTTATAATCCGGATTTTCGTACGGCTTTCTGGCGGTTGACATGTAAACGAATTTGCAAGCAAAAGTCACCAGCCAATCACATCACCATGTTTAGAGGATAAACAAGTTGCTGGCTTTAATGCAAATGCAAGCAAAGTTTTTGCCGATATCCAGGCCACTGTCGTGCTGGGGAAAAAAACCAAAAACAAAATGACATAGAAATAAGAAGTATATTTTATATAACAACCAAATCTATATACAGAATCTGATGTAAATAGAAAAAATTGGTTAATTTAAGTTGTTTTTATTACGTTTTCTTTGTCAAAAGAGAAACAAATTTAATTTAGGTTTTATGTCTAATGAAAAAGGAAAATAAAAATGTTATAAAATTGTTAATTCAAATAAGATGATGTAAACTTTAGTAACTTTTAATTATTACCGAAAAGTATGCTGTAGTATTTGATTTAACGTTGCAAGATTTTGTGTAAATTATTCAGATCCTTTTTGTAAGAATTTTATGTAACACTTTCTATTATATGTATATTTTTATAATTTTTCTTTTTTACGTAGAAACATTTTATTGAGTTAGAAAAAATAAAATTATTCATATTTAATTGTAGTTTTAATTAAGAAAACGAGTTTTCCTTAAATTAAATGTTTTAACAAAATGATGTGAAAATATAAAATTAAATTTTACAAATCATAAACGTTTGGGTAGTAAATAAAGCACAGTGGCATTAAAGGAGCAAGAATGCTATTTTCGGTTGTGCCGCAACAAAAAAAATATAATCGACCATGTTTTGGAAATCGAAATGATGTGAAATTGAAATCGTTGGATATTTTCCATTAATTTTTTTTCAAAATTGAACGCATGTTTTTCTGATTTGAAAAGAGGTAGTGGTAAAGGTAAGTAGACCTCAAAATATGAGGCATATAAAAATTAATATTTATATAAATTTTAAAAACAGGATAAATTTCCAATTTTATTCGATTGCAATATCACGTGATTTCGATTTTCAAAACATGGCCGAATGTCTCGGGAGTGGATTTTTTTGGAGATTCATGAAATATTGTTACACAGGCCTTATAAAATCTGTGATCTACACTTCTACTCATATGAAACTCGTGCTGTCGAAACTTTAAAATATTGTTTTAGGTCATATTGGGGTATAGATGTATTAAAATATTTTGGTGTAATGGGCTTTATTAGGTTTATTATGGTTAACTCATCACAAATTTTAATGGGGTAAAAAGTTTTTAATGCTTTTTATAAATACACAACCATTGTCGAAACAGCCGTACGGCCACACTCAATAAATGCCGAAAATCGAAAAATAGCTCAACGCAAACCGATGTCAGAGTATTTAACGGCATCGTAAAATCCGTCGCGAAATGAGCAGTATGCCATAATTTGTAAATCGGTTCCTCAAACGCATACAGAGTATATCCTGGCAAAACAAGATTTAAAATAAAGTTCTATGGAACCAAAGTGATGCAATGCCTTTAGATGTTACAGTTCTTTCCACCCAATTTTGTTGGTTGCGACATACATTGCGAAAGCCCGCAGACGACTTGGCTAGACAAGCAGTTGAACTCACCTCCTAGGGTGCCAATAGACAAGGAAGGCCTGCCAACACGTGAAGACGCCGGACTGAGAGCCAACAGCAAGAACATGGATTATCCTGTAACGATATGAAGTAAATGGCGATTGATAAAAATAATGGAAAACATATGTTTCACCAGGAACTAAAGGACTGCAAATACTACCATTACGGAACGGGGATTATGCCTTTGTGCTGATGTGTGTAACTCATATAAATTTTGGTTAAATACTCTTCTAGCATACCACATCTCTAAAATAATTTAAAGACTTAAAGATCTCATATAGATGTACGCAGTTAATCAGCCACAATTAGACCAAATTTAGGCCCCTATTATGAGTTACATTCGATAAACGATTTTCGCTGGCTATCGAACATCGACTATCGAATGTTAATTTGGTATTATGAGTTGGCAGCACTGAATTTCGTTGTGCATCGAATTTTTCAACGAAATCGAATTTGCTTTCGACGGTGTAAATAATTTTAAAAAAAAATTGTTGAGAAAGTAAGTTTTTGTCAATTTATTACTGCCTATTTCACTAAATGCGAACGAACGCTTTCGTTCGCACAAATACATGTAAAACAAAAACAAATTTTTGAGAATTTGTTTTTGTTTTACATGTATTTGTGCGAACGAAAGCGTTCGTTATATACTTTTGCTACACTTTATTTCAATAGCATTCTGTAGTAAAATGGGAAGTTGAAATCAAGTGGAATATTATAGTTTTAATACAGTCTAATTTAAGCCTTGGAATACAGTCCAATTCAATCCTTGAATTGTAGTCCAACTCAAGCCTTGATATACTGCTAAATTTAAGTCTTGAGTTACAGTTGAACTAAAGCTTGAGCTACAATTAAAAACAAGTTGAACTTTGGTTGGATTCAAACTTTGATATACAACGATTTTCAAGTAGAAATAAAACCACAATTTAAGCTTTATTTTTCTAGTAAATTATTGATATATTTTCCAAAAAAAAAAAAAAAAAAAAATAATAAAGAACAAATTTTTTTAAGAATTAATAATTTAAAGTGTCGAAAAAACAAGCTACGTTCATTAATTAATGCTTAAAATAAAAAATTATATTATGGGTAACTTTTTTTGACGAAACAATTATTTACCTGCTGAAAGTATAATATATTGGTTTTTTCAAGTTCTATTTCACTGTGATCATCAAACTTTGGAATATATGCAACATAAACATTTTTAGATAAACCATATATTTACATATGTATGTATGTAAAATTTTAATTAAAAATAATGTACAACTATTTCGAATCTTACATTTAATGGCTAACATGATTAAAAAAACTTTATTCCAGTTTTTTCCTTAGAACATTGCCAACAAAATTCTTTATCGACTTCATCATTGATTAACAAGCGCCAACAATTTTTAATAGACGGATTGTCCAGTTACTCTTTCTTTAAGTTTTTTTACCTTAAAAATTAAGAGTACAAAAGTGTTCATACACTGCAACGAACATTAAAAATTTTCAATAACAAGTGTATAAAGTTATCTTCAGACTCTTGATTTTTGTTTCCAAAATTTAAAATAGAACCCTTCGTTTGAAATGGGATTTTGAGTAGAATTCTTTTGCAATAATTTCCTCTAATGTTCTCTGTATAAGTCTATTGTTGGTTTCCAATTTTTCTTTGAGCTCCATAATATCTAAAATAAGATATTTATGTAAAATTAAATAGTAAATTTTAGCAGTAACAATTTTCACCCAACGATTAAAAGTTCCGTTTAACTTTAATCGTAGAATGTGAAAAGGGTCGTATACTAATTTTTAATACTTGCCTTTCTTTGTCGCAAGATCTACAATTTAATTTCATCAGTTCGTGTAAATTGAGTATTTAAATCCATCTATGTTAAATGAAACAGCTTATCTTTTAATTCTAAATTTTTCTGGAAATTCTTTCGTCGTGATTCTATTAGATTACAGGATTGGTATGTATTCTTACATTCGCTGTTGCGGAAAGTTATAACTATTTTGTTTAAGGAAAATGTTATTTTTTTTAAGATATTACAAAAAAGTTAAATATTTAATTAATTCATTTATTAATGAAGTGCTAAACTCCCAATTTCAGTGTTTTAATCAGAAATAAAGATTGGGAGTTTAGTGCGTCATTAATAAATTAATTAATTTATAATAAATTTTTCATTCCCGAAAATAACTTTTGAGTTAAATAATTATTTGACAACAGAAATAATTTTATGACGTATTTATGGATGTGGTTTTTTAATTCTAAAATATTTTGAGACTTGAGCTCAAGTTTATTTCCAGTTAAATTTAAAGAATTTAAAATTTATTTTTGAGTGCTTATTGGGTAATAATAATAAACGCATAAATAAAACAGTTTCAACTACATGAAACCTTTCATAACGAACACTGTCGATAACCGCACACATCCCCTAATCGGACAAGTTTTGTAGATCCAACATGTTCATTAGCTTTGCCATACATACTAAATGCATTTCTATAACAAAAATGTTTGTCCCAAATATCTCTCATAAAAGAACAGCACCATTGGAGCACAGCAACAAGAGTTGTTTTTGTATTAACTTGTATTAATATCAATGACCCTGTTAACGCAACTGCACATATTTGTTGCACTCCAACACATAAAAAACATTGAATATCGTTTAGAAACTTGTAGTGTACCTCATAAGTTGCCATACCCTTAAAATACTCTGATATCTATACATACCAACCTAAATAGAGAAGGGTAATTGTGCAAGATCAAGTAACTGCATTTACCAATTGACACACATCGATTGGAATGCAAGTTAATTGGGGTATGAATACGATAAGCATCAAGTCTACTCAATTAGAATTATAAATTGAGTGACAAATAGGAATGAGTGTAATCACTAGCATTCCTATTGGTCTGAATTATCGTAAACAGAGTAATTATTGATATCTCAATAAGACCGACAGAGACAAAATGAACTATGTAAATAAGTAGAATAAGTAAGAAGGGTTAACTATAAGTCTTAAACCTAGTATATAAGACAATGCAAATCTCAATGAAACCAGACTTAAATTATCAATCTATATCGGCAATAACTTGCCCTGCATTTTTAATTACAAGCTCTACTATCTTTCGGCAGTTCCTTTGAACGCCTATCCAAGCAGCTGAAACCCTGACAGCTAGTTAATCTAACCAAGTGCTATAGGGGATGAAAATCCTATACACAAGGACATACTTTGCACTAGTAACACCACTTCTAACACCACAAACTCAACCGTTCAAATTGAATAAATATAAGTTGAAGCAGTCTACTCTAAATATATTTTTTCAATCAGCACCGACTAGTCTACCATTGTTTTAATGAAATGTAGTTTTATTAAATAAAATATTTAAATTAAAAAAATGTGTACCTCCCTCATAAGCGGACACCTCTAATAACCGGAAAAAAATACCGCGACGTTGTGTCCGGGTATAGGAGGTTTTACTGTAATTTAAACTATCTAGCTCATTCCACCACACTGTTTCATTAAAACATGTTAAGAATATAAGTTTTGCTAATGGATATTGGTCAAAGTTTCGTTTTATAGCTCTTTTTACACTGCGCATCGATTATGATGGATTTAAATACAGAACTGCGAAGAGAAACTTTAAATATATGGCCTTCAAAATAACTCCTTTTATTATTCTTATCAGCATATTTTTATACTAATGTACTCCTGTCTATAACATATCAAACAATCAACATGATCGGGGAACTATTTTTTTTTTTTTTACTTTTGGCCACCTAAAAGTACAAAACGACTCGGCACAGCCGAACAGAACACTTTCACTTTTTTAACATGTTTACTTTAAAGTCCCTTATATGAATATTTCTGAGTTTTAAATTTTCCCGATATAACAACCTTCTGATTTTTAAAATTTTTCTATAATTAATAACCTGATAATTTAATTTCAACATATCAAAGTTTGGGTAACAATATTTCAACTCTCTTTAACTACTGTATCCACAAGATATTTGCTTAAGTCCATTGAAAATATGTCACTGTATAAGCAAATATCTGCAGCCTGTCAATAGCTGTATACTCCGGCCTGTCCCCTATTGTTTTCAGCCATCAATATAACTAAATTTAAAGCACTTTAACTTGGGGTACACAGAACAGAAAACAGTACACAGAAAAAATTATTAAATTTCTCCAATCACCAAATTTGTTCTAAATTCATAATATCAAGCAAACAAGTTGTTGATTTTGCACCTATTACCAAAATGATTATATTGATAACTAAAAATTTTAAAATTTTGAAAAAATATTTTCAATAAATGATATTTTTAGTTTTAATTAAAAAAGTGATCAAAAAACTTTGCCATTTTAAAGAATGTGTTATAGCCTATTTCTAATGTGCGAAAGAATTCTTTCGTTCGAATAAAAACATTGAAAACAAAAACAAATTCTAAAAATTTGTTTTTGTTTTCAATGTAGTTATACGAAAGAAAGAATTCTTTCGCACATTAGAAATAGGCTATTAATTTATTTAAATAAATATTGATAATTCCCAACAACAATTCTACATGTTTAAATTATTTTATTTTAAACGAAAAAAGTCAATTAAGATTTTTTGTTATTTAATTAAAATTTTAATTGAAAATTTATTTAAAAACAACTAAAATGTTAATTAAATCAAAATTAAGTTCTTAATTTTCTTTTAACTAATAAAATAATTGATTCAATTATCACATTAATTAAATTTAAAAACTTTTTAAACCATTTTTTTAATTGATAAAACAATTTTTTCTGTGTAGACACAGACATGGTCTGACTTTTGAGCTTTTGCATAGTAAGTCGACATTTTTTGCTTCATAGAAGGTAACAAATCTTACACGAAATAAAAGCAAATTATGTGAAGAAATATTGGATAAGAAAATTACAAAAAAATATAAAGGTATAGAAAGAAAATTAAAGTAGTTTTAAAGTGTGATAGCATGTTAGTAGTTATGTATGTAAGTATTTCCAGCAAAAAAACCTCCTTCACACTTTCAACAATTATCCTGTACTAAAAATAATAAAACGTATGTGGTATTTGCATGTTAATTTTGTCCAATATAGACAGTTCGCAATAATACATTTTTTTAGTTCTGTTTAATTTTTTTATATTCAATGTATTTAATGTACGTTTCCAAATGATTTTTACATTAATTTATTTTATCCTTTACAATCGTTTGAATAATTTGTATTGACTAATCTGTAATAAAAAATAAAATGCATCTGGTATTTTTGGGTCAATTCTGCCCAATGTAGAAAGTTCATCATATATTTGTTCATTTTGTTTATTTTTTTACATTCAATGCATTAAATGCAAGTCTCGAAATGTTTTGTACATCAATTTATTTTATACTGTACATTTGTTTGATTTTTTTGTGTTGACTTATAGTGCTGGGCAATTTTGATCCATGTTTCAGAAATGCGTAACTTTTTTGGTACAGCCATTACGAAAAAGCCTTGAAATCAAATATTTTTTATATATATACTATTCAATAGGAAAATATGTAATTGAACATAAATTAAAAAAATTATTATTGAATAGTTTGGAAAATAATAAGCAAAAAAGCAATTTTGAACCATGAAAACCGGATAAGGATTAAATTGGTGAATCCCACCGATTTTTGCTTTTCGGAACCCTTGGAAAACTAATTTTTTTTCATTGACCTCTTAAAATAATTTTATTAAAAACGATATTGAGTACTTTTTTGGTAAAATAATCTTAACCACAACTTTCCGTCAATGTGCTATGATCTCTAAAAGACTTGACCATAAGAAAATTTCTATATTTCTTAAACTTTTTAAAAGTTTAATGAACTATTTTTTAGTATTCTCGCCCGCGGATACCTCATAAATCTTTAATGGACGCCAAGGAGTACCTGTTCCTCCATTTTAAAACCCTTGCTTCCAATCACGTTCAGTCTCTTACACAAAAATCAAGACAAAAGAAAAATAAATACGGAAAATGCAATGAATTGCATTGAAATATTTAATTTTTTTCGTGTTTCCTTGTAAAACGTTTTACTATTTATTTTTAATGACTTCCTTTCCTTTTCACTTTTTTATACAAAATGTATTTACTGCGCAATTATTATGTTCAGGTTTCTCTTCTTTCTTTAATTTGACAAATTATGTTCTCTATAGACGTTTAAACAATTTCCGCTTCAAGTAGTGCAACAATAATATTTCGTGATATCTGAAATTGTCATAAAAACCCACGAGATTTAAAGGAACCGACTAAAGAAAGGAAACGGAAAGAGGAAAAGTATGCAATTGGTATTGAATTGACTTGTGTTAATGTGTGTGTAAAACACATGCACGTTTTACTCTTGATGAAATACATTGCCAATTAATTATTGTTCAATGGTTGGGATCAATATTTAAGTTTTATTTAGCAGTCATTGAAAGGGATAGGTGAAGGGTTATTTAAAAAAAATACATTTAACACGAATAAAAAAACATTTTTATACGCACCACCAAAATGAGGGTGATAAATAAACTTTGTCATTTCGTTTTAAACACATCGCAATTTTCATCGGAGACACTTAAAAGTACGAGGGCGGGTTAATAAGCCCATAACTTTTTGGATTTTCGGCCTTTTAATTGAAAGCCAAGCACTGCTCTTGTCAAAGGTCATATGTTAGTTGATTTAATGAGAAAAGGGGAAAAGTAAATTTCGATTGCCCATTAAGCATTTCATGGGAAAAAAACCCATGAATTAGGCTACGAATTGCTGTCCATTTTCCCTATTCGCCGCACTTAGGCCCGAAATACTATGTTTTGTTTTTCTAACCAAAAGAAACGGCTCGGCAGAAAGAGATTTGACTCCAAAGTTGCAAGAATTTCACAAGCAAATACGTTCTTTGATGATCTGACAAATCTTTTTTTTTTGGAATTGATAACAAAGAGAAAGCTGTACCCAAGTTCTGTAACTTTGATGCAGACTTCTTGCATCGAAAAGATTTGAATCAAAATTTACAATCGTTTCTCGAAAAGTGAGAAAACAATGTTAATGTAGCTCATGTGGAAAACTATCAGAAGAGATTACGCCGTTACGCTATAGATGTCAGAATATTCCACACGAAATCGATGTGAAATTGCAGACGTTAACAACGCCAATCACACAAATCGTTGACGGCGGCCAAAATTTAATCTTATTACAAAATTTGAAACTGTGGCGGCGAAACACAACCGCCAAATAATACAAAGTGGACTCTAAAGTTTGTTGTTAACAAAAGGGCTTTAAAAACATATATTTTTCAAAAATGTAAAAAGCATAATAATTAAGTAATGAAAAAATCAGCCAAGAACAAAATACTTACCTCTTCCGTGTTATTATTCATAACAGTGGCTAAAAAAAAAAATTAGTTTTCCAAGGGTTCCGAAAAGCAAAAATCGGTGGGACTCACTTATTTATTTTTTTATCCTGTTTTCATGGGTTAAAATTGCACAAAAAGGTTTTTTGCTTATTATTTTCCAAACTAGTCAATAATAATTTTTTAATTTATGTTCAATTACATATTTTCCTATTGAATAGTATATATATAAAAAATATTTGATTTCAAGGCTTTTTCATAATGGCTGTACCAAAAAAGTTACGCATTTCTGAAACATGGATCAAAATTGCCCAGCACTATAAGTCAACACAAAAAAATCAAACAAATGTACAGTATAAAATAAATTTATGTACAAATCATTTCTAGACTTGCATATAATGCATTGAATGCAAAAGAAAATGTACAAATATATGATGAACTTTCTACATTGGGCAGAATTTACCCAAAAATACCAGATGCGTTTTATTTTTTATTACAGGTTAGTCAATACAAATTATTTCAAGATACATATTTTTTAGCGTTGAAATTTTTTCTCACTCCGTTTTTATTAGTGAGTTTATTTGACAGTTCAAAATTTACACTTTTTCTGTAAATTGACGAGTAGTTTTCTTACGCGACCGCTATTACTCGCCAAAAATGTTACAAATACAGTTCAGTGAGAAAAACAGTTGCTTGTTTCAATTTAAGGCATTTTTGTTTAATTTTTCACGTTTCAATAGAAAAGTTTCTCGACGGCGGAGTAACAGAACATGGGGAAAAAAATTGTGACGATTCAGTGTACTACGAGTATTTCATTTAGTCCCCGTAAAAACAAGGCTAAGTATGTTATTTAGGCAAAAATTTAATTATATCAATAATTTGTTTTGTGGTTATTTTATTGAACTGTTAATGGTTTTTAATCCAAATTTAGATATTTTTAATTAGGCTTAAGTTCATTGAATTTAATTTTCATTAAATTATTTTTATGAAGACAGGAATTTAACAACATGAAAGTAATTAAAATTTTTATTGATAATTTTTCATTCTTGACTGCGCTGAGATTTGAACCCAGGCGTTCACGGACAGGTTGCCCAGACTAGTTTCGATTGTAACCACACAATCTCTTCAGTGGGGTTTCTCGCTCGGCTATTGCAGCCGGATGACGTCAATAGTTATGAACTCAAAATTCAATGAACTTAAGCCTAATTAAAAATATCTAAAATTAAATTATATCGACAAAAATCTTTAAAGCAAATTTTTAAATAAGACACACTTTTTTCAAAACATGTCTCCGTTCTTTGACTTATGCCCGTAATATCTACAAAAAGGTATCTGTTCTCGTCTTCATACCTAAGAGTTATCTTTACCTATTTCAACGTAAATGTGGCCTACGTGTTTTCAACTTAAGTTTTCTTTTAAAATTGGCAGCATTTAACCCATAGAATTCTATAAACATCTAGTTTTCTATTTGTAGAATTAACGGGCATTAAACCTTTTCGAAAAAACCAAATTATATTAACATTTAATCAAAAATAACAAAATAATTCCTTTTTAAAATGCCAGACTAGTGCTTAATAGAGATTAAAATATGACAAGGATATTTTTGTTTTGTTTTAGTTAAATTTCATTACTTTAATATATAAATTAAAATCATTATTTAATATTTATTCAACCCCTTATTTTTTATTATTTAAAGTTAATTTAAGCCATGTGCATAACATTATGAGTGACCTTGTGGTTAATATTTAGAAATCATTTGAGCTATTCCAAGTCTATTTCTATTTATTCGAATTAAACAAATCATTTATTATTTTGTTGAACATGAAGTCGAATTGACAGCAAAAAAGGGTACTTATTGAAAGAGATTTTACCTTTTTTTTCAAAAATATTTTATTATTTTATTTAAATTTTATAATAAAATGTTTGTAGGCCAAGGATGCGGAAGGGTATATGTGTGTGTGGGGAAGATTTCACAGCTCAGCAGCAATTTTCCACATCAAACAAGTAAGAGCGACCATAGGATACCCTACAACACTGTTCTAAAAACATATTTTTGAGAGTGTACCATATTTGGGACACATGGGCAATCATGAACCCGCCAGAACATAATTATATTATGAGCTTGAGATTCAAATAAAAGTCGTTATCTATATATAATTTGTTTGCCTTTTACTGATTTTGGGAACTACCAGCACAACATTTTGTCAAGACATAATAGCTATAATAAAAGTTTTAGTAGCCAATTTGTATGTCAATACCAACATTTACATTTAACTTATTCGTCTATATACGGTGTGTCCGCCGGGAACGTACACTACTTTCTTTTGCCGCCATTTTGGTAAACATGAGTCTTGACAGTTCATATTTGGCAGTCGTGAAGTAGACACGCGGCAACGTGTTTTAATCGTTAAAACATTTTTCAAAATCAATCATCGATTTCTGTGACGATGAGAAAGTAACGTGCAATTTTTGGGAGAAACAACGAGGCAACAAAACGCACTATTTGTCGTGTAGTGAATGATTTCGAAGAAAGAGGGTCTGTAGGTGATAGGCCCAAGCATGGACCACAACGTACTGCAAGATCGGTGTGCAATTTGGTCAGGAGGAATCATTGGACCTTACTTCTTTAAAAATGAAAATTGCGTAACGGTAATTAATGAAATGAAATTAATGAAATGTGTGAGAATGTAATGAAAAATGTGCTCAACAAAGAAACAAATAAAAATTTATTTCAATTAAAATATTTGTGATATTAATTAAAAAACTAAATAAATTTGCACCAGTAAACAAATTAATAGTATCAATTAAACGTTTAATTCACTTGATTACACGTTTATTTAACTGGAGTAATCATTTAATACACTTGATTACATTTTTAATTAAAACTGATTTTATTTTTGATTAATGCTTTAATTCGTGATCAATTTTGGAGAATTTTTTTGGTGAAAAGGGCTCGCATTTGTGAAGTTAACAAAGGCGGACATTTATCTGATATTGTATTCCATACACAATTGCCGACATTATACATATATATGGAAACTTTTTTACACAAAGTATGGGAGCGTAAATGACTACCGTTTTAAGCTTCGCAATAATGGGCTCGCTTAAGAGCATTTTCCATAACATCTTTAAAAATTTGTTTTCCCGCTCCTTCAAAAAATCAAAAAATAAAAAAATTAGCTGGCCATTTAATTTCCGAATTTCTGGAAACTATTTGATCGCCAAAAATTTAAAATCCAAATTCCAAAAACCTTAAACGATAAAGTCTATAAGGCTACAAAGGATTTTTTTGAGAGAAGTATTTGTATTAGAGCTATGATCAAATATGGACCGATTCCAATTCAATTGTAATTTGACTTAGATTGCAGTCAAATAAGTTTGGACCAAATTTAATTTAAATACCAGTATAATAAGATGGTTTACGGGCATAAAAACTCTATTCCGGAAATAAGCTTGTATGGGTGTTATATGAAATTATGGACCGATTTTGACCATTTTCAATGGGCTTGGTGCAAATAGAACCAATATTCCAATTTTCATCAAACTTTTTCCGAAACTACGACCTGAGCACAAGGTTTACATGTACAGCCGTACGGACGGGCATCGCTAGATCGAAGCAGAAAGTAATTCTGAGTCGATCGGTATACTTTTAGGTTGGTCGAGGTCCCATATTTTAAGGTGTTGCAATCATCAGCATAAACGGATAATATCCTATACGCTATTGCAATTTATTGATTTTACGACAAATATTGGGCGCATTGTGCCATTACAAAATTGTTCCAATCAATTATATTTGAACTTAAGGGTTTTATTCTATTCCATTAAAATTTACTGGATGTGAGTTTATTTCTTTTTCAAGACTGCGGTTCCAGCTTCCACATCGCGGTCTGCCTCTTCATCGCTTTCCTTGGGGATTCCAAACAAAGACTTCTCTGCATATATCATTGGATGCTTTGCGTAGAGCACGACCTTTCCATCTCCATTTCCTTTCACGAATTTGATTGGCAATTGATTTCCATTTGCTTCTTTGGTATAACTCCACACTCGACACTGTGTAGCCACTATATGTGGAGCATCTAAATCAGGGATCTGTCGACAAAGGTTTACAGGTTGGTTTTTGATTTTAGTAGATGTGAGCCAAGTTTCGCATCCATATAACAACACAGAGAGGATGTTGGTTTTAAAGAGTCGTATTTTTTTGGCGCTTATTTTATAAGATTGCCAAATCTAGTCTAGGAAAAGCGGTCTTAAAATTCCTTATTATGAGAGGTATATCAACACGCGTGCCTGCGTCTGGTGTAATTTGGTTGCGTATTGCGGTGTGCGTAAAAAAAAATGGATAGACACATTAATCAAAACAACATTTGCAGTCACTCTGCATACTTAGTTTCCGTCTGATCACATCATATATCCTTTAACAAGGACCTTAAAGTTTAAAAATTGTTAAACGCTGATTAGTCAGTTTTAGTCTGTTCACATCTGATGTCCTTTCAAATGGGCTATAAAGCTTAATAATTAAAAGACATATTAAACAAGGAAACATAGAAATCCACTCTAAATACTTAGTTTTCCATGATCACATTAGATGTCTTTAGAAAACACATTAAACAAATTCTAAAAATATATAATATATTGGATCTTAAATGATAGATAACAATCCCAAAAATTAAAAAAAAAAATGCCGACAAAGGTAAAATAAAAACCTTTAAAGAGTTAAAAAAATCCAGGAAAATATTTTTGACTGGCATGTATTTTTTTAATTAAATATTCGGATTTTGAACACAACATTTATAAGCTGCAATTAAAATGTCAGACTTGTAAAATTGATTCATATTCGTTTTAAAACATCTTGATAAAGAATTTAAGTCGAAATCGACATAAATATAAAAAAAAATTGCAAATTAATTTTCAAAACTTGAAAGTTCTATTATAAAAGCTGGTTTTGGGAATACAATTATTTATTAAAATATTTTATTTGTTGTTCATAATTCCCAATTTTTATTCTTGATAAAACAACTGAAAATTTATTGTTGGGGGATAATAGAAACAGCTTATTGCTCAACAATATATTTTCAGTTGTGTTATCAAGAATAAAAATAGGAAATTAAGCACAACAAGTATAATCTTTTAATACTTTGAAGGTTTTTTAAAATGATAACTGAGGTGATGAGCAACTGTAGTGACTGTTCATTGGCCTGCTACGCGTATGATTGATGTTAATTATATTGCTATAAATTGATAATTTACAATAATTGAACAAGACATACTTTGATACAAATATCATCATATATCGCACTTGTTCAACAATAGTGTATTAACTTAAAATTTTTAATCTTACACTTTTTGGCAAAAAATCGACACATAATATTTATGTATATCTAACCGTTGCACAGTGGGTTCGATGGTACCGAAAGTGGTGATTGATTCAAAGAAGCCGTAGTTTTGAAATATTATATTTTTTTATTGATGAGTTATTATAAGCACATAAAAATACAGCATTTTAGAAAAAAAGTAAAAAAATAATTTTTTTTTAACCCCGTAAGCGCATTATTGTTTTTTGGAAAACAAGACCTTAGTTCACAATTTAGACTGTAACTTTGGATTGTAAAGCGATATAATAATGAATAAATTGGAGATTAAAGCATACAATCAGGTTTGTTCTAGAATCCGAATCCACTCGAAAGTGGATTACTTCAGCATTTTTGGTGTTCTGCATTTCACATCTGCATGTTTTTATTCGTTTTCAATTAGGGCAGTTAGGGGTTGGTGAAAGTAAAAGGAATCGACTTTTATTCTTATATGTGATAACATTTTTAACAAAAACAAAATTTAGGTTTTTAGTTTGAAATGTTTTTTATTCAATTTAATAAAGAAAAAAATTGTATATTCCTTTACACAACTATTAATAAAAATAAAATTTTTAACATAAAAGTGAGCTTATGTAAAAAAAAACAAACATGGAGTCAAGCATTATTTTTTTAACAATTTTGTTTATGTCTAAGCGTTGCGGCTAATTGAAGGATTTCTGGAACAGAACTTCTACCCAAAGATGGTGTAATCACCTCTAGAATCATTGAAAAGGCGTCTTTGTTTAAGCGAAAATGGCCTATAAATCTAAAAAAAAAATTTTTTTGAATTGTTAAAAACTAGAATAAGAATACTACTTACGCTTCATCCGGAATGGTGATACGGTTAGACGCATCTCTCAAGCGCTTTCTTTGAACTTTTTGAACATTATTTTCTAGTCTCCGCAATTGTATATACGATAAAACAAAAGCTCCAGGCATTTTTATGACAAAAATTTTTTTTTTAGGAATAATTTTTTGTACAATAAAAAAAAAATTTATTTTTTTTTTGAACAGCTGACAAAAAGCTGTTTTTTTTTTTGTTTTTGACATTTAGATTTTTTTTCGAACACAAACTTCGAATACACAAAAACAGGCGGATTTTAGAACACCAATTTATGAATAATGCGGATTCAAAAAAATTTGCGTTTTCAAAAGGAGCCGAAACCTATAACAGAATCGTTTATGTGCTATTAAAAAATGTAAACAATAATTTTATTATATGTATTTACATTAGTATAAATTTTATTTATATTCCAATTTTTGTTTTTCACAAAATTTTATAAATGTACAAATTATTTCATAAAAGTCACAAAAGAGAATATTATAATTTTTTAGTAATGAATAATATTAAATGCATTAAAACACAACTTTAAAAAAATGGGAAAAAAAATTTTTAACCCGTTAGCCGTTTTTTTATTTTTCGGAAAAACATGATCCACAATTTTCTCTGTAACTTTGAAATCAAAAACTGTTGGAATTGGCAATTTGTTTTTATTTTGATTTCTTGCGAAAACAATAAAAGCAATTTGTTTTTGTTTTTAATATATTTTTTTTTCTTTACCCACTTACAACTACAATTAATGTTCGGAGAATTCCAAATAATTGGAGTGGGGAATGTAAGAAAAGATAAACACAATGTTTTATTGTTGGAATTTTGTTTAAGCTTTGATATTGTTGCAAATAAGACTTTTTGAGTGTATGTAGGTAATTCTCATTCCCTCTGTAGTCTTGTTTGCTGATAGCTTTTGCTTTTCTTAAATTATTTAGGAGAACGTTTCCTGATGATCTGGCTTAAGCAACCAGTGAAATGCGCATAGGAACAGCTTATCCTGCAACAATAAATTTCAGTATTTTTTTTATTAATTATTAAAAAAAGGGAATTAAGCACAACAAACGAAATCTTTTAATAAATAATTGTATTCCCAAAAACAGCTTTGATTGTCAAAATAAGTGTAAAAAAATAAGTTAATAATATGTATTCCAATCAGTATAAATTTTGTATCCAGTTTTTGCTTTCACTAAATTGAGTAAATATAAAAATTAGTCTGAAAAAATAAAAAATTTTAAACTTTTTGGGAAATCTTTGTTTTTGAGAGTTTTTACACAAAAATGAAAATAAAAAACGGGCCGGGCATTGCACAGTGTAAGATTTTGCTAATCTAGTTGGACAAAAGTCGTTTTTTTTGAGTTTAAATTTGAGTAAATATATTTATCAGTTGTTATAAAATAAGAAAATGCAAAAACTTTGCCTAATTTGTCAACAATAACAATATAACGTTACTTTAAACTTTAATATGTTTGAGTGAATTAAAAACAACAAAAACACTTAAATGAAATTGCTCATTTTTAAAAACGTGTAACTTTTTATTGGAATGGAATCTTTTAACGATTCTTTTTTTTGTTTTGAAGCTCAACTTATTCGCTGTTAATATCATGAGAATTTCTTTTTGGAACTGGAAAATTATTTTAGTGCTCTTTCATTTAAACAATTACTCTTTTCGTTAAGTTAAGAAAAAAAACTAAATTTTATAATCGATAATACCACATACCACGAAATTTTTTATATTTAGCTTAAAACACCCAAAAATTAAAGGCTAGACCGTTCCGTAAACCATATTTGTGGAAGTACTGAAGCACTACATTTATTGCTATCTCCAGAAATACCAGAAGAAAACCATTAATTTTAACATTTTATTCTTACTTTAATTTATATGGAAATATGAAATATATTCTTATTTTTAAATTAATGAAGAAAAATTAAACACTTATTATTACTTCTACATCTTCATTATTAATGTTAAACATTATCATGCATACTCGCCCCTTCTTTACTTTTTCATTATCCAACGCGAATAATATAAGATATACATTTTTGCAGTTACATGGGAGGTGGGCGTGGCAGTGATCCAATTTCACCCGTTTTTTGGACAATGGTACATAGTAAAATTCATAAGTCTAGTTTAATTTTTTTCCAAGATATTTAATTTTGTCTCCCTAGAATGGCTAAATTTTACACTGTGCATTGTCTGGACTTTTTTTTTTAAATATAAGCTGATATCATATACTTCTCCTTAATCCAATAAACTGTGGCCCATTTCCATTTATCCCAATTTTAGACCTTTTTTAAAAAAAATTATTAAAAATACCTGATGTTGAAGGTTCCATTATAAAAGATTTACGTTTAATAGATTTAACACTAATAATAATAAAATAGTAAAAATAGTAAACATTTCCAATTTTTTCACTATTTCTTAAAACAGCAATAATTTGCTAACTTTGACCGCTCACTGAGAAGAAACTTAGTTGATTGACTTTTACAGCTTGTGATGCAGAATTTTATGTACTTTTACCCTTTACCAAAATTTATTATAAAAATTGATACCATTTGAACCATTTGAATGTGCGTTGTAAAAATATCGTGTTATTTTAGTAATATTTTTTCTTGGTATTGAAACGGTTGGTTTAAAAACTCTTTTCCATATGCCGTTAATGTAAAATTAAACATTGTTTTGCTTCTACCGAAAATTTTTATATATTGAGTTAATACAGTATTGTTGAACAAGTGCGATATAGTCTAAGAATATCGCTTCTTCTTCTAAGAAAATTCATTCACATTGCTCTGAAAATTGGGGTAAAGTGTTTCACAAAATAAGAAGGTAAAATTAGAAAAACAGAAAATTTTAGATTCTTATTTTGATATAAATTATTTTAAGTTTAAGATTTCGCTGTGAAATTCAAAATTGGTGATACCGAATTGAATTAATATTTAATTCACTGCCCTAGGCAATAAAGTTATAATGAATAAAAAAAACTGTATAAGTCTTAAATCATAACAAAATTCTAACAAGTTCTAATAGAAGAGGGGACAAAAAGGTCTAAGTTAGACGGTTATTTAAGGGGGAGTTAAAGCTCCCTTGATTCGGCATATTCTTATGAAGAATTGACATAGAAAACAATTACATTTTAGATGTAAAATATCCTAAGAAGATTTTTTTTAGAAACTTACGAGGTACAATTCTATAGAACATTTTAGCTCTCCAAATCTACAACGTCTGGGCCTTTTTCGTCCCTTTCTTTAAAAGGCCCAACAAGAGACAATAAGTAAATTTATTATTTATTAAAATGTTTCACAAAAATATTTGCCACAAAATTCCACTATAAGTTGCATTGAATATACCAAAGAAATTCCCAAAATTAAAAACTTTGGTTAAGAGTTAATTTCATATTTCTTTACAGATAGTGGTTAAATAACGCATAAAGTAATTTTTTTGGTTGAAAATTTATATTAAAGAAAAAAATTTTTACGTTCAATTTCAATATTAGACACCACCAATGGCGTAGCAAAATATGTTACTAAGGGAGGGGGGGGGGGGGGGGGGGAGCTATTGTAAAAGTCGTTTTTTATAAAACATTAACATGTTAATTTTAAAAAAACGTGAAGAGCAGTATGTACATTGAGGGTGGCATAACCCCACCAATAAAAAAAGCCCAATGGTCATTAAACAAAACAAGGCCCTAAACATAAAATTGTTGTACGGCCTTATTTATAAAAAATAAAACAAGTAAATGAATGGCTTATGAAAAGGATTTTGTATGAAAATTTGTTTAATAAACTTTGTATTAACCTGTTTTACTTTTTATAAATAAGACCGTTATTAATATTTAGGAAAATAACTACTTATTTCTTTTAGCTGCAGACAATTGAATTAAGTTTTCAAACAATGTCAGGGTGTTAACAAAAATTAGCAGCAACAACTCGAAGCTTTGGCCTAGATTCCTTTTGGAATCTTGTTATTTTAGAAAAAGTTTGATTTATTGAGAAAAAGTTTTATAATCCCTTCTAAGAAACTCTTTGACAGGCAATAATATGATAAACTTATACAAATTTGTAAATTCTTATTTCAAAATATCAATTATCATTTAAGTCAGGAACTTTCTTCACTTTATCAGTTTCCAGTCCGAGGTGAAGGATACCTTTTACCACAACCTTTCTCCAGGTATTTCGCTCTAGTGCTCTAACTGACCAGGTTATTGAATATAAAATTCTTAAGTCATTCAGGACGTATGATTTCCACCTTTTTTTGGGTCTGCCTTGGTAACGAACATCTTTTGGGGTCTGGGTATATATTCTTTTCATATTTTTATAACGTATCCTAACTACCAAATTCCTTAAGCTTTTATATTGTCATATAATGTTCTTGCTGAACAACAAAAGCGACTAACCGATATATCAGCCAAAGCTGGGTTGAAAATCAACATCAAAAAGACAAGGTTCATGCGAATTTATTCCGGAAACTTAAATCCAATCCTGTTGAATAATAAAATATTAGATACCATATGTTACTCAGGAGCCATAATAAGTCGAACTGGTTGCTCTAGTGAAGCTCACTAACATATGAAAATCTTCTTAAATATCACGGCGCATTTGAATGAACATTTTCAACGCAATGTAAAATCAACATTTGTATGGTTGTAAAACTTGGCACTTTGCAACTTTTTGTAAATAAATCTATTTGAAAAATCCAACGAGTCTTCCGGACTTAATAAGAAAAAAATGAATAATTGATTTCAATTAAAAAATTTATGATATTAAATAGAAAACTAATTAAATTTGCACCAGTTAACAAATTAATAGTATCAATTAAACGTTTAATTCACTTGATTAAATTTTTAATCAAAGCTGATTTTATTTTTGATTAATACTTTAATTGATGAAAAACTTTGGAGAACTTTTTCTGAGCACGAACCATATCAGACAAAAGTTCAAATACCTTTGCGTATGGAAATACAGTGAAGTAAGTGAAACTTGATTGGACTAACACTGCTGTCAGAAATTCTATTGAGTGGAATCGTCAGGGAAGTTGCAGAAAAAGCCGACCAGCGCACACATGTCGAAGGCAAATTCATGGCGAGTAGAGGAAAACGAATACAAGCTGGAGTAAGAAATATTGCGATGGATAGATCTGACTGGAAAAAGATTCTTAAGGCCCTATGCTCCTTAAAAATCGATGGGAATATATAAGGAATATTGTTCATGGATCAAATGGATTTTGACATTATTCCAGTCAAAAATTATATTACAATTCAACCTATATAACGCTTCATTGGATTACTGAAGAATGATTCATTCATTCATATTTCTTAAAGTCAATGAAAATGTTCCATTATTTTTAGACAAGAAATTTGTTTCAGGCTGTGACAATTTGTCATCACATTAAAACACATTTCAGCAACATAATGGCAGAAAGTCAAATGTTTAATTTTTTTTTTCATTATTTTAATGAAAAGATTTTTGTATTCCAATTAATTTGTTACATGAAATAAATTTATTAAAGTAATTACTAAGTTTCGTAATTTTAATTACAGTCTGTTATTAGTTTAATGATTTTTATGGTTGTTTATTTCAAGCATTTTTTAATGTGCGTTTTGAGTTGTGATTTTATTTTGTTTTTATTTTTTTTGTTACAATTCATCAAGTTATATGAATTTAATTACGTTTTTATGTTCCTGTTACATCATGTTATGCTCTTCTTTTATAAGCTAACGTTAAACTTAATTGCATTTAACTCATTTTCCAGCACGCGACGGCCTTCATCGGGTTTTTTCTACTACGTAAATTTTGTGTTTTTTTTTAATTTACAATTAAAGGAAAAAGATTGTTACGATTGTTTGTACAGTTTTTTTTCTTTCTGTATATACATATTACAAACATTAAGTTAAAATCACCATTTCGTTGTCGTAATAAATGGTTTTATTAATATTATAACATAAAATTTACTATTTTTTCACAAATTTTTATGTCTATTGCTAAAAATTTAATTAAAAATTCGTTTTTACAACAGTTCTAGGAAGAAAATATTTTCATTTTATAAATATTTTGTATACAAAATACTCATATTTTATTTTCATTAAATTTAAATTTAATAAAAAAAAAAAAGGAATTTACAACATGGAATGAATTAACATTTTTTGATAATCTTTTCATACTTGACTGAAGCTAGAATTGAAACAACAAATTTCAATCCACCAGCAAAAATACAATTTGGTTTAAAGACTGATGTTTGACTATTGGCTGCCAGCCGTCGTCAATGGCGGTGAGTATTAAACGGCAAAGATTTCTGAAGAGATAATGTGGTTACTATCGAAATATGTTGAATCAATCTGTTCGTGGGTTCAATTCAAGCTTCAGTGAAGAATGAAAAAATTTTAATTCATTCCATGTTATAAATTCCTTTCTTCATTAAAAAGAAAATAATGAAGATTAACTTTAATGAACTAAAGCCGGATTAAAATAAAAAAATTTTGGATTAAAAACCAAAAACAGTTCAATAAAAAAGCCACAGTACTAATTATTGCGAAATACTTTTAACTAGAAAATAATTTAGTTAGAGAGCTTTATCTTGTTTGCTCTGATTAGTGACATTTTTCATTAAAACTATGAAGTTACAAAAGTTAGCTTTTTCATAAATTTAAAAATATTTACATATTTTAATTAATAGTTCATTTTAATTTTAAAAAAACTATTGAAATTATGTATAACAAGTAGTTGAATTTTTCTTTTCAAATTGAAAGTTGTCATTAATTCAAAGAAAAATTTTAACGAAATACATAAACTCAATTTCGCAGTGTTAACGAAACTGATTCATTAAATTCGTAAAATTCCATTCCCTTAAGGAAATTTTTTATTCGATTAAAGACAATAACTTTATGAAATTGATTCATTAGATTTATAAAGAATATTTTTTGCAGTGTAGAAGGATAAGTTGCTAGCTAATATTAAGGATACTGTTTTAAATTGAAAAAAAAAAAAATTACCGTCGAAAATAAAATGTGTAAACAAGTGTAAACTAAGTTGTTTTTTTTAGCACAGTGGCTTAAATTAAACAAAATCAGGTCTCTCCATATTTGCTTATACTTAAATTTTTGTAGATATTATTTCACGCCACTGTGTGTTATTAAAACTTAGGGCCTGAAGCCTTTGTCAGATAAAACTTTTGCTTCGAGTTACTTTACAGATTAGCGTTAACATCTAAGATGAAATATATATAAAAAGAAACATGCCACATAAAAAACTTTTAACGCAGAGCGAAGCGAAAAGTTAGGCAACTCTCTTTTTGCGCGCTTAGACAATCAGCTATTTTTTATATTTTATATTATTATTATTTTTTATTTCTTTTTTCTATTCCAATAAATCGTCCAATAAATTTCTTTACTTATAAAAAAAAATTATATGTAAGATTTACCAACCGCTTTTATAGGTAACCAAACACTGCATGAGTTTTGTCAAAATGTTTGTTGTGTCATACACCTTTTGCTTTACGCTTTTCCGTCAATATATAAACGTCACGCAAAGCGTCAAAATTATATCTGACACGGTCTTAATTGTTTAAAACGCAAAAAAAACAAATTCAAATAAATTTTATAATATTGTGGCTTCTCTACCCAATAAAAATGTTTGCGAAGCAGTAATGGTACATTTTAAAAAGTAAGCACAGTGAACGAATTCTTGATAAATTAACAAAATATATGGGGGATTTCATGTCAAGTGACCCGACTTTTGTAATCGATGTCTTCCGATTTGGATGAAATCTTATGTGATTAAGATTAATTTTTCTTCAAATTTTTTTTTATTTTTCGAATTTATTCTATGAGTTAAATTTCAGTTATGTATTTTATAAAGCTTTATTGTAATAGTTCTATTTCCTTAATTTTTAGGAATGACTTTAAACACTACCAGACTATTAACTTGTATCTTCTTGTTACATATTACCTTAGCTTTCCGTTGGATAGCAATGAAGTATATTGTATGTACAGAACAATTTAAAATTATTAAACACCAGCAGAAAGTAATGCATTTTCTGGCCCGCTACGGCCTTCGTCAGCATTATTTGTGTCACACTGGATAGTGATACTTTATAAATTGAATGTATTTAACACAACTATTTTAATAAATAGATAGTCGGGTAGTGTATAAAGTCATTCCTAAAAATTAAGGAATAGAACTATTACAAAAAAGCTTTATAAAATACATAACTGAAATTTAACTCATAGAATAAATTCGAAAAATAAAAAAAATGTTGTATATAATAAAGTAGCTTATGATAATAAATAATTCCCAATATATATTAATTTTTTTTAGATTACACTGTGCTACACTCGAAAAGCACGTCTGAAATGACCTAGTGTGCGTTAAAGGGGTTGGTGAGCATTTTACGAATCCGGGCTTAAAAGTTTCAATATACCTCCAAATTCCCGAGTTATGGACAAAAAAAATTTTTTTGAGGCCGCTACTTTTGAACATTTATTACTTTTTTATTTATTAACCGATTTTTAAAATTCAAACGGTTTTGGAAAGCAAAATAATTGTTATTTTTAAATATATATACTTCTCATACAATATTAGCACAAATATGAATAGATTTTTTCAATTATATGGAAAATTTTTAATTTTTTTTTAAGCTTTTAAAATTTTTACGAGACTTTTTTCCGAATTAAGTTTAAAGACAACAAATATATTAAAGACATAATTTTTCTGAGTAAATTCATTTGTTAAAATCAGTTGAGAAATGAGGAAGTTATAGTACTTTTTATGAGGAGCTATTATAACAAAAAAACAATTAAAATTCCTTAAAAAAGACCATTTTTTTTCTTTTGTTAATACAATACAAATCGCTTATTTTATACAAGTAAATTTGAATATATAGATACAAAAAATCTATAGTAGTAACTCGAATTTTTGCTAATGACAAACGAAATTTAAGAGAATCAAGTCAATTGTACTTGTAGATAGCACAATTTTTATTCTTTTTTATATGAGTGTAGTATGCTGAGTGTAGGAGTTCACTAAAGTATAGAGAGTATGAGAGAAAGAGCATGAAAGTGTAAGAAAGCAATAAAAAAGATCGTTGAACCAGAGATTAGTACGTGAGCCAATTTTGCGTGATTCACTTTAAAAACACTGTTTTTTTAAATTAAGGTCTTTTTTTACAATAATATTGTGCGTAAGTGAAGTGTATTTTTAATATATTATTACACCTTTACAATGTGTAATAAGAGTAATCTTTTTTGTTACATTTGTGGCTTATTTGTTGACAAAAAACATCGCATCGAATTGGTAAAAAATAAATCTGTGGTAGAAGCTTATAATCTATATTTTGATCGGTCAATATCGGCCAATATGTTTGTTCAAAATGCTCATGTATAAATTGGTGATACAAATATAAAAGTCGTTAAGTTTTATTAGATTAAAGTTATTTTATAAAATCATGCTAATCTAATCGAAACAGGTTTCCACTCTTTAGTTCGCAAAAAGTGTTATAACCTCCTCATTTCTCAACCGATGATGTCTCGTTTTACTCAGAAAAATACTGTATTTAATATATTTGTTGTCTTTAAACTAAATTCGGAAAAAAGTCTCGAAGAAATTTTAAAAGTTTAAAAAAAATTAAAAATTTTCCATATAATTTAAAAAATCTATTCATATTTGTGCTAATATTGTATAAAAATTATATATGTTTAAATATAACAATTATTTTTCTTTCCAAAGCCGTTTGAATTTCAAAAATCGGTTAATAAGTAAAAAAATTATAAATGTTTAAAAGAAGCAGCCTAAAAAAAAATTTCTTTGGTCCATAACTCGGGAATTTGGAGGTATATTGAATCTTTTAAAACCGGTTTTATAATACACTCATCTAGAACTATAACATACACTAGGTCACTTTGAAAGTGCTTGCAAAACAGGAAATTTTGTAGCACCGTGTTATTTATCTTTTTGTTTTTATTATTTTATATTAATTTAATAATTATTACAAATAAATAAAAAAATTTAATTTGTCAACATCTCTATAGAAAAAAGTGATTTTATTCCTAGGATTAACATATTGTGGGTATTACAGTATCGAGGGTATGAAATGCTAGTTAGGTATGTTATATTCCATCGGAAAGGTTAACTTATTTTGTTTCTCAGCATAAGTTTTATTTTTAAGATTTAAGAAACACTTGCACGTAAATAGGAAAAATTAAAAATAGTGCACATTGAAAAATCCTCGTCTTGACTTAGAAATTATTTTTTTTTTATACATAACCCACTCGCGGCCCAAAAAGCAACCACAGAGCTACCTTAAAGGAAAAGGACCTAAGCTTCCTTTTGAGCAAAAAAAAAAAAAAACCCGCTTAAAAAAATACAAAAAAGGTTTAAAATTAAAAAAAAAAAAAAATTTTTTCGAAAGATTGAAGAAATAGCTATCTAATTTGTTTGGGACAAATTTTGCTTACACCAGTAGATAATAAGTTACATGGATGAGAAAGAACACCTGTTTGGCCAAAATTTATGTCTAAGCGTCCATCCAATATTACTATCCTTGGTGCAAATTTCATCCAAATCGGAAGACATCGATTTCAAAAGTTGGATCACTTGACATGAAATCCCCCATATATATAAAATTTTAAGAGCCACGACATTCCCTTACAACGAAGCAGGTTTGTAAGGGAGCATAAAAAAGAACAACGGTAATAAAAATCCAGTGTTGAGAGTTGATCGTTACATTCACCAATTTCTATATGCGCTGAATAAAGCGATTCTGTGTCAAAAATGTATTACTTCAAAGTGGAAACTCGTCATATAAAATTCATGTCTTCCGTAAGCGAAGACCCTTCCCTTACAATCCTTCTTCGTTGGAAGCTCCATTTTTATTGGGTATAGGAATTAATACTCAATTTTTAAATATCAAACACTTCATAATTTGTGGCATTGAAAATAAAAAAAAAATATGAATTTCTGTAAAAAGTAAGCAAAAAAAGTATACAAAAATTTTGAATTTATTTTTGCTTTAAATTAAATTTTTGGTGTTGCGTTTTACACAATTAGGCCTTTATTGTGTTTGCTGTTTTAACAACACTTTGTAAGTTTTTGCTTATTTTCCATGTTTTCTAAAGTTGTTGTTGTTGCAGGTAATGTCAATTCAGACGTGTAGTAGCAGTTGTGGCAGAAGCACTTGCTTTTATATAAAAACTTTTCTTCAACTTTATTTAAGTTAAATTGGCTTTAAGTTGTATTAAAATGTTGTAATTTTATTTGTTAGTCTCTTATAGAATTCCTTTTTGTGTTTGAAAACTTTGAAGACAATTTTCATAAGTTGTGTTCAAAAAGCATTAAGAGGGAAACAGTTATTTGTTTTTAAAACAATTTGTAACTGTTTAATGTAAAGATAGAGGACTTAAAAGGAAATAATCGCTTTGACATTTTGTGATGGGAGATCAGTGCTGGGCAATACTTATACTACGGTATATATGATTGTATGTGTAAGTACTAAAAGATTGGATGGCAAAAAAGCGAAAATAAGTTGTTGTTTTTCTTATCTTATTTAAAAAGAGGAGAACAGAATTTTTTCGTAAGAACCAATGCCAAGAAATGGAGAATGTTTCTATCAATGTCTACGTGTTCACCTTTATGGTCGAAAAGTATAACGCAAGCCGACAAGTGTAATTTTTTTTCGGAATTTTTATTATTTTTCTGTTTTCTGCATTGCTTTTAGTTAAATATTTATTACAGTATCGTGAGTTTTTTTAAACTTCTTAAAAAAAAAAAAAAATCGAGTGCAGTAGGCAGGAGAGCTCAGAAGCCAAACGGGATATGAGGTATTTGGATATCTGCCTGTTGGGGAATTTTCTCAGCAGTTCTGTCCTAACAGGCTTGGCTAAGTTTGAAAATGCACCATCTTGATGAAATAACGCAGTACTAAAATGCATTCCTGTTGAATCTGGTGGGAATAAGAGTCGATGCACAATTCCAACTAATTAGGTGTTTTATTTAATGTTACAATTTACTTAACAATTAACTTTATAAGCAAGAGATTTAACAAATGGAGACTTAACAAAAAGGAAGTAAGATGTCTGACAATTAATGACATTAGCAATGTTGTTAATCAAGCGGTTAGAATTGTACAATTCTCAGTGTTGCACCATTAGCTGTTATAACAATTCCCTTCCGCAATATTTTTGTAAGGCAAAAATCGTTTATCAACTGAAAAAACACTCAACTTTATCTCGAGATTCAATTCCGTTTCATAGAGAGTTTGAGTTAACGGGTACTAGTATTTGATCATTTTGTTTGAAGAAACTGCCATTTAAATCAAAATTGGCCTCATCAGACAGTCAAATGCAGTTTCACATTTTTCCATCTTCAGTCATCATTTTAATCATCTTCCAGCAAACGTCTATGCGAATCGACAACTCAAGTTTAATAATAAATAAATTTAAATCCTTATCCATTATGGACTATAGCGACTTTATTGTAGTATCAATTTGTATAGCAGTAGCTAATGTAGAAATAATTTACTGCGCCTGAACCTTATGATCTCGTGCTCTGGCTGTACCACAGTGCCTTTTCCCCATATAGTGAATCGGCAAGAAAGAGTTCTTTTCATAGAATAATAAAATTGTGTATACTGATACTTAAGGTCAAAACTAAAAAAAGTTAAAAATGACTTTTTTATTGTTAATGTTGATAGGCCTGGAGGTTCAATGTAAATAAAACATCAGTTTCAATAAAGTTTTTTCTCGGCGTTTCGTTGAGTATTTTTCTACTTATTCAGAGGGGTGTCTGTTGGAATATGTGTAAAACAATAAAAAGTAGTTTTAAAATTTAAAAATTGGCCAACCAAAATAAGAAAAGTTTGAAATTTAAGACAAATTAATGCAAGAATATTTTTTGTTATGTAATTAAAATTTTAATTGAAAATTTATTTTAAAACAATTAAAATGTTAATTAAATCAAATTTAAATTTTTAATTTTCTTTCAACAAAAAAATAATTGATTCAATTATCAAATTAATTAAACTTAAATTCCATTTAAGCCATTTTTTTAATTGATAAAACACTTTTTTCTGTGTATAAGGTTGTTATGTGTTTTATAATATAGACATCCAAAAACAAAATAATTTTCTATAAAAAAAAGTAGAATTTTCCAAGAAATTCATTTTAATCGATTAATTGACATACATTGTTCGAGTTTTCGTTATTTCAAATTGCCTTTTTTACTCATTCGATCAAATAATGGCGAAAAATTTCTTCGATTAATCGAACAATGATTAATTGAATGGATACTCTAATCAGTATACTCTGGCAAATCATCATGAGAAGATTCAAGCTTAATAATCAGTCATCGATTATACTTCGTGATATTAATGGCACAAGGATTATGTTTAGCTTCTTTGTAATTAAAAGAAACTGGACGTCCAAAATGCGCTTCTTTATGTACCTTTCGAATAACTATTTTTTTTTCTCAATAAATAATAAATATTTAATTTTTTTGTGCTATTTTTGCAATTTCAAGTTGGGGATAAAAAACAATCTTTAGCACTAGACAAGCAGCATCTTCTTAGAGAATAAATGAAACAGGCTAAAGGAAAGAATTTTGCACGCGTCCTTATGAGCACAAGCTGGTATTGAATTGTATGAACACTTTTTTATAATATTCCTCTAAAACACAAATTCCAATATTTTTAATTCTTTGCCTGTCATCTTTCGTTATGCTTCCTGATAACAAGTGCATTTTGTAATTGGGATGAAGGCCTTACTTTTTTTTTAGATAACAGTTAAGAAAACTTGTCGAATATATTTTTCAAAACTCTCTTATAATTATGGTATAACACACATTAAATGCCACAAATTGCCACATCAAACCCGACCTTATCTGGTTTTTACTGATACTAAGGTAGCCAAAAGTTTTTCATAAAAACAATTGTGACCCAAATATTATCCAGATAGGCATAATTTTTTCACAACTACTTTGAGTTCTTCTTAATGGTCCAGTACTTTATATTTAAAACTATAGCCAACAAATTGTTATTCTTACACAGAAAAAATTATCAGTAGTTTTTTAGTCAATTAAAATTATTTCAATTTAATTAATGTGATAATTGAATCAATTATTTTTTCGTTGAAAGAAAACTAGAAATATAATTTTGAGTTCAATAATCGGGCAAGTTCTGGAAATCGAAATCACGTGGAATTGATATTGAACCTATATGTCATACTTTTTAGGACCACTTTCCTCTACCTATACTACCTATGAAATTAGGAATCGCTTCGTTCATTTTTACAAAAATTCAAGTGAAAATCTTCATCGACTTAAATTTCACGTGATTTAGATTTTAAGAACATGACCGAATATTTTAGTTGTTTTAAAATATATTTTTAATTAAAATATTAATTAAATCTCTAAAATGATTTTTTTGTTTAAAATAAAACAGTTAAAACCTGTAGAATTATTATTGGGAATTGTCAAAACCTGAGCTATATTTAATTAAATCAATTAACACATTGTTTGAAACGGCAAAGTTTTTGATAATTTTTTTTAATTAAAATTAAAAATGTCATTTATTGAAAAAAAAAAAAAAAAATTCACAATTTAAAATTTTTTATATTTTTAGTAACCAATATATTCATTTTGGTAATAGGAGCAAAATCAACAAATTGTTTGCTTGATTCTATGAATTTGCTAATTGGAGATAAATCCTAATTTTTTCAGTGCTTCTAAATACTCTCAAAAAGTTCCTTTGTATACTGTGGTGTACGGTATCGAATGACTGGGCTTTAACGACTATACATTTTTACTCATTTTTTTTTTAGTGATAATTTAGAGCGCGTAACCGAAATTTTAAAAACTATAATAAACCTACTCAGCAAAGTCTATGATCTTCGCTTGGTCTTTTTGAGGGTGTCTTATCACTGTCACACTGACTTATTCAAAAGTATGAATAATTTTTGTCATTATAATTTAATTATATAATAATTATAATTAAATTAATTGAAAGCGAATCTTACAATGTAAAAAATTTTATTGAATTATATTGAAACGTTTGTTCTTCAAACTATATTTTAATAAACACCCCTTTTAATAATTTCCCTAAAAATGTTTGCTATTAAGTTTTGAATAATTTTCTGAGATAACTATAAAATAAGTTCTAAACCCCCCAAAACTAATTTGTTTGGTTTGTGCTTCAACACATAAACTATTTAATTTTCAATTAAAAACAAACAAGTTTCGGCAAATATGAAACAAACACTCAATCGACCAAGCGAACAACAAAACCAACTAACCCAACTTCCATCCATCTTAACTTAAGTGATTAATATGTGCTGAAGTGGTGGGGGAAAACTGAAAATATCCAAACAACAAAATTACAAATGGATAAAGTTTTCATTATTTCAATTAACAGTTACTTTAATATTAGTTTTAAGGATTCTCAAATCACCAACACCAAATTACAACTAACACTTTTTAGTTCCCTTTTGCCGCTCTATGTTTCATCTCTAAGAACTCCCTCTTGTGTTGCCTTTTATCCTGAAGCGTTTTATGGTATTTAGTTATTTATGTATGTATTTGATTTGGTATTTTGTTCCTTTTTCTTTTTTACTTTCATGTACACAGTGTAACAGCAAACATAATAAAAGTTCTTCGAACAACTTTTTATTTGTTTTTTTTTTTGCATTATTTTATTTCTGTGTTAAAATCCCAAATCCCAAATTACAATTGTAACTAAAATAGAGAGCAAAAACTATGTGAGTTTTTTTTTTTGCTTTTGTTTTATTATTTTCTGTTAAATATTTCTACATTTTTACTCGAAAACAAGAAATATTTTTATTTGAATTCGCTTTATGTACGAGTATCTTAAAAAACGAATAAAATTTCGCGTTCATATTTGGCAAAAACAGTAAAATGTGTTATTTAACTTGAGTGTTGGAATTCAGTAGGATTTGTTTAAAATTACATTTAAATACTTTAAGGAATTTTAATCATCTTTTGTCCATTTTAAGCGGTGTTTACTGTTAAGTAGTGCCTTATTCTGCTTGTTATTTGAATGAGAAGAAAGAAAAATATTTTGAGGGTTAACTATAAAATCTTAACTATTTTTGGCAGTTGAAATATTAAAAATTATTTTTACTTGTTACAAATCCTTGATGTTACTATTTTTAATTAAAAATAAAATAATTGAGAAAAATAATAAACATATTTTGTAATCAATTCTTGGGACTTAAGGTCATCAAATGGGGTTATAGGATAATTTAAATTAAAGTCTGTGGAGAGAATCCTATGATATCACTGTTCTGCAAAAATTAAATTTGTTGTCCTATTCGAAATGAAAGAATGATAAATATTAAGGGTTCAGTGTTAATTGAGATTAGTACACCCAGAGAAAAAATATGTTTAAATTTGGGCACTTCCAACAAAACTATTTTTAAAGAGAATTGCAAACATATTATGTTTGAAAAAAAGTATGTCTATCAAAGTTTTCTTTGTTAAATGGCACGTTATTTTTAAATCGTGTTAGTAATTAATCATTCCATGTGATAATTGTAATTTTGTGCTCGTCTTTTTTATTTTGTTTTTGGGAAAATTAAATTGAAATAAAAGCTTAACAACACCAAGTTAAAAAATGACCATTAAATGACCAAGTTAGGACTAGGGGATGTAAAGTACTAATGACATATACTGCTGTTAAGTATCAAGAGAAAGTATTATAAATTTCTGCTGGCACCACGTGCCACCCCTGGTAGCTAGAGTGACTTTTTAGGGACTATATATTAGATAAGCGTGACTGACTGGATGATCATCGCCCAGCCCAAACAACTTAAACTAGAGACTTGAAATTTTGTACGTAGACTCCCCTCCTAATGTTTAGATAAAATAAGGGATTTCTGGAAATTCAATCCCTAAGGTGTTAGAAAAGTATAATACCGGATAAAATCGGTTGCGTTTTATCTCGTAATTTAACAGGGGTAGACGTACATTTCAAAAATATCATTATTGAATCAAAAGTTTAATACACACGTGCTTGGTAGTTTTTTGAAATTTTTATATTTTGGGGACGAAAAAAAGCAAAAATATAATTGTGGTATTTATTTTTTTTTATTTATCTTCTAGAGAAATAAATGTAGAAATAAAATTTAAATTGTGTTCTCCTTTCTTTAAGAATATCTCAAACACATTTTGATACTTTTTGGAAATTCGAATATATACATAAATATTTTTCTATACAGCTATTTATATATTGCATACAAAAATAAAATTCAAAAAAATTTTACTACAATTATAATTTATATGACGCCATGTAAAACTCATATTTATTTTAAAGGGTGGTCTAAATAAAATGTACGATGTTAATTGTGAGACACACTTTAACGTCAACTTAAGGTCAAGTGCCCAACTTAATTTGATATTTCTTTTTTTTTCAGTGTTTGACAAATACAACCGAGAGAGATATATACAGTTGAGCATGTGGATTGAACAGACAGAATAATGGCAACTTTATAAAAAAAAAAAAATCATCTTAAGAATCCACGAGTGATTGCTGAAAGGCGGATGCATCCACAAAGAGTGACTGTTTGGTGCGATTTATGGGCTAGCAGCGTCAGCGTACTTGTTTGAAAATGATGTCGCCCAAGCAGTTACCGTGAAAAGTGTTCGCAGTCGCAAGATTATAACGGACTTCCTGTGGCCAGAAATTGAGGGTATGGACCTGGACGATATGGTTCCAACACGATGGTGCCAATTGCCACACATTCAACGAAACAATGGCTCTTTTGCGCTAGAAATTCAATGGCCGTATTATCTTACGTTGTGGCAATGCTAACTGGCCGCCACAATCGTGTGATTTGACACCGTTGGACTTCTTTCTTTGGACATATTTAAAAGAAAAAGTGTATGTCAATAAACCAAGAACAGAGAAAAGAGCTAAATAATGAGATATTTAGTTACATTACATTGAGCCTCAATTATGTGTCAGAGGCATCATATTAAATATGGTCCATTGGATAGCGGTATGCCTACGAAGCCGTGGCGAGCATTAGGCTAATATTTTGTTTCACATATATTTGTCTAAGATCCTTCTATCATAAAAAAAAATATTGTGATTAGTTTCTGAAAACTTTTTGTTTTATTAACAATTAACATCGTGCGTTTATACACAGAAAAAATTATTAAATTTCTCCAATGACTAAATTTATACCAAATTTATAATATCAAGCAAACAATTTGTTGATTTTGCATCTATTACCAAAATGATTATATTGATTACTAGAAATTGTAAAATTGCTAATTTTTTTCAATAAATTATATTTTTAATAATTAGTATTGTGGTTATTTTATTGAACTGTTAATGGTTTTTAATCTAAATTTAGATATTTTTAATTAGGCTTAAGTTCATTGAATTAAATTTTCATTAAATTATTTTAATGAAGACAGGAATTTTACAACATGAAGTTAATTAATATTTTTTATTGATAAATTTTCATTCTTGACTGCGCTGCGATTTGAACCCAGGCGTTCACGGACAGGTTGCCCAGACTAGTTTCTATTGTAACCACACAATCTCTTTAGTGGGGTTTGCCGTCTTACTCACTCGGCTATTGCAGCCGGATGACGTCAATAGTCAAACATCAATCTTTAAACCAAATGGTATTTCACCTTGGTAGATCGAAATTTGCTTTTGAATGAATGATTATCTATTTTAATTGATTTACATGTTCTTCCTAACTTCTGTTTTTTCGTACTTTTTGTCAAGAATTCTTCTTGAAATCCAAAGTACATTTTTGTTTTTCATGTTTTTGTCTTTCTTTTTTCTTGTTGACCTTTTTCGGCACAACTTGAAGGCCACCGAAAGTCAAAAAGTCCTTAAGCTCCTGATAAGGGTACCTGGATGCCCGTATATAAGTTAAACCATTCTGTATAGAAAAAGAAACGGTAAGAGAAGTTTTTGTTTTTTATTTTATTTAGAATGAATAAGTTTTTATATCTTACTTTGTACTGATACATTGCACAAATAAACGCTTAGAAAATTAACATTTTGAGCAGAAGTTATTTTGTTTTGCGTGTTGCCGATTGGCCGTTTGCAGCCATCACCAATTTTGCGTGTTTTTCGATCCGATTTATTATATTTAATTATATTTTGCAATGATACCAGTACAAAGTTAGATATACAAATGTATGAATTCTAAATTAAATAAAAAACAAAAACTGCTGTTATCTCTACTATTTCTATAGCATTTTCAGTTTAAATAAAACCTTTTTCAAATTAAGCGAAACCTTTTTCAAATTAAACGAAACCTTTTTCAAATTAAACGACACCTTTTTCAAAATAAATGAAACTTTATTCAAAAACAGTTAAACAGTTTTCAAAATAAAATAAACCATTTTTAAAATTTGTAGGGAATTTATTTTTTGGATTTCTTTGAATAACTGATTAATGAAGAGGCGACACTTGCAATGTTAAGATCAGTGGTAAAATAACTTAATAATGATTGGGCATGAAATTTTAACTTTGAAAATGTCTTTTCTATCGGGTTCAGCATAGGAGAATAAAGTGGTAACATTTTAATGTACATTCACTATTGACCACCATATGTCATATTACTCGGGCCTTATGGGTTCTGGCATACTCCATAATTAAAAATGAGTTTTGTAGCATTGGACTGCTTTCAATTTTATCTAAGAGCTCCCGAAGAAATACTTGGAAACGGGCCGAATTCACAGTGGATACAGAAATAACTTTATGGTAAACAACGCCAGAATTATCTGTCGTAGCAATTGGAGTCATATTCTTTCTCTTTACGGTTGGCAAAACACCATGAGCTCTTTCACCTTCTTTAGCAAAAAAAAAAAAAAAAAGAAATACTTACAAAATTTTAAAAATGGTCTTATTTAATTTGAAAAATGCTTAACTTTATTTGAATAAAGTTTCGTTTAATTTGAATAAAGTTTCGTTTACTTTGAAAACGGTTTCGTTTATTTTGAATAGTTTCTTTTATTTTGAATAAAGTTTCGTTTATTCTGAAAAAGGTTTCGTTTAATTTGAAAAAGGTTTCGTTTTATTTGAAAAATGTTTTATTTAAACTGAAAATGATATATATAAAATGCATTAACTTAGACACGGTTACTCAGTTACCCTTATCAGGAATTTGCGTATAAAAATGTTGTCAGTATGGTTAGGGTTAAGAGCGCGTATCAATAAGGCCATGACTTTTAACTTAAGCAAATCATTATATTTTTTAATTCAGCATATTTTGGGTTCATTACATTTTAAAACTACTCCAGTCTTTAATTTTGGCACCGCCTTCGTAGAATTTCCTTTTGTTAATTTCTTGAACTTACCTTTTGAGTTTCCAGTCCTTAAAGCCCCAAATAAGACACTTTACGATGCAAAAAATTATTTTGTTTGATATAATTCTATTTTATTATTTTATAATAATATTTTTTACTTGTTAAAAGCTTAAGGTTTTTTTTTCTATTTTTAAAAGATTTTTAATAACTCTTTTTTTCATTTAAGGAAATATTTGAAATAAAGCTTTTATTATTTGTTTACAATGTGAAATGTATTTGTTATATGAATTTATATACAAAATTATTTTTACGGCTAAGCAGGAAATATTTACAAAGTTTTTTTTAACAGGGTTTTATTTAAATAATTAAACTACAAGCATTTAAAGAGCAACAAGACAATTTATAAAGTAATAACTTTAATTAACAAATGCATAAAAAGGCTTTTGTTTGGATTTTTTAAAATTATTTTAATGCCATTTCTTTGTTAGTAGTCATTTATAATTAAGAGATTTTTAGGCTTAAGTAGAAAGAAAAAATACTTTGTTATGTCCTTTCAAAATAACAATAATGACCTTTGTCAAAAACATATGTTTTGATTTATCAACACTCTAACCTTTACACTTTTGCTTTCTGTATGTATTTTCACAAAGAATTTACTTCACAAATTGAGTTAATCCTTTAAGGATGCATAAAGTGTTGTAATATCTAATTTGTTTTAATTTAGAGGAGAGCTTTTTTGGCTTTTCATTGCAAATGGACGTAATCATTTTAAGAATTTTGTAGTTAAAAATAAATGATTTGCTAAATTCTTAAATAAAAAGAAGAATATAAATCGTAAATTGTGGAAAGACGTTTGTCTAAAATCTTATTTTAACAAGTCAGAAAGTATAGTCAGTCCATCCCGACCATATGATTCCCTATATCAGGTATTTAGGAACCCATTTAGCAATCGTGACAGAACAAAATTATGTTATCACGTTAAGAGTCATGTAAAAGTTCTTTGTGCCGAATATTATTTAGACATCTTCATCTATATGAGATTTATTTGCCTATAAGTGATTTTAGGAAGAGGGTTTATATGTGATCTTTTGTTAACTATGGACAACATTTTGTCATGACGTAGTTGCTGATTTTCAACATTTTCAATAGGCTTGGTCCTTGTGACAATAAAAAATTCATCAAGATATCTCCAAAATTGCGGCCTGTACTTTGCTCACAAGTTTCACATGGACAGCCAGCCAGCCGGAAGGACATTTCAGGTTTCCTCTATTGTGGTGTAGGTAAAAAAGTATTATATATTTGGCCGCAGATGTACTTTTATTCCGGGAGACATTTGTATTTAACTGTTCGACATATTTTTTTCGATAGCTACAATAAACCCCAAACAAAATACAAGGGATCCCAGCCAGGCCCAGGTGGCAGCTTGTGCCGCAGAAATTATGTGTCTACTTAAGAGTTAAAATTATTAATTGGTGCTTTGTAAAATCCTCGCAGCAGGAAATATATCTACATTTTTCAAGTTGAACAATTTTATAAGTACTTATCTTGATCCTTTCTATGCGGTTAAATATGAAAAAATTAATGGTTTAATACTTTACACTTTATTTCATTGAACAAGACTAAAATTCCAAAATTTATCATTTTTAATACCACCCAACGGGCGTATTTTCCTAAAATAATTCATTGCATTCCAAATACTTTTACACCTGCTTTTTGTCCCAGCAAGAATATTTTAAGGTGAAAACATTTGAACATTTTCTTGTTACATCAATTTAAACAGGTATATGTGCAACTTCCTCTACTAGACCTGACTTTGATTAATGTAGAATTCGAAAGAAACACGTATAATCTTAAACTCATGCACCTACACATGTACCTTTATAAACATTATATGCTAATGCATATCATTTGTCCTACTTAGTTTTCTCTTTGGTTTTTCTTCAAGTTATTGTTGTGGTACTGTTCACATTTTGTTTATTGTAAATCACAAATATCCACAAACTAGAGCTATAAAATGTTACCTATGCATATGAATACAAGGAGTTCCATAAAAAATGATATACATTCACTTCTTAGAAAGTTTTTTTTGTTAAAAAATTTTATTTTATATACTTAAGCGGATGCGTTATAATACGCAAATAAAAGGTAAATTAGTTTTCTGTAATTAAATACCAATAATTTACTGCAGATGAAAATCAAATATTTCCATATCTATGAAAAGCCCGTAGCAAACAAGTGAAATATCCTACATCATTTGCCTCTATTAAAAATCATGGACCTTCCGCAACCTAAAATTTATGTTTGCGGTATCAATAACTACATATCCGTGGTCACAAGCAATAACCGCCTAAGTCAAAATTGTTCTTGGAAAACAAACACTTTATATTTATGCTTGCGTTTCTAAAAAAAATTGATTGCATGAGGAAAAAAGTAATCAAAGATTATTATCCCCACAATGCTAAGATAAAAAAAATTATAACGAAAGTTTAATTTATTTCAGAAATCTATATATATAAAATAGGATGTGTGTATGTATGTATGTGTGTATGTAACGTATGGACTCCAAAATGGCTGGGCCGATTTTGATGAAATTTTCAGGGAATATTCAGGCGGGTGACACTGTGAAGTCTGAAGGATTGACAGATTTGAACGATTTTTTCTTTAAAATGATCGCCATGGTCCAACTTAGGTTTTTACGGAAAGAAAATGTTGCCCCGCCCACTTTTACGCTCACTTTTTTCGTAAGATTCACAGCATATATATACATACCTACAACCATATGTATTTTCAAATCAAGTGTAAATCAAACATATGTACATGAACAACATTTTAATTTATAATGTTACAAGCCTACAATTATTCCACTGAATTTTTTAATTCATTGGAACCATCCGGAATGCCACCGCATGTACTAACATTAAAGGTTGGGTCACCGGTAATTCTTATTCGCAACTTAAACGCACCAAAGTAATGCAACGGAACCAGATTGACCATCAAAAACTGTTCACCAAATTTAATCGAGGCAACAATCATCAGTGACAGATTCAAAGGCGAAGACGTACTTATTCCACGATGATTTCCAACGATTTGCCATTTGAATGCAAGCGGCTCCAATTCCCTTTGCGTCTTGCCTTTGCTATTACCATCAACAAAGCACAAGGCCAATCGTTGACTATTGCTGGCTTAATTTTGGAAAATTCATGTTTTTCACACGGCCAGTTGTATGTGGCTTGCTCCCGAGTTGGCACCCCAAAAAATTTATACGTTTTTACACCAAATAAAAAAACAAAAAAAAACATTGTCTATCCGCTAGCCTTAAGATGAAGTAATCAATAAATATAATATCCAATTTGCCTTAAATACATGTAGTTCTTTTTTCATTGAACTCATATCTTCACCATATGTAAGTTATTCTGTAAAAAAAACTTTATGATAGGTATTTCATGGATTTTTATTTAAAGGCCGTAAATTTCGTTTAAAGATCAATTTAAATCGTCTGGTAATACAACACTTATGTTTGCTTAGGGCCAGCAACGCGGACCGGGTCAGCTAGTATTTAATAAAAACATATATAAACTCAATTGTTTCTTAAGTCGACTTAGGCGGTTATCGCTTATGACCACAGATATATGATGAAATCGAATTAGCGTGAAATTTAAATCGAACCAATTTTGAAAACTATCCTGTGTTAAAAGTTCATAAAAGTATTCCCTTTTATATACTTCATACTTTTGGGACCACTAATTTTTACCAGAACCAAATACCCTTGAAATCATGAAAAGCTACACAGAAAAAAAAATAAAAATTAAAATAAAAATCGTTAAGTATAATAATTATTGCCGCTGCCTTTTGAGTTCTTTTTAATTAAGAAATGTCTGCCATTGTTTAAATATAGAAGTTGGCAGGAGCTAATGCACCTTGAAAAGTTGCGTTGCAAAAGCAGTTTGTTTATTTTGCTGCTGCTTTGGAAATGTCTGGCCTTTTTTAATTTGGCAGATGTTAGCTTTCGTGCTTGATTTTTATTTTAGTTACAGAAAACGAAAATTTTTGCTGCTAAATGGCGATAGAAATTAAAACGCTGAATTTAACATGTCATTGAAATATAATTACAAACAACTTTTTTTATTGGGTAACAAAGCAATTTCAATTTGGAAATATTAAGAATTAAAAACAACTATATATTTATAAAAAATAAAACAGGTTAATAAAGGTTTTATGAAACGGATTTTGTATGAAACTTGGTTTTATTAACCTTTTATTAACCTGTTAAATTTTTTATAAAAAAAAAAACTTTTATGCATTTCTAAAAAAAATGGACAAAGTTTCTATAGTATAATGTTGTCTCCCTTATCTTCATGAAGTCATTGAGGGGTTGGTACTTTTTTTTTATTTTATCCAAACCGCAAACATGGAGATTTGTTTGTCTTTTTTTTTTAATATCCCACCACTGTGCGCTGGTTGATTTGCAGTTACAAACATACTGCCACGTCTGATAGCCAAATAACATTAATTTTTGGCATCTAAATAGAAAAATCCGCTTTTTGTGAAGTCAATCCTGCTAACAGTCACTTCGTTCTTTTTGGTAAGACTATAATGAAGTCCTTTATATACTCGTGTGAAGAAAAATTTGTGATGTAAGTAATGTTGTTGATAAAGTAAACGTTTTATTCTCTTGATTAAATTATTACTGTAAAGCGATTTTATTTTTTAAAAATGGTTTAATTCAAAACAAAACTGGCTAAAATTTTTTCAGCGTAGGTTAATTTAAAAAAAAATCAATTTAAACCTTCAATCCATATCAATTCCACGTGATTTCAATCGCCAGAACATGACCGGATAAGTATGTGAGTGAAAGTGTTGGAATGAAATAAGATTTCTATTGCCATTACACTGTATTTACATACGAAAGTAATTTCTTGGAAATTCCATAACCGTTTATCAACAAAAATGTTAAAAAAATAAAAGAATATTATGGAAATTTTATGAAAGTTTACGTGAAAGTAAAATTTCGTTTTCAAAATGTTGTGAAATGGAATAGTCCCATTGTTATGTTACTGTTTTGTTTATTTCATGTTTCCAAAACAATTACTTACGTTAATCTTTAGGGATTCATGTAAATTAATATTTGTTTTCATGATATACATTATAATTGGAATGATTTTTTTCTCCATTACCTTACCGCATTAGGGAGCACATGGCCTCCACAAAGCATCTTCAACTTACACCGTGAAACAAAGAAACAGGATAGCGCATTGCGCAGCTCCGTTAACTTTTTACTCTCATTTTGTCGTCCTTTTTACGCCACTGTAGTAAAGAGATTTAAATGTAAGCAAACATTCAGCATACCACATAAATGTGTATGTGTGATCATGTCTGTGCTCATTTACTACTATGACGTACATGCGCAGAAAAATAATGTTTTTTTAAATTTTAATGCACTATCGTGTATTCTTTGTTTCATGATCTTACACGATTTGTTGCAGTTATTTTCGCGTCTTTCCATGTAAACTTTGATTCCTACCTTTTTCCCAGGCCTGTAGTACGATTCACTAACTTTTTTTTTACGATAATCGTATCGTTAAAATAAATATAATAAAAATTTTTCGTATTTGCTATTCAGAAATATTTTTAAGATATTTGCTGTCGATTAAAGTCAACTGTTACTTTCAGCAGGTTTTTTTCGTAATTTTAACAACAATAATTTACGTTGTGTTTATTTAATCGATAAGGTATATTTTATGTTTAAAGAGGCAGAGGCCCGACTTCTTACATACATACTACATATATACATACATACATATGTATATGTATGAACAAAAAAAAATCCTAAATTCAAAATGTACAAAAAAAAACCAAATTATGATCAAAAACTAAATTCTAAAATTTACAAAATAAAATATAAGGACAGTAAATTAAGCACAATTTCATTTGTTTTTTTCTTTATTCTCTTTTGTGCTTTTAGTTTATTTTAACATTTCGTAGACAGAGATGTTACAAAATCTACAGCTGTTTACAATCATTAAAAATAAATTACAGAATCACACTATCTTTACTGCAAGCGCATATGTAAAAAGTTACGATTGTCGGATCGTTAAAAGTTAGTGAATCGCACCACTGATCGTTGCATGATGTTATCCTCTTTTCCAGGGGGAGGGGTGATCAGGGGTCTTCTTGGAGGGATTGTCTGGAGGGGTGGTAGTGAATTTAGTGAAGGCACTTAATTTTTTTAAAGCTCGAAAACCATGACGAAAATTGTTCGTCCTCTGCTTGGTATTGAGCCGCCAAAATCTGCATTATGTTTAATGAGACATGTAAATACCTGCTCTATCATTAATAGACTCATAGACAGGCATTTCTTGGTGAACCCATTACGGATTCGATTGAAATTTACACTCTCACCTGGCAGGATAATTGCCTCCATACGTACCCAGCAAAAACAAAATTGTATTTTTTCAAGCACTTAAGAGAAAAAGCGCACAATCGAGCCCTTCAATAACAGAGCTTTTACACAGCAGTAAATGATAACGAATTAAATATACAAAAAAGCTGCCATTTTAGTGCTGACTACGAAGAAGGTTTTAAAAAAAAGGCGATAGAAATATATTATGGTTTACGAAAATGATTGAAAAAGGCATTTAAACAAGTAAAAACAAAACATTAATGAATATGTTTGTTTGCATGTTTTATTTTGTTAAAATAAGTGCTTATTATCAGCAGAAAATAGTCCTCAAACCCCATACTAAAATCAGGCCGCCCATCGGAAGGTTCGAATCGATTTGAGGTATTAATTCATACATAAAACCTGCTCGTTTTGGAGCACATTTGCTACTGAGTAGCTTTAACATGACAGGTTTAATATATTGTCTGCACCAATAGGTCGCCGTGCTTATTGACTTTAATTCCTATCTATCTACAATATCGTTTTGTTATGGAAAACTTCATACTTATATACCCAGTTGATCTGAAAGTGGATATTAACATTTTCTTGTTAAGTTTTAAGTGTGTGTGTGATTATTATATCAAATTTAAAATATTACTTTTTTAAATCACACTGTACATATAACCACTTGTAACATAAAGGGGGCTTTATTTTAAATTCACTTCTTAAAATTTTTAAAAATTTGTATAAAAGAATTTTTAAAGCGAGTTTAGGTGTTTTAGAGAATACGTAAACCACAAAAATCAAAGTTCCTAGAATAATTATTAAAAATAAAGTAAAACTAGTAACACAATCGGTGTTAGTTAACAATTTATGTCAAAGTTACTAGCCCCATCAGAACTGCTAGGCACAAAGATGTGCGTGTTTATAATTGAAAGTACACAGCTTAAGATAAAATGTAAAAGGTAATACACTTATTTTCTCAGGTGTTTGAGATATGCACAGAAAACAAATTACGATATTATACCTTCTCGTTTTGCAACATTTTCTTGTCGACTTTTTGTGTATGAGTGTAAATGATACAAATTATGACGATTAAACGGTTCACCATAAGAAGGAGTAATATATTTAAACCAAATCTTATATTTATGTGTAGATATACTAAATGCAATTAAAAGCATAAATAAAATAAACAATTCTGAATATGTCTCTTAACTATGAATAAATAGGAACAATTTGTACAAGTATGAATAAGAATTATTAATAAAATTGTTAAGTAAATTTTTGTCAGCCTTGATCATGTCGTGCAGCAATTTATTCCGGAGTTTGTCACAGGAGCTTTATGAAAAAATCTAGCCATTTAAATTATTTTCAATGCGAAATAGCCTATTTTTAGAAAAATTTTTTATGATTAAGGCGAAACTGTATTTCTCATAATCTTGGTGAATGGTCTTTATCGATTCTATAGGAATTAAGGTTTTTGCACGAACATACTATTATTTTCCTACGTTAAGGTTACACAAATAATTGTGTGAGTTATTTTACAACCATAAAATATTGCTCTCTTCAAATATAATAAGAAAAGAAAAATCTATATACATTAGGGCGGGTCGATTTCTAGGGGCGCAAGGGACAAGGAAATCGTATTCTAGGGGTCAAAATAAGAAACTTTGCCCAAGGAATCATACCTCTAAAATGAATTGTGATGTTGCTTAATTTGACACAAAAGTCAAATTTTGAGAAATACCATTTCGACCCATCTAAAGTGTCCTAATCGGGTCTAAATGTATGACCGACCCCCACTAACTTTGGATGGCCGACCACCCTTGTCACATGGGTGATTTTTAAATCGACCCGCCATAGTGTACATATTTGTTATCTATTTATTTTTTTAAGAAAAATCTGCAAGGAAAACATTTGTCAAATTACTTGGTTACGTATGAGTACTATTTAATTCCAATTTATTAACATGCATACGCCATGTGGTTCAACCAATAAATCAAACTTTCAAAAAAGCAATAAGCGAAAAAATAAGACTTTTTGTAAAAGTAGGGCTTTTTCTGAAGAAAGTCATATAAAATTAGGCTTTTTTCTAATATTCTTGGCTTGTTGTAGAATAGGTGCATGTTTGTAAAAAAATTGATATATATAATTACTCTAACTTTCTTGAAAAAATGTGGTGAAAGTTTACGGACTTTGAAATAGCTACTTTTTTTAGGAAATAGTCACTTTTAGTGAAAAAAAATTTCACTTTTTGTGAAAAAAAGGCACTTTTAGTGAACAAAATGTGATGGCGGTACGTATGTTGAATCATCGGGATGCATTATTGTCATTGATGACACAACCGTTGCTCTTTATTCTTCATTTTCCAACACAAATGCATCGACTGTTAGTCATCTCTGATTATGTTGATCGTGCATAAGCTCTTTGAGGCGTGACATTAAGACATATTTTGTTCAATACAAAAATTGAAATTTTTTTTCACTAAAAGTGATTTTTCCTAAAAAAGTAACTTTTTTAAAAGTCCGTAAACTTTCACCACATTTTTTCAAGAAAGTTAGAGTAATTATAAAAATCAATTTTTTTACAAAAAGTCACTATATTCTACAACAAGCCAATAATTTTAGAAAAAAGCCTAATTTTAAATGACTGTCTTCAGAAAAAGCCCAACTTTTACAAAAAGTCTTATATTTCGCTTATTGATTTTTTAAAAGTTTAATTTATTGGTTGTGCCACATGGCGTATGCATGTTAATAAATTGGAATTAAATAATACTCATACGCAACCAAGTAATTTGACAGATGTTTTCCTTGCAGATTTTTCTTAAAAAAAAATAGATAACAAATATGTTCACTAGGGCGGACCGATTTAAAAATCACCCAAGTGAAAGGGGTGTTTCGGCACCCCAAAGTTAGTGGTGGTCGGTCATACATTTAGACTCGATTGGGGCACTTTAAATGGGTCAAAATGGGATTTTTCATAATTTGACCTTTGGGTCAATATAAGGAACATCAGAATTCATTTTAGAGGTATGGTTCCTTGGGCAAAGTTTCTTATTTTGATCCTTAGAATACGATTTTTCTTGAGCGATTTTTTAATTGACCTGCCTTAATATACATATATCTTATTTTAAACACAAAAATACTCACAATAAAAATGTACATACTTAGTTGTCGGCATTTCCATAGTTATACAGGGTTATCCATTCAATGGTTTCAGAACCGCCGGCTTAGCTAGGCTGCCAGCTGTTAAATATATTTCATATGAAGTATCATTTATTTAGTAGAAGGTTTGCCATTTACGAATAGGGATCTTTTAACAACCGAAGAAAGCGTAAGAATAGTTAAAACTTACTACAAATGTGGTAGTTTTAATGAAAAATTACCCAAAAAAAAAAAATCTAACATTTCTAAGAATTGCCCCAAAAATTAAATGAAATATGACCTTAAATTTTGGGTTATTCTACATAATGAAAAATCACCTAAAAATTTTTACACAGAAAAAATTAAAAATTCTCTTTAATCACCAAATTCATAATATCAAGCAAATAATTTGTTGATTTTGCACCTATTACCCAAATGATTATATTCATTACTAAAAATTGTAAAATTGTGAATATTTTTTTCAATAAGTGATATTTTTAATTTTAATTAAAAAAATGATCAATATACTTTGCCATTTCAAACAATGTGTTAATTTATTTAATTAAATATTGACAATTCCCATCAACGATTTTACAAGTTTAAATTATTTTATTTTAAACGAAAAAATCAATTAATATGTTTTGAAATTTAATTAATATTTTATTTTTATTTAATTAATATTTATTTTTTATTTCATTTCAAAACAAGTTAAATATTAATTAAATCAAAATTATATATTTATTTTTTTTTTAATAAAAAAAAAATAGTTGATTCAATTATCACATTAATTAAATTTAAATACTTTTTAAACCATTTTTTTAATTGATAAAAAACTTTTTTCTATGTAATGAATTGTAGCCCCAGAAAAAGTTAAAATTAAAAAAAAGAAAGTTATATTATAAATTTAATTTCGGTTCATATGCACGAAACTTAAAATTTTTCGCCGAAATCGCAAAAAGGAAATGGAGCTGTGTTGGCAATACTTTGAGAAGACCTCGTTATGATATATCGAAGAATGCAATTGACTGGACCCCTCAAGGCAGCAGGAGAAGAGGTAGACTCGCTAACATCTGGAGAAGGCTACTACAATTCGAAATACTTAAAACAGGGAAAACCTGGTCTGAAATAAAGCTAATGACACAGGAAAGATCCAGATGGAAGGATTTCCTTATAATTAAAAGAGAAACAGTTATTGTGGCCGATCAGATAATGTAAACTGTATTATGCACTCTATTTTTTACGACAAGTGCCAAAAAGCATATGCTGGTTGCTTCTTATGGTTTCAAATGTTAAGATCCCATTATAATTGCAAAAAGTGAAAATGTTTTAAATTAAATAATTAATAATAAATATTTTTTTTTTTTGAGAATCTGTAAGATTGGTGTCAAAATTATCAGTCAGATTCTCTCTAGATTTTACAATATTTTTGATTTTTTTGCGTAGAACATGAAGTTTAATGTTTGTGTCGTGTGGGCTATATTGAGCGAAAATAGAATCTATTTTTACAGCATATAGCAAATTTCGAGTGCTATTTTATATTTTTTGGTTAAGAATTACTATTTATACCCTAATTTGTCAGACTTTTGGTTGTTTTATAAAAGCGAATGCAAGTACAAAAATCTATGTTATCGAGAAACTTTCGCCTAGAAGTAAACGAATCTCTATGTAGGATGAGGACTTAACCCACCCTTAAACGTCGAGTTTTAGAAGGTGAAATCCAAGCAAAAACGTCTGCAAGCAGTTGGCCAGAATCAAGTCGATCACTGGTCTTAATTAGCGAAAGAGAATCTAACGCCACTATCTAAAATATGCTTAATTTACTCATTACAACTGCATCGTAGATTTTTTTTAATAAATTTAATTAAAACAAATATGAAATGCTTTCAATTTTTACGTTAAGTTTTTTAATGACGTTGTTACTTTTGCTTTCCCTTTTAGTTCGTCATTGCCTGTAGGCTACACTCTGTTTTTATGAAATTACTACTAAAAAAAAAATAATTTTTAAAAATACGTATTTTTTTAATGTCAACTTCTATGCGAATTAATTGAAAATGTTCAATTGCAGATGTTGAGTTATAGAGGGTTAAACAAATCACAATACTATAAGGGCAGATTTTATGAAGAACATTAAGGATTTTAACGCCCGCGGAAAACACAGCAACTTAAAATTTTTATTTGCTTCATAAACCACCGTTGGAAAATTTAAAAAAAGGCCACGCCAATGAGATTTTCCAAAAAAAAAAAAAATCAAAAAACAGGCATCACAAAAAGGGTATTTTAATGACAGAGATAATCAAGTTCATTCTTGTACCTTTTTTTCATTTCTTCTTGATAAAACTTTATCACATAATTTCGAAAAGGGTAGCATGACTTGATTTTAAGTGCTAAATGGTACACTGTGAGAATGGCAATGGCAACTTTAGGATCAAAACATCAACGCGGGCGTAAAAATCCTTAATGTGCTTCATAAAATCTGCCCTTATGGTATTCTGATTTCTTTAACCCTCTATAACTCAAAATCTTCAAATTAAACATATTTAATTAATTCGCATAGAAGTTCACATTCAAAGATACTTATTTTTTAAAATCAATTTTTTTTTAAAGGAGTAATGACTGATAATTTTGACACCAACCTTACAGATACTCACAAAAAAAAAAAAAAAAAAAAAATAATAAGCAAACAACCATAAAGGTGTTATGATACTTGCTATTTTTTGTATTTTTTCTATATTGGAGAACAGTGCAAATATATTTGCACTAGGAAAACTGACTAAGTGTAAAGAGTTTGATTATACCATAAAAAATCTTGAAATGTCAAAAATATATACGTGTGTTATCGATAAATAATCTTACGACTGTCAAAAAAAATATAAAAATTTGTAACTTAACATTGAAATTTCCAGATTTAATGTTAGCACTGCTGCTAACTTTTTTAGTTTTTGATCGAAAGAAGCGGGTTTTAACTTTTTTTTTTTGGCGATTTATAGCTTTTTTTGACAGTTTTTGTGGGAACAAAACGTGGGCAATATTGTTTGTTTTGTTTACATTTTATATTGTATTGTATTTCTTGTTCTTTCTCGCATTTGTTGTTTCATTCAGTCAATCCTAAAAAGATCCAATAGCAAGTGTCATAACACCTTTAGAAAACTATTTTTTATTAATTAATTATTTTAAAACATTTTCACTTTTAGAAATTATAATGGGATCTCAACATTTGAAATCATAAGAAGCAACCAGCTTATGCTTTTTTAGCACTTGACGTAAACAATAGAGTGCATAATACAGTTTACATTATCTGATCGGCCGCAATAACTGTTACTCTTTCAATTATTGAGAGACGGCCAGTATGTTATATATGTTACACTCGGTTAATATATTAATTAAAAGGATAGCAAATTGTAAAGGGCCGTAAATAAATCCTTCCAGCCGGATCTGCCCTGTGCCATTAGCTTTATTTCAGAACAAGTTTTCCCTGTTTTGCTTATTTCGAATTCTGTTAGCGCGTCTACCTGCTGCCTTGAGGGTTCTAGTCAATTGCCATCTTTGATATATCACTATGAGGTCTTCTCAAAGTATAGCCAACATTGCTCCATTTCCTTTTTGCAATTTCTATGCGGAGTGGTGTTCCGTTTAATCACTGGTCGGCGAAAAATGTTGACCTTCTTGCATATGAACCGAAACCAAATTTATAATATAGCTTCCTTTTTTTTCTCGGGCTGAAATTCATTACACAGAAAAAAGTTTTTTATCAATTAACAAAAAAGTTTAAAAAGTATTTAAATTTAATTAATTTGATAATGGAATCAATTATTTTTTTAGTTGAAAGAAAATTCAATTTATAATTTTTATTTAATAAATATTTAAGTTGTTTTGAAATAAATTTGTAATTAAAATATTAATTAGATATCAAAAAATATTGGTCATTATTTTCGTTTTAAATAAAATAATTAAAACTTGAAGAATTGTTCTTGGTTAATATTTAATTAAATAAATTAACACATTGTTGGAAATGGCGAAGTTTTTTGAACATTTTTTTTTAATTAAAATTAAAAACATCATTTATTGGAAAAAAATATTTTCAATTTTACAATTTTTAGTAATCAATATAATCATTTTGGTAAAAGGTGCAAAATCAAAAACTTGTTTGCTTGATATTATGAATTTGGTATTAATTTGGTGATTAGAGACAATTTTTAATTTTTTCTGTGTACTGCGTATGATATAAGAGTTTTGTAGAAGAATTTACACTAAAATTATAACTAAAGCACATTTTATTCATTTCTCTTTATTTTAGGTTTCGTGTTTTTTTATTTCTTATTCTAATTTATAATAACTTTTTTTTTATAGACAGTTTTCTGCTTTTTCTTTTAAACCTTAATAATCCTTAAAGAGTAATGTCTTAATCGTATTGCTCTATTCTAGACGTTGTTGTTTTACATTTATTATTAAAAATAAGACTATTATTAACTTTTAACTATCGTCGTATGGACATGGTGTTTGTGGGGAATTGTGGTTTGGTTGAGGCCGAAAAGAAACGTTTACACGTTAAACGCCAAAATGCAGCCCGAAAGTCAACACTATAAAAGGCATAAATGAAGGGATTAATGGCACTATTAAACCAGCCCAGCCACGTCAGTACCTTAGCCAACGTACTGCTAACCTGATCCTCATCCAGAAATGGTGTAATTAAATAGTAAATGAAAAATGGTAACCAACAGGCAATGAAACCACCCACCACTATACTCAGAGTCTGTGTGGTTTTGGTTTCTTTTTTCAGTGATGAAATGCGATTTGACAGTGATTTGTGTGTATAGTTATGAGAGTGTTGATGGTGATGGGAGCGTAGTTGGGGTGTGTGGGTTCTCAAAATGGACGAACCACTGCCTGTTATTATTGAATCGGGTGTTAAAGTATTGCCGGGCGAGGTGGTAGTGTTGATATTGGACGCGGCAGCACTTAAATAGTGTTGATGACGCATACTGTGGGTACGCATGTGTTTGTTGGGGTGTGCATGTTGCTGATAGTGTTGGTGGTGCTGGGTAGTGGGTGTAAATGTCCAAGGATTTTCCATACCCATACCAGCTGTAACTGTTGCCGTAGCCGTGCATGTTGTACTCGTCATTGTCGTTAGGGCTGATGAGGCAGTGGGTGTACGTTTCAACGATGCCGGTCTTTTCATTTCGTAGCTACCATTTGTATCCGTTGGTGAGGTGGCAGCTTGCTGTTGTAGCACCAACAATGTGTGGCATTGTGTCGTATGGGCAACATCGTTGTCGGAAGCCATAATTTCTTGTAAATCTTTGGCTAATGTTTGATTTGATAATGTTCTGGCTGTCTGTTGTTTCTTTTGTCCAGTACTTAAATCAAATTCTGATAAATCCGGATCCAACTCATTGTCAATATCTGCTGTCGTGTAACGTTTGAATTTCTGCAAGAGTGAAAAAAGAAGGAAGTTAAAAAAAAAATGAAATGAAACGGAAATTTCGTAAGAATAAAGAATTTATTAGACGTGTTCTACAGTGGATCAATAAAGCCGTTGGACAAGCATGAAAGTTGCAAAAGTTTTTAATTTACAAAATTAAATTAGAAAATAAAAAATTTCAGTTATCATTTAGTTATTAAAAAACATAAAAATATACCCCAATAAAGTAGTCGGGCAGATGGAAGACTAATCGCTTGAATTTTGAAAGATGGAAAACTAATCGCTTTAACTTTGGCTTTAAGCATATAATACTCTGTAAGAATTCCTTTTGCCTTGATAACTACTTTTAATATATTTAGAATCGAATCTTAAAGATTTCTGCATACAAAAGGGTAAATTTTAGCCCATTCGCGATATTATTTCTGTTAGAAATATTAGCCCATACTCGTAGTCATAATAATGTATACTTTAATCTAAAACCGGCTTTAAATGCATGTGAACACTTTTGTTCCAAAGTATACTTAAGAAAAACTCTACTTTATTTTTGACTATGATTATGGGCCATTATATTTTCAACACTGTTTTTAAATGTACCCATAGCTGCATTGATGATTAATTGCATTGATTTCCGGACACTGCAGTGGCCTTTCAAGAACATGTGAAAATTTATACAAGAGCCACATGCGCATAGCATTTGCCTTGTGTTTTGGATCGTTGCCCTTGAAGAATTGAAATGAGTCTTTTATACCTCTGCTCCAAATGTTGTCTTAGAAGAGTTTGTTAGGTAATCAACTGGATCATATTGCATGTTAATCGTTAATTGCACAATTTAACACAGAAAAAATCAATGTTAAATCGTCGAAAACAAGTTTGATTTTACATTTTTCGATATTGATTTTGTTTATATAATAAGTTACGAACAACAGTTTTTAAATAACTATAACTCATGTTGATTAAATATTCCAGTAAAGCTTGAGTAAACTAATATTGATATTGAAATAATACTACGAATCGTTGAATAAAAATTATTTCAAGTTGAAACAACGTGAATTTCATGTAGAATCACTTCGATTTGAGTGTGAAATAACAGTGAGAAGTCAGAGACATTATGTGGTTTTTTTTAGAATAGTTCTCGACGCTTATTCCCTCACCCAGAGGGAGATAATATAGTAATTTTTTCACCTGTAACACATGTTTCACTTTCGTTTTATTTCCCTTTGTTTACAGAGTCACACACAATTAAAAAACACTAGCAGAATTGCCAGATATGGTTCAACTTTGGAAATTTTTTGCTAATAAATTAAATTTAACAAGAAGAATACAGGATTTTTTTTCCTTTTTATAAATTATTTTAAACATGAAAATTAAAAATGAGTGTCTTCTTGCTCCTACATTAAAAAAGTAAAACGGGATTGTATGGATTTAATATTGAATAATGTTATTTTAATATTATTTAATTACTAGATGACCCGTTCGAATATTTTGCACCGTTAGTTGTCATTTTTGTAACATAAAATGAAAATAATTAATAGAAATTTTAGTACCTTCAATACATTTTGTTAAAAGTATAAAAATATTAGAAATCATATCATACATATTTACATACATACATACATATGTTTAAATGCTTTTATAATACTTCTTTGAATAAAATGTTAGAGGTAATGACATGATCATCGTTAACTTTTTGCCCGTACGAATCCTTAATACAAACAAAAATATCTTTAAACGTACGCAATTATATATAACTGACTTAGTAATAAACGGCATTATAGCAAATAGCGGTATTGCCAGAATGGATTTTAATACACACTATATTATGTAGAACTGCATTACTATTAAGCGACCCTGTATTACCACACTTGAACAAAAACATATAATCATAATGACAACAGTATTATCATGCAGTTCTATTAGAACTGCATTACTATTAAGTGACCCTGTATTACCACACTTAAACAAAGACATAAAATCATAATGACAACAGTTTTATTATGCAGTTCTATATAAAATATAATTTTTATCAATGAAAATATTAATTTTTCAATTTCTAATTATTTTTCGTCATTAGTGTTAGAAATAAGCTTTAAAACGAGATATCATTCATTAAATTTGATGCGGTGGTATGCGAGATATTTGCAACCGACAAAAAAAAGTGCTTTAGAAATAATATATATGATAATTAACACGAAACCATGATAAAATGAATGATAAATTAATTTTCAAGTACACAGAAAAAAATATCGTTTTTTATCAATTAAAAAAATTGTTTAAAAACCAATTCAATTTAGTTCATGTGAAAATTTAATCCATAAATTTTGTAGTTGAAAAAAATACAAATTAAATTTCGATTTAATAACAATTTAATTGTTTTGAAATAAATTTGTAATCAAAATAGTAATTAAATAACAAAAAATCTTAAATGGTTTTTTTGTTTAAAATTAAAGAATTTAAACATGTCGAACTATTGCTGGAAATTGTCAAGATCTGAACTATATTTAATTAAATCAATTAACACATTGCTTGAAACGGAAAAGCTTTTTAATAATTTTTTTTAATTAAAATTAAAAATATACCTTATTGAGAAAGAAAAAATATTTACAATTTAAAATTTTTCCAATTGTTAGTAATCAATATAATAATTTTTATAATACAGAGAAAAAATTATTAAATTTCTCTAATCAACAAATATGTACCAAATTCATAATAACAAGCAAACAATTTGCTGATTTTACACCTATTACCAAAATGTTTATATTGATTACTAAAAATTGTAAAATTGTAATGTTTTTTTTTAATAAATTATATTTTTAATTTTAATTAAAAAAATGATCAAAAAACTTTGCCATTTCAAACAATGTGTTAATTTATTTAAATAAATATTGACAATTCCCAACAACAATTCTACATGTTTAAATTATTTTTTTTTTAACGAAAAAAGTCAATTAAGATTTTTTGTATTTAATTAAAATTTTAATTGAAAATTTATTTCAAAACAACTAAAATGTTAATTAAATCAAAATTAAATTTTTAATTTTCTTTCAACTAAAAAAATAATTGATTCAATTATCGCATTAATTAAATTTAAATACTTTTTAAACCATTTTTTTAATTGATAAAACACTTTTTTCTGTTAAGGTGCAAAATCAACAAATTGTTTGCTTGTTTCTATGAAGTTGATATTCATTTGGTGATTAGAAACATTTTAATGGGTTTCAATCAACATTGCGCCATGTTAATTTATGTCATGGTATAGTTGCATTTCAGTTATTGGTTTTTATGTAGTCCACATTAAATGAGTCTATATTAAATATGGACTACACGCGCTTATCAATTATAGGACCTTAATCTCTGATTTACAAATAACTTGTGTTGTGGAAATATTTATTTCAGCCACATGCTCGTGATTTAAATATTTAATGCTTTAAAGCGTTGATCACATTTAACCTTTATGTCTACAACCACCTACCCGGGTATGTTTTTCATATTCAATTTTATATATTGTCGTTACCAGGTGAGCTATCGGCTTGAAATTTTTAATATGCTCCTAAAATATTGCTTTTTTTGATATTTAAAAAAATTAATTCAATTTTTTTTTTTTTTTGGAAAATATCTACAAGCAGTTTATGAGAATCACCCCTTAACCATACAACCGGCATACACGGGTAAGCACAGAACAATTCAAAAAAATGTTTGATTAAAAATGCAAAAATATGTACACAATTGTATGAAGGTTTAATTTAATTTTAATTTTTAGAATTAATAACATTTAAAATTTTTATCTGTGTATAACAATAGACTAGAGATACAGAGTTCATGTATCGGTTTTTGCCATACTTTGCAGGTGTTTCTTGTCGATCTCCTTCTAACACACATAAGAACAAAAAAAAAACAATATGTCAATCTGATCAAATTCACTTCCTAGCAACAAGACTTACCCGGGTATGATGGTTGTATATTTAACGAACAATTTTTGGTTGTAGACATAAAGGTTAACAAATATTTAACGCCCCACACGAAGCCACTTGTTTTAATTAAACATTTGTTTGATCTTGCATAATATTTGCATTTAACATTTTATTAATAACATTATATTTTTAATTTATTTTAGTAATAAGGCTTTGTAGAATAACAAACATTTTTAAAATGGAAGCTAAAAGCAGATCAATTTAGTGGTCATAAATTTTTTTTTTTTTTTTTTCGATTTTTTCGTCAAATATTTGTTAAATATGCTCATATTTAATTCTTCATATTTAATTCTATACTCCTATCACTTACCTTATTATGGACACTTATATCGGTCATATTATCATGTCTATTTGCAATAACACAGGAAATTCGTGCATAAACATAAATCATGACAGCCATCGGTATGAAGAATGAGCCCATGGCTGAAAATATCACATAACCTTCGTTCTGATTGTAACGACATTCATTTAGATCTCTACGTCCTGGTTCATACCTAAAGCAAATACAAAAAACAAGAAATTATTCTATAGAAGACGTCAATGATAAATGTGAAAGGATTTATGTCGATAAATGAAAGGATTATCTACACTCATAAAATCCTTACAGTAACTGATTGTGGGTTATTAAATTCGTTTTTCGTATTGTTTAAATAAAACAAAATATATTGATTTTACAAATAACTTAATTTTTTATGTTCGTTATTCAAAGAGCAAACTACCAAAAAATAATATTTTTCCGTACTTATATTGGTATGTTTTTTGACGGTTAAAATGTATTTTTTTTAAAGCTTAAACTGTTCAATTTTACGGAATATGCAGTTAAATAAAAAAAATTAAAAAATTTTATATAACATTCATTTATTTAAAATTAAATGTAAATGATCCATTTTTAAATAAACTTTTATTTATTTAAAATTTATTTTCTGTGGAATTTAGCTACATAATATTTTGAGTGTAGGATATAACAACATTTGAACAGGTTGGTTATAGAACATCATACACACATATCCTTACTTGCATATGTGTTTGTGTATTCTGAAGTAAAGAAATTATTACCAGCCAACAAAATTGATTTAGTTTCTAATGTTGTTCATTCTTTTTTCCAAAAAAAGGCAAATTTTATTACGACCCAAAGCTAGTAGGAAAAAATTTTATGGCAGCCTTGATGGTTGGCCAAAATGAACAAATTTAATTTTACAAAATCAACAAAAAGAAAAGAAAAATGAGCAACTTCCATGGTCTTATTGTTGAACCTGCAATTTGCCAATGACTAACAAAAAGAAACTGATAAGAAATGTTTTGTATGGAAATACATTGTATTTTATTTATTTTAAGTATTTGTTTTCCGGAATGTATTTTCCATTTATTGATTTAAAATTATTAAAAAAAAGGTCGTCTTTCAAGAGGTTTTGATTTCATTTTTTTTTTTTTTTTTTTTTTTTTTTTGTAAAGAGAGATAGAAAAAATTGTTTATTGGAAACTAATTTTGAAAACATTTCAAAAACAATTATTAAGGGAAATTATTTTTAATAATAAATACTTGAGACGCCATAAATTGCTTGTTTACTTTAAGAAAAAGAGGTTTTAAGAGAGTGAGTCAGGGCAAAATTGAAAATTTTAATAAATGCAGAGGTACGCCGAGCGTCAAAAGTGAGCCACATCAACGAGTACGTAATACTTAGTTTTACTACAGTAAGTCTGTAACCACAAGAATAATAATAATAAAAATAATATTAATAATCATAATAATAATCACTGTTTAATGGGAATTGTGAGAAATTTTTAGTATTTTTAATCCGCATTAAAATAAAATTAGCAAATGTTATTTAAAACTATTTTTGTGTATTGATAGCAGTCGATTTGTACCAAATTTTAAACTTCTACTATTATCCTTCTCCAGATATTAAGACAATTTCAGCAATCCCTTGATTTACGTCTCAATTGGTTCCGGAAAATGCCGACGTATATCGAAATAACGTAAATCGAGTTTAAAAATGTTCATATGTACATTAAAAAATGTATCTTATAAAATGAACGATCTTTTATTTAAACTTAAAAATGTCGTCTAAAAAAAACCAAATTTATAAACGAATCACAAAAATAAACAATTAAAAAAGTATTTTTTAAAACAAATTTTCGATAGTGAACCCTATTTTGGACCCATAGACAATTATGGACCCGCAAGAACAAGGTCATCGTTAGATCGATTCAAAAAGTTACAACCTTTTGCACAAGCGCATAATACCCTCTCCACTTTTTTGGTTAAAAACGGCTTTCACCGTTGAATTCAGCGTATTCGAAAATCTCTTTACCAGTAGAGTGACCAGGTTGTTAAAATTTGCGTCTAGCACAGTGTTTATACTGCCACTGCTTTTTTTTTTATAGCAATTATGCTCTCTTTCGCGCTTCTTAACTTTTATTTGGAAAGCATTTCCACATGACTGAATTAAAATTCATGCAATTTACACTCGACTCATGATGAGATGCTCAACAAGGCCCAGAAGGTGCATCTCTTGGCATCACAGGTGCAAGGAGAAGCACGCCACAGGCGGAGTTGGACATCCTACTTCATCTGTCCTCCATGGAACATTATGCGAGGAGTGTGGCCGCTAGGAACTTATTTAGACTCAACGAGTCTTCGTTGATTAGACCTAGGCGGGATGACCACACAAGGATTTTAAACAAATTGGGTCTGCTCGATCAGGGTAGTATTCCGGCGAGAACCTCGGATCATAAGAGTATGACCTTGGACTTCGGTGTAACACCACCGGTGGAGTTCCCGGATAGGGAAGTTTAGCATGGATTTAACGGACTCTTTGAGGGTTGGGCGGATGGGTCCAAGATGGAGACTGGCACTGGGGCTGGTGTTTTTATTGCTGACACTGCCGTGAAAAGGTCACTCAGACTAACGTATGAGTGCAGTTTCTTTTAGACTGAGATCCTAGAGATCGGAAGGCGACGGAGGTGATATTGGGTCACATCGTAGGGGGGTCTGTGGTGAAAATCTACTTCAATCGTCAGGCTGCGCTTAGAGAATTGTCAAATTAGACGGTTCGATCGTGTCTATTTGCACGGTGCAGAAATGCTCTTAGAGAGCTCATGTTGGCGTTCAAAATAAGGCTGTAGTGGGTACCAGAACACTGCAAGGTGGCTGGCAACGAGTTGGTGGACACGAGAAGGGGTCCGAATATGGACCTAGAGGTGAGGTATAGAGAGGTAAAACCCCTCTTATGTCACTACTATGGGGTTATACGGGAAATATTCCGTTTGGACGCATTCATATAAATTGTTAGAACTGGGACAGGTCTCTGTCACCAAAGAACGTTTTACGGGACTATTTTAGTGTCAGTTCGCTTCCCTCTAGAGATACTCGCATGTGTAAAGACAGGGTATCCTTACTTTCTGAAGCGTACTGGTGTACTACTAACAAGAACTCACTTCTATATTTATAAAGAAGAAGGTGTAGACCGTTCGCTACCTTATAGTGAGGCTCATCAAGTAAACATCAATTTGCATTCCAAAAAAAAATTTTTTTGTAATATTAAATTAAGGAGCAATCTTATTTAAGACTTATCAGACATACTAGAAATGTACCTTATTTTTTTCTTTTTTGTTTTTTTTTTAGATATAAAATTAATTGCATTATAATTTTTTTAAGATTTGTCTTATTTTTTAATATTCTTGTTTGTTTTGCTAACAAAATTTTTTTTTAGGAATTTATTTAAATTCCAATTAAAAGAAAACATTACAGTAAATAACGGTAGACATGTTTTTCTTAAAGATTCTTCAATTTTATAAATCAAGCACAGCACAGCAAAAATAACAATAATAACAAAAGGTTTGCCAACCAACAGACAAACAAATATTTTTATAAATCTGAGCACATTTTCTTATTTTTTTACATTTTTGTTTTTATTCAAAAGTAAACTTAAACGTAAAAGTATTTAATGAAGGGGAAGTATGCCAAAGTAAATTGCAGCATCGAAAATAAAAAACTTTTAAAAAAGGAAATTTTCAAACCAGGTTTAAAAAAAATTTTTTTAATAATAAAATTTTTCTAAAAATAAATAAAAATAAAAAGAACCAATTTCTTTTATTGCCATACTTCCCTTTACAAAATTTAATATAATTTACATTTGTTTTCAAAAAAGTTTTTTTTGTATTCCTTTTCTGTATTTCCTTTGTTCTATATTTTATTAAAAAAAATTTATAAGACACTTACCAGCCCAATATGGGCGGACAGGTGATTGCCAAAGCTAGAACCCAAACTATGAGTATCATTATGAGAGCCAAACGCTTCGAACGTCGTTTGCGGGAATAAGTTAAAGGCTGCGTTACAGCCAAATATCTGACAATTTCAAGAGAAAAAGAAGAAAAGAAAAAACAACAAAGTTAAATAATTAAAAAAAGGACACATCGAAAACATGAAATTTTGTTTCTTATCCAAACAAACATTCTAATCAAAACTTACCTGTCCACACTAATGGCACATAAACTTAATATAGAAGCAGTACACAAGAGAACATCCAATGAAATCCAAATATCACAAAGTACCCAACCCAGTTTCCAGGAACCTGAAAGAAAAAAAATAATTATATAAGCGGTATAAAATTGCATTAGTAAGGATGTATGCAAGTATGAGTACTGCCTTGATTTTTTAAGTACCCCAAAACTACAAGTGGAAAACAGATTTGTTATCCAATAAACAAAACGAAGAGCAAACAGCTTAAAATTTGTTTGCACTGACCATTGTTCACTTTAGCCAGCAAATAAATATAATTAAAAACGTTATTTCTTAATATCAAGGTCTTACATCATTTGATAAGATAAAGTTTAAGAGGACGATCTTATAGGCACGTATACTTATTGTGAATATAGTACAAGTTTAAATAATAGTCATACGCCAGAGGGGGCAACACATTCTTCTCCTAAACAGACACATAGCAAATGTCAGATGGTTTTTTTTAGCTGCATGAGAACTTTCAATAACGAGTTTGGCAACTAAGAATGTAAAACTCTGTTTCTTTAGTAAAGTTTGGCAGGTCATCATGACTCGTTTAACTCTAGTACGACGCTTTCAAATTGTAAAGATTTACTTAAAAAAAATTAATTCTGCTCGCAAAGTCCATGGAGCATTTCATCCATTTTACAAAGCTCATTTCTGTTTAAATGGGTAACGAATCACCATTACTTCCATTAAAATAAACTCTTTGGTGAGATCTAGACTATTTTTCGAAATGAGGAAGGTAAACGGCGAATGCCATCGGACCATACTGAGTGAACCTTTTGTTTTCAAAAATTAATCAGCTAAACATAAACGACATTTATACAGCGCGTTGATCGATCAATTTATTGTAAAATCAATTAAAATTACAACTTTATTTTCAGAAGTGGGTAAGGACAACTTTATTTTCAGAACCCAGTGATTTGCTCGTATATGCGATTTAACGCCTCGGAATATCTTTTAAAGGGTTTTTATTAAGTCACTTGCTTACAAAGCAGTAACTTTTGAATCATTGGAAATCAATATTAAAGCTGCCATTGACGACATACGGCCAGATTTATTGGAAAAAGTACTCGTTCTACACATTTGCCAGAAATCATAATTAAAAAATAAATGAAATTATGTACCAGATTATAAAAAAAAATCAATCCAATATTATTTCTGTCTTGTATTTTAAGTTCTTATGCAGCTAAAAAAATACCCTATGCACTCATAGAAAAATGCATATTCATATTTATGAATATTTTATGTGTCATCTACGCTATGACTACAGTGACATCAATTCGATGCCACATTTTGTGGACTCTGATAGAAAAGGCGTCATAGCGCTGATGTATTTTGACATCAGTACAGACAAAATGTCATCACTGCGATGGCAAACTGTCATCAGTGCGGTGACATAATATATCATTTCATCAGTGTGATGACAAACTGTCATCTGTGCAGTGACAAGCTGTCATCAGTGCAATGACAAACTGTCATCAATATATCATGTCATAATATATATAATTAACATAATTCTCATGTTTAAAAAGTAAAATTAGAAGCAAAAATTCCCATATTCTATTTTTTTAATTATTTATTTAAATACGTCAAATTTTTAAAGTTGAATTATTATCAAAACCATATCGGCCATGCTGCTGGTGTCTAATAATTGAGGGTTCTTCTGTTAACAAAGCGCGGAATACAACAAAAGTAAAACAAACATGTGTAACGGGTAAGAAAATAATGATATTCTCGCAATTTGACTCAGTCAAACTCAGTTGGATACTTTATAAAACCGACTCCGATTCGCCATATCTGTAATGCCAATGTGTCATCCCATTGATGAAATAACTTGAATTCTTGATCCTGGCGACAACTTGGCCAAGTGATGCTTAGGCTGACATCGCAGTAAAGTGTCACGGGGTCAACAACGAAGACTTTTGTCATAGTACTGATGTCAAAATACTTTAGCGTTATGACGCATTTTCTATCAGTGCATATGTATTTATTATTAGGGCGTGGAATTTTATACAGATGCATGTTTTTCTCGAAGGTTTAAATATTAAGTGAATAAGTTATTGATCCGTATATCAAGTTTAAAATGAAAAATTGCCATAGCTTTGTTAGTGATTATTTACAGTTAATGCATTTTTTTTTGTCATACACAGAAAAAATTATTAAATTTCTCCTATCACCAAATTTATACCAAATTCATAATAACAAGCAAACAATTTGCTGATTTTACACCTATTACCAAAATGTTTATATTGATTACTAAAAATTGTAAAATTGTAATTTTTTTTTTTAATAAATTATATTTTTAATTTTAATTAAAAAAATTATCAAAAAACTTTGCCATTTAAAACAATGTGTTAATTTTTTTAAATAAATATTGACAATTCCCAACAACAATTCTACATGTTTAAATTATTTTATTTTAAACGAAAAAAAGTCTTTAGCGATTATTGAAGTCAAATAAAACTAATTTAGCTCAAGCACTAAATTCCAATTAATAAAAGATAATAATTTTTTTTTACAAAAATAAAATGATTTTATTAATTCAAAAATTTTAACGAGAATGAAAAAAATATCCTAAAAATCAAAGAAAAATTAAACTTGAAAATCAATGCTTATATGATGAAAATATTTTAAAACAACAAAGTAGTTTTTTTCAAAGTAAGTATTTTAAGTAATTAATTTATAATATGTACTACGAAATAAGTTCACCACAGTACCCCTCCCCTAGTGAGAACGATAATTTAAGGTAGAGCGAATGTAACCCTACGACCAGAACGAAGCTTGGTTACCTTACTATTATGCCCATCATATTCAGAAGCTTCTTTAGGACGAGTGTTTGATAATCCTTTTGTCCCTTCCTGAAAAATGTAAGCTGGCTTGAGACGGTCAATTGATATTACTTTCTCTTTTCCAGTTATCAAAATTTTAAAAATTTTCTCGTTACGGCTAATCACTTGGTAGGGACCATCATAAGGGCGCTGTAAAGGTTTTCTAACAGCGTCATGTCTTACAAAAACATGGGTGCAATTTTTTAACGAATTTGGTACAAAATTGTTCTCTGTACAATGACGCAGCGCAGGTGTAGCCTTAAGCGTTTCCATATTTTCACAAAATTGTTTTACCCATTCATTACTAGTACCTGATACTTCATAACCATCAAAAAATTCGCCAGGCAAACGCAAATTCGCCCCATATACCATTTCTGCAGGAGAAAATCCAATTTCTTGAATAACTGTTGTCCGTAAGCTCATTAGGACTAAAGGCAAATTATCAACCCAGTTTTGGTTTTCACAACATTTCAGCGCTGCCTTCAAAGAACGATGCCATCTTTCTATAAGGCCATTTGCTTGTGGGTGATATGGAGTTGTATGACACGTTTTAATTCCAAGAACCTTTGTAAATTCGCGAAATAGTGAGCATTCAAACTGCCTTCCCTGATCAGTTGTAATCCGTATAGGAACGCCATAACGGGAAATCCAACCATGTAGGAAAGCTGTGGCAACTGATTCTGCCGTTATGTCCTCAAGTGGTATTGCTTCTGTCCATCTAGTAAATCTGTCAATACAAGTCAGAACATACCTATAACTTTTACACAACGGCAGAGGACCAACAATGTCAATACTTATACTCTTGAGGCGTTGACTAGGCAACTCAAAATTACCAATAGGACTTTTAACATGGCGTTGAACTTTTGATGATTGGCACGAAATACAACATCTAGTCCAGTTACGAACATCTTTTGAAATTGAGGACCACACAAAGCGATTTTTTACAAGCTCCAATGTTTTGTTCACTCCTGGATGCGAAAGGCCATGCAAATAATCAAACAGCGGTCTTCGAAAAGTTGGGGTAACGTAAGGTCGAACATTTGTGGATGACACATCACAATAAATGTGCCCATCAGCCTCGGGTAACTTCATTTGCTTTAACAACAATCCTCTAGGAGACTTTAATAACGACTGCAGTTCTTCATCGTTCTGCTGTTCTTTTGAAAGCAATTCATAATTTAGAGGTGATGGTATTGAGACAGCATTAAGGCGGGATAATGCATCGGCGACTACATTATACTTTCCAGGGACATACCGAATGTCGACGGTATATTGACTTATAAAGTCTAAATGTCTCAGTTGCCGAGGAGAAGCTTTTTCTGGTTTTTGCTTAAATGCAAAAATCAATGGTTTGTGATCAGTATATATTGTGAACTCACGTCCTTCCAAAAAATATTGAAAATGTTTTAAGGCAGAATATGCCGCTAAGAGCTCTCGGTCATAAGCACAATACTTAGTTTGAGCTTTGTTCAACGATTTCGAGTAAAATGCAATTGGCTTCCACTCACCATTATTTTGTTGCTGAAGTACACCTCCCATGCCGGTATCAGAAGCATCTACCCAAAGCGATGTGGGAGCATCTATCGATGGATATGACAAAAGGGTGGCCTCTGCAAGTTGTTGTTTGCATTTCTGAAAAGCTTCTTCTAGGTCATCAGTCCAATCAATCTTTCGATTGTCACTTTTCTTGCACCCAGAATGTAACTCATGAAGAACAGCTTGTTGTTGTGCTGCATCGGGCATGAAACGTCTATAAAAATTTATCATACCCAAAAACCGTCTCATCTCTTTGACAGTGATTGGCTTCTTATAGTTGGCAATAGCCTCTACACGTTCAGGTAGAGGTTTCAATCCCTCACGTGTAACCAGGTAACCAAGAAACTTGAGTTCTGAAACACCAAAAACAGATTTAGATGCATTAACTTTTATACCGTAGTTACGAAGTCTTTCGAATAAAATATTCATGTGCTGCCTATGTTCCTCTAGTGTTGTTGATGCAATGAGTATGTCATCAATGTACGCGTAGCAAAAGTCCAGGCCCTTTAACACCTCATTGATAAACCGTTGAAAAGTTTGCGCAGCATTACACAGGCCAAACGTCATGCATGGAAATTCAAACAAACCTATCGGCGTTATAATAGCGGTCTTCTCAACATCACTACTTTCAACAGGTATCTGATGGTAAGCTTTAACCAGGTCAACCTTGCTGAACATAACCTTACCACTAAGCATATAACCAAAGTCATGGATATGAGGGACGGGATAACGATCAGGAACAGTTACCGAATTTAATCGGCGATAATCCCCACATGGACGCCACTCTCCATTTGATTTCATTACCAGATGTAGAGGACTCGCCCAAGAACTTCTTGACGGTCTACATATACCTTGCTTAACCATTTCTTCAAATTCTCTTTTAACTATTTCCAATTTTTCCGGCGATAACCTGCGAGCTTTAGAAAATACTGGAGGTCCTTTTGTTTGGATATGATGCTTGACTGAATGTTTAACACCTTCCGTAAAAGATGGAGGTTCTGTCAAATCAGAAAATTTACGTATCAATGAAGAAAAATATGAGTCCCCTTGGATAGATTTTATTGTAACAGGAACGACTTCTGTGCATAAAGAACCCTTGCATTGAGACTGAGTATAATTATCAATTAGTCGATTATGTTTAACGTCTACCAATAATCCAAAATGGCTCAAGAAATCGGAACCGATTATTGGCTTTGAAACATCAGCCAGAATAAAAGTCCACCGAAAGTTTCTCTTCAGGCCTAAATTTAATGTAATAGTTTTCTCTCCACAGGTTTTAATTGGCGATTGGTTTGCAGCAAATAGTTTCAATGGTGATATTTTTTGTTTAAGTTGAGACGAACTGGCAGGAAATACAGAAACGTCAGCGCCTGTATCGACAAGAAACTTTAAATTGGAAAAATTGTCCTGAAGAAAAAGGCGACAAATTTCTTGGCCATCCCCGTCTGTCACCCTGGACGAGGAGCCTAGTGGTTTCCCGAATTTGTATTGGGGAATGTACATGGCTTAACACATTTCATGGCTTTGTCCCCAAATTTATAATGGTACCAGCAATATGGCTTATCCTTGTTACTAGAGGATGGATCTTCTCTACGCGACTGTTGAACGTTACGCGCACGGCTTTTTGAACGAAATCGCCCTCGAGATAAAGCTTCAACTTGTTTAGTAAGAGCATCCACTCTTTTTTCCAATGAACTATTCGTTGGCAATGCGGAAACTGCATTTACTTCCCATGATTCCGATGTGTTAGCAATCTTGTCTGCCATAAGCGACAATTTACTAAGCGACTCACTACTTACTGACAAAATAGCCTGCATTTGCGTTGGTAAACGTTGCATCCATAGATTTTTTAGTAGTTCCTCTGACACTTTACCCGAAGATAGAGAAGACATCTCACGAAGAAGTGTTGACGGCTTCTTGTCTCCTAACTCAATATCGCGCAAGAGCCTTTTTAATTGTTTTTCCTCAGAATCGGTGAAGCGTTCTTGTAAACGTTGCTTAAGAGTAACATACATGTTGTTTTCCGGAGGTTGCAAAATTATATCGCTCACCTCACATAGAATATTAGCCTCAATTGAACCGACAATCGTATGGAATTTTGTTGAATCTGACGTAATCCCAGCAGTGATGAATTGACTCTCAACTTGCTTGAACCATAAAGCTGGATTCATCTTCCAAAACGGGGGAACCTTTACGGAAACTCGTGCTATTTCGTTGTTTTGTGGCGAAAGTGATGCGAAATCATCTACAGAGCTGTTCACAGACATGGTTTCAATTCTCGGGGTCACCAATTTTTAGCGATTATTGAAGTCAAATAAAACTAATTTAGCTCAAGCACTAAATTCCAATTAATAAAAGATAATAATTTTTTTTTACAAAAATAAAATGATTTTATTAATTCAAAAATTTTAACGAGAATGAAAAAAATATCCTAAAAATCAAAGAAAAATTAAACTTGAAAATCAATGCTTATATGATGAAAATATTTTAAAACAACAAAGTAGTTTTTTTCAAAGTAAGTATTTTAAGTAATTAATTTATAATATGTACTACGAAATAAGTTCACCACAAGTCAATTAAGATTTTTTGTTATTTAATTAAAATATTAATTGAAAATTTATTTCAAAACAACTAAAATATTAATTAAATTAAAATTAAATTTTTAATTTTTTTCAGCTAAAAAAATTATTGATTCAATTATAACATTAATTAAATTAAAATACTTTTCAAACCATTTTTTTAATTGATAAAACACTTTTTTCTGTGTATTATGCTTAAAATTCGCATATAATCAACCTTATTCTGCATTTCGATTACTTTCCCGCATTCAGTAACGCATCAATCAAAAAATGGTATCCCAACAAAAAACGGAATCGAAAGAAATAGAAGAAGACAAGATTTGCAGTGTTGCTATGAATCGCATAAAATCGGAACATAAAAATAAGTTATTTTGTAAATATTTTTATAAAAAACTTTAAAGTTAAAGTAAAGCGAACAAGGGCGATAAACTAATTAAATAAATAAAATAAACACAAATTAAATATTTATAGTGAAAAAATTAATTGAATAAATTTTCCGGCTTTTTGCACTGTTCAGGTGTTCTTGTTGACCTGCAATGAATTAAATAATTTATTCAATTATCACATTAATTAAGTGGAAATATTTTTCAAACAATTTATTTAATTGAAAAAAATCTACTGATAATTTTTTTTGTGTAAAGAGCTTGTAATTTACATCATTTATAGGAATCCGCGTAAAAATAATTTCCCACCAGTTTTAATGCTTATTTTGGTTTAAAAATCACAATCTCCCCAATTTTTAATACCAGTCAAGGTTGGTATCCGCAATACACAGCTTGCATAAATTTTAAATTTATCAACCACAATGTAAATACTTCTTTCGTCACGTTCGAAGAACTCAAGAGAAAAGAAAAATATTAGCGACAAATAGTTTCTCGTTATTCTGAACTATTTGGGATTGAATTCCAGCAAAATCGGTTCAGTGGGATAAGAGTAATGCATTCAAATGTGGAGCATCCACACAAAAATATAAAATTTTTTTTACAAAAACAAATTTTTATATGACCAGAAAACGTACCACAAAATTTCGACCAGATCGGTGCATAATTTACCATGTGCCTCATATAAGGCCTACTCTCGGAAATTAGTTAAGTATGCGTAAAATAAACATAAACGTAATGAATAAACATAATTTATGTTTATTCTGAAATGCAATTTTGAAGGAAATAAATAAAATATAACTTAAATAACTTTTCAAAATTTCGAGCTATACCTGTAACAAAGGAGGAGGCAACCATGTTTTTTATGCTTTCTTTTTTATTTAAAGACAAATTTCAAATTAATTCCATACTTTTATATCCTAATTTATCTTTTCTTATTAAGTTCAAAAAAACTCAAGTTTTTCTTCTTAATTTATAAAATCGTCGAAATCTTAATAAAAAAAAATCTAAAACAATTAAAACCTCTTAAACACAGAACTAACGAAATGTTTATGCAAATGAGATTAAGGCGCTAATTTTTTTCTAACGATAATAATTTGTATAAAAGACTTAAGCCTCGTACAAATGTTAGCAACATTTTCGCTGATGTTTATCATAGAGAAACCATTTTTTTCACAACCACACACATTTTCCATTACGAAACCGATTGCAAATTTTGCCCACAATAATATTACGTATTTATTATTATTTTTTAAACCATTTTTGTTGAAATTTTAATTCAAAACTAAATAAAATTATTATAAATATTTTCATACAAATTTTTGTTCGAAAAATTAAAGGAAAATATATGAAATATTTTGGGAAGAAATAAGATAGAAGAAAAACAAAATTGTTACTAGCATTGTGTACGTGGCTTAAATGTACTTAAAGGAAAAAAACAACTAAATGCTTTTGACAATTTCTGACAAAATCCACTGGAGTGTTTTTCAGTCATGTCATACTGAAAGCAGGTAGTCAGCCTGGCAGTCAGACGGCATTTAAGTTTGCGTGTCCTTTGAAGGTTCAAATTTAACAAAGTTTTTTTTCTCTATTTCTTATCATGTTTTCCCCCTATTGTTTAGATAAAATCTTGATTTTCTTGGAAGACAATTATGTTGTTAGTGTTAAAGAAAAACAAATACAGGCACGCACAGTTACAAATTACTTAAGTACTCAGCATTAAAAAAATAAAACCGTCAAACGAAATTAAGTCTATAATTTAATAAACACGATTGTTGTTATAATTGTCGTTATTTTCAGGTTAAGATATTGTTTTAACTTATCTTGTTATTTTCATTTTCCTAAATGAACTATTAAATACTTTCAGTTTTATTCTAACTACACTAAGAGAAAATTTGTTCGTTTAAACAATAAAACGGCTTCATCACTAATTCTGCATTGGGTAAATTAAATTTTTCATAAATTAATCAATTAATCAATAAAGCTTTTCATTAAATAAAATCTCCAAATCGCCATTTTTTTAAGTTTCATTATTTCATTGTTTTAGTGAAAATCTTAACATTGTTTTAATGAATTTTCAATTATTGCAAATTTTGAATAAATTTCTGTTGAAAGCACCAACAAAATTATAAAATATTTTTGACTTTATTTTTGCTTTCAATATAATTTTTGGCGTTGCCTTGCGTTTTACAGAGTTTGTATAATAAAATAACTTTAGAAGGGCCTATAATCTTTATTGTTCTCAAAGACAATAAATCTTACAAACCCATAATCTAAAAAAATATAATTTTAATTTTTCATGTCGGTTAGGCATGAAAAAATCAGTTTAGCCATCACCAATTTTATTAGCCTCTTTATAAAACAAATTTAATTCTATAAACTTTTTAGACCAAAAAAATTGTATAAATTATGCATTAGTTGTGTTTTTACGTTGAACTTCTATTAATTAGTTAACGCTAATGACTTTTCCAATAAAAAAAAAATCAATTATATCGGGCTTTTTGTTATTTAAAGATCTTATTTTTGTTTAGTTAAATGTCACCTAAACAAATTAATGTAAAACAACAAATTTTTATCTACTAAGAAAGTATAATTTGTTTTAAAGGTTGGTGTTTGACTAGTGACTGTCAGCCGTCGTTAATGGCGGTAAGTGTTAAACGGCAAAGATTTCTGAAGAGATAGTGTCGGTACTATCGAAACATGTCAACTCAACCTGTCCGTGGGTTCAATTCCAGCTTCAATCAAGAATGAAAAGTAACAAGAAATTTGAATTCATTTCATGTTGAAAATTTCTTTCTTCACTTAAAACAATTTAAGGAAAATTAAATTTGATGATCTTAAGCCTGATTAAAATATAATAATAGTTCAATAAAAAAAAAACATTATTATTACATTATTATTACTTTATTATTATTACATTATTTTTACTTAAAATGTTTTAATGCAAACAACATAATGTCTTATGTGCAATTTCAATGTAATGAATTAATTTTGCAATTTTTGATGGTAAAGGGCTGGCATCACAGATCCTAACTCAATTCTTATTCTATTCTAACTATTATTTAACTCAACACTAGCTCAGCTCTCACTCTAAGCTTAAGTTTTTTTTGGAAGTTTTTTAATTTAATTGTATATTCAGATAAAGGCTTAAAAATGTAATGCAATTATCAACCAATAGAATTAAATTGTTTTATTTAAAGGTAAAATAAGCAACAGTAATTGGAGCATTCCTTGACAAAAGAGAAATATGAAAAATTTAAATAATTTATTTTTTTCATACTTTTTCGTTTACAAAGTGAGATTATGCTCTCATATAAAATTATTTATTTAAACTGGGTGCCCCGGTAGGCTTGCTGGTAGTGAGCTAGTCTATCAGCGCCGGGGTTGCGGGTTCGATTCCCGCCAGAGGCTCTGGTCTCCTGCAGACAAGCGTATAGCTTCGCGGGATTAGCATAGGTAATATTAAAAAAAAAAAAAAAAAATTATGGAAAATTTCGAAAAATATGTATGTATGTATGCATGTAAGAAAGGAGGCCATAAGGACCACGACCCAAAGGATCTTTTATGCAGCCCATACATCTCAGGCTACGAATAGAGCCTATTACCATGACTAGTGAACGATTATAGACATCAGTTGGGCTCATAATTTGCCCCCCAAAAAATTTCTGCCTAGAAGTTCCCAAGGCGGGCCAGCAGCAGAGCAGATGTTCTGACGTTTCATCATCCACCTCATAAATCTGCATACTTGGTAAATGCATTACCCATTGTAAACTGGTGGTATCTAAACCCACAGTGTCCCGTAAATAGGCCAACAAACAGTCTAAGTTCACTCATTTTGCGTACTGGCTTAAATTAATATTTTTGCAGCATTCAATTAACTGATCGCACAAATCCGTAATTTAAAGATGTTTTTTTAAGTTTAGAGTAATTTTAGAGTAATAGTTAAATTCAGAGAATTTAAATTAAAGTAAAATAACTCTTTATTAATACAACTCCTATTTGGCAATTTTTGAAAGGGAAAAAGAATTTGACAACCCTGATAGCAACAACTGTTTTTTGCTATTTCATTTTAAACCATTTTTTACGAGGTCGCTGTCACCAAGAATGATAGAATATAAGATTACGCCATCCTGAAAAGAAAACTGAAATCTTCTGCGCATGTCGTACATATGACGTCACACAAACTGATCTCCTATTGCCTACTAATTTTAAGTTGTCAAACTCAAGAATGATGTTTTAGTTTTATATTTTTTCCTTGGGCTGCAATAGCTGTAACTCACTTCTGTAAAGTTTTTTTTATATTTTTAATTTTTTAATATTGTTTTTCACAAAATGTTAGCTAAAATCCGTAATCCAAACACAATAAATAAAATATATTTTTTAGAAACGTCAAAGTATTTTAAATTGCTGGGTTGCCTTCTCTTAAAAAATTCATGCATACTTTATAAGAAATTCAAAAATTTTAGGGTCTTTTAGACATGGCAGCCTTTGCCAGGGACAAGCTACAACATCTAACAAGAAAAAGTAATCTTGTTTTCTAACATTCTTGGCTGTCACTATTGTTTTTCAGAAAGAAATTAAAATTCCCGTGTGATTTATGTGCCGTCCTTGGAAATTTTTTAAAAACTTGTGCCTCCATCACCATTTCCGATAAAACTTAAGCGATAACTCGAATTTCAAACTTCCATTTTATTAAAACTAATGAAAATGTCGAAGAGTGCAGAAAACAATGCTCATCCGTTGACAAAATTGTGTTTAACTATTGATTTTTTTTTATTTAATAGATATATTATTGTGCTCCTTACGTGACGCAATTTTTCTGTACGTGACAAAAAATAAGAAGTTATTTTTTATTATAAATATATGTCATAAATAATTTTTTGTTTTCCCCAGTAGCAAGCTTGGTCCTAAGTTATAATTGACTTCTTAGACACTTTCTCGCCATGTGAAATAATTTCGCTCGAAATTTCATTCAACCTAAATAATCTCAAGTGTTGGTTGACAGGAACTGCCCCACAAGTGTACACAATATGTTCACTTTTTTCGTTATATATTTCATGAATTGCTAAAAAAAATTTTCTATGTTGGTTTAAAGTCTAGTTGTAGGCAATAAAATAAAAAATAGTTAGATATCGACTTTAATAATTTAGATTAACTAGGACCGCCAGGTGGCCGAAATTCGACCACTTGACATTTACAGTTAAAATTAATCGTTTTATGCACGTATCGAATGTGCAATTCTTATTTAAAACGACTACCTAAATTACTACTTAGACTACCTTTTATTCGTTATTAATAAAGCATTTTTTTTACTATTTTACTATTTTTACAATGTGTATGTGATAAAGTTTCGAGTATAAAAGGAAAAAAAGTTTAAATTGGCTGTTCTTAGAAAAAAAAAATTAAAAAAACAATATGTTTATTTAAACAACAATAAAAAAAATATACATTTGTGAATGGAAAATTTTATTTTATTTTCAAAAACAAATACAAAATTTTGTCTGTGTGTGTGTTTGCAAGCAAATTTAAAACACTCGTTTAGCACTTTAATCCTAAAAATTTAGAAAAAAAAAATTATATTGTACATATCTTCACAAAAACACCTTTAAACTGATACATATTCCATTAAATGATAAAATACATAAAAATCAAATCCAAAAAAATTGTTCCCATATTTATATATAAGAAGATACCCACTTTTCATTCATTCATTCATTCATTTTTATTAGTTCAAATAATATTTACAATTTACATCTTAAAGTTCTGTGCAAATAGTTTAAGTTTTTGTACTTATTCTTCTTAAAAATTTATAGTTAGATATACAATTATATACACATTTTTATAGTTGTATTGGAGGCAAAAATTTAAAAAACCTATTTAAATATTTTCTAAATTTTAATAAAAACATCTACAAACTACTTACTAACTACTTAGGCTAATGCTAACTCATTAATATAGGGGTTTTCAGATCCAGAACATCTTTCATAAAAATTTGTAGTGAGTTTATTTATTCTTGATATAACTAGATCAGTTTCAGAGATTGTATGAAGTCGCACTGTTGAGTAGTGCCAGGGCAAATTGAATATGAGTTTTAATAATTTATTTTGTGAAGTTTGAAGTTTTTTAATATGACAAGTGGCGCAGATACCCACTTTTATTTTCTTAAAAGACGGTTTTGCTCGACTTTATTTATCAAAATGTCTAACGGTAAACCTAGCGTAATAGGTGTGTTTGCAAGTGCAAAGCGAAAACAAAAACATTTTGGGAGAACAACATATAGTACAACCGTCGTTTATACATGTGTGTACATTAGAGCGTACCACCTTACAAAAAAAAGTACGCCGTACCACCTCTAATATGAAGTATTTTTGCAAGGGGGTTTCGGCAAATATTTTTTTTTGCCGAACGTAGTGGTCGCCTTTTTACATTTTTCGTTATATCTAAGGCATTTACAGTGCGGTCTTAATGTTTGATATATCAAAAAAATTAAAGCACGTAAGAAATTATTAAGGTTTTGCAAAGGAAGTAATGCGATAATACCAGCAAAAACAATTTTAATTTTTTATACGAAAATAACTTAAAAAAATTAAGGCCCTAATCATGTAAAACGCAACGTCAAAGAATAAAATTGAAAGCACAAATAATGTCAAAAATATTTTGTAATTTTGTTGTTGACTCCTACAGAAATTCACATTATGTTTTAAAATTTCAAACGCTCCATTACTTGTGGCGTTTAAATTTTTTAAACGGTAGGGCGAGCCCTACGAACGACAAAAAAAAAACATTTTCGAAACCTCCTTGCAAAAATACTTTATATTAGAGGTGGTACGGAGAAATTTGTTTTTGAGGTACGCTTTAGTGTACATTAGAGTGGTTCGAAAAAAAATTTTTTAGTCAGTTTCCCCCTAGGATTAAAGATAATGTAAAAACAATTCCAAAAATATTTTTTTTATTTTTTTGCCACGCCTAGAAATACCGCCCTTTTAGTTTTTTGTTCACTGTGTCGCCATTTTTAGTCCGATCATAACATTTTGTATATCGGTGTTCATGGCTCTGTAAGGGCTACATTTGTGTCTTTAATAGTTTAATAGCTGTGTTATTTTGATACAACTTCTGTATTGAAGCTATTTATTTTTATTCATAAACAAAGAAGTTATAGGAGTTAAAAGAAATACTTTACGTGTTTTGAAATATGGCAACACTTTTGACAAAAATGGCGTTTTCTTTTTTTGACATTTTCAATGAAGAACAAGTTTTGAAATTTTATACGAATATACATATGTATATTAAACACAAAAAACAAACAGAAATTTATAACTGTAAAAGTGAGGATTATTTTTGTTACGAGGAAAAATTTGTAGCTCCCGTACGGGAGCTAACAATGCAAGGAAAACATATTTTGGGAGAAAAGCAAAAACCACTATCTATTAGGGTATTCATTCGGTTAACCGATTAATAACTACCCGATTAACTGATCGGTTAATTTAAAATTGCATTTTTTCGATTAACGATTAAACCGGTTAGTTTCAGTCGATTAACCGATTTAACAAAATTTTCAACTTTTTGTAGTATTATAACATATTTTTTTTGCTTTTAATTATTTGTTTCGTCTTATTGACAAAAGGTTGTGTTTAGAAAACATTTTTTCATACAAACGAAGAAGGTATTCAGTGATCTATATTTAAATAAGTGTTTGCTGCCAACAGCCTCTTGCTTCACGTACTTTTCATATGTATGCGTTCAGTTATTGGTTTCTTTTTATATCTTCTCATATCAATCTCTTAACAGAATTAACCAAAACAATTAGAAGTGTTAAAAATTTTAAAAAATTAAAACAGGACTGTAATGAAATAATGGAAGATTTCATATGTTTAGAAAAATACAGGAAAATTACTGAGAAATTAGATATTCTTTATAATGGGTTGCTTTCGATTTCTTCAACATCTACAATAAATGAAAGTTTTTTTAAAAGCAAGTTTTATCCAAACTAGAGAAAATAAACGCTTGAATCCTAAATATTTAAACAAAATTTTTTGTATAAAAGAATATTTTATAAGATCTTCTTAAACTATTGAAATACAGTTAATTTTTTAATTAATTAAAAAATATGTGTCACATATTTATGAATTATTCTTTTGCTAGTTCGTTTTAGTTGAAGAATTGTTATCTTTGTTATGTTTTTGGTGTTTTTTTTTTTTACCAAAAACTCCATATAATAAATAATTTATGCATTTTTAATTACTGAAATTACTTGATTTATCACAAAATTTTATTAATCGGCTAACCGATCAAAAACAATATTAACCGATTAAACCAAAACCTCGGTTAATTAAAAAATTAATAAATGAATACCTAACTATTTATTCATGTATGTGCGTATGTTTGCCAGAAAATTTAAAACGCTTTTTAAACTACAGTCCTAAAAATTAAGAAACAAATTTTAATTGTGCATATCTACACAAAAATACCTTTAAAACGATATATCGTCGGTCACAGGTTGACAACTCTTAACATGTTTTTTTGTACTTTTCAGGAGACAAAAAAAAAAACGTTATTACTCCGTTACTAAACCGTGTTGGAAGTAAATAAAAAAAAACCAAAATTAGTATTAGATATTTATTGTAAGATGGTGTAAAGAAAACAAAGGTATTGAAATAATTTCAGATTAAGAAAAAATTAAAAGAGTTGACAAGTTCAAAAAATTTAAAAGTGAGTTAAGAGTTGTCAACCTGTGACCGACGATATGTATCAATAAAATCGGTGGTTGATAAGATACTTAAAAATCAACTACAAAAAAAATTCCCGTATTTATATATAAGAAAATACGATAATGTAATGTAAACGCTAGAAATAGTTGAATTTATCTGTATGTACAGTGGAATGATCCATTAGCTGTTATAATATTGCTGACCTTTTGAAATAAATTTGTGCAAATTGGAAAATCAAAAATTCCACTCCGCTCTAAAATTAATGAAGCAATTTTCGTTAAACAATAGAAATAATTACATCTCCTGTTTAAAAAAAAAAAACAGTTAAAATACATCTTCACCGTTAGCAAAAAATGTCTTAAGTCAAAAAAAAAAAACGAATTTTGAGTTTTTGATTCGCTTTAAATGAATTTGTTCTCTCTCTTTCGTTTGGTACCAATAACTTAAGTCTAGCTTTAATCGTAATCATCTGCTCTTTAGGAAAAAAGTTTATGAAATACGCAAAATAAATAATTTTCAATTTAACATTATAAAAAACTACAGTTTCTGACTTGAGACCTTTTTGCCTAACTGCAAAGATATAACGATTTTCTTTTTATTTAGAAAAACAAGTTTTTTGTTTAGGTTAATTGATTTATTATTAATGGAATTGTTTGATAAACAAAAAAATGCAAAAGATTACTAAACAAAAAGTTAACCATTTAATACTAATACGATATGTTAAATATACCCTTTTTACAAGTCGTGGTGGTTGTAAGTATAAACGGAAAACTTTCTTTAATGTATTTAGCCCGAAGCAATTTTTTCATTTTATTTGTTTAGCTTTTTCAATCTTTTGGTTTAATAAAAACTTTCATACTTATTTATTAATTTTTTGTTTTAGGAAAAAAAATAATAACCTGGGGAAAGTAACGGAGGTATAGAAAACGTAATCCGTGGGGGCTTAGGGAGAGATATTTTTTGTTTTATTTCATAAATCAATACCATGATTTAATGCCGAGGGGTAGATAAATGTAAGAATTATTGAATGTTTTTTTTTGCAATTATGAAGGTTATGACGTGTCTTTTATGTGAAGAATTTTTTGACATTTTATGACGAAATACCAAAACCGGTAGAGCATGTGCAGTCAGTTATGATCTTTAATTTAAATTTAGTTTCCAAAAGCCGATGCTTGTTAAAACCATATGAATTCATAATTAACATAATTCGTTACTTTCTCAAGCGATTTAATTTACTTTATCGATGGAGCATTCTGGTCTCTGGGTGAGGATGTGAAATTTACTTTGCACCAGCCTTTCTACCTAACCTAACCTTACCTTATCTAACCTAAGCCAACCATAACAATTTATCAAATTAATCCAACCTTTTCAAAGGGACTTAAAGTTAATAGCAGATAATTAGTTTTTAGCTTTTTGACACCTCCAAAAGACTGTTGAATTATTTAAATACAACTCTTTATATTTGCTTAAGTTCCTGCAAAAATTCTAATAAATAATCCTCCTAAAGGTGTGAATAATGAATTACTTTGGTTTTGACAGCTTGGAGACAAGCAAAAACGTAGAATAATTTATTTGCAAAAGATTTTTAAAATAAATAAATCAGTAAAATCTTTTGCAAAGGAAAAAAAAAAAAGAAAGACAATATTTACTTACCAATTAAATGCACAGCTACAGCTGGTGGCATGACAAATATACCCACCAGCAAATCTGCCACCGCCAGACTCATAACAAAACAATTTGTAACCGTTTTAAGGCGACGTGTGGTTATAACGGCCAATATAACCAGCGTATTGCCAATTATGGTGATCACAATGAAGGCGCAAAAGACGGCAATAAGACAGATGCCCTGCCACGACAAAATGAGATCATAAAAATGTGACCAATCATCCGATGATGTCAGCGAAACATTGACACCCACTTCAATTAAAGGTGATGAAGGTGTTGATGCGTTTGTGGCAGCAGCAGACGTTGAGGCAGGTGATGATGCGGCTGATGTTGAGGGGGAGGATGGTGAAGAGCCTGCCGTTGAGGATTCATTTAGACTGCCATATGAAGTGGTGAAAGCTGAAGTAGCTGCAGTGGATGGTGAGTATGAGTATGAGCCAGCTGATGAGGACGACGATGAGGAAGGGGCTAAAATGAATGTTTTGTTTAAAAGATTTTCATCGTAAGCAGCCAACGATGAGGTATGCGAGTTGTCATACACAAACTTAAGACGCTCATGTGTTGATGTGGCAGTTTCGGCTGCTGCCACTGCTGCTGTAGAGGCTGCTGCAGTTATGGCATGTGCAACATATGAGTACATGTAGGAATTTGTTTGTAGTCTTTTTAAGTTTATCCTTAAACGGCAATGACCAACACCACCACCACGAGCACCAGCACTCACACACTTAAGACAGTCTTGAGTAGTGCATTTACCAATACTTCGACAGTGTTTGTATTTGTTCTTGGGTTTATATGCACTGCAGTTTAAATTGCTTTTATTACACTGGCATCCGTTGTTTGTTTTAAAACTGTTATCGCAATTTTTCAAAGAATTTATTCCTGGTATTTTGTATAAATTGTAGTTGTCTTCCTTATTGAGCTGGGTATAATAAACATCTGTTTTATCCATAATGTTTTCGCTCGCATATTTTGGGGAAATGTAATTTCCTTTAATTTTTTTCTTTTTTATTTGAACAAAGATAATTAAGTCTTTATTTTCCTCTGTGGTGCGGAAAGAAATGTATGTTTACTGGGCGCTCTTAAAATTATTGTCTGCTTCTTCGATATTTATAAGTATTTTGCTTGTATTTTATATCATAAACTTTCATTGGCCTCGTTTAATATGCTGCTTTTATTGCAGGACTTTGTGAAACAGAAACCACAACAACTTTTACGGCTGCAATTTACGTGTATTCAGGTGTTTTTTTACTATTTTATTTTTTTATTCGCTTATTCTCCTGCAAATAAAAAAAGTTTTGGGAGTAGTTAGAGGTGTTAAGGTAATTTTTAAAAAGCGCTGTATTTTTTTTAAATTTTCAAAATAAAAGCCACATAATGAGCCCTATAACAAGCTGTAAAATGATGAAAAAGACCTAATGAAATTTTTTCTTTCAGAAGCTTCGCGGAAAATAAGGCCCTAATCATGTAAAACGCAGCACAACGCCAAAGAATTATATTGAAAGCAAAAACATTAATATTATAAAATTTTGTTGTTGTTTACTACAGAAACTCACATTGCATACAAGATATGCAGCGTTTAAAATTTTAAAACGGTACATGAATTTCTGTGGAAAGCAACAACAAAATTACAAAATATTTATGATATTGTTTGTGCTTTCAATGTTATTCTTGGAATGAATACTCTAGTATATATTATAAAATTATTACTCGAAGGAAATGTTCCTGAGTTTAGAACCAATAAAAGGGTTATTTTAATTGTAAAAGGGTATTTTAAAAGAAATACTGTGAAAAAACAAATTTTCGTTTTATCGATTAATTGATAAAATTATTCGAATTATTCGTTAATCGAAAATAAGCCATTCTTAATTTATTCGAACAGTTAATCGCCCAAAATTAATTGATTAATCGAAAGACGGTTAATAGTTTGAAAACCATAGAGAAAACCCTGGCTTAGCTCAAAAAGATGAACTCATTGTTAGTAGGATTTTCTTTAAGCTTATTGGTACTTGGAGCAATTTTTACCACACACATCGTTGCACAAATCATATAGAATATGAGAAAATGTTTGTTTCTTAAATTAATTGTTAATCAGAAAATATTTTATTAATAAAAAAAGAGTTTCAATAAAATGTATTAAAACATGTCTGTTTGTAAAACAGAATTAAAAAAGTGTAACAAATTAAATTTAAATGTGTTGGGAAAAGTATTTATTTTGTATTCAAAATGTTAAATTTATACTGTATTAATATCCTTGCACAGCGAAATACTATGAGGGGAATCAAACGGTAATCATAAAGTCATATGTCTTTAAATATTAACACGAAAAATGTGACTGCAACAGATCATAATTTAGATTTCTACTGTATATTTGTGACAAAACACAGCAAAAAAGTCTTATTATATATTAGAACTTTTTTGCTTGGAACACAACAACAATTTTTTTAACAACTGTAAAATTTAGGATATTATGACAAAATGATTTGATAGTATACCGTTTGAAACCCCCAAACGTGATTTACTTTCTGACAATCGCACCCTATGAAATCGCAAAACGCCAGATTCATTTTATGGTGTTCGTAAAAATATGCTGGGGGCAAATTACGGCATTCGAAATCGATCGAAATTTCCATCTAAACTGTATTGTTATTGCGATCGATAGCGAATGCCGCAATTTGACCCCTGGTTCCCTTAAGCTTAGTATTGAAATTTGAGGTCACCAAAATTCTTGCGATTGAGTTTTGCAGGCCACCTAGAATGCGATTTTAAGTCAGTATCGCAAATGTTTAGCGTTTTGCGATTATCAGAACATGGTCGTTTCTAAATAACTTTGTTTATTTGTAGACTGAAGCAAAAAAAGAGTACAAACACGGTAAAAAGTGTTTTGCATAAAAGAGTACAATTGAAAAAAATCAGTACAACGTAGATACCACTAAAGACTGTACGTCTGGCACCCCTAATCTTATGATAAGAAAGGAATTTTCTGGCTTCATGTTATAAATCAATCGGGTGAAAAAAATTATCTTGGATATCCCAAGATTTTGAAATAATCATAAAGGCCAGTTTTGTTCTGCGACCCACAGGGGGTCCGATGGCACCCAAAGTGGCAATTAATTCATGGAAGCCGTAGTTTTTAAATATTAATTTTTTTTTTTTTTTTTTGATAATTTATTATAAGCACATAAATACGCAGCATTTTGGAAAAAAAATTAAAAAAAAAATTTTTTTAACCCGTTAAGCACATTTTTTGGGAAGAAAGACCTCAGTTAATTAGCTAACATGCAGAAATACCGCATTTGCGCAAATGAGAATCTACGAGGGATTTTTGAAAAGCCGATGCATCCACAAGGAGATACTGTTGGGTGCGGTCTATGGGCTGGCGGCTTCATCGGGCCGTAGTTTTTCCAAAATGAGGTCGCCCAAGCAGTTAACGTAAAAGGTGTTCGCAATTGCGAGATGATAACGGACTTCTTAAAACCAGAAATAGAGGGTATGGACCTGGACGATCCGATTTCAACAGGACGGTGCCACTTGTCACAAAGCCAACAAAACAATGGCTCTTTTGCGCGAGCAATTCAATGGCCGAATTATCTTTGGCCGCTACGATCTTGTGATTTGGCGTTATTTAAAAGAAAAAGTGTACGTCAATAATTCAAGAACAATTCAAGAGCTATAGAATGAGATAATTCGGCACATTAACGACATTGAACCTCAATTATATCTCAGAGTCTATGAGAATATGGACAATCGGATAGATTGAAGAAGTGGCGATCATTTGACCGATATTTTGTTTTACACACCAGCAAAAACTTACATTGAAATGTAATGAGTTAAAAAGCTAATATAACTACTCTTCACTACTTATACATTGGCATTTTAACTCATTATTTTAACAAGGTTATGTCATTGGAGTCAAGTACTTACCACCCTCGCTTACAAATAGGGAGTGAAATAAGTCATTACCACGTACGCCTACAAATATATACTTAACATTGGTATCAACAAAACTAAATTTGTCACACAAATTGTGCTTTTAAATTTAATTTACTTTCTAATGCAAAATTTTACTACCCTTCATTAAGGACATCCATTAAGTATTTAAATTTGTCATATACAGAAAAAAGTTGTTATCACTTAAAAACTATTTAAATTTAATTAATTCAATCAATTATTTTTTTTTTGTTGAAAGAAAATTAGTAATATACTTTTGATTGTATTAATATTTAAGTTATTTTGAAATAAATTTTTAATTGAAATATTAATTAAATATCAAAAAATATTAATTGACTTTTCCGTTTAAATAAAAGAATTTAAACTTGTAGAATTATTGTTGGGAATTGTCACTATTTAATTAAATAAATTAACATAATGTTTGAAATGGCAAAGTTTTTTGATAATTTTATTAATTAAAATTAAAAATATCATTTATTGAAAAAAAATATTCACAATTTTCCATTTCTACAATTTTTAGCAATCGATATAATCATTTTGGTAATAGGTGCAAAATCAACAAATTGTTTGCTTGATTCTAAGAATTTGGAATGAGTTCAAATCTATCACAAATAGTTTGTCATTTATAAGAAATGAAAAAAAAAACTATAAGAACAAATATGTATTTTAAATCAATTTGTATTAGATTTGAATAAATAAAACCTTAAATGCATTTTATTATAAATTAATTATAAATTTCGTTAATCAGCTAATAAGCAACTGCTTATGTATCAGATTATATGTAAGTCATTTCTAAACTACTTCTATGTAATGCAGATAGTATGAAGTTGTCATTGAACAGTAAGTTGTTCAGTAATTGCAAGTGATTACCAAGTTTTTGCTGGGACGTTATTGTCATAGATTCTTCTATCATAATAAAAAATATTTAGTTCAAATTTTTTTTTTATTTTTCGAATTTATTCTATGCGCTAAATTTCAGTTATGTATTTTATAAAGCTTTTTGTAATAGTTCTATTCCTTAATTTTTTAGGAATGTTGAATATAATAATGTAACTTATGAAAAAGAAATAATTCCCAGATTCTATTTGTTAAAAAATATTTAGATAATTCTCTGAAAACTTTTTCTTTTTCATAAATTATTTTTAATTATATTAACCATTTTTTTCTTTTTACAATTGTTTTATTCCCTCAATATTTCATAGAAGCACATTCGAAATAAAGGTTTAATATAATTAAAAATAATTTATGAAAAAGAAAAAGTTCCCATATACTTTTTGTTTTATTTACAATTAACATCGTGCGTTTTGGTTGGACCACCCTCTTAGAAGAATATTAATAAAACAAGTGTCATCATAACTCGTTGTGAAGGGTATATAAATGGTTTTAGCAGATTTAACAAAGACACACTGTTTTGAAAATTTAAAAAAAAAAATTTATTTAATATTAAATTTTGCAAATAAATAGAATATTCAACAATATTGAAAATCCTCCGGTTTTTTTTTAATAAATCATTATATGTTTATTAAATTTTTTTCTTATGAAACCTCTAAATAGGCTCTTAATGTATTTGCGAATTTCCATTAAATTCTTTATTAAATTATTTTGAAAAAATCTTTTCCTACATTCAAACCATTGGAATAATGACCAAGTTAAAACACTCATTTGTTAAGAAACATCTGCGCAGTTTTTTTTTTTAATTATTAAAATTTCTTTTATCCCAAACTCGGTCAAGATCATGATGTAAAATGAATTATTTAGAAATTGAACATTGAACATATGTTTATGATTTTATTAAGAAATATCTTAAATTATTAAATGTTCGTATTAATATTTTTTTAAACAGCTGGGCTTTTTTAGGAATCATAAGACAAATTCAAATACAACAAAAAATAAATTCTTATACTCATGAACTTTTCTTTTTTAGCCAACAAAGCAAAAAAGAAAACAACCTACAAACAAAACTTTGTAATTAAATTCATAAAATGCAAAAAGTTTCTTTTATTCTGTGATGCAGTAAATTACCGGATAATTATCTTTGCACTACACAATGTAATATTTATGGTTGTCTGAATAGAGACGAAAGAAAAAATTAAGAAAATGAATACATTTGTGGCAAAAAATTGCCCTTTGTAGAGCACTTCTTGCACAATTAAACATGCCAAAGTAAGTTGCATAATTTAAACAATAAAAACATTTAAAATAATTAAGTTTGGGTAGCACAGTAATTATACGGAATAGGTTAGTCTGGATCAGAGCTGCCATTTTTGTTTATTTCTAACCAAAATAGGTAATTTTTTTCTCAATGTGGAGATGTGAATATTATTTTCATTTTGGTTACTTATTTTATAAAATATCAAATACGTATGAATATGTGTTTCTTGATAAACTTTCATCGGGTATTTCGATTCAAAGGGAATTATTTACGACTTCGAATAATATGTACTTTGCGCAACGATTTTCTCATTATTTGTTTCAAATAAATAAAAACAAAAAAGCTTTTGAAAACAGCTGCCATATATTTTTGTTAAGAAAAAAGAAACGGCCATGTTCTGAAATTGATATCAAATGAAGTTTTAATAGATGGAGATTTTCAACGTTTTTTACACCCTCCACCACCACTGTGGTGAATGAGGGTATTCTAAGTTAGTCATTCCGTGTAAAACTTTTTGGTAACGGAACCAAAGGACGTGATGGGTGTTGAGGAACATCAAATGTTATATTGTTGATTAAGCATCCAGAGCATACGTCGCCAATAATTGTGTTGCAAATAAACGAGATGTTTAGCACACGTTCTACGACTCTTTAGAGTTGCCAGCTTGATGAGGGTTACTCTAGCAGATTCCATTGGTTTAAGTTCAATCCACGCAGACAAAAAGTCATAAACTGTCTTTGGACCGATTCAATTTGGTCGGAATATTTTTTGTATAGAGGGTCCCATATTACGGATCCATACTCCAATACAGGTCTTACCAGGGAGGTATACAGACTTTTCGTAACATATGGATCCTTGAACTCTTTAGCACATCGTTTTACAAAACCGATCATACCTCTGCATTAATTAAGGTGCCCGTACACGACATGTTTTTTACATCTGACTTGTCAACTTTTCAAATCATAAGTTATTATGAATGTCTGTTAGAATTGCGGTTTTTCAGAAGGTTTATAATATTTGGTCTCAAACGTACATGTAATTTGCTTCTGATATTGTCTCAGTTTTTTTTCTCTGGAGTTATTTCAAAAACCAAAGTAGTTCTTTGTTTCAAAATAGTTTGCTGCCGCCACAAAATTTTTTAGTTGCGCCGTAAAAGAGTTCAGCCATCTTAACATTTTTTTTCTTTAAATACAAATATACTAATTTAGGATATTATATTGTATCGTACACACATATATATATATATATATATATATATATATATATATATAGTATATAGTATATAAGTACATAATTTATATTTAATGGTCAAATGATCATACATATACCGCTATTGTAAAATATTAACTTTACCCAGCTAATGATTGCGTCAATAATGGATCTGAAACAGCTGATGTCAGATGGTTTGTCAGAAGAAACTAGAGCACGCTCTTATTAAAATTTTGTCAGATGACCTTGCGTCTGAGTTTTACAGAAACAATGTTCTAAAGGTAGCACACGACATGTATGTATTTTGCAGTCGGAAATTTGATAACTCAGATGTAAAAAAATGTCGTGTATATGCATTTTTAGCTCTCATTGTTATATGTGCAATGAAATTTAGTTTCGAGTCAAGCAAAATTCCAAGATCTAGGATATTATCCACCGACTCTAACTGATAACTTTCAAAAAAGTAGCATGCAGGTATGGGACTCTTTCTAACAAACCGCATGTGTTTACATTTTTTAAAAAGAATTTAAGTCGTTTTAAAGAAGTAGTTGCTCAGATATTTGACGATAGCTAAGAAAAACTTCGACGTCGTCCGCATACATCAGAATGTTGGATGAATGAATTACCACAGGTAGGTCATTTATAAACAATGTAAGAAGAAGCCCCGTAAGGTGGCTTCCTTGAGGCACACCAGACAGAACTTCTATGCTTCTAGAAATTGCGTTATTAAAGCAAACAGCTTGTGTTCCGTTGCTTAGGTATGAATATATTCATTTTATACAAGTATCAGTTAGACCCAGTAAATGAAGTTTAACTTTAAAAATTCTACCCAGTAAAAAATGTGCTCCAAAAGGAGCAGGTTGTATATTTGTATTCAAACCTCAAATCGCTCCAAACCTGCTGATGGGATGCCTGATTTTTGTATGGAGTGTTCCCGGTTTGGAGGAATATTTTCTGCTGACAATAAGCGCTTCTTTTAACATAATGAAAAAATGCAAATAAAGCACTACTAAAGTGCTTTTTTAAGGGCTGACTATATTAACATATTCATAAATGTTTTGATTTTACTGGCTAAAATGCCTTTTTCAAGCATTTTCGCAAACCATAATATGTTTTTATCTTTTTTTGCTTTAAAACCTTCTTCGTCGTCAGCACTAAAATGGCAGCTTTTTTGTATATTTAATTCGTTATCATTTACTGTTGTGTAAGAGCTCTCTTATTGAAGCGCTCGATTCTGCGCTTTTTCTCTTAAGTGCTTCAAAAAACACAATTTTTTTTTACTGGGTCTGGTTAACTTTATCGAAGGCCTTGGAAAAATCAGTGTATATCACATCAGTTTGCAGTTGTTGTATAAATCCTCGATAAATGGCAGTTGTAAGATGAGGCAGATTTGTTGTATTAGAGCATATTTTTTGAAACCCATGCTGGTAAGGTGTTATCAAACGAGTACTTGGTAACAAAGGATTTCGGTAATAATTTTTTCGAATAGTTTAGGTATAATACTCAATTTTGCAATACCACGGTAATTTTCAACATCTGATTTATTTCCCGATTTAAACAAAGGAATAATATACGACTATATTATGAATAAAAATTTTCTGGGAGTTTTTCTCTTTTCTCATTCCTCCTATTTAAATTCAATTGTAAACATGGGGAAAGGGAAAAACACCCGGGGAATTTTTATTCATATTTGGGCTGTATATTCTTCGCCTATAAAATCTAAAGACATGCCTGTATTCTCAAGCTTAAAGATACTTCGTCTTTTACTATTACGTTTTTTTAGAACTTTGTAAGTAATTTGAAGTAATACCAACAATTTTTTTTTTAATTAACTATTATCATACAAAGAATTTTCATACAAAAATAAAAATTGTTTTGAAAACCTTTCTAAAGTGTTTGCTTGGTAATCTGACTTCATATTAAAAAACATCATGAATAACTAAAATAAAAAGACAGAGAACTGTTTTAAAACATTTTTATTTAATACTATACACTTGTTTACTTATGCAGATACTGATAAAGTAGACTATTGTCTAAAGAATGACAAAAAAGCTTACAACAATTTTTAACTTTTTAACAAAAATGCTGTTAAAATGCAGCGAGGAAACAAAAAAAAAATGCCAAAGAAAAAAAGGAATCCTATTAAAAGATTTTATTACAAAAGCTAAACTTAATTCTTTTAGCATGTTTAACTTTTTAGAGAAAAATATATAAAAGTAAAAAATTAAATTCATGCTGGACACTAAAGAAAAATTTTATGTTTGTTTATATTTCTAGTAAAACTTCCGTACGTAACAGGATGTTCCAGAATAGCTCTTTAAGCTTAGAAGTAAATATAAAAAGGAATGTAGAGTTTGTCTTTGTATTGGCAACAAGCAGAAAATTAAGTTATGATTTAAGTTAGTTGCATTTAACTTATGAAATAAATTTAAAAGAAAGTCATTGGATCACTAAAATAAAGAAACTTTTAAATTTAATAAGAAAGAACTTTTAAAATACTTTTAAAGGCTTATAAACAGAAACTTAAATTATGCAATAAACATTAATCAGCAGTGAAAAGTACAGTGGTGTAAAAACATGGAGATAAAAAGTAGGGAACTATCGACCAAATCGGCAAAAAAAAAAAATAATTTCCATAAACGATCTCACTGATGCTTTTAGTATTTCACAGTAAACACTAGGGAGATCGAACGGTTATTATTCGACCGGTTTTAATCGGTAATTTTGGTTTTGCTCAAGCCGATTATTTTAAAATGTCTATTTTTCGAATATCGAGTAAATCGGTTATTTTGGTAGAATAAACCGCTTATTTTTATAATTAGTCAATTCACAAGGTATCCTAACATGTCATATTGTCAAAATGTCCTAATATTTCACAATGGTTTAAAAATATTGTTGTACGGCTCAGCCGCTCAGCGCTGGACTTTTCTGATTAATTACGACAGCACAATAAACACAGCAAGCAACGTTCTATTTATTTAAGACACTTTTTGTTAACAAACCAACAACAATATTTTTAAACCATTGTGAAATATTAGGACATTTTGACAATATGACATGTTAGGATACCTTGTGAATTGACTTAATATGTAATTTATATACGTTTATCTTATAATTGATGTAAATGTTCCCGTAATTTAAATATTTTTCTTATTGAATACACACGCAGAGAAAAAACATGTTTAAATATGGTCACCTCCAACAAAACTATTTTTAGACAAAATTTTAAACATATTATTGTTAAATTTAACCATATTATTATCACCGACAACCATATTATGGTTAAATGTGTCCTCTACGAAGAAGCCACAACCATATTATGGTTGCCTCTAAACATGTTATGGTTAAATATGACAATAATTTGTTTTTAAATTAACAATAGTATTTTCCTCTTCTCCAAGAGCAACATGCTATGGTTGAAAACCAACCATGCTATTATAAGTGCTTATCATATTTTAGTTTTTATTGACCAAAGCATGTTCGGAGGCAACCATAATATGGTTGTGCCTTCTTGATGGAGGACACATTTAACCATAATATGGTTATCGGTGATAATAATATGGTTAAATTTAACCATAATATGTTTACAATTTTATTTAAAAAAAGATTTGTTGGAGGTGACCATATTTAAACATAGTTTTTCTCTGGGTGTATTGAATATATATTTGGGCAAACTTAAACTTTTTATGAAGAATACCAAAACAAAATGTAAAAACTTCAAAAACATTATGAACAATGTAAATACAAATCACGTATAAGAGCATGAGTTCTTGTAAAAAATCCAACAACAATTCAATTTGTGCGAGAGAATTCTAAATCAGTGGTGTCAGATAATTTTGATAACAATCGGCATATTTCCATAAAAAAAATCGGCATTATCGGCACTTCAATTAAAGAAAATCGGCAAATTAAAACTTATACCTTTTAAGAACAATAAAACATATTTTTATTAACACAGAAAAACAGATTAATTTAGCATTAACTTACATATAACCCTTATAAAAACATAAAAATTAATAAAAAATAATATTTTTATAAATAAATTGTAGTTAAATTAAAAAAATTTGTTAAACTCCTTATAAAAATAATTTCTGTGAAATACATACAAAAAAATGAAAACGAAAAACATTCGAAATGTTTCAACATTTTTATTTTCCGTGCGAACGAAATGCAGCTCATATTATTTTGCACGGAATTTTAAGCAACAGCTTATTATTTTTTGTATTTATAAAAAGGTTTTTATATCAAAGAAAAATGCAGAAAAGTGCTAAAATTAACATTGTTTTTAATGTCAATTTAAAAAACATAATTTTTGTATTCCTCCGCAAAACAATGTTGTAAATTTGATAGATAGTATTGATACATCTCAAAATTTTCGTGTGAAATAATCAACATTTTTCGCAAGTTTTAACCGAGTACTGGGCTTAGGTTAAAATTGTTTTTATAGTTGAAAAATTTTTTTAAAAAAATTTTTTATAGATACATATTTGAGTTAAATAGTTTAATTAAATCCATTTAAATATCAACATCAAAACAGTTTGTATTATTATATTTTAAGTAATCTTTAGAAAAAAGAATTCCTTGCAAGGATTAATTTTCCAGGGAACATCGAAATTTGGTTTTATTAAGGTTGACTTGGCTAAAAAGTCTTTCCCCATTTGTGCAAGAATGTGGAAGGACCATAATTTGTTGTACAAACTTTGACAGCACTGGAAAAGTATCCGTAGAATCCCCACGCTTACAGTCTGAAATTTTGAAGCTTAAAAATTTTAACTCTGTAAATTAAAGGTCTAAAATTTGTTTTTCTCTTCAGAAATAAAGCTGGGAAACTCTTTCAGAATTTGCATAAAAGAAATATTTTCCTTTTTCATAATTTTGTAAATTTAAATTTGTAATCGTTTCTTATAAAATTAGTTAATACAGTTTTAAAAAGATTCCATTTGGCTGTATAGGTTATGATAAATGCTCCAAAGTTACGTAAAATAAATAAATTACACGTTAACAAGCAAAGTTACTGTGGTTTAAGTGTTTATCAAAAAATCGGAATTTTTGGAGCAAAAATCGGCATATCGGCACTTTATTAATTTTAAGTCAAAAAATCGGCCAAATGCCAATAAATCGTGAAACATGGCAGGCCTGTTCTAAATATTAAATATATTTTTGCATAGATTTTCTCTCGGGACATGTTTCGAACATGATTAAAAGACAAATTTGTGCGACAGCATTCTAAATATTGAATATATTTTTATATCTCGCACTGGTTCCTCTAAAGAGAGCCAACTCAAAATTTTTAAATTTTCACTTTATGCAAGAAATCGATGTACAGTGGTCATATCTACCCACTGTAAAACTCTTACATCATTTTCTCTAGTTTTATGTCAAAAAAAATGAAATTGTATCCCCCTTTGTGATATAAGAGTACATATGTATAAAAAGAAAATTTATAAATTATGAGTTAACCCCCTTTAGAGGAACCAGTGCGATATGAAGATTTTATCTCTGGAGATATTTCGTAATGGATCAAACAGACAATTTTAGGTGCCTGAAGTGTCTTAGAAATATAAGGTGCAAAGGTTTTTTCACAACGACTTATTTATCACCTTTAATTAGTCCACATGCTTGAAAAAAATTATGATTTTATAAGAAATTTTTTTAAAATTAATTATTTAAGAGAAAAATCTAAAAAAATTTACTATTTTATCGAAAACTCTTCATAATTGGTTGATTCTTGGGAAAGTATAAGAATTTACATCTATAGGAAATTTTACTAATTTAAAGGAAAATTGTAACAAACTTAAGATTTTAAGGAAATTCATAAAAGAATTTACTATTTTATAGGAAATATTTTAAGAATTTAATAGGAATTTCTTAATAAATTTACTATCTTTAGAAAATTCATAAAAAATAAATTTACTATTTCATTCGAAATTTTTTAAAAATTTATTATTAAAAACAAAATTCTAAAATTTTTTTTATTTTTTAGGGAATCCCTAAAAATTGTTATATATATTTTATATAGTTCCTAAAAAATTTACTATTTTTTAAGGAAATTATTAAAAAAATTACATATAGAGGGTATTTACTAATTTATACAATATTCAAATATATCTAAATTTTTATCGGAAATTCCTAAAAAAAAAATCTATTTTAAAGGAAGTACAAAAAAAATTTTTTTTTAATATTTTTTCAGTAATTTACTATTTAATAGAAATATTCATTAAATTTAATTTTCATTAAATTATTTTTATGAAGAAAGGAATTTTAGAACATGAAATGAACTAAAATTTATTGATAATTTTTTATTCCTGACTGAGCTGGGAAATGAATCCAGGTTTTCACGGTCAGGTTGCCCTGACATGTTTCAATTGTAAGCACACAATCTCCTCAGAGGTATTTGCCGTTTAACTCTCACCGCCATCGAAGACAGCTGGAAGTCAATAAAAAAAAAAAATTAACAACAATTAAATTTAATGAACTTAGGCCTGAATAAAACATCAAAATTTTGATTTAAGCCCCTAAACAGTTCAAAAAAATTACCACAATACTAATATTTAATAGAAAAAAAAAAAAAAAGTTTAAAAAAATTTAATATCTATTTTTTAGGAAATTCTTGATAAAAAATTACCTTTTTTGTACGAAATTCTTAAAACATTTGCTATTTTTTTGGTAAGTTTTCAAAGTTAAATGTTTTGTTAGAATATTTTTATAAAAATTTTATAATTTAAAGGAAAATTTGCCAAAGATATTCACAAAATTTGCTATTTTGTAGGAAGCTTTTCTTTAATTTATTTTGGGAAATTGCTTTATTTAAAAGAAATAAGTTCAAGGTTTTTTTTTACATAAACTACAATGTTTTTAGGGACAATACTATAAATTAGAAAATAACTTACAACAAAGAATAAATATTTGCTGATGAAATCAAAAGGATACTAGATTTCATGTACCAACTCTTGTCCTCAGCCTTGAAAATAATACTTTTTTTATAATTTACTTAATATTTTGCCATTCACAACATAATTCACTAGTTTTTTTGTCCTTGTTGTTTCTAGTCATTTATTTGCTTTCTTCCATTTAACGTTTATTTTTGTCGGCATTTATTTTTTTCCCAGAAAAAAAAATAAAAATAAGAAATATGCAACCAGAGTGGAAACGTCCAAACCAACTAAAAAGGGTTAAAAACTGCCAAAATACAATAATAATTTTGGCTTATCTGTGGTCCGCCTCCAAAGTAAATATGGATAAGCAAAAAATCGTGCTAGTTAAAAAAAAGTTTTATTTATATTTTCAACTTAAAGTTGGTCTAAACAAAAACTAAAAAAAGAACAAAAAATAAAAATTTACAAATAAACACGATAGCTGATAAAAGGACATAATACGAGGATAGTTTAAAAATTTGATTAAAAATCCTAAAAGTATTCTGTTTGAATTGTGGTTAAGAATAACGACTTAAGTTAAAACCTTCTAGTAAATCTATTTTGCCAAACATTGGCTTAACTGTGTTTAGAACAGACCAACATTAAAAACCTAAATATATAAAATACAAAAATGTTTACGAAATGTACAAATGACAAAAATGTTTGCTGGTTACATGATTCAAGCAAAAACTATTGTATTGTAATGAATACTAGACGCAGAGAGAAAATCTAAAAAATAAAAAACTGTATGCCATACCAACTGTCAAGAGCAAAAACTATAAAATAGCAAAAAAAAAAAAATATATTAATTTATATTTTTGCACAGTTTTTGTTTTTTAAAGCCAGAGATTTATTACAAAGTATTAAATTCTATTAAATAACAATTCCAAGAGGAACAAAAGTTTTAAAATTTGCTATCAACACAGATTATTACCAAAATAATTATATTGATTACTAAAAATTGTGAAATAATGAATATTTTTTTTTTCAATTAATGATATTTTTGATATTTATTAAAAAAATGATCAAAAAACTTTGCCATTTCAATCAATGTGTTAATTTATTTAATTAAATATTAAAAATTCCCAACAACAATTCTACAACTTTAAATTATTTTATTTTAAAGGAAAGAAATCAATTTATATTTTTTGATATTTAATTAATATTTAAATTAAAAATTTATTTCAAATCAACTTAATTAAATCAAAATTATATTTTTAATTTTCTTTTAACTAAAAAAATAATTGATTCTATTATGACATTTATTAAATTTAAATTCTTTTTAACCCATTTTTTTATTTGATAAAAAACTTTTTTCTCTGAATAGAAACTTTTAAATAAAATTTGTATTTTATAAGAAATTTTGCAAAAATGTTCTGCTTTAAAGAAAATTTTTATAGGCAATAATTTAAGCAAGTCCAATTTATGAACAATTATATATTACTATATGAATTTGCTACTTTTAGGAAATTCTTTAAAAAAAATTTTTATTTTATAGGACAATATTCAAAAATACTCTAATTTACAGGAAAATTTTCCAAAAATTAGATATTTGATATGAAATTTTTTTTTCCAAATTTTTCTATTTTGGAGGACAATGTTCAAACATTTTTTTTAAAAAGTTGCAATTATAAGAATCTTTTTTTTTTATTTGCTATTTTAGTGAATTTTTCAAAAATGTTCTACGTTATTTTATATTTTAATAATTTGCTATTTTATATGAAATTTTCAAAAATTTTCTATTTGATAGGACAGTGTCCAAGTATTTTCTATGTTGAAGAAAATGTTCACAAAAACTTTCTGTTTTATTAGAATTTGTCTAAAATTTGATTTTTCAATTAAGTTAGGTTCAATGGGCAGCCGACACGAGGTCGGCTCACTTGAGTCCTTATAGCGGTCCCTTTGTGATACCCTTAGCCAGCGACAAGAGTCAACCGGTATTCACCAGACTATTCTCCAGAGGTCACTGCACCCTCGAACCACCCCTACTCCCTGCAGAACAGAGAGATCGATTTCAGTCCCACATTGGACATATCGTCCAGACATGGCAATTTCGGTCTCCCGAAATGCCTAAGCCTAATATCCCCAAGACCGGGGCATTGGCAGAGGAAAATATTTCCCTTATGGAAAATATTTCCCGAAATATAATAATTTGATATTTTATAGGATATTTTCAAAAAGTTTCTATTTGATAGGACCATGTCCAAGTATTTTCTATATTGTTGGAAATTTTCCAAAAAATTTTCTATTTTATAGTAAATGTTTTTAAAAAACTTTCTGTTTTTTTTCTGAAATTTTCTACTTTATAGTGAATTTTTTCACACATTTTGTACTTAGTAGAAAATTTTTTTAAAATATTGCTTTGTTATAGGCAATTTTTTCATCAGTTTGCTATTTTAAACGATATCTTTTCAATAATTTGCTATTGTCTAACAACATTTTTTCATCAATTTGATATGTTTTAGGACAGTTTTTCAACAATTTGCTATTTTATAGAAAATTTTTTCCACAATTTGCTATTTAAAGGTCATTTTTCAAAAATTTGGTATTTCGTGAGGTAAATTTGCTATTTTATAGGAATAGTATATATTTTATAGCAAATGTTTTTACAACAGTTTGCTATTTTATAGCACATTTTTAAATAACTTTCTATTTTATTGGAAATATTTTTAACTATTCATAATTTCGTAACAAATTGTTTCAACAATTTGCTGTTTTATAGACATTTATTAAAGCATTTTTATATTAATTAGAATGTGTTTTTGACGGAATAAGACTATTAAAGTATAAAAGCTTTTTAAATAGTAATTTGGTATAGAATACACATTTGAAATAATAAAAAAATTTATAATAAAAATTAAACCCAGATTCTATTTGTTAAAATATTTTTTAAAAATTTGCTATTATAATTAGTATTTTGGTTTTATAGAATTATTTTATTTATTTATGATATTATAGAATTATTTTTCATACATTTGCTATTTTCTAGAAAATTAACTTGCGCTCTCAGGCTAGCTTCTTCCATTAAAATAATATAAGTCAACATGTATATTGTACAAGTGTAGGGAGTTGATAACAAATCAATTTGCACCTTGTGGCACACATCAGTATAAACAGACAATATCCTTTTCACCCGTATATGATGCTGTAGTGTATCATAAAATATGCCTTTTATGGCTAAATTAACATTAGCAATGCTCTCTAGAAATGCATATTCATTTTACATTTCATCAAAATTAAGACTAAACAACCACTTTTCTCTATTCAACAATAACGTCGCACAGTGGCTGAAAATTGAATTTCATTCAGTCCAATTTTTTGTTATCGCCGATTTTATAAATGTTAATGCTATACGATAGCAAACATTTTAGAACTAATTAGAACTAAGGTATCCATAAAACTGGATCAAAATATTATGATTTCTCGCAAACCATTTACAATAATGGGTTGACATTTTTTTGTTTTATTAGTGGGATAGCAGTCTTTAAGACATGTATTATTTAATGTTTTCGCAGGCTCTAGCTATTAGTTAAATCCGAATTTCAGTGGAATAGAACTTGAGTCAAAAGGGATCAAAGAGATTTTACTATCATCAGAAAGCTTAAAGTGTCCCCTTTAACCCCATATATATTTCTGCAGCTGTTTAGAACAAACTGTAGAACACTTTTTTCATTTGAATGAATTTACTCGATACATTTTGTTTGCTCTTTTTATTTTAATGAAATATAACACAATGGCTAACAAACGTTTTGTTTTGCAAAATAATTCTGGAACTTATGCAATTCTTGAAATTATAATAGCCGGGCAGCTTTTGAGTTTATTTAATATAACACAGGTCCATACAGGGTTGAGAGAGTGGCTTGTGAACCTCTAAAGTTGGTAACCTCGGATATTAAAAAATTCGCCAAAAAATGTATTTATGGATTGCAAAAAAAAAAAAAAAAAAGAAAAAAAGAAAAAAAAAACACATAAGCTGACCTACAAAATATATGCATAACTTTTTAGGTTATCTCTTTTGCCTTTAGAGATATTCGGATATAACGAATTTTTTTTTTGGTGGAATTTTTTAACGATTTTTCGAGTTTTTTAATCGGGTGGATTATGTTTAATATTAAACTGTTATCAATAGTGGATTAAAATGTTTTTATTTTGATAGGAAAGCAGACTTTAAGCAATGTTTTGTTGTATAATTAAATGCTAATGCATTTTTTATAAGTTATTCGAGGCGAACGTATATGCGTATAAAGGTAATATATATATTAATACTCATTTATACTATTTTGCCAAAAGATGGCTACGTTCTTGCTCTAATAAAAATTTTTTTCTTAAGAAATATAAAAAATATTCTTGTTTCTCGAAGGAAAAAGATTTGAGTATAATTGAAGAAGCAAATTTTTGTCAATTGGACGTAAGTTCCTCCCACATACACTACCAAAAAAATTTTTTTTTAAAACAAAGAAAATTAATTTAAGTAAAAAATTCCAACAATTCAACACCCCGATTTTTATAAAATTAAAAAAGTAATATTTTGTCAGATGTCCATAGTTTTCTAGAAAATTCTGATCAATATCGATTGGTAAATAGTAGAGTTTTTATTCGGTTAACCCCTAATCAGTTAACTTATTTATTACTACCCGTTTAACTAATCGTTTAATTTAAGATTGGCTATTTTCGATTATCGACTAAACCGGTTCATTTCGGTCGATTAACCGATGTTATAATATTTTTAATTTTCTTGTAGTCTTATAACATATTTTATTGTGTTTTTCATTATTTGTTTCGTTTCATATATAAAAGTTATGTGAACACAGTTCAGTGATCTTCATTTAAAATAAGTGTTTGCTCTTAAAAGCTTTTTGTTTCAGGTAAAAGCTTTGCGTTTAGTAATTTGTATCTTCTCATATCAATCTTTTAACAAAATTAACCGAAACGATTAGAATTGTTAAAAATTTTAAAAATTAAATCAGGACACCAATGGCATAATGGAAAATGTTATATGTTTAGAGAATCCAGGACAACGAATGAGATATTAGATATTCTGTATAATGGGCTGCTTACAATTTCTCAAACATCTACGATAAATGAAAGTATTTTTTCCAAGTCAAGACTAAAGAAAAGAATCACAGAAACCCTAAATAATTTTTTAAAAGCATTTTTTCGGGATTGGGAATTTGGGGTATTTCTTAATCAAAAATGGGGATGCCTTTTAGTCCACTGTTTTAAGATCTTTTCGGTCTGCATAACCTCAAAATTTCATTGTGATATCTGAATCCATGTCAGATTCATGGAATTTCAAAATTTCAAAATTATGATTTCTATAGTGTAAATGAATGAAATGGCTTTTAATATGAGTAAAAAAAAATAATTTTAAGGTTTAACATTTTATAAACCTGATATTAATAAAGATATTATAATTTAATTTGGAAGTTATGTAGATTTAAAAGTTCTCAAAACAGTTCACTGAAAAACATTCCCCTTTTTGAATAAAAAAAATACCATAATTCTAAATATCAATCAAGAGCATTTTCATACTAAAAGCTAAAAAAAAACATCAAAAGTTCAACTTTGACCTTAGATTTCTTAACAACTGCTAAACCGATTTAATTTAAATTAAAACTGAAGAAAGCTCAAGAAGTCTTCTCTCCACCAAATTGCAAAATTATCTCTATCGGTTTAAAAATTACAGAATTTTGGCTGATGAAAAACGATTTTCAGCCACTGTGCGCCGTATAATTGCGACCTTAATACTTTTTTATTTTCAGTGGCATTCAACATAGTTTTCCGTTTGCAGGAAATTTAATTTGGTTGCATTAAAAGTAAAAAAAGATTAAATATTTTTGCTCTTTTTTTGTATCACTGGAATGACTAACTCTTTTAAGTGTAAGAGTTTTTTTAGCCATTTGCTATTTCATAAGAAATATTTTCAACAATTTGCTATTTTATAGACATTTAAAAAAAAATTTTTATAGGAAATATTTATAAAAATCAGCTATTATAGAAAATTTTTTCATACATTTGCTATTTTCTCTCAGCTTACCTGAGAGCGAGTATTGCATACGTTCATGCAATACTCGGCTTGTTAAGAGCTTTCATAAGGTCGATTAGCTCAGGTGGGATCGAGCTGGAGTATTTGGGTGGAATTCAAGCCTTTTCAAATATTTACCGAATATTTCGTGATCAAAGTTTTTCCTACTTCCTACTGTTTGAATATACGATTTTCTAACATACCAGGGCAGTATTATTTGGTTATTGAGTTTAATAAGGGAGCACAAACCCGACGCAATGTGAATGTTATACGTATAAATGTTTGCTCACTGACCTTTACCTTTCATTGTTTCAACCACATTTCCAACTGAAATACATGGTCCCTCAGGTTTCGAGATGCCTAATGTCGGATTTCGTGTGCGCTTAGAAAATCGTTACTTGACTGAGCAGAACTTAAAAATCTCCTTTTTGGATAATAAATTTTCTACCGACTATCTAACTTTCTTACAGCTTGTGAGAGTTGACGGTTAAATTTAGCTTAAATTTATGTATTAAGCTTTCATGCCACACTTTTTCAAACATTTGGGAAATATCAATGAAGAGTGAAGTGCAGTATTTTCTTTCTACAAAGGCTCTTCTTATGACGTTTACTAGTCTATGCGTTTGTTCAATTGTTCTTTGTTTTCTTCCTAATCCAAATTGATAGTTTGGAATACAGATAATCGCTAAAATGGAAAAGAAACCCCCAAAATAAAAGATACCCAGGAAAAACTTTTTGAATTTTTGTAATAGGTCGTAGTTATTTCATACGTTACCTGGTAAGTAGTTGTCATTACAATTGTCAATATTCTGTAAACCTCAATAAGTACTTGCTAGTCATGACCTCAGTAAGTACTTTTCACTACTATTATTTACAGTTATGAATATTTGCTTGCTAATAATCAGCTAAATAACTACTTATTAGTTGTCTTGTTTTCAGTACTGAATATTTACTTACTAGTAACTAGTTCCATAACTACTTATTAGGTCTATTAACTAGCGCCAATTAAATAAAAACTATTAATTTTTTGGCTTCTTGTAAGTAAATTTTAAGTACTTACAATTCAACGTACCGGTAGTTAAATAACAACTAGATATTTTGTGACTTCTAGTAAGTGCATTGTAAGTACTGAATTCTGTGGACAACTCGAACAAAAATAAGTAGTTATTCAGCCGAAAAATAAGTAGTGCTTATATTTCTCCAACATTACTTGCTAACTTACCAGGTAACTAAAATTTTTGCTGGGTAAATACTGCTAAAATCGCAGTAAAGAACAAAATCGCCAAAATAAAAAAAAAATTATAAAATACCAAATACATTTTATTTAAAAAATTCCCAAATAATTGTAAATCTACCAAAATTAAAAACTTGCAAGTATTAAAAATTAAATTACAAAAATCGACAAAAATTACTAAATTCAGTTTCGCAGATAGAAAAAAAATTTCAAAACAAATCATAAAAAAATAAAAGTCCTCAAAACAAAAACCGTTAAAATCAAATCATAGTTAATAATCGCCAAAAACAATCGTCGAAATTTAAAAGGTTTTAAATTAAAAACATATATATGGGCAGTTCCATGAGAATATCAACCACGACTCAAAAAATAAAAACCCTTGAAACTTTTTCTCGAATATGGTAGAAAGTAAAAAACACTCAAACTTTACTATTCAAAGGTTTTTTTTAGCTTATTAGAATTTTAAGAGGGAAAAAATAAAAGTTTAAGCTTACTTTCCTTTTGTTAAATTTTTAGTAACTGCAATCAACAATTTTCACTTTTCTGCCGATTAAATACACGTCACGTACGTGGTGCAAAAACGGAATTTGTCTATGTTATTTGTATTTGATCTGTCGTAAGCTTTTCAAAATAATTTGTTGCAAAAAAATATTAATCGGATTTCTTTTTAATAGGTATAGTAACAATTTTATTAGCGTTTAAAGTAGTCACGTACGATATTGTAAGTACTTTAATTTAACTAAATGTATCATCTTATTATGTTGGTATTTAGTTAAAATTTGTTCCAAATTTATTTTATTGCAATCTAAATCATCTAATCAAATATTATTGGTATCGGTCCATATTTGACCATAGGACCCATACAAATACTACTCCCGAAAATAGCTTTTAATGTCATAACTTCCTTATAAATGTTGGTATTGACATAAAAATTTGCGACAAAAAGTTTAACGAGAGGTACTATGTCATAACAAAATGTTGTGCTGGTAGGTCTTAAATGAACAATAGGTCCCGTAAAAACTCCCTTCGTAAATTCGGTGAAAGGCAATCAAATCTCATATAGATAAAAATATCTGAATAATATTCGGCACAAATACATTTTATATAACTCTAAACCTCATAGCATAATTCTGTTCTGGCGACCATGATTGGCGATGGGTCAAAATTAGGATACACTCTCAAAAATTTGTTTTTTGATATTATGGTGTAGGTCGGCCTTGACCGGCTTTACTTTCTTACTTGTTTGTTTTAAGTTTTTGTATACATATATTTATTAAAAATATATTTCATAGCTTGTAAATACTATAAGAGAAAAATCTGTCACGTACGGTATGTCACGAACGATATTACATTTTGTTCATTATAAAGACATCCAGAAAAATGTTTTCCTTTACAATTAAAGATTATAAAAGAAAAATATGTTGTTTAATGTAAAAAATAAAAAAAAGGAAAAAATATCTGAAAAAAACATGGATGAAATAAAAAATATTTGTGATCTAGTAAATAAATACGTAAATAATAATAAAGCTATGTGTAATAACATCCAAGAAAGTAATGCTAAAATTTGTAGTGAAATAAAACAAGTGATTAAAGAAACAGGTGATAAACCTCCTTCAATTTGCAGATTTATTTACATTCACCCCAAAATCACTTCCGTTTAATGTCACGTACGATATGTACCTATTTTTCTAGATATTTTGGTTAGCAAGGTTCCGAATGCAATAATAATTTTTTTTATTTATACTACCCTCTAAATGAAACAGACTGATAAAAAATGTTTCCATTTACAACTGTTTATGCAAAAACTATATGACCAGCTCATTTTGTTTTACAGATATTTTGTATTCATATTTAGGCTGTTTGTACCAAATTAAAAAAACTTTTACTCTTACAGTTTTCCAGATATACGGAAACTTGTATTGTCTAGGGTATGCCACGCCCATTTATTTAATTTAGTCCATTTTTCACCTTTGATTTTATGTATTGGTTATCAAACAACTATACCAATTTGGAAAACTTTTAATATTTCCTTTCGCCAGATGTTTAGAAATCTAAATGTTATAAGGTGTGTTAAACATCGTGTAACCATGAAAAGACTGTAAAAAGTTTAAGAAACCCTATTTAATGGTTAACCATTTTATAGAAAATTTTGCAAGAATTGGCAATTTGTATTGAAACCTAAAAAATAATTTTAAATTCTATGAAAAAGAGACTTAGTTAATTTCCATCAATAAATTTCAAAAATTTACAATTTTAAGATTGTATTTAAGATTCCAAGAAGAAATTTTTTAAAGTGAACTTCTACAGCCTAATTTATAATATTTTTACATACAAATGATTGCAATTATTCATTTAAAGTACATTATTCCTCCTCAACCCAAACAAATGGCCTTTATTTTTTACCCGCTGTTAAATTACCGCAATTAATCACTTACAAATTGCGCAGTGCCTACAAAATTTTTTTATAAAAAATACAAATTACTTCAAAAATGAAACTTGAAACAAAAGAATAAATTACCACGATTTCTTTTTAAACTGAAAATAATCGTTAACTTCCTGGAACTATAGTGACCCACATTGAAGAAGGAGATTTTAAAAGCGTATAGCAGAGAAAACAAAAGCTATTAAGTGGGACACACCCTTTAATGTGCAATTCAAATATTATGCAAATATATCGCATTTAAATCAAGGAAAATAAATGGAGCTTAAAGTGCTTGCACTCATACGAAAGGAGGTTAATGAAATAACAATTTTTTTTTAACGATTTGCTTACTACTGAAAATTATTTGGTTTAGAGGGAGTTGTTTTTAATAAATCATTATAAAATATTTAATATTATTATTTTCTTTTTTATTTTATTCCATCGATTCACTGGTTGTAATTTAAAGTGGTGTCAAGTACTATAAAATGGTTTTTACACCCTTCAACACCACGAGGGGTTTTTTAAGTTTTTCATTCTGTGTTAACCGGGTTTGTCGTAGGGTTTTTAATCTATATATAAAGCGGCAAAGGCAAAACATTTAAGAACACATTGGTACTCTGTTTGCCAACCGATTTGAACAAAAAGTACATCATATGAGAGATATTTACTTACAGTAGTGCACAATATATCGACGGTCCCATTCTATAACATGCTAAGTCGACATGGCAAGTTTTGCTGGGAATAACATTTCTAAATTCATTGTTCGCTAATTTAGATTCTGTCAAATTTTGATAGTTATCGGACTTTTCCATCAAAAGTTATAAACAAAAATGTACTTAGCATAATTTAGCAACATCCAAAGAACTCCATTTTTAAATGTTTTAAGTGCACTTAACATGATTTGGTTTGGAATTATTTTTTTTTGTTAAAAGTACTTAGCTTGTTTTTTGAAAGAACATCTTTGTTTTTCGCGTTTTCTATGTATACTTAGAATGGAAGCAATACACTTTTGTAATTTTTTTTCTCATCTCTAAGCACACATAAAAGGTTTTTCGCCTAATTCAAAATAAAACTATCGCCGTGTAAGTGTACATAACATTGTTAAGTTTGGAAAAGTTCTCAACAGAATAGGTGCACATAATTGTCTTCTTTTCTAAAAACAATGAGTTCTCGCGCAAAAAAAATGCTGGCGTTGACCATAAACAATTTAAATGGTATTTATTGTTAATTTATATAAAACATTTAAAATAATTAACCTGGTTTCTTTGAGTTTAAGAAGAATTGGATTAAAAAATACATCCGCAACACATTGGTAAGTAATTCGAAAAAAACTTTGCCAAATATTGTAGGTATAATAATTTATTTTAATAGAAAATAAAGTGGAAAATATTTCTGCATTCAATTTAAAATTATCTGGAATTTCACCTACCATATCAAATAAAATATCATACAATATGGATTGTAGTGAAACTGAGAACAGTTTAACAGATTTCGGTAATTTCTATTATCAAGTATAATATGTATATTTATTTAGCTAATTAAAATAATAAAGCAACTTATACTATTTCAGAACCATTTAGCGGAAGCTCAAGCGAATGTTTTCGACCATCTTATACAGAATCATCTTCTGTATCATCTCCACCATGCAGTCCGATAACACCAAAAAATCCAAAACGAACCTTACGCCCAAATTTGGATACACCAATAAAAAGCCAAAACCTAATTCCAAAGTTTTATCAAAACTTCTACCGAAACCTTAAGAGCTTTGCTGGAGACGAATATGTTGTCAACTCAGAATGTGGCGATTAAAGACTTTTTGCATTTTATTTTATTGTTTTTGTATATGAACTGATTGGTATAATTTCCATTTTTTATTAATAAATGATATAGAAAAATTATCAGCCTTTAATAATTTAAGTATTTTAAAACAATTTTCGTATTAAATACTTAAAAAATTTAGAGTTTTGAATTTTTTCCAAACTAAATAATGCTATATGTACTTAGATGATCAATGTAAGTAAGAAATGACCACCAAAAAGATGCTTAGTCCACTTAAGCGACTAGATAATAAATTTGTGTACTTGATAAATCATTGTAAGTCACTTTTAACTATGATCTACGACAAGTTTATAAAGTTAAAATATATTAAAAAAATTCTGTTGTAATTATGATATGAACACAAAAAGTCTTAATATGAGTCACAAAAAGTTCTCGAGATATCATCAAAAAACTTTGAATGCGTTTTTCTCAAAACTAGGTTTTTTGACTTAGCATGTTTTAGAATGGAGCCGTCGATATATTTCATTAAAATCTACGGGGTAAAAAGGGTAAAAATAAGTAATCCAAAAAACAAATTTAACGACCTATTTAACGATTTCGAACATCAACCTTCGCATAGAAAATTATATTTAAAACAAAATTCTAATATTTGTTTTTATTGTAAATTTAATTTTCTATGCGAACGTTAACGTTAACGAGGAACAGGCTGTAATACTTATCGTTGTGCTTTAGAAAAATAAGAGGACTTTTTTAAAATTCGGCCCTTTTGGGTACTTAACGGGTATAACCTGTATTTTACAACTTTTTTGTCACCCCATTTAACTTTTAAACCAACAAACATAGAAATTAAGATTATACCAAATTCGTAACTTATCTAAAAATATAAATATGGTTTTGGTACTTTTTCGAAATTCGAACGTTTTAGGTGTGAAAATCGTACCTATTTTTGGTACTTTTTTAAAACATATTTTTCTTTATGTATTGACACATTCGTATTAAATTATGGAGTTCCACTACAATATTAAACTTTTTGGTACTTTTATGCGGAGAAAAAATCATCAAAAAGAGAAAATACGGGATATAAATTTCTTTTACTTTTCCGTGCTGCATGTGGTAATTTTTGAATTTTCTATAATATTGAACGTAGAAACATAAAATTATAGCAGTGAATGAGAACCTACAAGAAGAAAAATGTTGGCACTTTTTTACTCTTCAACAGATACTTTTTGAATTTTCATTAAAATTGGACCTAGAAACATAAAATTAAATATGCAGAGTGATTGAGAAACTTTATCTTAGAGAAGACTTGTTTGCCCTTTTTGGTTTTTTAACTGGATATAACTGATTTCCGACCCACTAAGATGAATAAAAAACAATTGCTCGAAATATGTAAATTAATTTTTAATTATATTATATATGATTTCTTCATATATGCATAATTAATTATGGTCGAATTTCGACCAGTGGGCAAACACTAGTATTAAAAAATAATGAAAACATTTATTTGTTTTCTAAGATAATTGTTAATTTGGTAAGATCATTAAGGTTGCAAAAAAAAAAAAAAAAATTTTCGGCCGAAGTTATTCTAAATACCAACATAATCAGATGGTTGATGGGCCAAAGATTGTATTTTGGAAAGAAGTTTGCTTAGGGGCTATATGAAATTATAAACTTATTCTCACTACTTTCAACAGGCTTCGCTTTTAAAAGGTATTTACTATCAAATATTTTTCCAAAATTACGCACAATGTTTCCATGAACAGACAACCAGCCGAACGGACGGACATTGTTAGATCGATTCAGAAAGCGATAAAAGGATCGATATACTAAAAGTGGGCTTAGAACTGTGATGTCCAAAATATAAGCTGTGTTTTTATTGGTTCATATTAGTATTAGTGAATAGAGAGACAAGTATTCTCAATAAGAGGTATGTAAGCATCCGACGCATGTGCCCTCGTCGCTTGATCATTCTCTCGTGGACCAAATGAAAGAGCGTAAGAATGCGTGTAAATAATTTTCATATTTATGGCTTGGACTGGACATCAATGGCTTAGAATCAGTATTTCCAGGCAATATCCTTCCCACTAGTATATAATGGTGTAGGGTATCATAAAATATGCCCTTTATGGCTAAATTTACATTAACCCTCTGCGACTGACGTGACTTTGTAATAACAATTCCAATGACGTGGTAGTCCGCTAGACACCATTTTGATGGCTTATATTTTCGAAGTTCTGTTTTGTAAACCTTCCGAAAATTTTTTTTTTATTTTAGATTAATGTTATAGCTTGTTATTTGCTGTAATTTATTTTTGCGAACAAAACGACAATTAATTTTAAACAATATTTTATGCTATGGCACAAAATGGACCTAACGAACTTACATCTATACAAAAACCAAAAAAAAATTTAAGATTTTTTAATTGTTTTTTAGAAGTTTTACACTAGGTTGAGTTCACATCTGAGCTAACCAGTATAAAAAAAATGAGAAAATTTTAATGTTTGTTTGATCCAAAGTTCAGAATCTGCTCTTCATGGCTTTTAAAAGTTCCAGATAATGTTCTCTTAGAAAAATGAAGAATTTGTTTTGTACAAGACCGACCCATGAAAATAAAAAAAATAAGAGATATAAAATATTGATACCATTTTACTGACGTGTTGTTTAGGAGACACTACAAAAATGTAACAAATATATAACAAAAATATTGATGTGGTTGTTTCTCAGACAACTACCTTAATATTGACGTGGTTGTCTGGTAGACACTTTTCTGCTCAGTGCGACGCGTTCGCTCTATTTTATCGGATTCGTCACGCCAACGTACACATGAAAACGTATTAAGAAGGTACTGAATGCGTGAGAGCCGATGTTTGAAAAAGAACGGAGAAAATCCATTTTTTCTTTCATTGGTGTCTGTTAGACAACACGTCAGTCGCAGAGGGTTAAGCATGCTCTCTAGTAATGCATATTCATTTTACGTACTCGTTTTATTAAAATAAAAACTAAACAACCACTTTAATCTATTCAAAAAAATAAAAAAAAATAAATAAAATATAACGCCGTAAAAGTACGGCCTAATGATTTTTTTTCAGTGGCATTCAGCATAGTTTTCCGTTTGCAGGAAATTTAATTTGGTTGCAATAAAAGTGAAAAAATTAAAAAAATATTTTTGCTCTTTTTTGTATCACTTTAATGACAAACTCTTTTTATTGTACGAATATGTTTAAACAATATTATAGCAAATATAGCTGATTGCTTGTGCAAGGCCCGCCAAATAAAACAACACTTGCCACAACTATTCTCTGGGTTTTGTTTTAATTTTATTATCCTGTTAAAAACTTATTTTGCCATTAGCGTGTATAACTGTTGGTTTTGGCCATGCTTTTAGTTTTAAAATCTATCGGGCGTGGACGGGCATGCAAACACTAAAATTTTTATATGTTGCTTATGCAACATTTTGTTGCATTTTATTACAAATATAATTTATATGTGAATGCTTAGCTTGAAAAATATCCACCAGGGAATGGACTAAAGTTGCTGGTGATTCATTTTTTTTTTTATTAAATCGAAACAAATACCCTGCACTCAGAGAATCGTATGTTGCAACATGGTTAATAAGAACTTACTCAGTATACACAGAAAAACATGTTTATCAATTAAAAATGGTTTAAATTTAATTAATGTGATAATTAAATTAATTAGTTTTTTAGTTGAGAGAAAATTTAAAATTTAATTTGGATTTAATTAACATTTTAGCTGTTTTCAAATAAATTTTCAATTAAAATTTTAATTAAATAACAAGGAATCTTAATTGACTTTTTTCGTTTAAACTAAAATAATTTAAACATGTAGAATTATTGTTGGGAACTATAAATATTTAATTAACTAAACTAACACATTGTTTGAAAAGTGGTTTGATCACTTTTTTAATTAAAATGAAAAATATCATTTAATGAAAAAATTTTTTTAAAATTTTAAATTTTTTTTGTAATCAATATAATCAATTTGGTAATAGGTGCAAATTCAACAAATTGTTTGCTTGATATTATGAATTCGGTATAAATTTGGTGATTGGAGCAAATTAATAATTTTTTCTGTTTAGTTGAAATAATTTTAAACCCAGTGTTACTAAATCAGTTGAATTCATGTGTAGCACAATCATATTATAGGGGTCCTCTGCATCGATCGAAACAGACCAATTCATAACAATTAAACTTCTGTAGCTGACATTATTTGAACCGAAGAAGGAGAAGAGATAATATAGCACTTATCCGATCATAAGATCTCTCAACACCTATGAGAACGAGAACCGTGACAAGTGGAATTTTCGACCGGCATTGGCACGACGTAAACCTAAGAATAAGATCAAGGTTTGATTAATTGTTTTTAGTTCATATTCTAATATATGAATATCTAATAAATAAATATGAGAAAACCCCTTAAGCCGCAGAAATCAGCTCTTGCACATTGGGATCCGTAGTGCAAATTTAGAATAAGCTGCGGATATCAATCAATGTGTTTTTAAACCCACACCGCAATAGCGGTGACGGTACTATACGTTTTTGCTGATGTATGAAACACCTTTAAGTATTGACCCTACCGATCGATTTAGAATCAGTTTTTGAATAGATCTTAGAATGTCCGTCCGTCTGGTTTGCTGGCTGTCTATGTTAACCTTGTGCGCGGAGTACAGGTCGCAATTCTGGATATAATTTGATGAAAATTAGTACTAATAATAAGGACCAAGCCTTTTGAACCCCGACTTTAATGTCCCTAATATCACATAGCTCCAAACAAACTTCTTTCCGAAACAGAGTGTTTGTGCCCATAAGCCATATTATTATCTTGGTATTAAGATTAAAACCTTGTTCACGCTATTTTTGTTGTAATTTAAGTTATATTTTCAAAATTAATCGTTGCATATTTAATCACAGCTCCCATACAAACACTACTTCCGAAAATGGCTTTTATATCCATAACTTCCTCCAAAATGTTGCTAATGACATAAAATTTGGCGACAGTATCTTTGACTTTAGTTGTTTTTTTTTTTTTTGTATTGGTAGGGACAGTATTAAATATAGGTCAAATATAAACCCAGTCCCTTAAATCACTTTAGTAAAAAAAATCTGTTGAAGATATATAATCTCATAATGTAATTTTGTCCCAAATACGTTACACTCTAGAAAATGGGTCTAAAAGTACTATGGTGTAGGGTAATATATAGTCGTACTTGTTGGACTATACTTTTTTACTCGTTGTGAAGAAGCAAACGAAACTAAAAAAAACTTAATAAAAAACAATATTTGACATTTTAAACACAGTTTTTGGTCAATTAAAAAAATGGTTTAAAAAGTATTTGAAATTAATAAATATGATAATTGAATCAATAATTTTTTTAATTGAAAGGAAATTAAAAATATAATTTTGATTTAATTAATATATAAGTTGTTTTGAAATAAATTTTTAGTTAAAATATTTATAAAGTATCAAAAAATGTTAATTGACTTTTTCGTTTAAAATAAAATAATTTTAACTTGTGGAATTATTGTTGGGAATTGTCAATATTTAATTAAATAAATTAACACATTGTTTGAAATGGCAAAGTTTTTTTTTATCATTTTTTAAATTAAAATTAAAACTATCATGTATTGAAAAAAAATATTCACAATTTTACAATTTTTAGTAATCAATATAATCATTTTGGTAATAGGTGCAAAATCACCAATTTGTTTGCTTGATACTATGATTTTGGTATAAATTTTGTGATTAGATAAAATTTATAAATTTTTCTGTTAAAGGATTAAAAAAACACATTTCGTTTACATTGTTTTGTTCAATGATTAAGCGAGAGTAATTTACAGTTTACCCTTCAAAATGCCATGTAAATTATACCACATATTTAAGTTACCTACCCCATTATTTTTAATTTAAAGCCACTGTAAATTCATGCTATAAACTTTCACAGAAAAAAGTGTTTTATCAATTCAAAAAATGGTTTAAAAAGTATTTAAATTTAATGAATGTGATAATTGAATCAATTATTTTTTTAGTTGAAAGAAAATTAAAAATTCAATATTGATTTAATTAACAATTTAGTTGTTTTGAAATAAATTTTCAATTAAAATGTTAATTAAATAACAAAAAATCTTAATTGACTTTTTCGTTTAAAATAAAATAATTTAAACATGTAGAATTATTGTTGGGAATTGTCAATATTTAATTAAATAAATTAACACATTGTTTGAAATTGCAAAGTTTTTTGATCACTTTCTCAATTAAAATTAAAAATATCATTTATTGAAAAATTTTTTTCAAAATTTTTAGAAATCAATATAATCAATTTGGTAAAAGGTGCAAAATCAACAAATTGTTTGCTTGATATTATGAATTTGGAATAAATTTGGTGATTGGAGAAATTTAATAATTTTTCTGTGTTCATTTTTCCATATTAAATTCAATCTAATTTCTATCATAAGTATTTTTAATTTTCCTAAACTTTTAACTCTTATTTTACACCTACTCACTTTTTATTCGTCCCTCTCAAGCTGGTGACATTTTAACCAATTGAGAAAACGCATTTAACTGTAAAATTAGATATGACAATATGTTCGAAATAACAGCAAATTGCCATTTTAAATATGAATAAAAAAATCCTTTTTCATAGAAAAGCCAACAGCAAGAATGCCGTTATTCATCACTTTGCAAACATCTGCTACATATGTTGATCTTTAATTTGTTCCAAGCAGTGATGTCAGATTAGCGGACTTATCCCAAAAATAGAGATTGCATTTTGAAAACGGGGAAAAGATTTTGGGATTTTTTTTTAATTTTGGGGGTTTTTTTATATATACCCTACCCTACACCACAATATATAACAACAATTTATGCTAGTGTATTCTATTTGGGACCCATGAGAAATCATGGACCCGAACCGCCTTAACAAAAATAGGTTATGAATTTAAGACTCATGTAAAAGATCTTTGTGCCGAATATTATTTGTATGATTTTTTAGGATAGGGGTTTATATGGGACGTATGGCTAATTTCGGACCTACCTGGACAACAATTTTTCATGACAAAGTAGCTTTCGGCAAAATTATATTCCCAATTTCAATATTATAAGGATGTTATGGCATTAAAACCTACTTTCGGGAGTATGGGAGCCATGGTCGAATATGAACCGATTCCAATAAAATTTGGAAAGATGGTTTTGATTGCAATAAAATAAGTTTGGACCAAACTAAATCTAAAAATAATTAGATGGTTTATGGACACAAAGACCGCAAAGAAGCTTGTATGAGGGCTATTTAAAATTATGGACCAATTCGCCCCATTTTCAATAGGCTTTGTCCTTATAACACTTAAAACGTATTTACCAAATTTCCTCAAATTATCTGCAGAATTACGACATTTACCTTGCGTACAAAGTTTACATGGACAGCCAGCCAGTCAACAGATGGTCATGGTTAGATCGACTTAGGAAGTGATTCCGCTACTAGTGCACTTAAAAGTAGGTCTAGGACCAATATTTTAAGGTGTTGCAAACATCAGCATTAATGCATAATACCCTCTCCACTTTTGTGATGTGGGTATAAAAATGTATGACTGGCAAGTTTTTCACTATGTACAATGATAGAAAAGGCGTCATAACGCTGATGTATTTTGACATCATTACTATGACAAGTGTCTTCGTTTTGACCCCATGCCACTTTTCATCATTGTCAGCCTTAACATCACTTGGCCAAATTATCATCAGGTTACAAATTTAAATTATGTCATCAATGGGATGACACCTTGTCATCAAAGAAATGAGGAATCGGAATCGGTTTTATAATGCATGTCATCAGTGCGGTGACAAACTGTCATCAAATTGAGTCATTGCCCTAGAGGGAAGCGAACTGACATGATTTTTAAATGTGGTTGTCATTGGAAGGAGTTAATTGACACCTAACAGCCACTATTTGATCAGTTACACATCTATTCTCAATAAACATGTTTAGTGTTAGTAACTACAATGATAGTCCAATAAAAATGTCCTAGAAGTAATTTTAAGAACAAATTTTTAAATAGTTCCAAAAAAAAGTATCACAAATTAAATGAAGAATTCAAATTTGTAAAAACGTTTTTTTATATTTATAAAGTATTGAAGCAGCACTACATTTAGATAAATATTTAGAACAATCAATCCTAAGGTCTTGAAGATGTAAGCAAAAATTGTGCTGGCGTGACGTTACAAAAAACAGAAGTAGATTTTGACTTGCATTACAAAATTGCATAAGTCTGCGAATTGAGCAAGACTTTTTGTATAAAACCTTTTTAGTAAGCTTTGGAGTTGTAAACATTTATTTACCAGGTTAAAAATTTTAAAAATCTTTGCTCGTTTAAGGTACATATGGGAATTACCAGCGAAAAGTCTACTTGTTGTAATGTAACACCAGAAAGCAAATAAGCTTGTTGCATGTTGTTCAACTGTTATGTAGAGCTAGATGCGCTTTACACCAAGATATAAAAAAGTAAAATATACATTTACAACTTTTTGAGAAACAATTTAAATTAATTCTGGCGTTACGTTACAAAAAGTAGACTTTTCGCTGGAACTGCCGATCTGGGTTTCGTAATAATTCTACTTTAAAAATTTGATGTATTTAAATAAATAATTTAAAAAAAAAAAATACGGGAATTTTTATTTCTAATTTCACTTTTTAACATGAAAATAATCTTAATAAAATATTATAACAGTTTTTCATCCCACTGATGACAGTTTGTCACAATGGCGTAAACTGCAGTTTGTCAAAAAGAAAGAATTTTAATTTTAAAATCAAGCCCCCATGCTACTTTTTATCATTGTGCTGTCAGGTCAAATATTAACATTATTTCATCAATGGATTACACATTGGCATCACAGAAATGAGGAATCGGAGTCGGTTTTATAAAGTATGTCAACAAGAACTCTCAATTATAAGCCACCAGCAGCATGACCGTTAGGGTTTTCATAATAATTCTACTTTAAAAAATTGATGTATTTAAATAAATGATTAAAAAAAATATATATGGAATTTTGCATCTAATTTTACTTTTTAAACATGAAAATAATCATAATAAAATATTATGACAATTTTTCATCGCACTAATGACAGTTACTGTACTTATGACGCCTTTCCTTTCCTTTCAGTGTTCACAAAATGTGGCATCGAATTGATGTTTCTTTAGTCATAGGATTTTAGGATGATCTTCGTCATTGATTGATGTCACTTTTTGCTTCAGTAATGCCATTTGTAATAACATTAATTTTACAATTGTGAAGTTAGGGCATCATAAATATAATGATGCATTTTTCTTTGAGTGTAATGACTTATGTGCTGTCTCCAGGTGATAGGCAACTGATTGTGTAGTAAAATTCATATGAAACGCACTAAAAACACTGAGTGATTTTTATATAAATTTGTATATACAATCAATTGCCTGTCACCTGGAAACATCAAATTATTTCGTGTTGAGTGTATAAAGTAGTTGGAACCATCCTTCTTAGTATTCAATGAATTTGGGCAACGATTTTGAGGAAGAAATAAAATCGATAGATTCAGTGTTAGAAGTAAAGAAAACATGTTTTTTATATCGAAAAAGTTCACTGCAACAAATATTATGGCGTTTTTCACCAAATCAAAATTGTTTTAAGACTTGCAAACATTTCCCCCCAATTACATGCTGTAGCCCAACAGGATTGCCCTCTTTCAGCGCAATTATAAAAATAATTCGACCGTTTATAAATATTAATGTTTCAACAGACATATGTGAATCACAATGGCGTAAACTGCAGTTTGGCAAAAAGAAAGAATTGAAATTCTAAAAACAAGCTCAAAGTATTAAATTATTGTTTGCGAAATAATTATTTGACAGTAGTTATTAATATCAAGATGCCGATACATTACTGCCATTTAAAGATTTAGCCAAGTTTGTGTAAACACTGTTTTGAGTACCAACAAGTAAAATGCTTGTGGCAGCAGTGAACATTTTAAAAGAAAAATATAAAATATTGCTAGAATCATTATTTCGAAAAAAATATGTAATCATTATAAAAGAAATTCAAAGTTTTGTGGCAAGCTTGAACTATCTCCAGAAATGATAAAGCTGTTTAATTCAAGAAATATGTAAGAAGAACTTAATCAGCATGATACATTTAATTGTGAACTTTGACTTTGTAAATAAAATTAACATTTATTGAGTTTTTTTTTTTGTTAGGACCAGCACTCATGGGATGACTAATGCATTGCAGAGTGCTGGAACTAGGAAAATAGGTTATGGGAAGGAGGAAAGAGGGAGTAGTGCTTGTGAACATTCGACTTGAATTTATTCATGTTGAAAGTGAGAGGGAAGACTTTAGCAGGAAGGTTATTCCACATAAGAACAGTCCGGCCAAAAAATGAATTTTCCCTATATTGCGTTATACGATTCACCTACCAATCGACCACAAAAGTATGGACTCTCGAGGAAAAGCGAGTATTACGAACAAAGGTATGGATTTCGGGAACCAAATCCTTAATTTCATCAGAACACACGTTGTAGTAACGATAAAACAAGAAAATACATCCCACATTGCGACGGTACTCAAAGGAATCAATGGAATCGGATACCCTACCGTCACCAATGAGAACCGTCGCCCTCTTCTGCACGCGGTCGAGAAGCACATGAATGATAATGTTCTGCCTCATAGCATCAACATCGGATACGCTTGGTCTGCAATCAAATGAATACGAATGGGAAAGGTTGCTGTCATCTGCAAAAGAATAGATCGGGTTGGAAGTTTGACATGAGGTGATTTAGAAAAATAAGAAACATAGTAGGAGAACAAACGGAGTTGACGTATAATTCAAATATTAAATAAAGAAAAATGTGCAAATCGTCAGATTATTATTGGTTTGACCTACCGACAATTTTTAAGACAATTGAGCTGGGTATGGGGTATATAATACTCTCTTTCTGAATCCAAAACCTGTGTCACGAAATTTTTTATGGTTTTTGAGATATTAAGCATTAATTTTGCTTCATATCAACTAAAGTTCATTAACCCACTGTTTGGCGAATGATGAAAATTCCTCATACAAAAACGTACAAAATAAATTTCAATCCTGCTTGCTTCATTGCCGTAAGAATAACAAGTCGTTGAAGCGAAAGCAAAATAATATGACAACAATAAATTCTTATTAAGAAAAAAAATTGTAAGAGCAACAGCAACTCAATACACAGCAATAAGTATAAGTATGCAACACAAAAATATACTTTTTAGAAATAAATTTAAAAAAGTGGCGTATGCGGTACAAAGCAATAACTTTCACTTTCAATAAAATACTATTAACTTATAAGTTCGTTAATGATCGTTCACAAAAATTAAAATTGTTCTTTAAAACATATGCCAAAAGTAGTGAGTGTCCCGGTAGGTTAGTTGGTAGTGAGCTAGTCTATCAGCGCCGGGGTTGCGGGTTAGATTTCCGCCAGAGACTCTGGCCGCCTGCAGAAAAGGGTAGAGCTTCGCGAAATGAGCAAAGGAAAACAAATGCAAAAAAATTCTATCGGATGTATTTCCAGAAAACTTCATTGAAACCTTCATTGTTATTATTCTCCGCTACCACTTTTTGGCATATGCGCCAAACCAATAATTAGCTGACGAAATATAATTAAATGCAAATAAAACATAGTATGATAACATTTAAGAGTATTTTGCGGGGAATTGTGGAAATAAAAATTTGCAGTTTGGGAATAAAATTTGAAAAATATATGACAACCCTGGTACCAAGTCACTTATCTCTGGTTCTGTTAAAATATTCAATAACTTTCCATCTGCTACAGGTGGGGGAGAAAAATAAACCGTTTCATTGTGTTGAACTTTCTGCTTTTTTCTCTCCTATTTTACACAAAACTTTTTCAGCAGTCATGTTTCATTTAACTTGGAAAGGTTGTATAAAAAAATGTACCAAAAAACATCAGGTTTTTTTGTTTAGTAAAATGGTTCATAAAATAATTTGCAAATAAAAAACTAGTATCCATGAAATAATGGAGCCGCCAGAACCAAATTATGTTATAAGATTAAGATTCATAGTATAATTAAATTATCGAGTTTAAGGTCTTTTTATATAAAAAACTTTATATGTTTATTATATCCAATACTTCGGCACTTCGTTGAGTGCCTTCTTCAGGGGTTTTTTTTTTCTTTCTTTTACAAATTTCACAAATTTTTAACATATTTAACAATATAACAATTAAAATGACAAAATTAAACATTTTTTGTAATTAAATAAAAAAAATATTTTTCAATACAAACTTGATCTATTACAATATAAATGAATTTGTAACTTCCGTTTCTATTTTTATAAATCAAATGTCTATAATTTTGTGCTACATTTTCAGTGTCCGACTTAAAATTAATTCTCGATATTGTAACTTTTTTTTTTTTATAATCGTTATTTAATTAAAATTTTTTTTATATATATAATCAAACTATAAATAAACAATAGGACGTATAAATGTTACATATAGTACACTGTCCCTTAAAAAGCGCAATCGAGTATAGCCAGTATTAGAGTATAAATATAATTTTTGCTAATATTAATTTATAGATTTACAATTTTATGTATTTATTAACATAATATTCAATGCGAGAAAAAGTTGAAAAAAATCTTACTACAATATTTTATAAAATAAAAGATTTAGTCCTAGGTTAAAAGTACAGAAAAGCTTATTCGGTGAGCCACCAATAATTTTTATTATATAAGTTTGGTTTTGTGTTTTTATCTGTTACGTATAAACTAGTATCAAATCTACTGTTTTCTGTTGTTAATTGTTTACTTGAAATGGCTTTTATATTAGCTCGTCTATAGATGTGATAAACTATAGGTATGCCTGCTTCATTTTGAATAAATCCATTTTTATCGAACAAAATTAATGCTTTTGGTGGGACGTATCCCTCTTGTAGGATTTTTGATATGTAGTCATCACTAACGTAATAGGGGGCTAAGATTAAATTATTTTCGTTACATTCAGTACTTTTTAAAATGTGGTTTCTTATTAAGTGGATTCAATTTTGTTGTACAATTTTTAGTTTGATATGTATTTTCTGTAATTGCTATCTACAGATCTGTAAAGTGAGGTGCAGCTTCTACGACATTTTCTTTTAAAAATTCTCATTTTTTCCATATAAGAAGGGGATATGTTGTACCAAACTTGACAACCATACGTAAGTATCGGTCTTATTAAGGTCTGATACATAATTGTCTTAACTTTTGAATTAAGCAATTTAGAATAGAATAATTTTTTATACATAAAAAAGCATTTTTAGCTTTTTTTAGTTGAAGATTTATGTGATCATTAAAATAAAGAACGTTATCCAGATGGATACCCAGATACTTTACGACTTGTTTATTTAAAATAAGAATGTTATTTGTGGACTTCACATTTAAGGATTTCCAATAACGTCTAATGTTGTTGTTGCATTTTCCTACAGGTGGGCGGAAAAGTATTGTTTCACATTTATTCAGGTTAATCTTCAGTTGCCAATCTATTGTATATTTTTCAATAATATAAAAATACTTTTGTAACTTGTCATTAATTTTATCAATTTTATCATCAGAGTGATAAATTATAATATCATCAGCAAAACCAATGATATTCTGTACTTGGTTCAAGAGTTCGTAAATAAATAAGTTAAAAAGTATTGGCGCATTTACAGTGCCCTGTTGATGACCATTGACAATGATAAATTTCTTTTCACTAGTTTTTTTTTCCATCACAGACTTGAAACGATGTGGTATTAAGCATTTTAAATATTGAGCAAATTTAATGAAATAGAAATCCATAATTTAATAATTTCTAAATTAATCCAGGTAGCCAGACATTATCAAAGGCTTTCTCAAAATCAATTAAGCAAGCCCCTGTTACCATTTCTAACATAAGTCTACGTTTATATATAATGGTTTTTCTTAGTTTTTCAGGTCTGATTTGTGTGATGAGATACTAGTCTTTAATTTGGTCTTTGTTGTGCCCACATATGTTTTATTGTACAAATATGAACCATCACTATTACAGTTTAACTTTGTATTGTTGTTAAATTGAAGAAAACTTCTTGTTTTTAGATTCCTTGAAAATGGTTAACGAATTTAACCGAAATATCGGAGAAAATAAAGTGTTAAAATAAAATAAAAAAATTTTGTTTTTATATATATTTTATTATTCAAAGACCTTAAGCCTAAACAAATAAAAAATCACCTATAATAACACAGGTCAACAAAGGTGAAACACCCCAAAATAAATTTTTTTAAAATTAAACCATGGAAAGGCCTAAAAATTAAGAAATATTGAAGCTTCTTGGCATCTTAAGTGTCCAATTATGGTGCAACTAGAAGTTGGCAAAACAAAAAAAGAAAAAGTAACAGCAGTTTCAAATAAAATTTCTGCGCAATCTACTGATATTTTATTAAATTCTGTCGAACCATTAAACTCGTGTCAAACACTGTCTGATGAATATACCGATAATCTTTTTGAAAACATGTCAAAGGGTTTATTATAAATTTTTGTAAATAAAGTTGATACCAAAATTTTGGGTAAGTACCAGGCTATTAATCTATTTTTACCCAATTTACCCATTTCGCCAGCTATTTAGCAATTTTGCCATTTTTACTTATTTCCAACTCAATTTGTATATTGATTTTACTTTAAAAACTTTTTCTAAGTTAATTGCTTTTTTAAAATTTAATAAAAAAAATAAAAAATAATAATAAAAAAAAAAAATACGATTTTTTGTTTGTTTTTTTTTCCACTGTATGTATGGACGTCCAATAAATAGTACGTTCTCTCTTTTTCACGAATTTTCAATAGTGGCAATTTTTTTGGCATTGGCTTTTCTATAGTGCGAATAAAAAAAGTTGCTATTCGATAATACGAAAAAATTAATTTTTTTAAGAAATTGGATTGTTTTTCTATATAATTAAAATCAAATTAAATTAAGTTTTATTAACTAAATTAAGTTTTATATTAATATTTTCTACGGTCAAATGCCAAATAGTAAGTTGGTATGAAATTAAATATTGGTAACAATTATCTTGTGTTGCATGTTCTACATTTAATACAATATACGTATCCATAAAACCTCTTTTTGCTGAATAATACTCCAAGACATCCATCAGAAGAAGAAATAGCGCAGATAACTATAGACAAGAAAAAAATGTGGGCTAATGGACACCAATACTATCGATGGAGCACAATGCCATAAGACTTTGAAAGCTGAATAATCATACTAGTCTGTTACCGAAAATTCAAGTCGCAATTTATTTGAAGCAGTTCTTTATGACAGTGCATAAAAAACGCTTTCTGGTAATTCGCTTAAAAAGCTAGAAAATATTCCTTCCCTATTCAGAATTGCGAGAAGCGAACAACAAATTACACAATCAATTGACTTGAATTTAAATATTGTAATTTTATTTTCTTAATTTTATTGATTAAAATAAAAATAAATTTAAGTTAAGCTATCCGCATGTGTTTTATTACATGTATGTATACAAACCTAAGGAAAAACTGTAGTTCAATAACACGAATTTTCCAACATTACGAAAAGGCCTGACATTATATAATTCGTACTATTTGACGTTCACTGTATTCTACAATTTTTTTCAAAAAACAAGAGATGACTAATGGTTAATAAATCAGTAAATGTTTAAACGCTGGTTTATTTGAACTCAACTTAAATTTATATGTAGCTTGAACTCAGCAGCAGCAAATCAGTATATTATATGTTATATGCATTTTAAAAAACAAGTAAGAGTGCTATATTCGGCTGTGCCTAATCTTCAATACCCTCCACCAACAGTTTGAATATTTCTTTATATGGGCAGATCCCCAGATAAATTACGGAACGATCTTTACGAAAGTGGACAGTTTGATTAATTGTCTTATAAAACAACGACTGACTAAATTTTATAATATTATGGCTTAGGGCGGGTCGATTTGTAGGAACGCAAAAAATCGCCCAAGTGAAATGGAAAATCGTATTCTAGGAATAAAAATAAGAAACTTTGCGCAATGAACCATACCTCTAAAATAAATTCTGATTTTCCCTATTTTGACCAAAAAGTCAAATATTGAAAAATCCGACTTTGACCCATTTAAAGTGCTCGAATCGAGTCTAAATGTATGACCGACCTCTACTAACTTAGGAGGGCCGAACCACCCTTGTCACTTGGACGATTTTTAAATCGACCCTAGTGTACATATTTGTTATATATTTTTTTTTTGATTTTTTTTAAGAAAATTCTGCAAGGAAAACATCTGTCAAGTTACTTGGTTACGTATGAGTATTATTTAATTCCAATTTATTAATATTCATACGCCATGTGGTACAACTAATAAATCAAACTTTTAAAAAAGCAATAAGCTAAAAAAATAAGGCCTTTTTGTAAAACAAGGGCTTTTTCTGAAAAAAGTCATGTAAAATTAGGATTTTTTTTAAATTCTTGGCTTTTTGTTGAATAGAGTGACTTTTTGTAGAAAAAAAAAAAAAATATTTTTATAATTACTCTAACTTTCTTGAAGAAATGTGGTGAAAGTTTACGGACTTTTGAACAAGTAACATTTTTTTAAGGAAATCGTCGCTTTTAGTGAAAAAAGTACACTTTTAGTGAGTGCATTCCGGTAGTATTTTTGCTGGATTTGAATCAAAACTGCTTAGGGTAATTACTAGGGTATTAATTTAATCGGGCTTTTGCTTTAATCTGTTAATCGCTCGATTAGTTAACCGAGTTTTTGGTGTAATCGACTAATAATCGGTTAATTTTGTAATTGATCGGGTAAATGATTAATAAATTTTTTTTATATATTAAGTAATTTCAATAAATAAAAATGCTTATTAAAATATTTATTTATAAAAATATTTATTATTTGCGTTTATTAGTAAAAAAAAAAAATAAAAAATTTTTGAACTAAAACTAGCAAACAAGAAAATAATTCTAATATGTAATACATATTATTTAATTAATGCATATATATTATGCTGAAAATAAGCTAAAAGGTAATTTTATTAGTTATTTTAATAGAATTAAATAGATCTTAAAAAATAATCTTTTAGACATAAAAATTTTGTTTAAGGATTTAAAACTTGACTTGGAAAAATTCTTTCAGCGAAAGCAGCCTATAATAGAGAATATGTTCGTTCCCACACCAATGGGTTCTACGCAGCGGAACGACTCGGAGTTCAATAAACACCGACCGAGGATTGTCAACTCAGCAACACCTGTTCTTCAGGTCTCAATGCTACAACTACAACAGAATATCTAATTTCTCAGTCTTTTTCCTGGATTTCTATTAACGTTATGCCATTAGAGTCCTACTTTATTTTTTTTATTTTTTTTTTTAATTTTTAACTCTTCTAATTGTTTCAATTAATTATGTTGAAAGATTGATAGGAGAAGATATGAGAAGAAACAGATAACTAAACACAAACATATAAAATATACGTGAAACAAAAAGCTCTTGACAGCAAACAAACACTTATTTAAAATGAAGATCACTGAAAAACTTCTTTGTTTGTATGTAAAAATATTTTCTAAGCACATTCCTTTTGAATATGGGACGAAACAAATAATTAAAAACCCAATAAAATATGTTATAATACTACAAAAAATTTTAATTTTTTTACATCGGTTATTCAGTTAATCGACTGAAATTAACCCGTTTAATCGTACATCGAAAATAGCCAATTTTAAATTAACCGATCAATTAATCGGGTAGTAATTAATCGAAGAACCGAATAACGGTTTACGGTTAACCGATTAAATACCCTAGTGTTACAACAGACGGACATGGTTAAATGGGCTTAGTATTACTCAAGGATCCAGAATATATATACTTTATTTGGTCTGGAAATAATAAAAAAGTTTCACACGGAATGAAAAACTTAGTATACCATCAACCACCACTAGAGGTGGAGGGTGTAATAATATTGTAGCATACCAGCGATAAATGTTATCAAATTCCAATGTTCTGTATTGGTACTTTAAGTGCCCAATTTGGTACGTTTAAAGATGGTTTAAATGTTTAAACATTTATGGATGTGCTGGTTTTAACACATTTTAAACCAAAAAAAGTGTTTAACTTGCACTGATTGATTAGCCTTAAGCTGAAAATACATTCGTCGATGACTCCTAAAAAATCTTATTTAATAGATTCCAGCAGACTTTAAGGATGTAATCGAAATTCAGAAAATAAGTGTATGAATGACTTTTAAAAGTGCTATTTCACTGCCGCATTGATTAATGGTATAACATGACACGAATATTTACTTTTACTACCTTTTTCTGATTTAGCTTGAGGTGGTTTTAAATAACACCGATAGATTGTTATAAAGAAAACATCTATTATTCCTTTAAAGCAACAAAGCCTTAAGGTAAAGAGTGTGGATAAATAATGTTTTTGTGTTGACTTGAAGTCATTTCTTAGAGTCATATTTTATTAGTAAATAAATATTTGTGGGGATAAATTTTATGGTTATCGATATAACTAAAAAAATAATAATAATACAGTATACATATCTTGTGTTTTATTGTTGATTTTTTAAGAAGCGTGTGGTCATAATGCGGGTACAACAAAGAAAGCAATAGTTAATTAAATTTAATAGAGTGTGTTATATATAAATTAAGAGCCATTTATTCAAGTTTCTGTCACATAAGATAATTTGTCCGAAGTAAATAAATAATTTTGAGGGGATTATACCGTTTAATAGGAATGTGGTGTTTATCAATTAATCAAACAAATCGATTAATCAAATTTGTGATTAGTCTCTCAGTCAATTACTTAAAAAATCTATTAATCAATTTTGCTTTAACAAATCAAAAGAAAATTAATCAAAGTTAATAGAGTGTATCATATATAAATTGCAAAGATTCACATGCATATTAAAGTGTCTGATTAATAAATTTTATGATTATTTAATTGTTTGATTAACCCCAGTATTACCGTCTTGGTCTGGCGAGACCAAATTTATCTTTTGCTTGCAATATTCTTCGCATATAACCAAAAATAAAAAAAAAACAGGGACGTGAATTCTATAAATTATATGTTCTGAATCGAATGAAACTATTTTGGATTCGATTGGAGCAAATAATTGGGGTTAAATTCTATTTTTATGTAAAAGTCTATGAAATGACCCTCTTGGTCTAGCCAGATCAAATTTTATTTTTCCTTGAAAGATATTTCAAAAAGGATAAATATTAAAAAACAGATACATGAATTCTAGAAATAATATGGTCTAAATCGAATGAATCAAGTTTAAATCAAATCAGAAGACTACGTCCCATTATGCGCTTAGTTCAATCTAACTACAACAACCTAACGCAAAACGCGTTTTAGCTGGAGTAGATGCGAAATAGCAATGTGCGAAATTAAAGACTACATTTTCGATGACTTGCATATGAACTAAAATAATGAAATAATAAAATTATATAATAAATTTATATGATCTAAAGTAATTAGCATACGTTCAATAAAAAATTTATTTATTTACTTTTTTTATTCAACATTTTTTATTTTTTCGAATTTATTCTATGAGTTAAATTTCAGTTATGTATTTTATAAAGCTTTTTGTAATAGATCTATTCCTTAAATTTTTAGAAATGACTTTATACACTACCAGAATAAATTCGAAAAAATAAAAATTAATTCCCAATATCTATTTACTTTTTATTTAATTGGGGCTTTTAGCTGTACAAATTGTGGTCTGGCCAGACCAAGAGGAGAACTTAGTGGTAAAAAGTTACCGAGAATCCTAATTTTTAAATACCGGATATATTCCTATTTTCCTTGATCAAATCATTTATAATAGATTAATCAAAAAATTTAATAGTTTTAATATTAAAAACTTTAGAAAACAAATACATTGTTTTAAAGTATTCTTTATATTCTGCTCTAAGTTTACATTATTATATTGGAGTGCACTGTGGCAGGAGCTTACATAAGATTTACATGGATTTCAATGACCTCGAATAGTTGTTTATTAACTATGCCAGAGGGAATTGTATAGTTAGTAAATGGTTCCTTCATTAGAGCTAAAGTTTTAAGCGATAAAATTATTAGACCTAGATCCACCTTTAGGTTAGGCTAGGTTCTATTCGCAGCCGTTCTTAAGCAAAGCTCACGTGGGTCCATTGATTAGTTCCCGCTGTGTTACACCATATCCCAAGGGTCCTATGTTACCTGGCTGCTAATATTCTCACTCAGCCACCCAGTCGATTAAATAAAGGAGTGGATTCTTCGACCAAACAGCTTAAGTCTCAAATGTCCAAAAGTCGGACAATAACACAGCAGATGTTCCGTTGACTTTTTCTCCTCCTCGCCACCGCAAGTTGTACATAAGTCATTGTAAAGGAGCCCTCGCCTTTGGATGTGCCTCTCAATGGGCCAGTGGCCAGTTATAACCACAATAAAATTTCTGAGGTGATGTCTGGCCAGCTGTAATGCCCGCCTAGTTCTTTTTTTCATGTATGATTTACCGAATTTTCCTGGTTTCCCCACAGGTGGTTTCATCATGCAATCTCTGACCGGCAATAAGATGAAACTTGTGTGAAATAAGTTGCTTTCTCCTTGGGAGTGAAACACCTGTATCATATGTTGAATCTTTTTGATTCAAAGTGATGCCAGCATGCGCCAACGAGTCTGCCATACAGTTTCCTGTATGTCCCTGTGTCCGGGGATCCACTACAGGGTAACCACTGAATGTCTCACTATCTCCTCCAGAGACATAAGGCATTCTTGAACAATTCCCGATGTGATGAACACATTCTCCAGATATTTCACCGAACAGAAGTGTCTCGCGGCTATGCAGATGGCCATTATTTCGGCCTGAATGACACTGCCATGATCCGGTAGCCTTAAAGGAATGCTCCAGTTTAGCTGCTCGGAGTATATGACAGAATCTATAATCGGTTAATAATTTATAAAAAAGAAAAGAAAGGTTTTCTGTGCATATAATTTTATGAAACGTATAGTTTTGTTACCAATTTTTTTAAATCACTTTGTTTTTTATGCGAATATTGTATGATGACCGCTATAGAAAATTATTTGAATAAAATACACAATGTGTTGCTTATGAAATTTTTATGCAAAAAGTTATTTTATTTATAACAATTTATTTAATAAGAAAATACGACACACTCTTTTTTTTTGCTACAAAAATGTTATTTGCTTTTGTAATTTCAGGCTTGTTTTATTATTGTCAAAGAAAACAGCTGCTTACTTGTGCTTTCGGCAATTGAAAATCCCTCCTAAAAACACAACAACTGTATGAATTTAAGAACACCAAGAAATTAAACGTGTAATTTTAAAAGCTCATGTGATTAGAAATAGCGTATCCAATTATTTGACTTTTGATTTAGCTCGAGTAAGCAATTAATCGATTCTTAATCTTTAATTTTGTTCGCTTAATCGAATAAGAGTTTTAATATGTTCGAATAACTCGAATAATTCAATTAATTTAATCCACTGGGCAAAACATACATGTCTACTTGATTTGATTCTTTTATTATATTACCAAACGGAAAAAAAACAATACAAAATAAATATAATTAAACAATAAACAATTAAATAACAAATTATTATACCACGTGTACAGTTCTAAAACTCTTAAGTCAAACAAATAATTAAAAATCAAAAAACAGCAGGACAAAACATTAAGTTTTTAAGGCGCTAAAAAGACCGAAACAAGCTTAAGGAAAAAAATAAAAATAAGCTACAAAACAAAGTAAACACTACTTCGGTTGAACAAACTATAAAATGACCTAAAAGCCAAAGTTCAATATACGCATAAGGCTTAGCAGCAGTCGGGGTCCTTTAATTTTATTTCAGTGTATAATTTTCAATTATGTCCCGCCTGTTAAACTTAATACGGTAGTTCAACATACATTTTTATAAATTATTTAATTATTAATGTTATTTTAGAATTTTTGGCGCGGCATTTTTATGAGAGGTAGAGCCTATTTAAACAAATTTATTATTTGTTATTCAATTTAACTAATTTATTATTCCTGATATTCAAGTCAAATTAAAATCAATGGAAACTCTCAGTATTTTTTAAACACCGTATTTTTCCTGATTTTAAGAGAAGCTCTGGTTAAGATAAGAACTCAAAGTATGAAGTACAAAATACTATTTTGCGCCAACAATCCGTGATTTTGTTTTTAACACGCATCTAAGGACACTTCGGTTTTTAAGACGGATCTAACAATGGCAATAAAGAAATTTAAGGTCGGGGAAAACCACGTAACCCATAATCTGATAGTGCATGGTTTACACATTTATAAATGCTGATGATTTTTTTACAATGCACGTCAAACTCATTATGAAAAAGCGCTATTTTAGTACGAAATTTCTTACGTATGGAATTGGTAGTTAATCGTTTATTACATACTTTGCTCACAAGCACCCACATCTAAAATGGGACTAAAATATGTTCAGAAGTGCGTGTAACACAATAGATACAGAATATAACAACATGTTTTTTAGTTGTTAGGTATCTTATTAGTTAGAAACCTAAAAAAAAAAAAAATTATTTTTATGTACAGTGAACTCGCGAAAACGTGAACACTCGAAAGTGTGAACGTCTCAGAAACGTGAACAAATTTATTTTTACACAGACTATTCTAAAACGTGTACAAAATCTGGAAGCTCTAAAACGTGAACACATTTTTGCTTATTTTTGTTTGCTGTTTAAAATGTTTTTTTTTTAATTGGGAAATCCCCCAATTGAGTTCACTTATTGGTTTATGTTACAGCGTTTGTTTTTCTTAATTTTATGTATACGCTGACCTGTTAGTTGTTTTTTGACATCGCTACATAAAAGTTGAAAGTTATTAAAAATTTGTATTCGTGAAAGTGAAAAATGTCATTAAAAAACCGAAAGTGTTATCTTTGAAAGATAAAGTAAATATTCTTGAACTATTTTAAAACGGTTACATCCAGTCTACAACTGACATCAAATGCTTAACATTAACACTAATATGATGCTAGTGTTAAGTATAGACTCATCATGTTGGAGGTTTTCTCATGTTATAACACGGTTGTTAATGCAAATGTTTTAACAACGCTTTTATAACATCATGTTGTAACAGCAAATCATGTCTGTTGTAGACGTGGAGTTATAGTGTCAGTGGCTTGGCAAGAAAATATGGTGTTGCTAACTCAACAGTTTGTTCCATTAAAAAGAAAAAATAGGAAATAACAAATCTTGTAAATAATACTCTTTATGGTACCGGAAAGCGTAAAACATTACGTTTTTCTGAGCTTCCGAAAATGGAAAAAATTTGTTAAAGATGGTCGAACAAATAACTTATCAAAAAAAAAGATGACCGGCTTTTTCCTATACAATTTTTTTTCCTCATAAACATTCTTCAAACAAAAAAATGTCCCCATTAGTTTTTGTTAATTTTATGTGTATTTTTTGTGATATTCATAAGAAATTTATTTTTTATTTATCATATGCAAAGTGAACTGAATTATTGCATATTTGTAAATATATTTTTTGTTATTAAAAATGAATAAAATATTTGATTTAAAATACTTGTTTATCTATTTATTTTTGAATAGTTAGAGGTGTTATTTTTTTTAAATTTGGCATTCGATAACGTGAACAAAATCGAAAACGTGAACCGCCTTGGTAAAAATTAGTTCACGTTATCGCGAGTTCACTGTATATTAAAAAAGTAGAATTTTCGAAGAAATAAATTTTATTCGATTGACTGACATATATTGTTCGAGTTATTCGTTATTTGAAATTAGCTATTTTAATTATTCGATCAAATAATGGCGAAAAATTTCTTCGATTAATCTAACAACGATTTATTGAGTGAATACTCTAATAAGAAATCAAGTGATTTTCAGAACAGGCCTGATTGTGAAGGCCTGCATAAAACTATTATTGAAAATTAAACGCACAACAAAAATCAAATATGGGTGCAAAACGCTTGTGTACGACTCCAACGAAAAATGCTTTGCGTTACTGTTTGTCGGACAACTTAAATAGTATAATTTTGAGTGTCCCACCTTTCAAAGGCATACAATCTAGATATGACTTGTTTCTTTCAAAACCTCTCAATACAGTAAACATTTTTGCCTACATTCCTAGTATTTAAAAATTATTTGTGTGTCCCCAGCTAACATTTCCGTTCGTATGAGTCGTCTACGATGCGGCTAAAAGAATCGTGTAAGACTCTTCTATTCGTACTTTAAACGAGCCAAATTCCACATAAAATTCATTTTAAAAAACTAAAAATTTATTTAAAAAACATAATTTTTAATTTTTAAAATTTTTAGTAATCAATATAATTATTTTGGTAATAAGTGCAAAATCAAGAAATTGCTGGCTTGATTTTATGAATTTGGTGATTGGAAACAATTCTTAATTTATTCTGTGTAGGACTACTTCCAGATTATACTAATATATTATTTAAGGCTAATAAAGTCATCAAGACTAAATTTATTATCATTAAATATGGTACAAATAGATGATTTTATTTGTTACTAAGATATTTCTTTATATTCTGTATAAGTATAATTCTAATATTTTATAGAGGCTGTCTGTAAAGCAAAACATATTTAAGAGGCAACAGCTATTACAAGTTTTGCAGGTTTACTAGATTTTATTATTAATATTTATATATATTTTTCATAATTAGTATTGTGGTGATTTTATTGAACTGTTAATGGTTTTTAATCCAAATTTTGATATTTTTAATTAGGCTTAAGTTCATTGAATTAAATTTTCATTAAATTATTTTTATGAAGACAGGAATTTTACAATATGAAATTAATTAAAATTTTATTGATAATTTTTTCTTTACATTTGTCCTTCAAGTAGTGCTGAAAAAGGTCAACAAGAAAAAAGAAAGACAAAAACATGAAAAACAAAAATGTAATTTGGATTTCAAGAAGAATTCTTGACAAAAAGTACGAAAAACTGAAGTAAGGAAGAACATGTAAATCAATTAAATAGATAATCATTCATTCAAAGCAAATTTCAATCTACCAAGGTAAAATACCATTTGGTTTAAAGATTGATGTTTGACTATTGACGTCATCAGTCTTCAATGGCGGTGTGAGTAAAACGGCAAACCCCTCCGAAGAGATTGTGTGGTTACAATCGAAACTAGTCAGGGCAACCTGTCCGTGAAAGCCTGGGTTCAATTCTGAGCGCTGTCAAGAATGAAAAATTATCAATAAAATTTTAATTAATTTCATATAGTAAAATTCCTGTCTTTATAAAAATAATTTCATGAAAATTAAATTCAATGAACTTAAGCCTATTTAAAAATATCGAAAAAAAAATTTTTTTTTTGTTTAGCTATAAAGTAATAATTCCTAAATTGAGTCATTCAAATATACATTTATTAAATAATTAAAATATTCACCTGGGTTTCTTCAATTATCTATGTATATAAAATTCCTTTTTATTAAAAAACTCATTTATTTTTATTAAAGTTGCATTAATATTTATAATTTTTTTAAATGATCTACGCAATATTCCATAAACTATTAACAGATATCAAAAATGTTTTTCTTTTTGTTTATCTTTCTTATGACGCTTTTTAGAATTAAATGTATATTTTTTAACTATCGATTCAATTAAAATATACCGTCATAATTTGATTTAGAGCAAAACTTTATCTGTACAAATATTTATCAACGCGTGACTTTAATCTCGTTGACTATAGTCGGTAAATTGTATTTGAAGTGTGGAGCTTATGTATTTAACTTCTACCATTTATATTTTCTACTTAAAATATTTAAATAAGCACTAAGAAATGTTAAAGCTTAATAATAAATAAGTAAGAAATTATTGTCGTTCAGAGCCGACCATTTGATACCCGACACCTGTTGAGGATGTGCCCAATATGGTTATGCAATTTTAAATTTTGTAAGGTTTTTACACTGGGGTCTGATTATGACAGTCGAATACTTTTTCGATTAGAAAGCAACTTAATTTCTAATTTTATCAGTCGAGACTGAACGATAAAACATTATTTTTTCAGTGTTGTGAAAACTCAAATAAATGCTTTACAACACTGAACAAATTATTTCGATTCATTCAGTATCGACTAAAATAGTTTGAAATAAAATTGCTTTGCCCCCGGATATTTCATTCCAAAAAATTTAAATGGCTAAGCCTTTTCCGCAAGATAATTTGTATTGGGGCTAGGTAATATAATGGGCCGAATACTATTATTTTCAAATGTACTAAATGTCATAATTTTTTTTTTAATAACGACTAGCGCAATATCTATAAGGGCAGTAGGCCAAAAAGACAAACAGAGATCGCTAAGTCGCATCAGAAAGTAATTTTAAGTCAATCGGTATACTGAAGTGTGTTCCGTTGAAAGGTTTTCATTTTATTATCAATGTACATTTGTTGCCTCTAGTAGATAATAATTTACATGTCAAAAACAAAGATGTACTTTTCCTTTAAATTTAATAAAGGCCCAAAATCAGTTTCTAACCTTGAATTTTAAAGGTCTACATTTTCGCAATTCTAGTGTGCTTCACAATATGGGTGTAAATATCCCTACCAGATAAATGGGGTATACTCTAGAAAATTTTTCTGTAAATACTGTCCCTGAAATTTGTGTTAATTGTATCACTTATCTCGTGAACACAATATTATAATAAAAAAGGAAAGAATTGTAATAGGCGAAATAACTTAACTGGGGATAATGTATTTAAACTGTAAGTACTCTAGAGGAAAGGTAATAGTCACAAAACTAATCATGTAACTGATTTTTACTGGTATCATATTAACATGGTTCACTCGGGACAATATCTGCGATAGGAATGTGTCCATTTAGGTTATTTCACTGACCTGTTACAAAGTGTCAACAAGGTGCCAATAGCCCCATTCGAGTATACCGCCATGTCCCCTTCATACACTGATAGAAAATGCTTACAAACGCTGATGTATTTGTACATCAGTACTATGACAAGTGTCTTCGTTTTTGACCCCATGACACTTTACATCCTTATGATGTCAGCCTTAACATCATTTGCCCAAATTCTCATCTGGGTCAAAAATTGCAATAACGTCATCAATGGGTTGACACATCGGTATCACAGAAATGACAAATCTGAGTCAGTTTTATAAAACATGTCATCAGTGCGAATACTCAATAACATCGAAGAAACGACTCCTTAGGCTCAATTTAATGACAATTTATCATTGGGATTGACCCATGTAAGTCTAAGTGATAAAATATTATTATTTACTTACCCGTTACACATGTTTGTTTCACTTTTGTTGTATTCCGCCCTTTGTTTACAGAAGAACTCTCAATTATAAGACAACAACAGCATGCCCGATATGGTTTTTGTAATCATTCTACTTTGAATATTTTATGTATTTAAGTAAATAATTTTTAAAAATAAAATATGCGAATTTTTGCTTCACATTTTACTTTTTAAGCATGAAAATAATGTTAATAAGACACAAAGTGTGGCATCGAACTGACGTCACTATATTTATTGCATTGATGACGTATAAAATATGAAAAAATTTTATGATGACGTTCGTCATTGGATTGATGTCACTTTTTGTCTAATTGATGCCATTTGGAAAAACATTCATGTCAGAATTCTGATGTTAGGGTATCATCAATATGAAGATATATTTTTCTATTAGTGTGTAATGTGTTAGAACTGGAACCATGACGAGTTAGGTGTTAGTTCACGTGACCAGTTAGGTGTTAGTTCCCTTTCCCCTAGGGGAAGTGCAGGCTATCATACAAACACACTTTCTTGTTTTAAATTTCATAATGTGTTTGAAACCACTTTTACAAAATCATTCAAAAGACCCCTTTACTTTGTATTCAAATTGTTAACTTAAGCACATTAAAATATATTTGAAATGTTATTTAAATAGTATATGCATATGTTGATATTTCTGTATTATTATTAAATGTCTCCAAAAATTCCTCTTTATTTACAATAACGGACAGTATTTTCATTGATAAAATTATTTCAATAAATACATAAAAAACTATATGTATTTATTTATTTAAATTCCATTCCCATCTTCAGTAAATACTGCAAAGCCAATAAATAAACATAAAATTTTATTTAATGAATAAATATACATATGAGTATTTATTTAAACGTTAATTTAAATATTTATTGAATTAATAAAATTTTGTCAAATTGAATAACAGACACAATTCTGTAGACAAATAAATACTTTTACCCCCTCTTCCTTAATAAAAGTTATTCGTTTGGCAGAATGAGTTTGTTATTAAGTGTTTTCCTTATATTTTGAAACACATTTTGTCTTTCTTCACAAAAACAAACGGTTAAAAAAAATAAAAATTAAACATCTTCCAGAAAAGTATTTCCTGTCACCTAGCAAAACCATTAAACAAATATTAGATAGATTATTTCTTCTCCTGGGATATTTCAGGACATTTTTAGAGACTATCAGAATAAGTTTTATAAGAAAGTCTTTATAAATAATGAAGGAGCCAGCCAAACAATTCCTAAAAAATGTTCCATAAAATCACTTAATTTTTTCTGCTTTTCAGATGACAAAATGGATGCTTTTAAATGAAACCAATAAAAAATAAGGTAATAATCCTAATGAACATGGAAATTTATTTCTTTACCATTTGTCATTTAAAAAGTATTTATTTTGTAACTTTTACCTTAACTATTAAATATTAACAATAAAAATGTTGTTCCTTTTTTTAATTAGCGTATCATAAATTTCAACAACAGTTGTAAATTAATATCAATTCCCAATAAGGGAGAGGGAGAGCATCAAAAAATAACATCAAACTGGTTTTAATTAAAAATGTACTCCTACACTCTTAATAAAAAAATAATGTAAAAAAATATTAAACTTAATATTTGTTTATTGTTTTAATTTTTCTGCACATTGTTTTTTAAATATAACATCAATCCAGTTCTTTTATCTGATATGAAAATAAAAGACCAAGTAACATGAATAATAGGAAGGTACGAGAAATTGAAATCTGAAATAGGCCTCAACTAAAATTGTTTCAATACTAAACTAAAGCTAGAAAGCACTGAGCTATAAGTGAACTAAGCTAGACCTGAACTAGAAGTGAACTAGAACTGAACTAGAAGTGAACTAGAACTGAACTAGAACTGAACTAGAACTGAACTAGAACTGAACTAGAACTGAACTAGAACTGAACTAGAACTGAACTAGAGTTGAACTAGAACTGAACTAGAACTGAACTAGAACTGAACTAGAACTGAACTAGAACTGAACTAGAACTGAACTAGAACTGAACTAGAACTGAACTAGAACTGAACTAGAACTGAACTAGAACTGAACTAGAACTGAATTAGAACTGAACTAGAACTAAACTAGAACTGAACTAGAACTGAACTAGAACTGAACTAGAACTGAACTAGAACTGAACTAGAACTGAACTAGAACTGAACTAGAACTGAACTAGAACTGAACTAGAACTGAACTAGAACTGAACTAGAACTGAACTAGAACTGAACTAGAGTTGAACTAGAACTGAACTAGAACTGGACTAGAACTGGACTAGAACTGAACGAGAACTGGACTAGAACTGAACTAGAACTGAACTAGAACTGAACTAGAACTGAACTAGAACTGAACTAGAACTGAACTAGAACTGAACTAGAACTGAACTAGAACTGAACTAGAACTGAACTAGAACTGAACTAGAACTGAACTAGAACTGAACTAGAACTGAACTAGAACTGAACTAGAACTGAACTAGAACTGAACTAGAACTGAACTAGAACTGAACTAGAACTGAACTAGAACTGAACTAGAACTGAACTAGAACTGAACTAGAACTGAACTAGAACTGAACTAGAACTGAACTAGAACTGAACTAGAACTGAACTAGAACTGAACTAGAACTGAACTAGAACTGAACTAGAACTGAACTAGAACTTAACTAGAACTGAACTAGAGCTGAACTAGAACTGAACTATAACTGAACTAGAATTGAACTAGTACTGAACTAGAACTGAACTAGAACTGAACTAGAACTGAACTAGAACTGAACTAGAACTGAACTTGAGCTGAACTAGAACTGAACTAGAACTGAACTAGAACTGAAGTAGAACTGACCATGAACTGAACTAGAACTTAACTAGAACTGACCATGAACTAAGCTAGGACTGAACTAAAACTTTATTATTTTTATTTTTATTTAGATCTGAACTAGAGCTGCACCATAGAACTGGACTAGAATTGAACTACAACCAAACTTGGACTGGAATAAAACTGAACTTTGAACAAAAATTTCGAGCTTGATTTAATTCGCAAAATCTTTTAATTTTTGAACCACCCTAATGCATACAAAACGAATACATATGGATTTATTTCCACATTTGTTTTAATTTATTTTCATACTTTAACACTTCTGTTGCAGATTTTGACATATAAATGGGAAAATAATACGTTCAAAAACAAATGTTCAAAAATTACAGTGTATAACATAACAGCCATTTGAGTGGTATATAATATAAGAAATCAAGTATGTAGTTCAACTCTAATTGTGAAATCTAAAGCCTCTTGCTTCGATTTTGCGATTGTTTTTCATTTATACAATTCCAAATACACAATTCCAAGTACACAAAATACAGTGAGGTCTCGATTATTTGAGATTAGATTGACCGGTAGCATCAGTGTTAGCCGAGAAAAAAATAATTGTTTTTGCATCAATTTAATTCTTTTTTCTTTGCACGACCACCTCTTTTTTGCAGAATTGCCTCTGTTACCCGGAATTACTAAATGCGTGTTTTCACTGTTTTTTGCCAAAATTATATCTTTCCATATATTAACTATATAAATATTTACTTAATTAACGGGAATAATTGATTATCCCGAAAGTTCCCGGTTTGATCTATTACCGATAATCGAGGTCTAACTGTTTAACAGTTGCTATTAATTCTATTGTAAGTTCAGGCGAAGAACAAATAATATCGCTCTTAAGAGGTACAACAAAAAGCAGGCATTAACAAAAATATAATTTTCTCAAATATTTTTATCATAACTTTTTAAGATTAAAACAATTTTTGTTTTAAAAAAAATTTACATTTAGGCAATTCACAAAGTGTAGAATGTCACATTCATAAAATTATAGCAAATACAATTAATGTAAATGACACAATAGATCACTTTGTGATTTGCCTAATTGTTTTATTATAAAGTTTCATTATACGTAAAACTGATATCTATATATATATATATATATGTCCTTTATTTAATTAAATATAATATTAATACAAATTGTAGCATAAAATACTTAAATAAAATGTTCACGAAGAACATAGGTCGTCAAAAACTGATATCTACTTAATAAAAATTAAATTTAAATTTTTGTTTATACCTTGTCCATACGTTTTAGCCTTCCACTGTTTATTTATTATGTGAGTACTCATGCATTCACACTCACAACAAACACATGTTTTCACATTCCCCTGCTCACACACAACCACACTAAAATCATTTACTACCATTTAAGCGTACAATTGTGAAAATTATTTACACTCGTATGAGTTTAATGCTAATGCGTCAGTAAAAGCTCGATAGTAAAATCTCTCTAGGAAAAAGCTAAAGGTAAAATTTATTAAAGAAGAAAACGCAGCATATTCTTTTAATGGTCTTTTCACTGTATTAATTTTTCGGTGTGCACTTTTTGTATTTTTAATAATGTTTATTTTTCATTCCTGCAAGTTCACTGAAATTGTGTTTAATTTGCCCTTAAACAATATTGCAATCAATTTTTTTTTTTAAAAGAAAAGGAAAACTACCCAGCCGTAAAAAGAATGAGTAAAGAGGCCTTATAGAAGACCTTAAGTAGCAGATACAAGCACTCATTGTCGCATTCCATACTTATTTATTTTAACAAGGGTTGTCATTGGGAGCAATCCGTTTCACACTCCGTTCTAATTACAGACATTCTTAAAAGCTTTCAGATGAAGGACTTTAAAAAGGGAATATGAAGAATGCGTTTAAAGTTTTGATATTTACGCGATTTACTTAAAAATACAAACAAACTTCGTGTTTATCGATAGAATGTTCGCTTTAGCAAAAAACATTAACATTATTCTTGAACAGCTGATGCGTAAAACGGAGAAAAATAATCGGCCTTATTGTGTAAGTCGTTGTCGTTAACGAGTAAGTCGTTTTTTGTAATAGATTAATGAGCACAGGTTGTGTGTAACTTAAATCTATTATAAAAAAAAGACTTACTTGTTAACGACAATGCCTTACACAATAATGTCGATGAATTTAATAAGGTTCATATGCATCGCAACGGCACGTTAACGTACTCTTACGAGAAAATATAAAATATAAAAATTTAATAACATTTATTAAACTTTTTAAAGAATTCGTTTCCCCCTTCTTTAAGAAGGGAGTAGCGAATGTATTATAATTTTTTTGGAAGATCTTTTTTAAAGAAATGTATACCTTCTAGAAGGCATATTTCTGAAGGCAGGATATCAGAAGAAACAAATCTTTTAGAAAGGAGTATATTATCCCTCAAAGAGGCCTGCCATTAGCCGTCCTTTCAATAATTGCCACCGGGTAAACATCTGAAGTAGCTGTAATTTGTGTCTACAGAGCACATAAGATGTATTTTTTTCAAGTACATAACAACTGCAAGGCAATATGTAAAATGTATGATAAAATAAAGGCAGACATATTTAATAATGCCTTTTTAAATATAAATAAGGATCTCAAGGACTTGCAGCTAGTAGTATATGTAAACTGGAAAATTCTATAAGCGTTTCAATAATTACACGCCCATCCAAATTAAAGCCTGTTAATGTAACATCTGTTGCAACTTAAGTTGCAATTACAAAGAATTTAAAGTTGTAGTTAAGGGAACGATATGCACTTGATTTTTTTTGTTTTTGCACAAAGTATATAAAATATGGAAGATTTTAGGAAGAAACTAGCGTTTTTTTAATGAAAATAACAACTATGAGTTTTTTTTTCTAATTTCTTTATTGAATCTTTATATTGTTACGAAATTAGATTTGTCTAAGCATTATTTATGGTTTAAGGTATAAGTTATTTTGTAAATTATAATTTTATGTCATATTAGTTCAAATTCTTATGAACGCCACTGTACTGAATTTTCTAGCAATTGTAATTGTAGACTTTAGATTAAGATGTATAACAGTTATTTTAAAATAATTCGAACACAAAATTCTAGAATCTATTAGATGGTTCTTAAATCAACTAGGAATAGTTTTGAACTATAAATACAGAATAGCTCATAAGAGTTTAGTTAAGTTTGATTGGAGACATTAAGGGGTGCAGATCGCTTCTTACAATAGTGGTTAAATTTTGTGAACATTATAATTAATTTCAATAAAGTTTGTTAAGTTGAATTAGTGTGTATTTATTTTAATTTGCAATTAAAAGAATACAAAGGTTTATTGGAAAGAGAATAAGCCTTAAAGCGTTTTATTAAGTAAAAACGTAACAATATATTTTAAATGTACTAACAATACCACTGTGCTAGCTGAAAAAAACTGTTAAGCGGGGCACCAGGCGTGTTGACCTAATTCGAGTACGCTGAATCCAGTGGTGTTACCCGTTTTTTAATTGAGCTCTTATATTCGAGATATACCATTATTTTCGTACGCGAATGGAGGAGTTTAGTTTATTGAATAAACTAAAAGAACAATAATATTACCTTTAAGTGAGGCTTAGCTTTGCGCAGACATTTTAGAAGCATAATTTTTGCTGGGGAAAAAATTTATTAGCGAAATTTGTTTTTTAAAACGGCATAAAAATTGGAAAATTTACGAGCATGAACTATAATTTTGTTTAAAATATCAATAATTTAAAGAATTGGTAAATATCCCAGAACAAACTAGGTAATGACTTGAAATTACTGAACAACTTACTTTTCAATGGTTTCTTTATACCATCTGCATTACATAGAAGTAGTTAAGTAATGGCTGACATATAATCTGATATATAAACACTAGTTAATGAGTTGATTAACGAAATTTATAATTAATTCATAATAAAATACATTTAAGGTTTTATTTTTTCATATCTAATACAAGTTGATATTTAAATATTTTGTTTTTTTTTTATTTGTTAGAAATGAAAATTAATTTGAATATGAAAAATTTAAATACTTAATTGGTTTTGGAATGTATATTAAAATTTAAATTTTGAATCAAAGCTACACTACTATCAACAAAACGATATTATAACGATATCGTCTAGGTGATATACAGCCATGTCACAAAGTACAATTCCGTTCGGAATTGAAGAAAACATATTTGCTTATTGATAGAAAGTATATTTTGATAGTTTTTTGGTCTTTGAGATACAGAAAACTCCCATACCGTTCATGAAAACAAAAATGGTTTCATTCCGCAAAGTTTTTTTGTAATTTTCTGAAGCACCAAAATACGGAATGAATTCCGTTTCCAAACGGAATTGTACTCTGTGACATGGCTGATAAACTTAATGTATTATATCGATCTTGTATCATAAACGATAATATTTGCAATCATATCGTTCTCTGGTTTATTGGGTGTGAATATGTTCTTTATGCAGGGAAGTAAAATTTTGCATTAGAAAACATATTAAATAAAAGACGCAATTTGTTTGACAAATTCAGTTTTGTTGATAAAAATGTGAAGTGTCTATTTGTAAGCGAATGTGGTAATGAGTTATTTAACTCCCTATTTGTAAGCGAATGTGGTAATAACTTATTTAACTCCCTATTTGTAAGCGAGGGTGGTAAGTACTTGCCTCCAATGACATCAACGTATTAAAATATAATCATAATATGGTTGTGCCTTCTTAATGGATGACTAATTTAACAATAATACGGTTGTCGGTGACAGACATACGGTTAAATTAAACATAATATGTTTAAAATTTTTTTTTTAATAATAGTTTTGTTGGAGGTGACCATATTAATTCGGGTCTTAGATACATATTAGCTAAAAAACATTTTAAGCCTAAAAAGCTTTTTTTTAAATTCGTTATCATAACGCTTTAACGTACGGGTATTATTTAATTGGAGGGTGGCAACACTATCTCTTTCATTTGTCAATCGAAATGGTGCAAAACAGTAGTTATTAATTCATACTCGTACCCGTATCTACATAACGAGTTTTGGTCGAAAAATTTATTTAAAAAAATATATAAAAAAAATTAAATGATATCGCCTTCGTTTTAAGCATACAATTTTACTTTGGATAGGATATATTTAAAAAATTTAAAATCGGCGATTTTTTTTAACATATCTACTAAAAAAAAAACGCTAAAAATTAACGCGTAAAAAATTGTTCCACAAAAACTTTGCAAAAACTGATATCGCCATCGTTTTTAGCGGTCAATTTCACCTTGAAAAGGTAATATTTAAAAAAAGAAAATTAATTCAGCCAATTTCTTTTATTATCTACTAAAAAAAAAACCTTGAAAATAAAAGTTGGGAAAAAGTCAAAAAATTTAAATTTGGGCACCTTGAAAATAATTTTTTTTGTTATGTCGTAGTGTAACTGATTTTTTTCCTCACACTTAACCCGGGGTATACACATGCAGATGCATGTTCGAAAAACTCAATACACTCACACATTTCTATAAAAAACCATCAAATTTTTCGTACTTGCAGCACAACTTGCAAGAGAACACATTATTGTACAGAAAACTTTAATTTAACATTTGATATGAAAAGAAATAAATGTACACATTATTGTACATTTATATTCTTTGATATCAAATGTTAAATTAAACCTTTCTTTCAAAATTATTCCGACATTAACACTCTCATAGTTGACCCGTTGCCATATAAGACCCACTTACGTTATGGATTGTTTCACAATTGGCAATAGCCACAATAGTTTATTTTAAAGAAACTAGTTTATTTTAAAGAAAATTGTTTATTTTAAAGAAACAACATTGTTTGTGGTATAATTTAGAAATGATCTGACGATCATTGAGAGATTCTCGTATCCCAATTTGAAAGAGTATATTGTGACTTCAGAAATCCCGGCTATAAGTTTCTTATTCAAATAACTTGTCAACTAAATAGTTGTATACATATATGTACTAAACAAAAACCATTTTATAAATTTTTATTTATTGCAACCAAAATGTCGTTAAAACCTTTATGACAGTCTAAAGCTTTTGCTATTAAACAACTCGCAGTCGTATGTCAATTAAAACTATCAAAGTCTTTAATGATTAGACAACTTTTTATAGAGGCATTATCAGCGTTATACTTATTATTTAAATTTGAGTACGTACTACTTATATTTAAAAGTATCAATTACAACAAATGCTACTTGTACTTTATAACAATAATTTGTAAATCTAATAGCCAGTAATAATAGGAATAGGAGGCACATTTTTAGAAAAAAACTTAATTAATAAAAACTTACAGCCTGGCCCACAATGTCGACAAGAACATTTTTTTCGTATATTTATATTTAAACACAAACAAATTTTTGTTTTTTTATTATTGTTTTCAATATAAATATGCGAAAGAAATGTTCTTGTCGACATTGTGGGCCTGGCAGTAAAGTTTTAATGTGGTAACTAAGAAAACAAAAAAACTTGGCATTTACTTAAAAAAATTGTTTCAACGTTTCTAATTACTTATCAGTACATATAAAGGGTAATCCAACCAAAGCGCTCGATGCTAATTGTAAATAAGGCAAACAGTTTTTAGAGAATTATTTTAATATTTTTTATTATGATAGAAGGATCTATGGCAATTGTGTGAATTAAAACACAGGCCAATTTCTCTACATGGCTTCGGTAGCTTACCTCTATCCGATGGTCTATATTTTCAATGGCTCTGAGACATAATTGAGGTTCAATGTCATTAATGTGACGAATTATCTCATCCTTTAGCTCTTCAATTGTTCTTAGCATACTGACTTACAATTTTTCTTTTAAATGTTCCCAAAGAAAAAAGTCCAACGGTGTCAAGTCACATGATCGTGGCGGTCAATTAACATCACCACGACGTGAGATAACACGGCCGTTGAATGTGGCACCATCCTGAAGTGGCACCATCCTGTTAGAACCACATATCGTCCAGGTCCATATTTTAAATTTCTGGTTAGAGGAATTCCGTTATAATTTCGCAATAGTTGGACACGAAGACGAGGTTGACGGCTCTGCTGCCACACTATCGCGAACAACAGCAATGTTTTCCGCAGAACGAACTGGGCCAGTATGAACAGGCGTTTTTGAATTTCCTATATACCCGGTTTGCTGGAATATGCGCACAATTCTCCCGATTGTGGTCACATTTGGTCGATTATTCTTACAAAGTAAATTTAGTAAATTAATAGAAATTGTTAAAATAAACTAAATTTTGATCCACTTACTGGTCATGTTTTTTTTTTTGGATTTTTTCGTTGACAATTTGTTAGGTCTAAACAAAACTATTAATGTAGCAGTTGCACGCACGACTGTTCTAGGTTATCAGTGGCTCATAGCGTTTGGGCAACATTAGCGTTTTTTGATGAGCGTATCGATACTAAAACTGTGCGTTTAATGGTACAAAATCTTCATACGCCAAGTAACAACAGTAAAAAAAACAAAAGAAATTAAAAATAAAGAAATGCAAGAATTCATTTCCAAAACCAGTCTAAACAAAAGAAAATAAAAACAAAGAAATGCAAGGATTCATTCCCAAAACCAATCTTATTATTTTATGCTTGCAATATTTCCATTGATTTTTTTAAAACAGATCGAGAACATTGGGAAGGCACCAATTCTTCTCAATATGCAACGAATAAAGTCCAACATTTACAAGTGGCAGAACGAGGCGTGGCTACAGCTAACACTTACATCAATGTCACAACTTCTAAAACTGATTTTCTGAATTTGTTGCAGGGCATAGATCTATATCGTAAGAGCCGCAATAAATCATTTTTAAAGAAAGCAAAGTAAAAGGCTTGATTTTTATTTGTTTGTTGGTTATGAGTGGTAAACTGGCAAATAGTTTATAATAATATAATAAATTGGGTACAAAGCTAAAAAAAAAGAATATACACAGGTAGGGACGATAAGAGCAAATAAAAAAATTATTTTTCTTAGGTATTAAGAATTAATCGGTCTTTCAAACTGCATCGTTAGTTTTTTTCATTTTCAAAGAAATTTTTTAAAACGGTAGTTAACGTGTGATTTTTTAGCTATTTTCTTTTTGGCAACACTGGTTAAAACAGCTGACGCACGTTTCGTGTTTTGTTTCACTGTCAAACATCTTCAGTTTGGTCTATAATTTAACCATGAATCGTCTTACAAACGAACAACGCTTGCAAATTATTGAATTTTATTATCAAAATGCGTGCTCTGTTAAGAAAGTTCATCGCGCGCTTCTTCCATTTTATGGTCTGTTTAATCGACCCACATTTTTTTCTTAATGGGTACGTTAAAAGCAGAATTGTCGATTTTGGAGTGAAGATCAGCCAGAAGCAGTGCAAGATTTACCAATGCATCCAGAAAAAGACACAGTTTGGTGCGGTTTATGGGCTGGTGGCATCATTGGAAAGTACTTCTTCAAAGATGATGGGAATCGTAACGTAACTGTGAATGGTGAGCGCTACCGTGAGATGATAGCCAACTTTTTATTGCCCAAAATGCAAGAGCTTAGCTTGCATGACATGTGGTTTCAACAAGACGGTGCCACATGACACACAGCACGCTTAACAATGGAGTTATTGAGAGGCGAGTTCGGTGAACATTATATTTCACGTTCGGGACCGGTCAATTGGCCGCCTAGATCGTGCGATTTAACGCCTTTAGACTACTTTTTGTGGGGCTATGTTAAAGCTCATGTCTATACACACATGCCCGCTTCAATTGACGCATTGGAAGACAACATTGAAGCATTTATTCATGAGATACCGGCCGAAATGTTGGAAAGAGTATGCCAAAATTGGACTAAGCGGATGGACCATTTGAGGGTCAGTCACGGTCAACATTTGCATGAAATAATCTTTAAACATTAAATTATATGGACCGTACTATCGATTCAAATAAAGATTTCATGCATTTTTCTGAATTTTATGTGTTTTTTTTTAAACTTTCCTATAGCTCTTAAAAAAATAACCCATTACAAAATTTCTGGTAAAATTTCGATTAGGGTATCTAAATGGACATATTTCTTTTAAATTGTTTCCTGAATAGAGAAGAACATCTTGTTTTTGACAAAATTAGACTTGTGAGACCTTAAAACCGTTTCCCAAATATCTGAAACAATTCTCGAAAATTCTTTACTTTATAAGCTTTTAAATTATATTTGAGCACCATTGAAAATGAGATACATGTACGTTTACTACGATTGGTACATTGTACATATATTTAAACATCTAGATCTAGACTTCCTGATTTAGCTGTAAAGTAATTTGAATACTTTTTCTATTCACAGAAAACAGATTGATCAATTAAAAAAAATGGTTTAAAAAGTATTTGATTTTAATTAATTATATAATTGAATGGATTACTTTTTTAGTTGAAAGAAAATTAAAAATATAATTTTGATTTAATTAATATTTAAGTTGTCTTAAAATAAATTTTTAATTTAAATATTAATTAAATATCAAAAAATATTAATTGACTTTTTCGTTAAAATAAGATAATTTAAACTTGTAGAATTGTTAGTTGGAATTGTCAGTATTTACAGTCTGTTTTTGTAAAACACTAGTGTTCTCACATGAAGTTTTCGTATTAAAACGAAAACGTTTTAAAATTGGTTTTTAAAAAACATTTAAAAGCTTTCGTCTATTCATGTTTGACATAAATAGAGCTTTTTTCTATCGTTAAACAACATTATTGCCAATGCGTTTATTTTCGTACCTTTTCATGCTTCTTGCATATAAAGATTTTGTGTTCAAGGTTAACCCTGGCTTTTGTTTACAAAAATAAATTATAAATTTAAAAAACAAAAATACTATTAAAAATGGTAGTAAATTGTTAAAAACTAAAAATGTTGAATTAAAATGTTTACAAAAATTGCAATAAATAAACGCAATATATGAAGACGATTTTTTGCTACACATCAACATATAGAAATGGTGAAGGTATTTGCGTGAAAACACTAATTTTTTAAAACATACGGAAGAACTTACATACACACATACATACTTACTTATGTACATACTTGTTTCTAGAATTTTTTGAACCTGTAAATACATATTTATGTTATTAGTAGCATTTAACCCGCTACTTCATTAACGTCTCATTTTCTTTCGTAAGCATATTTTTATGCGAAAATTTATTTTTCAAGGTTTTAACTTGTTTAAATACTAGCATTTAACCCGCTACTTTGTCCGGTCCTTTTTATGATCATATTTGTGTACCAAAGGTTATAGTTCTGCTACTAACATTTTTTTATCTTACGGGATGATAATCACTCAGGACCTTGCAGCTTAATTTTGAGTCTCTTCAATATTATAACAAATTCAAAAAGTACAATACGCAGAACACAAGAGTAAAAGAAAGACATTTAATTTCTCGTATAGGTATATCCTTTTTGATACTTTTTTTCTCCCTGTTGAACTATTAACAATTTCAATATTGTAGTGGGAATGGAGAAAAATGTTTTTTTTAAAAAAAGTACAAAAAAAGAAATTACGATTTTCGCCCCTTAAACGTATGAATTTTAAAAAAGTACCAAATCTGATTTTGCATTTTTTAGATAAGTTTCGAATGTGATATAACTTTTATTTCTATGTTTATTGGCTTAAAAGATAGGGGGATGACAAAAAAAGTACCTAAATACTCCCTGAAAGAGGAGAATTTCAAAAAAGTACCAGACACTCGTCCACTTATTTTTTTTAAAGAGTTTTGGAAATATAAGGTTAACGAATTTACCCTTGTTACCCCCTAAACATTCGACTTTCCAAAAATACCGTTTTAGTGGATCTATTTGGGAAGAGTCCAGCCACCGGTACAAATTTCAAGTTTTTAGCTTCAGTGCGATCATAAATCAATCAGTCAATAATGTTACATATATATATAGATACACAAACCTTTAATAATATTGTAAATAATTAAGGGTTCTTTCAGTAAAATATCCTTTTTATTTTCTATTTATTTTTTTAAACGAATGCCTTTTACTTATCGTCTTATTTTGGCATTTGTGTTCATTTATTACGAAGATGTTCATTTTATAACAACCAAACGTGTGTGGAAAAAATAAAAGCTTTTTCAGTCACTCACTTAAAATGTGTTTTAATTTTATGAAAACCTAAATCAGTTTTCGTTCGTTTTTTTTACGAACGAACAAATATTTTCATTTTCTAAAAACAGGCTGTTAGTTAAATAGATTAACACATTGTTTGAATGGCAAAGTTTTTGATCATTTTGTTAATTAAAATTAAAAATATCATTTATTGAAAAAAAAAAATAATTCGCAATATTAAAATTTTTAGTAATCAGTATAATCATTTTGGTAACAGGTGCAAAATCAACAAATTGTTTACTTGATATTATGAATTTGGTATAAAGTTGGTGAAATTGTAAATTAGGGGACCTAAATGGACAGATGCATTACCAAAACTTATAGTTTCTGCATTCAAAAATTGAGGTTGGACATATTTCTTTTAAATTGTTTCCTCAGTGAAGAAAATCTTGTTTTTTGACAAAGTTATGATGAAAAATAAAAAAACGGCCGGCAAGCACGACTTTTGGCAAAAATTTGGCACAAGTCGAATCTTCCCAAATATCAGAAAAAAATCTCCAAAACTCTTTACCTTCTAAGCTTTTAAATTATCTTTGAGCACCAATGAAGATGGGACGCCCTTAGGTACATGTACGTTTACTACGGTTGGTACATTGTAAATAAGAGTGGGTCAATTTGCATGTATTAAAATATCGTAATCTATGACGAATTCTAGGAAAGTTTGGCAAAGAAAAACCATGAGTCTAAAATCAAAATTGAGCTTCCCATTTTTGAAGAGAAATTTTTCTTTACGTGTTTTATATTTTTTTTTATAATATATTAAAAAAAAAGGTAAAAAAAACGTATAAGCGAATACATATCGCTCATTTCGTGCAAGACCGTCACAACTCAAAATTTTAAACTTCACAGGAGAGCCTTTTTAAGATTCCAACCAATTATTTCTCACGTTCTCTTTCACTAAAATACAGTTATAAAATCAAATGTTTCTTTTTTGCTACAAAGAAAACCACATGTACAAGAGGAATGCCAAACACAAACGGAAATGTGACCTTGTTGATGTTAATTGCTCAAGTTTGTAACGAGAGGTCATAGCGTCACAAGCATCTGTATTACTGTTATTTTTTCGATAATTCTTAGATCAATTTGTAGAGATTTAAGAGAAGAACATTTCTGCATTACTAACTCGAAAATCCCAAATTTTGAGTTGTGACGGTCTTGCACGAACTGAGCGATATGTATATTTGAAATGTCCCAAAAATTGGAACGCTTTTTAAATTAAGTTCTGTTATCTGTTCGGTCATAAAAATTATAATAACCAATTTTGCCATGTTTTTAAAATATCAAGCTTTAATTACTTTCATCTGCCGCAGGGTACACTGTTGTTAACAAAATTTCTTTTATCTAAAGCCCCAATCATGTAAAACGCAACGCAATGCTATAGAATTACATTGAAAGCACAAACAATGTCATAAATATTTTGTAATTTTGTTGTTGCTTCCTACAGAAATTCACATTGCGTTTTAAAATTTCAAACGCTGCATAGCTTCTGGCGTTGAAAATTTTACAATGTACATATAGGTATTTAAAGTTTAAAATTTAAACATCTAGATAATACACGAGACTCTATAGGGCTTTACTTACTTCCTCATTTTGCTGTAGAGTAATTTAAAAAATGTTTTATTAGTTCATTATAAGAGTAATAAATCTACACCACAAAATTTAACATTTTCATAAATATAAGTAGACAATTTATTGCACAATTACGCATTTATGTTTATAAAAAATTTGACTATTTGACCATGTAAAATTAGTTGCTTTCTTTATTTTGAAAGATTAATTATACCAAAATTCAAACATTCTTTGTTTACACATATATTTTTGAAATAAAATTAAGTTGTTTCAATGTCAGGAACAGGTAAATAATAATACATTCTTATTGGCCTAAGGAAAAAAGCAGATAGAATAGATGGCAAATAGAAAAAACAATAGCAAAATTTAAAATTGAACGAATTAAGATATAAACAATTTTATAAGGAGATTAAAATTGATTGGATTCTATTTTAGTGCTAAATAAAAGCTTTTACTAGAAAAAATATCGTTTTATATAAATTATGTTCGCATGGTTAAATAAATATTTTTTCAATGAAATCAACCCTCCCCCCTTTAAAGACACAAAACTTGCTGATAAATAATTGTGTGGTATTTGTTTAAGAATTTATTTCAAGTTTGTCCGTATAATTTGCTTTTATTTTTTCACTCCACAAAAAAACGAGCAAATGGTTTATAAACCTTTTGACTGATTAATTTGACAAAAGCTTAACCAAATAACAAATAATTAGAAAAAAATATTTTAAATAAATTATGGTCTTGGAATGTTTATAAAAAAATGAAAAATTGTTTTCAATATTAATTAATTTTAAAAATAGAACCTTTCTTTTTTTTAGATACACTAATATTTTTTAAGGTTGCTCACTTCAATTAGAATTTTTGTTAATGGGGTTATGACATTCACCCTCTTATTTATTTAAAATATTTACGTATTTTTTCAGGTCAAATAAATTAATATCTGTATATTATAGAAAATATCGAGAAATCTACCATTTAATAAGATATTTCTCGAAAATTACTATTTTATAGGAATTTCTTGTTAGAGACTTTTTTTATTAGAAATATCTCGAAATTTACTATTTTATAGGAAATTTCTTAAAAATGTATTATAAAATACGGAATTTCCTAAAATGTACTTTTTTACGGCAAATATTAAATTTCTATTTTATATAAGAAATTTCTTCAAATTGACTATGTTTTTTAAAGAAAATTTTTAGCACTTTACTATTTCAAAGGAACTTTCTTGACCACAACATTTTTTAGAGAATTTCTTAAACTTTACTATTTTATAGGGAATTATCTTGAAATTTAATATTTTATATGACTTTTTCCCAAAATATACTTTTTTATAGGAAATTTCTCTAAATTTATTGGTTTATAGGAAATATATAAAAACTTTTTTATAGAAAATTTCTTGAAACATTATTTTTTATAGTAGGAAATTTCTTGAAATTAATAGCCTGTTCAGCGATTTCGAACGAAGACTTCGTTGGCTTAACTTACATGTAAAGCAAAAGCAACATTTTATAATTTGTTTTTCTTTTTAACGTAAGTTAAGCCAACGAAGTCTTCGCTCGGAAATAGATGAAAAGGCATTAACAATTTTTTAGGATTATCTTAAAAAGGAAAGGATCTTAAGGAAAACATGTAAAGAAAAGTTTTTTATTTACATTAAATAATATAGGCCTAATTAGCTGACTTGATACAATTCAAACATAAAATAATTTAAATTTATATTTTATAGACAATTTCTTAAAATTAACTATTCTATCAGAAATTTCTTCAACTTTATTAGTTTGTAGAAAATTTATCGAGACATTTTTTTCCTTCACGAAATTTACGATTTTATAGAAAATTTCTTGAGGATATTTCTTGAATTTACCTTTTTTCTAAGAAATATCTTGGAATTTAATATTTGACAGGAAAATCCTTGAAATATACTACTTTGTAGCATGTTTCCCGAAATTTACTATTTTATAGGAACTTTCTCGAAATTTACTATTTAGTTTCGCGAAATTTACTATTTTATAGAACATTTCTTGAAATTTACTTTTTTATAGAGAGTTTCTCGAAATTTATTATTCTCTAAGATTATTAATTAACTTTTTTCGTAGAAGATCTTCTCAAATTTCACTTCGTTAAAGGAAAATTCATTAAATTTACTATTTAAACGGATATATCTTAAAGTTTGCAATTTTATATGATATATCTCGAAATTTACTATTTTTTAGAAATTTCTTGAAATTAACTATTTTATAGGAAATTTCTTGATATTTACTAGTTTATAGGAAATTTCTTGAAATTTACTATTTTATAGAAAAATTTCTTGAAATTTTCTATTTTATAGGAAATTTCTTGAAATTTACTATTTTATAGGAAATATCTTGAAATTTACTATTTTATAGGAAATTTCTTAAAATTTTCTATCTTATAGGAAATTTCTTGAAATTTACTGTTTTATAGGAAACTTCTTGAAATATACTATTTTGTAAGAAATTTCTTGAAATTTACTATTTTATAGGATATTTCTTGATATTCACTATTTTAAAGGAAGTTTCTTAAAATTGACTATTTTATAGGAAATTTCTTTAAACTTACTACTTTACAGAAAATTTCTTGAAATTTGCTATAAAGGTACTATTTTATTTCATATATTGCATATATACATTTATGATATTTCTCGAAATGTACTATTTTTTAGGAAATTTCTAAAAATTTACTATTTTAATGGAAATTTCTTGAAATTTACAATTTTATAGGAAATTTCTTGATATATACAATTTTATAGGAAATTTCTTGAAATTTACTATTTTATAGCAAATTTCATGAAATTTACTATTTTATTGCATATATCTTGATATTTACTATTTTATAGGAAAATTCCTAAAACTTACTACTTTACAGGAAATATCTTGAAATTAACTATTTTATAGAGAGTTTCTCAAAATTTATTATTCTCTAAGAAGTTTCTCGAAATTATCTTTTTTGTAGAAGATCTTCTCGAATTTCGCTTCTTTAAAGGAAAACTCATTAAATTTACAATTAAACGGATATATCTTAAAGTGTACTATTTCATATAAATTTTTTTTTTTTTTATTACTATTTTATAGGAACTTTCTCGAAATGTACTATCTTGAAATTTACTATTTAATATGATATTTCTTGATATTTACTATTTTATAGGAAATTTCTTAAAACTTACTACTTTACAGGAAATTTCTTGGAATTTACTATTTTATTTTTTCTTGAAATTTTATTATAGGAAAATTTGATAAAAACAGGGGCCTGATTCTGGCAGTCGTGATCGAGAACTTTCTCGATTCGAAAGCAATTTAATATCTAATTATTTCAGTCAATACTGAACGAATCGGAATTTTTTTCAGCGTTGTAAAGCATTAATTTGAGTTTCACAATACTGAAAAAATAATTTCGATTCGTTCAGTATCGACTGAAAGAATTAGAAATAAAATTGCTTTCGAATCGAGAAAGTACCCGATCAAGTCTGCCAGAATAAGGCCCCAGTACATTTTCTCGATATTGTTATTAAAATTATGAAATCTTTAAAATTTTACTTTAGTTATCTAATTTGAAGAAAAAGTTTTCATACGTAAAAATTTTGTTGCTCTTCATTAAATCATATCACTCGATTATACACAACATATTTGTTTAAAAATATGGCTGGTATACCCCTAAATAATTTTGTAAATTTTTCAGTTGCCTCATCTTCTTCGTTAAACAAATTGGATATTTCTGTAGGCGATAATTAATTACCTGTTTAATTGCTGAAGTGACGCCTATTAACAAAATAAACTTTTTATTGAATAATTTTTTTTGTAGTTTTTAGTCATATTTGTTATTAATTAATTGGGCAATTAAAAAATACTAAAATTGTGATAAATATGCAACAAAAGGAATTTACTTTATTAAAATTCTAATCATTTTTCGAATTAGATTTTTTATTTATTTTTGATTGTTATTAATCTCAGTTTTTACAAAAATCTAATATAAGTTTATATTTTGCCGACATTAAGTTGTAAGTCGCATTCATTCCATACTAATTGCTTGTAATTGAGTTTTGAAATTGTTTGATATGAATTTTATTTCTTTATCTGAAAGAAAGTGCAAATAAGAACAATTAAAATAATTTCAAAAAGAATTAGGTAAATGAAATCTTGAAAGTCATTAAATATTTTAGACAGATGAATACTAAAACATTTTTTGTCAAAAAAAAAACAAACAAAAAATTTAAATTTATATTTGCTAAAAATATTAAAGAGTTTTATATTTAACAAGAACTGTTTAACAAGAATAATAAACATTAAAATAAATACATGGTTGTATGTTTGTGAAAAACAAACGGAAAACACTTAAACAAATTGATGTATTTCCATAGAAAACGACAAGAATAGAAATATACAGACCATATTTAACGCAGTTGTTAAAAATTCTAACTCTATGATTGTATTGATAAGAAATATCCCAGTAAAAAATGTGCTCCAAAAGGAGCAGGTTTCATGTATGAATTCATACTTCAAATCGCTTCAAACCTGCTGACGGGATGCCTGATTTTTGTATGGGGTGTTCCCGGTTTGGAGGACTATTTTCTGCTGACAATAAGCGCTTCTTTTAACATAATAAAACATGCAAATAAAGCACTCCTAAAGTGATTTTTTAAGGGCTAACTATTTTATTATATTCATTAATGTTTTGCTTTTACTGGTTTTAATGCCCTTTTTCAAGCATTTTTGTAAACCATATTATATTTTTAGTTTTTTTCGCTTTAAAACCCTCTTCGTTGTCAGCACTAAAATAGCAGCTTTTTTGTATGTATTATTCGTTATCATTTACTGCTGTATAAGAGCTCTCTCATTGAAGCGCTCGATTATGCGCTTTATCTCTAAAGTGCTTCAAAAAACACAAATTTTTTTTACTGGGATGTTACTTTGTTGTTGTAACTTCGCACTTAAAAATTTTCTTATAATTTTTCTTTTATTTTGTTTTAACAGAGTTTCTACTCTATCCGTTTCTCATATGGAAACCAAATAAATTAAATTTTGAAAATTTGGTTTAAAAAGGCAGCAGTGGAGTAATATTCTACTCTACGAAGAGTTTTCAGTATTTGAGGTCCACTGCAAAATTTCTTGTTTTAGACTTGTGATGTTGTTAAATGGATAACTACGTGTTATATACTCGTAAAATGTCATTTTTTCATCGAACTGGCTAAAAAATGTTAACTTCTATAATAGCCGTAAGCGAACTGTTTAGTATGTGGAGCACGGCAAACCAGCCTTATCACCGTCATGGCAGAATATCCATGGCGCCAATGTTATGCCCTGTCTTTAGTCAAACCATGGTTAAGAGATGATGAACTATGGCCAGACTATTACGTGGTACCTGAACTGAACATAATTTATTGTTTGTTGAAGGATTGGTTGGAAAATTCCCAGATTGTGCATCAGACATGAAGCCGTACACAGAAAAAATTATTAAATTTCTCCAATCACCAAATTGGTTCTAAATTCATAATATCTTGATTAATAAAAATTTTAAAATTTTGAAAAAATATTTTCAATGAATAATATTTTTAATTAAAAAAGTTATCAAAAAACTTTGCCATTTCAAACAATATGTTAATTTATTAAATAAATATTGACAATTCCCAACAACAATTCTACATGTTTAAATTATTTTATTTTAAACGAAAAAAGTCAATTAAGATTTTTTGTTATTTAATTAAAATTTTAATTGAAAATTTATATCATGTTAATTAAATCAAAATTAAATTTTTAATTTTTTTTCAACTAAAAAAATAATTGATTCAATTATCACATTAATTAAATTTAAATACTTTTTAAACCATTATTTTAATTGATAAAACACTTTTTTCTGTGTAATATTCTATCATCACATAGCTCGGCCACATGTTATAAGATCAGGCTAAATTAAGTTAGAAAATATTAGTTAGGAAGTTCTGTATCACCCGCCTTATAGGCTAGACCTTGGCTCTCACAGGAATACATTGCACTTCAGAGGTAACAGAAATTCAGAGATAGCAGAAATTTATCTTTTTCGTTTTTGACATTAAAACAGCTAGTTTCAATATTGCGAAAAGTCTACCGATGGACAATACTTTGAGTACATTTACAATTGCCAAGATTCCCGCATTTTAAGGCTATGCACAAAATGAAAACTTGTCTCTAATCACCAAATTCATAGAATCAAGCAAACAATTTGTTGATTTTGCGCCTATTACCAAAATGATCATATTGATTACTAAAAATTATAAAAATTTTGAATTGTAAATATGTTTTTTTTTTCAATAAATGATATTTTTAGTTTTAATTAAAAAATTATCAAAAAACTTTGCCGTTTCAAACAATGTCTTAATTAAGTTCATTAAATATAGCTCAGGGTTTGACAATTCACAACAACAATTCTACAAGTTTAAATTATTTTATTTTAAACGAAAAAATCAATTAAGAATTTTTGATATTTAATTAATATTTTAACTAAAAATGTATTTCAAAAGAACTTATATGATAATTAAATCAAAATTATATTTTTAATTTTCTGTCAGCTAAAAAATAATTAATTCAACTATTATTTAAATTGAAATACTTTTTAAACAATTTTTTTAATTGATAAAAAATAAATGATAATTTTTCTGCTTAAAGCTTCGCGGGGTAAGCATGGGAAGAAAAAAAAAACTTTTTGAACAATTTTTATGGCTTTCTAATGTGAACTGTAGGATACTGTTTACTATACTTTTTAAAAATTTAAGACTATAATTAGATTTAACGAAAAGCTTTATGTCGAATATCTTATTGTCCCCCCATAAAGATAACAACGAACTGCAAATTTAAATTTTTAGCTGACGTCAGTTTTTATGTCCCATTATTTTAGGAATATCACTACGTATAGAGCATTCCATTTAATAGTGGAAACATTTTACAAACACTTGCAACTACATATCGCTCATTTTCTGCAACGTCGTTATAAGTCCAAAAAAAAAAAAAAGACATATCGAAACAAACGTGCTTCCATTTTCTGATTTGTTTGCACCACTGAGGCTAGGGATTGGCAAATTGAAAAAATATATCGATATATATCGTATCGATATTTTTTAAGAGTATCGATATTTATTAATAAATATTTTGGTTGACAGGCGGTTTGAACAATTTATACAGTATCAAGGCAATTCGCTAAGATTTTTATACCCACACCAGTAGAGAGGGTATTATGCATTTGTGCTGATGTGTGTACCACCTTTAAATATTGGTCCTACGCCCACCTTAAAGTAGCTTATTCTGATTCTGAGTCGATCTAACAATGTCCGTTCGGCTGGCTGTCCATGTAACCTTATTTTTTAATAATAATATTTTCATATATGCAATCCTGGTGCGGCAATCGTGCAACCGCGCGTCAATAAAAATAACAAAAATTTAGCAATATTTATTGGATTCTTGTGCGGCAATTAAACAACACAATACGCGCCATTATTTGCCTTTTTAAAAAATTTACTTTTGTGTGTTTCTTTTAGTAGGAATAAATATATACATATTTATTTATTTTTCATTGTAATTATGTATATCTTTTTTTTTAAATTAGTGCAATAGCTGTTCAGGATGAATATTTTTATTCAATTTATTTAATAAAATTAAAATAAAACGGAGTATAATTTCTTTTTAAGGAATATTTAAGTATGTGATGAAAATCGCTCGATTTCAAAACGGTAAATATTCAATCAATCAACTTAAGCGATACAAGTATTTTTAATTTGCATTTTTAAAATTTGAATATAAAAATTCTCTATTTCTGGGAATTATTTCTTTTTCATAAGTTACTTTATTATATTCAACATTTTTTATTTTTCGAATTTGTTCTATGAGCTAAATTTCAGATGTGTATTTTATAAAGCATTTTGTATTAGTTCTATTCCATAAAATTTTAGGAATGACTTTATACACTACCGGAATAGAACTATTACAAAAGGCTTTATAAAATACATAACTGAAATTTAGCTCATAGAATAAATTCGATAAATAAAAAATTTTAAATATTCTCTATTTCTTTATATATTTTAAAATAAAATTTTTTTATTTGTTTATTTTTTGGAATTTCACATATTTTACTTAAAAAATTTCAAATAAAACTATTCAATTTTCTTTTTTAATCTTCCAAACAAATAAAAAAGCTACCATAACAGCTGCGTTCGCAGTTGACACAAGTAAGAACAATCATGTGACTGTGCTGCGGCAATTATTGTACCCATTTCGCATTGTACCATCCAGCGGCAATTAAACAGGGCAATCGTGTGATTTCAGAATATTTTATTGGGGCAATTTCATAATTGTGTGCCAATGAAGCACTATCAAAATTGTGTCATATTGGATGCGGCAATCATGTGATCCCAGCTTAAGAAAACTATGCTAATCGGTCGGTTTACTAAAAGTGAGATATCTGATTTTCCCTTAAAAATTGTATCAGAAGCTATAAGATTATTAAAGAATTATATGTATCAAATTTTGCAGCGCTTGCAATAGTTTTCAAGTAAAAAACGGCTTTTTTTATCTCTTTGATGTTATAACTTTTCTTTATCATAATTAACAATTTAGTGTGATTGCTGTAAGACTAAATCTCTTAACATTTATTGGCATGTTTTGCTTGACTATATTAATTTAATGACATTTAAGTACGTACGTGTATTATTTACATTTCTTTTACTTACATTTTATTTCTCCCCGTCTTAAATGATTTGCTTTCGGTTCAGTTTCTTTTTTATTTGTTTTTGTATATTCGTCTTATCTGCAAAAGTTTTTATTGGGCTCCTAAAATGTGTGAAAAGTACACACTGCATGGCTGGTTTCTTATTTCGGTGGCTGCCGACCAGGCTGGCTGTTTATGTTCGATATTCTTTACACCCGGTAGATAAGAAATACAACAAAAAGAAAAATTTTTGTTAATTTTTTAAGTTCATAGACCAGTGATGGAAAATTGAAAATTTTATATGGTACTGACCACCAAGCAAAATAGTACTTTTTTCAACATTTTGGTACTTTTTTAAACATATTTTTTTTTTTTGGAAAATAAACTTAAAAATAAAAAACTAAAAAAGCCATGCCCATATCTCAGCCATTTATGGACCGAGCTGCTCAATTTCAAGAGCAAAATTCTGATGTGGATATCTGACATTAAAATAATCAACAAGCTGTGTTGACATAACCTTTTGATAAGAATTTGCCAAAACTTTTAAAAAAATATGATAAAATCTGCTAAATCGTAAAATGAAGAAAATCGGCTAAGATTAAAACAAAAAAATTTTTAAATTTGCTTACAATATGATATGAATTTTTATAAAAAAAAATTATGCTAAATATTTGATTGATAAAAATGAATTTAAGTTTTCTTGGGGTTAATTGAACTGTTTATGGGTTTTAAACCAAATTTTATTTTTTTTAATCAGACTTCAGTTCGCCGAATTAAATTTTCATTAAATTATTCTAATGAAGAAAGGAATTTCACAACACAAAATGAGTTAAAATTTCGAACTCGGGATCGAACTCGGGCCGAATTTACATTTTTCGAGAATTACCGCATTCTCTTCATCAGAGTTTTTGCACATTCAGCCTTTCCGCCACTACGACGGCTGTCATTCTATAGTCAAACATCAATCTTTTAACCAACGCAATTTTTTGGTGGATCGAAATCCGCTGTAATTGATAATCAAGTTTTTAATTTATTTACGCCTCTTCCTTACTTGTGTTTTTTAGTACTTTTATCAAGAATTTTTCTTGAATACCAAAGTTCATTTTTGTGTTTTTTCTCTTTTTATATTGAAATTTTTTCACAGCCTGAAGGATATTTAAATTTTTAAACATAGACCTCGTGCCGTAGCTTTACAATAATTAGTTTTCTTGTGGTTATTTGAATCGTTTATGATTTTTAATACAAGTTTTGATTCATTTTGTTTTATTTTCATTAAATTATCCTAATGAAGAGAGGAATTTTAATATAAGTATATATCATAAATTTTTTTTTAAATAAAATTAAATTATTAATCTGACTAACGAATAAGTATAAAAATTTGAATAAGAAATTGTTTAAAAATATGTATTTACATATGTAAAGAAAGTCGTATGAAAAAAATATTTTCCATAATAAAAATACTTCGAAATTGGCGATGGAATATTTAAAATATTGATTCGAAATTTTTACGGAATAATTTTCTTGCAATATTTAACCATCTAAACGGTAATGCGTTAAAAAAAGAGTTTAAAGTCAGATAAGGACCAGTCTCAAATACATTAGGCATTAAGGTAAGATTAGGAGTCGGAGTTGAAATTTCAGCGGTTAAAGTCGGAGTTAGTACTTTTTGGTGACGACTCCACAGCCCTGGTTAACAATGTTAAAAACAATAGCAACGCTAAATTTCTAAGCAAAGAAGCATAAAAAGAAAAAAGTACTAAAATGGACGTGGGGGTACCGTGGTATTTTTGAAAGGAAAAAGTACTGAAAATAGTACCATAGTACTGAATTTTCCATCACTGTCATAGACTAAATGTGTTTTCAGGTAAACAAATGACGGCATTTATTTTGTATTTACTTAAAGACTGGCAAGAAAATAAAAAAGAATCGTAAATAGAGGGAGGATAAGTAAAAATGAGGTTATGCGACAAAATTTTTGAAATTTTTAAAATACTTTCAGAGTATCTTCTCCCTTTACAGAAGGGCTTAACCCCAGGATAACCGTCTTCGTCTGGCCAGACCAAATTTGTGTTTTGCTTGTAAAATACATATAACAAAAAATCAAAAAAAAAAAAAAAAAAAAAAAAAAAAACAGGGACGTGAATTACATAAATGAAAAAATGGGGTTAAATTAAATTTTTATGAAATGGCCTTCTTGGTCTGGCCAGACCAATTTTTTTCCTTGAAAGATATTTAAAATAGGACAAAATATTAAAAAACAAACGTAAATTCTAGAAATGATATGTTCCAAATCGAATGAATCAAGTTTGAATCAAATCAGAAAACTACTGCCCATTATGCGCTTAGTTCAATCTAACTACAACAACCTAACGCAAAACTCGTTTCAGCTGTGGTAGATGCGAAATTAAAGACTACATTTTCAATCACTTGCATATGGAATAAAATAATGAAATAATAAAATTATATAATAAATTTGTATAATCTAAAGTAATTAGCATACGTTCAATAAAAAATATATGATGTATTTACTTTTTATTTAATTGGGGTTTTTAGCTGTACAAATTGATGTCTGGCCAGACCAAGAGGAGATTTTAGTGGTTAAAAAGTACCGAGAATCCTAGGGTTAAAGCAGTGGTACCCACACATTTTTGCTGCTGTATTAGTGAGAGAATTTTAAAGAACCATGGCACGAAAAAGTTATAACAACATTGTCCGTTACGTTTTTTTCTGAAAAAATTTGATAGAATAAGTTCATATTCCTGCCGATTTCTTCATTTACCATTTAATAGCTTTCTTAAATTTAGGAGCATTATCTTCCTATACAAAATTATTATAACTAGGGAACCGAAGTACCTGTTTGATCGATTGCGGTTTGCAAGATCGCTTAGAGGAAAATTTATTATACAATTTCGTCATCGAATTCATGCATCAGAACGCCAATTTATTATATTTAGTATACGTCTCTAGAATCAACTTCCAAATCTGCAAACAACTTGCAGCGCAATAAAATTCAGAAAATTACTTACTGATTATTTTTCCTAATAATTATTTAGTATCCTATTATTATTATTATTTAGTATTTTATTAATCTTTATTATTGTTTGATTGTATACCTATTTATTATATTATTAATCTTTATTATTTTATTTAGTTAAAATTGTGTATTATTATACTATTGCTTAATATCCTATCTGTCTAGTATAACCCACCTGATTCTAATACTATAATTCATAAGATATCATATCTTGTTGTATTAGAAAGCCAACTACATTGTGGAAAATAAATAAAAAATAAATAAAGTTAGCGCAAAGATTTTCATTTAAATTGTATCAGAAGTTGTATAAAGTTTATAACAATGCCTCTTATAGCTGCAGTATACTATCGCACAAATCTTACGAATTTTGAAAAAAATCTAACCCTAACATGATAATTTATTTTTGTTATTTGAATATTTTTCAACAACAATTAGATCAGAGTTGCTTTTTCGTCAAAATACGTAACACTTGTGTGATAGTGTAAAACTGCCTTTAATAATATTTTCCCACTGGCTTTTAAATGCTTGATAACATAAAATATATTTGGGCATTATTAAAGACATTGTTTAACATCGAATATTTTCTGAGGGCCATTATTACAACTTACAAATAGTTATTTTTAGGATGCTATCTGACAGATAAATAGTTTTTGGTTATTACAAGTTAACATTAACCTAAAAAGTGACTGATAAGCTAACATCAGGTTTGTCCTCATGGTAACTTTACAAGTGAACTTTAAGAACTTGAAGATGCCATATTTTTTGCTGAAGATATGGTAACTTCAATGACAGTTTTATGTCATATTAAATTATTTAAACTTTTAAATTTAAAAAAATGGACAACAGGCAGCGTTTATTTTATTTAAATAAGATAGAAAATATTTTTGAAAGCTTTCAGACTCAAAATAGAAGACCAAAAACATTTCGAGAACAAATAGATTATTTTGTGTCGTTGCCACTACGTATTTGAAACAACCAAAAGTAGTCGGTATATACTGCAATGTTGCCACAGTATATAAATTACATTTTTTATTTGATCGGACAGTTGTAATAATGGAAAAAACTTATTGGTCACTTTATCGTTCAAGATAGCTATTGTTCACGTTAACTATCAGCAACTTTATCATTAGGTTGTAATAATGGCCCTAAGAGTCATCATTTATTTTTCGCACTGTATTTGAAAAAATATCAACGCAACTACGACTTAGTTAAAGAGCATAAACAGAATGAGGTTTGGCTTCGAAAGAATTGTTTTTAAAAAAGTAATTCGAAAAAAAGTTTAATCAGTCACACCCTAAGACTAAATATTAGTTGGAAACAATTCCAGAAATATTTTGTTTAAGTTTTTTGCAACGTCTCTGGATACTGCCCTTCTAGTTTTTTCTATACTGCGCCACTTGTAGTCGAATCATAACGTTTTGCCTATTATTATTCTTGACTTATTTATGGCATAATTTTGGCTTTCAAATTAATCCAAATCCGTAAAATTCACAAATTCGGTCAGCAGCTTAGACTAAAACCGAAAATTGAACTTAGTTCTTAATAGATCTGCCAAATATGTATTGATATTTTTAAAGTTTTTGAAATATCAGTCGAGGGACGCGTCTATCCCACATATCGTCGTTGTTTTAACTTACCGACCTAACTAACATTTAATGTTACGGGAGAGTACTTTTAATGCTTTTGTCTTAAATGTTGTCATTTCCTAGCCAAATACGAATGAAATTAGGTTTATGCTTTATTTGTTATGTAGTATAACATCTTTTGTTATGTGTTACATAAAGAAAAAGATATATATAACTTTTTGTACTTAACTTAATTTTCAAAAAAATTCAATTTAGTAAAAACAGCGACGATATAAAGGGTAGTCCAACCATAATGTACGCACTTATTATAAGCCACGCCTTAACGTCAAGTGTTTTGGCCAACTTAATTTGACATTTCCTTGTTTCAGTGTATGACAAAGTCAACCATGGAGAGGTAAACAATTTAGCAGCGCCTTAAAATTGTTGAAGCCTTTTACAAAAACGGGGGTTCAAATCAAAATGTATTTCGTGCGCTTCGTGATTTTTTTTTTTTTTTTTGGTTAGTATAATCGACCAAGTGTTCACAATTGGGCGAATAGTGCGCCAATTTCAGCGGGTTTGTAGGACATGTTAAAACACTGTGTTTGGTGCGGTTATGGGCTGATGGCGTCATCGGGCCACTTCTTCGAAAATTAGGTCTGCCACGCAGTAACCGTGAATGGAGTTCGCTATCGCGAGATGATAACGGACTTATTTAGGCCTGATATTGAGGATATGTACCTGGACGATATGTGGTTCCAACAGGAATTTGCCACCGTAATACCGCCAATAAAAAAATGGCTCTTTTTAGACCGTTGGACTTCTTTCTTTGGGTATACGTCAATAAGCCAAGATAAGTTCAATACCTAAAAGATGAGACATTAACGACATTTAACTTAAATTATGTTACAGAGTCATTGAAAAAATTGGCTTTTGGATAGAGATATGCCACCGAAGCTGTGGCGAGCATTTGGCCAATATTTTGTTTTACACATAATTGTTATAGATCCTTCTATCATAGTAAGAAATATTAAGATAATTCTCTGAAAAGTTTATGTTTTATTTACAATTAACATCGTGCGTTTTGGTTCGACCACTTTTTATGTAACTTGATGCTAGAACTAGAATTTTATTTACAATTATGGATCGAATCTTTTTATCGTAATGTTAACGTTTTTGGGGTCCAAAAATGACGGTTTGACGATTTATACCCTAAATTTGACGATTTCTTCAATTTCCAATTTTGTACTCATTTAAATAAGTTTTTAGTATTATTATTTTTTTTTTTTTTTTTTTTTTTTTTTTTTTTTTGACAACATATTGGATACTTTTGCCTTTTTGGCTGACAGTAATTATCATATTTAATATAAATATAATAGTTCACACTTGGGATTTAGGTAATATGTCCATATCTCACTGAAACACAATTTCTGATGAGTAAAATCGGTGTTCGATATAAAATTAAACAACATATTTTCTTTTATTTTAGCTAAAATTAAAAAAAAAAAATTATACGTTTCCAACGATTTAATAATATTAAAATTTTAATCTTAAATAAACTTACCTTCCTAGACCATTTGCTGCTTTAACGAATCATTCCTGGAAAGTAAAAATGAAATAAGAAAAGTTTTTTTTTTGTTCACAACTAATTAGAAAATGTTGGTTAATTGACTTGAAAAAATCAACTTAAAATCTAAACTTTCTGATACCCTTTTATTTATTATGTATTTAGAAAACTTTGTAAAAAAGTTATAAAAGTTTACTTAAACTTTAACAAATTCATTACAGAAAATTGAATTAACTTTTCCTACCTTTGCTATTTCATTAAATATGTCGTTTATGCCATTTTTTCCAAGAACTTGAAAATATACGTCACACTTACGAGACTCAATGTTGTTTTCCTTCAATGATGTCTTTTTAGCATTTAATTAAATTGCCTATAGCTTTTTTGTGTATCTCATGTTTTATTAACATACAAGTGCAAATATCTCCTGAATTTACAGAATACTGGGTAAAGCTTTCCAACTTTTTCATTCAGGATTCCAACTTTTCCAAAAAAAAAAAACTTTGTTGATTTATGTTGCAAACCGGACTACTTTGGCTTGTCGTTGCGAACTTGATTCCTAATAAAGTAGAAATAAGTTGTTGCTTATGTGGACGTTATATTGATCCAGAGATTAGAATTCTTTCAGGACGTAATAAGTTATAAAATCATCATTAAGTGTTAACCCTTAATAGCCTACTGGTACCGCCAGGAACCAACCACCAAAATTAAATTTTTATTTAACAAATTATTTGTACTCTTCGCGGTTGAAGGGTTAAGTTAACAGAGCTAAACGTTAATTTCCACCTTTTGCTTTATCAAAAAACTTAGATTCTTGAGCAGTTAAGCGGAGTAGAAATGGAAACACAAATACGAGGACGAGTCAATGGATGCTTTAATATTATAACAGTCGACTAGGGGTTTCCTTATATGATAAGTAGTTGGCTTATATTCATAGAATTCTTATCAGTTACAATCTAAAATCTAATTGACCTTTGAACATTATTTAAGTCCAGATTGAGTAAAGCCCCAGTTAGCTGACAGTTACAGTAACGTTGTAAATCAGCTGCTTCATTTTATTGTATATACAGCAATACATAACGATTATAGTTAGCAGTAAGATGTAGATTAACCGCAACGTCTAAGGGCCTTGTTAGTTTTTACTTTCTGTTGCCGTTCTGTTACTTTCCTTTCTGTAACAAATATTTTTAAATTACTTTTTCTGTGAAAAAAATGAGCTGCTCTTAACCCTAGATGGTTACACTTTATGGTTTACACTTTATCATATAACACTTTTATGTGTATTTAAACTCGCTCTTTTTTCAACAACGTTAGCTGATGACGAAAGCTTTAAAATATAATACATTTAAAAAAACGATTAATTAAAAAACAAAAATCAGTAAAAATTTTTATCAAATTTTGAAAGAGATGAAAGACTTTTATATTTTATTCTTAATTAATTTTATTTCTTTAATAAAATGCTTAACTAAAAAATTTGTGTTGATTTTTTACTTTAAAAATCTTTCCGTTAGATTTTTTTTTTTAAAAAAGTTCTTCGAGTCGACGAATAGTTACTTTAATGTACTAAAATGAAGAGTAGCCTTTCAGGGTTAACAAGAAAAACACTGAAATTGTAAAAAAAAACTTTTCGTAAAAAAATAAAAAAATATTATGGCCTTAACTAGAATATGTTTTTCTTTTGTATATATTTATTGTTGCCAGACCAATTATTAAAATCAGTCCATGAGAAAGTTGGAAAATTCCAACGAAACGCAGGAAATACATTGATAAAATTACATAAATTGTCTTTTATTTAATTAAGAATAAAAACAAAGACCTTGAAAGCCTGTCCATAGGTAACTATAGGAGAAAAAATTTTTGAAAATATAATCATAAAAAGGTCGATCAATAATAATAAGGAAAAATTAAAAATTAATATTTTGTGTCAAAAATACATAATTTTTAAAAAAAAAATCAGTAACTTAAACAAATTTTTCTAGCTCTAAACAAAAATTACAATTTTTTTATATCACAAAAAACTAATACATACCCACTTTGGCCTTAACTTAACGTAGAATTCTATTTCAATAGAATTGTCCGCAACAGAACAACAACTGATTCGTAACAGAACAGAACGTACAAACTTATTCCGCCTTAAATCTGTAGAAAAAAGATTTTTCTTACTTTTTTACTGAACGGTTAAATAACTGTTAACGTCAGCTAACTGCGGCTCAACGTACTGTGATAATTATGGATTTTAGAAGCAAAGAGATAATATTTATTGATATTTGGTATTATTGACGGGTCACTGGATATTCGAAAAGCCTACATATCGCCTCGGATTTATCGTAAATAGTCACTGTCATAGCTGTTAGGGTAATAAGGAGGATAAAATATGTTTGCTTTTTTTCTGGGAATACTCCACAATATCTTTGGCAAATTAATACAAACTGATTTAAAACGTGGTGTAATCTTGTCAATTATTTAACTCCTTGTTACTCGATCTTGCTATTGCAACTTGAAGAGAAATACAGTAAATTTTCTTAAGCAACATCTGGCGGCTAAATCTGGCAGTCGTGATCGAACACTTGTTCGATTCGAGAGCAATTTTATTTCTAATTCTTTCAATCGATGCTGAACGAAACGAAAATATTTTGCTGAGTTGTCAAAACTCAAATATATTCCATTCGTCCAGTATTGCCTGAAAGAATTATGCCGGGAACAGAACTGGGTCGAACGATGAATTTCGCCCAACACGACGAATTTTTTAGTAAAAATTCGCCGAGTAAATTCGTCGTATGAAGCACAATAACGACGAATAAAAAGCAGCTTTTTTAGTTGAGAAAGTTGATTGCTGTTTGTGCAAAGCGAGAGAGAAATGGTGTGAACATATTTAAAAAAAATAATGCTTAAAAATTAAAACATAATAAAAACACAACTAAAAAATTTTTTTATAGCAAAATACTTTGTATATATTTTTTAAATGTTATACAATAAAAAAAAAAACAATTATTAGCAATTATTACTTCTAAACTAAAACCAAATATGGTCACCTGGTACTGATAAGTTCGTCTTTCGCCGGCGTATGAAATATAAAATAATCTATTGCAAAGACGCCGCCCGCGTACAACGAATTCCGCCGCATGCTATTATTGTGTGTATTTTCATATGCAGCAATATGTTTTATTTTTGCCGACGAATATTCGCGGCCAAAAATACGTCGTTCGTCCCAGTTGCGTTCCTAGCATTAGAAAGAAATTACTTAAATCAACAATATTATAGTTACTGTAAACATGTCAATGTTTATCGCAATTATAAATTTAAGTATGGTTTACTGAAAAATAATTATTTTTATAACAACTAAATAGTGATAACTTTGAAAACATATTATATTTCTCACAATCATATAATTATATTTAATAGCCATAACATGATCACTTTCTATGCGTGTGCTCATAATATGTTTAAGATGCAAACGAAATATCTTTACTCTAATAATATTTTGTTATCGCCATTTGTAAAAAAATTTTGCATCAGTGGTGTCGTTTGTTTTACATATGCCTATCGAATTATTGGTTATTCAGTGGTTAAACCATTTAAAAAAAAATACCCATTAAAAACCCAGCTTTAAAGAAATTATAGGTTAATTAAACAATTTGTAAAGTGTCACAAAAAAAAATATCAATGCTAAAAAATTTTTAATAATGTTTGAAATTGGTGCAAAAATATTGACCATTGTTTTGTGTTATTTTAGCGAAAAATACTGAAAATTCTATAAAATAATTTATGAATAATGATAAAAATAGGTTAAAAATATTATGTTTAAAGTTGCATATTATGATGTGAAATATCTGTAACTGAAAATCACTTTGACTCAAGTCACATGTGTCTTTAAAAATTACACGTGTGATATTTTGATGTTCCGTTTTTGTGTGTTTCGGTGGGATTTTCAATTGCCGAAATCACACCGAGAAACACAAAAATTGTATGACTCTCAGAGCACCACAAAATAACACATGTGATTTTAAAAGAACGTAATTTGAAATCACGGGATTTACAGAACAGATCCGTATATTAAAAATATTTTTCGGTTTTAGATTTAATCTACATATTATTATGATTATCATGATAATAATAATATGATTACATTAAATTATAATATGATGTAATAAAAACAAATAACGATTAAGGAAAAAATATTATGATGTAATATTACGAATATATTTTATCATAATATGATTCAATAATAATTGTAATATGTTGACTGCAATCATTAATCTTATCATAATATGTTGCTCTTAGAATATCTTTACAACAACCATGTTTTCTTCTTTGCGTGTACTGCCAGAATTAGCCCCCTATATTTAAATTAAAGGAATAATCGACTTACGTCATTTTCAAAAGATACGGGTATAGTAAAAATATTTCCTAAATTATTAAAAGATTTTGCTTGTTGTGCTTAATTCCCTTTTTTTTAATAATTGATAAAAAATATTGAAATTTATTGTTGGAGGATAAGCTGTTCCCATGCGCATTTCACTGGTTGCTTAGGCCAGATCATCAGGAAACGTTCTCCTGAATAAATTTAAAAAAGCCAAAGCCATCAGCAAACAAAACTACAGAGGGAATGAGAATTACCTACAAACACTCAAAGTCTTCTTTGCAACGATATCAAAACTTTAACAAAATACCAAACAATAAATCAGTGATGAGTTTATCTTTTCTTACATTCCCCAGTACAATAATTAAAGAACAATAATTGTAGTTGTAAGTGGGTAAAGAAAAAACATATTAAAAACAAAAACAAAGTGCTTTTATTGTTTTCGCAAGAAATCAAAATAAAAACAATTTGCCAGTTCAGTTTTATATGCACGTGCACTTGCAAAAATTTATTATCAAAATTGTTTTTGGGAATACTATTATTTATTAAAAGATTTTGTTTGTTGTGCTAAATTCCCTTTTTTTAATAATTGATCAAATATATTTCATTTATTTATTTATGAGATCTCAGTTAAACTAGGCTTATTTCATCTGAAAACAGATTTGTGCCGCCATTACCAAGTTCGTCTACAAAATGTTGATGGAACATCTTGCTTAACATGTTGGTCTTTAATGAAATAATAAATAAAATAATTACATTTTTTTATTTTTCTAAAACGCTTAACTAACGATGATGACATGAAATACCTCATGGAATTAAAAATAAAAACACACTCATTCTTGTTTCTATTACTCAACAAAAAAAGACATAATTTATTTAATAAAAGCGGTTTTAATAATTTTCTGTTGTATAATTTATGACATATTTACCTTTAAAGTAAAACAGAGAAAGTACCAACTTTATAGACCATAAAATGTCTTTACCTTTGTGACATTTTAATAAATTTAATTAAATTTCATTTATTTAATAAAGCAGATTTCTAGGTAGACACATGTATGATGTAACACACAGATGTATGTATCTGTCTGATTGTGTGGTGTTTCATAAATGGAAAAATATTTTTATTTCATCAGCTTTTCAAAATGAAAAAAAAGTGGATGAAATGCGATATGAGAATATCCATAACAAAATTATCTTGAGCACGCAGATGATATCTGCCTTTTACCTCACAGCCTCGCACCTTGGTCACAAAGTAAAAACATATAAAACGAAAATCCTTATAGCAAAATCGACGCCCCAAGAAGAGAGTGGAATCCTCAAAGTATCTAAAGAGGGTGAAAGCCAGCTCATATGGCTAAAATGGAACGGGTAAAAGCTGGAGCGAATTGAAAGCGTTAGCACAAGACATGAATCTATTCAACACATTTATGAGGCATTTTTGTTCTTATAGGATCGACGGGAACACATATACCAAATGTCAATCACTTTGTTTAAATACTTTGCCAACAATAGTAGCAAAGTACGGTCGGGGCGGGGCGCCTTACCATAAGATATCCAACACCCTTTTCAAGGGGTATCCAATTGGAGGCCTAAGTACACAGAAAAAATTATCAGTATTTATTTTATCAATTAAAAAAATTGTTTAAAGAGTATTTTAATTTAATTAATGTGATAATTGAATCAATTATTTTTCTAGTTGAAAGAAAATTAAAAATGTAATTTTTATTTTATTAAGATTTTAATTGTTTTAAAATAAATTTTAAATTAAAATATTAATCAAATATCGAAAAATCTTAATCTTCTGGAATTTAAATCAATAAACACATTTTTTTAAACGCCAAAGTTTTTTGATCATTTTTTTAATTAAAATTAAAAATTATATTTATTAAAACAAAAAAAATATTCACAATTTTTGATTTTTACAATTTTTAGTAATCTAAATAAAAATTTTGGTTATTAGAGAAAATTTTTAATTTTTTCTGTGTAACAACACAAAATCTTTTTATGGGGGTTTTACTTTTACAAAAGTTGTGACTGCTGAATTGTGGCAATAAAACAAGATCTATTAACCCTTCTGCGTTCCCAGGGTCAATATGACCCAATTTAAATTTCAACACACTTTTTTCTTATTGATGATACAGTACTGTCCTTAATTTTATTAAATCCTTGACAGGAATAACTATTTAGTAGAAAACTACAGTTAAAAATTTTTTTTTGTTTTCGTTCGTATAAAAATATAATTTTAATTTACATTTGTATTCTTGTTGGGGCAGTATGACCCAGCTGAATTATTGGCGTCAACTCTTGGCCTACACTAAAAATATTTGTGTTTATTTCTTATTTTTCAATTGCATTCATATGGTAACCTCAAATAAGTTCAAATTAGGGCCATTATTACAACCTAATTATAAAGTTGCTGATAGTTAACGTGAACAATAGCTATCTTGAACGATAAAGTGACCAATAAGTTTTTTCCATTATTACAACTGTCCGATAAAATAAAAAATGTAATTTATATACTGTGGCAACATTGCAGTATATACCGACTACTTTTGGTTGTTAAAATACGTAGTGGCAACGACTTGCTTTTGTTTCTTTCTTTAATTAAAAAAAGAATTCCATTTTTGTGCTTTATTTTTGTTCTTAATGGTAAATTGTTTTGTTTTTTGTGTTAAATTGTGTTTTTTTTTTTAAGTTTGCATAATTTAATTTGACTTAAAACTGTCATTGATGCTACCATATCTTCAGCAGAAAATATGGCATCTTCAAGTTCTTAAAGTTCACTTGTAAAGTTACCATGAGGACAAACCTGATGTTAGCTTATCAGTCACTTTTTAGGTTAATGTTAACTTGTAATAACCAAAAATTATTTATCTGTCAGATAGCATCCTAAAAATAACTATTTGTAAGTTGTAATAATGGCCCTTAGTGTGGCAATATAAAATTTACTAGAATTTAAAGTAAAATAAAAATGTGAATACCATCCTGTAAAGCAAATGAAATTAAGCGAATAGTATTTAATTTCAACGTTTTGTTATTAAAGTGAGAGAAGTAGTTTTGGAAGCTTCTTGCATAATTGTTCGAATGTTTTTTAAACCTGAAAAGTTACCCTTCATTTTAGAACATTCATTTGACTCTTCGTCGAATCTACGATTTTCGAACTTTTTAAAAAAAATCTAGCGGAAAGATTTTCATTGTAAAAAAAAAATTTTTTAGTTAAGCATATTATTAATTCTATTCTTTTTCTCTCTCAAAATTTTCCAAGAATATTCAACATTTTCTTTATTTTTTCGAATTTATTCTATGAGTTAAATTTCAGTTATGTATTTTATAAAGCTTTTTGTAATAGCTATATTCCTTAAATTTTTTAGAAATGACTTTATACACTACCAGACTATTATATTGTATTTTCTTGTTACATTTTTTTATGTATTTTATAAAGCTTTTTGTAATAGCTCTATTCCTTAAATTTTTTAGAAAACTACAAGAAAATTACAAAAAGCTTTATAAAATACATAACTGAAATTTAACTCATAGAATAAATTCGAAAAAATAAAGAAAATGTTGAATATAATAAAATTGCTTATGAAAAATAAATAATTCCCAATATTTTCCAAGAATTTTAACTTTTTTCTGTGTTTTAAAATTTATTATTTTTTTTAAGTTTTCGAAATTCTTTTTGAGCTTTCTTTGTTGAAAAAAAGCAGCGTAATTTGAATACAAATAAAAAAAAGTTTTATGATAAAGTGTAAATGAGCTTCGGCGAACAGTTACTATCCAGGGTTAAATGGCCTTAAGAAGAAAATTAAATTAAGTAATGTAAAATGTCATATGTCAAATTGCGTCAAATTGACCCATAAAGATCAAAGCTCAATGCAGAAGGGTCAAGATTTGCTCATTTTAAAGGCGTTTCCGCTTATATATCTATATGAAACTTATCGTTGGTTCTGGACATAACGTCATAAAGTTTCGCTATGAGAACCTGGATATTATAAAATATGGCTGTTTGCAAAAATTTAGCGCAATTTCAGCATTTATTAGGACTTTATGAAGGTGAAAATGATTTTGGGTTGTATTATTTGTACAGGAGATATGGTCAAATGTATACGGATTTCCATAATGCTAGTCATACAACTGGGTCGTATGTCGTAAGAACGTAGGACGTAACGTAAGAGGGGTTGTCAAACAGACACGAACCGAGTTTTCATGTTTGTTTTTATGAATTTTCATGTTTTTTTAATTTGTATGTATATGAATATTAGACAATTAGACATTAAGCCCGACATGTTTGGAAAGACATCGTGAAAATACAATAGGTTTTTGGAAGCATATTCAAAAGAGATTGAATAAAACAGACGTGTCTGAAAAGACACCGTGTAAATGTCCCCTATGAATTTTCATGTTTTTTAATTTGTATGTATATCGGTATGGATATTAGATAATTAGACATTAAGCCCGACATGTTTGGAAAGACATCGTGAAAAGACAATAGGTTATTGGAAGCATGTTCAAAAGAGAATGAATAAAACAGACATGTCTGAAAATACACTGTGTTAATGCCCCATTAGAAAAATTAAATTTGATTGAAATTGTTGTATGTTTGTTCCTTCTTTTTTTTATTTGTTTTCTTACATTTAATTTGAAATTATAAAAATTATTTCACTTTATATGTGAAAAACAATCAGATCTATGTCGATGTACGACATAGACACGCTTTTATTTTTGCGCTAACTGCTGTGTGCCTTTGTATTAAATATTTTACGTTTGAGTTTGCCAACGTATCTACGTCGTCGCTACTAAGTTCTTACGGTGTAATTGTCTTCCTACGGTAAAGTTAGTTGGCATGATTTGGAAAACAATAAAAGATTTAAGGACTGAATCTACTTACATCAAGTTTACGGATAAATTGGCTTTCGTAATGACGATTAAAAGGTAAGTTTTTTTTATTTTTGTAGAAAAATCTCTTCTATATATTTACCCACAACTGTAAGTAACTTAGCTTCCTTAAGGAGTTTTCCATAATAAAGTCTTTATGCCTACGAGACTCAATACTGAAACTAAAACACAAAACATATTTAAAATTAAGAAACACATGTGTACATTTGCAAATATTTATATGCGTATGTAAATTATTTTCCAATTTAATAATAAAAAACCCCATACCAGCATCTTTTTTATAAGCACACTTAAGCAAACATGATGCTCTTATGTCACTTATCATGCCTGTATTTGCCATCAAGATCTACTCTAACTGATGAAATTATACATACAAAATATGCTCAAGTTCCTGTGTAAATAAATCATTGCGTATGTGTGCTTAAGTTTTTATTTGAGTTTCAGAATGAAAAAGAAAATAAATAAAACTACTGAATAAATCCGACAATAGTAAAGCCAATAATAATAAAAGCTAAATAAATAGTCACACGTACAAACACTTTTTAAATACACCCTTGAAGATTATGCTTGATATACAAACAAAAGAGAATAACACTTAAATGTCAGCACTCAGATTTTCATGTCAAACAACAATATATGGGGAAATGTTTTTTTCTTTTTTTTAATCATAATGAATACTTGATGATGGCAACAAATTCTTAAAATGAAGAAGACGATAAACCTACACAGGCAAATTTTGCAGTGACTGAAAAGAAGAATATTAAATCAGTTTTAGTTTAAATAAAAGTCCAGCTATTAGTTTAATCTCTAGTTAAGGCTTATGTATAATTTCTAGCTCAGAAGATACATTTCGTTCAAGTCTAGGTTCTAGTTCATTTTTCAAAGTGGGTTCTATTTTAGTTCTCGCTGGGTTTGGAGGAGCTAATTTAAGATCAACATTCCAGATTTATATTCCAGACTAGGTTCTAGTTGATGCATAGTTGAAGTTTTATTTTTGATTTTAGTTTACGTTCTAGGCTAGTTTCTTATCTACACCATTTTCAGGAGAAAATCAGAAACATCCAATTTTATATGAGAAATTTTATTTCTAATTTAGAAAATAACAACATAGAAAAAATTGTCCAAAGTTGTTCACCAATTGGTTGTGTCAGAAGCTAAAGGACCTAACTCCACTTTTCGAAAATTTCTCAATTATGTTAAATTACCATCTATTTAGTTGCGAACTCTTTTTTTTTTTTTCAGTATTTATTTATTGAATCTGCATATATTAAATATGAACTAACAATAATTAATCAAATCTTATCCTAATATTTGCTTTATGTCCTGCCAGTGCCAAACAAAAAAGATTTCGTCATCACGGTATCTGTTCACATATGTAGGTGTTTATCGCTCATCTGATTGGGTGAGGGCTGCAGTGTCTCTTCTTCTTAATCGAGTGTGGCCGCCATAATTTAAAATATTTCGTGCTTATGGGTTTGGGTGCAGTTCCAGCCTTTTTAAATATTTTACTGCATATTTCGTTATCATAGTTTTTACTAATGGCACATTGAGATCCTTGTGGATATTTGAGTTTTTGACGCACCAGGGGGCGGCTGTGATTATTCGAAGATGTTTATTTTGGCGCCTTTGAATTTTTTCGATGTTAGAAGCCGAGGCAGTGCCCCATAACCGTAGCACCAAATTGGCTTTAAGATAGAGTTGTAAAGTAGAAGTTTGCAATCGAGGCTGAGAACAGAATTTCTTCCAATAAGCCAATTTATTTGAATTGCTTTTAGTTTCATTTGAGTTAATTTAGCTTCTATATGCCATTTCCACGTTAAACGCCGATCTAGATGTATAGTGAGGTATTTTACATGCGAGTGTTGGGGTATTATTTGATTATTGATTTTAATAGGGGGGCATGTTTCCCGACGCAATGTGAATGTTATATGTGCGCATTTTTGCTTATTGATCGTTATCCTCCATTTTTTTAACCACCTTTCTAGTTCAAATATATGATCCTGTAGGTAACGAGATGCTTCTTGACAATTTGCGTGTACGCTTAGAAAAGCTGTGTCGTCCGCAAATGTTGAGGTATGGGTGTAGCTGTTTGTTGGCAAGTCCGAAGTATAAATTAAGTATAATAGAGGGCCCAGGATGCTGCCTTGTTGCGAACTCTTTAAAAGCGATTTTGTTCTTCCATTATTTAAATATTTTCTATTAACAAAAATTAAAAGTCTGTAAAGGGTTTGAATCTTATTTGATTTTTTTCGGAAGCTACCAGCCAGATAATTGTAAAATACACTCAGAGAAAAACTATGTTTAAATATGGTCACCTACAACAAAACAATTTTTAAAGAAAATTGTAAGCATATTATGGTTAATTTAGCTATATTATTATCACCGACAACCATATCATGGTTAAATGTGTCCTCCATCAAGAATTCAGAACCATATTATGGTTTTGGAGGCAACATGTTTTGGCCAATAATAACTAAAATATGTTTAACACTTATAATAACATGGTTGGTTTTCAACCATAGCATATTGCTCTTGTTTCTAATTTTTGTTGTTGTTGTTGTTGGTATCTTAAACTAGTTTTTCCTGCTTTAAATGCGCCATGATTTAGGCGATATAATTTATTCGCGTTCATTTGTTGTTTTCATCTCCTAAAAAACAACAACAAAACTGAAAGTTTTTAACATACACTACACAAGTGTACAGTGCAGTTTGACAAACTTGATCAGATCTGAAAAGCGTATTGATTTATTCAGTTCGCTGCGTAAATAGCAAAAACTCAATCATACTCTAAACAAACGGAATGTACAGTGCCAGACTCGAGCACTCAACTTGCGTAGTGTATGGCCGGCATAAGGAACCCCATTGTGCAATTTCGTACATTTTAAAGATTTCTTAAACTGAAATCTAGTATTTATTAAAGCACATTTTTAAAGGATACCAATAAAAGTCCGCAGTAAAAGTATCCTAAGAATATTTTAATGTTTACCTTCAAAACGCCAGGGTTACCGATGCCGTTACTTTTCTTGGAAAGAAATGGCGCATAATTTTATAATTTCTATATTTAGTCTCTGTCAAAGATGTTGTTATACACTTTTTTTAATTTTCTTATACCTTTGCGTGCCCATAAATAATTTATTACTTGATATTAAATTATGTTATTCTTTTGAAAGCTCTTAAGCATAGAAAAACAATAAATATGTATTCAAAAAACAATAAAACGCTTGATTTTTATCACCAGTCACTTGAATGTCAGCGAAAATAAATAACATTTTCAAATGTCTAGGCAATTTATAGGAACTCAATTCTCGGTTGTGGGAAACAACCAGGGAACCAAATAAAATGAAATTGTGCGTTATACAACTTATACAAATAATTTAATATCCTGAATTTAATATATTAACACACTGAATTCAAAGAAAATGTTAAAGATGTTTATCAGTACAAAAGCTGAACTAATAATATTACTAGAATTATGTATGTCACAGTCGTAAAATAACTAAACAAAAATTGTACTAGTATTTGAACTAAAAAACTAAACATTTTCTGTATTCTTTTATTTTATTTGGGGCTTTTGTCAAATTTTCATTTATTTTTATGTTCATTTCAAAACCACATCGAAACCATATGGACGCACACCACAACGTTTTTAGCGAGAAAAAAGACTTGAAGGCGCCAACAAATAAAAATATAATAAAAAATTATTTTCTTTTGTAATTTCCACAATTTAATTGCCCGAATTTTCGAAGTGTTTAAGTGTCTTTATAATTTATTATTTCGCAGCGGGTTATCTTTTGTAGTTTTAATAAATTTTTATATTCTGAAATGACGCAAATAAAGTGTTTATGGATTTATCTAATTCTTTAATTCAATGGAATTTTCATTAAAAAAGTTTAAGTTCAAAATCAAAAATATGTAAAAATCTCATGTGATTTAGAGACTTTTATACATATTTCCGGTTAAATTTCAATGGAAAAATAAGCTGAAATGCTATAAAAGTTGTTGCAAGTGACCGAAGCAAACAACAAGCAAGTAAGAAAATAAAGTCGGTCAAGCCCGTGTATCATATTAGCCCACACCACCAACACCAAGAACAAATTTTCGAGGTTGTACCCTATTTGGGATCCATGGGCAAACGTGAACCCATCAGAATAAAATTATGGGATGAGGTTAAGATTTATTTAAATGTTCTTTGTGTGGCATATGATTAAAATATCTTTTTTTTTAAGAGATTTTAGGAATTGGGTTTATATGGGATCAATTGTTAATTCTGGACCTAACACCACAATATTTTGTCATGACATAGTAGATCTCGTAAAAGTTTGTGTCGCCAACTTGAATGTCATTACCAATATTTATAAGGAAGTTATGGCATTAAAACCTATTTTGTATGGGGCCTATGGCTAAATATGGATCAATTACGTCTCACGAAATTTGGTGAGATGATTTAGATTGCAATTAAGTAATTTTGGACTATAATTAATTTAAATACTTACATACGGGCCTATTCTGAAAATCACGTGCTTTTAAAATCACACGTGTGATTTTGTGATGTTCTAAAAATCATTCCGTTTTTCTGTTTCTCGGTGTGCTTTTAGCAATTGAAAATCATACCGAAACAATCAAAACTGAAACGCAAAAACATCACACGTGTGATTTGAAAAGGCGCATTTTATTTGAAATCACGTGATTTGAATAAAAGTGATCTTCAGAATAAGATGGCTTTTTGGACTATATTTAATTTAAATACCTACATACGGGCCTGTTCTGAAAATCACGTGCTTTTAAAATCACACGTGTGATTTTGTGATGTTCTAAAAATCATTCCGTTTTTCTGTTTCTCGGTGTGCTTTTAGCAATTGAAAATCATACCGAAACAATCAAAACTGAAACGCAAAAACATCACACGTGTGATTTGAAAAGGCGCATTTTATTTGAAATCACGTGATTTTAATAAAAGTGATCTTCAGAATAAGATGGCTTTTTGGACTATATTTAATTTAAATACCTACATACGGGCCTGTTCTGAAAATCACGTGCTTTTAAAATCACACGTGTGATTTTGTGATGTTCTAAAAATCATTCCGTTTTTCTGTTTCTCGGTGTGCTTTTAGCAATTGAAAATCATACCGAAACAATCAAAACTGAAACGCAAAAACATCACACGTGTGATTTGAAAAGGCGCATTTTATTTGAAATCACGTGATTTGAATAAAAGTGATCTTCAGAATAAGATGGCTTTTTGGACTATATTTAATTTAAATACCTACATACGGGCCTGTTCTGAAAATCACGTGCTTTTAAAATCACACGTGTGATTTTGTGATGTTCTAAAAATCATTCCGTTTTTCTGTTTCTCGGTGTGCTTTTAGCAATTGAAAATCATACCGAAACAATCAAAACTGAAACGCAAAAACATCACACGTGTGATTTGAAAAGGCGCATTTTATTTGAAATCACGTGATTTGAATAAAAGTGATCTTCAGAATAAGATGGCTTTTGCGCACGAAGTCTCTTTTCCTTAAAGAATCTTCGTCGTTGTGACAATAAGAACCTTTGTACGAAATTTTCAAATAATCGCCAAATTCGTGATCGAATACTATTTTTATTCTAAAGCAATTTTATTTCAAATTTTTTCAGTCGATACTGTACAAATCGCTATTATTTTTTCAGTTATGTAAAGCATTATTTTGAGTTTTACAAAACTGACAAAATTATCTCTATTCGATCAGTATCAACTGAAGGAAGAGGAAATTAAATTGCTTTCGAATCAAAATAGTATTCGATCACGATTGCCATAATTAGCCCCCTGTACTTTTAAGCACATCCCAGTAAAAAAAATGCGCTCCAAAAGGAGCCGATCTTATGTATGAATTCATATTACAAATCGCTTCAAACGTGCTGATAGGATGCCTGATTTTTGTATAATGTGTTCCCGGTTTGGAGGACTATTTTCTGCTGACAATAAGCGCTTCTTTTAACATAATAAAACATGCAAACACGCAGAAAAAAAATATGTTTAAAAATGGTCACCTCCAACAAAACTATTTTTAAAAAAATATTATGTTTAATTTAACCATATTATTGTCACCGACAACCATATTTTTGTTCAATTGGTCCTCCATCAAGAAGCCACAACCATATTATGGTTGTCTTTAAACATGTTTTGGTTTAATATGAAAATAATTTGTTTTTAAATTAACAATGGTATTTTCCTCTTTTCCAAGAGCAACATGCTATGGTTGAAAACCAACCATGCTATTATAAGTGTTAAACATGTTTTAGTTATTATTAACCAAAACGTGTTTGGAGGCAACCATAATATGGTTGCGCCTTCTTGATGGGGGACCCATTTAACCATAATATTGTTGTCGGTGACAATAATATGGTTAAATTATACATAATATGTTTAACATTTTTCTTTTAAAATAGTTTTGTTGGAGGTGACCATTTTTAAACATATTTTTCTTTGGGTGAATAAAGTACTCCTAAAGTGCTTTTTTAAGGGCTTACTATATTAACATATTCATTAATGTTTTGCCTTTACTAGTTTAAAGGCCTTTTGCAAACATTTTCGTAAACCATTATATATTTTTATTTTTTTTTTTTTCGCTTTAACCCCGTCTTCGTTGTCAGCACGAAAATAGCAGCTTTTTTTTTTGTACATTTTATTCGTTATCATTAACTACTGTATAGGAGCTCTCGCTTTTTCTCATAAGTGCTTCAAGAAACACAAATTTTTTTTACTGGGATGGTTTACATGGACAGCCAGTCTGCCAGTCGGATGGACGGACGAACGGACGGACATCGTTGCTCGATTCAAAAAGTAATTCTAAGTCAAACGGCAAACCTAAACCAATAATTTAATTTGTTTAATTAACTTCAGCACAAACGCATAATACCCTATCCACTATTGTGGTGTGGGTATAAAAATACGTGGGCACCAAAGTTGTTTCCAAATAAACTTGTAAAATGCCAAGTTGTCTGAAGTAACATTTCTCAATTGTTGTATCGGGACAGCTTTTGTCTGGCTGAACTAACCTTCTAGAAGGCCTCTGTACTCCTTCTTTTGGATGTACAAGGCCTTCTCACTCCACTCCATACCCATATCTTTTTTACACACGTTGTCATTGCGGAGTAGGCCTTCCGCTCTCGCTTCATTGGCAGGTACATAAGAATGTCAACTGAATAAAAAAAAAAATACTTCTTTTACTTTTGGTTTGGCAAAACACAAGACAAAAAATTCTACTCCTTCTCTTCTCCCTTCTCATAGAAGCGAGTGTGGAAGGTGTGTCTTATCTTTTATACAAAGGAGCCGAGGCCTTCTTTAAGGTCTTCTTTATGATCTAGATCAGAATGGTAATTGAATCCAAAAAAAAATTTCTAAACAGGCCTTTACTAAGGCCTGAAGTAAGAAGATCTTCCCGCTGGGTATGGTCTAAGTTCAATATTGTAGAAATTGCAATTTGAATCACAATCTTATACAAACCTTTTTAAATTCAGTGAAGGGTATTAAATAAGATTTCAGTAATGAGAAAAGTCAGATAAATTGGGAATAAACTTCTTTTATTAAATACTAAACAAATAAAGAACATTCAGTCCCTAATTGTGTAATATGCAACGCAATGCCAAAATTACATTGCAAAAACAAAGTCAAAAATATTTCATAATTTGTTGCTCCTTTCTAGAGTAATTAATACTGCGTTTTAATATTTTCAACGCCACAAGTTCTGCAGCGCTTCAAATTTAAAAATTCGATATGAATTTATGTAGACATCCACAACAAAATTATAAAATATTTTTGACTTTGGCCCTAATCATGTAAAACGCAACGCCAAAGAGAACAAAGCTCTTAAATACAGAGCTGTGTATTATACAAAACCAAATTTTTTAAAAATTATTTCTGTCAAAAATTTGTAATTTTCTCTACTGAAATCTTATAATTTTTTTATTTATAGTAAATATTTCTAAATAATTTTAAGAAATATTATCTAAAAATAAAAAATTCCCGCTTCTGAAAACTTTCTCAGTTTCGAAGATATATTTTCTCTATAGAATATTGAAATTAAGTGCTAAAACATTTTTTGTTTTAAAAATCATTTAAATTGATTTAAAATTCTAAGTGATTGAAGCTTCTGTTCCTTAATTATTATATTTTTAATATCCCCAATATTCGTTACTTTTACCATGATAAGCATGGAAATTTAAATACTTAACAGAAATTAAATTTTTGCAAAGAACAGGATTAAACAAACAAAATATTCCTTAATGTCCATAATATCCCTTAAACATGGCTCTTTTTGTAATTATATGTATTTAGTACTTATGTATATGACCTCGTTGGTGTTTTTATGTTTCCCCTTTCTAACTGAAAAGCCTCTTTGGAGTTTCGTTGTAATTGCAAATATTTGTTCCATTGGAGCTTGAAAACTCATGACACGCATTTTTGTTCAGTTTTGTCTTACTGCGATTTTGGCTCAATGGCATTGACACAAACATTATTTATGTTTCTTAGACAATCAGTCTACAGCATCTATCACTTTTACATCTATTCTTGTTCATGGAAGAGAAAGAACAAAAAACTATTTCACATAAACGGTACTTAGGTGTCAAAATGTATGGCATTCATTCTTTTAAAGTTCACACTGGTATAAGTGACAAGCATTTATGCTCATACTCTTACACATAAGCACACAGGGATCACAAACATTATTACAACATTTGACTGATTTAGTAACAATATATGACAGTCTATAAAAGTACGTGTGATGGATATTGTCAATAAGGGAGTCCCTTTAAAAAATAGATCTGAAAAGAAAGACAACTAAATAATTTTGTTCAATAACTTTACAAAACACAACTAAATCGAAAAATTTCTAACTCAGTGTTTCAGTCACAACACTCCAGGGAGTACCCTAAACTAAAAAGATTATTGTTCATAGTTGTGTGTATCCTTAGCACATACAATTTAACATATTTCTATGTTTATAATAGTTGATGGGTTTTGTAATGATGATGTATTTGGAAAAAAACAACTGTAATAACAAAATATATCTGTCTCCTCTGATATAATTTGTGTCATACAATTTTAATGAGTTGAATGAAACTTTATGAGTTTATGCCTGGCGTAAGTCGCAAACACAGTACACGGCTTGAAAATACTGAAAATGTGACAAGATTGTTTGTTTTTCTTTTGGTTTATGCATATCTGTACCAAAATTTGTGAATTTCTTATATCTTTTTCATTTAACAAACTATCGTGAAGTAATAAAGAGCAGAAAGATAACAAAAGGGGAAAATTAAAATATTTGCTGAAATGTAAATGACCTTAAATTTTTTAAAAATTCAAGTTTATCTTTAATAAAACTAGACTTAAAAAAAAACACAAGTTACTAGAACTGAAATAGAACTGAACCAGATCTGAACCAGAACTGAACTAGAACTGAACTAAAACGGAACTAGAACTGAACTAGAACTGAACTAGAACTGAACTAGAACTGAACTAGAACTGAACTAGAACTGAACTAGAACTAGAACTGAACTAGAACTGAACTAGAACTGAACTAGAACTGAACTAGAACTGAACTGGAACTGAACTAGAACTGAACTAGAACTGAACTAGAACTAGAACTGAACTAGAACTGAACTAGAACTGAACTAGAACTGAACTAGAACTGAACTAGAACTGAACTAGAACTGAACTAGAACTGAACTAGAACTGAACTAGAACTGAACAAGAACTGAACTAGAACTGAACTAGAACTAGAACTGAACTAGAACTGAACTAGAACTGAACTAGAACTAGAACTGAACTAGAACTGAACTAGAACTGAACTAGAACTGAACTAGAACTGAACTAGAACTGAACTAGAACTAGAACTGAACTAGAACTGAACTAGAACTGAACTAGAACTAGAACTGAACTAGAACTGAACTAGAACTGAACTAGAACTGAACTAGAACTGAACTAGAACTAGAACTGAACTAGAACTGAACTAGAACTGAACTAGAACTAGAACTGAACTAGAACTGAACTAGAACTGAACTAGAACTAGAACTGAACTAGAACTGAACTAGAACTGAACTAGAACTAGAACTGAACTAGAACTGAACTAGAACTGAACTAGAACTGAACTAGAACTGAACTAGAACTGAACTAGAACTGAACTAGAACTGAACTAGAACTGAACTAGAACTGAACTAGAACTAGAACTGAACTAGAACTGAACTAGAACTGAACTAGAACTAGAACTGAACTAGAACTGAACTAGAACTGAACTAGAACTGAACTAGAACTGAACTAGAACTAGAACTGAACTAGAACTGAACTAGAACTGAACTAGAACTAGAACTGAACTAGAACTGAACTAGAACTGAACTAGAACTGAACTAGAACTGAACAAGAACTGAACTAGAACTGAACTAGAACTGAACTAGAACTGAACTGGAACTGAACTAGAACTGAACTAGAACTGAACTAGAACTGAACTAGAACTGAACTAGAACTAGAACTGAACTAGAACTGAACTAGAACTGAACTAGAACTAAACTAGAACTGAACTAGAACTGAACTAGAACTGAACTAGAACTGAACTAGAACTGAACTGGAACTGAACTAGAACTGAACTAGAACTAGAACTGAACTAGAACTGAACTAGAACTGAACTAGAACTGAACTAGAACTGAACTAGAACTGAACTAGAACTGAACTAGAACTGAACTAGAACTGAACTAGAACTGAACTAGAACTGAACTAGAACTGAACTAGAACTGAACTAGAACTGAACTGGAACTGAACTAGAACTGAACTAGAACTGAACTAGAACTGAATAAGAACTGAACTAGAAGTGAACTAGAACTGAACTAGAACTGAACTAGAACTGAACTAGAACTAAACTAGAACTAAACTAGAACTGAACTAGAACTGAACTAGAACTGAACTAGAACTGAACTTGAACTGAACTAAAGCTGAACTAGAACTGAACTAGAACTAAACTAGAACTGAACTAGAACTGAACTAGAGCTGAACTAGAACTGAGCTAGAACTGAACTTGAACTAAACTAGAAGTGAACTAGAACTACTAGATCTATACTCGAACAGTTTTACGGAATTTCAGAAAAGTAAAATAAAATTTTAGTACATTTGTTTTTTAATCAAATTTAAGAAGTTTTTTAAAAACAAGTTCAAGTGATATATTGATTGATGTTCAGAATGTTTAGCACCTTCTATCGGGAGTAAGAACATTTCAGAATTGGGATTTATATGACATCTATATAAATTTTGAACCAATTTTAAAATAACTGACTTCACAGTATTGAAATTCGTTGCGGTTTGCGGCGTGTACCAAAAATTATTTTTTGAGAATTGGGTTTATATGAGGTATGTTAAATTATTTTCCGATCGTTACAATTGATCGTGCACTATACCAAAGTTTTAAACAATTTATTTATTTTTAACGGTTTTCGGTAGTTGGCTTTATATGGTGCCTGTGGTAGATTATGCACTAATCTTCACGAATTGTTGTTCTATGATTATAAAACGAAGTTATGCAAAACAACATTTTTTCAACAGAAATCTTAATATTTGAGAGCTGGTTTTTTACATTAGGGCCTGCAACTCTTTTCCTACTGAACGGATTGTGCTGAACTTCAATTTAAAGCTACTCAACGTAATTAGATATAATTACACATCAAAATTGTGGCTCTGTGTTAAGACTTTCAGAATTGAGAGTGACGGACAGACGGAAGAAAATGGCTAAATCGATTAAAAATTACTTAAGGACAATGAATATATACACTTTATTGGGTATTACCTGAATTTTGAAAAATGTTGGCACGGACAGACAAACTTAGTATTCCGTCAACGACTAATGGGCTTTTTGAACATTTCAAACGTGTCATCAAGGATTATTTAACGCTAGAAAAGTGCTTCCAAGTTGTAGAAATTTACTTTCAAAAAATAAATCTACATCATACAGTACTTCGTCCATTTAACAAACCACATTTCTGGTTAAATGGCTACGTCAATAAGCAAAATTTCCGTAGTTAAAGAAAATCTTGAAGCCATCAACGAATCACCATTACATACATTTAAATTGACTGCTGAACATCAACGACATTTGGTTATAAAAAGAAGGCGCAACTTGCCGTACAGTGCGCTAAACAATCAATTTATTGAAAAATTAATTTGGTTAGAACTCTATTTCCAGAAGTGGTTCTGTTCACTGGCCTCCTTGTTTGTGTAATTTAACGCATCTGGATTCATTTTTATGGGGCTATGTTAATCATTGTCTTATGCCGACAAGCCAGCAACTCCTAAAGCATTGGAAGCCAATATTCAAGCCACCATTGAGCCCCATACGGCCAGATTGATTAAAAAAATCTAGTCAAAAATTGGACTGACTTACTGGGCCATGTAACTCGTAGCCGCGGCGAGCATTTGCCGGAAATCATATTTAAAATTTAAAAATAAATGTCATGAAATTATCTGCCATATTACAATAAAATAGGCTGGCGGCATCATCAGGCCGTACTTCTTGCAAAATGAGGTTGGCCACGCAGTAACAGTGAATGGTGTTCGCTATCGGACTTCTTGTGGCCAGAAACTGAGGATATGGAGCTGCACGATATGTGGTTCAAACAGGATGGTGCCGCTTGCCACACAGCCAACGAAATAATGGCTCTTTCGCGCGAGAAATTCAATGGATGTGTTATCTCACGTCGGGGCTATTCTAATTGCCCGCCAAGAGCATATTTGACACCATTGGACTTCTTTCTTTGGGGTTACTTAAAAGGAAAAAGTATACGTTAATAAGCCAAGAGCAATTTAAGACCTAAAGCATAATATACTTCGGCACATTAACGACATTAAGTCTCAATTATGTGTTAAGATCGTTAAAAATATGGACCATCGGATGGAGGTATGCCACCGAAACCATGGCTAGCATTTGGCCGATATTTTTTTTCGTTTTGTTTGTTTTATTTTCAATTAACATCATGCGTTTTATTTGGACTATCCGTTACAAAGAATACGTAAAAAATTGTTAATAAAATTGAAAAGATTTGTGGAATTTGATTAAATATTTTACATAATTTCTAAGTTTATTATTTAGTTTCTTTTTTTTAACTCTGAATAAATTTTGTTTCCATTTTTTTAATGTTTGGAAACACTCACTGCTTAAATCCAATAAAACTTAATGAAATTCTTAATTTTCTTAATTGAAAACAAATTAGAACATTTTCCATTACCACAGTTTGAACAGAGCAAAAATATTACTTCATATTTCGTATTTTAGAAGCACTAAATAAATCACTGGACAATTAGTTTTAAAATGTCAAACTGAGCACACAAATTGATGCGTGTCCATATTGAACAAATTGTGTTAAATTTTTCACTTGCATGGGAGTGTAAATGTGGGGGAAAAAATTAAAAATTCAGGCGAAAAAAGTACAATGAATACGCGTATACAAAATGAATCCGACTGAAACTAATCGATGAATATAAATTAATTTTAGAGCATATTGAACAAGTTGAATAAATTGAACAATTGTAGTAGCAAAAGCTTACACATATGGTGCATTCCTGCAGAGAGTGACACAGTGTAGCAAAATCCGATAAATTTAAATGGTAAAATATAAAGTTTCCTCTGCTATATATTCTGCTCCACTATGCACGTGGCATTTAGCAGTAATATATTTTTGCCAATGTTAACACTTTTACTTTTTTGCTTTTGTTGTTACTGCCATGTTTAGTTACTTTCCTGCTTTAGATTCATTTTGTACAATTTCATTTTGATTTTAAAGAAGCAGTGTTTGAGTTGAATTGCTGCTTGTAATTGATGAATATTTTTTTCCCCTTCATTGTGTGTCTTTCATACGGTAAAACCTATTCACTTGCGTCTAAATTAAACGCCTAAATAAATTTAAAGTTCAACGACAAGAATTTATTTCCATGGAAAATAAAGCAGATTAAAGGCTTTAATTAGTAGGTGTCATTACAATTTACTACATTTAATCAAATTAAAATGGATACATACAAGCAAATATAAAAACATGTAAAAAACATTATTTTATGTAGATCCTTTTTAAGTTTATTGCGCTAGTTAAGGTTCTAGTTTAGTTTATATTTCGAGCTCTTGTTGTGATCATAAATAATGTTTGAGTTCTTATTCTTTTAAAGGTTCAAGTTAAGTTGCGAGACTAGTTTAAAGTTCCCGTTCTAGCTAAAGTTTCAATTTAGGTCCAAATTTGTGTTCGGCTTCATGGTCAGCGTGTCTGTTTGTTCTAGTTGGTATTCTGGTTTCATTTTCAATTCTAGTTCCGGTTCCTGGGTAGTTTTACTACAGTTTTATTCTATTACAAGTACCAGATAGGTTTGTGCTTAGGGTTTCATTTAGGTTTCGGTTCAGGTAAAATCTTAGATTCAACTTAGAAACTCAGTTCATACTTTAGATTCAGGTTCAAGTTTAGTTCACGTTTAACCCGCAACATCCTAATTTTCCATTTTTAGAGCAGTTACTTTAATAGTACTCATTTTTTATTTTTGTGTGAATGCAGTTGTAATTATTTTTATGCTGTAGTAACCGTGCGGTGGTCGCCTAACAAGCTAAAGGTCCGCTATTTTTTCAGTACAAAATTTTTGTTTTTTTTCGCGTTTTGCTGTTTAAGTTAAAAAAAAAAAAATTATATTAATATTAATATTAATGCACCATTCCATTACACTGTGGAACTCAGGTTAGCAAAAGTTAGGTCGATTCTGAGAGTGAGGGGTGAAAATAGAGGCTAAATTAGAAGACCCGTATCGCGGCGTTTGTTTATGCTAGTTCGAATTTTTTTTAATCGACCTTCAACCTTTGCAGTCAAATGCCGATTTTCAGCATATTATTTATATGGTTTTTTGCCTATAACTCGTCGACTAATTGATATTTTTAAATCTGTAAAATCCAAATTTGCTAGAGACCTGTGCAACAATTAAAGTTTTTTATTTTAAAATTGATTTAGAAAATTTTTGTGGTGCTTATGAAGCAAAATGATGGAATAATTTTTTTTTTTTTTTTGAAAATATTTTCTACAAAATAAGCCTTTTTTGCTTTCTGTTTAATCTATAATATGCTTCTCAGTTTCTCCAATAAAATTTAATTGAAAAGAAAACAATCATAATACAAAACTTGCGTTTTCCAGCTTAATATTTATTTACTTCTCATGTTTTAAGTTAAACGTTAAAACTGAACTCCTTATTGCAATCTGCATTATCTTTTTTTTCCAAAAAAAATAGCTATATTTCCAATTTCTTTCTTTAAATACGCCATCACTAATCTAGGAAATATAACTATTTTTTGGAAAAAAAGAGATAATGCAAATTGTAAACGTTTAACTTTACCCTCTGATATACTTTTAAAGTACCTGATATTTAACATACGACAACAAGTCAAATTTTACCGGTTGTCTTATTTTCAATATCATATTTTTAGTAATTAAATTGTTTGCTGTACTTTGTATTTAAAATACTTTTAGCATTTTTTTGCGTGCATTTATTTATTAATGGAGACAATTTAATTTATTTAATTTTTTTTACTAAAAACTTTTCCTAACTAACATTTCAATATTATATTTTTTCCATATTTTTATAGTTTCTTTTTCAATGTTTCTTCAAAACCAACACTGAACAAAATTGGTACATAAAAAATGTGAAGTAAATTAATTTTAAGCTGGAAAGCGCAAGTTTTGTATAATGATTGTTTTCTTTTCAAATGAGAAAGAAAATACAAAATATAATTTTGCTTTAATAACCACTTTAGTAGTTTTGGAATGAATTTTTAAGTAAAATATTAATTGAGTAACAAAAAATATTAACTGATTTTTTCGTTTAAAATAAAATAATTTAAACTTGTAGAATTGTTGTTGGCAACTATCAAAACCTGAGCAAATTTTTTTATAATTTTTTAAATTAAAATTACAAATATCATTTATTAAAAAAAAAATATTCACAATTTTAAATTTTTACAATTTTTAGTAATCTATATAATCATTTTAGTAATAGGTGAAAAATCGACAAGCTGTTTGCTTGATTCAATGAATTTGATTATTAGAGACAATTTTTAATTTTTTCTGTGTATACTAGGTTAATAGCATGTTTGTACTTGTTTTGCCCAACTATTTTATTATTACAAAAATAATAAAATTTTCGACCCTGAGGTCTTTTTTTTATGAAAAAACTTTACAACACTTTGATGCGAACCAATATTTCGGCACTTCTTTGAGTGCCTTCTTCAGGGTTTTTTCCTTTCTTTTATTACAAAATTTTAAAAATTTTTTAACAAAATTAACATAAATGACAAATAAAAAAAAAAAAATTTTAGCTGAATACAAAAAAATTAGTTTTCAAATCAGACATACAGCCATGTCACAGAGCTTAATTCCGTTCGGAAGTGGAATTGATTCCGTATTCTGCTTCTATGGAAAATGTAAAACGAAAATTTTTTTCGGAATGAAAGTGGAATTTATATTTTAAGCATTTTTCAGGTGTACAAACTATTCAAAATACATTGTTATCAGTAAAGCACGCTGTCTTTTTGCTTCCTTATCTAAAATAAATATAATTTTATGTGAATTAAATAAAAAAAATTAAATTTTTCTAAATGCTTTCCAAAAAAAAAGAAAAATAAACGGAATTTGTCTATTTAATGTTGCCATACTTTAATTCTTTGTTGCCATATTTAATACATAAAAAGTGGTTTCATATTTTTTTAGGTTTAATGAATCCGAACGGAATCTATAGAATCTAAAACCATTCCGATCGGAATGGTAACTACGGAATCATTTCCATTCCGAACAGAATTAATGACATGGCTGATAATCTATTACAATATAAATAAATTTTTAACTTCCGTTTCTATTTTTATAAATTAAATGTCTATAATTTTGTGCTACATTTCCAGTGTCTGACTTAGAATTAGTTCTCGAATTATTTTTTTAAATTTTTCGTTTAATGTTAATGTTGTTAAAAAGACCCTGATTAAGGAACTCAAAGAAGCGCCGAAATCTTGCTTCAAATAAAAGTTTAAAGTTTTTTGATAAAAAAGAACTCAGACTCGAAAATTTAATTATACTTGAAATAATAAAGATCGAATAAAATACATATTATATATATTTTATAACCAGTGAAATGCGCATAGAAAAGATTATACTCCAACAATAAATTTCAGTATTTTTTTTTTATCAATTATGAAAAAAAGTGAATTAAGCACAACAAACAAATTTTTTTAATAAATAATTGTATTCCCAAAAACAACTTTGATAATTATATTTTATTATTATTTAAAATATAAAAAAATATTATTGCTTAGGAAGCAATTTGTATTAAAATATGAGGACTTGAAGATCGCTTGGGATAATATGGGCTAATTCCAAAGCAGTTCTCGTTCATTTCTGGATAAATTCTAGTTTAATTTAGAAAATAGTTCAATTATGGGGCCGCCTCTAATATTGAGAAATTCTTAAGGCGCCAAAATAAATTTCTCCGAATAATCACAGCCGCCCGTAGGATGTTAAAAACTTGAATATTTACAAGGATCTCAATGTGCCGTTAGTAAAAACTATGATGACAAAAATTTCGGTTATATAATTAAAAGAGCTCCGCCCAAATCTTTTACTCGAAATATTCAAAGTAATGACATACCACTGGACTTATGATAACATACCACTGGACTTATCCGAATAGAAGAGCGCTAACCACCTACGTGTGTGAGCAGAAACCGGGATGGGAAAACAATTTTATCCGGCACTGGTAGGACATAACACAAAAAATTAGAACAAGAGTTGATGAATGTTTATTATCGATAAATAGTTTATTATGAAGATCCAATAAATAAATAAATAAGAAATAAAATATAGTTCAGGTTCTATTTAAAATTCTAGTTTTTGTACTAGTTTAGGTTTTAGGGAGCGTTAAAGATTAAGTTCAAGTTACAGTTTTAAATCTTTTGCGATTCCGCTCTAGTTTAAGTTTTTGTTCAGAATATTTTTGAAGTTTAGTTTTCGTTTAAGTCTTCATTTAGGTCCTAGTTTAGTTTGAAGTTCAACTTCAAATTGCAGTTTAAATTCTAGTTTTAATCCTAATTCCTGTTCTTGTTTATGTTCTAGTTCAAACTCTAGTTTAGGTGCAATTTCAAAGTGTTCTTCTAGTTGCCGTTCTAGTTTGAGTTTAAGGTCTAGCTTTAGTCCTACCTCAAGTTCTAGTTTGTTCTCTATCAGTTTTGGATAAGTTGCATTTAAGGTCCCTTTTCAGTTTCATTTCAGTTTTAGTTTTGTTGTATTTTCATCTTCTTGTTCCATTTAAGATGTCTAAAGTTCTCTTTTCTCTTAAATTGTTTATTCGAAATTTGTATACCCACACCACAATAGTGGAGAGGGTATTATGTATTTCTGCAGATGTTTGTAACATCTTACAATATTGGCCCTAGACCAGCCTTTAAGTATACCGATCAACTCCGAAATCTCTCTGAGTCGATCTAACGATGTCCGTCCGGCTGGCTGGCTGTCCATGTAAACATTATCCACAAAGTACAGGTCGCAATTTTTGAGGTAATTTGATGAAATTTGGTGCTTAGGCTCTTATTGGCACATGGACACAGAAATTGGGGGGAATCTGTCCATAATTTCACATTGTCCCCATACAAGCTTTATTTTCGGACTAGGGTCTTTGTATCCATAAACCATATTACTATGTTGGTATTTAGATTTAATTTGGAACAACCTTATTGTATTTCAATCAAAATCGTAATACCAACTTTTATTTTACTCGGTCCATATAAATACTACTCCCGAAAATAGCTTTAAATGCCATAACTGCTTTTAAAACTTTAGCATTTACATGCCAAATTGCCGACAATTAATTTTTCGATACCCAATAAAAAATGAAGGTTTCAACGAAGCAGGTTTGTCAGGGAAAAACGTAAAAGTTTCGCTTACCATATCGCCTACGGAAGGCATGAATTTTATATGGCGAGTTCCCACTTTGAAGCAATACATTTTTGACACAGAAAGCGCTTCATCCAGCGCATATAAAAATTGATGAATGTAACGATCAGCTTTGCACACTGAATTTTTTGTTACCGTTATTCTTTTTCATGCTTCCTTACAAACCTGCTTCGTAGTAAGGGATTGTCGTGGCTCTTCAAATTTTATATATATTTTTTTTAATTTATTAATCATTCGTTCACTTGCCTTACTGCATCTCTGTATGTATTATTGCGTAGCGCATTAATGCGTGCTTACTTTTTAAAATGTATCATTAGTGCTTCGCAAAATAGGAAAAGTTTTTATTGGGTAGCTACTATGTTAAGACAAAATATTGTGCTGGTGGATCCAAAGTTAACTAGGTCCCAAAAACACCCTTCCAAAAATCACTTAATGACAAGTAAATGTCATATAGATTAAGATATCGAAATAATATTCTGCACAAAGAACTTTTATATAAATCTTTAACTCAATAACAAAATTTGTTTTTTGCGAGTCCATTATTGCCGATGGATCCCAAATAGGGTACACTTGCAAAAATGTGTTCCTATATGCTGTGGTGTAGAGTATCATATGGTCGAGCTTGACTCACTATACTTTCTTACTTGTCTCTTATGGTATTTGTGTGAATTAAGAAATGTTTACGATTGTTTGCCATCACAATATTTTTCTTGTCATGAATTAAGTTTTTTCCTAGAATTTCATTTACAAACTTGAATTATTTTGTTTTGGAATGAAAGCATTTTTTTCTTAACACAAAATGTTTGTAACAATTATGAATACAAAAAGGATAATTTCCAGGAATCAGAAGTATTTTCTTAATAAAACCCCTTTTATAGAACTCATAATTAATTAACACATCTAACCTCTTTTATTTACCTTCACCAACACCAGCGACAGAATCAGCCACCACTCCTAATAAAACTTTTCCCAAATGTCATTAAACGCCTGTTAGAGTTGACAGAATAAAGATGGATGTCTTTTACTGTTTGGCGTCATGAACGTAAAGTATGCACTGTGTAATCGAGGTGCCATCAAAATGTTTTATTTAGTTGAGGTCTTAAAAATTGAATTATTCTTGCAGTCTTTACTTAAAGAAAAGTTCTAAGGATTACGAAACATCATTAGTAAATTACTTGCTATTTTATTGGTAAAGAAAAACATTTCTAATGAAATATTTCTAAAGATATTGCCAATTTTTGTTAAATTTAATATTAATTCCCAAATTTGTTTGGCTCTCAAGTTTCACTGTATTCTATTTTTTTATTCGTGTATTTGTTTTTAGTATTTGTTCAATTTATTTACTTAATTATATAAATATCATGAAGGAATGTTCTTCTTGTCTTTTGTTTGTTAAACAAAAAAATATGTATATGAACGCATATCGTAAAATTGGTTGAAGGACTTAATACTAGGGTGGTATACATTTAAGTGGTTTTTTAAGGTTTTTAAATTCACGCTACAACCATACGCCTGTGCTGAAGTTTGTAACATCTGAAATTATTGCTTCAAGACCTCCATTGGTATTAGACCCCACATCGACTTACAATAAATTTTTTAATCTATCTAACGAGTCGTCTCGCTGGCAGGCTGTGCATGCAAACCTTGTGCACAAAGTTCAGGTCACACTTTTGGAGATAATTTTATGAAATTGTATACATTTGTTCTAAGTATTACAATGACAAAGCCTATTGAAAATGGTTCGAATCGGTCCGTAATCTCCCAGGGCCCCAATGCAAGCTTCTTTCCCCAAAGCTCTTCTTTTTATATTGTTATTTAGAATTAACTTTGTCCAAACTAATCTTATGGCAATTTAAGTCTTCCTAACAAATTTTATAGGAATCGGTCCATATTTAACCATAGCCCCCAAACAAATACTACTCCCACATTTAGCTTTTAATGGCGCTGCGAAATATGGTCCAAAAAAATATTTAATTTGATTCAAAGTGCAGTATAACCCAAAATGACATTTGTTAGATCTGAAAATAACTTTATTAAACAGGTTTAGAATTAATAAAAAACTTAAACAAATTTTATATGTTAGATATGTTTTTGATTGTGATCGAATTTAGTTTATGACAGATGAAACCAAAAACGAACGTGTAAAAGACAGACATGCGCAATTGCAAATAGATTTTACATCTGACAAAGCCACCGCAAAATACATGTCATCTAAAACCAGCTTAACAATTTTGAGCGCTTCAGCTTTAATAGATTCCTAAATAAATGGCAACTTTCTTATTGCTCCATCTTAGAAAATTTAAGATCTGTTACCGGCTATTGATGTTGTATTTTCGGTCATTATGCTTGAAAGTTCAACCGATTACAGTTTTCTTCAAAACGATATTAAGAGTTTTAGTTTGTATGGGGTTTAACTTTTCTTATATCGAATAATATACTGTTCATAAAAATCGCATCAGCGACTTAGCCGTCTATATGGTACAAAAAAAACAATCAAAAAAAAAACTTAAATTAAATTTTTTTATAAGTTTCATCTAGAATTCAAAAGAATTTTTTACGAAAAATTTTCTATTCTCTTAGAAAGTTTTCTAAAAATATTTCTATTCCCTCGGAAAGTTTGCGAAAAATTTTCTATTCCCTCGGAAGTATTGCGAAAATTTTCTATTCTTTTGAAAATTTTCCGAAAAATGTTCTATTCCATAGAAAATTTTGCAAAAAAATGCTTTAATTTTATATGAAATTTGGGAAGAATTTTCTATTCTACCGAAATACTGCGAAAATTTTTCTATTCTACATCCCATTGCAGGAAGTATATAGAACTTCAACGTGTATTAAGTCGTAACAATTACCGGGGCGTGCTCCGGAAGACTACACCATTTTTCATTGAAAATGAGAAAATTCCAGATGAAATTGAGAAAATTCCAAATTAAAATGCGAATTTCAATTTGAAATTGAGTAAATTCCAATTAAAATTGAAAAAATCAATTTGAAATTGTGAAAATTCCAATTGAAATTGAGAATATCAATTTGAAGTTGAGAAAATTCCAATTGGAATTGAGAATATCATTTTGAAATTGAGAAAATTATAAATGAAATTGAGAATTTTAATTTGAAATTGAGAAAATTCCAAATGAAATTGAGAAAATTCCAAATGAAATTGAGAAAATTCCAAATGAAATTGAGAAATTTTAATTTATAAAATTGAATTATATAATTTTTTTAATATTCATACAACGAACATTTATAACAAACATAATGATGGACAAATGGGAAATAAATACCACAACGTTTTACCAATCTGCTTTGGATCTGGAAGATATTCCTGTTTTTTCCATCCTTATGTTTGTTGTATGAATATAATAAAAATTATATAATTCAGTTTTATCTATTATTTAACATTAAAATTTTTCGATTTCATTTGCATTTCTCAATTACAAATTAAAATTTCTAGATTTCATTTGAAAATTTTCTCAATTTCAAATTAAAATTTCCCAATTTCATTTGGAATTTTCTCAATTTCAAATTGATATTCTCAATTTCAATTGGAATTTTCTCAATGTCAATTGGAATTTTCTCAATTTCAAATTAATATTCTCAATTTCAATTGGAATTTTCTCAATTTCAAATTGAAATTCTCATTTTCATTTGGAATTTTCTCAATTTCAATGAAAATGGTGTAGTTGGTAGTGAGCTAGTCTATCAGTGCGGCGGTGGCGGCTCCATTCCCGCCAGAGTCTCTGGTCTCCTGCAGAAAAGCGTTTATGAAATTTGGTATAAACATTTGCATATGACTTAAAATTATTATTATGGTGTACAAGGAGGAAAATAAAATGTTTATATAGTTTTGGGGCATTTATACCCATTTTTCTTGCAGCCCCTCAAGTATAATCAGATGTTTCAAGATTAGAAATAATTTAATTTAAATTCTTCTGGCGATTTCTTCGAGTGTTCAAGTGTTACATGTTGTGCAACTTCAATAGAACAAAATTAGCTGCTTTTATTTACAACTATTATCGTTAATGTACTTCATTAGCGATTTTAAAAGCTATTTAAGCGGTTTATACACTATTACGGCTTGGAAACAAATATTGACGTCACTAATGGCTTGAAAAAAATTGAAACAATATTAATATACATACAATTTTTGAATTTTAATATGTAAACATTTTTATATTGTTTATAAACAGCCTTTTCACAAAATTTTAAGTGGTATGTCTTGTGACAAATAAAATAAAGTCTTGGTTGTACAAACAAAGTAGTTAGTACCATAGTTGTATGAATGCCATAATATAAACACCATAAGTAAAAGTGATGGTAAAATACGCAACATGTTTTTCATCAACATATTGACAAAAGAACTTGACAATTTTTAAAAAATATCTAAATTTGGATTAAGAACCATTAACAGGTTAATAAAATAACCACAATACTAATTTTTGCCAGAGTTGTATTTTTTGTACAAGCGAACACGAAAATGTAAAACATGTAACATTTATGCAACATATTTCTCAGAAAAGAAATCGCCATTAGTCAAGGGTATTAATGATTCGGCACAACCAAATATATATTTTTAACTTCATTCTTTATTAATATTATGAAATTTCGACTTACATAATTTCATAACACATATTATGTTACATAATTTATGAAATGTTCCCATAGAATTGCACAATTTTTTATTAAATTACAAAAATATAATTGCATATAAATTTCCCAGCATCAAAGCATTTGACAAGTTGAAGTTCATTAACGGCAAATGAAATTTCCTAAACATATATGCTTTTTACCAATATCATTAAACACTGAGAAACTTCTGTGACTGTGACACACCTAAACCATTACAATTATATTTTTCACAAAAAAAACAGTTTATCCGATATCCCAGTAAACATGAAGTTATCAAACCTTTGATATAAAATAACTATATATTTTGATATCAACCACAATTTTATAAAATTTTTCAATGGTTTGATTTAACGATTTAATTCAAAGTGATACTGATTTTAATATAAACATTTGTCGAATAATTGGGTTATTCATTGGGTTATTGGGTGGCTGGTTATCAGTTATATTTACAACAGCAAAATTCATTTCTTTAAATTTTTTTTTCTTTAATATATTTTGTTGCTGTTAATATAACTACATAACCATATAACCTAATAATCCGCCTATTGTGAAAAATCCTTTCCTTCGCTTGAAGAAGATGAAGCTTTTATTTTAATATATTCATACGAAATAGGAATGGCTGCATGACACAATCGGTGGGAGTAGAGCCAAAGAAAAATCGACTTCGCGAAAATAATGTATAAAACTCAATTAATTTCTTGTTGACGTAACGTGCCAGAAAGTGTACTTCTCTTTGAAGGTGCCCACATTGAGCTCCAACAAAAAATGCAACAAATAAACATAAAAAACTGTTTCAATGTCGTAACTTTTTTTTAACACCTTAAATCACCCAAATCAGATTTAAAAAATACTTATTTCTCAAAATTACAATATTAAAATCTTATTTTAGTATTATTTTTTACAGGTTGCAGAAGAAAAAAATCATATCTTAAAAAAGAAAAAAAAACACCTCCTTCAAAATTTCAGGATTTCTAAAGAACAGTTTGAGGAATTACATAAAAAAAAATCAGCCAAAAAAAATTAGGTTTTTGACTTATAACCCATTTCCGATGTACGATAGAATTCTTTCTTTCGAACAAATACTTTTAAAACAAAAACAAATTCTAAAAACCTTGTTTTTGTTTTAAATGTATTAGTACGAAAGAAAGAATTCTTTCGCACATTGGAAATAGGCATTTAGTCCATTTTTAAAATTTTATATTTTGTAAATATTACATTTTAAAAAAAATTTTTAATATACTGTTTGCAGCCCCCAAGTATTCTCTTTAAAATGACATACAAATCATCTTCGTATGTGCAGTAGTTTTTGAGATATTGAAAAAATAAACTCAACACTTTCGGCTAATTCGGCAAAATTATGACATCTTGAATATGACGTAATTTTTTTTTCGTTAATATATGTTCCTTATAGGATGAAAGGAGCCTTCACACCAAATTTCATTCAAATCGAAGGGGGTTGGTTCCCACTCTTGGTCGATTTGACATGGAATTACCCATATATGTTTTCACTTTTTCGCCAAAACCGGCTTACCCGGCATTATAAGAATAATGCTTGTGTTCGTGTACGTACTACTACGAACAGTGTGACCAGATCAACAAATTTTTTACAGCTAAATCTGGCATTAGACATGGCCAAAGAATGCTAAAAATTATTTCAAAAAATGCTAAAATTTTTAAAAGGTTTTGTTAAAAATTTAATCCAGTATGAAGTTTTATTCGAGGCAAAATATATTTTAGTGACTAATTTTTTAACGAAATTGAAATAAATTGTTATATTTAAACAAGTGGATAGATTTTGGTATTTGATACACATACATTTGAAACACAGGTAGTTGAGATTAAATTTTATATTTTATATTCAAACGATTTATGTCTATGATATACAAATTTTTTAAAGCCATTTTATTATTTATAGTTTACAAAAAGTTGTAGCTTTAAATTTTTTTATTTTTTCAGCAGTTTAGAGCATATTATTTTTTACACATTTACACTATTGAATTTTTGTTTTAATACAAATTGAAATTTCCTTGTACTTTTATATCGTAATATCAAAGTCCAAATAATATTTATAATCAACATGATTAGGGCACTTCTAATATTCCCTGTATATCCAATTTTTTTTTAAGAAGACAGGTAAGATGTTTCTTAACATAAGCATTATCCCTTTTCATACGAAATTATTTTAGGTACAACTATTTTAAGTCAAAATTTATTATAATTATAAAAAAATTAAGTAAAATCAATAGAACTATTCGCGTAAATTTTTAAAATAAAAAATGCTAAAAACACCTAAAAACATTTCCTAAAAATGCTAAATAAAATGCCAACTGCTAAATAAAAATGTTGCAGCTAAATAAAAATGTTAATGCTAAATTTAGCTGCAAAAATGGCAACACTGACTACAAGTATTATAAATATTTGAACTTACATTTATTTGCTGGTGTTTGCTGGCTTTCGTTCCTTTTTTACTTCAATATTTTACAAGTTTTTGGTTCGAGTTGAAGAAAACTAATTGTCAGCAGTACTTAGAAACCAACAACAAACAAGCCACAATGAAAATTGATAATGACCAGAGTCTCTCAGTTGGAGAAAAAATGTTTTTATATGTATGTGTGTTTTTATTATATTTGCACTTATTCTTCGTCTTCACATTGATTGTGTTTGTTATTGAAGTTGTTGCTATTTGGTGATGTTATTGCTGTCGTTGTCGTTGATAAATTTGTCTTGTTAGTTTTGTGATATTTAATGCCTGGTTTTGTAACATCATTTGTAATTAGCCAGCTTGATAAATTGTAATTTACTTTTACATTTTACACAAATTACACACTCGCACACTGTCGCACTTCATTTTATTTGGCTTTAAAGTAAAATAAATTTAAAACTGTAACAAACAGAAGTTACATGATTTTTTTCTACATAAACGGATGCAATAGAACACATTTCTATTATGATTACATTTTATTTTAAGACTGTATTTATTCGAGTTATATTAAAGAAAATTTCAGGTTTGAAAATTATGATGTTCTTATTAGTGTATCAACTGTTTTGTTATTTCTATTATAGTTATTAGCTGATTAGCTGATTGCTTCAAAAGGGAATTAAGAAAAAACGCCGTCCTGAAAGCCCTCATATGAATTGGGTGTAACACTCATGGGCACTGTTTCTGAAAACTACAAGTAACAAATCTAAAAGTAAAATATATTTGAAACAAAAATGAAGTCTGATATCACAATTTCGACACGCAGAGTAAACACATTTTTCAATATGGTCTCCTCACACAGAACTAAAGGGTGGCTAAATTTTAAGGGCCGAAGTTGATTTTCAATAAAACACAAATTATTTAGGAAATTATTGTCATTTCTTTTTATTATGATAATTTTGGTATGGGTTAATTATGTATGGAACAAAATATCGGCCAAATGGCCGCCGCGAACTCGGAGGCACACCTCCTTCCGATGGTTCAAATTTTCGATGACGATGAGGCTTGAGGTTCTATGCCGTTAATGTGCCGAATTATCTCATCCTTTAGCTCTTGAATTGTTTCTGGCCTATCGCAGTACATCTTTTCTTTCAAATAACCCCAAAGAAATAAGTCCAACGGCGTCAAATCACATGATCTTGGCGGCCAATTAACATCGCCACGACGTGAGACAACATGGCCATTGACTTTGTCGCGTAAAAGAAATATTGTTTCGTTATTTTTATTTAATAGGTCTGTCTGCGTACACATATTTTGCATAATTTTGTACAAAATGTCGCAAAATCTTGCAAAATGTTGTCTGCGTACTCCAAATCTCTTACAGCGAGAGAGCCAAAAAGAGAATTTTTTGACAGTTGGAAATTAGAAAACTTGCAAACAGGGCTGTCAGATGTGGCGATTTCTCGCCAAACGTGGCGATTTTCAAACTTGTTTGGCGACCTAATTTTCGATTTGGCGACATGGCGATTTTTTGGCGATTTATAAAATAGTTGGCGACTTTGTTGGCTATTTTTGATGAGCCATGAATTTGTTTTGAAATTTGTTAAATTCAATAGGAAAATATAAAATTTTTTTTATTCTAGTATTTCAATGTATGAAATTTGATGCATTCTTATGTATGATCAGTATTTAAAACTAAATTATATTGAAATGGCTGATGAAGATAATGAAAATTTTCGAGAAATTTTTTTTTCACATATAAATGTGCTCTTGAAGGAAGTAATAAGTAGAATTCTTTAAAAAATTAATATAATTAAAGTTTATGAACATTTTTCCATTATAAAATATGACAAATTATCACTGATAAAATTCGCTGTTGTTAAAGATATTTTAAAAATTTTTATGAAACACAATAGAAAAATACCGTTTGTTAAAAGAGAATTTTAATGATGATATTCAATCTAATTTAAATCAGTTTAGACCAACAATTTATAGCTACAAGGATACGGCACCTACCTACCATTTAAAGGAACTTGCATTGACTGTTCTGGTTATTACAACTAGTAATGCCTGTGTTGAAATAATGAATACGACTAAAATTCGCTTTCGACACGTTTTAACGAGTTATAAGTTGAATGTAAACAGTACATGTTGCATTTCTTTTGTTCCTTCACAATGTATTCCAAAAAAAGAACACTAAAAGGGAGTCTTCTCGGTGAAGTATATAGCGTTTTAGATATATCATAGAACTGCAACTACATACAAAGGTATTGTATATCCAATATTTGTTTAATACTTACCGCAAAAATTCTTTTTTTGTCGCTTTGAGTAGACTACTATAAAATATTTTAAACATTGCATTTTTTGCTTACTAATTATTTTTTACTTTGTTCTAAATAAAATTAAACAAAATATATCTTGGCGACTTTTTTTGAATTTTTGGCGGATTTTAGCGATACGGAAGAAATTTTTTTTTTTGGGATTTATAAAAAAATATTTTTAATTATTCTAAAAATACATATATTATTGCCAAAAACTAAAAAATTAATTATTTGGCGATTTTGGCGATTTTTGACATTGATTTTGGCGAAAAAGTTCAAAATCAATCTGACAACCCTGCTTGCAAAATGTTACTGGAGAAATTTCCTCTGGTAAGATTTTGCAACTAGTTTGAACAGCGGTTTTTATATACTGTTTGAATGAAAGAGTTTACGTGTGCAAAGATAGCGTCGACGAAATAGCGTCGAATTTGGGAATTTAAAAACCGGGAAACCAAAATACCCAAATAATGGGGATTTACAGTATATGAACAAAAAGTTAGCGTCGAATTTAGGAATTTAAAAAGGGGAAGTAAAAATATATTTATATTTTTAATAAAAATACTAAAAATATTTACCACAGGCTTTTGCACGGTATAAACTGTATATTTTCTGAAAGTAAATAGTTTTCTGGACAAAATGAGCGATGCGTGCAAAAAATATATAGTTTATACCGTGCAAAAACCTGTGGTTCATTGCATAAATCAGTAAAGATTTTTACTGATCATTTTGGATGAACCCAGATTTCTCGGAAACTGTCCGAACGATTTTTTGCACGCATCGCTCATTTTGTCCAGAAAACTATTTACTTTCAGAAAATATATAGTTTATACCCTGCAAAAGCCTGTGGTAAAAAAAATATAAATATATTTGGACTTAAATCTAGTTTACCGACGCAGCTCTAAATAAAAATAAAGTTCCTAGGGTGATAGAAAATGGAAAAATAAGAAGAAAAAATTATAATAAGAAAGTTGGCGCAAACGCTTAGTTTTCGAGTTATGGGCGTTTTAAGTTTTTATCTAAATATGTGATTTTGCAGTACATTTCCAAATGTATATGGCTAATATTGGTATCATTGCAAAGCGTTTCACTAGATCTTTCTGGACATACAGAATTTATTTTAATATTTTTAGTTTATTAAGAAGTGGGACGAGTTTGCAAAATACAAAAGTTTTTTAGTAAGCATAAAAACAAATTTATTAATTTTTTCTAATTCTTTAATGTATGTTTATACTACATACTAATTTATTTAAGAATTTTAATTAAAATACAAGTAAAACCTTCTTTATGTTTATGTTATACTAATGAGGAGAGAATCCTTGCCTGGGCAAAGGCCGTCTATGCAGAGAATCTTTAGTTAGCGAAGCCGGTATTAGTTATACCATAGGGGAGAAAATATTTGCGCCCGGCCGAAGGCCGGCTATGCAAGGAAGCTTTAGTTAGCGAAACCGGTGTTTATTCTACCATAGAGAAGAACATCCTTGCGTCCGGCCAAAGGCTGGCTATGCAAAGAATTTTTTTTGCGATGCTAGTGTTTGTTATTTTATAAAATTTGTATTACACTTTTATTTAAATAAACTACATTCTTTCCTAGTGCACTTCCGTAACATTTCGACGTAAAATGAAAAAAACTGTAATGTGATCTAAAGAGTTTAATATTTTGAAATAAATTATGTATATCCAGAAAAATCTGTTCCAGAGTTTTAAAATTATACCAATATTGGCCATATACGTTTAGTGGAAAATCACATATTTATGTGAAAACTTTAAACGTCCATAACTCGAAAACTAAGCGTTTGCGCCAACTTTTTTATTTAATTTTTTCTTCTTATTTTTTCATTTTCCATCACCCTGTGTATTTTTTTTTATTTGGAGCTGCGTCGGTAAACTAGATTTGTTCCTATATTTGTACTTCCCTATTTTAAATTCCTAAATTCGACGCTAACTTTTTGTTTATACTGCAAATACCCATTATTTGGGTATTTTGGTTTCCCGGTTTTTAAATTCCCAAATTGGACGCTATTTCTTCAATGCTATCTTGGCTCACGTTTGTTATTTCAATTGTTTACACACCGATCAGCTGTTTTCTTGCAAGTTTTCACTGGATACTGTCTGCGTACTTTTTGAGATATTCTCAGCCGAAAGAGTAAAATTTGTCTTACTCTCCCAAAAAAATTTACTGAGTATTTGCTACTGGAAAAGTACGCAGACAGACCTAATATCAACAATATTATAGTTACTGTTAACATTTCAATGTTTATCGCAATTATAAATTTGAGTATGGTTTACTGAAAAATAATCATTTTTATAACAACTAAATAATGATAACTTTGAAACCATATTACATTCCTCACAAACATTTAATGATATTTAATACCCATAACATGACCACTTTCCATACGTGTACTCATAATATGTTTAAGATGCAAACAAAATATCTTTACTCTAATAATATTTTGTTATCGCCATTTGTAAAATAATTTTGCATCAGTTGTGTCGTTTGTTTTACATTTTCCTATCGAATTATTTGTTATTCAGTGGTTAAACCATTTAAAAAATATCCATTAAAAAACCAAGTTCAATGAAATTGTAGGTACATAGAAAAAATTGTAAGGTGTCACAAAATAAAATATCAATGCTAAAGAAAATGTTGACCATTGTTTTGTGTTATTTTAGAGAAAAAGAATGAGAATTCTATAAAATAATTTAAAAATAATTGCGACATAAGACAAAAATAGGTTAAAAATATTACATTTAAAGTAACATCATATTATGATGTAAAATATCTTTAACTGTTTTACGTTGAGGCTTCCAGTAAGTAAATAACCATATATATATGTATATATTAAAAATATTTTTCGATTTAGATTTAACCTACATATTATTATGTTTAACATGAAAATAATATGATTACTGCTTAACTTTAGATATTATAATTAGGCTAAAGTTCATTGAATTTAATTTTCATTAAATTATTTTTATTAAGACTGTAATTTTACAAATGCATTGTAAAAATTGAACAATGTAACCACACAATCTCTTCAGTAGGGTTTGCCGTCTTTACTCACTCGGCTATTGAAGCCGGATGACATCAATAGTCAAACATCAATCTTTAAACCAAATGGTATTTCACCTCGGTAGATCGAAATTTGCTTTTGAATGAATGATTATCTAGTTTAATTGATTTACATGTTCTTACTAACTTGTGTTTTTTTCGTACTTTTTGTCAAGAATTCTTCTTGAAATCCAAAGTACATTTTTTGTTTTTTGTTTTTCATGTTTTTGTCTTTCTTTTTTCTTGTTGACCTTTATCAGCACAACTTGGAGGACAAATGTGAACATAGCTCGTGCCTTAGCTGTTAACAATAATTAGTATTGTGGTTATTTTATTGAACTTTTAATGGTTTTTAATCCAAATTTTAGATATTTTTAATTAGACTTAAGTTCATTGAATTTAATATTCATTAAATTATTTTTATGAAGACTGGAATTTTACAACATGAAATTAATTAAAATTTTATTGATAATTTTTCATTCTTGACTGCGCTGAGATTTGTCCCAGGCTTTCACGGACAGGTTGCCCAGACTAGTTTCGATTGTAACCACACAATCTCTTCAGTGGGGTTTGCCGTCTTTACTCACTCGGCTATTGAAGCCGGATGACGTCAATAGTCAAACATCAATCTTCAAACCAAATGGTATTTCTCCGGGGTAGATCGAAATTTGCTTTTGAATGAATGATTATCTATTTTAATTGATTTACATGTTCTTCCTTACTTCTGTTTTTTAGTACTTTTTGTCAAGAATTCTTCTTGAAATCCATATTACATCCAAAGAGGTTAATCCTAGGGTTAAGTTAAATGCCAATGCGTCATTAAGTTAAACGTTGTGACTTTTTACTGTCGGCAAATGGATTTAGGATAATTCTGTAAAATATGAGAGTATATTATATATATATCCTAGATATGTGTCTCTCGAGCAAAAAAAAAAAACTAAAATTGTTTTTGAACGGATTCAATATGATCATAATGCACCATATAATGCGTATGCAATACAATTGAATCGTATTCCAAAATTGCTCTTACGAGAGAAGAGTTTAGTTTTTTAGTGACAAAGGGATACTGAAATCCTTTCGCCCATCGTGCCATAAAAGGAACAACGAGCCCTATTGACCATTATTGTTATGTGTTGAATAAAGTTCAATCTTCAATAAAGTAAGATGTCAAGATCCATAATTGAGTCCACTTACTCTAAAATGCTTTCAAATACTACGTTTTCTAGAAAAGCGCTTAGATATACATTACATTAGGTTTAAGGCCGTTAGGTTTTCCTTGCACCAATTTTAAAGGATATCCAAGCCTTTTTGAAGATAAATGTGATCCTTATAATTCTAAAAGTTTGAAAATATATTTGCATTGTCTGCGAGCATTATAACTGCCCAAAACTTATCTGATGCCCGTTTTACTGTTCGGTAGTGAGCTATTTGCTAAATGTGATACATTTAGTAAAGCGAAATTGAACGATGCTTTTAACAACATATTCCGGTACGTTAATAGACTTAATAGACGCTCTAGTATGTCTTTGTTTTCATCTCGCCTATATGGCATTTTTATAGATAATCTGGTAATCATGAGAGTTTTAATTTTTTCACAAAACATAATGTTCAATTTTCGAAGAAAATCATCTTCAGTGATGAGGCACAATTTCACGTCAGTGCATTCGTCAATAAGCAGAATTGCCAAATATGGGCGAATGATAATTCAAGAGTGATTGTCGAAAAACAAATGCACCCACAACGAGTGACGGTTTATGGGCTGGCGGCATCATCGAGCCGTATTTTTTTCCAAAATGAGGCCGGTCAGGCAATTACTGTGAATGGTATTCACTATCGTGAGATGAAAAAGAACTTTTTATGGCCCGCATTGAAAGATATGGATGTGGAAGATATGTGGCTTCAACAGGACGGTGCCACTTGCAACACAACTAACGAAACAATGGCTTTTTTGCGCGACAAGTTCAATGGCCGTGTCATCTCACGTGGTGGCGATGTCAATTGGCCGCCAAGATCTTGTGATTTGAAAAGTGTACGTCGATAAGCCAGCAACAATTCAAGAGCTAAAGGATGAGATAATTCGGCACATTAACGGCAAAGAACCTCAATTATGCCTCAGCGTCATCGAAAATTTGGTCCATCGGATGGAGGTGTACCGCCCAAGTCGCGCCGGCATTTTGGCCGATATTTTGTTCCATACATAATTGAATCATACCAATATTATCATAATAAAAAGAAATGACAATAATTTTCTAAATGATTTGTATATTATTTAAAATCAACATCGGCCCTTAAAATTTAACCACCCTTAATATACCCATAAACCTGTATTTGTGTATATTTAAGATATAAGCAGCGGAAATAATTAGATCGTTTGGATACAAAAGTTTTTTTTCTGGTTGGCATTTCTACATATTTTCAGTATCTTTTTGGAATAATATACCCAAAAGCTGTCAAATTTTAAGTAACGCACGAAAATTTAAAGAAAATATTTTTTAACTGTTTTCAGAATAACATTTTGAAACCATTTTTTATTGTTTAATTTTAATTAATTAAAAAAAAGCTTAAAAATAATAATATTTGTATTGTGGTTATTTTATTGAACTGTTAATGGTTTTTAATCCAAATTTAGATATTTTTAATAAGGCTTAAGTTCATTGAATTTAATTTTCATTAAATTATTTTTATGAAGACAGGAATTTTAAAACATGAAATTAATTAAAATTTTATTGATAATTTTTCATTCTTGACTGCGCTGAGATTTGAACCCAGCCTTTCACGGACAGGTTGCCCAGACTAGTTTCGATTTAAACCACACAATCTCGTTAGTGGGGTTTGCCGTTTTACACACTCGGCTATTGAAGCCGGATGACGTCAATAGTCAAACATCAATCCTTAAACCAAATGGTATTTCACTTTGGTAGATCGAAATTTGCTTTTTACAGAAAAAATTATTACATTTCTCCAATCACCAAATTTGTTCCAAATTCATAATATCAAGCAAACAAGTTGTTGATTTTGCACCTATTACCAAAATGATTATATTGATTACTAAAAATTTTAAAATTTTGAAAAAATATTTTCAATAAATGATATTTTTTAGTTTTAATTAAAAAAGTGATCAAAAAACTTTGCCATTTCAAACAATGTGTTAATTTATTTAAATAAATACTGACAATTTCCAACAACAATTCTACAAGTTTATTTTAAGCGAAAAAAGTCAATTAAGATTTTTGGTTATTTAACCCTTATGTGTGTGGACAGGTACCTGTGTACCTATTGCGTTTTCAAATCGAAATTTTTTATATAAGATTTTAGTCTACAATTCTACAATTTCATGAGAACTCCTAACTTTTTGTTATTATTATATTTTCATAGGTGTTTATATACAATATCAGTTGGGGGGGGGGGGGGGGGGCGTGGCATATCAATTTGCTTTTTGCACCCTTAATAGGGTGAATAGGTACCTGGGTACCTGTATACGTTTTATATGGAGGCACATGAAAAAAATTAATTAGCTGCTTTATTAACGTGTGATAATCTAGCAGAAAAAGTTGCGAAATTCAGCAAAAGTTGCTAAATTCAGCAAAAAACTTGCTGAGTTTAGCAATTTTTTTTGCTAATGTTAGCAACTTTTTCTGCAAAGATCCTCCCAGCAAAAAAGTTGCTGATATTACAAATTTTTTTTTTTTGGGTGTAGGATTTTAAAAAATATATGAAAAGGGGAAAACCAGAGTAAAATTCTAATATTATATCATTAACCATCGATTTTTTGTACAATACAAGACAAAAAATTAGATTTCTCATACAATTTGCATGAAGGTACCCAGGTACCTATCCACCCTATAGAAGGTGTTTTTTTTTCCACACACATAAGGGTTAAATAAAATTTTAAATGAAAATTTATTTCAAAACAATTAAAATGTTAATTAAATCAAAATTAAATTTTTAATTTTCTTTCAACTAAAAAAATAATTGATTCAATTATCACATTAATTAAATTTAAATACTTTTTAAACCATTTTTTTTAATTGATAAAACACTTTTTTCTGTGTTGAATGAATGATTATTTTTTTTTTTTTTAATAATTTTACATCGCCTGCGAACATTGGTATATTCTAATGTTCAATAATGTCAGGCATGTCGTTGATACGACTACCTTGCGCAATACCGGATTTTCAAAAACTAAATTTATTACATTTTATTCTGCGAAAAGTTATGATTTTAGCCATTTTACATAAATTTTTTCGAAACCCATTATATCAATTTTTTCAGAAGAAGGTTGTGATTAACCTTATCAAAAGCCGAAGTACTAAATATCTTTAAAAATTATCTTTTTTAATAAAATAAACTTTATGTGGGTACAAGAGTATCAGAATACGAAGCAGACATAAGAAAAAACAAAACTACAACAGCTCTGTCCACTCATGGGTTGAAGAGAAACATGTACCCGATCTGACAAACATAAAAATATTAGACTTTTTATTTTTGAATATTAGACAAGGAAAAGAAAACAAATAAACGATATACTCTGGAAAGTTAAGGAATACAGTAAAAGGCTATTAATGCACTGAATACAAAAGAGGACAAAAATAACACGAATGGAATATTTACAATTGCAATATTTTAGTTCAATAAGAAATTTCGTCACTGTGATATAGTTTGTAAGGAGTTTATACTTTAACATAAATGTTTTAATTATTATAGTTTTAAATTTGTCTTGTTAAATTAAATTTTTGTTTTTTGTTGTGTGTAAACCAAAAATTTGTTAAATATTTAAATGTAAAAATTTACAAAAAGATTATATGTGAGTTCTATTATTCCTGTGAATTTATGTTGTAGTGTAATTGAATTGTTATTTTTTCTATTGTATATTTACATATGGTTATTAGCTCAATAATAAAATGATCTCCCTGAAGATGTTGGAATCTTCAACGAAACGTCGCAAGAAAAAACTATGAACTAATCTTGTTATTTGCATAGAAGATAAGACCTTAATAAGCCCGATTAGAGTTTTCTAAAAAAACAAAACAATAAAATTAAGAAAAGGTCTATAATAATTAAAATAAAAACTTCTTAAAATTTATTCATTAAAGTCATTCATGAAAACTATAAAATAAAAAATTCATAATTTTGCTTTTTATTTACATATCGCACTTAGTCAACAAAACACAGAGCGAAAAAACACTTTTCAATTGTATTAAAATGACAACAAAGTGTTGTTAATATTTCGACAACATCTGTCGTAAAATTTTTAACAAACTGTTGTCAAATTGACACCAAAGATATTAAAAGTACCATTGTTGTCCTTATTCGCAGTTTATCGAAATAAAAGAGTGAAAATTTTTATAAGTAATTTAAATAAGTGAAAAATAAAATAAAACTTGGACAGTGACAAAATATAATAAACTCTGACGTCCACATTTTGTTCCTACGAAAGAGATTTTCCTTTTGAAGAAAATATAAATTTTGACCTTAAAAAAAATCGTCGCCGATAAGGAACCAAAAATGAAAACAACTTCTGGTCGAAATGACAACATTAGGGTAAAAATATGTTAACATTTTATTGTCAGAATAAGACCAAATGATGACAAAATGACAACGAATGATACCTTGGCTTACTTTTGACAACGGATGGAGTCAATTTGATATTTCAATACCGTATTTTTCCCTCTGTGAAGGGTATTAACTAAAAAATTTAATTTCTTTTCACTTTTTTGAAAAAATCGATGCTGTTAAAATATCGTCCTATTTTGTCTACTTTTTTTAGTAATGAAACGGTTGGTTTTTAAATTATTTTTCATATGCTTTCAATGTAAAGTTAAAAATTATTTTGCTTCTAATGAAAATTTTTAAATTTTGAGTTAATACCCTCTTGCTGATCAAGTGCGATATGTCCTTTTAATACGAAAAGAAATGAGAAAAATTGTTTTTATTTTTAATTTTATGATGAAAGCGAATGTGGGTGTACTGCCTTTAAAAACACTACTAAATGATGCCCATGCAACTGTAAACATAATGTGATTGTTGTTGCTTTTATTTAACGACAAAACACCAGACAAACTATTGTTAACAAAATAAAACAAGACCAAGCTGCAATAACATTAAAACTTTGTTGATAAATTAGAAAAAACAAATAGCGAATAACTGCACAACGCATACAGAATGTTTAAATGATTCCAGGCGAAACGGACAGACAGACAAGTAGACATATTGGCTGGTATTCTGACAAGTTGAGTGGAGGAATTTTAGCAAATGGGATATATTTAAAGAGTGTAATTAATAGTTTGTAATTATATACGGAACACTGTGACGATACGGGCTGTGAATTTAATGTGGTAATTTAAAACACAACTGCATGGATATATTAGAAAAAAAAGTGGCAGGCGGTTAAGCAAAAAAAACTTAATTAAAATTAAAGGAATTTTAACACTAATACACTTTCTTTGTGATATTTACACATACTTTGAAACTTTTTTTTTTTTTTTGTTATTATTGTTGTTTATTTTTATTTATTTTGTATTGTCATCGTTTCAAACGACTTCAACATATCATCATTATCATTGTCATCCACATTATTAACATCATTATAATTCTGTTTGAACATTGCACTATTTTATTATTACATTAGACGTTTTTTATTATTATTTTTTATTGCAATAATTAACATTTTAATGTTGTTTACTTTTTTTTAATTTGCTTTGTTTCATTTTATTTCTATAGAATTTTAATTGATTTAAAACAAACTAATTTCTTTCTAATTTTTATTTACTTCACAATTTTTTTTATTTGCTTCAAAGATTTAATGACACTTTTTCCTTATTTAATATTTAAATTTTGTTTGTTTTTTATTTACTACAATAAAGTGTTAAGAATTTTTTTTTTCTTGTTAATTTATATTTCGTTCTACTCAACTTTCCGTTCGCACAACCGTTTCAATGCAGCGCTCGTTAGAAACTGTTAATGCCGTTTTCAAATGTTCAAAGTATCTTCAGGGCAATTATGGGCTACCCTGTTATCAGACTGATAAGATATGATATTAAATGCAAAATAACCCACACACATTGTTAAAAAAAAATAGAGATAAATGAAATTTGGAATGCATTTAGAAGTTTGTTCAAAAATTAGGAAACCAAAAACAATTCAATTTTGTTTATAAAAACTTATAAAAATTTAAAAAAATTTAAAAATTTTTTTTTTTATAAATAACTCGTCATAGAAATATCTTTTTAAGAAAATAAGAAAATATTGAAAAAAAAAAATTTTTAAATTTTTTAATTTTTTTTTCCAAAAAAAATAAAAAAAAAAAATAATAACTAAAACTTTATTTTAAAAATGTAAAGGAAATTAAAAAACAAAATTTAAAATTTTCTGTTTATTTTTTTTACCAAAAAGCTTTACAACCCATTTTAACGTTTGAACGCAAATAAATGAATCTTTAAGATAAATTCATTCTTATGACGTTCATGCGCAGTAAATATAAAGTCCATAAAAAGCGCAAATTTCAAACTCATTATTAAGTTATATTTTCTAAATATTCAACAACATGTTCGTTATCACAAAACTTAACAACACATGGGTATTATTAAAAACATTATTATAGTTTAAAAAAAAAAACTATGTTAAATTGACGCTTACAATCATGTAAAAAAATGCCAAACAATAATTGAATATTAATGTGTTTGAATACTATGAGCTTACATCTATAATTAAAAATGCAGCAACTAATAAAATATCAAACTACAACGGAAAATATTTACAACATACTGGCTTATATTCATAGAATTCATTTAAATACGGCAAAATGTAATAAAATTTTAACTATAATCTTACTATTACAGAATTTGAACCTAAACCAGAAAGAACATAGACAAGAATCTGAATTACAACCTCAAAACAAACTAAAACAAAAACAAGTATATCTACTGAAATTTAAAGTGAAACCTAAACTTTTACTTGAACTGAAATTTAAATTAAAACTAGAACAAAAAACAATAATTAGTATTTTGGTTAATTTAGTGAAATGTTAATGGTTTTTAATACAAATTTAGATATTTTTAATTAGGCTTAAGTTCATTGAATTTAATTTTCATTAAATTATTTTTATGAAGACAGGAATTTTACAACATGAAATTAATTAAAATTTTATTGATAATTTTTATTCTTGACTGCGCTGAGATTTGAACCCAGGACTTCACGGACAGGTTGCCCAGACTAGTTTTGATTGTAACCACACAATCTCGTCAGTGGGGTTTGCCGTTTTACTCACTCGGCTATTGAAGCCGGATGACGTCAATAGTCAAACATCAATCCTTAAACCAAATGTTATTTCACTTTGGTAGATCGAAATTTGCTTTTTGTATGAATGATTATCTTTTTTTTAAATTGATTTACATGTTGTCCCTAAGTTCTGTTTTTTCGTACTTTTTATCAGGAATTCTTCTTGAAATCCAAAGTACATATTTGTTTTTCATGTTTTTGTCTTTCGTGCCTTAGCTGTTAACAATAATTAGTATTGTGGTTATTTTATTGAACTGTTAATGGTTTTTAATCCGTCCGTGAAAGCCTGGGTTCAAATCTCAGCGAAGTTAAGAATTAAAAATTATCAATAAAAATTTTAATTGATTTCATGTTGTAAAATTCCTGTCTTCATAAAAATAATTTAATGAAAATTAAATTCAATTAACTTAAGCCTAATTAAAAGTATCTAAATTTGGATTAAGAACAAAAAACTTTACCTACTCGTTAATTTAAATAGCGTCATCACAAACCAGACGTTTAAATACAATCCGAATTGACTCAATAACCAAAATACTAGGAGCCTTAAATTAACCTGAGTTAAAATATAAACTATACCCTAAATGGAAACTAAACTAGTAACTTACACAGAAACAATTATCGGAAATTTTTTTAACTTAACCATTATTCGAAAATAAAACCAGTTTTAATTAAAAATTTAATTAAGTGAATGAGACGTTTACTTATATCGACAACATTACTGCGGAAAATGTTGTTAATATAAAAAAAAAATATTTAATTGAAACCCTTAATTTGTTTACTGTAGCAAATTTAATTAATTTTTAAATTAATATCACAAATTTTTTAATTGAAATGAACTTATTTTTTTTCTGTGTAATTAAACATGAAGTAAATTCTTAATTAGAGCTCAAACTTTAACCTGAACAATAACCTAGAGAACAACTTGAACCAGAATTAAAATTTTAACTTTAAATTTGAACTATAACCACAAAGATAAATCTAAACTAGAAACTAAACTAGACCCTAAACGAAAAATGATACTTAAACCTGAACCAGATCCTGATCTAAAACATTATTTAAAATCAGAACGGGAAACTGCATCACAATCTTATTTATATCGCAAACTTTACCCAGGACTTGAACCACAACTAGAAGCATTTACTTGAAGCAAAACTAAAGCCTGGGACCTTATTCTGGCAGACGTGATCGAATACTTTTTCGATTCGTAAGCAATTTTATTTCTAATTCTTTCTGCCGATACTGATCGAATCGAAGTTATTGTTTCAGTGCTATGAAAACTCAAATAAATGCTTTACAACACTGAACAAATTATTTCGATTCGTTTAGTATCGACTAATAGAATAAAAGAACTAGCAAAGAACTAGAAAAAATTAGAATCTGAACTAGAACCCAATATAAAAGCTGAAAGCGACCCAATAAAAAATGGAGCTTCCAACGTAGCAGGTTTGTAAGGGAGAAACGTAAAAGTTTCGCTTACGGAAGGCATGAATTTTATATGGCGAGTTCCCACTTGGAAGTAATACATTTTTGACACAGAAATCACTTTGTTCAGCACATTAAAAAATTGGTGAATGTAACGATTAGCTTTGTACTCTAGGGTATTCATTCAGTTAACTGTTAATCGGTAAACCGATTAATTATTATCAGATTAACTGATGAGTTAATTAAATTTGGCTATTTTCGATTTACGATTAAATCGGTTAATTTCAGTCGATTAACCGATGTAACAAAATGTTTAATTTTTCGTCTCATATACAAGAGGTATGTGTTTAGAAAATATTTTTTCATACAAAGAAGGTGTTCAGTGATCCTGAAGTGTTTGCTGTCAACAGCTTTTGGTATTACTTTTTTTTAACATGTTTATATATAAACATATATGTTAGTTATTTGTTTCTTCTCATATAAATTTTTTAACAGAATTAACTGAACCAATTAGAAGTGTTAAACATTTTAAACAGGACAGGGCATAATGAAAAATTTTATATCCTTAGAGAAATCCAGGAAAAGAAATTAGAAATTATATTTTCTGTATTATGGGTAACTTTCGAATTATTCAACATCAACGTAAGTGAAAGAATTTTTGCCAAGTCAAGTTTTATCAAAACTAAAGAAAAGAAAAGCTTAAATCCCAAACATTTAAGCCAAATTATTTTGCTAAAAGATTATTTTATAAGATCTCCCTAAACTATTGAAATAACTAATAACATGATCTTTCAATTTATTTTTTAATTAATACATAATGCGTATTAATTAAAAAATATGTATTGCACATTTATGAATTATTTTTTTGTTTGCTCGTTTTAGTTCAAGGATTGTTATGTTTTATTAATCAAAAATAATTTTTATGAATATAGGGATAGAAGTAGAACCAACACTTAAACAAGAAAAAAATCAGAATAAGATGCTGAACAAGAATTTAAGCTAAACCAAAACTACTACTAGAAACTAAACTAGATATAAAAATTCCGATATAAAACTGAACTTGAAAGTTGAAATAGTCGATCAAGCCTGTACAAATCATACTCTACACCATAGACCCATTTTCTAGTGCGTACACTATTTGGGCGTGCCAAGACAACATTATTTTATGATATAAGGGTTCTTTATGCCTAATATTATCTAGATATCTACATCTAAGTCTATGCAATATTTTGGTCCTAAAGTGATTTTGTGGAGGAGGTTCATATGGAGGTACCAGCACAAAATTTTCCACGACATAGCTGCCAATTATATTTTAACGCCAACATTTAGAAGAAAGTTATGGCATTGCAAGTTTTTTTGGGTAGTGGTATTTGTATGGCAGCTTTGGTCAAATATGGACCGATTTCAATAACATATAGTAAGGTGATTTAGGTTGCAACCAAATATATTTGTGCCAAGTTCATCAAAGTATCAACATAGTTGGCTTATGTTCAAAAAAATATTTGTAGGGTGGCAATGTGATATTACGGACTAATTCTCACCATTTTTAAGATGCTTCGTCCATAATTCCAGACAGCTAGACGGACGGATAGATATCGTTAGCTCAACTCATGGACCTTTATAAACCAAATATTATTCCGGAAAGACCACAGTTGCCTATAGGTCGCAAATAGGGACACATAAGTGATGTAGTTGATCTTGAGAGACAATACTTTCTTACTTGTCATTTGAGAGTTTTTTTTTTTTTTTTTTTTTTTTATTTTTATTAAAGAAAACTTTGCTATGACATTTTTATTTTCATATTTTCCTAAAACTTATCCTTTCCCTGGTTGTGAGTAGTAAGTAAAACTTACTTTAACGAAACCATAACTAAAACATTTAAACTCTACTTATTTCTTATCTGATTTAACCCTGAAAGGTTACTCTTCATTTTAGTACATCGAATTGACGAACTTTTAAAAAAAAATTCTAGCGGAATGATTTTAGAGTAAAAAATCAACAGAAATTTTTTTAGTTAAGCATTTTATTGAAAAATAAAATAAAATAAAGCATAAAAAATTAAAGTTTTTCTTCTATATAAATTTATATTGTTAAATAAAAGAACTTATTTTTTATTTATGTTTTTCTCTTTCAAAATTTTATAGAATTTTAATTAATTGTGTTAAAATTTATTGTTTTTCTAAAGCTTTAGTCATCAGCTAACGGTGTTGAAAAAATGAGCGAAATTTGAATACACATAAAAAAGTTATATGATAAAGTGTAAATGAGCTTTGTCAATCCGACGAACAGTAACCATCCAGGGTTAATAGCTAAATTTCATTGGCCCCTTTTATTATTGAGGTTTTGTAAGCAAAGTTAATTTCAGCAACCAAACCCTTAATATTTTCTACTAAATTTATTTGCATATTTAAAAAATAAATCATACGATTTTCCTTCCACTATAAACTGAAGTTATTTTTCAACTGCATACAATTTATATTTACAAAACAAACAATTTCTTCTAGCACATACACAGCGTATTAAGCACACAAATATTTTCTATTACAAACTGCACTTCATGACTGCCAATATAATCAACATCGTCATGATCCTCTTTAAGTCTCAGCCTTTATTCTCGTCCTTTGCAACGTCTGAGAACTTTTATATGCTACACATAACTCTAGCTAATTCAGTAAATGACTTTCATGTAGTTGCAACTGGTTTTTAGTAGTGCAAATAGTGGCAAAGTAAATTATTTTCAGTGAGAGCTAAATGTTTTCTAGCAATTTAGTTGCTTGTTTTATTGTGTGCTGGTTGGTTGGGTAAAGTATTAGGACTGATTAGTTTGTATATGTTCATATATAAATGCATTTTTACTACATAACACGGCAAAGAAAAAAAAAAATAATAAAAAATCCGGTATAAGGACTGTGTTATATGATTTAAATTGACTTTAGCATGGTGTATCCAAATCCGTTTAGAGACTGATTCTATCACGTCTTAAGGACTTGACTAATATATCGCCCGAAATTAGGCGCTTATGCTAATACATTTTATCATAACAGGAGAGATTAACTGCCAGGCCCATAATGCCCATAAGAACATTTCTTTCGCATATTTATATTGAAAACAACAATAAAAAACTAAAAATTGTTTTTGTTTTCAATTTAAATAAACGAAAGAAATGTTCTTGTCGACATTGTGGGCCAGGCAGCAAATACTTACAAAGTCTTAGGAATAAAATTGTCTTTAAGTCATGTAAATAACATCTGTTTTACACAAAAAAAAAAAAAAACACTTCGTACCTGGAATCGAAACGATTACATTAAAGCAGTTTTATTTATTAAAGGAAAAGTTGCGTTTATGTCATGAAAAAAATCATAATAGCGTCGAGGGATACGTTAGCAGAATGACATTTTTCATATGATTTTTTTTTACATTTCCGTGAGTTGTTAATGTTACGAAGTTTTTTTATTCAGGCTATGGAAAAGCTTTAAGTCACGATTAAAACTTAAAAGAAACATCAAATATGGTTACTAATAATATATAAATATCAAATACATTATTCATCTAAATTTTTGTAAATTTTTATCAATATCTGACAATGATTTCGTTTTAATAATGATTTAATGTAATGACTTATTGTTATTATAAAAAAAACATAAACGAAATACATCGTTAGCCCTATAAAATAGTATCGTTATTTCAATGATTTGTATTATTGTTACAATGACGTAACGTCATTAAATAAATAAAGCTTTTCGTTAAACAAATTTAAAATTTACATAGCACTTATGAAAATTGTTCATGCTTGATTCATTCCATAAATGACAATACATCATTCTATAAATGAAGATGTGTCTATTGAAACCGTATGCTATTGAAAACGTTTTATTCTATAATGAAACAGTTGCATTGTGCACCTGAAACAAAAACGTTTTATGTATGAAATTTTGCAATTATGAAATGCATAACACTAGCAAATAGATTTCATTGAAGCTATGAAAATTTTTACTGTAACGAAACGTTTTTCATAAAATGAATGAAACGATACGTTGGACTAAACACAATGACGATTTTCATACACTCATAGAAAAATGCCTCTTCGTAATGATGATGTCTTAACATTGGGATTACGACATCAATGTTATTTCAAATGGCATCAATTAGGCAGTAAGTGACAGCAATCCAATGACGAACGTCATCATAACATTTTGTCATATTTTATGCGCTACATATGCTATGAATACAGTGACATCAATTCGATGCTACATTTTGTGTATTATGAACATGTTTTAAAAGTAAATTTGATGATAGTTTGCCATTAAATTGAGCCTTATAAATCCTTTCAACGATGTTAGTGAGTCATCGCGCTGATGACATGTTTTATTAAGCCGACTCCAATTCGTCATTTCTGTGATGCCAATGTGTCATCCCATTGATGACATAATTTAAATATTTGACCCCAAGGACGATTTGGCCAAGTGATGTTAAGGCTGACAACACAATTATGAAAAGTGTCATGGGGTCAAAAACGAAGACATTTACCATAGCAGTGATGTTATAATACATCAGCGTTATGACGCCTATTCTATCAGTGTAGCGTTAAGGTAAACAATCGGTGTATTTACGTAGATTTTTCTTTCAGTGTACATTTTCCACTGTTCGGGGTCATTCTGAAATTAGTGCCGATGTTTTTTTTTCAAAATAAGTGATTCAAGAAGAGATACTTTTTTTCAATAGCCTTTTTTGACAGATCACGTGTCAGTAGTGTCATGCTGTCATAATAATTTGGTTAAGTATTGTTTTGTATTTCATAATGGAAAGACTTACGCCTGAACAACGTTTACAAATCGTTCAACTTTATTACGAAAATTCACGTTCTGTGAGGAATGTGTTTCGTGCACTTCGCTCAACTTATGGTCAACATAATCGGCCTACTGAGCGTACTATTCGCAACACCATCACCCATTTTGAGACCCAGCATTCGTGAAGAAAATATAGCGGTCGTAGCTGAGAGTGTACACGAAGACCGTAGAGAGCAACTCGGACTGACGTATGGAACGTCTTACGCGCATTTTACGTCGAGATCTTAAATTGAAAGCGTACAAAATACAGCTTGTGCAACAACTGAAGCCGCTCGACCTTCCCAAGCGACATCGCTTCGCTCTATGGGCTCTTGAAAAGTTCAAAGAAGTGTTTATTTCTTAAAAAATGATGCCGGTGCGAACGTAACCGTCAATGGCGACCGTTATCGTGCCATGATAACCGACTATTTGATGGCTGAAATTGAAGCTCGTGATCTCGGCGACATGTGGTTTCAGCACATCTCATAAATAAATGGATTTATTGAGAGAACACTTCGGGGAGTACATAATTTCACATTTTGGGCCTGTCGATTGGCCCAAAGATCGTGTGATATCAAACCGTTAGACTTTTTTTTGTGGGGATATGTAAAGTCTAAAGTTTATGCGGACAACCCCGCTTCGATGTAGGCCTTGAAGGAAAACATCACGCATGTCATTCGCCAGTTACCAGTCGAAATGCCCGAAAGAGTCATCAAAAACGGACTCAACGGATGGACCATCTGCAACGTAGCAACGGCCAACATTTGATAGACATAATCTTCAAAAAATAAATGCCACAGAATGTTCTTTTAAATGATAATAAACTTTCCCCATTAAATTTAAATTTTCTGTGTTTTTTTTTTTTCTTTAAAAAAGTAGGGAACCTCGAAATGGATCACGCTTTACTATTTTTTTCAAAAATTCATGAAAAAATATGACAAAAATTTTAAATTTTTCCGGAAGCCAGATGATAGAAAAAAACTTTTTTTATAATTTTTTTTTGATGAATACAAGTGTAAATAGAATAAAAGCTTTAAGTTTGAATATATATGCATATTTTTTTCTTTACTAAGGTTTAATGATGATGATACTAAACCATTTCATAGTGGAAAAGTTTCTTTAAAAAGTTTACAAAATTATGTAGAATAAACACTTTCAATAGCACACCATAGTGTTGCTTTGTGCTAAACCATAGAAAACTATAATTATAAGCTTTACAGTAATCACTTACGAAGAATAAAAAATTAAATTTTATACAAAGAAGGAATAGAGGTTTAAAATTATTTGCAAAAATTTTTTGACGAGACTCGTTTTTTATTTGACTATTACACATACACTGTCAGAATTATGCTTCACATATCTAATGAAACAATTGCAGTAATTTTTTTTCTTTAGTTAGTCCAATAAAAAATTTAACTATGGGAATAAAATTTTATACATGCAATAAATCGATTTCATCAACGCTATGAAATTGAATTTCGTAAAATTTTTTTACTGGCTTTATATATCTTTTAAATTAAAAAATCGAACTAATTGTTATACATTTGGGGGACTTAAACGGTATAACCCGGCATAACCCTAGAGGGAAGCAAATGACACTAACATAGTCCCGTCTCCTAGTCCAGTCCTAGTTATAATACTTTATATGAATGGGACCTGTCACTTTTACATGGGGTTATCATTGGAAGGGGTTCATTTACACCTTACAGCCACCATTTGACCAGTCACACATCTTTTCTTAATAACGTATTAGGCGCTTATGTTCAGATAGTTTTTAAAATGTCTTTATGTATTTTAGATTTGTGGGTTTTGTTTTTAACTTCTGTCTAATTTAATTGACCTTTTAATTAAAATTCATTATTAAAATATTAATAACATTTTTTTTATAATTTTTTGTTGTTAAGTTCTACATATGCATTTCCTCCGAATAGTCAACCAGGATGGAAAAATAAAATGTTGATTATCATCTTTGCTTTATTGTTTAAATTTATAAAAGAAGTCTTTGTTTTTATAATACGAGGGCGGATCAATAAGTCCGTGACTTTTTGAATGAAACACAGTTTTTTTTACAAAAAAAAAAAAAAAATTATTTTTCAACATAATCTCTTGGACACACTTTGTCCAACGTTTCTCCAATTTGTGTATCCCATCCAAAAAATAGGATTTCTTGTAGTCCATAAAACAGGCATCTGTTTTACTAATAATTTCATCGTTGGAGCTAAATCTCTTTCCACCGAGCCATTTCTTTAGGTTCGGAAATAGGAAATAGTCACTGGGGGCTAAGTCCGGAGAATCGTAGCCTTGTAGAATCGTAGACCAATTCATATAATTTTGCGATTCAGACTGCACACGTGTGCACCCGTGCATTATCTTGATGAAAAATAACTTTTTTCTTGGCCATATGGGGTCGTTTTTTTAAATCCTCGTTTAATGGGCCAAATAAGTTAGCATAATATTCGCCGTTTATTGTTTTTCCCTTTTGGAGGTAATCGATGTGGATTATCCCGCGTGCATCCCAAAAAACTGTTGCCATCACCTTATTGGCCGAAAAACTTACCTTGGCCTTCTTCGGAGCCAGTTCACCCGGAGAAACCCATTGTTTAGACTGCTGAATGGTGTCCGGAGTGTTGAAATGGATCCATGTTTCATCTACAGTTACAAAACGCCGCAAAAACTAATTCTCATTGCGGTTAAGCAACTCCAAACAATCCTTTAAAGATATCACACGATTACGTGTATGGTCAATTGAGAGCAAACGCGGCACCCATCCTGCAGACAGCTTTCTTAAACCTAGCTGATCATTAAAAATCGAAACCACACTGCCATATAAAATCGATGGTGCAGAGTCCCCATAGTATTTATCAAGCTAGTCCTTGGTTTGGTCGATGGTTTTTTTCGCAAAAAATAATGTTTAATGAGCACCCGAAATTCACTTTTCTCCATTTTTAAAAAAATCCACGCGGTTGTATGTTTGGAACAGCTGTTAAACGCAAAGTAAATGACGGAACTTGCCTAAAACTTGACAGTAGTCTTTTAACAGGTGGTACTTGATGGGAGCAGTGTCTCATTTTATATAACTACTAGGAAATTCGAAAAGTCACAGACTTATTGATCCAACCTCGTATAATGGCATATATGATATGCTTTGATATCTCAACTATGATGAAATTGGGCTGGAAACTGGGAAATTTAATATTTTCTTTTTAAACTACTTCTAAAGACATTTTTATATTTCATTATTCTTCATGCAAAAAAATTTGTTATCTCTGCACTCTTTCTTTAAAATCTCTCTATTACAATCAATTAGGAAGAGAAATGTATAAAGAAAACAAAAAAGTTCGATTTACAGTTAAAACATATGGAAAAATCGTACGTTTGCGACCCGTACGTTCAGCTGAAGGTCCACACCATGCGCTTATGCGTAGATGCGTATGATACTTCTTGTGCATTTCATGCGGTTCGCAATTCAAGTTTTTTTTATCATCTGTTGTGCTAATATGTTTATCTTGCAAAAAGCATTTTGCAAAAATGGCAGGTGTAACTGATATTTTAATATAATTTATTTATAAGAATGCATAGAGGAGTAAGCTTTTATTATCAAAAAATTCGTAATTTTTCACGGTATCAAAAAAAAAAAAAATTATAATAATATGCACAGCGAAGATGGCACTCAGAACATAAAGGTAATCCATAACTAGAATGGCAAATTTTGTTGATGAAAAAATTGTTCTAAAAATTAATTTTAATATATTTTATTCTTGAAAGTTATTGTAATCTTTATTACGAAACTTTTTCTGTTATTAAAAACCTTTTTTAATAGAAAAAAATTTCACATTGAAAACAATAATGAAAACTTAAATTTGTTTTTGTTTTCATTGTAAATATACGAAAGAAACGACATTATGGCCCAGGCAGTTAATATTTCATTCGATTACAAAATTCTTTTCATTAAAATAATGAAACATTTTCATTAAACGCTTGACTTTTCATCATTATATAATTTAAAAGTTTCATTAATTTGATGAAAAATATTCATAGTCTTCTACTAGTTTCTTATATTTTCATCAATTTTATTAAAATGTTCATTATTTTTATGACCAATATTGAAAGTCTTAATGAAGCTTCTGCCATTTACATTAATTTTATGAAACATTTCATTAACTGCGGGCTAAAGAAAACATTTTTCATTAATCTAATAAAGCGCTTTATAGCTTCAATTTGAATGTTATTTTTCATTGTAATATTGTCAAAATCTTTTGGTTTTTTAAACAAAATTCTTTTAGTGTACAACTATTTAATCTATTCATACATTTTCGTTTTATGTATTTTTCTACCAAATATAAAAGTAAATCTGTAATTCATTTTCGTTCATATATTTTTTCGGTTTTAATTTCTTTGCTTCTCTTAAGGTGAGTACGAGTGTGTCCTTGAGTTTATGAGATTCTGATAAACCTACAAAATGAAAATGAGGGTAAATTAATTTTGTATTCAGTTTGTAATACATCAAAATAATTTTCAAAGACTATGTAAAGTGTAAAGCGTCCAACGGTGGTACTAGTTAGGGATGGGCAATAAATATCGATATATCGAAATATCGATATTTAAAAAATTATAATCGATATATATCGCCGATATTAAAAATACCCATATATCGATACATCGATATTTATTTACGACTATCGAATTCCATATTTTTAAGATCTCTTTATAATAAAATTCAACATTTTATCCGTTGCTCAACTGCTTAGTATACTGTTGTAATTTAAGAATTGCATTATATGTTTTTTAAGTAATATTAAGAAAATAACGGCGCTTTTCCATTTACATTTTCATAGAAAGTGAACTGTGTATCACTTTTCTCTCGTTTTTTTAAGAGATGACAACAAAAATTTAAGCGCGGATAAAATATTCTGGAAAGGGTTCAATAGACTCATGAAAGTTGGAATGTTAATAATAAAACAAAATATTTTTTTTTTATTTGAGCATTTTCTTATATATTAAAAACAAAATATTGCACAGTTTGCTTGTATAGTATGTGTCACAAGTTTCGTTTACCGGCAGTATATAATCCCAATAATTTTTTTTTTTTTAGATTTCATATGGCGAATAAATACAAACTTTTTTCTCTCGATTTCAACCAAAAACTTCGTTTGCATAACTTACCTTAAAAACTAAATTTTAAAATTGGTTTTTGTTTTAAATAAAAGATAAGCGAACTAAAGTTTCGTTCGAAATCGAGGGACAGGAATTACATTACAATGTTTGTACCTATGTAAATATGTATTGAAATTTGGTAATAATTGTAGCTTAATACGTTCGATATATCGATATTTTTAATTAATAAACATCGATACTTTAAAAAATATCGATACGATATATATCGATATATTTTTTCAGTTTGCCCATCCCTAGTACTATTGGCGATAGAAGCAACCTAAAAAAGCTTACACCTTTGCGGTACTGCAACGCTTGTGATGATAGTGTTCCGCCATTCTCCAGCTGCAGAGCAAACGGTCTCAATTACTTTCAGCAGACTCTGTTGGTGGTTCCTCTTTTGACGTCATTCCATGTAAACCCTTCAGCATGATGTTCTTGTATTGTTGTGCGCCATGAAACATTTCCATAGTTCCATAGAGTATCCCTTTTCGATTGCGAATTGTGGCTACAAACTCTTGTCCGTTTATTGGTTAGAGTTTTCTTGAATCGTTGTTAGTTTTCCTTCTGACAGCTAATTATCCCAATTTCTGGGACTGCCAGGATCCTGGGGGGAATTCGACACTCCAATTGGCAGGCTGATCTACGAGTCGAATTGAGATGGCTTACAAAGGATCGAGGGAACAAAAAAAAAATTTCAACAGCAACGTTAAAAGTGTAATGTTTGATGGCAGTAAATCGAAGAATGTATCCCCTCGTGAAAATAATGTTATCCAAGCCTTCGTTCTTAAGAGCTATTGATTGATTCGACGTTTTTTTCTGGACGCGTAAGGCTACAAATACCAATTTGTGTTAAATAACAAGACAGGCTCAAATCGCTGATCCATATTCGCCGATATACTTAGCTGTGTCCAGCGTTGCCAAATGTGCAGATTTATCTGCATTTTGCAGTTTTTCTAAGCATTACGCAGGTTTGAAGTTTTTTGTTTAAAAACCCAGTTTTTTTGAAAGTTGAGCAGATTTTGCAGTTTTAATATAATTTTTTTTTTAACTTCTAAATTTTCCCCTTTTTAGTTAATAATACTGTGGCACGGTTTACTCATACTTTTTTAATACGACAGTGTAATTATCACATACCTACTTTTTTTTGCATCACTAATCACATAGCAAAAGGGGATTCACACATATTAAGGTCTTGTCTAGTTGATATGTACATATGTTGATATAGATTGTATGAGTATTTGATTTTTATTACAAAGTAAACTTGCTTTAATTTTACTTCTGCATATTAACCATCTCATAAAATAAATAAAAAACTTTTCGTGAACTTGCCACTTCAATGGATAAATTCTTAATAAGAAATGGTAAAATAAATATTGTAATTTTTATGTGTACATTATATTTTATATTAAATAACAAACTTTGAATATATATATACATACATGATCGGTGTACAGAAAATGAAATTTTGCCGACAGATGTCATAAATATTGCAGAATCCCCACCTCGCTCAAGCAGAAGCCGAAAACGGAAATTTAGTGGTTACAACAAGTCGTGGGAGGAGCAACCAATGTTTAAATCTTGGATAAGGAGGAGCGATAACAATTTGGCGTACTGTAAAGTTTGTTGCTGTGAACTAAAAGCATTAGCTGGCGTGTCAGATTTAAGGGCTTATGCTTTGACATCTAAGCATGTAGAAAAATCAACAGCTATACAAATTCAAAAAAGTTCTAATATTTCAATTAGTGACGTAACCAAGTATTGTGATAAAGTATCAAATATCGAAATACATTTAGCAGCGTTCTGTGCCGAACATAATGTTCCATTTTCAGCAATGGATCATTTGGTTCCTTTACTCCAAAGCACTATTGAGGATTCAGCACTTCTAAAAAAGACGACATGTGCTAGAACAAAAACAACATCTATAGTAAAAAACGTTATAGGCGAGACTCATCAAGAAGAACTGTGTAATATACTACGATCAAGAATGTTTTCTTTGTGTGTAGACGAATCAACGGACATATCAACTACTAAGTTGTTATCGCTTGTCGTTAGAGTTGAATTCAAAGAAAACATAAGTGATTTTTTTTTTGACTTGGTTAAAGTTCATGATTGTACCGCCAATGGGACTTATGAAGAAATTGTAAATATTTTCAACAATAATAATATAAGTTATAAAACAAACTTAATAGGCTTCGCTGCGGACGGTGCCAATGTAATGACTGGCGGTAACCATTCTGTTGCTACACTGCTCAAAAAAGATTGCCCACATTTAATTATATTTAAATGTATTTGCCACTCTTTCGCTCTTTGTGCTAATGCAGCTTGTAATTATTTACCGAAATATATTGAAGGTGGTGCGAGGGATATATACAATTTTATTCAAAATAGCCCAAAAAGAGTAAATTTATTTGCAGAATTACAAATTTTACTAGATTATAATCCTAGAAAAATGTTGCACCCTTCTCAAACGCGTTGGCTATCGCTCGAAGCTACAGTAAATCAGCTTTTGAGCAGATTAGATGTATTAAAGCTATTTTTTTACACGAAGACGTAGAAAAATTTGATTCCACACAAAGAATAATCAATTATTTACATGATACAGAATTTGAGTTATACTTGCTGTTCTTAAAATTTATATTAAATGATATTAACAAACTGAACTGTCTATTTCAAAACGAAAGCCCGCAGATACATTTACTAAATGGTGCCATAAAACGTTTATACACAAAAATTTTTGAATATATAGTAAAGGATGAATATATATGTTTTCAGAAATTTAAAAAGATTGATATTAACAATTCCGCATGTCTAAAAGATCCAAAAGATATTTATTTAGGTGCAGAAGTTTCATTAGCTTTAACTACAACGCATAAATTATCTGAGGATAGCGAAAAGGACTTGAAAAATAATTGCTTAAAATTTTACATTGAGCTTTGCAATTCCCTATTAAAAAAGTTTGATTTTGATAATGATTTTTTAAAATGTGTTGAGATCTTAGCACCTGCTAACGTTGTGAACAAAAAAAATAAGAGTATTTTTCAATTATGTCGTTTTGTTCCAAACGTAGTAAAAATCAACTGCATTTAAGAAACAGATGATGAGTGGCGTGAATTACAGCACATTAATTTTGAAGAATTGGGCTTATTGAAAGAAGAAAATATTGAAAAGTTTTGGATAGCCGTATTTAAAACAAAACATGGCAACGGAAGCCTTTCCTCATTTAAAAAAACTAATATATGCAATTTTGTCGGTACCTGTAGCAACTGCAAATGTAGAAAGAATTTTTTCGCAAATTAATATAAATAAAAATAAAACTCGGAACAGACTAGAAGTACCAACACTATGTGGCATCTTAAGAAGTAAGGATTTTCTTAAAAAAAATGACAGTAATTGCAGCAATTTTGTGCAATCAAAGGAAATGGCAAAAAAAATGTCCAAAGAAATGTGCAAATCTCATTAAATACAATAATGCAATTGTTTTTAAAAAGGGTTTTTCCAACTTTTTTTTAGTATTTAAATACCATTAGTTGTTTTTCTTTTTAACAATGGAAATTCACTAAAAAAATCAAGAAAAATTTTTTGGTTATTTGTCGTGAAGTAAATTTTTATTTTTTGTCACATGTATGTATTTAATTTGTTATGTTTTAAAGTTTTAATAAAAAAATATTTTTGTGGTCTTATGCGCAGTTTTTTCAAGTGAAAATCAGTTTTTTTTTTTCTAAATTTGCAGTTTTTTAAAAAAATATTATGGCAACTGGGGACAACGAAGGGGACTAATAAAAAAAAAACCTAGAGGTAGCAACTAAATAGTAAGCTGAGGCAAAAAGAAAATACTTTTAATGAAGTAAAAGTTATAGCGTTGAACTGAACTCAGTGGAAGTCTTTTGTTGATGCCTATTTTTCCACTTAGAAATTTAAAGAAATTAATATAAAATGTATAAAAGTTTATAGATTTTGAATCCCAGTGAAATTTATTTAATTCGATCTTACTATGACGTACGTTTCATACAAGTTTTGACTTGTTTATATCGAATATGTCATTTCTGGAGCGTAGGCGAAATAGTGTAATTAATTTCCTATGTACTATGTAATTTTCAAATAAAAACAATAAGTTAAAAAATACATTAAAAAAACTTAAAAAAGAAATGAATTATGAAAATTGTATTGGATAGCTCAGTCCTTAACGAGAGTTTTCATAAGCGAGTTTGTACTTGTACTTAGTGCCTTGTGTCTCTAATTACAAAAATCGATACGACGTGGTTCTTTTCTGGCTATTACAAATTTTTTTTTATATATTTCGCTGTTGTGTAGGTTGTATAAAATATATTAAATAGATGTAAGCAAACATGCTATTTAATATTGTAGGCACTGCCACCGAACTAATAAAATTGAATGGGAATCATAAATACAAATTGCAAATGAATTGTATTTATTATGTATTCAATATTTATGTGAATAAATATATTAGAATCTATTCAAAGCAAAGTTCAATGACAAATTGAAGTCACATATAACAATAAATTATGCGTATCAGTAGGATATATTTCACACGTTTAACGTTTAACATGTTTGGGAGAAATATAACACTTATAAGATTTACTTTTCACTTCATTTAAAAAACTATTTTGTTAAATAAAATTTTTTTAAATATGTCTTTGGATTTTTATGCTAAAGGTGTCAAAAGGATTTAAAAATAATTTGCAATTAAAAAAAAAAACAAAGAATAACACTAAACGAATGTACGTACATATTTAACTCTCTTACGTTTTCCTCAAACTAAAGTTGTAATTCAGGTTCTAGTTTAGGTTCTAGATCAGCTTTTAGTTCCAGGTGTTATTCATGTTCTAATTCAGATTCTAGTTTAGGGGTAAGTTGCGTTGCAGACCAAGTTTTTTCGTTTTCTGTGTCCATGTTCTGTAACTCTCGCTTCAAGAAACTTTGCAATTGAAATGCGAGAAATGAAACAAAAATGCCATAAATTGAAATAAACAACTGGTGTTCTCACTTAACAGCGTCTGTAACATTGTTGGCGAGTAATAACTGAAATGATTCACCAATTTACAGAAAAAGTGTGTCTGTAAAATTTTTGTAAGAAAGTTCTCTCTTTTAACTGTCAAATAATCTCACGCATAAAAACGGGGTGAGAAAAAATATTACCACTAAAAAATATATTAAATATGCAAAATGCAATAAATAATAACATGGAAGGGATAAATAATTTGTTTTTGACTGATTTTTTCATTGTTTAATTATTTTGCTTTTAACATTTTTGAAATATATACGAAATATATTTTTTAAACAACAAAAATCAAAGTCGCACTCTACATTATTAGCTATAGCCGACGGTTGTATTTTCGCCGCCGTCATTGAAAGTTTTTTAATTTAAATAATTTTGGCCGCCGTCAACGATATGTTTTGCTGGCGTCCTCAACGTCTGCAAGTTCAAACCGGCTTCGAGTGGAAAATTATGACATTTATAACGTAACGAAGTAATCTCTTTTAATAGTTTTCGACATGAGTTACAGACACACTTTTTTCTCACTTTTCGAGAAACGATGGAATATTTTGTTGCACATCTTTTAGATGCGAGAAATTCTCACCGAAGTTACAGAATATGGGTACTGGTTTGTGTTCTAGTTAAGTCCTGTTTCAGGTTTTAGGTTATTTTTGTATTATACTTTTTTAAAAAAATATATAGTAAAATCAAGCCAAATTAAAAAAGGTTAGGTCATTCAAGCCCGATCATACAACACAGCTTTTTTCTATCGTTGCCCAGAAACAACGCTCACCGTGTATTTGGTGAAGGGGTGGGGAACCTTGCTAATTTTTGAATCCTACCTTTTTCCCCAGGGGGTGGTGGCTGACTGACCTTTGCTTTGATGTTATTCTTCTTTCCATAGGGTGGGGAGGTCATGGGGATTCTTGCATGGATTATTCGGAGGGGGTTAAAGCCAATGAATTTTTAAAACTCGAAACCCATGATAAAATTTTCTGTCCTCTACCAGAGATCGAAGCTGTTGCTTGGGCAAGTACTTTAACCACTACACCAACCTGCCACACTATACACTGCAGTGTTTACAGAGAAATATTCTAAGATGTACCATATTTTGGGACCCTGGGGCAATTATGTTTTTGCAAAAAGAGAAAGATGTTGTAAGGTTATGATTCATATGAGAAGATTTTGTGACAAATATTATATTAATATTTGCTACTATTATTATGCCTAATACTATCCGGGTTGTCAGATTGTTTTTCACCTTCATCGCCAAATACACTCATAGGAAAATGCATCTTCATATTGATGATGCCCCAACATCAGAATTGTAACATCAATATTATTACAAATGGTATCAATGAAGCAAAAATTAACATCAATCAAACGGCGAATGTCATCATAAAATTTTGTCATATATTATGCCTCATCTATACTATGACTACAGTGCCATAAATTCGATGCCACATTTTGTGTATTATTAACTTAATATTAAAGTTTAAAAAATTAAATGAAAAGAAAAATTTCCAATATTCTATTTTTTAAAATAAATAAATCAAATTTTCAAAGTAGAATGATTACAAAAACCATATCGGGCAAGCTACTGGAGTCTTATAATTGAGAGTTCTTCTGTAAACAAAGGGCGGAATACAACAAAAGTGAAACAAACATATAGCACTTTTTCATATAAAGGGGGTTACCTCAAAATTTATAAATTTTCAATAGAGACAAATAACTGTTTTCTTTTTATATGTAATCTTATATCACAAAGGGGGATACAATTGCTTTATCAAAATATTAGAGAAAATGATTTAAGATTTCTTGCATAAATTTAATATTAAAAAATTTTGAGTTTACTGTCTTTAGAGGAACCAGTGCGATATGTAACGCGTAAGTAAATAACAATATTTTCTCACTTTGACTTAAGTCAATCCTAATGACAAACTGTCATTAAATTGAGCCTAATGAGTCGCTTTTTCGACGTTACTGAGTCATCGCACTGATGACATGCTTTATCAGTCAGTTTACTCCAATTCGTTATTTCCATTTTTGACCCTGATGACAATTTGGGCAAGTGATGTTAAGACTGACTTCACAATGATGTAAAGTGTCATGGGGTCAAAAACAAAGACACCTGTCATAGTACTGATGTCAAAATACAGTATCGTTATGATGCTTTTACTATCAGTGTATAAAAAATGGAGGTATTTTGAAATCGCCAACTTCTTTTAATATCGCCAAAAAAATACGCCATGTCGCCAAACACAAAATTTTATCGCCAAATAGATTTATAAATCGCCACGTATGGTCAAATCTGACCGTCCTGAATACTATGAAGTGACTTAATAGTTGTTGTTGCCAAATTTATTATCAATACCAACATTAAAATCGAAGTTGTGGCATTAAAAGCTATTTTCGGGAGTGGCCTAATAACATTTGCTTTTGCCATAATTAAAACGTATATACTGAATTTTATCAAATTCTCTCGATAACTGGAGACCTGGCAGTCGTGACCGAATTATTTATCGATTCGAAAGCAATTTTAATACCAATTCTTTCAGTCGATACTGCGGTACAGGCTCTAGTTCATTTTCTTATTAAGGGTTTCGTTTAGTTCTATTCTCGGCAATAGTTTCATTTAATTTATTCTTCAGATTATCTTATGTAACGATTCAAATTAATTTGTTTTAGTTTAAATTAACTCTAATTGAAGAAAAATATTGCTACCTATATTTATATTTCCGACCGTGCTCAGGGCAATGGGGTGGTGTTCTTGTTTTGCCCACATGCACAGCCAACCAGCCGGATGGACATCATTATAACGATTCAAAAAGTCCCAGCAAAAAATTATGAAAAAGGTAATCGAGTTTGGAATTAAGCATTTAAGGCGGAATGACTTCTAAACTGGATTACCATATTAATTATTTTTACAAGACATGAGACTTAAATAATTAGTTCCTAGGAATTGATTATTTTCCTAACCAATTTAATCTTAAAATAAGTTAGCAGTGATTTTTTTGTATAAAATCATAACGCAGGTAATACATAAATTCGTATACATTTATTTTAATAATCACTTTTACAGTAAAGATTTTCAGTCATTCTTATATTTCTTAAACAATTTATTCTTTTACTACTTCGTATTTTTATGATCTAATGTAATGCGCTTGGTAATCGAGTGATCAAACTTGGCAACCAAAAAAGTAAGGCATTATATGGCAAGCTGTTCTTTTGGTAATGTGTAATTTTTTGCTGGGGTGATTTTAGGTCGATCGGTATACTTAATAGTGTCCAGGAAAAGTAACCGAGATCTCTCGTAGTTAATGATATCGGAGTTAAATTCAAAAAATTACAAAGCTGCGGTACAGGCTCTAGTTCATATTCTTATTAAGGGTTTCGTTTAGTTCTATTCTCGGCAATAGTTTTATTTAATTTATCGTTCAGATTATCGTTTATGTTCCGGTTTAGGTTCTACTTCAGTTTCTAGTTCAGAGTTCAGATTCTGGCTTAGTAAGTTTCAGGTGATAAGTTCTGTTTTAGAATTTTGATTGTGGTTCAGGTTCTAGATATTGTGGGCCGTTGTTTAACTTCTAGTTCAAGTCTTAGTTCAGGTTCTATATTCAGCTTTAACTAATGCTCAATTTCCTGCCCGTTCGCCGATATCGAACGTTAACGTTCGCATAGAAAACAAAAACAATTTTTGAAATTTTGTTTTTGTTAATTTTGTTATACCCACACCATACAGGAGTGCCCGGGTAGACTAGTTGGTAGTGAGCTAGTCTAGCAGCGCCGGGGTTGCGGGTTCGATACCCGCCAGAGACTCTGGTCTCCTGCAGACAAGCGTAAAGCTTCGCGTGATTAGCATAAGGAAAGTTTTAATTAAAAAAAAAAAAAAATTGTAAATAACTTTTGTTGTTGCTGATGTTTATAACATTTAATTATACTGGCTCTAGATCCACCTTAAAGTATACCTATCTACTTCTAGAATCAATTTTCGAGCCGATTTTATGATGTCCTTCCGTCCGGCTGGCTGGCTATCCTTGGATCTCTTGCGCAAAGTTCAGACCGCAATTTAGCAGATAATAAATTCTTTGAAATTAAAACAAGGACCAAGCCTTTTGAAAATGATAAGAATCGGTATATAATTTCACATAGCCCCCATACTAGCATTTTTACGGAATGGAGTCTTATTATGTTGGTATTAAGATTGAATTTGGTCCAAGCTTGTTTGGAAATTTTTTGGAAATTGGTTCATATCTGACCATACTTCCATACAAAGACAACTCCCGGAAAGAGCATTTAATGCCATTACTTTCCTATTAAGGTCGGTATTGATATACAATTTTTCGACAATAACTCTTGTGATCGCTGCTATGTCCTCAAAAATATTGTGCTGTGACGTGTAAAATAAGACGTAGGACCTATAAAAACTCCCTTCCTAAAATCCCTTAAGGGCAAAACTATCTCATATAGATGAAAATATCTTATAAATATTCGGCACAACCAACTTCTTAATTAATCTTAACATCGTTAATTAATTTTTGTTGTTTTACCCGTTGGTCCCAAAAAACGTGCACTTTTGAAAATTTATTTTTAAATATTGTGGTGTAGGGTATCATATACTCGGGCTTGACTGACTTTTCATTCTGGCCTGATCATTTTTAAATCTTAAGCTACGTTCACACCTATCAAATATGATGACGTCCTACACGTAACCACTAGTTTTATTAAAAAGTTATTTGCTTTTGCAAAACGTTGGCTAGATAAAGCATCATTTAATCGTTTATTATTTATATTACACAATTATCTTCTTACAACTAAAGTTAAGTTGATAAAAAAAAATTGTTAAAAATAAAGCTAAAGTTTGATCAAGTTACTGGTCACGCTTTTTTGGCTTTTTTCTTCAAATATTTGTTAGGTCTGAACATAACTTAACAATTATACATATACCTTTTGTAAACATTCATATAAGTATTTTAATGCATTAAGAAATAAAATCCTCACTAATAATCATTAAACTACGTGTAATTTATATGCAATGTGATGAAATGTGAGAACTTTTGTTATATTAAATATCACGTCTGGTGTATTAAAACTTTTATAAAGATTCGTATATAAATATTGCCATACACCACATTGCAACAAAAAATCTCAAGCAACAACAAAATAATCTGGAATAAAACACGTAAAAGTTAATTAATTCAGAGCAAGTTGCAAAAAATATCAAAAGAATCAATAGGATAAAAACTCAGAAAGATTGAATAGAATTAAGTTAAATAACTTCTACATAGTAATTAAAACAAACTTAATGAAAGAAAACTTTGAATTGTTAAAAAAAAATGGATTATTTGCTATAAAGCTGGGATATAAAATATTTTGGAAAGTAGATGATGGTTTAATTAATTTTGTAATGAGAATTCTATTAAATAGAAAAACTTAACCAAGTAAGTGTTTATTTCACTTAGAGCCAGTTTTTGACCAAAAAATCGTAGGGGAGAAAAACGACAATCAAGGTTTACATGAAGTTTTCTAAAAAAATACCCGATAGTTTTTTTTTTTGTATATTCATCACTGCCTCCGGCATATGTTTTGAAGACAATTAAAATTTTTGTATAATATTTTAAGCTTTTCTAAAGTCTTTGGAAAATATTTCATGGCGAGCTGGCCTAAGCAACCAGTGAAATGTGCATAGAAACTAATTTTCCTTCAACAATAAATTTGTATAATTTGTGTATAAATCAAAAATAAAAATAGTGAAATTAGCACGTCATAAAGAAATCTTATTAATAGAAAATTTTAATTTTTGTAAACTTTCATGAATGAAGTTAGAAGTTAATAGCATTTAATTGAAAATGTAAATAATTGCGCATATGACACTTTTTTAAAAATTTATTTTTAGATATTTTGTGCTGCATAGGTAGACTTACGTCTGTGGATTGAGTTGTAGAGCAAAACAATACTAAAAAAAACTTCAAGATATTTGACATGGAGCAAAATAAATGCTTCATATCTTAGAAACCATAAAAAAAGGCTGACGAAATGTCAAAAAATTTTCATGTAATAATTGTACGTAACGTGAAAAAGAAGAAGAAGAATATGCGAACATTTTTTATTGTGTTAATAAATATTGTATTTAAATAAAAAAAAGAGCTGAAGCTCTAATTCTAATTCAAAGAGACAAGTGGTAAACAAATAAAAAACAGCTGAAAGAAAATGCTTTTATAATGACCGTTAGGTAACGCGCAATATTTTATGCGTTAAAGTCGTCGGTAAATTAACGCGTGCTATGTACTTCTAACTTTAAGCCCTGATAATAACGGACATCGACAGAGGAAGATTACTGAAGATTCCCAATCATAAATTGGAGTCTTAAATATTTTCAAATGTCTAGAAACATGATGCTATAGAAGATGCCAACCAGCCTTATGCTCTAGGGATAGGCAAATTGAAAAAATATATCAATATATATCGTATCGATATTTTTTAAGAGTATCGATGTATCGAACTTATTAAGCTGAAATTAGAACTAAATTTAAAACGAATGTCAATACATATTTTAAAACATATGTACAAACATATCACATGTTGTTCCATTCTAACTTTTTATTGTTTCTTTTAATTTCAAGTTTAATGCCTGTCCCTCGATTTCGAACAAAGCTTTCATTCGATAAACTTTTATTTAAAGCACAAACCAATTTTAAAATTAAGTTTTAAGGTAAGTTATGCGATCGAGGGACCGGCAATTAATTCTGCAATAAATAAATTCCAAAAAAAAGTAAAGAATACAAAAAAGGGATATGTCGAACATTGTCTATAAAATTCCTTGTAAGGGAAATGATAATGAAAGATGCAACCAGGTTTACATAGGTACAACGAAAAACAAATTAAGGACTAGGACTCGGGACATTTATTCTAAAAAAAACCGCATTAGGTCATCATTGTCATCAATTTAATCACTATCCAAATTTTGAAGAAGCATCGGTTTTAAACACTAAAAACTAACTACAAACGCAGATATATTTTAGAAATGTTACACATAATTAATACACCAACAACACAAAGAATAAGTTTTAAAGCAGACACTGAACATATGGCGAATAATTATAGGAATTTAGTTATTAAGAGATAAAAGGTTAGATATAATATAAATACACCAATCGCAGCCTTGGAACAAGAGGGTTCAATTTGCACCTAAATTACATAAAAATTAGGACCTTCTTGTCCATGGGTTACGATATAAATATTAGTATGTAAGATTAAAAATAAGTTTAACTAAATATGTTTTTATAAGTATGTAAAATAAAAATAAAATTTTTATATGTTAGAGGAATTTTCTAAAGTCCAAATATTTTTTTCATTATTGTTAATATAGTTTTTGAATTAGGTTTATTGATATGAAATTTTTACAGTTTATATGAATTGTTATACTTTAGTTCCCAGCTAGCATAGGCTGTTTGTTAGACGATTATGTTCAATATACAACTCCTAAAAGAGTCTTCTGATGATTATCTGACGAGTTACAAAAACAAAAACAACTCATTTTTTTTATTTTTAATTTTTTTTTAAATTTTTGACACGCGCGTCTTTTAATCTTCGAATGAGCCTTTTGAGACTCTCTGTAAGAGTCATATAAGAATTACTGAGCTACCTAAATAAGAGCGTTTTTGAAATGTGAAAATTCTATTGCCAATACAATTTCAATAAAAAAAACCGACCTAAGGATCTGTAAAATAAGATTTTCCGGCAGGTTGGTGTTGATTTCCCGACCTTAAGGTTTGTTTGATATAAATTGTATGAAAATTATAAGTTTTGACATGAAAAACACGCTTGATGCCCTTATTTAGGTAGCTTAGTTATACGGCTGAGCATTTCACGAGTTGTAAAATAATCCCTTTATGAGTCTCATACGACTCTTGGCATGATTTTTGAAAGACTCGTTAGATAATCTCTACATACATACATCGTAAACGATTCCCTTTAGGATTAATATAAGAGTCGTTTGCTGTGCTATGGAAGAATCTCTCATACGAATCAGCACGTGTAACAGTTTCTCCCGTGCGAGGAATCGTCTACAATTAAAAAATGAGCTCGTCGACGTTCAAAAACACTCGCCTTGAGATTCCCAGTAGACTCCTAGACGATTGAAAATGCTAGCTGGGGTTATATTTTATTTTTTTGTGATTGTGTTTTTTAAAATTTTTTATGACAAAAATGTTTTTGAATTTATTTTATGACAAAAATTTTTTCATAATTTTGTAATTGTTTTTTTGTTATTTATATAAAATTTTGGGAATTTGATTTCCTGACAATGCTAACCAAAGGTTAGCGAAATATCGATAAAAATAAATAAATTTAATATTTTAAAAATAAGGCATAATATTTCCGCATGGGGACGCTCGATCACATATTTTGCAGATAAAAACTCATTAAATATTTGCCCCATCCGCAAAAAGAATTAATAATATCTTTGACCCGTCCGACTAACATCTGTTTCGGTCGATTTAGAGCTCTGTCACTAAAATGCAATCTTAGCCGTAATTAATAAGCAATTTTTTTATCTCGTTATCCAAAAAGTTGCTACAAGTTCATACCCACATCCAAAACTGAACACTTTAATCACTATCATAAACTCTGTGTTAATAATAACACTTTGCTGGCTGACAAGCGGACACCTGGCGTTTTAACCTAATTCGGGTACGCTCAATCCAATGGTGCTTACCGATTTTTAAGGTTAGCTTTCTTTTTCGGGATATACCGCTATTTCAAAAATGGAGTAGGTTGCACAACATATATTGGCGTAACACAAAAACATTTAAGTTTATTGAATAAACTTTGCAACTTCCTTTTTTTATACGTCTAGAAAAATTAAAAGAATAGCTTATTTTCCAATTTTTTATTATATTTGAAGAAACAAAAATTTCGAAATTTTGATAAAAAAAATTTTTGCAAAAAAAAAAAAATTTATGTTTCTAAAACGACAGCGGAGATTAAAAAAAAGTTTATCCTTTGTTAAAGGTAATCTTATTGCGGAAATTCGTTTCGTTTTCTTAGTATATTCAATAAACTAAATAATTTTTGAGTTACGCGAATGCATGTTGTGCCACCTACTCCATTTTCGAAATAACGTTCAATTTTGAGTGTGGCTCACTGTATATAACGATGGAGTAAATTTACTATGTACTAGTAGATTGATTGCATGTCAATAGAGATACAAAAATTTATTAAAAGTAATTTTCGAAGACAGTTCTAATTAACCGCCTGTTTTTCGAATAAAAATAAAAATTAAGTTAATAAATAAACTGGTATTTCTTTATCTTCTTACTATGTAGCTTAAAAGAAAGTTTAACTCATTGAAATCTGTTAATAGTTGCAAGCTTTACAAAGATTACATAACCGGTGGTGGTCAACTTTGACATCCTGTGTTTCACCTTGTAATCTAATAACGTGGTCACAAACTCCATTTTCTTAAAGCCTATGCCCTCCTCTACGACTCATTCATACATAATTTTGAGGTCTGACCAGCAGTTTAGGAGTATGACATTTATTACCACTGTTTTTGCGATTTACCGCAAAATATATGTGCAGCGCAATATGCCAAACAGCTCGTGAAACTATCCCTTTGTTGAGCCAAACTTTTGGTATCCGAAATACCTCAAGAAATGGACCTGTGAATTAGCAACCTCGTAATAGTGATTCGACACCTTTGGACTTCTTTCTGTGGTGTAGGGCAAATCTCTGGTCTATGTTGCTAAGCCAGAAACGATTGATTCGACGCAAAACAAGGCTGGGTATGCCCGAAAAAGTGGTGCGAAATTGGACCGACAAGATGTCGTTCATAAGGCAACGTTGCGCAGGCCATATGCCAGAAGTTATTTTTAAACATTAAATGCCAAGAAATTTGTGAGCTAATAAAGCCAACGTTTTGGTCATTCCATTAAAGATGTTGCGTTCAATTTTTGACAAAATTTGTACGCCTTTGAAAACAACACCCCTTATTTGAAAACGTCTATATATATGACTTCTAATGGCTCTGGGAATTTAAGATTACTTACTGAGCTACCTAAATAAGAGCGGCAAGCGTTTTTTGTATGTCAAAACTTTTCATTTGCTTAAAGTTTATACGAAAAAAACCTTTAGAACGCTATGTCGATTTGTCTTATTGAAAATGTATCTGAAATAGAATTTACATGTTTAAAAAACGCTTGCCGCCCTTGTTTAGGTAGGTCAGTTAAGGTTCTTTAATTACACTGTACAACAAAATAAAATTTTTTTAAAAAAACTATGTTCTGCCAAGAGATTCTTGTAGATGGGTCTAAAAAAAGATATACGTGTATCGGCGTTTTAAATATTTACATCTGAAACTTATTTTACGGCCTAGTTAATGTTGCGCCCTTGTGTAGTAAGAAAACATAGAAAATTGTTTGATACTTAGGTTTTTGGTATATGGCGTCTTTAGAAGATCTATTCAGAACATTACAAGCAACATTTCAACTTTAATGCCAGAAATAAGCAAAAACTTAAAAGGTGGCTTAAGGGTTAATTATATGTATTAAACTATTTTGACAAACGCATCAATTGCAGTCAGCATGCTCACCTGGGTCTAGCCACCGCATGGGAATACAAAATTGCAATGAATTTCGTTGCCCTAAAGCAGAAATCCAAAAGTGCATCTTCCGTATTAAGAACAACATAAGAACAAAAATGTAATTACCTATAAGCAAAAGCATAAGGCTATTGTAAAAATTTCGACAGCAATGCCTAGGCATCCACAGTTTAGGGATGGGCAATAAATATCGATATATCAAAATATCGATATTTAAAAAAATTATAATTGATATATATCACCGATATTAAAAATACCCATATATCAATACATCGATATTTATCTACGACTATCGAATTCGATATTTTTAGGAAAAAATATTCTGGAAAAGGTTCCTAGAATTATGCAAAGAATCGCCTTAATTATGGCGCATTAGCAGCAATAGACTCATGAAAGTTGGAATGTTAATAATAAAAAAAAATATTTTTTTTTTTGTATTTTATTTGAGCATGTTCTTATACATATATTAAAAATAAGATATTGCACTGAACAAGTACAGTATGTGTCACAAGTTTCGTTTACCGGCAGTATATAATACGGCATTATATAATCCCAATTAATTTTTTTTTTTTTAGATTTCATATGGCGAATAAATAAAAATTTTTTTGTATTCTTTACTTTTATTTTGATTTTTTTATTGTAGAATTAACTGCCGGTCCCTTGATTTTAAACGAAAACTTCGTTCGCATAACTTAACATAAAAACTACATTTTAAAATTGATTTTTGTTTTAAATAAAAGTTAATAGAATGATAGTTTCGTTCGAAATCGAGGGGCAGGCAGTAAATTTGAAATTAAAAGAAACAATAAAAAGTTAGAATGGAATTACATGTAATATGTTTGTAACTATGTAAATATGTATTAAATTTGGCTATACACAGAAAGAAAAACACTCGGGATAAATTAAGCTTTTTATACTTACTTTGAGTACGAGTCGTACTCAAAAATTCAAGTACGAATAACACTAAAACGTACTCACAACGATCCTAAATGGCATAACTTTCGAAAATCAATCTCGGAATATCTTAAAGTAAGTTTAAAATTCTTAAACCAAGTACAAAAAAGATTGAACTTTTCGTTGGTACTGCCACTCTGAGAGTAAAATTACAAATTGAGCGTTTAAATATCATATAACTTATTCAAATTTGTTGTAGCCACTACAACAACACCACACAAGTAGCTAAAAAACGATTTGCTTGTTGTGTGTAGAAACAACAAAAACAACAGAACAGGAAGAAATCACATTATTTTCATGTTTAAATCTTAATCAATTTTACTTTTTAAGCTTTAAAAATTCTTATTTCAGTTTTGATTTATTTAAAGTACGAATTCGGGATTAAATCAACTTTATAACACTTGACTTAAGTACATTTTGAGATTGATTCAATCTCAGTTTTACTTTAATCAATCTCATTTTCGGATTATTTTAAGTACGAATCCGGTATTGAATATGGGTAACATGAGTATTTCGCGATTGAATAATCCGTACTTGAATCAATCTTTCTGTACATGATTCAAGAAAATCCGTACTCTCCGTACTATTGATACCCCTTCGGATTGATTTGAGTACGGATGGATTGATTTTTCTTTTGAGTGTAAGTGTAGCTTAATACGTTCGATACATCGGTATATCGATGTTTTTGAATAATAAATATCGATACTCTTAAAAAGTATCCTTTGCCATTGAATAAATTAACTCTGTGTTCGTGTAAAACATGTCTGCCGCAGACGTAACAAAAAAGTTCTATTTTTCGAAACTATTAGACATTTTCTAAATCCTTAAACATTTTCTATTATTTTTTTTTTTTTTTGCAAAATTTTTATTTATTAAATCACTTAAATTTTACTCTAAAAGTAGACTGCGTTTTTTAAGCGTCAAAATTTGTGTACAGTATAACGGTAGAGTTTAGTGCAGAATATTTCTTTTTTTGTCTTTCATTTGCATACGTATATAATTAACCCTTAAACCATATTTTATGCTCTTGCTTATTTCTGGATTTAAGTTGAATTTAAGACTTAAGGTGTTCGGAGACCTAAAGTAGAATTTCATGGCAATGATTTTCGCAGATTATTTTAACTATATACATCCCTGTTTAAAGGGTAATTTTTTCTTATTTCAAAATAATTGCAACAAGGCCCATTTCTAGTAGAGTTAGAGGGTTAATGTATACCAACAAAATGCATAAATCATCTTAATACACTATATACCAAAAACCTAAGTATCACAAGATTTTCTACGTTTTTTTACTATACAAGGGTGCAACTTTATATAGGCCGTAAAATAAGTTTCAGATGTAAATATTTAAAACGCCGATACACATATATCTTTTTTAGTCCCCTCTACTATAATCAGTAAGCAGAACATTGTTAGTTTTTGTATATTGGACAGTGTTATCATTCGGCTATATTTGTTAATTTTCCCGTGTGCATACATATATAAATAAATTACTACTAAATGTTATTAGCTACTTGCATTAGTTTTAAAATTATATTATTTCCTATTTGTTGTTTTTCCATAGAAATATAAATAAAATAAATTACGCTAGTGACACTTGACAAATAGCCTTAATTTGCTTTATGCAAGTTTTAAAGTTGGGTCAAAAGTTCAAAACTTTTTGTAGTTATACGAATAACAAAACTATAAGTTGTATTTACATGCTTCACATTACATGTATGTAAATTTACGTAAGGGTAAACAAGTAACAAGAAAATGTTTAAGTTTTCTTTCATTGCTGCAAAAACTTTTATTAAAGTTTATTCTACTCTTTACAGAGCGTACATTTGTGAGAGTATATAAGACAGAGAACGTAAAAACTATAAGTGTGGTATACAAATAAGTTTTGGAATAAAATTTTTTTTAGCAAAAAAATACTTGAAAGTTTTTAATAAAAAGTTAAAGATAATTTCGTAAACGCGGGGAATATTTTTTATTTTGTTTAGAGATTGTATTTTATTTTAAGTAAATACGTTTGTTTTCTAGAAAAAACCAAAAAACCAAGTTAGAATCATAGTCATAGAATTATATGGTCGTAATATATTTAGCCATTTAGTAGTCATAATTAGTTTTTCCTGTTACCCATACTTATTTAACCTTCAACTACGAATGGAGAATGAATAGATAGGTATACTAAGTTTGTCATTCCATGTGAGCATCTAAAGTGTAAATATAATGCTTGGAACATAACTGGCACGACTGGTTTATTGTAACAATATATTGTTGTCGTAAACAAAATATTGTTATTTTTTTTTGTAAACATGTCAATGTTTATTGCAATTAAAAATTTAAGTATGGTTCTCTGAAAAATAATCATTTTTATAACAACTAAATAATGATAACTTTAAAAACATACTATATTCCTCACAAGCATTTAATGATATTCCTATACTATTTGAAAAACAATTTTGCATCAGTTGTGTCGCTTGTTTTACAAATGCCTATCGAATAATTTGTTATTCAGTGGTTAAACAATTTAACAAAATACCCATTAAAAAAACCAAGTTTAAAGAAATTGTAGGCACTTATACATTAAAAAAAAAATTGTAAAGTGTAAAAAATTTTTAATATTGTTTAAAAATGGTGCAAAAATATCGAGCATTATTTTGTGTTATTTTAAAGAAAAAGAATGAAAATTCTATAAAATAATATATAAATAATTGCGACATACGACAAAAATAGGCTAAAAATATCATATTACGATGTGAAATATCTGTAACAGTTTTACGTTAGGGCTGCCAGTAAGTAAATAAGGATAAATATATATTAAAAATATTTTTCGGTTTTAGATTTAATTTACATATTATTATGATTAACATGATAATAATATGATTATATCGTAACTTGTTATGATTAACATGATAATAATATAATTACATCTTAACTTATTATGATGTACGTGATAATAATATGATTACATTAAATTTTAATATGATGTAATAAAAACAAATTAGGATGAGGCGAAAAATATTATGATGTAATAAATATTACGAATATATTTGGACATAATATGATTCAATAACTATCGTTATATGTTGACTTCAATCACGAATCTTATCATAATATGTTGCTCTTAGAATATGTTTACCACAACCATGTTTTTTCTTGCGTGTACGCCGGCGAACGACGAACAAATCAGTACCAGGTGAACATGTTTGGTTTTAATTGAGAAGTATTTTAGTAAATAAAGTTTCTTTTTACTTAAGTAATGGTTTTTTTAATTGTATAACATTTAAAATAAATATACCAAATATCTTGCTATAAAAATAGTTTTAAAAATTTTTAAGCATTATTTTTTTAATATGTTCACTAGGGTGGGTCACTGATGTATGAGAAAAAATAAAACTTCTCAAATCATATTCTAATAGCAATATTTTGTTGTCTTACGTTATGACGAATAAAAAATGCTAAAAAAAGTTAAAAAAAGTCACATCTTGAGCTATTTTTTAAATTTTAATATTTTATTTACTATAAATTATTTATTATTAATTATAATAAATACTGTCAAATCTGGGCATTTCAAAAAATTTAATTGTAACTTCTTGACACTCAATATAATATTGAGCGTCTTATCTTTTCGGCTGTCAAAGTAAAAAGCTAGTAGGTCTAGCTGCTTTTGGTCTTGAATACATTCATTACGTACTTTTTTTCTTTCCGGTCTTATTTTTGATTTATCAATTTGTTCACTGCCAGGAGAGATATCTTTCAATACAGACAAAGCAATATCAGCTGCTGCGCTATCGGAGACACTGTAACAGTTACAAGTTCTTGACAATATAGGCAAACTAAAATTTTTTTTCTTTCTGCCTTTGACGTGTAAGGTAAATTAAAAGAGTCGTCACAAGAAGCACTGGAATAACTTACAGATAACTCCTGCTGTTTTAAGTTAATTTTGTCGTGATTTTAATTTTCGTTTTTTTTCTGTATTTGGTGCTTGGGCTCCTCTTTTTTGCAATTCAGTTGGAAGATCTCCAACTACTCCTCCAATACGCATCTTTCTCGACCTTTTTCAAAGACTTAATGAGATTTTTGTAATTTATATGATAACCGTTTATTACTTGTATGAATATTGTATTTGACACTATATGAAGAGACGATTTTCTCCAAACGCATTCTATCCTTTAAGCTACAAGTTTTACAATATCTAAAAATGAAGGTTATTTGGTAGTATTCCTTGTTATTTTTAGTTGCACCCTATTCCAATCATAGTATTTCCTAACATATTCGTAAGTTGGTAAAACATTATCATTAATATCTTCTACATTTTCGTATCTCATGCAGAAATAATCTTGGCTTCTGGTTTCCATAATAACGGTTACAAGTTAAAACAGTTCAAATAAAAAAATAAATACACAACTTCACTGTCCACGTCGTAAACCCAAACAGATCTTTTTATTTTGCATTTCTTTATATGTATTCTATCAAAAATATTTCCTGGAAGAATATATACTTTTCAATGAATAAATTGCTTGTGTCTGAATCCCCGGGAACTTAAGAGTCGTTAGGATACAGGAATATGGTTTTTTACAATATAATGCTATTGCTGTTATATAAAAAATTTAACAAAATTAAGATCAAAGCGCGGGTTCTTACACTAAAAATAAATTAATAATATTTTACAGGGGTCTAATGCAGACAAATATACATCATACTTACGCTATTAGAAGTCGTAACAAGAAAAAAATTTTTTTTACCCACCCTTATGTTCACACTATTTCTCTCATGGTCCACAAACAGCAATAAAATTTCTCAAGTACAAAACCTCCTAGTTATTCGTCGCTATTGTGCTTTTTACTAAAAAATTCGTCGTTTGTCCCAGTTGTGTTCCTAGCATAAGATTGGCTAGTTGAGTAATTCTTAGTCGATTTAACCATAACAGTCTCTCTGTCCGTCTGTAAAAAAGACGACTACCTCCGAAGGACTTAACTGAAGAGAAAAAAATTTTATGTCTTCCATGTATTTTCTATTTAGAACCACTTGAATACACCTCAAATCTTTATGAATCATAATGCAAAGAGCTCCGATTTTATAAAGATTGGTGTATAGGTAATTACAAATCCCATAAAAATCCACACTTTTTAAATTCCAAATCTCGGTAAAGGGTATAAGAGATTCGGCACAGCTTGAAAATATAGCATTTTTTTAATTGAATAAGTCATAAACGTCCATTTGTATTATTAATGATTTGATAAAATAAATTAAGTGCTTTTAGTAGTAAATTATCTGCTATTATTATAAACAATTTCTACATGAAACACAAAATTAATGAAGGTTCTTTGTTAAGTAAATACTTGTGTAACATTTAAGTAGCAGCTTATGTTTATTAGTGATCTATTTTTTTATGTACCACATAACCTACGGAAGGGTTAGCTGTCAAACGAATCATAACGCGAAAATTAACGCTTGAAAGCGCTACTAAATTTACTTTGAAAATCAGTCGGCGATATACGCAACATAGGAAAAAAATTTGTGTTTCCAATACTTCAGTAAGAGAGCTCTTATACAGCAGTAGATTATAACGAATAAAATATACAAAAAGATAAAAAATAAATAAAAATATATTATGTCTTACGAAAATTTTTGAAAACGGCATTTAAACGAGTAAAAGCAAAACATAATGAATATGTTAATATAGTAAGCCCTTAAAACCTCGCTTTAGGAGTGCTTTGCTTGCATGTCTTCGGAAAATAGTCCTCCAAACCGTGAAACCCCTATGAAAAAGTCTCATCATCAGGTTTGAAGCGAATTGAGGTATGAATTCATGCATAAGACATGCTTCGTTTGGAGCACATTTTTACTGGGAACTTATAGACGCATAATTGTGCGGAGCGATTGTGCTGGGATTGTTATTAATTGAGACCAATCCGCAGCAGACCTTACAGACTCCATTATAGCCAAAACAATTAAGAAGGTATAGGATCAAGGCCGATCATTTGATACGTCACAGTATATAAAGAAAATTTTTTGAAAGTGAGCCCAATTTGGGACCCATGGCCAATTATGGGCAAGGAAGAACAAAATCATACAAAAGTTCTTTGTGCCGTTATTATCTAAATACACGCAGAGAAAAACATTTTTCAATATGGTCATCACCAACAAAACTATTTTTACATGTTCGAAAGCAACCATAAACATGTTGTGGCTTCCCGATGGAGGCCTACATTATCCATAATATGGTTGCGAGTGACATTAAATTAATATGTTTAAAGCTATTTGTTAAAAATAGTTTTGTTGGAGATGCCTATATTGAAAAAATTTTGTTTCTCCGGGTGTTTAAACATCTTTATGATATTTTTTTGTCTAAAAGCGATTACGGAAAGGGGGTTTATATGGGACCTTATTCAATTTTGGATCTACCAGTACAAAGGTTTGCCATGCCATAGTGCAAGAGAAATAGCAAACCCCTACAATGGGCTGAGGCCTTATGTTCTACGGGGAGTTAAAGAAGATAACAACAAGGCCTGAGGTTTTTTCGTCTTAAATGTATTTTGGGACTTCTAGCCAATTCTGGTCGTACATTTTGCTATAAAAAAATTTTCTTCGCCTAATTGTATAGCAATACCAACATTTATAAGAAAGTTTTGCTATTTAAAGCTTTTTTCGGTTTTCCAGCAACCAATTTTAAAAAATGTTAAGACGATTTATGTTGCAATAAGAGATTTTTGGACCAAATTGAATCTTAATACGAACATAATGAGATGGTTTATATGCACAAAGACTTTATTCCGGAAAGAAGTTCATATGGGGACCATATAAAACTATTGACCACTTCTCGCCATTTACAGTGGAATTCGTTCTATTTCAACTTACTCATGTACCGAATTTAAACAAATTAATTTTAAAATTTCGACCTGTACTGTACGCACAAATTTACGCAGACAGACAACCTGCTATCTGATCGAAGAGATGCACTGACATCATAAGATCGAGTGAATCTTTAGGCCAAAAAGAGGGTATAGAATATCATAATACCCTCTATATAATTATCCTGTGAGAATAAAAATTCACCGTTTGGTTCGGTTTACAAGCTGGTATCATCATCGGATATTATTTCTTCAGAAATTAGCTCGAAACTCGTGCTACGGACAATGGAGATTGTTAACGTACCATGATCTAAGATTTTTTGTTTGAAAATATGCGTGACCCTGATCCGGGCTTGGTCTGCCATATATCAATCGCAACCAGCGACTTGTTGTGATAGAAATTTGGCGATTAGTTGACTGCGAGAAATGGACGTATCAATTGGCCTCTTAAGAAGTGCGATTTGACTCCACTTTATTCTGATAAGCCAGCAACAATTGACCTTTTGGAGGCCAGTATTGTACATTTTATTCGTGCACTACGGCCATCAGTGCTCGAAAAAGTGGCCCCAGATTCCAGCTAACGTTTTGTCCAGAATAGCCGCGAGACCCATATGCCCGAAAGTATTTTCCAATTTAACGGCCATGTTTTGGTCTTTTGAACAAAATAATATTTTGCTAAAAATTAAATTTGCAAGGTTTTAAAATTACAAATTCATGACATCATATTTACAATAACTTTATGATCAGTTAATGTGGGTTTGGTACTATTTACTTAGTAACTTCACAGAAAAAACACTCTCCAATTTTTTTTTTCAATTAAACCATAAATTAAAAGCAAAATCAAAATAAAAATTTAATCGAGTGAATTAATCGTTTACTTATATCAACAACATTACTGGAGAAAATTTTGTTAGTACAAAAAAAAAAACTATTTAATTGATACTATTAACTCGTTAACTGGTGCAAATTTAATTAATTTTTTTAATATATATCACAATTCGTTTAATTAAAATCAGCACAAAAATATAGTTTTCGTAAATTTTATATAATATTATTTTTTAAAATGAAAAATGTTGAATATAATAAAATTATTTTTTATTATTAGAAAAATGTTTGAGCCGACACAAGTTTTCATGATGTTGGGTTCATAAAATTCATTATGAACGTTAATTTCAGTTGTTTAGACTTATAAGTGTAAAAGAAATAGTTAGTTACGTGTGCAGTATTAAGATAACGGCTTCCTAATAATATCAATGTTAAATTGCTATTATGAAAAAAGTTTTATCTGAAATATAGGGTGTCTCAAAAAAACAAAAGCGGTTTAAATATGATTTTCTCTTGTTGTTTCAGGGTTTTATAAGGTTTAAAAAAGAAAGATTAAGCTGAAGAAGGCTGACTACAAAAATGAGTCAATGAAGTATAGTCTGGATTAACCCTGGATGGATACTGTTCGTCGAATCGACGAAGCTCATTAACACTTTATCATATAACTTTTTTATGTGTATTCAAACTATGTTTTTTTTTAAAAACGTTAGCTGATATCGAAATCTTTAAAAAAAAATATATAACACAAAAATTAGTAAAAATTCGTATCCAACTTTGAAAGAGAAGAAAAACTTTAATTTTTTATGCTTTATTTAATTTATTTTTTTAATGAAATGCTAAAATTAAAAACTTTCTGTTGATTTTTTACTTTAAAAATCGTTCCGCTAGAATTTTTTTTTTAAGGTCGTCGATTCGAGAAACCCTAATGTACTAAAATGAAGAGTAAACTTTCAGGGTTAAAAGAAGAAATATACTATAGAAATATTATTGTACACCACAATCTAAAATAATTGAATTGGAGAACATCATGATTTATCTTCTAATAGGTGAAAAATTAAATTTAAAATGGCTTCGTCAACGAACAAATTTAAATGATTGTAATTTATTAATTTGCCAATTAGGCTCTCAAATTACAAGTGAGTAATTTTGAGTACATTGTAGAATATAAGGAAATCAAATTCTAAGGAAATTCATAAGTGGAAAATTAAACACTCTTAGGGCCATTATTACAACTTACTGATAAAGTTCCTGCTAGATAACGCAAAAAATAGCTATCGTAAACGATAAAGTGACCACTAAAATTTCTGCATTATTGAATCTGTCTGATAAAATAAAAAATGTTATTAATATTCTGTGGCAATATTGCAGTAGATACTAAAGGGCTGCGCAAAATATTCTTAATGTTCTGTGTTCTACTTCACACAACTATCAATCATATTATTTCACTGTAAAAATACATAGCAAAACAAACATAACAACACATAATTCTCACCAAAACAAAACAAGCATAACTTGAAAAGTTTTTCTCTTCTGCTTTGTTAGTGCTTGTATTATCAAAACAAACAGAATATCAACACAAAAACAGACAATGAAATAAAGAAACGGTAAATTATAGTAAAAGCATCGAGTGCACGTAATTAGGAATTTAAAAAATTTAAAGTGATCTTAGCTTATAACATAAATGGATGCATTAAATGTAAGCAAAATTGATTTGTTTATTTTATTTTAGTCGACCTTTATTATTATATTAGGTATAACTAAATTATCAAGCTTGATGTCTTTTTTTATTTTTATATAAAACTTTAAACGTTTATTTAACCAATATTTCTAATTAAAAAATTTTTTAATTTGTCAGTTATTGTTAAATTTGTTAAAAATTGTTGAAAATTAATAAAAATAAGGAAGAAAAAACCCTGAAGAAGGCACTCAAAGGAGTGCCGAAATATTGGTTAAATAAACGTTTAAAGTTTTATATAAAAATAAAAAACGACTTTAAGCTTAATAATTTAGTTACCTATATTATTTCCTAAATTTTTAATATTTTAAAGGAACCTACAACCGAACCCATTGAAAACCACTCAAACGAAATTAAATCAAAAGTTTCTCCCTTTGCAATTTTCTCTTTGGTTTATGTTTACAATCAAAACATTCAAACATGCTTGGAATGTTCTATTTCTGTTTTAATGTTCTACTTCATCTTTGTTCTAATTCAGCTTTATTTTAGTTCAGCATTGTTCTTGTGCAGTTTTGTTCTATTCTTCTATATTTTGATCGTAAAGCAAAACAATTGTTTTTGGAAGTATGAGTTTTGTAATGAGAGAGTAATATACACATACTATCTACATTTAATGAAACTGCTTGTAAGCAATTTTTCTTGTGCTTGTGCAGCTTTTAAATGGCAGTTTAAAATGCGCAGTGGCAACGACTTACTTTTGTTTATTTCTTTAATTGAAAGCAGAAGTAAAAGTTTTGGGCTTTATTTTTGTTTTTTATTGTAAATTGTTTTGTTCTTATATTGAGTTGTGTTTTTTTTTAAAAATTGAATAATTTAAGACTGTCATAGAAGTTGCCATATTTTCAGCAGAAAATATGACAGCTTTAAATTCTTAAGTTCACTTGTTACCATGAGGATAAGCCTGATGTTAGCTTTTCAGTCCCTTTTAAGGTAAATGATAACTTGTAATAACTAAAAGCCATTTATCTTTCAGATTATATCCTAAAAATAACTATTTGTAAGTTGTAATAATGGTCCTTAGGTGTACAGTTTGGTGTAAAATGCCGTAGAAAGGCATTATTGATTACTATTTGTTTGAACATCGGTGCTGCTTAATACAACAGAATGTTTAAAATTTACTCTAGGTCTGCTATAAAGAACAACAAACAAATGTGATTTAAGCACAAAAGATCGCCATAGCATGCAGATGTTTTTGAGATTAACGTGAGTAACTATTATAATCAGTCTATAATCAAAGTGGTCTTAAAACTAGGAAAAAAAAACAATTAACATACAGGTTTCAATTAAGGCATGTAGTTTCCGGAACTATGCACTTATTCCATTACTTAGAAAAATGGCTAAACTAACCTTTAGTGCAAAACAGCTTCTTTGGTATAATAATATCATACAAGGACAGAAACACGCAGATCCAATTTATCTCTTACCCAGAATTTTTAAGACCTTTCTCAACCCTTTTTGATTTTAAGCCACAGCAAAGAACCCAGCAACAACTTGGTAATTTTTTTCCTATGCTAGTCCCACAAAGCTCTACGCTTGTCTGCAGGAGACCAGTGACACTAGCGGAAATCGAACCCGCAACCCCCTCGCTAATAGACTGGCTCACTACCAACTAGCCTACCAGGGCACCGAATGACTTGCAATTAGTGGACAATTTACTTTTAAATTACTACTTCATACCATCTGAATTACATAAAAAAAGTTTAGTTATGGCTGACATATAATCTGGTACATAAGCACTTGCTTATAAGTTGATTAACAAATTGTATAATTAGTTCATAATAAAATTCATTAAAGTTTTGCTTTTTTTTCATTTATTATAAATGAAGAACAATTTGTAATAGATTTGAATATGAAAAATTCAAATATTTCAGACAGGTTATTCCGCAGCCCGAGACATCTCCTGAGCCCGCGGCCCGAGCATCCAAATTTGACCTTCTAAGCATCGGCCACAGCGTGCTCGATACCCGGCAGTCCGTTAGACCCCGCCAAACCCGATTAGTCCCGCTAAGAATCCATTCCCTAATTCTTCTAAAGTAGAAGCCCATTGGAGTCCTGACCACCTGCAAACTGTCAGGCTCCTCCATTTCCGACCCCAGTCTCGTCAACTCATCAGCTCACTCATTGTCAGTGATGTTGCAGTGACCCGGTTACCAGCCGAGCTTCACAACATTACTCCCTAAGATTTCTCCTAGACCCCTCCTGCAAAATCGTCCAGTAGCCTGGAGTGCACATAACAGCACATCAAGGCCGTAAGCGCCGCACAAATAATCCGTAGAGCGGGCGACCCCAGTTAATAACCACCAGTGCTAATTTCACCCAAGATCCGCGAGTGACCATTCGTGATATTTCCTAACAGTCCTAACTCCCTCAGCCTAATAATGCTCCTGGCTGCCATTCCCATCACATACTGCTCTATAAGCAGAAGATGTAGAATAATATCCAGGATCACCTGAGGGGTAGTTCTCATGATACCTGTCATGCCGATCGAAGCACACCTCTGAGCGACACAGAAAGTCGCTCCGACTAGCCGGCCTTAATGCTACCCGCTGATGTGTACAGCGATCCCACAACTGACGGACAGAGTCCCTAGCTCCTACCTATTGACGACTGCAAGCATAGTATGGATTGAGACCCCTCTTTAGTCTCACCTGGGTATTCCTCCTCCAGAATAGCTTACTCTGTATAAAAACTTCTAGATACTAAGCACTATCGGATAGCCTTAGCTCTACTCCCCCTAGTACCAGCAGTCTATGAAAAACTTAACTACTTAATTGATTTTGATATATATTTTAATATTAAAAATTTTAATAAAAACTACACTGCCCAATCGACCAAATTATATTATAGCAATATCGTCTAGGTGATAGAAATTATAAGTTATGATACCGATCTTGTATCAAAAAAGAAAATACTTAAATTATACCTTTCCTTATAATATCGTTTTTCCAAGAAAATTTCATATCGTTCCTACAATTATATCGTTCTCTTGTTTATTGGGTATGAATACGTCCTTAATGCAGGGGTAAGCTCTTACCTCCAATGACATCATCGTATTAAATTAATGAGTTAAAATGCCAATGTATTAGTAGTGAAGAGTAGTTATATTAGCTTTTTACCTCATTACTTTGTAATGTAAGTTTTTGCTGGGGAGCCTTACCACTAACCAATGTTATTCCCTAGAGCCTTCTTACTGGTTCCCAGTATTGACCATACGCTTTTACCTCAAGAGTGCAACACTAAAAGGATAGTGATCTTTAAGGCGAGCGAGCCACAGGACAACAGGTTAAGCAAGCAGTGGATAATTTAATTTATTTTCTTTATAATTTTTATAATCATTATTAAGAAATTATTAGTATATTTATTTTTTATTATTATTTTTTTTAATTGTAAATCAATTTTTCTATGTGACAATTGTTATTGGTTTTTTATGAAGATGATATTGGAGTTATAAAATAAATGTTATAAGCATTTTTATATAAAAAGAAAAAAACCTCAAGCTGAATAAATTATAAAACAATTATCTCGAAACATTTTCGGTAAACGCACTATTTCAAAAAGAGGCGATTTATATTGCGTATTGTTTACTATCCAAACTTTATTTGTTTTAGGTCCCCCTGTATAGCCAAAATTTCAAGCAACTTTAATTATAATACAATATCTAAAACGTATAATTTACTAAGCCTGTTCCAAAAAAAAATTTTTTTGTTTAACAAAGTTTTCTATACACAAACATATAAATATATATATATAAAGTAATACTAATAAATCATATTAAATAAGCAGGGTGATTAACAAAAATGTAACAACAGTCAAAATAAAACCAACAATGAGGACATCATATTAGTATCTTTATAACATGGACACGTGTTCATAAATATAACTAAATATGAATTGAAATATAAGCTTCAAACTTTCTAAAAGTATTTAGCGAAAATCTAAAGACCGTTTTTTAATTAATTTAAATATTTTTCATCAATTAAAAATCTGTAAATTTAACTTTAAGCAGCAGTCCGGAACTTAAACTACAGCAATTTTCCTTATTTTTAAACGATTGTTAAAATAAAATGTATTTAAATTGTATTTGACAGATAACAACACTTTTTGTTTTGTTGCAATTTTAAGAACTTTGTTTTACATAAAAGATTTTTTATCTCATCGTCGTAACAACAATTACCAGTAAAAACAAAAAAAAAAACAAAAAATGCGATGTTAAGTGTCACACGCCAATAAAAACTTAATTTACATGGGAAGACCACCCTGCAGGCAAAGTAACTATTATTAAGCTGAAAGTATTCTAGTTGGTATTTAGTTGCACTTCTCTTTTCTTTTAACGTTCTGTAGACATATGAGCTCAACTAGTTCATTTATATGCAGTTTTATAAAAGGTGTAAAACTAGTTGTTTAAAAGATACTACAATCTTTTATATATACATATACGGGAACAATTTTTTGTGGTTGATTTGTAAGTATCTTATCGTCCACCGATTTTATTGAAACCCAAATCGTTTTAAAGATATGTTTGTGAAGATATGCACAATATAAATTTTTTCAACAATTTTAGGATAAGTGTTTAAAAATCATTTTAAATTTGCTTGCAAACATACACACATACATGTATAAATATTATTTTACATTTCATGAAAAAATTTTATGGAATTAAAATATACAACCTGTTCCTGAATAAGAAGCCACGTACACAATGCTAGCAACAATTTCGGTCCCTTCAGGAGAATAGGCGTTAATTGTCAAAAAGCTGCAAGTAAAATTACTAGAACAGGAAGCACTTGTGGTAACGGTGTTAGAGTTTTTTGTATAAAAATACTAGTGCTTATTAGTACTAGTAATTGATGTAGTACAAGAGCACCACTTTTAAACTGACGCCATTTTTGTGCAAAAATGTTTTCAAAAACAAAAATTCGTATATTGATACATATTTTTGAATTTGATGTTAAATAATTTATTTTAAATTTATTTATAAATTATTTACAGCCATATTCTGGAAATCGAAATCACGTGAAATTGAAATCGAATAAAATTTGAAATTTATCCTGTGTTTAAAGCTTATAAAAATATTTCTTTTTATATGCCTCATATTTTGCTTTCAATTAAAAAAAAATTGAATTGAGAATATCCAGTTGATTCCAAGTGTACTGGTACACGACTAGAATCAATAGTACTAGTGATTTTCCATGCACACCCAATGCTAATTTGAGCATTAAGATATTATAGGAAAGTATATAGTCGAGAACTAGTACTGGTGAACCTTGTACTAGTTAAGTTCTAGTTAGGTACTAGTTCGATCTCCGGCAGGGTTTTTTCTTCTATCATATTTCTTCCTAAAGTATTTTATACAGTTTCCTTTATTTTTTCGAACAAAAATGTTACTTAATTTTTTTTTTAAAAAGTTGAGTCTACTTCTACTTCAGCAACAATTTGTATGAAAATGTATATGACGTTTATAATAATTCTTTATTTAGTTTTGAATGAAAATTTCAACAAAATATTTAAAAAATAATAATATATTCTAAAAATTGTTGTGGGCATAATTTGCAAACGGTTTCTTAACTGAAACCGCTAACAAAAAGAAATTGTTGCTATATTTTGAACACCAGTTAAAATATAGATGCCTATTGTGTACGAGGCTTAAAATAAAAATTTTCGTTCATATTTTTTATTGTTGTTTTAATATTATTTCCCAACCGAAAACTTTTATTTTATTTTGATAAAACAGGCAATTTTGTATTTAGATATCAAAAAAATTTCTTACAAGCAATGCAGTACAATATATCTGGGCCGAATTCAACAACAACTTTATATAGCCCCTCATAGGGCTATGTGAAATTATTGTCCCATTCTCACTTTTTACAATAGGCACCACTTTTGATTCACCACAAACGCATAACAAACACCCTGTCCAACTTTTTTGATATGGGATTTTAAAGCGAGGGCTTATATGGGTCCCATGGTTAAATCTGGACGTACCAGAACAACATTCTCATAGTGGCTATTATTAAAGTTATAGTTGCCAAATTTTATATTAATACTAGAATTTTAAAGAAATTTATGTCATTAAAAATGCCGGTCCAAATATGGACCGATTCTAAAAAGATTTGGCAAGATCGCACCAAAAACTTTACTTACAATCCTAACTTTAATAACTTCCTGAATTCATTACTTTGTAGCTTTATTCGCCACTTTTTACATTATAAGTTTTACATTAAATAATAACTTTATTATTATATCCTAAACAAGTCATAATTTTTACATTTTACAAACAAATACTTTAATATAATGATCTTAATTAGTTATTTTTCTATGATTTTAAATAATTATTAAAATCAATTTGTAATATAATCCATTAATATTTGTTAGATATCCGGTAATACCATAAAATTCCAAGAATTTCGATGTTAAATCCATGGGAAGTCCAAAAATGAATAAAATGTATGTAAATATATACATGAGTATGTTCCAAAATTACCCCCGCAATATATTTTGTTATTAAAACACTAGTTGTGATATCGATCTAGTGTAAACGTTGTTTTTGAACAACATAATATTTACATATTTTATTAAAAAATTAGAAGGATTCACATATCGTCATAATGTCCTAAATAATATTTTACAATTGTTTAAAAAAATATTGTTGTGTTTAAAACCAAATAAAAATTTTTTTTAATCCAAATTTTGATATTTTAATCAGGCTTAAGTTTATTGAATTTAATTTTCATTAATTATTTTTATGAAGAAAGGAATTTTACAACATGAAATGAATTAAAATTTATTGATACTCGTAATTTTTCATTCTTGACAGAGCTGGGAATTGAGCTCAGGTTTTCACGGACAGGTTGCCCTGACTAGTTTCGATTGTAACAACACAATCTCTTCAGTGGGGTTTGCCGTTTAGCTCTCATCGCTATTGACGACGGATGACGTCATAAGTCAAACATCAATCTTTAAAACAAATGGTATTTTTCGTTCGTAGATCGAAATTTGCTTTGAATGAATTATTACCAATTCTAATTGATCTACATGTTGTTATTACAGTGTAAGAGCTATAAATGATTTTGTCCAGCTAAAACACTATTAAATTTTTTTTTTACATTACAAAAAATTTGTTATTGTGTACAAATAAGAGCAATTTTTACATGTTTTAACCTTTTGAAAGTTAATTTGTAACTACTTATTTTTTGCCATTTTTGTAACTACATATTTTTATAAAACTTTTAAGTATAAAAGAAAGGTATTAATTTTTAAGTTGTAATTGGCCAAATTATAAAGGTTTAATTTTGGGACATCGCGAACAAATTTTTCTAGTAGAAAAATAAGTAGTCTTTTCGTCAAGTTCTCATTATTTTTCTACTTATTTTGTAAGCAAAGTTTTTGCTGGGATGATTAATGTCGCAATTATATATTTAAAGGTCAAATTTAATGTAAAAATTATATAAAATAGTTAATGGGCACAAAATAATATTCCGGAAAGATTTTTGTATGATAGTTATATGAAATTACAACTTTAATAAGCACCATTTCTGCTCAGCACAAGCGCATTATATCCTCTCTACCTTTGGTGGTGTGGGTATAAGAACAAATGTTCTTGGTACCCACAGCACGTTGGGTAGAAGGGATATAATGCGATTGTACTGACGTGTGTAACTGGTAAAAACATTGGTTGGGACCGCTCCTTTTGTTGTATAATGTAAACTAGTAAATTATAGTCGTGTGAACAGCTCCTGTTACACATTGTAAATATACTATATTCTGTCACACCCTGTCCAATTAGTTTGTAAGTTATTTATGTTTCAATATGTTCATTACTTTAAGATATCTTAACAAAAGCAACACATACTTTTTTGTAGCTAATAAAACACCTTTTGGTGCCCCAATCGACCTAATCCGTTTTGCTGGCTGACACACACTAACAAAGTCTTTATTTCAAGATTGCACTCAATTATGTCGAGTGCTGGCCATACTTGTAAGTACTTGTAAGCTGAGTGATGCAAGTAGAGATACTTTTTTCAATAGCCTTTTTTGACAGATCACGTGTGAGTCGTGTCAAGCTCTCATGTTATTTTTGTTTAGTATTGTTTGGCATTTCATAATGGACAGACTTACGCAACTTTATTACAACTTTACAATAAAAATTCACGTTCTGTGAGCAATGTGTTTCGTGCACTTCGCTCAACTTATGGTCAACATAATCGGCCTACTGAGCGTACTATTCGCAACACCATCACCCATTATGAGACCCAGCATTCGTTATTGAATAATATTTGACCGTATATTCGGCCGTCCAGCACGCTGTGTAGAAAATATAGCGGTTGTAGCTGAGAGTGTAAACGAAGACCGTGGAGAGCAACTCGGACTGACGTATGGAACGACTTGGCGCATTTTACGTCGAGATCTTAAATTGAAAGCGCACAAAACACAGCTTGTGCAACAACTGAAGCCGCTCGACCTTCCCAAGCGACATCGCTTCGCTCTATGGACTCTTGAAAAGTTCCAAGAAGATCCGACGTTTTCGTGGCAAATTTTGTTCAGTGTTGAGGCCCATTTCTGGCTCAATGGGTATGTAAACAAACAAAATTGCAGCATTTGGGACGAGAAGCAACCTGAAAAGATTCAAGAACTGCCACCTAATCCAGAAAAAAACAGGGTTTGTTGCTTATTTCTTAAAAATGATGCCGGTGCGAGCGAAACCGTCGACCGTTATCGTGCCATGATAACTGACTATTTTATAGCTGAAATTTAAGCTCGTGATCTCGGCGACATGTGGTTTCAGCAAGACGGAGCCACTTCCCACACATCTCATCAATCAATGGATTTATTGAGAGAACACTTCGGTGAGTACATATTTTCAGGTTTTGGGCCGGTCGATTGGCCCAAATATCGTGTGATATCACACCGTTAGACTTTTTCCTGTGGAGATATGTAAAGTCTAAAGTTTATGCGGACAAACCCGCTTCGATTCAGGCCTTGAAGGAAAACATCACGCATGTCATTCGCGCAGTTACCAGTCGAAATGCCCGAAAGAGTCATCAAAAACGGACTCAACGGATGGACCATCATAATCTTCAAAAAATAAATGCCAAAAAATTTTTTTTCAAATGATAATAAACATTCCCCATTAAATTTTAATTTTCTGTATTTTTTTTCTTTAATAGATAGGGAACCTCGAATTGGATCACGCTTTATAAAAAGCTAAATTAAATTTAACCACCATTTTCCACAATATATTTTTTTCGAACTTTTTGCTTTCTAAGCCAAAGTAGCAGAGCGAGAGAGAGAGGGAGGGAACAAGTTTCAGAAAACATCGTATCCAGTGTGGCCATTTTAGCATTTTTGCAGCTAAATTTCGCATTAAAAATTTTAATTTAGCTGCAACATTTTCATTTTGCACTTGGCATTTTATTTAGCATTTTTAGAAAATGTTTTTAGCTTCTTTTAGCATTATGTATTTAACAAATTTGGAAGAATTTATGCTAAATAAATTAATTTAGCTCATTTAATTATTTTTATAACTTATAATAAATGTTGACTAAAAATAAAATTTAGTATGAAAATAGATAATTCTTATGTTAACCCCAGGATTACCGTCTTGGTCTGGCCAGACCAAAATTGTGTTTTGCTTGTAATATTTTTCGCATATAACAAAAAATCAAAAAAAACAGTGACGTCAATTCTATAAATGATATGTTCTGAATCGAGCAAAACTGATTTGGATTCGATTGGAGCAAATAAGTGGGGCTAAATTCCATTTTAAGTAAAAGTCTATGAAATGACCCTCTTGATCTAGCCAGACCAAATTTTTTTCCTTGAAAGATATTTCAAATAGAATAAAATATTAAAAAAAACAGATACGTGAATTCAAGAAATGATATATTCTAAATCGAATGAATCAAGTTGGAATCAAGTCAGAAAACTACGGCCCATTATGCGCTTAGTTCAATCTAACTACAACAACCTAACGCAAAACTCGTTTCAGCTGTGGTAGATGCGAAATAGCAATGTGCGAAATTAAAGACTAAAATAATAAAATTTTATAATAAATTTATATAATTTAAAGTAATTAGCATACGTTCAATAAAAAAATATATATATATTTACTTTTTATTTAATTGGGATTTTTAGCTGTACAAATTGTGGTCTGGTCAGGCCAAGTGGAGAACTTAGTGGTAAAAAGTTAGGGTTAAGAAAATTTTATTTTCAGGTACTGTTACAAATGCTATCATCAGGTCGATTGTATATATTATTTGTCCTTTGATTTTACGTTATAAACGTGGAAAGAAATTTGACTTTGTATTTAGACAAAAATTCTATAGTGTAAATGTTTGGAAATTTTTTTTGCTCTAAACTGATGAACATTAATAATTTTAAAACTATAACTTTTCTATAACTTTCAACTATAAGAAATAAAACGATCAATAAAATTTTATATAGCATAGAAATAAAATCGTTTAAATTTAGCATGTATCAGGGATTTGCGGGCCTCCTAAATTAAAAACTTAATTTCAACTGCCTGTGCTTCATATTTATATGTATCATATGATTTACCAAAATCTATTATCTTGTTTAAATATAACCATTTATTTCAATTTCGTTAAAAAATAAGTCACTAAGATGTATTTAGTTTTGAATAAAATTTCATACTGGTAATAAATTTTTAACAAAAATCTTTAAAAAAAATTTAGCATTATTTGTAGCAATTTTTGGCCATGTCGAATGCCACTGATCATATCAGTAATGGGATTTGAATTGACTGAAACAATTTTTATGCTAGATATTTAACTCTGTAGGTTTGCTTAAATTTTTGATTTTTAATTGTTATTATTATAAAGGGTGCTTTATCGTGAGGTTTGATTTTCAATATGCTTTTTTACAGATCACGTGTGACTCATATCAAACTGCTTTGTCATTTTTGTCCAGTATCGTTTGGCAAGCCATCATGGAAATATTCACCAGCAACAGTGTCTGCAAGTTGTTCGGCTGTATTACGAAACTCAGCATTCTGTGAGAAACGATTTCAATTTTACGTGATTTCGGTTTACAGAACACGGCCGTTTATATTAAAAAAAAAATTTTTTTTTCGAATTTATAAAATATATAACTGAAATTACGCTCATAAAATAAAAAAATGTTGAATATAATATATAAACTTATGAAAAAGAAATGATTCCCAGATTCTATAAATGGTTATATTTAAACAAGTAGATAGATTTTGGTAAAGCATCTGATACACATAAATATGAAGCACAGATAGTTTAGATTAATTTTAAATTTAGCGGCCCACAAACCTTTGATACATGCTAAATTTAAACGATTTATTTCTATGATATACAAATTTTTATTAGATCATTTCATTTTGTATAGTTTAAGTTAAGTTAAAGCTTTAGAATTATTATTTTTTTAGCAGTTTAGAGCAAACAATTTTTCACACATTTACACTATTGAATTTTTATCTTAATACAAAGTGAAATTTCCTTGTACTTTTATATCGTAATATCAAAGGGCAAATAATATTTATAATCAACATGATAAGCGCATTTCTAGCCCTACGGGAAAGGGAACTAACATTGGCACCTTTTTAACACTTTGTAAAAGGTCACTGAAATAACCTTAATGGACACATCCAATTTCGGTTAAAATAATGCCTGTCTCAGATATTGTCCCAAATGAGCCATGTCAATATGATAGATCCCTTTCATATAAAGTAGTAGAACTAGAGACAATCAGTCACTACCCGCACAAAAGCCAGTCACATGAATAGTTTTGTGCCAATTACCTTTCCTCTGGACCAACTACACTCTAAACACATTATCACCTGTTAAGTGATAGGTCTTGTTTTCGCCTATCGCAATTTGTTTCTTTTAATTATAAAAGTTTGTTCACTGGTCACGGGATAAGTGCTTTAAGAGCAGTTGACACAAATTTCCCGCAGGGGATATTCCCTGAATATTATATTTTTTTAACAAGACAGGTAAGATGTTTATTAACATAAAACTTATCCATTTTCTTACGAAATTATGTTATGTACAACTATTTTTAGTCAAAATTTATTATAATTTATAAAAATGTTTAAGTAAAATCAATAGAACTATTCGTCTAAATTTTAAAAATAAATAATGCTAATAAAAGCTAAAAACATTTTCCAAAAATGCTAAATAAAATGCCAAGTGCTAAATGAAAATTTTGCAGCTAAATATAAATTTTTAATGCTAAATTTAGCTGCAAAAATGCTTAAATGGCCACACTGGTGAGAAATACATACGGGCTGCATAATCTACCTACCTAAACCACTATTGCCAATACCATTCGAAAATTTGAGTCCCAGTTAACATTATGGGATGATACTCAACCGGTTAGACCATATCAAGCGCATAGTGAAGTGAAAATAGCAGCTTTAGCTGAGAGTGTACGCGAAGAATGTGGTGAATCGATTCGTCGGCGTTCTTAGCAGCCTGGCTTGTTGTATTCGATATCTTGGCGTCATGGTCTCGGTGAGCTCTGGCTTCAACAAGACGGCGCGTGAAACAATGACCTTGTCGAGAAAACAATTTGATGAGCACTTTATTTTACGATTTGCTACGGTAAAATAGACACTTAGAGTAGGTGATATTACACCTTTTGGACTATTGTCTCTGGGGATATTTAAAGTCTGAGATTTTTAGGAATAAGCCAGTTACGATTGACGCTTTGGAAGCCAAAATTACTCTTGTTATTCGCTAGTTACCAGTCGCTATGCAAGAACGAGTCGCCCCAAATTGGACCTTCCGAATTAACCACCGCAGACATTGTCGTGGCAAACATTTACATGATAACATATTCCAACAGTAAATGCCATAAATTGTTCTTTTAACTGATGATACAAATTTTGATATCACTTTCAAATCTATGTGCTTTATTTTACATTATAAATCACACCTCACGATGAATCAGCCGATATTTTATAACTAAAAAAATGGTTTTAACACTAAAAATCAGAAAAGGATAAGGCTTAAGTGCTGATTGTCCATTTATTTTTCATTTATGAATTTTATAAAAAGCATTTACTAATAAAAGCAAGTAAATCGTTTTTTTACCTACTTTCTTAGTGTTGTTGTTATTTCTACTTTAAACATCGTCACGTATATAAATATTAGTCGATGTTTCATAATATTTTTTGTTGTAACTAGTCTCGTAACAACCAGTAATAAACTGTTCCACAACGGTAACGAAAAGTTACGTATTTAGCTGCAGGGTAAAGATACGACCTTAAAAGTAAGCGCACATTTACGCGACACGCAGTAAGACATACAGAGACAAAGTGAGGAAAGTGAACAAATTCTTAACAAATTTTATAAAATAAATACTTTCTAAAGGACCACGGCATTCTCTTACTAAGTGCAAAACAGGTATCTAAGGGAGAATAGTAAAGAATAACTGAAACAACAATAAATTTTGTGTGTAAAGCTGATTGTTATGGCTGATGTTTTTTGATGCGTTGAATGAAGTGCTTTTTGTGTCAAAATTTTATTACTTCGAAGTGGGAACTCGCCTTACCATCTCGCAACTTTAACATTTCTCCTTTGCAAACCTGCTACGTTGGCAGCTCCATTTTTTAACATAAAATAGAACAAATTGAAAATCATGGTTGGCGAATTTAAAATCAGCCCTATTACAGTTATCGTTGTCGTAAGCAACTGTGTCGTTTTATTTAATAGATTAAAGTAACACACAACCTTTGCTCTTTAATTTATTACGAAAAAACGACTTCCGTATATAACCGAAATAAAGCTGAATACTCCAGCAACTGTTTGGTAATAGATTAAAGGGAATAAGTTAACTTCCTCTTTAATCTATTACCAAACAGTCATAGGCGTATTTTAAATTCGCCAACCACGATTAAGGTAAATATAGTAACTGAATAGAGCAAAATAATAACTGATTTATTTGTGTGATTCTATTAAAATTTCTTTTAAATGAATTAAAATGAATGATTGAAATTTGAATTCGAAATTAATTAACAAGATCAATTTTTTTAAATAATCATAAAAATCTAGTTTAAACAAAAAATCATGTTTTACACCCACCACCACTAGTGGTAGGAATTATGAAGTGTATAAATTGCACTACTTAAAATCGTGAAATCGCGTCATAAATTACCGAATGTCCATTTCCCATCTTCGAAAAACACTTTAATAAGCCTATACCTGTAAAGTTAAGTTTAAATTTGGTATTTGGTGCAACAGTGCACCAGAAAATAATACCACAGGGAACTTTTAGTTTTTCTCTTGGTTTTGTGCATTTAAAAAGCCATTTCTTTCTTGAATTTATTTTCTTCTTTTATTATTTTTACCACTTCTCACATTAAAATTTCTTTATAATTGTTGGAAATGCTTTAAAAGAATTAGAAAGTCTAACTTTTATCTTTCGTTTTCAATAAAAGATTAACATTGTGTTCCCTATTTTATCACGGGAGAATGTCATGATGAATTTCTTTTTCGATTTTTATTTTACAGGTGTATGATAGTGACATCTAATTTGATATAAAAATATTTTAATGAGGATATTAAAAAATTGATTTTATGTATGATTTTGTTTGTAGAATTCATGATCTGGTTCGTCTTTCTTAATATTGTTTTTGTAGCCTTTCTCAAAGTCCTTCTACAATACAATATAACGATTTTCTCTTACTGCATGCATACCAGCTTCCTGACAAATGGCATTAATATCAGCACCAGATATTTTATCAGGCCTCACCACAAACTCTTCCAAGTCAACGTCTTCGCACGAGTTCATCTTTGATGTGATGGTTGAAAATATAAGACGCTATTGACGCCTATCTGGCAATGGGAATTCAATTTTTCTGTCCAAACGACCTGGACGAAGTAAAGCTGGATCCAGAGTGTCCGCACGATTGGTTGCCATTATAACTTTAACATTTGTGGTCTGATCAAAGCCATCCATTTGATTAAGTAACTCTAATATAATACGTTGTACTTCTCGATCAGCGCCAGTCTGGGCATCAAAACGTTTTGTGGCTATGGCATCAATTTCATCTATAAAAATTGTTGCTGGCGCATTTTCCTTAGCTAAACGGAAAACATCACGCACCATACGCGGTCCTTCACCAAAATACTTTTGCACAAATTCAGAACCAACTGCTCTAATAAAAGATGCGGTTGTGTGATGAGCCACCGCTTTAGCCAACATTGCTTTACCACAACCGGGTCAATACCAATTTGTTTATACAATTCAAAATGAGTTAGTGGTAACTCTACTGCTTCACGAATTTCTTGTTTCTGCATATCCATTCCACCAATGTCTGCATAACTTTCATCTGGTTTCTCATCTGGCTGTAACATTGAGATAGAGCTGTCAGCTTCCGGCGGTAAAACATCAACCAAGGCATTACTATGCTTATGCAGAGCAACCGATGCTGAAGGTTTTAACTGTTCGCGGTCAATTGTTGACAAAATACGCACATAATAATTAGAACCAGTTAAAGAGCCGACAATACCAGTATTTTGGTCAACTGCTACCAAAAATTTACCTATAACCTATAAGAGGGACTGATTGAATACGTTTTACCTCTTCTTGAGCATGAAGATATTCTTTTTTAAGATTTATTTGTTCATCTTTGATGTATTCTTCCTGAACTTCCAGATATTCAAGGGTTTTTTGCAATTTCTTGTAGCGCACATATAGATCATCTACGTCCAATTCATCCAGTGAACTGTGAGCGTCTTTCAATTTAAAATCGAACGTTTCCTTCTTTTCTTGCAATAAAGCTTCCATCATCAGTTTATACGTACTAATAAGCCAAAATAATTTTTCATTAACTTAGCAAAATCTTACAATGACTTTTTATAAAAAGAGGAAAACCAAACAAATTAAGTTAAAGACTAAATCCCGAAAATCCAGGGATTTTTCGGGATTGGGATTTCGGGATTGGCATCCCTAGTAAACATGTATTTCCTAGTTTTGAAAAAAAAAAACTTTGTGCCAAAGTTATTAATGCAACAAAGCAGGCAAACCATCGAAGTATAATGCAACCCCAATCATATTTAACCCACACCACTACAAAATAAAAGTTTATTGAAAAACAAGCAAAATTGTTTTATTCGGCTGTAGCGAATTTTCGTTACATTCCACCGATAGTTTGAATATTTCAGAAGTTGTTTTTATACGCGATCCGCAAATTGTAAGTCAATTTTTATAAAAACTAACCTCACAGTATTGTAACCCTTTAGGAATTTAGTCGCACAACAAACTTTTCAAAATTACCTAAAAACTAAATTTTACATAGTTAAAAAAAGAGATCATGATTTGTTTCAGTTCTAATCGTATTGAAGGGATTTTCAGAAGGACATTTTATATGGTACAAATAGCATGCTATGGATCGATCATCACAAAATTCGGTAGTATTAAAAAACTTAAATTGGATGAAATTTCAATTCTGTTTAATAATATTTGAGAGTCTTATGTGTTTTAATGTGCTTTCTGGGAGGCAGCTTTATATGAACTTTTATGGCTTTATATACAAAACAAATAACACTCACGTCAAAATGCAAATTATGTAAAAATTTACCAGCCAGTAATTTCCCTTTGGTGATTTCAGATTGGTTATAACTTTTTTTTAACGGAAACAAACTGCTGAATATAAAAACCACAAATAGAAACCGTTACGAAAATTATTGTTATATTTGTTCTACACACAAACGCACACACACACACACACGCAATAACTACAATGTCAAAGGATATTATAAGTATACACATTCAAACTTACCGATGTACTAAGACAAATTGCAAGCAGCCAGCCAATTGGAAGCAAAAAAATGTTTTAAATTTGGTCACATACAAAATTTGAAATTTCATTTAATATATTTTTTTTTCCAAAATTTGTATTTAGAATGAAGCAGTAAAAATCATAAGCAAATAGATAACGACAGGCGATAAAAAAAATGTTAGCACATTTTGGTTTGTAAGGAAGAGTGTAAATTTTTTATTTTTCTATGGCTTGAAGGGATTTCTGGCTTGTGTTTAAATAGATGTTTATTAAATGTAGAGAGTATGACGGACGCATGCACTAAGAGAAAATTCGTTCGTTCAAACAATGAAACGGCTTCATTAATAATTCTGCATTGATTAAATGAAATTTTTCATTAATATAATGAAAAGTTTCATTGATTGAATGAAATCTCCAAATCGCCATTTTTTTGAAGTTTCATTATTTCATTGCTTTAGTGAAATGCTTTACATTGTTTTAATGAAGTTTCATTTATTGCAAATTTTTATTAAATGAAGATATAATTTCCCTTTATTTTGTAAGATACAACATATAAAATTATTTTTGCATGTAGTTAAATAAAATTTGGTTTATAAACCTTTTTATTTAACAATTTTCCAACATTTCAAAAAAATTTATGAAACCAAGTCTTTAATACAATGAAGCTACTTCATAAATGTAACGAAACTATTTTCATTTTTTTTGCAAAATGTACATATGTGTGTGTGTAATTTGTTTACACTCTCTCCCCACTTTTGTGTAAAATCTCCTGTGTTCCTTCGTTTACGAGTTAATAACATGAACGAAAAGGTTTCATGTATTTAATGAAATATTCTTCATTAAGAAAACGTGTATTTTGTTGTTTAAAAAAATATACTTTTGTATATATATAATCATATAAATAATGAACCCTTTTCATAAATTAAACGAATATTCTTCATAGGTGCTACACAAATAGTTGTATGTATTCGTTCTCTTCATCCCCTCCCCATTATTTGTGTTTCTCTAATAATATAAATGAAAAAGTTTCATCTATTCAATGAAACATTCTTCATCAATAAAACATGTATTTTGTTGTTTTAAGCAAGAATGTTTTGTTCAACATCTTTGTTGTTTTTTTTTTCTAATTTTACTAACTTAAATTAACTGTAAACTTTTAAGAAAAAATAAGAAGAACAACATAAGGTTACCATTAGTTGCATGACTATGTGTCTTTGTTTTCCATGCATTTTAATTTCTATGTTAAATGCATAAAGTTGGTACCAACCACCTTTTTATTTGCGTTTCCAAATTTGAAATATAAAGACGTGCGTAAACTTTTTTTAAAAAAAAGGAATTTAAACAAAAAGTGAAAGAAATAATATATGTAAAAAATATTTAAAAAAAAGTAAGATCAAACTGGTGATAAAATAAGAGTTTAATAAAAAAAATGGAAAGGCGTGGGAGACTTTATATAAAATACCACAAAAAGAAATAAAAATTATTCGAAAATGAATCTCCGCCTGGCAGTCAAGTTTTGGAAACCAAACAAAAATTCGGTAATATTGTTTTAATAAAATTTTTTCATATTTACTTAAACCTATTGTTATTTCTTTATAGTTTCAGAAGGCAACGCACAACATTATATACAAAGTCTAAATTATGATAATCTCTCCGCAGAAGATTTTCGAGCAACGTGGTCAGCCTGCACAAAATTTCGTCTTAACCAAATTTGTTTTGATGCAAAAAATATCATTGAGGCTCTAACTCTTTGGCCGAAATATAAAGGGCCGATTGGCTCACAATTGGTAAGTTCTTGTTATAATTTGAAAACACCAATAAACGTAGATTTATTAGTCTAATAAACCACATATTTTAAAATTTTTTATATATTAATTAATAAATACTTACTTTTTTATTTTATAGATTGACTTGGACTTTAAAGAGCTCTACAATTACAGATGAAAAATTAAAACAAATGTTTAATTATATTAAACATAATTTAACAATTCACTATAATAAAATTTAAAATGTTGTGGACACCTTAGAGTGGGAACAAATCGAAAAAGGTAATATTTTCATCTCTTATTTTCACCATATACTATTTTGTATTTTTTTTTCTTCTTTCTAAATTACAGAAAAAATAAATTTATTCTTAAAATTTATGGAGTCTTCATTACTGTCTCTACCCCACTAAAAAATTTATAAGAAAAAACAATAATGGTAAGAAAGAATTTGGAAAATTTACCATCAAGAATTCCCAAGAATCATTTATATATATAAATGAGACTCTTCAGTCAATACAAGACGTTGACTTTTTATTGACCCGAAACGAACCAATACAGCCATTAATTTTGGGATTGTTGGACCCTAAAAATTTCAACATTTCAAAATATTATGTTCACATAGGTAGAATTATCATTGAACTTATAGATTTTTGTAGAGCAGTTGATATATGTTTCAAATCATTCCATGTATTTAACGTAGAGTATCCTATATCATGTTCAAATTGTTGGTGCGTTGTAGAAAGTTTTATTTTTAACATAAATAAAACAACTATAAACAGAAACACCAAAGTTTCACTTCTGATAAGTAAATTATTGCGCTCTTAAAAGTAACATACTTCTATCTATTGAAATTATATATATATACATATATATATATATATATATATATATATATATATATATATATATATATATATATATATATTTAAATTGTTAACTACGTCTTTAAGTTATTTAAAATTATAATGATAAGCTTCTTGTAAGCAGTGTTTAAAAAACTTAAGTCAAAAGTCGAAAAGTCGCAAAATTTTAACTTTTCAATGCTTTTACTTTTCTCTGCTTTTTAAAATCAAATCATCGATTCTGTTAAAACTTATGAAAACAATCGGCAGTCGTGTGCTAAGTTTTCTTCTGCTTTTGATAAGTTAAAAAAATCAAAATCGCAAGCAGTGTCTTTGCTTTTGAAAGTTGTCAGAAGTCGCAGTCTTAAAAGCAGGCAGTCTTTTAGTTTTGTACATTTTTAACAGAAAAATATTCTCTTTTCTCTTCTGTTTTTTTTTACATTTATACTTACTCACACACAGGGGTGCCAGATGGTGTTGGTAAAAAATCGGCATATTTTAAAAAAAAAAAAATAATGTCTATTTTAAACACAAGAAAAAAACATGTTTTTAATAACAAAATCGAAAAATTCAGCATTACATATAAAAAGTAAAAAAGTAAACGTTTTACAACGGCTTATGTAAATTTATATATTGTAAAGTTCAGCCCTATTTAATTACATTCAATGAAGCGGATTTTAGCGATACGGAACAAATTTTTTTTTTTTTTGGGATTTATAAAAAATATTTTTAATTATTCTAAAAATACAAATATTTTTGTCAAAAACTAAAAAATAAATGCTATGGCGATTTTGGCGATTTTTGACATTGACTTTGGCGAAAAATTTCAAAATCAATCTGACAACCCTGATTGGGACTTATAATTTGCAAATACAAAGAACTTTTTGCTTCTGCGACTGTTTGCGACTTACAAAAGCAAAGAGATTGATTTTACTTTTACTTGCGAAACTGTTCAAAAGAAAAGAAAATCAGAATCACAATTTTTAAAACAACTGCTGGCAAAAGTTTCGTTCAACTGATTGTTTTTCGTTTTGTGATTTTGCTTTGACTGAAACTGTTGTTGCTTTCAGAAGCACAAGCAGAAGTCAAATCAAGAGAAATGAAAGTTATTGCAGTTTTTTAAACACTGCTTGTAAGCCAATTATTGCCCTTCTGAAATGTTTTAAGTCAGTATTGAAATTATATCTTTTTGATCATATTGTACAATTAAATAAATTTTAGTTCTGTTTAATGAACAATTTTTTTGTATTAATATTAAATTAAATTAAATAAATATACATAAAAAATTAAACAGGTTAATAAATAGATTATGAAAAAAATTTCACACACCTTTTATAAACCTGCTGATTCTTTTTAGACTAATGCCCTAATTCTATTTAATTTATTTATTTAAATTATTTCCATTTATTTTATTTGTTAGAAGCCCAAACTATGTTTTGAAAATCTTATGAAAAATGTGTTTAAGTTATTATTGAAATTAAATTTTTTTTTAAATTGTATACTTTAATTTAGCTTTAACGTTAAATAAAATTATTTTTATTAACATATATATGTACGTATATTTATCTTCAAAATATTTTCATTTATAAAATTTGTTTAAAATCAAAAAAATTAAAAAAAATTTTTTATTTAATTATAAATATACCGACAGTAATTTTAATCGAAATATATATATTGTGGTATTTATATAATTAAATACAATATTTATTTATTTAATTTTAGTGGTTTTAAAAGGGGGGAAAATTTCATATACATATTATATGAAACATAATCATTACCCTAATGACATTGTTTCATTAGCTTAATGACAACAATTTCATTTTATTAATGTAATTTAGTTTTTGAATTAATGAAACAACTGCATTCTATTAATGAAAAAAATCATTTACGCAATGAAAATATTTCATGTAATCAATGAAAAATTGTCGTTGCATCAATGACTCATTTCATTCCATTAATGAAAGAGTTTCATAATACAGCTTTAAAATCATTTCATACTATATATGAAGCATAATGAATGTTCTTCGTTGAAACAATGAAAAGTTTCATTGGTTCACTTTCAATGAAAAAATTCATTGATCCAATGACGAAATTCATGCCTGGAATGAAGCTTTTTCTTTTAGTGTGATTGATATTCTCAGGAGAATTTAAAGTCTGTGGGAGTGAAAGTCAGAAATTGGTATTTAGTGTAAACAAATGGATAAATATGTATATATGTGTAAGAAATACTTTGCGATCTATCCCAGTGTACTCCTTCTTTTGGATGGACAAGGCTTTCTCGCTCGATTCCTTACTCATATCTTTTTCACACACGTTATCATTGCGGGGTAGGCCTTCCGCTCTAGCTTCTTTGGCAGGTACATAAGAATGGCAGATGAATAAAAAAATTTTTTTTACTTTTGCTTTGACAAAAAACAAAGTAAAAAATGCTACTCCTTCTCTTCTACCTTCTCATATCTTATTCTATGAGGCCTTCTTTATCAGTAAGATCATAATGGTAATTGAATCAAAAAATGTCTAAGCAGACCTTCAAAAATGCCTGAAGTAAGAAGGTGTTCTAAGTTTTCCCGCTGGGATGTTATTTTTTAATTTTAGTGCTGTTTTATATGTTATTATTAACTGATAAAACCCGGCTTTGCTCAGGTTAAAACCATCATTTACTTAAATATATAATTGTATAAATCATTTCCTTACAAAGTGTTAAAACTTTGTAGCATGAAACACAAGTATTTAAATTCATTAACTTTAATATAATTTTCTTTTTCATTATTTATTTATTGAATCTTCATATATTAAATATGAACTAACAATAATTAATCAAATCTTATACTAATACTTTATTTTTGTCCTGCCAATGCTAGACGAAAATTTTTCTCTTCAGGGTAACTTTAATATAATAATGATTATATTTGCCCCAAAGAATTCTGCACGGCTTATATGTTTTTTAAATTTAAATTTTATGTTGGTCATAATCACCCAATGGGTGATTCAAGTAAAAATAATTTTTTCAATAGCCTTTTTTTTTTGACAGATCACGTGTGAGTCGTGTCATGCTCTCATGTTATTTTTGTGTAGTATTGTTTGGCATTTCATAATGGAAAGACTTACGCCTAAACAACTTTTACAAATCGTTCAACTTTATTACGAAAATTCACGTTCTGTGAGGAATGTATTTCGTGCACTTCGCTCAACTTATGGTCAACATAATCGGCCTACTGAGCGTACTATTCGCAACACCATCACCCATTTTGAGACCCAGCATTCGTTATTGAATAATATTCGACCGAATAGATCACGTCCAGCACGCTGTGAAGAAAATATAGCGGTCGTAGCTGAGAGTGTACACGAAGACCGTGGAGAGTCATCGAAAATTGGACTCAACCGATGTACCATCTGCGTCGTAGCAACGGCCAACATTTGATAGACATAATCTTCAAAAATAAATGCCAAAGAATGTTCTTTGAAATGATAATAAACATTCCCCATTAAATTTGAATTTTCTGTGTTTTTTTTCTTTAAAAAAGTAGGGAACCTCGAAATTGATCACGCTTTAGTTGGGGGTTGTGCACTAAATATTGATTTAAATCAGTAGTACACTATCACTAAGTAAAAGTGCCAAAAATTATTTTGCACTCTTTTTTACCAGCTTAAGTGATTAAGCTATTTTTCTAACTACCACTGAAAACATTTTGTGATATTGCAAATTTTTTCACTATCACGAAACGAAGATTGAATCCAAACAGACTCTCACTAAAATTTCAAAAATGTGATTTTGTAGGAGCATAGTTTTTAATTCTTGTTATGATATGCTTAGGCAAGGGAAATTAAACAACATGAAATTTTGTCAATAACGGAATATCTCATGACTTTATCATGAAAAAACAAGTTTTTTGTTTGTAATTTTAGTGCAAAATTTAAGTAGCACTCAACTGAGTGAAGATCCAAAAAATTTGCAGTAAACTGATAACACTATGGAACATTTTTGGGATTATTGTCTGGGGGGTGAGAAATTCCAAGTCAGTGTGATGGTACTAGGTCAGTATAGTAAAACCCTCAAAGGGTTTGGCGTTCGTATGTGTTAGTTTTTTTTTATGACATTTTAAATTTTTTCCTTATCTTGATGTTTTTTCGCTTAGTTGTAACATTTTGGCAAAAACGTAGTTTAACATAACTCGAGAACCACTTGTCCGATTTTGATGAAACAAATTTAGAAAAATTAAGAATTACAATTTCTCTAATCTTTTTCTATACCGTTTTCCTATATGTGCAACACTTTCGAACTTTAAAAATGAATGTATGAAGGGAAAAAAGTATTTTTTGCCTAAAAATTTAAATATTTTTTTTTTAAAATTCATAAAAAATCCAAAATGGAAAAAAGTGCCAAACTAATTACTTTCGCGTAAAGTCACATAACTCATGAGCAAAAAAAGGCATAGATCATGAAAATCGATGCACGCGTTTCTCATTTATTCACAATTAGGTAAATGTATGAATTTCAAAAATTTGCTCCAGATATGCACAACATTATTTGGAGAAAACATTGACACTCACAAGCCGAACTCTCTCATATTTTTCTACTGTACTAAAAGAGAAATATTGATGTGGCAACACTGGATCTGTAATGTTCACATAAAACATGCATTGTCATTATACTTCTTCTCTTTCTCACACTGGTTCTGTGATTTTTGTCATTCAACAAGTGCCGACGAACGCGAACAGTAAAAGTGAACAAAAAAGAACAGAATATGGAACTGTGCAAGCCAGATATAAATAGCTTTTGCTACTGCTTTGGTCAATATGTCTCAACACATAAAAAAAGTGAAAATTTCAGTACTGATTTTGTTCAAACATACGAGATGTACTTCAACCAAAATGTTATAGTGAACGAAAATTGGGTACCAAATATAGTGTGTAAAAGCTGCTACAACCGTCTAATGGATTGGAAAAATAGAAGACGTGAAAGTATGCTATTCGGTATTCCAATGACTTGGACTAATCCTGGCGAAGGTCACAATCCATTGAATTGCTATGCATGTGCGAATAAAGGAGCCGCAAAAAGGATAAGAAAATCGTATAATTACGTTGGTGTTGCAAGTGCCGCAACACCATTGCCTCATTCGGACCACATTCCTGTGCCAAAAGCTTCTAGCCCAGATATTTTCTCTTCTACGACTGCTCCGACATATCATGCACGTGATGATCCCCCATATGAGCCATCAGTATCCAATGAGCCAATTTTAATAAATCAAAATAAGCTTGATTCAATTGTTGCCAAGTTGGAATTAACACAGCATAAATCGGAAGATCTGGCTTCCATTTTGAAATCAAACTATTTGTTGGCACCCGGTGTGAAAGTCACAGCTTATCGAAGTCGTCAGGCAACACTCCAAAGTTTATTCCTTGTGAATGATGAAAAAACTTCTGCATATTGCCCGGATGTAGGAAAATTTATGGACGCAATGGAAATAAAATATGAAGCAGATGACTGGAGATTATTTATTGACAGTTCAAAACTCAGCTTGAAGGCGGTTTTACTGCATAAGACCAATAAAAAACCTTCAGTTCTAATCGCCTATAGTACAGAAACGAAAGAAACATATGATGCACTGGAAAATATTTTAAAAATGGTTAACTACGCCAAACATATGTGGCGCATATGCTGCGATTTAAATGCTTTGCGGTCTTCAAAGCGGCTATATAAAATATATGTGCTTTTTGTGCGATTGGGACACACGATTTTCCGGTGACCAATATGCATGCCACGGATGGAAACTCAGAGAGCACAGCAGGTTACAAATGGCCAATATTATTCGTGAGCCTCTAGTGCCGAAGGAGAAGATATTGCTGCCTCCACTGCATATTAAACTTGGAATTGTTAAGAATTTTATCAAAACTGTCGCCGAAAGAGATGAAGTTTTCTTGTGTTTGAAACTAATTTACCCGAGACTCATCGAAAGTGAAATTAAAGAAGGTAAGTTATAATATCACATTCATTTACCATGATTTTCCATTTTAACAAATTAATTTTTTCCAATCAGGCGTACTAAATGGTCCAGATATACGAAAGCTGGTTAAAAGTGACGCATTCAACAATATTTTGATTGACGCTGAATTGAATGCATGGCAGGCAATCAAAGAAGTAATAGAAGGCTTGTTGGAAAACCATCGTTCTAACAACTACGATGTTTCTGTCGCAAGGATGTTAAGAGCATTCTCGGAAATTGGTGTCCACATGTCCTTGAAAATCCATTATTTACATCATCATCTGGACTACTTTAGCAAACAATTGGCTACCGAATCTGATGAACAAGGTGAACGCTATCATCAAGTTGCTATGCCATTTGAAATGAGGTAATACTGATTTCTTATTTTTTCAAACTCATTTTAATAAAACAAAAACTTACAGATATAGAGGCAAAAAGTCGCCGAGTGCAATAATTGCGGAAATTTGCTGGTGGAGTAAGCTTGTGTGGCAAGACAAGGATGATCTTGATGATAAAGCACTTCAGGAGATGCAGAAGGGCCAACAGTGGAGTCACACATTGACATCATGTGTGTTTCAGAAACTAATGATAGCGATGAATGCGATGCCACTAGTCCCGAACAACCACCATCTAAAAAGTCTAGGCAATATTTATTAAAATAAATAAAAATAAATAAATAAAATAAAAAATTATAAAAATGTTTACTTAATAAGAAGTCTGGAGTTATTGGGGAAAATTTATAAAAAAGGCGATAAATTACACTTTTTTGAATAAAAACAAATATCAATATTCTTGTCAAAATGGGATACCATCACTTAATTGTAAATAAAAGCAGAACGCGTTAATCGATTTCTATGATCTATATCGCATTTTGTTTATAGGTTACGTGACTTTACATGAAATTAATAACACTTGATCCTTTTTTCCGTTTTGGATTTTTTATGAATTTAAAAAAAAAATTTTAATTTTTAGGCAAAAAAATATTTTTTTTTCTCCACAAATTTATTTTTACCGGCAAAACTGTTGATTATAAAGAAAAACGTTATATGAACGGATTAAAGAAATTGTAATTCTAAATTTTTTTGAGTTTGTTTTAGCAAAATCGGACAAGTGGTTCTCGAGTTATGTTAAACTACGTTTTTGCCAAAATGTTACAACTAAGCGAAAAAACATCAAGATAAGGAAAAAATTTAAAATGTCATAAAAAAAAAACTGACACATACGAACGCCAAACCCTTTGAGGGTTTTACTATACTGACCTAGTACCATCACCCTGACTTGGAATTTCTCACCCCCCAGATTGGCTGTTGTACTGTGTAATTACTTTTTCTTAAATCAAACTATTTGTTTTTTGAGTGCAACATTTTTTAACATCACTATCACTCGTGTTTAGTGAGGCTGCTAATTTTCAATTCATCACTCAACATCAAAAAACGATTGCAATAATTTTGCACTATCACTAACTGTGAGTTGAAACTGCAAAATTAGTGCACTAGCCCCATCTATAATTTTGGTAATACAAATTTTCCATTTTAGCTCTCTTTTTTATTTTGGAATTTTTGCTTTATAGCACTTGCATTAAGTGTTTTCATTTAATAATTTTAATGAAAATCGTGCTTACAAAAATTTACCCAGTATATTATTATACACCCGTTTTTGGTCTCTCAAATTACATATGTTTTTCTTATTTTTATGATCTTAATAAAAAGTAATTCCTATTTAAATTTTAACGACCTTAATTATAAAAAAAAATAAAACAGGTTAATAAAGGGCTTATGAAATGGATTTTGTATGAAAATTTGTTTAATAAACCTTTTATTAACCTATTTTATTTTTTATAAGTAAGGCAGTAAGTCCCTTGACTGTTTTTTACCACAAATAACAAAATTTCCTATTTAACCCTTTTAAGCCCTTTTTTGTTACAAAACTCTTACATACAGTACATTTATTATGTTTTGAAATTGCACACAAACGTATTAGTTTTCGTAAGATAATTTTTTACAATAAGTACCAAGAGTCCAAAATTTTACCCCTTTTGTCCTTCTCAGTCAAAGCTTTACTTCTAGTGATGTTTTCTAGTAAAAATGAACAAACTTTATGGAAAACTAGAATTCCCGTTTAAGCACTATTTTGATCCCAATTCACTTTTTATACATCAATGCAGTTAAATTATGTGTTAATTATAATTCGAATTTTACGTCAATTATATTTCTGAATTTTCCATAAAATTATTAAAAAGAAAATAGTATTTTTAGAAAAAAGTAATGAAGATGCATATTCTTTACTTCTTTTTGTCCCTTAAAATTTGAAAACTATATGTTTTAAGTGGTATTTTAAGTAAAATAAATAATTCCATTTAAGAACCCTACGGGAAAGGGCACTTACACTAAACTTGTCACGTGACAAGGCACTTTAACATGGCGATGTCTTGCGAGGGGATTAATTGGCACATTTTTGACACTTTGTAACAGGTCACTGAAATAACCTTAATGGACACATCCAATTTCGGTTAAAATAATGCCTGTCGCAGATATTGTCACAAATGAACCATGTCAATATGATAGATCCCCTTCATATAATGTAATAGAACTAGAGAGAGTAAGCCACTACCCGCATATAATCCAGTTACATGAATAGTTTTGTACCAATTACCTTTCCTCTGGACCATCTACACTCTAAACACAAAACCACCAGTTAAGTGATATGTCTTGTTTTCACCTATCACAATGCGATTCTTTTAATTATAAAATTTTGTTCACTGGTCACGGGATAAGTGCATTAAGATAAATTGACACAAATATCCCACAGGGAATTTATAAATCAGTATGTTTTTTTAAAGAAATAAAAAGATATTTAAAGGGGACACTTTGGTCTTCAAAATAATGCTTAATACTGCTAGAAGTACATGGTGCACCAAAAATTGCAGTCAAAGTAGGATAATTTTTCCGGTAAAAATTTAACATGTTTATTTTACATAAATTTTTTTTATTTGTATCGCTAATAAACATTTTTTATATACCTTTCCCTGGATTAACAGGGTAGTTGCGTTCCTAAAAAAAGCGTGTAAATTGAAATTAATGGGAAATCGTGCAAATAATTTTAAAAAAAATACTCATAAAATATAGTTTAGAAAGTTCATTTATTTTAAAGTAAATTAAATTTGATTTGTCTGCATCGAAGACTTTATAAGGAGTGCATGAATTGCCAGCAATAATGTCAGGTTATTTCTCGTGATATTCTTTATTTTAGATTATGTAATAGACCTAATAAGTAGTTATGGGGCTAAATACCAGTAAGTAAATATTCAGTACTGAAAACAAGACAACTAATAAGTAGTTATTTAGCTGGTTATTAGTAAGTAAATATTCATAACTGAAAATAATAGTAGTAAAAAGTACTTACTGAGGTCATTACTAGCAAGTACTTATTGAGGTTTTCAGAATAATGACAATTGTAATGACAACTACTTACCAGGTAACGTATGAAATAACTACGACCTATTACCGAAATTCAAAAAGTTTTTCCTGGGAAATTTAGAAATTGTTGTTACTCTATCTCCTTTACATACTCTATCTAAAAACTGAATTTTGGTTTCTAAATATATTACTTGTCTTTTCGCCTGGTTTTTTTTAATATTATTAGAAATAGAAAAAAAATATACCATACGAATTTCGCAAAGCCAACTAGTTCTACGATACACAACTTTGTTCTGTTCTTGAACACTTATTGTACTACAGTATTTATCGCTTATAAGCATTTCACAATTTGACCGTTTTTGTTTCTTTTAAACGTGTAATACATTTCTAAAAACTCGCTCATCTGTATATCAGCATCGTAAAAAAAGTTATTTTACTTGCATCGAAAGGGCATGAATAAATTCAAAGTTTTATCAATATTAAGCAAATTTAGTTTTGACGAAACAACTTTTGTGCGTTTTTTATTGTATTTGATGCAAGTTTAAAGCGATGCATTCACGGTGCCATATAAAACCCTGATTAACCCATACTATCCATTTTTAAGTTCCAGACATGCTTAAACTTTAAACTGTATTTATATCTACCAAAAGTGTAACGCTAATAGCTAGGTTAACCGATTTACCGATCCTGGCAGATGTAAAGACTTAAATACGATGACGAAAAACAAGTTGAGAGTAAGATTTTGTGAATTTGGTACGTTTGAGGCCAAACAGTCACAGCGTTGCCACACAGACGTACCATTTAATATCTCAGCAAAGTTCTCTTCTTTTTAACTCAAATGATTAACAGCCATTAAGTAAATGGTCACGAACATACATTTTATTTGAATTATAGCAACACAAGTATTTCAAACATACAAGAAACCATTATATTTAAGTGCTCGCTATAATAAAATGTTTGTTCGCTTTGCAAATGAATGCCTTATTCTTATTCTCACTTGCATTACAATTCCTTAATAAGCACCATTTTTACAATCTGTTGTAAATCCCGAATCCCTGTGATTTAAAAGCAAATATTTCATGTCATAATAATTTAAATTTGTGCTACAGAGCGTATACTTTTTATTATCCTTTAACGCAATAAATTTAAATCACTCATACGCTCGGGTTACCCATGTTTTCATCTCTCACCAAATTTTATTTCCTTACTCAAGATGTCTAAGGGCGTTAATATAACATTTTAAACATTGTGTTTATTTAATGCTTGTCTTTATATCCATTTTAACATCTTGAAATATTCTAATTTATTACTGTATTTTTGGTGAGGATTTTTTAATGAAAAAAAAGCAAAACGAAGGAAATTTACCTCAACAATAATAATTCTTTTCAAGGCGGTTGTAAGTCAAAAAAGGCTTTAAGCAAGAGAGCATTAAATCAAAAATACTTTACGTTTTCCCAGAAGAAATATTAAAGCGTTGACGACTTCAAGATTCCCTTTACAACGTTTACTACAAAAAAATGCTGATCAAAAAAAAAAAAAGGCCACAAGAAAGTTTAACAAAAAATGAATAATTTAGTTTTTTACTGCATTGTAGATAAAAGTTAACTTTCTACTCAAAGTTTAAGCCGCTTAATTTTTTAAAATAAGAAAAAGTTAGTTTGCATTATTTTTATATCTTTATTTTTGCTGCATTTATAAAATATTCCTTAAAATTTTTTTTTACACTATAAGGAAATCTTCAGAAAGTAAAAATTACTTGCTTACGAAGATTTATAGATTTATTTCTCTTACTGCTCCATGCAGGACTGTTTAAGATGAAAAGAAGATAAACTTAGATACCTATCACATAAGCCTACTCCATAGTGGATCTTTTATACTGGGTGACAAACAATGTGTTCAATAACCGCCCTTGAGTTAATTAGCAACTAGAGCTATGTATACAATCTTTGCTGACTTCGGAAATATGCAGCTGGTAAGTAGCAACAACACCTAGGGCCAGACCACCCCAATCCGAACTCGCTGACAAGTGGTGCACAATCAGCCTTTTAGTGGGATTTTCATTATATCCCTTTCGGCAAATTTGGGTACAAACCACAGCCAACACGTGATCCCAGAAATATCCCTCCGACAAAAAGCATCTATCCCTTTAAACCCAATTGTGAAAGGAAGTTCTCATTATATTAAAGTACAACCTTAGAAGTTAAACTTCTGCAAACACAATCATTTCGAAAGACATGTAACATTTTCCTCAAGAAGTACACTAACGGAGTCCTCAACCAATATTCGGTCTGATATCGAAGCACAAAGGGCTATTTACTCCCTTGGTAGCAGTTAGGATCTATAATCAGCCGCGATCGCAAGAGATCGTTAAAATCTCCTGTATTCTCTCAATTTTGTATTTTTGCCAAGTCCCAGGTATTAACTTCATTTGATTATGTCCTAGAGGAGGTAACACTAAAAGGTGAAATATCCTTACATTAAACCCAACGCCAATGGGTTTTTTGACTTCATATCAATTTGTCGTTTTCATATTTATCATATACGTCCTCGGTGCCTCCTAGCTTGGCGGTTCCAGTCAATGTCTTACCAATGTCTTCAATTACGAAAGTCGTCATAACATTTTGTCATATTTTATGTGTCATCTATTCAATGTCTAAAGTGACATCAATTCGATGCCACATTTTGTAAATTATTATCATTATTTTCATGTTTAAAAATTAAAATAAGAAGCAAAAATTCCCATATTCTTTTTTTTAAATTATTTATTTTAAATACATCAAATTTTTAAAGTAGAATTATTACGAAAACCATAATGGGCATGCTGCTGGTGTCTTATAATTGAGAGTTCTAAACACAGGGCGGAATACAACACAAGTGAAACAAACATGTGTAATGGGTAAGTCAATAATAATAATCTCTCACTTTGACTTCAGTCAATCCCAATGAATCAATTTTATGACAGTATGTCATTAAATTGAACCCAATGAGTCCTGTCTCCGATGTTACTGAGTCATCGCACTGATGACATGTTTTACTACACTGACTCCGATTCGTCATTTCTGTGATGCCGTTGTGTCATCCCCTTGATGACATAATTTAAATTTTTGACCCTGATGACGATTTGGCCAAGTGATGTTCAGGCTGGCATCACAAAGATGAAAAGTGTCATGGGGTCAAAAACGAAGTCACTTGGAAAGTACTCGATTCAAAATACATCAGCGTTATGACGCTTTTTCTATCAGTGTAAGGACAAAGGACAAATCCAATTCTCAAAGTATTCAGCGTCTACTTTTTAGTATCAGTCCCCATGTTCTGTAACTCCCACGTCGAGAAACTTTTCGATTGAAATGTGAGAAGTTAAACAAAAAAAAGCCATAAATGGAAACAAACGACTGTTTTTCTCACTAAACTGCGCCTGTAACATTTTTGGCGAGTAACAGCTGTCACGTAAGTTTGGGTTTACACTAGAAAAGTTTTCTTTCAGAAAGTCTGAGTTTATTGGTGAGAGGGGAAGAGAACATGCTGTTATTCTCACCCTTCTCCTCGATAAACTCATACTTTCTGAAAGAAATCTTTTACAGTGTGAACCGAGACTAAGGAAATTACTCGCCAATTTAAAGAAAAATTTTGTCTGTATAATTTTTGTGAGAACATTTACGCTTTAAACTGTCAAATAATCTCATAAATATAAACGGGGTGACAAAAATGTCAACACTAAAAAATAAATTAAAAATGCAAAATGCAATGAATAATAACACGGAAGAGGTAAGTATTTTGTTCTTGGCAGATTTTTTCATTGTTTAATTATTTTGCTTTTAATATTTTTAAAAAATATCAGTGTAGTATCCCAGCAAAAACTTTGCTTAAAAAATAAGCAGAAAAATAATGAGAACTTAAGGCAAAGAGTACTAATTTTTCTACTAGAAAAAGTACTTATTTTTGTTCGCGATGTCCCAAAAGTAATCCTTTATAATTTGGACAATTACAACCTAAAAAATAATGCCTTTATTTAATACTTAAAAATTTTATAAAAATATGTAGTTACCAAAAGAGACAAGAAATAAGTACTTTCAAATTAACTTTAAAAAAGGTTTAAATACACTAATTAAAATTGCCCTGAATTCTAATGGAATTGATGTTGAAAAAGTGTACACAATAAAGAGTACTTTTGCTGCACAAAATCATTTATAGCTCTAACACTGTAATAAAAATGTGTGTATTAATATATGCAAATATACGGGTCTGTCACAGAAATCAATTTCGATCGACAGTTTTTTTGAATTCCGAGAAAGCTTCTTCAGAAAACGAAAACCGATAAAATTTTCTCGGAATATAATCACTCTTAATTTTGGTTTGCACAATATTGCCACATTTAACTTAAAAATAACAAAATTAAAATTTATAAGAATTAAGAAAATCGATCGAAATGAAAATACGGATTCAAAACAATTCCGAACAATTGCTATGACAGGGGATTGTATTCTTCAAAAAAACCTCGTTAACATTAGATTGATATCACTAATAACGAAAATATATTGTGTTTGTAATTTTGGAACATATTTATGTATATATTTACATACACTTGATTGATTTTTGGATTTTCCATGTATTTCACATCGAAATTATTTTTAAAATTTTATAATATTATCGGATGTCTAACAAATATTAATATAATATATTGCAAATTGATTTAAAAAATTATTTAAAATCTTATGATAATAACTTATTTTAGTCATTATACCAAAGTATTTATTATTATTTTATATATAATTTAATTATGCAAAAAGTGGCGAATAAAGCAACAACGTAATGAATTCAAGAAGTCATGAAAAGTAGCATTGTAAGTTAAGTTTTTGCTGGGATTTAAGGTAGATGGTGCCTTAGTGAAGACGGTATTGCGATAAGAAAAATGACTTTGTTGTCAACTAGCTAGAGAATTTCCTTCAGTCCAACATATCAAATGAAAAATCTATAATATGTTTAAAACCTCCAATAAGCGTTGCAAATGGTATGACTATCCCACATATGCAGGAATGTATTATTACCTTTTTTCAAGTGAACTTAAATGAACAAAGTTTTTGAGCTAGCCAAACAAAGAATTTACTTAGTGGGTTTTTATAAACCGCTCTATGCCACCTGAAAAACGAATTTTTCATTTTAACCACAAAAATGAAGCTTTATTTTTTTTAAGCTCCATACATCATACTGTGATTTTTTTATACTTTTGTTTTCATAAAAAAGTATATACAGAAAAAAAGTGAAAACTCCATTAGGTTGGCACATTTTATGAGAAGGGAAATATTTCAATAAACCAGAAGTTTTAAGAAGTGGTAACCTACACCACTATGGGTAGCGATAGCATAATATGATTGTACTTTTTACACCTTAAGTCCTGGTCCTTTAATTTCGTTTTCAAACTGACTTAAATAAACTGTTTGATTAAAAAATTTTGAGCAATCTATGTTTATTCAGTAATTCGAGTAGCTAAACTTTTAAAAAAAATTAGGGAAATAATTTTATCGAAATTCTTATATTCTGTTCGCTTAGCTCAAATTAAGTGTTTTCAGCGGAGCTAGTTTGCTCTTTGAATGCTGTTCCATTTCTTTGCCAAATCGAATTTATAGGTTTTTACCAATAGAGATTTTGCTTAATAGAATTTTAGGATAGTCACAAAATTAAAGATAAATTTAAGAGTTTTCACATCCAACCAAGAAGGCGTAAAAGTTGTCACCCAGTGTTCTTTGATCGTTAGTTTTGCAATAAATGAAAAACTTTAGTTTTATTTTTGGATTGTGTTTATTTGATGACAAAATTGTATTCTTTATTGAGTAGAACAAATGATATCAGGCTATTGCTGCCGCTGGTGGCCCAAATTTTGGCATTTTCTATCACTTTTGCCAGATTTTCTTGCTCATTCCTGACAGATATTTTCTCTCAAACTTGTTGACATAGACTCGCGACTTCAAGAAACCTCATAAAAATAGTCCAGAACGATTATTTCAGGTGATATTTACGGCCAATGCAATTAACCAAAATGAAAGAAGATGCAACCCGGAAATGCAGTCCTCAGAATTTTAGTTCTAGGTCGCTTAGTGTGCACCGTTGAAGCATTCAGTTGGAAACACATGTTCTCTATTCCGAACTCATCCAGTTGAGTTAGGAAAAAGTCGCTGAGCATAGCTTTGCACCGCTCGCCGGTCACAATAGTCGTTAGGCACGCGGCGTTTTCGAAAAAATAAGACTACGGTGTAAACACCACACCATACAGTAACTTTAAGCGGGTGTAATAGGTCCTCGTCTCCCAGAAGCGATTGTTCTGCTTATTCACGTATATTTAGGGATGGAACTGGACATCGTCACTCATAATGACTTTTTTTTTCATTTTATACTGGGAGTAGGTGCCTCAGCGCCACTAGGACATTATAGAGGCAAGCTAGCAACTATTTACAAAATGTTTAACATATTCATTGATTTTAAATTAAATTATATAAAAATGAGATTATTCTATAACAGTTATAGCAGAAGCATTTCCAAATTTTCATATAAATATTCTTTTAATCTCTTTTTATAAATTAAGATTGTTTCAGCCTCTTTAACAAAATTAGTAATTTGTTATATTCCACACTACCCAAGTATTGAATTCGCTGTTTTGTAGTTTCTAAGCGACATCTTACTACACTGAGATCAGTACGGTGTCTTGTATAGGCATAATACCCTTAGCGATGTTTTTATATAAGTCCAAAGTAGAGTATAATCTGGGAAGGTTATATATCAGCTTCAATGCCTTATTTTGGAATACTTGCAAAGATTTTATATCGGAGTTCCTTTTATGTCCGATAAAAAAATTTTAATACTCGTCGTCGAGATTCAACCATAATATGGTTGCAACCATAATATGGTTGTGTCTTCTTAATGGAGGACAAATTTCTCAATAATATTGTTCTCGATGACAATAATACAGTATGTTTACAATTTTATTTTAAAATAGTTTTGTTGGAGGTGACCATATTTAAACATTTTTTTTCTCTAGGTGTGGCGAAAACAAAAGCAAGCCATAATACAGAATAAATAATTTCTCAGTCCTTTTGCTGGATTTCTTAAGGCATATAAAATCTTCCATTATGCCATTAGAGTCCTGTTTTAGTTTTTTTTTTTTTAATGTTTAACACCTCTAACTTCTTCGGTTAATTCTCTTAAAAGATTGATATGGGAAGAAACCAATAACTAAAGGCATAGATATAAAAAGTACGTGAAACAAAAAGCTGTTGACACCAAAAACGTATTTAAAATTAAGATCACTAAGATCACCTTCTTTGTTTGTACGTATACAAAAATATTTTCTAAACACATACCTTTTGCAAATGAGACAAAACAAATAATTAAAAACACAAAAAAATATGTTATAATACTACAAAAAATTCAAAATTTTTTACATCGATTAATCGACTGAAATGAACCGGTTTAATCGTTAATAGAAAAAAGCCAATTTTAAATTATATATAATTATTTATATATAATTTACCATAATGAAAAGGTATAAGATTCGGCATAGCCGAATTAAGAATTTTTTCTGTTTTGCTATTACTGAAATAGTTTATTGCATCTCAACAAAAAATATTTAAAAAAATATTTATATCTGTATATTCTCATGGACTAACTAAATATACTGCTGATGTATTAATTATATTCTTATTAATTCGACCTTTTTTCAATTAAATATATTTTCATATATTTTTATCAAGCTGTAGGTTTAGGTCACTTTTTATAAAAATCAATTAAAATATTATTTATTTTTCAATATTTCGATTTCCGTTGGAAAAGAAAGATTAGAAAATTCAAATATATATGACAAAGGAAAATACAGAATGGCACAGAAGGTGAATAATAATGTTGGGAGATTATTCACAAAAACTAAGTTTAGATTACAAAAGTCGGATATGTCTAATTTAGTTTATAAAATTCATTTTGGTGGCAATGATAATGAACAATGTAGGAAAATATATGTAGGAACAACTGGGACACAACTGAAAACTAGATTAGCAGGACATAAATATGACCAAAAATATAGAAATTATAATTCAGCCCATGGAACAACATTATCAACACATTGTAAGGATTTTAAGCATTATCCTGATTTTGAGAACACATCTATTTTGAAAATTTTAAGAAACGTAAATATATGCTAGAAATGTTACAGATTAATAATGTTCCATTTATGAAAAGGATTAATTTTAAAAAAGATACTGAGGGATTAGCTCAGATTTATAGACATTTATTGAATAAAAATAATTAGGTTGATGGAAGGGAAAATAATAAATGAGTATTTGTCTTTGATTATTTGTAAAATTTAGTTCAGATGCCATAGCTCAGATGGAAAACATTTATTAGATAAAAATAAATAAATTGACGGAGAGGGAAATTAAAATAGGTTTTAGGTTTTGAATATTTTTAAAAAAAATTTGTTTGGTTTCCTCTTTTTATTTTAAGTTTGTTAATTGTAATTTTATTTTTCCATTTTTTGCTTTTCCATTTATTGTCAAAAACAATTTTGTAATTTCATATTATTTAAAAAGATTTCCTGTAGAAGATTTCCAACGGAAATCGAGATATTAAAAAATAAATAATATTTTAATTGATTTATTATCAAAGTTGTTTTTGGGAATACTATTATTTATTAAAAGATTTTGTTTGTTGTACTTAATTCCCATTTTTTAATAATTGATAAAAAATACTTAAATTTATTGTTGGAGGATAAGCTGTTCCTATGCGCATTCCACTGGTTGCTTAGGTGAGATCATCAGGAAACGTTCTTCTAAATAATTTTAGAAAAGTCAAAGCTATCAGCAAACAAGACTAAAGAGGGAATAATAATTACCTACAAACACTCAAAAAGTCTTTTTTGCAACGATATCAAAGCTTAAACAAAATACCAAACAATAAATCAGTGATGTGTTTATCTTTCTCATTCCCTCTGTACTCTTGTTTGCTGATAGCTTTGGCTTTTCTAAAATTATTTAGGAGAACGTTTCCTGATGATCTGGCCTTAGCAACCAGTGAAATGCGCATAGGAACAGCTTATCCTCCAACAATAAATTTCAGTAGTTTTTATCAATTCATAAAAAAGGTAATTTAGCACAACAAACCAAATCTTTTAATTTTAATTGATTTTTATAAAAAGTGACCTAAAGCTTGATAAAAATATATGAAAATATAATATTTATACTGATGTATCTGAAATATTGCTCATAAGGTTTTTTTGTGTTTTGTTCTGAAACTTCTCAATACTATTCTAAAAGTATATTTAAGAAACTAGTTTTATATTCAAATTAAACGTGGAAACACTTTTGTAACTTCCCTAATATAAATATTGCCCACACATAGATAAAATATTGTGTGTCTGTTAAAAGTTACTACTGACTTTTACGCCCAAAGCTATTAGTGTGTGATTTTCTTTTTAAGGCTATTACTATGGGTTTTTCCATGGATATTTTGTCTACAGCTTCAAGCTTTCGCCATTTGACATTCAAATGATAGAGTTAAAAAATAAAATTTTCTGTTTGCCAGTAGTAGTGATAATAAATGAAGATTTACATACGCTTTAACACACATCAAACCTTATCTCATTGTGAGAGAGATGGCCACTGACTTTGTCTTCCTTAAAAGGGGTATTTTATGGAAATAAAAATAAATTTGTTCAACTTTTATGGAAACATAAATTTTACTAAGGGACATAAGCTGAGGGTTAACCAAAGAAATAAAAAAAAAACTTGTTAAAATTAATTTTTTTTAAATATAAAAAAAAAACAACAACCATTTTTTAAGTGATTTATGAAAGTAAGAAAAATACTTAAATTTTGTTAAGAGCAGATATGTCCACATTCCGGACACATGTACAGTACAAAATTCTCAGTTTTCTCTTATGTCAAATTCAGATTTGATACTAAATCACATTTATATATAAAATCATTTAAAATATGTATAAGATATATTTGTTAATCAAAATTTATATATTTTAATCAGGTTTAACTTCATCAAACATAATTTCCATTAAATTATTTTAAACGAAGAAAGGAATTTACAATATGAAATTAATAAAAATTTATTGATAATTTTTATATTTTCGCTAATGCTGGGATTGAACCCACGGATAGGTTAATTCGACTTGTTTCGATAGTTACCACACTATCTCTTCATAAACCTTTGCCGTTTTACACTCACCGCCATTGACGACGGCTGGCAGTCAATAGTCAAACATCAATCTTTAAACCAAATTGTATTTTTCCTGGTGAATCGAAATTTGTTGTTGTGAATGATTATCTATTTTCAGTTGCTTAACATTTTTTTTTCCTTTACTTTTGTTTTTTCATACCTTTTGTTAAGAATTCTTCTTGAAGTCCAAAATAAATTTATTTGTTTTTTTTTTGTCGTTGATCTTTTCGGCACAACTTTAAGGACAAATAGAAACATAGAGCTTGTGCCTTAACTGTTTAACAATATTTATTTTTATTCAAAAGTTCAGCATGTAAAAAGTGGTATAAAACCCCACTAAATTGTTTCGAACCAACCATAACTCCGTCTTGGTCATGCTTAAATTTTATTTAGTTTTTTTAATTTGTAAACCAAATTTTTTTAACAATAATTAGTATTGAGGCTATTTTTTTAACTGTTTATGGGGTTTAATCCAAATTGTTATATTTTTATCAAATTGAATTTAGTATTAATTTTTTATATATATTATATTTAAAAATAAAAAGTCTTTTATGTATGTGTATGAACTATTAAATCAGCTCTTTTTATAAACTGAAAACTTAATAAGCAAAAACAAAACATAAAAACAAGTAATAAAAATTATTGGTTAAAAAAAAGCGAAACAAGCAAAAATATTTATGTACTTTTTGCTACTAGAAAAAAGAATTGTTTGCCCGTATCAGTTATTCAATGAGTTTTGGTATATTGGAAGGTATAACATTGTCCGCCATTGTAAAAGAGTGCTGACAATCACAAATTATCTATTTCCTGCTCTGGAAAATTAAATTCAAACCCAGCGGGAAAATGGTAAATTGATTATATAAGTAACTAAAAAAATAATTAATTATTTTCGGAAGAATAATAATATACTAGGTTCGCCCAGTGGCCGAAGTTCGACCACTTACCATTTACTTTCGAGAGAACTGTGTTACACAACAGAAATGTACACATATTAAGTAAACAACAAAATTGACTCTTTTCACCCATGTGTATGAGAATAATACAAGTATCGAAAAATGTTGAGTTATTGACAGACACAATCAGTTATTATTTAAATAATTTTAATTTGGAACCTGCATTTCGCAGAAACTTTGCTTATTTTTTGGAAAAATTGAGCACTTGACAATATATGAAGTCTTTTTACAACCTTATACAATTCTTTCTAATATTTTTAATTTGGTGCTCAACATACCTTTGCGAATGCCAACAATGAAAATTCATTTGCACATACTAATGCAAATAATAACCCCATTAAGTTTAAAAATATTCTATAATTATTAACCGCCATTATAAAAAGAGAAGATTTTACTAGCCTATAAAAATATACTTTTATTTACCAATAATATCTTCTAAATTTAAATTGCAGTTTCGAAACAACAAAACATTTTTTAGGTTTGTGGACGTTAAACAATAAAGTTTCTTTAATACATTAATAATACACATCTTCTTACCCAAAAATTTTACCTGCTGTCACATTTGCTTTTATGTGTATAGGTTTACACATAAATTGTAGGAAAACAAGACTTTTTTAACAAGTTTTTTAAATATTTTTACTTACTTAAAAAAAGTGTTTTCAAAGAAAAAACCCACCGACGCGATTGGTACAGAAAGAAAAATATTTTTACAAGCACAAAATACCAACAAATTCTTGTGGCTATTTTTTTTCTTAATAATATCTGCATTTAGGTACGTCTTTTTAACAGGCATCAAAGAATTTTTTTTCACAAACAAAACACATATCGTTAGCTTAAATGCAAAACAATGTAGATATTATTTGTCAATCATTGTACAATGTTAAAAACAGAAATAAAACAAAACATTAACAAAGATAATAAATAATATATATATTATTTCTGTGTAGGGGCCTCAAAACAGGCCGTGTGATATAGCCCTGTGAATGAGAGTGTTTTGCAGTAAAAAATTATATTTTACGCTCGCAAAATAAAAGAGCGTAAGCATACATGTTAGTTTTGCTTACACAATTGTGTATGACGCTGACATCCCTGGTTTAAAAGAATAACAAAAAGGCTTGATATTTTTAACCACATTACATATTAAAGGGCTGCATAAATAACTTCATTCATTAACATACTGAAATGTTTATTCAATGAAGTCCGTATTCAAACAAACTTCAGCCCACTGAACAAACTGTTGTTTTATTCATGCTACTAGCAAACACATTTCGTTTTATATGGCAAACACAAAGACTTTGTCCAATGATACGAGTTTTGTTTTACAGTTTTCACTCTCTCTCATTTTTTTTTATATAAATACTCAATAGCAATGTTGCCACTTAGTAAATTTATGTAATTTTTGTCTTTTTTGTTAGCTTTACAATAATATATGTAATTTGTAAAGCATTTTTTAATTATATTAAAATTTTTTTCCTAACAACTTTTTTATGTACTTCCAAGCAAAACACATTGCTAAAAATGTTTATGAAAATAAAATGAAATTTTTTTGAAGTTTTAAAATTTACATTAAAAACAATAAATTTACATTGAAAACAAAGTCAAATTGGTACTATTTTTATTATTTTAATATTAATTTACTTCATAATCTTGTTGCTTTCCCTCTTCATGGTTATTTTTGTTTTTTTATTTTTCTTAATGTTTTTCATTTCTTTCAACAGGCAATACTGACTTTAAAATAAGTGTGTTTTTTCATGAACTAATTCGACATTTATTCAGTGGTTGTTTTGTTTCAGAGTTGTTAGTATTCATATTCGCTTGCTTAAGTAAACAAAAACACTGCATCTTATTCGTCTCTTAAATTTCGTGTGCTTGTTGCTTTCGTTTTGTATTTATTCATTGTACTGAATACAAATGAAGCAAATACAAAATTATAATGAAAGTTTCATGAACATCATTATTAAGTTTCATGCAGATGTTTATTACATATGTTCATTGTACATGTGTGTACGTGTATTTGCAAGATAAATTAAAACGCTTTTTAAACACTTTAATTCTCAAAAACTTGGAAAAAATATTTTATTGTAGATATCTACAACTGATTTTATATACTTTTTTTAGAAAGTCCCTATTTTTTCCTACACAGAAAAAATTAATGCTAAAATATTTTCAAGCAACCGTTTGTTTGAAAATTTTTTAAATTTCAACAAATTTTTTTTACGGTTTATATTTAAATTTTTGTTTGATATTTATTTTAGCAACGAAAATGTTGACAACTAAACAAAAATATCATATATGGTTTCAAGTTTTTATAATTTTGTAGGCAATATTTAACGCTCTTTAAAGTTTTCGTTTTGTTTTTTTTTGATCGTAAGTTGTTGATTTTTTCCTTTTAACAACAAAAAACACAAACAGTCTATTTTTGAACGCAAAAAAAATTACAACAATTAGAAAGATGATAAAATAGCGAGGCGAAGTTTGTTGTAGGTAGGTAGGTAGGTAGAAAGGCTGGTGTGAAGTCTCCTTCACACCCTCACCCAGAGACCAATACGGTCCATTGTGATGCCTTGTTTAAGTTTGTTGTTAAAGCAATAACAAAAGTAGGTAAAACGGTTCAATGTTTGTGTCGCCACAATAACATCTAAAAAAAACAGAAGTCTTTGGTTGGTTTCAAAGTTGTTAAAAAAGAATGAGAAAATTCCAAAATTTATTTTTTTTAATTATTTAGTTAAATACAGCAAATTTAAAATAACATTATGAAAACCATATCGGGTGGTAATGCTGCTGTTTTTAATTGACATTTCTTCTTCTGTAGCCATGGAAAGGATACAGCAGCGACTGTGAGGGAGAAGGAAGCATTGTGTACAATAAGACGAATGATGTTAGGAAATTATTAAAAAAAAAATGTGTCCCAACCCATACCGACGCTCTTCACTGATTCAGCAAAATTATTTGTTTTGAAATTTTTATTCATTTCAGTAAACTTTTTTGTTTGATTAATATCAAACACAAATTTAACCAAAAATAACAACTATTTCTTTGAAAAAATCCGAGTTTTTTTTTTCAATAAATGAAATGCAAACTAAATTGTTTGAATATGCAAATTCGTTTGTAGGTCCTGCTTTAAACCAATAAGGTTTTGATTCTAAAATTTTTTTGTTTGATTGGAAAAATAAATTTTTCTGTGTACGCACTCAACGAATTTTCCATACAAAATCTTTACAACATTAAAATTATAATATATAATTGCAAAAAAAAAACCGAAACAAATAAATATATATATATTTTTTTTTTGTACTTTTCGATTTTGTTTGGAAACTAGAAAAAATCATTAGTCTTGACATGTGATGTCTAAACAATCGTACAGGTGTAAGGATACCATGTTTTTTTTAAGATGACATTTTTAACAAAATTTTTAATTTGGGTGACTTTACTCCAAAAGTTTTTGATGCCCATCTTTAATTAGTTGCCCCTTTATTGCTCTGAAGTATTAAAAGAATGTAAAAGAGAGTTTTACAAATATTGTAAGAATGTTGCCTCAAATCGAATAAGATTTCCAAATATTTACAGCTGAGCCACATTTTTAAAATGCCCCTAAATTTAACTGATTTAATAAAATCTTCCCTGCCCTTCCTTTCCCTACGGCCATTTTTTTTTTAAGAATTAACTTACGTACTCCTATTACGACAGTAATATCTACTTACACTTTTAAACGATATATATATTATTAAAATCTGTGGACGGTAGGATACTTAAAAATCAACTAAAAAAAAATTGTTCTCGTACTTATATATGTATAAGGTTAATTGGAATCAAGAAGGTAAATTCATTATTCATTGATAGCCACATTTACAGAACATGGAATGTGTTGTTTCTGTTTATGTTTTTTTCTTTCATATTTTCTTAATAAAAATTCGTAGTTTTAAGCTGCCTTTTTGAGAATAATCTTGATTCATATTGATAACATTTTCCTGCTGGGAAGGATATCCATTTTTGTAAAAGAGATTTTTACAAATTTACGTTAAAATCAAAGCTGAAATGGCGCCAAGCGATGACTCAAAGAAATCTCACAATTTGTAATGTTGCCATATAAGCAATTTTATTAGTCTGATATCACAAAAGCAAAAAGATTGAAAAATTTATACAGTTTTACCACATTACCTACAAGTCCCTACATTTTAATGATTTAAAAAATATTCGTCCTTTTTCCTACGGCCATTTTTTTTTTTTTTTTTTTTTTTTTTGAAGAAAATCCCTACGAATAAGAATTTTTTCCTACGTATAACATCAGTGCCGCCAGTCATAACAATTTAATATTTTCTATTATGGTTAATGTGGTTTAATAAAAAAATCAAACAATAGCTCTATTAGTTAAGAAGATGTACGAGGGAATACATAGAGTACATATTTATGAATTTTTCTGCCCACTATTTATAGGAATAGTGAGTAAGAGAAGTGTTATTTTAGTTGTTATTTATGACTCTCTTGTTTGTACAAGTTTTTTCTTTTTAAAATAAAGTAAAGATTGGGAATAACTATAATAAAAATGTTGGGCACTGATTACAGTCTTATGTTAAATACAACAAAAAAAAACAATTGAAATAGTCTATTTACATTACACAGAAATCTAGTACCTTCGAGAATTAAAGCAAAATCTACTTCGTGACTAGATTTTGACGAAATCTACTTGTCAATTCTTATGACTAATTTATTTTTAGCAACAAAATAAAATTAATCTCCAATAGAATTAAATTTCCTTTTTTCTGCGTAGTAGTAAAAGTCAATACTTCGTTTATTCACTAACTTCATCCTCGTGTACAAGGGAGATCGAATGGTTATTATATGACCGGTTTTAACCGGTTATTTTAGTTTTGCCCAAGACGGTTATTTTACAATGTTCATTTTTCAAATATCGAATAAACCGGTTGTTTTGGTATAATAATCCGATTATTGATTGAGGATTAGACTTAAGTTCATCAAATTTAATTTTCATGAAATTATTTTTATTAAAGGATGGATTTTACAACATGAAGTGAATTAAAAAAAATTTTTTTTTGATAATTCTTTACTGAAAGCGGGATTGAACTCGGGCCGAATTAACATGTTTCGGGAATAACCACAATCCCATCATCAGAATTCTTTGAGCCGTGGCGGAAGCGGTAGAATGCTGGCGGAAGCGGTAGAATGCGGTAACCTTCAATTTAAAACCAACAGTTCAATTAAAGATCACAATTGTTATAAATCGAACATTTTAATAATGTGTAATTTATATGAGTTTTCCTTACACTTGTTGCAAATGTACCAGTAATTTAAGTATTTTTCAAATTGAATATTGGCCAAACTTGAACTTTTTATGCAGAATGTCAAAACAAATGTAACAAGAGTAAAAAAACATTATGAACAATGTAAATAAAAGCGTGTTATTTAAAAAAAAAAAAGAAAAACAGTTCAAATTACTACAAAAAGTCTTCTCTTATAAAGAAAATAGTAATTTGTGCGAGAGTATTCTATATATTTAATGAATTTTTGTATATGTTATCTCTAGAGATACTTCGAAGGGGAATAAAAATACAAAGATAGGTGCCTGAAGTGCCCTAAATGATTAGTTACAAAGGTTCTTTTACGTCACGACTTATTAATCACCATTAATTAGTCTACGTGCGTGACATAAATGTGCTCCATGCACTCCATCCGAAGTAGTCCCAAAGAGATGACAAATACTTTACTAAAATACGCTGCCAAAAATTTATTATTGGGTGAAATATTAGCCTGTTATGCTGCCGTGGACGGAACGGCCGTTAAGTTACTAAAAACTCTTAAGTAGTTCTAGCATATCTTCATGCTTAAAATATTATTATATATAAAAATTTTTTTTCCTATACTTATCCCGCGAAGCTATACGCTTGTCTGCAGGAACGAAACCAGAGTCTCTGGCGGGAATCGAACCCACAACCCCGGTGCTGATAGACTAGCTCACTAAAAACTAGTCTACCGGGGCACCCCGGACAACATTCCGTCGGAATCAACGATATGGAACAAATTCTTCAGTTTTATTTAAAAAAATACCAAGATCTAAAAATTGAAGAAATCAGACAATGTCATGGAAGGTTTTAAATTGTGCTAGACAGATAATTCATACAAAAAAACATTTTCATAATACTATTCGTTTCTATAATGCTGAAACAAAATAATTTGAAATATATAACACTGGCTAAGAGGTTTTGTTTGCAACTTTTCAAAAATATGTTTGAAGTCTACCGATTCATATAGACATGCTTAACCACCAACAAAGTACAACTCATTTAAAATAAATTTCGCAGAATATCTTAAATAATAAATTAATTAAATTCCAGAATTAGTATTGTGGTTATTTAATTGAACTGTTATTGGCTTTTAATCCATATTTCGATATTTTAATCAGGATTAAGTTCATTGAATTTAAATTTTCATAAAATTATTTTTATGAAGAAAGGAATTTTACAACATGAAATAAATTAACATTTTTAATAATTTTTCATTCTTGACTGAGCTAGGAATTGAACCCAGGTTTTCACGGATAAGTTGCCCTGACTAGTTTCAATTGTAATCACACAATCTCTTCAGAGGGGTTTTGCCGTTTAACACTCACCGCCATTGACGACGGATGACGTCAATAGTCAAACATCAAGAAGAATTCTTGACAAAAAGTACGATAAACAGAAGTAAGGAAGAACATGTAAAACATTTAAATAAGTAATCGTTCATTCAAAGCAAATTTCGATCTTCCAAGGTAAAATACCATTTGGTTTAAAGATTGATGTTTGACTAATGACGTCATCCGTCCTCAATGGCGGCGAGTGTTAAATGGCAAACCCCTCTGAAGAGATTGTGCGGTTACAATCGAAACTAGTCTGGGCAATCTGTCCGTGAAAACCTGGATTCAATTCCCAGTTCAGTCAAGAATGAAAAATTATCAATAAATTTAAATTTATTTCATGTTGTAAAATTCCTTTCTTCATAAAAATAATTTTAAGAAGATTAATTTCAGTGAACTTAAGCCTGATTAAAATATCGCAATCTGGATTAAAAAATAATTAAATTCCTTTAATTTTTTATTTGCTTTTGCAAAACGTTTGTCTAGATCGACCATCATTTAACAGTTACTAAATTACATTATAGAGTTATCTACTAACAAATAAAGTTTAGTAAATAAATAGAAATTGTAAAAAATAAAGCAAAAGTTTGATCAATTTACTGGTCACACTTTTCTTGGATTTTATCGTCAAATATTTGTTAGGTCTAAACACACTTTAAGTCATATCAATGTATTTTGTTGGTTCCTTACCTTTTTGAATTGTTTTGTTTTTATTCAAATTAACGTTTTATTACGCACACTTGCTGGATTTTTGAGTTTTATGTATTCGATTAAAACTGGTGCAACGGTTATTTTAACAATGCTTAACCCTAAGCCGGTTTTTTTTTAAATAGCATCTATTCGAATAATTCGAAATCCGGTTTTTTAAAAAAGTCGAATAATCGATCTCCCTATCGTGTACCACCTTGAAGAAGATTAATAAATAAATTATAATTGTGCATTACTCGGATAAAACCACAACCACAAAATAGTTATCTTGGTGTTCCACCTCGAAAATAAAAGATCATCTAACCTGCTTATCTGAATACTTTCACGCAAAGAAAAAACATGATTAAAGAATGGTCACTACGCCCACTTTTATTCATATTTACCTATTATGTTTACCCTAATAAATTTATTATAGTCATAATATAACCCTAAAAATTGTTATTTGTCCTTAACATTTTTAAATTTGCTATAATAATTTTATATGGTCTTTTAAAATTAAAATTATTTAATATGTTTGCTACTATAATATATATATATATATATATTTTCAACTATACAATTAAAATCATAATATTGTTGACCAAAAAAGGTGTTTTTAATACCATAATTTTTTTTTGCTTTAAAACACAATTTCCTAATGAGCACACAGAAGAAAGTGCTTTATCAAATAAAAAAATGGTTTAAAAAGTATTTAAATTTAATAAATATGATAATTGAATCAATTGTTCTTTTAGTTTAAAGAAAACTAAAAATTTAATTTTGATTTAATTAAAATTTTAGTTGTTTTGAAATACATTTTCAATTAAAATTTTAATTAAATAACAAAAAATCTTAATTGACTTTTTTCGTTTAAAATAAAATAACTTAAACATGTAGAATTGTTGTTGGGAATTGTCAATATTTATTTAAATAATTTAACACATTGTTTGAAATGGCAAAGTATTTTGATCACTTAAAATTAAAAATATCATTTATTGAAAATATTTTTTCAAAATTTGAACATTTTTAGTAATCAATATAATCATTTGGTAATAGGTGCAAAATCAACAAGTTGTTTGCTTAATATAATGAATTTGGAATAAATTTGGTGATTGAAGAAATTTAATAATTTTTTATGTGCACAAACAGTGCACAGTATAAGATTTTGCTAATCTGGCTGGACAAAAGTCATTTTTTGAGTTTAAATTTAAGCAAATATATTTATCAAATATGAAGGAGCACTTATTATAACATTAGAAAATGCAAAAACTTTGCCTAATTTGTCAACAATAACAATATAACGGTACTTTATGCTTGAGTGAATTACAAACAACAAAAACACTTACATGAAATTGCTCATTTTTAAAAGCGCGTAACTTTTCATTGGAATGGAATTTTTTAACGATTCTTTTTTTTTTGCCAGCTCAACTTATTCGCTGTTAACATCATGAGAATTTATTTTTAGAACTGGAAAATTCTTTTAGTGCTATTTAATTTAAACAATTACTCTTTAAAAAAACAACAAAACTAAATTCTATAATTGATAAATAATTTTCTACATAACGCTTCAACACCAAATTAGTTTTAAACGAACGTCTAAGTACCTACTTTAAGGGACTTATAAAATTATCTGCTGACAAAAAAAAAAGAAACAAATAATAAGTGATAATACCACATACCACGAAATTTTTTATATATGGCTTGAAACACCCGAAAATGAAAGGTTTGACCGTTCCGTTCCATATTTGTGGAAGTACTACATTTATTACAATCTCCAGAAATACCAAAAGAAAACCATTATTTTGAACATTTTATTCTTACTTTAATTTATATGTACATGTGAAATATATTATTATTATCAAAGTTGTTTGTGGGATTACTTTTTTTTATTAAAAGATTTTGTTTGTTGTGCTTAATTCCCTTTTTAAATAATTGATAAAAAAATACTGAAATTTATTGTTGGGGGATAAGCTGTTCCTACGCGCATTTCACTGGTTTCTTAGGCCAGATCATCAGGGAACGTTCTCCTAAATAATTTCAGAAAAGCCAAAGCTATCAGCACACAAGGCCTAAGCAATAATTTCATTATTCATTATTTTTTTTTATTATAATTTTTTCCAGCAATTATAACAGTTATTTTTTGATTTTTATTTTTTTGAAAAGTACTTGTTATAATAATTTAGTTGACTTTAAATATATATTTAAATGTGTGATAATCATTGAGATTTAATTCACATTAAAATAAATATTTAAGGTCATCTAAATTATTATAATGTGTACAGTTTTTTAGGGAATAACTTTTATTTTTGTTCCAAAAAATAAAAATCTAGAAATAACTGTTATTATTGTTCAAAAAAAAAATAAAAATCAAAAATAACTGTTATAATCTGATTTTTATGAAAAAAGGAATAACTTTTACGGCCCCTGATTTTAATATTTACCTCGATGATTACCAACTTCTTTTGGCCTGTTTTGGGTAAAGCAGACATAAACGACACGTGGTTCCAAAAAGAAGACTCTACGTTCCACACAGGACATTCTGCGCGAGTGAATTGAGGGTATGGTCATCTCACGTAGAGGTGATATCAAAATCGTAAAATTTGACCCCGTAAGACGAAAAACTTTCTTTAGCTTTTTTAAGTCGCAAGTCAGTGAAAATAAGTCACAAACTAAAAAAGCTCTCAAAGCCAACACAGCCCATGTCATCAGTTACATTCAGCCTGATTTATGCGCCAAAGTCATTAAAAATTTTACATATCGGTTGAACGCCAAACAACAAAGCCGCGGCAAACATTTGCACGAAATTATATTGCATATGTAATGGCATCCATAGGCCTTTCAAAAAAATAAAATTTTTGATGATAACTCACTCATACTTTGTATTATTTCATTTCAAAGAAAGAAGGCTGTAGTATGCACTTGAAAATAATAAAGTAAAGTTGTGAAGTGTTGAATAGTTGAACTTTCATCGTGTACCACTTGATCAAGTATGTTTGTGTAAATTAGTTTTGTTGTAATTACTTGCTATGCAAGTCTTGAGTGTCAATTAGTTTTGTTGTCAATATAATTAAAACACAATTTAATCTCTGTTCATTTTCCGTTTATTTAAACAAATCAAAAATAATTAAATAACTTTATTTAAACAAATCCAAATATAACTATAATTACAATTACTTGCTATGCAAGTCTTGAGTGTCAGTGCTGAACTAACTTTTAATCTGAAAACTAAAGAACTCTACAACTTCTAGAGGAAGAAGAAGAAGCCACGGCAAAAATGCTTATCAGCATAAACGGACTCACATTTCATGTGAACGGAATTTGCAGGTAAGAAATGCAACGTAGCGTCTGTTATGAAAAAAGGTATTTTATTCAGTTATTTTGGGACGCGCGTGCAGCGCTAATTTTGAAGAAGTGTTTATTGTTGCAATTTTTTTATATTGCACAATAGCTTTTGTTGCTGTACTTTCGTACCTTAACTGTTCCCCCCTTTAAGCATCGGACGTCCCCGTCTGACCATATCTGCTAAGAATATTGTTGATTTCAACCTTACGTTGCCTTTTGGCGAGAACGTATGCAACGCATATTATTACAATAAGAACAAAAAGAGAGGCTGAGGTGTAAAAAGTTCCTCTTACTTTCAAATGAAGGTGCGATATATGGTCTAGGTTTTCAATATTTAAATCATGAAGGTATTGAAGTGATAAGATAGCGGTATGATCAGTTAAGTTAACAGTGTGAGCTATAGGAATTTCGGGGCTTTTAAAAGCAATATTTCGGCAATTTTTGAATTCCGTTGAATTAACTTTTAAGGTATTGTCAAAAGTTATGAGGTATGTACCCGTTTGTAGGGTTTTTGTTACATTCTCGTAAATCACTTTGGAGGGTTGATTATTTATAACAACAATGCCATCGTCAATCTCTTTCAGAGGTGGCATATTATGCGCGGAATTTGTGTTACAAGTTGCCGTGTTATTATTTAATAAAGTGTCTAGGCATGAAGTATTTTCAAGGTTAAATGTTTTACAAAATGAAGTTGTAGATTTCTTTTTACAATCTTTTAACATGATATATTTGTAGCCACATTTTGCTACATCACTTACTTTAAATGACAAAATTTTATTATTATGAACGACTGGAAAAATTAATTTTTTATTACAAAATTTTATAATTTTTGGAAATTTTATCAAAAACGTAATAACATTTTCGGTTTGCAAAATCTTTAGTTTTGAATTTACAATTATCTCAGTAATGCTTACATTTAAATCTATTTCGGATTTTAAAACAAAACTTACTTCCGAGCTATCTAACAGAATGGGATTGATCATTTGGAGTTTCCCCAAGGTTATGGACAAAGCTAGGTTATCTAGTTCCCTAAGTACTGCTCTATTTCTTTCGCCTAACAAACTATAAAGGTATCCTGAATCGATTTCAGTAGCCTTAGTTTTACTTACAAGTGTGTTCACAGTCGTAGTTAATTTGTTTATTTGCGATTGCATATCGGTGTTTATGATTATCTGAGCATTACTTGCAGTAACTAATTCATCTTGTTTGCTACGCACTTCGGTAAAGTCATCGTAATCTGGCGTACCAGCTATGTATTTCAGCGCGGTTCCAAGAACGTTAATGCTACGTGCGTGCCTGTGGTGTATGCGCAGGGATTCTATTGTCTTCTCTATTTGGTCCACATCTGATTCTAGCAGTTTTCTCATGTGTGATTTTGGTAGTAGGTCCGTTAGATTTCTGGTTTCTTCTGCTATGGTAGTAAAGTTTGTCAAGTCCGTTACATGGGCCAACATTCCATAATTTTCATAGATTGCAACATTTCCGTCTGCTACAGGAATATAGTGTGAAGAAGTATAGTCCAGGATGGTGGCATAGCTAGCGAGTACAAAGACTGCAAATATTAGGATGCTGCAATGAGGAAACGAATGTTATCTTTATGCACTATTTTGTCATCAATTTTAAGAGTTGTGCCTAGATCTTGTTGGACAGTCTTTTCGACAAAAAGTTTGCTAATTTTATTCCCCAATCTCTTATTAACTTTCACAAAAACTTTATCTCCAGGATTATATGTTTTAGTTACTGTCTTTTTGTTATGATAATCAAGGTCTGATTTTTGTTTGGCAAGAATTTTCGCACGAATATTTTCTTTCAAGTTTTCTGGAATTGATTGAATTATATCTATGGGCTTATGGTTAGTAGTAGAATGGATTGTTCTATTGTATTTTGCAGTTGCCATTAAGACAAGCTCTGTAGAGTCATCTATTGCGTACTCTAGTTTTAGGCATCTTGCAATTTCCGCAAGTGTTCCGTGGAAACGCTCGACTTGGCCATTAGAGGTACTATGCATGGGTGGAGTTGCGTAAATGTTTGCTCCGAAGTTATTCTTTATTAACGATCTTATGGTTTGTGAAGTTAGTGACTTTTCGTTGTCGCAAACTATTGTTTCCGTGCCTTTGTAAAAGTTAAGTATCTCCAGAAGGGCTGGTTTAACGTCTACTATCGCTCGAGAGGGTATAGGTTTTACAATAGCGAACTTAGAAAATTTATCGAGACATGTTAAATAGAATTTCTTGTCAGTATTGTAAATATCGACATGGAGGATCTCGCCTGGGAAGGAGGGTATGGGGGTCTCAGCGATCCCATGTTTTTTTGGATGTCTTTGATATTTCGCTAGCCGACAGATTTTGCAGTTTGCTGTAATTTCTTTTAACTTTTTAGCTATATCTGGGAAAAAATAATCCTGAAGAACTTGTTTCGTATTTTCTGAAACAGAACGGTGTGCCCTATTGTGTTCATTTGTTAAAATTTCAATTTGATCACTTGCGTTAAAGATATCTGTAACAAATTTATTAGCGTACCTGAATTTTACAGAAGGGAAATTCGATATAAGAAGGTGTTGGATTTGAGCAAGGGTATGTAAATCACAATTAATCGCGTTCACTACTTCTGGGTTTATGCAGTCCTTAATAGTATTTAAAAGATCGTCAATTTCTTGATATGAAATGCGATGTCGAATGCGATTTTTAAAAAGAATTTTTGTTTCTTTATTTTGTTCTGAACCATGATTGATTAAAATCTGGTTTTTGAAACAGTTAATTGGGTTTTCGACCGCGGGAATAATTTCGGTGAGTGACATCTCACTTCCACAAGCTTGTAGTGAGCATGTAGATGTGGTATCCATTGTAATGTTAACAAATTGTCTGGAAAGGGCGTCTGCAACAATATTGTCTTTGCCGGGCTTGTAGAAAAATGTTGGCGAGTACTCTTCAATGAAAGCTCTCCAGCGCTTTAATTTAGAGTTTGGGTTTTTATCAGATATCGAAAAGGTTAGGGGTTGGTGGTCGGTGAAGATGTTTAAATTATTTACCCCGTAAAGATAGTGTCTAAGATTTTTTAAGGCCCATACGATAGCTAAAAGTTCGCGTTCGTTGGTTGCGTAGGTTTCTTCGGCGGGTGACAAGGTCCTTGAAATCATGGTAATTGGACGACCATTTTGAGAAAGAACGGCGCCAATAGCATGGGATGACGCATCAGTCGTAAGGTCAAAAGGTCTATCGAAATTTGGATAAAGGAGAAGTACATCTTCGGAAGAAAGGATATTCTTAATTTTTTTGAATGAGTGAATAGCATCAGCATCAAGGTCAATTTTAACTTGCTTCGAATGTTTTGTCCCCACATGACCATTTTCTCCACGTAAATATTTAGTCAGAGGTTTCGCTATAGCCGCATAGTCTTTAACGAATTTTCTATAATAACCGGCCAACCCTAGAAATGACCTTAAGCTCCTTAAGGTTGTTGGCGTTTCGTAGTTGACTATGGTTTCAATTTTCTTTGGACACGTTCTGATACCGTCGGTTGAAACGACAAAGCCCAAATACTCGACAGAGGTTTTAAAGAATTTGGACTTTTCTAAAGAAACTCTCATGTTAGCATGGTAAAGTTTTAGTAAGATGTTTTGGATGTCATCTATATGCTTCTGCTCAGAGTCAGAAAATATGATGATATCATCGATATAAACGTGACATGACTTTCCGATTTCATCACGTAAAACATCATCGATGGCACGCTGAAAAATGCTCGGGGCGTTTTTTAATCCAAATGGTAAACGACAGAACTCGTATTTACCATTATTCACGCTGAAAGCAGTTTTTTTCCGGTCGTGTTCGGCCAAGTTAATCTGGTGGAAGCCACTTTTTAAGTCCAAGGTTGTAAAGAACTTAGATTTGCCAAGATTTGAAAGTATAACAGACGGATCAGGTATAGGATATTTATCAGGGATAGTTTTTGAATTAAGTTTAGTGTAGTCGAACACGAGGCGTTTATTGGGCTTGCCCAATTCGTCTGTGCCTTTCTTGTCGACAACCCAAACAGGGCTGTTATAGGGAGATCGGGATGGCTTTATAATGCCATTTTTTAAAAGTTCCTTAACCTCTTTATTGACAAATTCTATCATCGAAATGGGGTAGGATTGGTATTTAGAATATATGGGCTCCTGATCTTTTGTTTTAATTGTTGCGGAAATTTTCGTGTTAAAGGGTAAGGCTTCATTCGGGTTAGCGAAAACACCAGCATTTTCGTTTATTATTTGGAAAAATTTCTTTTCTACATTTTTTGGGATAGAGACATTTTCTATTAAAGAATTCACTGCATCTAGCTTAAGATATTTCAATTTTTCTTCGCCGCCGTTATAATAAATCATGTCTTTTTCTGTGTTAATCACGCCCTTTATGCTTTTTATGAAGCTAAAACCTATGATACCGTCAAATAGAGACAGGTTCGGTAAAATAAAAAATGTTTCAGTATGATTTAGGACATTTACTAGTGTTTTGTTGTTGATTGTATCAGCACCATGAATGGATTTGACTAAAAATGGTTTTTCGACTTCTTTAATGTTTTTTAATCCGTTAATATTGGTGATATAACTTTTAGAGGCACCAGTGTCGATTAAAAGTTTAATGTTTTTGCCACCTATCATTCGCTCAATGTAGGGGAGAACTGACCCTCCCTTAAAAAATTAATCTCATCTTCGAAAGGTGGATCAGAAAAAGTAGGGTTTTCATACGGCTCTTGGTTACCAGAGAAGTTTGGCTCATCGCCGTAGTCATGTGTTTCCAAGGTTTCGAGACCTTCGTTTTGCAACATCTCTTGGCCAAGGTGGTTAATCCTTTGGACCTTCTGAGGGACCTGTCTTTCGGATGTTAAACCTCGCTTTTGTGTTTGAAAACCCTGAAAGTTGTTTGTTCGCACCGTACGCATGCTTACATCAGTGTCCAGGGATTGGGATACTGGTTGAGAGTCACTAGCTTGTTGGCCTACAGGCTGAAAAGGATTTTGGGCGAAATTTCGGAAATTCGAATTTGCAACATTATGGCGTTGTGATTGGTTAGATGCCTGTTGAGGGCGATTTTGATAAAATGGAGTAGTTTGTTGACCGACAAAGTTTTGCGGAGGCTGAGAGTAGTTATTTTGCTGACCAAAGGAGTTCTGTTTAACATGCTGTATGTTTTGTCTTAAGGCTGTGTGTGTTGAGGGACTCATTAAAGCCTTGTTTAAACCATTACTGTAAATGGCAGCAAAATGATAGCGGTTTTGATTTGCTTCTAGCTCTTGTGCTAGTGCCAGAGCTGATGGCAAGTCTGCAGGCTTGCACGAAAACAAGGTGTCACATAAGGGCTTCCTAACTCCCGAAACAAAGACACGCAAAGCCTGTTCACGGTATTTTTGGTTCAGTGACTGAATCAAATTGGCATCTCCTTCATTCGACATTATAATTTTGTTCACGATCGCGGTTAACTTACGCTCTACTTCGTCGTAAAATTGGATAATAGTTTTCTGTCCCTGTCTTAAAGTGGAGAGCTCTTGCTCTAATGTAAAGATGGATTTTTTATCCATGTAAGTAAAATCAAGCCGTGCTATAATAGCCTTAAAGTTAAGGACTGTGTTATAAGTGCTTAACGCAGCATCTGCGTTACCCACGACTTTGTTTCTCAGAATAGCTACCGCCTGGTAGTACTTTGAGCTTCCTACATAAGGTTCAAATAATTTATGGGCTGTTGTGGCGGCCTGACGCCAAGAGACATATCTGGTGGGGTCGCCTTTAAATTCTGGGACAGATTTAATTATATCTAGAGTTTCCTCACACGTCTTATTGGGTACTATTTCTATTTCCTTATATGCTTCTACGGCAGAAGGTGGCTCTAAGGATTGGAGTCGCCTAGTAAGGTCGGCAATAGTTGCTTCAAAGCTTTCTTTTGTTCTTTGGACTGCTTGTTGGATAGCAGTGTCCAAGAGAACTTGCAAATTTTCAGAATTCATTTCCTCTTTGTTCTCAATTCTTTTTTCAGAAATTAATAGTGATTGTAGCCTAGCTAAAATAACGTCAAACTCTTCAGGATCTTCCTGTGGTCTTGACATGAACTCTAGGGAAAAACCAAAGATCAACTCAGAATTCTTTTCACGTAAATTTCACTTTAAATTGCAAAGGTAATAACTGTTACAATAATAAAAATAAAAAATTTTTACGAAATTTCAAAAATTTAGATCCGATTTGTTTTTTTTTAAAAAAAAAATTTTATAAAAAATAATAGATAGCAATCAATAGTAATAATAAAAAATAGAATTCTTACAAATAAATCATCACGGCTTTGGCTCCTTCTGGTTCTAAATGCAACTTTTCTGGCTGGAATGTAACTGCTCAAGACTCGGCTTCACTAAGGGTCCTTTGCAACTGCTCACGGCTTGGCTTTTCTAAGTTGTTGATTGATGGATTAGTTTTTGTTATATTTTTTGCTTTTTGGTGATGAATGCTTTTTATATTTTTAAGAATTGTATTAGGTTTTTAGCACCAGTATGGTAGTAATTTTTTAAATTTTCAATAAGCAATGTAATTTTTATTCACAAGTATGGTGAATGTCTTTGTTGTTTAAATTTTAATTTTTTCTTAAACACTGTTTTTTATTATAAAAAAGTTATTTTTCTTTTCACTTCAATGATGACTTAGTTTTTATCTGCTCACTGTATGGTGATTGTCTTTGTTGTTTAAATTTTAATTTTTTTAAACACTGTTTTTTATTATAAAAGGTTATTTTTCTTTTCACTTCAATGGTGACTTAGTTTTTATCTGCTCACTGTATGGTGATTGTCTTTGTTGTTTAAATTTTAATTTTTTTTTAAACACTGTTTTTTATTATAAAAGGTTATTTTTCTTTTCACTTCAATGGTGACTGTTTTTTTCCCGTTGGGCGCCAATTAGTTTTGTTGTAATTACTTGCTATGCAAGTCTTGAGTGTCAATTAGTTTTGTTGTCAATATAATTAAAACACAATTTAATCTCTGTTCATTTTCCGTTTATTTAAACAAATCAAAAATAATTAAATAACTTTATTTAAACAAATCCAAATATAACTATAATTACAATTACTTGCTATGCAAGTCTTGAGTGTCAGTGCTGAACTAACTTTTAATCTGAAAACTAAAGAACTCTACAACTTCTAGAGGAAGAAGAAGAAGCCACGGCAAAAATGCTTATCAGCATAAACGGACTCACATTTCATGTGAACGGAATTTGCAGGTAAGAAATGCAACGTAGCGTCTGTTATGAAAAAAGGTATTTTATTCAGTTATTTTGGGACGCGCGTGCAGCGCTAATTTTGAAGAAGTGTTTATTGTTGCAATTTTTTTATATTGCACAATAGCTTTTGTTGCTGTACTTTCGTACCTTAACTTGTACAGTCTCATATTACTCTTTGTTTTGTCATGTTTGTTTATGAGAAAATCGGTTCAAAATGTTGGAACAAAGCATAGATGGGGGTGGTGCACTTATTTTGCAGTTTCAACTCAGAGTTGGTGATAGTGACAAATTATTGCAATCATTTTGTTGATGTTGAGTGATGAATTCAATAGCCTCACTAAACATAGATGCTAAGAAAATTTGCTCTCAAAAATATAGTTTGATATAGACAGAAAAAATTAAAAATTTTCTCTAATCAAAAAAATTTATAATAATATCATAATATCATAATATCAAACCAACATGTTTTTGATTTTGCAGCTTTTATGCAGCAAAATGATTAAATTGATTACTAAAAATTGTAAAATTGCGAATAACTTTTCTCAATAAATGATATTTTTAATTTTAATTAAAAAAATTATCAAAAAACTTTGCCATTTCAAACAATGTGTTAATTTATTTAATTAAATATTGACAATTCCCAAGAACAATTTTACAAGTTAAAATTATTTTATTTAAAACGAAAAGATCAATTAATATTTTTTGATATTTGATTAATGTTTTAATTAAAAATTTATTTCAAAACAGTTTCAATATTAATTAAAATAAAATTATATTTTCAATTTTTTTCAACTAAAAATTAATTGATTCAATTATCACATTAATTAAATTTAAAAACTTTTTCAACCATTTTTTAATTGATAAAACACTTTTTTCAGTGTAACAAAAAGCAATCATCAGTTTATTGCAAATAAGTTGCAACAAAAAACTTGTTGTTTCGTGATTAAAACCATGAGATATTCCGTTATTGACCAAATTTCATGTTGTTTAATTTCCCTTGCCTATGCATTAGGGATATAACATTTTAAAAATATTTTAAAATATCAAAATTGAAAGTAGATTTATTTTTTTGCTTAGGTCAAAAAAAGGTCACATAACAACCGCGATAAAGTTTCGAAAATATTGAATATTCTTTTTGGCTAAGAAAAATTAATAATTTGATTATTTAAAACAAAAAATAGCTCAAGTATGAAATTTTATTAATAATTATTAATGATTGCTCATTAAATTTTTCGGCATGGTAATGCAAAAAATGTATTTTCAATGACATTCTAACGTTTAAGTTTTTAAGTGCGGTTAGCATATTTTTGATTAAAATTCGCCAGTTTTCAAGCCGATGATTTCCTAATACATTTTCTATTACTGGTTTCACACAATTCCAGGCCAATAGCTCGATATAATTCAATGCAACCTCAAATTGATTGTCCTTCATAAGACGACGAATGTCCGGTCCATTAAGAATTCCTGTAAAATAAAAACATTATGATATGAAATATAAATCTTATTTAATATAGTTAGAGTTCATACCTTCTTTTACTTTCATGCCGCTTAATCGTGGAAAAAATCGGCGCAATTCGGTAAAAGCAACACCATCTGGGCTCAATGCTTTTATTAAATTTTTTACAATACCCAGTTTGATGTGGAGTGGAGGAAGCAAAATCTTTTCCATCGGTACAGGTGTAATTCAATAACATTATTTCTATGCAATCTGCTTTCCTCACGTAAAGCCCAATCCCGTGTATTGTACTGGTCGCCATCGAAACGCGTATTCCATAAGCACATGAAGCACATATTTTTATTATAGATTGCATGACTCTTAAAAGAGCTACCACTTTTAAATCTGGGCATATTTTCCACTTGTGGTCTTCATATTTAATTAACTGTATTATTTTTTTCATTGATGCGTATGTCTCTTTAGTATTTGTGCTTAGTGCTATGGGAATAGGACTTTTTAAATTAGTGACATGTGGCAAAACTGCTTTTAAGCTACTTTTGGAATAATCAATGAATAAGCGCCATGTCAGTACAATACGCGATAGAATTATTCTCAATAGTTTTAAAAAAAAGTCGTTAATCGTCTATGGCGACTGATAGCCCCGTATATTTGTACACCTGGTTCTAAAATATTAGCTCTTTTTAACTCTTTTGTCAAGAGAATGCTCTGTGTTTGAGATCATTTTAGACGCCGTACCTAGTGGTATATAATGTATGACCGACCTCAATTAATTTTTTATCCTTAACATTTTCTCGAGACATACTTGCCCCATATCTCCCCTTCTTAGGGGGGCTCCCATACAAATATTGCGTTTTATGAAATTCTTAAATTAATTAAAATTTGTCGACTTTTGTGAATAAAATCAAAAGTTGCTAACAGATTTTAATCATTTATGGCTTGTTTTGTTTCCAACTTCGTTTTTTATATGTATATGTATATTATGAATTTTTAAAAAACAAAAATTTCGAAATTTTGATAAAAAAATTATTTTTTTTTTCATAGTGTAATCAGAGATGGTAAAAGATTTCTCCGAAAACCAAAACGTATCTTTAACCTTTTTTAACGAAAAAAAATTAAAAATGAGTAAAAATCACCGTATAAAATTATGAATATTCAATATTGCATTAAGAAGGCCTCGAAATAATTTTAAATGTAAAATAATATTTTTGTTTGTTCAAGTCCGTGCTTTAGGTGTTACAAAATGTCTTTAGAAAAACTTTTTTGTGATAAATTACAAAAGATTATGATTTTCGTGGTTGACCTCATGGTACTATGCCAAAAATTTGGTTATACCCTACTATGCATATCTTAATAAGAATCAAAAAACACGAACATACAAAATTACATTTTTTTAAATTTAGTGAGAGTCTGCATATAGCTTTTTTTATTGCAAGTACAAGTTTTGCACTATTTGAACTGAGTGCAGATTTTATGCATTCAATCACCGTTAATGATAGTGAAAAATTTTCAATAGCATTCAATTTTTTTATTGCTAGTGAAAAAATACCAATCATCACAAATGCTGGTGAAAAATAGTGCAAGCTAATTTTTTTGCAGTTTTGTAATAGTGCAATGCTGATTTAAATCAACATTTTGTGCACTTCCCCCAACTATGGAACAAAGTTGCACGATTCCAAATTGGTTTCACAACTAGCCATTGTAATGTGCAAGAAGCAAGAGCAGAGGCACTTTGAATTTGAAAATTGTAATTCAATTGACATGTACCATGTTCTTCTTTTCGTTACACTTACCACTCAAGCATGCATGAATAACATGTAACTCATTGAGTGCATTTGTATGATATTGAGTAAGTTTAAGTGACCAATAGAAAGCAGAAGTGGAGAGTTGGCGATAAGAGTCACTTACAAATTCTAATGTAAGATTTTAGTTAAAAGAAAAATGTTTTTAAAAATAAAGAATCAATATTAAGCTAGAACTGAAAGTGAGTTTTTTATCTAACAAAGAAAAATACAAGCAGTATATTTTAAAATAACCACATGAAACACCATCTAAAAGCATTTATTCAAAGCAATAAAATTAGTTTAATATCTAACGAATTGGCACATTTAAGCCCGCAAATAAAATTCAGGTTGAACAAAAAAGAAAAACCTCAAAATTAAGATAAATAAAATATTGATTTTGACGAACCGCCAAAGTGGATTTAAATGTATCCTACATAAGGTTTGGGAAGATATTTGTCGGGTTGGAACACCATGCGTATAAGTAATATTGAGATTTTTGCTTTATGCTTCGTAAACTTCATACGCACCAATGTTCTTTTCATAAGTATCGGTTCACATTATGTAAGTTTTCTTTTTGGCATTTTATTTTATTCTCTTTAAAACTTTTATTCGTTCTTACACATCGAATTTTTTTCTATTTAAATTATATTGCTTACATGTTTGATTTAATATAATATTCTGTTTTTGACAATACCAAAAAAAAAACTAGAAATGAGTAAAAACGCAGTTAACTTAAGTTTGATATTTAAGAAATAAAAACATAAAATTAATTTCATGTATATGCAAGCTTATGAAACCCATGCTATTGTTTCCTTTCCTCTCAACAACAAACCTAGACTTTCTGAGAAAAAGTTTTCATAGTGTAAACCGGGACAAGAAGGATTTATATTTCATACACAGTCAGAAAAATAAGATATGCATAAAGAAAAAAAAAAAAATAAATAAATAAATAAAGCGCTGAAACAACTGAATCCCTGTTTTTGCCACTTTCATATCCCTTTACTTAAATATTAATTTTTATTGTAACATTTACATTCAGTCATGGGTTTTTTTTTTATTTTTGTAATAGTCACTAAAAGGGAGCATTTCACTTGTTGTCTACAAAAAAGTAATAAAAAAACGAAATAAATGCGACATCAGTTAGCAAAAAAATAATAAGATTTATAAATAGAATTTCATTAAATGGGATAATTTTCCGAATCGATTTCATAATTTCGATATAATGTAAAGTTTACAACTCTATTATATCATAAATCGTTTTTTAGATTAATCGCATCATTTATTCGTCATCCCACAAGCAAATCGAACCTACACCGGGTTGGTTATCGTGGCTCCCTTGTGATCACTGTTGCCAATTTAGCATTTGTAATGCTATATCGAGCATTTTTTTAACTCATTTAGCATTAATCACTTTCTTCAGCATTTGCCCAAAATTATTAAGCACTTTTTAACATTTGTTAGTTTAAGTGATAAATGTTTGTTTTTCCATTAAAAAATTGCTTTTTACTAGATGTAAATAATAATGCTGTTTTGTTTTTCAGATATAAAATAATATTAATATTTTTCATAGTTTTAAAATAAATTGTGAACATAAAAAATTCGTTTGTGTTAAGCAAGTTAACATTTTTATGTGACTCAATATAAATTTTTTAAAGCTGCGCTATTTTTTTATTAACTAAAGATCATTTTTTGCATCTATTTTGATTTACTTTTAATGTTAAAAAATTATGTGATTTGTATACCCTCTACCCCAAGTAGCGAATGAGGGTATACTTAGTTTGTCATTCCGAGTGAAAATTTTTTAATATTCATCTAAAAGGCTTGATCGTTGTCTAATTCATAGTCGATTTATTCATATCTGCCTGCATGTCCGTCTGTTTAAAACACGCTTACTTTCAAAAGACTCAACAAAAAAGAACAATATTGTGTTAAACTCTTTCTTGTTCCCCTAAGCAGTTTGGGATTGAAATCCCAGTAGAAAAAGAGTTTTGAACTTAAATGTGGAACAACCTTCCTAAAAAATTTATATTTTTGTTACAAGAATTTACAAAAGATAAAAGTGGCGACAGAGTGCAACGACTCTCAATAAACTTTGGATAAATTGGAAATCGCACTAAAATGAAATGAAGAGGGGTCCCTAATTTGCCATAGGCCCATGTTAAGCTTCGTTCCTAACATCATTTAAAAGAGCATTTTTTAGAGAGAGTGCGGGAAGATTTCTCCCAACGGAGACGGTGCCGCGACCAAGCAAGGTCTATTGTACCCCCCCCCCCCCCCCCTTTAGTTGGCCAAAAAACCATCTGCCTCCCAGAGAATTCCAAAAAGGTCTTTTGGCGGTATTGCACCGACTCGGGACGCGTCTTTAGCGCCGTGCTTAAAAGACCATTAAAGTCTAATAATATTGTATTACAAATAGATATTGGGAATTATTTCTTTATATAAGCAACTTTATTATATTCAACATTTTTTTATTTTTCGAATTTATTCTATGAGTTAAATTTCAGTTATGTATTTTATAAAGCATTTTTGTAATAGTTCTATTCCTTAAATTTTTAGGAATGACTTTATACACTACAAGACTATTATCTTGTATCTTCTTGTTACATTTTACCTTAACAATCCGTTGGATAGCAATGAAGTAAAAATTTACAATTATTAGACACCAGCAGAATGTAATGCATTTTCTGGCCCGCTACGGCCTTCGTCATAGAATAAATTCAAAAAATAAAAAATGTTGAAAATTGTATTACTGTATTGATATTCAGTTTAATTTAAGTTTTTTTTAATTTGTTTGATGAGCGATCTATAATTTATGATCGGTTCAGCATAAATCACTGCGACCAAGAATATTTATGAAACAAACCAGAATATTTCATTTAACTAAGGCAACGAATTATGCTACTGTAAGGTCAGGTTTTATGAAGATTGCCTAATAATTTATAGATCCCAGATTATCAGATTATGAGAGATACATTTTCTTATGTCTTCACAGAAAATACTGAGCTACTCTTTGTAAAAGAAGTACAATTTGGATTTATTTTTATTTTTACTCGATCCACTTTTACTATATTTTTATTAAGTATTCAAAAATAATTTAGTCTTCAGCTTCATTCAAAAAGCCCATGCTGAAAACGTCGGCAGTGACTTCAAATTCTCTCTGCTTTTATTGTTTTAATTTTTTTTTTTTTTTTAATTTTCGGTTTACAAAATGTATGAAATTTAATGAAAGTATGGTAGCATTATTGGGATAGTAAGTGTTCAAACAGAATTGAGTCCTTAACTTCATGCTTCTTATTTTTCTTTGTTTACATAATGTATGAAAGCGTATGAAAGTATATTAACATTGTTAAGAGAATAAGTGTCTATATGTGAGAGCAGCAGTAAAAACGTTCTCAAAATAACTCTTTTAAAATTTTGACTTTGTACATTTTTTTAAATCGAAAATCGAAAAGTATCCCTTAACATAAAAATATTAATGTTCTTTCTAGAGTACCTCAAGGAAGCCACCTCGGACCGCTGCTTTTCTCCTTGTTTATTAATGACTTGCCTAATGTTGTAAAATTTTCGAATATTTTAATGTATGCTGATGATGTCAAAGTTTATCTAACCTATAACCAACTTTTAGACCACCATCGACTTCAAGAGGACTTAAACTCATTTTATGAATGGTGCAACATCAATTTTTTGGAGCTGAATTTAAAGAAATGTAAATCAATGCGCTTTGTAAGAAATAACCCGATTGTTTTTTTGGGTGATTATAAAGTGGAATTAGTTGACAGCTTCCAAGATCTTGGTATATTATTTGATCCTAAATTGAGATTTACTCTGCATATAACAACCATAATAAATAGAGTAAGAGGTACACTGGGTTATATTAAACGTTGGGCTAAAGAGTTTAATGATCCGTATATTGGTAAAACTTTATTCATGGCACTAGTTCGACCTATTCTTGAATATGGATCGATAATATGGGACCCTATTTACCAAATCCATTCGAATGCCATTGAGTCGGTCCAAAGACAATTCCTGTTGTTTTGTCTTCGTGGATTACGTTTTAACCCCTTGAACTTGCCTTCATACGCTGCCCGACTTGCTCTTATTAAACTTCCTACATTAAAAAGTCGTAGAACTATGCTTAATGTGTCATTTTTATTCAATGTTATTAATGGTGACATCTGCTGTGGATTTTTGATTAATGATATTTCTCTCAACATTCCTCAACGTCCATCCCGTAATTACATACCTTTATCAGTAACATATGTTAGAGCTAATTATGCTAATGCTGACCCTCTCAGGAGAATGAGCAATGCATTTAACAACTTATATAGATTTATCGACTTTTCATTAAATCCTGATGCTATAAAAAGGGCAATAATCATATTTCTTAACACTTAGTAATTTTATTGTTAATTATGTATTATATTTTTATGTGTAACATTTTGTAATCAATTATTTTTTATATTGTCTGTAAGGAATATAATTCCATAGACATATAAAAATAAATAAATAAATAAATAACCTAGAGAATATTAGCATCTTTTAAAAATCAGAAGAAAACCTAGAATAAAGCTGTAGCCCCTATAATGAGAGAAAAATGGAGTATATTTAGGGAAAAATCGCAAAAAGTCATAGCTAATAATGTACATTTTGCAATGGCATACGTAAATATTTAAATTTTATAACACAAAGCGACAGAGGACCTATTTTTTACTAACAAAATTTTTCTATAAAATTTAAACGCCACAGTATTAAAAACATTGTTTTATGTTTTGTACTTGAAAATTGAAAAGACTTACATTAAATAAAGTAAATAAGCATTTATTCTAAATAGAACATTTTTCAGAATATATGTTTAAATAAAAAGTAACTTTTTATTCAAATTATTTTTACGACAAGTGTTATTGACACTCAACTACTCAAGTTTATTATGTGTAACAATTTTAAAACCAAATTCTCATGGTATCAAAAATAAAACGCTTTTAGCATTTTTATGAAAAAAAAAAAAATAAAAATAAAGTAAACAGTAAGGTGGCTGCTTATTTCAAATAATCATATTGTAGCCGCAGTAAGGAGACGCTTGAAAGACCCAGTTAGCTGATAACAGTGCTGCCAATTTAGCCATTTAGTGGCTAGATTAAGCTATTTTCACCTTGTTTAGCCATTAAAAAATTAGTTTTGCCAGTAGCCATTTTTGGACTTGTTTTTTCATTAAAATTTTTTTTTGACGGTTTGCATTAAATTAATAATTTTAATTTTCTTATAAAAATCTATATATAAATCGGCTTAGGCAAAACAGTTAAGAACACATTGGTAGTCTGTTTGCCAACCGATTTGAACAAAAAGTACACCATATGATAGGTGTTTACTTACAGTACTGCACAATATATATTTCATTAAAATATGCTGGGTAAAAAGGGTAAAAATAAATGGTCAAAAAAAAAATAAATTTAACGGCCTGTTTAACGATTTCGAACATCAACGTTCGCATAGAAAATTACATATAAAATAAAAAAAATTTTAGAATTTTGTTTTCGTTTTAAATATATTATCCATTCTATACGAACGTTAACTTTCGAAATCGAGGAACAGGCTGTAATACTTATCGTTGAGCTTTTGAAAAATAAGAGGACTTTTTTAAAATTCGGCCCTTTTGGGTACTAAACGGGTATAACCTGTATTTTACAACTTTTTTGTCACCCTATTTAACTTTTAAACCAACAAACAAAGCAATTAAGATTATACCACATTCGTAACTTATCTAAAAAAATATATATATAAATTTGTTACTTTTCCGAAATTCGAATGTTTAAGGTGTGAAAATCGTTCCTATATTTTGCACTTTTTACAACATATTTTTCTTTATGTATTGACACATTCGTATTAAATTACACAGTACAACATTTTTCAGTTAATTGATTGCCAACTCAATTCTGTGAACTGTATGTGAAATTAGACCCAAAAAGAAGAATTTCTGCATCATTCGTTTTGTCTTCTTACCTGCGATTTGAAGTTAGTATCGATTTGAAGTTAGTACTATCGTATAGGGGAATTTATCACGTTTTAGGCCCTGTTGTTTGACATAGCTCGACAACCACTAGCCCAATTTAGTTGAAATAAATTTTAAAAAATTAAGAATTACAATTCCCTTAATCTGTTCATATATTGTTTTCCTATACAAGTAACACTTTCGAAGTTAAAAATGAATGTATGAAAGGAAAAAATTATTTTTTGCCTAAAAATTTAAATTTTTTTTTTTAAAAATACATAAAAAATGCAAAATGGAAAAAAGTTTCAAGTCTAGTTATTTTTTCGCAAAGTCACATAACCTATGAGCAAAATGAGACAAAGATCATAAAAATCGATGCACGCGTTTCGCTTTTATTCGCAATTGAGTAAATGTATGAATTTCAAAAATTTGCTCGAGATATACACAACATTATTTGAAGAAAACATTGACACCTTTTTCATGATTCTGAGAATTAAAAAAAAAAAGGAATAAACAAAAGGTTATTTGATTTTTATGATTGCGGTAATAAATGTACGTGGACAATTAAACGGAAAGTGGACCTTTTTATTATTTGGGTTTTTCCGGTGGCTACCTATATGATTTTTTTACAGAAATTGCACCCACATTTAAGGGTGGTCATTATTTGGAAAGTTTTGCACAGTTTGAAACGTACAAGTGCTGAATCAGGTATATAGCCAGCCGCCCTTAAAATATGCGCCCATTTATAAGTACCTGGCAGTAAAATATTCAAAAATACGTAGTATTTATAGGTGTGCATTGATCGATTTTTGGCATTCAGCCAGTGCCGACGAACGCGAACAGTAAAAGTGATTTTTCTCCAGTTTTTTAAAAGTGAATAACAACAAAACATAAAATATATCAATATGGAAAACAACAAGTGCCCATATTTGGATGAATATTGTTACGTTTGTGGTCATATCGTCCGAAAAATACAGAAAAAAGATCGAACAAATTTGTTTACTGAGCAATTCAAAACCGCGTATTGTAATTATTTCGATGAAGCAGATTTAAGTGGTGCAAATTTTACGCCGAACACAGTGTGCAACAGTTGTTATACTACCCTTCTAAAATGGCTTCACGGAAAAAGTATCGGTGCATCCATGACGCTGAAATTGCATTTCTTGCACCACCACCTCGATACTTTTTTGGCACAATCACCTCAGGAATCAGACGAACAAGGAGAGAGGTTCCACCAGGTGACCATGCCATTTGAAAAGCGGTTCAAAAGCAAAAAATTGGATGCATTGCTTGCGGAGGTTTGTTGGTGGAGTTCCACAATTATGCAGTTTGAAGAAAGCACCGAAGATGAAGACATTGAAATTGGTGGACACAGTGAAAGAAACACGCCCTTGAATAGTATGTGTATCTCGGATGACGATACAGACTCAGACCATGAATATGAACAACCTACGAAGAAAACAAGATCATCAGAACCACAAGCGTCAACTTCTACAAGGATGGATATTGCCAATAATTGAAAAAATGTTCTAAATTTTGTTTTTATGCATATTATAATTGCGTATTAATTGCATATTATTTTATTTTCATTAAGTTTTTATAAATAAAGTTTTTTTTTGCATGATAATTTTTTAATTTATATTTTTATTTTAAGGGTGGTGGCTATAACTGATTTTTGAAATTCATACCTTTACTCAATTGCGAATAAAAGCGAAACGCGTGCATCGATTTTTATGATCTTTGTCTCATTTTGCTCATAGGTTATGTGACTTTGCGAAAAATTACTAGACTTGAAACTTTTTTCCATTTTGGATTTTTTATGTATTTTTAAAAAAAAAATTTAAATTTTTAGGCAAAAAATAATTTTTTCCCTTCATACATTCATTTTTAACTTCGAAAGTGTTACTTGTATAGGAAAACAATATATGAACAGATTAAGGGAATTGTAATTCTTAATTTTTTAAAATTTATTTCAACTAAATTGGGCTAGGGGTTGTCGAGCTATGTCAAACAACAGGGCCTAAAACGTGATAAATTCCCCTATACGATAGTACTAACTTCAAATCGATACTAACTTCAAATCGCAGGTAAGAAGACAAAACGAATGATGCAGAAATTCTTCTTTTTGGGTCTAATTTCACATACAGTTCACAGAATTGAGTTGGCAAATCATGTGTTGTACTGTGTTATGGAGTCCCACTACAATATTGAACTTTTTGGTACTTTTATGCGGAGAAGAAATATCATAAAAAAGGGAAAATACGGGATATAAATTTCTTTTACTTTTCCGTGCTGCATGTGGTAATTTTTGAATTTTCTATAATATTGAACGTAGAAACATAAAATTATACGAGTGAATGAGAACCTGCAAGAAGAAAATGTTGGCACTTCTTTGCTCTTCAACAGATACTTTTTGAGTTTTCATTAAAATTGGACCTAGAAACATAAAATTAAATATGCAGAGTGATTAAGAAACTTTATCTTAGAGAAGACTTTATTGCCCTTTTTGGTTTTTTAACTGGTAATTTCTAATTTTTTTTTATATTCTATCCCTCGCCAAACCAATAAACTAAGACGAATAAAACACAAATGCTCAAAATATGTAAATTTATTTTTACTTATATGTATGATTTCTTCATATTCGCATAAATAATTATGGTCGAACTTCGACCAGTGGGCAAACACTAGTTTATAAAAATGGATAAAATTTAGATAGACATTTTTAACAATTACAACGCATTTAATTTAAATCAGAACTTTTAGAAATGTTGAAAATCGCTATAAACGATGATGATGAAACATCTTTCAAAATAAAGAAACTGTATTCATTTCAATATTAAATTTAAAAAATAAATCAACACAAACAACACTGTTTTTTTTTCTTTTTTTGTCGAAAGTATTTCAATATAAAGATGCAGGCGGCAACAAAAAACTTTTAGAAACTTCAGAATTTAATATAAAGTTGCTCTTACTTCCATATGGTCTAATGCTGAAGTAGATAGGGTACTCGTACTTAGCCAAGTAAACATCGTTAAAAGTAATTTAAGAAATATTTTCTAAACAAAACTGGTTTTAAGTTTGAAATGGAACCAAGGCCATTGAATTGGCAAGGGAATGATTTTCTGACAAGATCAGTCACATTGGACAAATCAAGTGTAAAACATTTTACTTTAATTACTCTTAATAGTTGTTATAGTTTTCTATATACAGGCTTTCAAGGTCATTAATTTAATGTAAATAAAAGATTATTTATTTCATTTTCAATAAAATCCGACGTTTCGTTGGTATTCTTTCCAATTTCTTCAGGGATTGAGTTTTATTAAAATCTGGTAACATTGTAAAAATACAAAGTGAAAAAAGTAGTTAATAATAACAATAATTATAATCTTAATTTTTGACAAATTAACTTACAATAATCTTTTTTCGTCAGTTTACATCATTTATAAAATATATCACAGTATTTTGTATAGGTGGACAACACAACACAAAACTTAAAATATTTAAATAAATATATGTAAATTTTAAAATTATCACAGAAAATTTGTCCTTTTTTTTAGATCACAGTTGTTATTATTACTAAAGTATGGTGTAGTTTGCATTTGTATTGTCTTTGTCTTCTTTTGTGTTTATTGCACTTGTCGAGTTTTGTTGTATTCTTAAGCTCTCCAACGTGTATCTCTTATTTTTCCTTTTCTCTTTATCTAAAATTCTCACTCTTTCAAAGTTTGGCTTGTGTCCGTTTTCAATGCAGTGTTGTGCAAGTGCAGTTGAATGTTTTCCTCTTTTTATGTCAGCTTTATGTTTGTCTATTCTCACGCCTAAATTTATTTTCGTTGTACCAATGTAGAATTTTTCAACCCTCCTCATTATCACCGCCATCACATTCAATTTGATAAACAACATCACTTTGATCTCTGCACTCAATCTTTGTTTTTGTTTGTGTAAATAAATTATGTATTGTCTTGTTTAATTTATGCGCGAATATTATTTGTTGGTCTTTTATTATCTCTCTCAGTTTGTTGTTCTCCGTAAGTCTTGGAATAAACGGTAGACTATAGTATTTGGCGTTACCAGATGTGTCATTTCTGTTTTTTCCCCCTGAAGAAATATTATTTTTATTTTTAACTCTAGCCAGTAATGAATTAATCAACCCCTTTGGAAAATTGTTTTTCACTAAGATATCCTTTACTCTTGTCATATTCTTAGATTGAAATTTTACGTTGCTTTTTTTTATAACTTTGTCAATTAAATTCATTGCCGTATTTATCTTCTGTTTCATGGGTTGTGTCGAGTGAAAATTCACTAAGCGTCCAGAAGCAATTGGTTTCATATACCAATCTGTTATTATTTTGTTATTTTATCGGAGTATCTTTATATCCAGATATGGTATTGCATTGTCCTTCTCCCTCTCTAGCCCTACGGTCAATAACCAAAAATATATACGTTAGTCAATAACCGGGTACCCCGGTACCCCTTTGTGGATTTTTCACTTTTATCTTAGAAATTACGGTTTTAAGTATAATTATATAAAAGCAATTAAATTAAATAAGTCTGCGTGAGTATATTTTTTGGGCCAACGCATATTTTCCTCTGTAGTGAGCAACAATGGGCATTAACAAATTCCCGTCACTACTACATTTTACATCCTTTGACGATGTTAACACCAGGGGCCTAGTTCTGGCAGTCGTGATCGAGTAATTTTATTTATAATTCTTTCAGTCGATACTGAAAGAATCGAAATTATTTTTTCAGTATACTGAAACTCAAATTAATGCTTTACAACACTGAAAAATAATTCCGATTCTTTCAGTATTGGCTGAAATAATTAGATATTAAATTGCTTTCGAATCCAGAAAAAACTCGATCACGACTGCCAGAATCAGTCCCCAGAACTGAAAGCAAAGTTACGGATTAAGCTGCTCCATATACATAGACAACGCTCAACACAAATCTTTCAGCACATTACAAACCCAGCGATAACCTTAAAACTCCTATCTGCTTGAAGGGCAACTATATACCGCGAAAACAGCAATGGATCGTTGATTCGACAAGGATAATAATGGTTTAGGATCTAACAGGCCCTTTGCATGGAAGTAGGCGCAACATCACAATGGATCATTTTTTTTACAACCCTTAATTTGGCGAAACATTTACTATCATACAAATTGAATGCTGTGCAAAAATAAGTCACATTCCTGATATAATGAAGGATATAAAAACTACTGGATCCTCCAATTTTCCTTCAGGGAAATATCACTATGTGTTCATACGCGCAAAGAAAATCAAATTCTGAAATTGTATTATCCACAATAAACAACAATAGTGTTGGTAGAAATGGAAAACCAAGGGACTAATTCTGGTAGTCGTGATCGAATACTTTTTCGATTCGACAGAAATTGTAGTTCTATATCTTTCAGTCGGCACTGTACGACTCGAAATTATTTTATCAGTGTTGGAAAGAATTAGCCCCCAGATATGATCACATTTTATAACAAAAAAAGGTGGCCTATGGATGTCATGAAAGAAGTTCTGGGCAAACAAAAAGGTGGCCTTTGTCACGGTTTTGTAGCATAAAAGAGTCTGATATTAGTGAGTTTACTGAAAATAATAGGTATTTTAGGGGCTTGGCGAGGAATTTGTGTGCCTCTCATAGAAAGCTGCAAATAGCAAAATTACTTACTACTTTTCATCCAGATCTGCTATTGAATAGCGACAGTCATCGACCTCTAGCCGAACTCTGAGAAGAAAGCCCATTGTTTCTTGTGTCTTACACTACCAGGAAAAACAAAAATCAGAAAAGTGTACAACATGTGTCATGAGCTGATATGGCACCATCATACCAATATTTCCAAACGTTTTGAAAGTTAAAAAAAGATTTTTTAATTAAAAACAAAGTAACAGGTGGTAAATGGTGTCGAATGTAAACCGATTTTAAATAAATATCTAGCTATATATATAATATTATTTTTATTTTTTAATGTGCTTTAAGACCTAAATAGCGATGATTTGAAGTTTCATCGCCATATTTTAATTGTGAAAGGATTGCGAGCATTTTTAAGTTGAAAAAGTTACCCGGGTACCCGGTTATAGACCGTAGGGCTAGAGTAAATTTCAATTTGTTATGATATGAGTTAAATGTTTTCAATATTATGTCTTCGTCTTTATATTTTATTAAGGCAAATAAATCATCTACATATTTTGTGATTAGTTTTATTTGTATATTGTTCATTTGTAGTTCTTCGATACATTGTTCCATTAGTTGGTCCAATATAATGTCGGCTACAGTCGGTGACAATGGGTTGCCCATTGGCATCCCGTATGTCTGTTGGTATAATTTGCCATCATGCATAAAATAATTATTTTCATTTAAGCAAAATTGAAGAATTTTCAAAAATTGTGTTCTCGGAATTTTAGTGTGATTTTGTAGCACACTCCATTGGTCATAATATTACTTATCGCTAGGTGTATAGCTATACGTTCTATATAGAAAATGCGCTTGGTGTTGAAAGTTACGCATTTCAACACCAAGCACAGTCGCTTTCTATTTCATTGTGTTCCTATTTCAATCAGCCTTATTACAAAACTCTGCTTAGAATAAGGAATTTGACAGGATAGTAACGACATTGCATTAGATTGAAGAGTTGGAATATAGCTAAGTTATCTTCAAAATATTAAGATTGTTAAAATTTTAAATCGAGCTGATTTGGTTGTTTATTTTTTGCTATTGCCGACACAAACCTGCTTGCTGGAGAAGTATTTTAATACAAATAAATAAAAAATATTCTCAGAAAATACATTTTGTTACTATAGACAACTAAAAAAGAAATGTAATTAGGAAACAAAATTTAAATCTAATTTTCTGTTGTCCCAATATCAGTTAAAAAAGATAACATTCAGTAAACATCAATAGTTTCCCCATTGTAATGGGAACGGGTACAATCCAAGCGTTGGAGTAATTTGAAACAATTTGTTGAGATATTTTACTAATATGGTTATTATTATTGAAAATTCGTACTTCTACACCCAGAGAAAAAACATGTCTATGTATGGTCACCTCCAACAAAACTATTTTAAAAGAAAAATTGTAGACATATCATGATTAATTTAATCACACTTTTGTTGCCGACAAACATATTATGGTCAAACTTTTCCTCCATCAGGAAGCCACAAGCAGATTATGGCGGCCTCCAAACATGTTTTGGTTAATAATAACTAAAATATGCTTAACACTTATAATAGCAAGGTTGCTTTCAACCATAGCATGTTGCTCTTGGAAAAAAGGAAAATACTTTTGTTAAATTAAAAACAAATTATTGTCATATTCAACCAAAACATGTTTAAAGACAGTCATAGTATGGTTGTGGCTTCTTGATGGAGGACCAATTTAATAATAATATGGTTGTCGGTGACAATTATATGTTTAAATTAAACATAATATGTTTAAAAATTTTCTTTAAAAATAGTTTTGTTGAAGGTGACCATTTTTAAACATATTTTTTCTCTGCGTGCACCCGAATCAATAATATTGACTTGATAAGTAGTAAACAAGATTTACATGAGCACCTGCCGTGTAGGTATGATCTCAGGGTGATGATTAATAATACGTTTACCAACCGTTTTTGAATATGAGAGCAACCAAGACACACTTGTAGAAAATTAAGTGTATAACTCGGAAGAATTATATAATCGCCCCTTATTTAGGGGCAGTTGCTATGTAACCTCTGCTGTTTTTTTTGGCAAGCTGGCAGCATCTGTTGAATAGTATTAGCACCTAGGGAGATTAGCCAGAAGGCTGAGCTCCCCTTTAAGTAGTGAAATATCAGCCCTACACTCAAAAGAAAAATCAATACATCCGTACATAAATCAATCCGAAGCGGTATCATTATCACGGTAAGTACGGATTTTCTTGAATCAAATACAGAAAAACGGATTCAATTACGGATTATTAAAGTGCGAGATACTAGGCTTATCCATATTTCATCCCGAATTCGTATTTGAAATAATCGGAAAATAAGATTAATTCAAGTAAAACTATCATTGAATTAATGCCAATATGCGCTTGATTCATGTTTTATAAAGTTGACTTAATCCCGCATTCGTAGCTGAAATAATCCAAAAGTGCAATTAGATTGATTCTTACCTAAAACACTTTACCCCAGAAGGCAGAAGTGAATTTTATAACGTTTGATTTACTTACCCATTTTACACTTATTTTTGCACTTTTGTTGTATTGCCATCTTTGTTTACAAAATTTCAATTATAAACACCAGCATCATGCCCGATATGATATATTTAATTTAATATAAACTAAATGGAACTTTTGCTTTTTATTTTACTTTTTTAAGATGAAAACGATGTATGTACTTTATCCTGTTCTGTTGTTGTTGTGGTTTCTATGAAAAAAACAAGCAAATCGTTTTTACCTATTTGTGTGGTGTTGTTGTAGTTTATACAACAAACTTTGACACACCTACGCATATGCCCTCATATAGAATGCAATGCTGAGAGATAGGACTAATAAGTTATATGAGATTAAAACCCGCACTTTGTAATTTTACTCTCAGAGTGGTAGTACCAACGAAATATTCAATCTTTATATACTTTGTTTAAGAATTTTATATATATTTTAAGAAATTCCGGGATTGGTTTTCGAAAGCAATCCGATTTAGGATTATTTTAAATATGTTTGACTTTTTAAGTAGGATTCGTACTTAAAGAGAAATATAAAAAACTTTATTTAGCCCGAGTGTTTTTCTTTCGGTTTGGAAGCTGGCTTTTAAAGATCACACTTTTCAAGAAATTGGGCTTAAACTAGAACCACTACGTGATCCCCGAGGTGACCTCACCAACAGTCAGTAGGGATGCATGCCTCCAAAGGCTACTGAATGCCGTGGTACCACATACGATCTCTGGTGATCTCTGCCGTGATCTCAAAATATCTGCTAATTTTGAACTCCGCCGAATTCTAGGTTTTGACTGCACCTGATTTCCCAAGGAAATCTCACCAAAAGGTGAAACATTCTTAAAATTTTTCATTTCATAGCCCCTGGGGAAATGACATAATAAGGCAAACAGAAGAGTAATAATTAATAAAATGCTTACTAATATTCGTCGATACGTAGAATGGGTATACTCAACAGGAAGACTAGCGTCACCCTATTGAAAAAAATTTATATACTTGTTTGTATACACTCTCTTACAATTTCTTTGTATCTGTATGAATCGATAAAAAAAAAAAACAAAGTGTTGACTTGTAAAATATATTCGTGTAAAGGCGACTCTCGATAATATTAAACGAGTTAATTTAAATAAGCAGAATTATCGCTGGTACTGAAATGCTTGAAGCACACGAAGATATATAATTTTGAGTCAGAGTTACTGTATGGTGTGGTGTTTACACTGTAGGCGTTATTAAGCCTTATTTTTTTCGAAAACGCCGTGGGCCAAATGGCTCAACCACTTTCTGCTACCTCAGCTGAACGCAATGGGACTGAATAGCATGTATTTGCATCAGAATGAAGCAATGGAACATAGAACAGCCTAATTATACATTTCCGCATCGCCTAATCATTTGTTGTGGTACTCAGCACTTGCTGGAAAGATCGGCCGATTTAGCCGTTCTAGACTTTTTTTGTGGAGTTTCTTGATGTCACGAGTCTATGTCAAAAAGTCTTCGATGATTGAAGTCCTTAAGAAATGCAGGAACTTTAACCCTAAAATTCTAGCAAGAGTGAAGCAAAATGCTGTTAATGGAGGACATATGGTCATTATTTCTTACGGCATCTATCGGCCACAATCCAAAAGCAAAACTGAAGTTGTTTATTTATAAAAAAAATTACATTAAAGGAATGTCGGGCGACAACTTTTGCGCCATCTTGTATGTAACTGAAGGATGACATTTTAAATAAAAAAAAAAAACATACAATTTTAATTTATTTTCTATCTCCTTTCCGATAAATTTAGTTATTAATTTAAAATCCTAATAAGTTAATATAAGCTCCCGATTATTTAAACTATTTCTCTGGTCCCTTGAATTTCAAATTATCGAGGCCGGACTGTATTCCTAAGACACCGGTGTATGTTTCTAAAGAATTACAATTTTTACATTTGAATTTTTGATTTCCGTACTTATGTTGTTATGTTTTTATTGTTTGTTGTTATTGTTGTTATTGCTGCTCCTTATTGTTTGTTATTTTCTTAAGTTGTTTTATGTGTCGGATGTTTATCCGTTGCCTAAAACAGTTTTCTTAAAAAGTTTTTATTGTTGTTGTTGTTATGAATATATTTACAGATGAGAGGTCTTAAGCAAATGTTTCCTAAAATTTTTGAATAAAATAGTATGCAAATTTTTGTTAATATACGTGTATGTAGATGGATATATAAGGGTATTAGTATTTACAAACATTAACAAATAATGTGTGCATATGTAAGAAAGCACCTGTGACTCCATTGGATACATAATAAAAATCTGAAAAATCAATTTCCTGCCAAGTGATTTTAATAAAGCTTCATTAACTTTTTTGTTGAGAAGTAAGGGAATAGAAAAAAAGAATGCCTAAAAATAAGTAAAAAAAAATTAAAGACTGTTACTAAAGGGGTTCATGCTTATCAACACCTGCCTCGAATGATCTCTTATGGTAAAAACATAAATCAATTTTAACTCTTTCTATTAGCTTCTGCCCCAAACATCATTAATTTTCTGTAAAATTTTCTAGCTGATTACATACTATATATGCCTATTCTGGGTGATAAGATGTATAAAAATTTGCTCATTTTCAGAAAAAACTTCATATAGAATATTTCATTGAATTACCTTCTTAATTGCGATCTACCGATTTTTATCAGCTTCATTTGGATCTTCCTTCAAACCTTGTCATTCGTCGTTTCGACGAGCACTTTTTGGGTGTATGATATTGTAAGGAACCTATGGTTACTCCGGGTTTGTAGCTGGGGGCTACTCAGTCGCGTCCAGGGTCCTTTACATAAATGTAATTGCAAATAAAACACGCTTGCTTTAGTTGAGGTTTGTTATTCTATTCTCTTCTATTTTATTTATATTTTTCCTTTAACACACTTCACACAATTTTTTGATTTCACAAAAGTTATCTAGGGAGCTGCTGCCTCTTGAGGCCTCAGCTATAACCAGAGCCAGTGCCCTGCCACTCCTGCCCTCTAACTCCTACCCTTCGTTTACCTTGGATGTAAACCCAAGACTACGCTAGGACCCTCTGATTTCTGGGTATAAACCTCAGAAATGTCTACCGCTTAGCTCTCACTCAGTGCTCTACACTCCTTCCAGATTGGATGTAAGTCACAGTCAAGATAAGTCGGATGTAAACCCTCCTCGCTATACCAGTTGTAAAACCAGTGCCCTATTCTTCGCTATCAAGTAATTGGTGTAACCAGTCCCCTATTTATTTAATAGCAATGTGTATTGTTTGCTTTTGTATATTTATTTTCTTACCGGCTCTGTTACAACGTCTCACTTTGTAGTCCAACAACCCAAGAGCTTTCTTATTTATTAGTCCTCTTGTTATACTAATATAAAACTACATAAATGTTGCTTTAAAGATGCTACGTTTCTTCTTTGGTTTGAAGCTCTACCGGTAAACTCTCATTATACGTCCCTGACTGCGGTTCTTCTTCGGTTTGCTTCTGTTTTCATTTACTCAGGCTCTTTGACTTCTCTTCTGTGCTTACACCTCTCCATTTTCTGCTTACGCCTCTATGTTGATAATACTCTGTGACTTCTACTCTGCTGAAGCCTCTCTGCTGACTACTCTGTTAACCCTGCAAAGTCAGTATTACCCTCCACCTACCCCTGACTTACTTCAAACTCTTGTACCCCATCGACCTCCGAATTATCTGAAATGAAAACAAACAAAGTTGGCGGATGTACGAGTAAATCCGTTCCGAATGAATGGATGTAAATCCACTGTTCCCCCAGAAAAATATAGACCAGTAACGTATTATTAGGTGTCAAATATTGCCCTCAATTTTGGTCATCACAATATCGGGTGTAAATATATAAAGTTCTTTGTAAGTAAATAAAAGAATGTATTTATATTTAATTACATATCGTTACATAAATGCGAAAAGCCCTATCTAACATTTTGAAAAAAAAAAATATTTAAAATAATAATTTGATAAATTACCTTAAACTTAATTTAATTCATTGTTTTTCTTTTTTTTGCATATTATGCAAACGTCAGGTCTTTGAGCGTTTATCATATAATCTTTTGGGTTTGTTTTTGTTAATAAAATCGCTAATTTCGGTTGAAAAACCCAAAATTTGTTGTGGTCATTTAGGCATAGATGCAATAAATCAGAATAAAGGAAAAAGTCGATTTTGGATTTTTGGTTAGTTAGGGTCTTTTACGATTTAGGTAACGATACGTATTTATTACAACCCATTCTTTCAAAAAAGCACTATTTTTGAGATCATAGAATTCTGTGCAGAAATCAACGTTATGCTCACCACTAATTGCCATTTTGCATTTTGAGCATGTTATATCTCCAGAAATTATATGCTTACGCGTCGGACTTGATTGCATCCCGGAAGAGCTCAGCGAAAAATAAGTTGCCAAAGACTTTTGCGGCGATCGGAGCACGTGCAAAAAAAAATATCGATATTTTTTACGGCGTCCGTCGTTTAGATGTGCACACATTACATTTATCATACATCGAAGTTAACTGCGGAATGCCAAATATCCCTAAATGAGTGTGGTAAAGATTCCAGGGTAACGATGGCATGGTGAATAAAGCACAGTGGGTGACAGGGAAATCAAACTCCAGACGGCCTGGCGAAATAAGTCTGTCTCTTGGATGATATCACTGCAGAACTCTCATTAAGCATGAATCGTACAGATAAGCTCAGGAGAGATGCCAGGGAAAGATTGCCTGCTCGATGGCCAGGACTCTTTGCTGTGAATATGACGCGAGGTAAACATTTGTGAAACTTGGATGTGGTATGGACCAGATTAGTGATATTGGTCATTGACGTTGATTGGTTGATTTGGACCCATTTTATGAGGATGGGTCTGGGTTATAATGACCCCGCAAAAGTTATGATGAGGAGGAAGAAACTGTGTTGCACTTTCTCTGCCAATGCCCTGGTCTCAGTGTTATTATGATAAGGCATTTTGGACGACAACAATTGCCGTGCTTTAGTGCTCTTCATAATGTACGACTAAGGTCGATCTATCTCTTCTGCAGGTAATCGAAATGTTTGAAGGCTGCAGTATTGTCTGAAGAATAAACTGATCCAAGGGAGCCCTACTTGCGTCGGCTGACCATTGAACCGAACCTACCTTTACCAGAACCTTAACTTGCTTTTCCGCATAATTGATTATAAAGTAGTTGGGTGAAATAATTGACCAATATTCAGAAAATTCAATAGGCTCCACCCCTCGTCAAAATAATTTTTTATAGGGTATTTAAGTTAATTACCTTTCATATTGTGAACTAGACCTTAATCACAACTTACAGGGTGGCTGATGAAAGCCGCTACCAAAAGAAAACTTGATCTGAACGGCAGCGTAAATAAACAAAATTGTCGCATATTGAGTGCTTCCAACCCAGAAATACTGCAGAAAGGAAATTACATCCGATTCGTGTGACGCCGGGCAATACTTCATTGAAAAAAACGGAAGCAGCACTACGGTTACTGGTGACCGTTAGTTGAGAATTTTTCCCTCCGGAACTACGCCGAAAGAGAATTTTTTTCACAAGATGGTGCAACTGTACACATAGCTCAGCCGGTTATGGAATAACGCAGAAAATTTCTTAACTGGCTCATTTCAAGAAACTCAACACTCCGTTGGCCCCCGAGGTCGCCTGACTAAGACTAATTGAACTCTTTTTACTACAATTTAATGGGTTTTCAAATGAAAAAGGATTGAATAAATTCCATGCATTAAAACAAATTTCCAGTTTCCTGATGTAGCAAAATTCTTGCAAAATACATCAGCCACCCTGATATCCCTATTCCGAAATTATATTTGTTTGGGGGTTGGAGCGAAACCATGATAGGATTTCTGCCAATTTCAAAAGGCTTTATCCTTTAGCCTTTACGACTTATGTAAATAGAGACTTTTTAACCGATCGGGGCTTGAAAATTGAAAACAATAACAGTAAATTTGCTAAAATAAAAAATATATTTATTTTGGGCGATAATTGCCATTTAGTTTTCAGGGATTATTTCATATAAATCTTGCCCGCGTCTGCGTCGTAGGTGCGCTACAACTAAAGCATACTTTTTCCAGGATTTCGGCCGGTATCTCACCAACGGCACCAACATTTAATAACTAAATTGCAAAAAAATCAACTTTTAAGATTAGAACTATAAACACGTTAATCGAGGAATAACTGTTACATAAATAAATTACCTCTTTGGCATAAATAAATATATATTTAGACCTAATAACATTTAATATTTTAAGCTAATACAAAAACTACAATATACAAGAAAAAGACGAAATTGTTGAATAGGAACAGGAAGAAAATGTGACTTAAAGGATTACAAATTCATTTAGGATTTAAATTTTACATCAAATAAATTTTCGTTAACGTTTAAACAAAGAACTTTTTATCTATTCCAAGTGTGAAAAAAGTTTTTCGAAATATAAATATTGTTTTCAGTTTTTTTTTTTTTTTTTTTTTTTGTATAAAAAAACAATGCTATTTATAGCAGAGATCATAATGTTATCTGTCTTAAACTTGTTTTTAGTTAATGATTTAAACAATTTGTTGTGAAAGTGTATTTTGCTGTAGGCAATTGCTTAAGCTTTAACAAACTTCTCTTAAAATTAAGCAAGCAGTTGCTAAAGTATAATTACAGTTAAACTTTTGTTTTCATTATCTCAACTAACTAGACTGCCACTCTTCTTACTCGTTATGTGTTAATGAAAACATTTTGTTAAATTCTAAAGGAGAAGGAATAGCTAGCAAAGGTATAAGATTCCTAAGATGATTAAGTTCTCATTTCTGTTGCTTAAAATTCTAAATCTCTTATAAGAATTTCTAGCAAATAGGTTTTTATGGCCATAAAACTAAAATCCTTTCCTTTACGTAAGCATACTTCCCCTTCTAAATTAACATTCAGTTACATTATTTAATGTCTTACACAGCATTATTTTAATCAGGCTTTCAGCTTAAGTTGAAGATAAACACCCAACAAATTTAAACACTTAACTTAACAATTTTAATGTAAAACATTCATCTAGAAACAAATTAATTTCAAGTTACGTCAGTTAAAGGAATTGAAAGCGTTTATTGTGTATACTAAACCTTAAAAAAAAAAAAAAAAAATTTAAATTTAAATCATTTTAAGTTTTCTAAATTGTTATATTATATAATTTTTATGTACATAATAAAATTTAACTAGGACAGTGTAAGTTTTCTCTCTAAGCCAAAAAGTTTGAATATATATTGTATATGAAGAGTTCCGTTTCAAAACGCCAAAATTCGAAATTTGTTTTCTAAATAACTTTAAAACTATCTGTTAGACAAACTAATTAATTTATGAATTATTTTAATGTTAAAAAAACTCTTTTACCATGTCTCAATTTATCCAAAATATTGTTCTATTGGAATTGGTGCGTTTTGTTATGAATATCTTCATATATGTATGTATACAAAGAACAAATTTTTTTATTTTTTTTTTTTTTTTTATTATTATTTCTACACTAAATCCCGCGAAGCTTTTCGCTTGTCTGCAGGAGTCCATAGTCTCTGGAGGGAATCGAACCCGCAACCCCGGTACTGATAGACTATCTCACTACAGCTAGCCTACCGGGGCTATTGATTTTGTATTCCGTAATATTTTAAACTTATTTCTTAAATAGTAGAAACATTTTTAAAAAATAATTAAAATTATCCCTGTTAAAAATGTTCTAATGGAATTTCTCATTAGTTTTATAACCGCCACCAAAGAGATTCGAGGTGTGTTCATTTACAGAAAATTATTGCTTATTATTACTAGTAAGAAAAACCTGCAGCGAGAGAGTGAAAAAAGAGCATACAAATTTGAGAGCCAAAATTTTTTTTGAAAATTTCTGATAGTAAAGTTGTTACTACCAAGAATTATTCAACCACCTGTTTCATGTTTTTGTTTACAAAACAAAAATAATTTTTATAATTTTTCAGTTAAAATTTTTTCAATAAAATAAAAATAAAAAGCTTTATTAAATACATAACTGAAATTTAACTCATAGAATAAATTCGAAAAATATAAAAAAATCAAATAAAATATTTATTTTTCTAAAATTAAATCGTGTATCTTCCAGCTGAATACTGTCACTATACCTAACGTACTAGTTTTTACGGGCAAAGCGTTCATTTAATTTTTTTATTTTTTTGAGTTATTGGGAGAAAAATTTTGTAAATTTTAAATTTACTCTCTCGTTGCAAGTTTCTGCTAGTAAAGTAAATGAACACACCTAAAATAATAATCGTCACAGATCGTTTAAAGTATATATATTCTTGATCATCGTAAAATTGTAAGATGATTAACGATATAGAGTTCGCAATAACAATCCTTGGAAAAACGAATTTGGTAAAAATAGTTGCTGGAAGATAGACCTCTTTGGTATTGGAAATGGGCTAAATCGGTACATTTTTGACTTGGCCCATACATTGAATTCCTCCGGCAAAAGCAACAACATTAAGCAGGAATACTTTTTTTTAGACAAGAAATGCTCGTTTATGAAAACGGGTCAATTCGTTCTACTATTTCATTAAGGCCCCCTTACGAATTTCAGTTTCTAAAGACAATCGGTTTCAAAAACTTTTTATAAACGAGTTTTTTTTATAAATGACGGCGCTAATAGTTTTCTTTTGGTGCGTATCATAAAATAGTCACGTTCGAATACATTTTTTTATGGAAATATTTCTATAAAATTTGCTAATCTATAGAAAATTGTTTCTTAAAATTAGCTATTATGGGTGTGTGTGATGCTACCGTTTCACACACAAGTACTCATGGAAGTAATATTTTTACACTGTTGAGGTAAATAAAATTTCACTAGCCATGGGGCTTGTAGAAATTTTTACATTAGCTAAGAAATTTTTAACAATTTTATTTCACCATAGAACTTTGCTACCGTTTCATAGTCTAATTGGCTTAAAACTTACCTTTTTTAGGCAAATGCTCTAAATTTTTTTATGGTTTGAAAAATTTATATCTTATATTGTATATCGAGCCCTACCTTCTCAACCTCGTTACTTAAAAAAATACGGTTTTGACTTCTTCATATCAAACGATTGCTATTTTTGTGTTCTTTAACTGCAACAACTTATTATTTCAATAATATATTAATATTTACAGAATGGAGGCAAAGTATTGAAATAATAAGTTGTTGCAGTAATAGGACACAAAAATAGCAATCGTTTGATATGAAGAAGTCAAAACCGTATTTTTTTAAGATACGAGGTTGAGAAAGTAAGGCATCGATATTAAATCTTGCTTAAAGATATGTGCTATTTTATAGAAAATCTAAGAAATTGCCAATTTATATAAAACTTCGTGATAATTGGATAAGAGGGCGTGACACTAAATAGATTTAATTATATTGAAAGAACGGTAAGAGAAAAATTGTCCACATTTGGTACACATACCAGGGTTTCAGTACACAGCCTCTCTAGAAAAGCAGACTGTACTGGACAAGTGGACGTGGCACCTCCAATACGAAGACATTTTAGATTTCTGTATGTCTGGAAAACGGTAAAAGTCAGAGTTTTCAAATTAGGTACAAGCATTTTGGTTGGTAATACACAACATCTGACAAAATATGGGCGGGATTGGAGAAGTAGGCAGGGCATAAAATAGATTTAATTTTATCTAGAGAACGGTAGGGGAAAAAGTTGTCCAAATTTGGTTAAAATAGCTGGGTTAACAGAGAGTGATCACAACTAAAACTTACAAATTTAGACAAATAGCTTGGTTATAAATGAACACTATCAGTAAAACTCCCACTGTGTTATTGTAGACATAGACGGGACAATTTCAATACAAATGCCATATATATTTCTGTGCAACTAGTGAATGGTAACAGTAGGCGTATTTAAACTTGGTACAAATAACTTAATAAGCAATGCACGAGATCTGTATTGAAAAAAATTATATACCTATTGTATATTAATGAGGGTAGCGAAGCGCACTGGGTAAAGCTAGTGCTTTTTAATAATCGGGTGAATAAAAATAATCTTGGAAAATTTTGGGATATTTTGAAATAATCAAAAGGCACATTTTGTTCTGCGACAACTCATATGTGAACATTTTGCTCCACGCCCATACAACCCAAAACATTAAATCCTCATATCTTAGCCATTATTTGGCGTAGGATGATGATATTTGGTGTAAGTGGTATTGTTATGAATAGAAATATGTTGCATGAAATAAGTGGGAGGGGCCACGCCCCTTTATGTCGAGTATATCTAATTAACTACTGAACCGATCGTCATCAAATTCTCACAGTAGGCTGTTGTTATGAATTAATGGGCCCTAGGCTATGTAAAGTTGTGGTTGGACAAAGGGGCGGTGGCACGCCTAATTAACTCAAAATTTATAATCCTCTTATCTTCTATACTGTTTCACGTATGTAGGTGTTGGGAGAAGTAATATAGCTGCAGGGGAAGTGCTACCTCCATAGGACGCCAATGTTTAATATCGCATATCGTAAGAACTGTTATAGTGAGAATGTTCAAACTTGGTATTAGACCCTCTTATGAAAAACTACACCTTTAAAAATATAAATTAAGGTGGTAGGCGCAGGGCGAGTAATACCCCCCATTAGAAAGCATATATTTAATATCGCGTAACTGAAAAACTATTGCAGCGAGAGTCTTCAAATGTGGTTAAAACCACTTTTATGGTAAGCTAGGTTAGGTTAGGTTAGGTCCCATTGGCAGCCGTGATCGAGCACAGCTCACGTGGGTCCATTAATTAGTTCCCGTTGTGTTACCATATCACGTCGTCTCCCATGGGTCCTATGAAATCTTGCTGCTAGTATTCCCATGCAAGGAGTGGATCCTGTTAACATCAACATCAGAGAGACAAGTTTTGTCCCCAAGGGCTCTTCGACCAAACATTTCGAGTCTTAAGTCTCCGAATGCCGGGCAATTACAGAGAAGATGTTCCGTTGACTCTTCCTCCTCCCCATCGCCGCAACTTCTACACAAGTCATTATAAGGGAGCCCCAGCCTCTGGGCGTGCCTCCCAATGGGCCAGTGGCCAGTTATAACCGCAATTAGGTTTCTTAAATGATGTCTGGACAGCTGTAATGCCCGCCGCGTCCTTTTTTCATCTATGATGGGCCAGATTTTCCTGGTTTCCCCACAGGTGGTTTCATCGTGCCACCTCTGACTGGCGATAAGATAAAACCTGTGCGCTATAAGTCGCCTACACCCTGGGAGTGAAGCACCCACATAATATGTGGAACCGTCTTGATTCAAGGTGGTTCCTATGTATGTAAGCTATAAATTCCAAAATAAAAATGGGTGGGGTAGACGAAGGAGGAGCAATACCCTCCATAGGACGAAAATATCAAATACTTCATATCTGAAGACAAAAGTCTTCAAGCTTTGTAGGACCCACTCTTATGGTAAACTACACCTTTAAAAACAAAAATATAATATACATATAAATGAAAAAGCGTATGTTTATTTATTCTCTACAGACTCCTAAGCTACTGAGCCGATTTTCCTAAAAGTTGCACAGTAATTTCCTGATTACTCGGCGCTTAACATAGGCTATTTATATATTTTAATCAAGTAGGCGTGGCAACAACTATGCAATACAAATATGAATAACCTTATATCTGGAGGACGGTTACGATAAGAGTTTTCCAATATGAAACAAATAACTTCGTTATCAATACACGACATCTGCCAAAAAGTCGGCTGGATTAGACAAGCAGGCGTGGCACCTCCCACATAATTGCAATAAAGATTTCTACGTATTTTAAGTACTGTTATAGTGAAAGAATTCCAATTTTGTACAAATAGCTTAGATAATAATCCACAACATATTTCAAAAGGTAGTTTTAATGGGAAAAGTAGGCATGGCAACTCCCATACGAAGACACTTTAAATTTCTGTATATCATCTGTTGAACGGTTACTGTAAAATCATTCAAATTTAATCCAAGATGCTTTACTTTTTAAAAAAATCTTACCAATTTTATTTCGATGGTGGTAGCAAAGCGCACCGGGTTAAGCTAGTTTGGTATATTATACAAATTTCTTTTTATATGAAGTTTGTGAAAATTTATATTTTAAATGAAAATGAAATTTGTGAAAATTTTTTATTTTAAGGAAATTTTTATATGAAATTTATGAAAGTTTGCTATTTTATGGCAAATTTGTAATTATTTACTTTTTTATAGGAAATTTATGAAAATATGCTATTTTATGGAATATATGTGAACATTTAGTATTTGATATGAAATTTGTGAAAATTTGCTCTATTTTAGGATATTTTATGAAAAGTAACTCTCTTTAATAGGAAATTTTGGGAACATTTTCTATTTAATAGGAAATTTCTAACCATTTGCTTTTCTACAGATGATCTAGCAATAGATTTGAAAGGCATAGACAAATACAACATTCGAACTTGTTTTTTTTTTATCAAACGCTAAAGAGTAACATTGAAGAATATTTTACATAGCAATATAAATTTGTTAAATACCAACAGTTGTATTTTTTAATTTTTTTTTTTTTTATTTTTATTTTTTATGTTGTTTTTTTAAAGTCATCTGTTACAGTACAAATAATTTGCCATTTCATTGAAAATTACAGTTTGTTTTTATAAATCCAAGCCAATAACAATGAGAATACTTTAAAATTGATTACTTGAAAACTGAAATGGTACAATTTCCCTCTTAAAATACATGAATGCGAAAATAATTGCTTTAGATTTGAATTTGTCAGTACTTCGGATTCGAAACACGTTCGCATTGATTTTTTTGATGTCGATATAAGCGGAATTGCTCATCTGCTTTATTTGCATGTTATACTGAAAGGAGAGTGTGTATATGCATGGGTATGTGTGGGTGTTAAAGTGAGTGGATATGTTAATGTTTGCTTTTATCCTTTTTAATACAAATAAATACGTGTTGGATTTTTTTCATCTATATAAATACATTTTTCAAATAAATGTAAATCGTATGTGTAAATCTGTTCGCAGAAGTGAAACAGTGTTAGGGAAATCGTAATAATAAAAATGTATGTGCGTTTTAGAAAAAATTTAATTTTTGTTCAATTTGGGCCAATACAATTTAACAAAAGTTTGCTGAAATTTTAATAAAATAGAACGTAGATATTCATAAAATTTGTATGCGTTTTAAAAATTGGAGAAAATTAATGCAAATTTGATAGATTTTTTTCGTGAGAAAAAAATGAACTGGCCCATATGTGACACGAAACGATGTTAGCCGCTTCACTAAAATTCAATTATGGTTACAAAATGTATTCGTTGATAAACTAACGTAAATACGTTAATATAAATTGAGTAGTCCACCTGCAAACAGCGCTAAGTTAACAACACAAAATTCGGAGAAAATCGATTAAACAGTTTTTTAAATGGAAATACCAAGCAATATAAAGAGTTTTTAGATTTTTAAGGCAAAACAAGCGTATGGTACCCTTAATAAATTCTGGAGATCACAGAATATTTCAATTCATACCGAAATCAAGATTCTTAAAAGCAACGTGAAATCTGTGCTTCTGTATGGGTGTAAAACCAGGAAAATTTCGAGACGTAAAACGAGTTATATGCAAGCTTTTACAAACCCTTGCCTCAGGCATATACATAGCATATTCTGGACTGTCACGACATCTAATCTGGATTTGTAAAATTTGATCAATCCGATTCCTTTAAGTATGAATATCCGTTTGCGTAAGTTTAGTTGGTTAGGAAACACAACGAGAAAGACAGTAAATGATTTAACTCGACAGCGGTCCCTTTGTGATGCCCTTATCCAGTGACAAGGGTCAGCCAGTATTCACCTCAAACCACCCGGACTCCCTGCAGAACAGAGAGATCGATTTCAGACCCATATTGGACATTTAGTCCAGACATGGCAATTCCGGTCTCCCGAAATGCCTTAACCTAATATCCCCGAGACCGGGACAGTGGCAGAGAAAGTGGAACACCGTCTACTCCTCTTCCTACTCCTCATTGACATGATAACTTCTACAGTAGTCATTGTAATCAAGACCCATTCTCCGCGCTGGCGGCGTCATCAGGCCGTACTTCTTTGAAAATTAGGTTGGCCAAGCAGTAACCGTGAATTATGTTCGCTATTGCGAGATGATAACGCACTTCTTGTGGCCAGAAATTGAGAAAATGGAGCTGGACGATACGTTTTCCTAACAGGATGGTGTCACTTGCCACGCACCCAACAAAACAATGGCTCTTTAACGCGAGAAATTCAATGACTTTGTTATCTCACGTTTCATATAACGAGCGCCCAAAAATAGAAAGAGATATTGTAAAAAGTTGAAATTTGGCTCACAAATTTTAATTGGTAAATGGTAACCAAATATAAAATTTAAAAAATTTATGTGCAAGGATTCGCATCCTTCCCATATATCCTAAAATGAAACAAAATGTCATAGAATATAGAACAAAAAGTTCGAGGTTCGTATATTTATGGCCAAGTTTTTATCAAAATCGGAGAAAAAATGTCCTTGTTCCAAAAAATAAAAAAAGTGGAAAACTCTTAATTAAATTCCATAAACGAATCACATATAAGAAGCTTAATGTGCATTTAAACTTTTTTCGATTAGGAGCAAGGATGTGAAAAATATCCTCCACAGGGAGGTCGAATGGCAAAAAATAGAAAAAGTTTTCATCATAAAAAATATAATGGAAAACTTACTATAGAACTTTCTATTTCACAAAAAAACAATTCGGTTTCAAGCCAATCGTGATTATTATTTTCAAATTTTTGTTTGGATCGATGGTTTTTGCACCAAGAGCTGGCTATTTTTGATTTTAACCGTCTTATTTGTTGTACACCTTTATCTTTTAACTTTACTCCCAATGGAATTTCTGTATACTTTTTTAATTTTTGTGTAACATCTTCCTCGGAACAATTTTTTACTTCAATCTAACAATTAAAAAAATCACGTATTTGAATATGAGCAGACACTAAAGAAATTCAATAAGTTTAAAAGTTGCAACTATGCGCACCTAAAAAATTTAGCTTTTAAAGATTTATTATTGCCCCTAGTCCCAAATGTTGCACATTCTTAAAAATTATTTTCAAAATTCTAACAAGTTGTGTAGGGTAATATGCAGTTGGGCTTTTTAGTTGTTTTACTAAATTTTTGTTTAACAAATAGAATCTAAGAATTATTTCTTTTTCATAAGTTATTTTATTATATTCATCATTTTTTATTTTTCGAATTTTTTCTATGAGCTAAATTCAAGTTTTATTAAGTTTTTTGTAATAGTCTATTCCTTTAATTTACAAAAAAGCTTTATAAAATACATAACTGAAATTTAGCTCATATAATAAATTCGAAAAATAAAAAATGTTGAATACATTTTTGTTTAAAGATTTAAATCAATACCACTTTTTTGCACGTTCCATACAACTATTTATTGAAGGAAATTACAACGCAGCAATTTATCTGAATTCCTTTATAAATTCCAGCATTTTGCAAAATTCTTTCATTTCTCTACACAGTTAATAAACTTAATTTTCCAATTAAATACTTATTTATCCAACAATTAAGTTAGACACACTTGTGGCAAAACCAAAATTGAATTAAATAATCCACGAATACATCAGCGATACGTGACTAAATAAAACGTGTTTATGTTGGACAAGAAAAAAAAACAGCAAAACAATTGGAAAAAAAGAAGCAGGTATAAGAATCCAAAAGCGACATGCAGAAAAATCTCATCAGATAAAAACTATTTTATTCTAACAAAAATAAGACATTAACACCAAAATGACATGTGCTTAAACGGTGAATAATTAAATGTATTTAAATACCAATATAATGAAAATTAATTGAAATAACAATTACAAATGTACATAAAAAAATATATCGTTTGACATGTACCCCGATAACTTATTCAATATGGTTACATAAAATACAGAAGAGCGATTAGAGCCTTCAAACAACTAATCGCCACCAAAGTCTGTTCCCTTTGTTAGGGGCGGATGGAAGTGGTTGTCGGCTTTTACGACAAGCGGCTCGCTACATAAACGTAATAAGACTTTAAGCCCAGCCAGCCAGGAGGCCATTGTGGTAGCCCCAGTTCCAGGATCGGATGCAGAGGCCCAAAAGTCACTCATCTTAACTGAACTGATCACCTTATAGGAACGAAAGGAAACATATCAACAAAATTAGCCGAAACAATTAGAAGTGTTAAAAATTTAAAAAAATTAAAACAGTTTTTGTGGGTACTTCTACTGCGACTCAAAAAATTTTCGGCATAACAAATTTAAAAAAAATTCCCAAAAATTTTCCAAAATAAAAATTCTTTGAAATTGGCGATGCAATTACTAAAATATCGATTCGAAATTTTTATAGAAAAATTATCTTGCTATATTAACCCATAAGGACCAGTCTCATATACATTTAGCATCAATGTAAAAGTAGGAGTCGGAGTCAGAGTCGGACTTAAAAAAATTTCAGCAGTTGGAGTCGTAGTCGGAGTTAGAACTACTTGATGACGACTCCACAGCCCTATTTATATCTAAAGAACGTTAAGAGAAAAATTGTCAAAATTTTATACCTATAGCTGGGTTATTAATGCACATCATCTCCTAAAATATGGGCGGGAGTATAAAAGTAGGCGTGGCTCTTCCCGTACAAGGACATAAGAGATTTCTGTATATTTGGAGAACTGCAAATGCCAAAGTTTACAAACTAGGTGCAAGCATCTTGACTATCCTAACACCCCATCCGACAGAGTGTAAACGGGATTGGAGAATAAAGCGGGGCACAAAACAGATTTATTTATATCTTAAGACCCGGTATTTACATAACATTTTGTTTCAGTTGCACCATGGTGAAGGGCATATACGATTCGGAATAGCCGAATATAGCTCTCTTACTTGTTTTTATTTATCACGTTTATCAAACTTGTTTTGTGTCTTTGGCAAATTTCTCAGCATTAAATTGTTGTCCTCTTTGGGTTATTTTTAGATGTTTGTGTTTTTTTTATTACTGGTTTCTTTATGGGTCCACCGATTTCGAGTTCTTGTACTTTGTATGGATGTTGGTTATTGTTAAGCAGAGTAGATAAAGGGTGTGGTGTTCTTTGGCTTCCATAATCTACATTTTATGTTTATTTGGGGGGAAAAAATCAATATTTGATTTCAGTAAAACATGTTCATTGTTTTTTTTTCACTACTGCTGCTACAATACCCTTTTCAATGTTGGCCAAACAGTGTCAGATAAAAGTCTCTAAGCAATCCTTAAATAGTCTAATAAAACTTGTACAGTTTATATAATAGTACATAAGTATGTACGAGTATTAAAGAAAGCCTAAGGCTCATTTTATAGTTCACTAAAAATTTTCTGAGTTTCTCCCTTCATATTGCCCTTTACTGTATCCTATTTTTTATAACTCATGGAAGTACATTTTTCACTAAAAACTGTTGTTATTTGTTTTAAAAGCCCACAACCAAAGACACGTAATTGTCACTACATAAATAATGAATGACAGCATTTCCGCTTATTGACATAAAAAGCATAAACGAACAATATTGAACAATAGAATGAAAGAGCAGATTAAATACGTACAATAAAAAACTTTCAATCAATGAAAAAAAGAAAAGGAAATTAAAGATATGGGTTGTGTTAAAGATGGTATTTAGTTTAGGGAAATTCTACTAAAAATTGTGTTAAAGGATTAAAAAATTATAAGACGGTGAAGTAATGGCAACAAAAAAAAAATAAAAAAAATATCACATCGAATTTGTAATACAGTCTAATTTGACTCGAATCTGAACTAGAAACAAAACTAAAAACCGATTTATTGTTTAAAATATAATTTGAAATTAACATAAAGTACAACTTTAAAAAAAGCTTAAGATATAATTTGATCTCAAGCCAAGAACTGAAATAGAACCTTTACTGAACTTAAATTAGAAACTAATATAGAACCTAAACTGGAAACTGAGTAAGAACCTAAAGTAATCCAATACTAAAACCTGAACCAGAACCCAACCTGAAGTATTAGCTAAACGGGAAATAGAATTTTAGATGAACTTTTTACCATAAAGTGAATGACAACTTAAATACTTATATAAAGTAGAAACTGAACCGGAACCTGAACTATTACCTAAGCCAAAAATTTTATAAGAAATTCCCGGCGTTAGAAACAATGCGTAAAGTTGCCTCACAGACGGCCTTATTTAGCTGACACAAGCAATCCAAGCACTTCTTGCCGAATTCCATACTTATTTATTTTTACACATCTTGTCATTGTGTAAAAAAAAAATTGTGACTTCTTCCTACAGGAGCCCTTGAAGTCTTTCTGACGAAGGTTAGGTTAGGTTCCATGGGCAGCCATCGAGAGACAACTCACTCACAAATCATTCAGAGGTCCCTTTGTCATACCCAGCGTCAGTGTCCATCCAATAGAGCAGCTACTCAGATAGCGTAACTGCAGAGTTGAGCCGATTCGTCTTCCTAATGAAGGGAAGAATCTAATTTCTACCAAGTAGGAAATTACCGGCTCTCCCAAATTGTTTACCCTAATGCCCCGTAACCCAGGGCATTGACAGTGAAAGTGAAGTACAGTCTCCTCTTCCTCCTCATCATGACAACTTCTGCAGTGGTCATTGAATTCCAGACCCATTCTCCTAGCATGAGTCCCAATAGGCCAGTGTCCAGTCACAACCGACACCACAGTCCTGATTTGGTCCCTATTGAACCTAAATAGAGATTTAGTTCTCCGTTCATCATAACCAGGACAGAGTGCCCTGAATATGGAGCAGGTGGACTCACAGGTCCATCCCTCTTGCGCAATCCTATAATTCTCGCGCCGAATGAGTGACTTACAGTGAGCCATTGGAAGGCATTCTGACGAAGGGAATATAAAGGATATTGCGATCGACTTCAATATTTGTTACTCACTAGGAATACGTAAACGTTTTAAAATGGGTTAAAAGGAAAACAGATTTGTGAAAATATATACATTTTAATTAATAATTTTTAGCTTTTGTTATTTGTGCGTTTTGTATAAATACGTCGATAAATTGTTCGCTTCATCAACAACAATAATTACACAACAAATTCTTTCACAGCTGATACATAAAAACGAAGGCATTTTTTATATCAACAGGTTCATCCGACAACGCAACGTTATAATTACGTAAGAGTGACTATTTATAGATAAACTTGTTAAGGAAAACGGAACAGCTGATCACCATCGTATTCGTTTTCGTAAGAATAAGTAGACTAAAAAAAATACGAGAATATAGCAAATTCTTGCCCTTCCCAAAGAAGGATGTTACGAATGTCACTAAGAATAAAAAAAATTTAAACTGAACATCAAGATTTCTTCTTTTTTAAAAAAGGAAGTAGCGGATGTGTTACAAATATTTTTGAAGCTCTTTTTCAAAGAGATTTATATCTTCTAGAATGCATATGGCTGAAGGCGGGGTATCATAAGAAGCGATTCTTTTTTAAAGAAGTATGGAGGCCTTCAAAAAACCTTGCATCTTGCGGTCTTTTAGCAACAATGAAGTCATAATTATAGAAAAAATTAAAGAAACCAAAAAGCGGAAGTACCATGAGTATAGCGAAACCCCGATTTGTCAAACTTCAGTTTGAGGTACCTAGTCCCAGGGTATTGACGCTTACCAAATGTTGCTGTATTAATAAAATGTTATATTCTTTATATTTAAAAAAAATATTTGAGTCAAATTTGGTTTGGGAGCTTCTGTGCTAAAGCTATTATCTCCGGTGTAAAAAGGAAGTCATTTGCATATAATTAGGTCATTAAGGGACCGATTTGGATAATTTTTACTACTAATTTTGCCTAAGATGAAACTCAATATATTGTGTTAATACGTTATAAGAGGACTTCGGAAAGTTAAAGCATATGGCAAAAATTTTAGACTTATGGGTTCAAATTAGAGGAACTCGCCGTATTTTGTTTTATTCCCAATAGTTAACTTTAACGAAGTCTACACCCAGAGATAAAACATGTTTAAATATGGTCACCTCCAACAAAACTATTTTTAAAGAAAATTTTTAAACATATTATGTTTAATTTAACATTCTTATTTTCACCGACAAACATACTTTCAACAAGCTACAACCATATGATGGTTGCCTCTGAATAATAACTTAATAATAACTGAAATATGTTTAACACTTATAATAGCATGGTTGGGTTTCAACCATAGCATGTTGCTCTTGGAAAAGAGGAAAATAATATTGTTAATTTAAAAACAAACTATTGTCATATATAACCATAAAATGCTTAGAGGCAACCATAATATGGTTGTGGCTTCTTGATGGATGACCAATTTAACAACAATATTGTTTTCGGTGACAATAATATGGTTAAATTAAACATAATGTGTTTAAAAATGTTCCTTAAAAATACTTTTGTTGGAGGTGACTATATTTAAACATGTTCTTTCTCTACGCGTATGTGACATAAATATATAACGAACTAGTCCCCATCGTGTCTCGGATCTTCGGAAACTCTATTTCGACAGACACACGGACAGACGTACATCGTTCAACTTCGCTTCTAATAAAGACTCTTAATATACAAACTGTATCAATTAGTATTGAAATTATTTTATTGAACTATTTATGGTTTTTAATCCAAATGTTTTCAATATTTTATTCAGGCTTAACCCTAGGGGAAAAGGAACTAACACTAAACTTGTCAAGTGACAAGTCACTTTAACATGGCGATGTCTTGCGAGCGGGTTAATTGGCACCTTTTTGACACTTTGTAATAGGTCACTGAAATATCCTTAAGGACACATCCAATTTCGGTCAAAATAATCCAATTTCGGTTAAGATATTGTCCTAAATGAGCCATATCAATATGATAGATCCCCTTCGTATAAAGTAAGAACTAGAGAGAATCAGCCACTACCCGCACAAAATCCAGTCACATGAATAGTTTTGTGCCAATTACCTTTCCTCTGAACTAACTGCACTCTAAACATATTATCACCTGTTAAGTGATAGGTCTTGTTTTCACCTATCACAATTCGTTCCATTTAATTAAAAAATTTTGTTCACTGGTCACGGAATAAGTGCTTTAAGAGCCATTGACACAAATTTCCCGCAGGGAAGTTCATTAAAGTTAAATTTAATTAAAAACCATAAACAGTTCAATAAAATAACCACAATACTAATTATTGTTAAACCGCTGAGACCCAAGCTCTATGATTACATTTGTCCTCCAAGTTGTGCTATAAAGAGGTCCACAAGAAAAAGGAATACAAAAACATGGAAAAAAACAGAAAAATGTACTTTGGAAAAATTCTTGACAATAAGTATGAAAAACAGGAGTAAGGAGGAACATGTTAATTAAGTAAAATAGATAATCATTCAAAAACAAATTTCGATCTACCAATTTGGTTTATAGATTGATGTTTGGCTATTGACTGGAAGCTGCCTTCAATGGTGGTGAGTGTTAAGACGGCAAACCCCTTTGAGGAGTTTGTGTAGTTACAATCGAAATATGTCAGGGCAACCTGTGCGTGAAAACCTTTGTTCAATTCCCAGCTCAGTCAAGAATGAAAAGTTATCAAAAAATGTTAATTCATTTCATGTTGTAAAATTTCTTTCTTCATAAAAATAATTTAATTAAATTCAACGAACTTAAGCCTAATTAAAATATCGAAATTTGAATTAAAAACCATTGACAGTTCAATAAAATAACCACAATACTAATTATTGTTTACAGCCATGGCACGAGCCATGTGTTAACATTTGTCCTTCAAGTATGTGCTGAAAAAGATCAACAAGAAAAAGAAAGACAAAAACATGAAAAAAAAAAAAAAAAATTACTTTGGATTTCAAAAATAATTCTTGACAAAAAGTACGAAAAACAGAAGTAAGGAAAAACATGCAAATCAATTGAAATAGGTTATAATTCATTTAAATCAAATTTCGATCTACGAAGGTAAAATACCATTTGGTTAAAATATTGATGTTTGACTATTGACGTCATCCGTCGTCAATGGCGGTGAGTGTTAAACGGCAAACCCCTTTGAGGAGTTTGTGTAGTTACAATCGAAATATGTCAGGGCAACCTGTGCGTGACAACCTTTGCTCAATTCCCAGCTCACTCAAAAATGAAAAATTATCAATAAATTTTGATTCTTTTCGTGTTGTAAAATTCGTTTCTTCATAAAAATAATTAAATGAAAATTAAATTTAATGAACTTTAGCCTAAATTAAATATTAAAAAAATTTGGATATAAACTTTTTATGTTCTAAGATCAATATTGTTAACCCTTTCCACCTGTGGTGAACGGTATAAAATCGATCAGCCTGTACCCGTTAAGTGTACCCTGCTTAAGACTTAATACTTTATTTGAATTTAAATTCTCTTGGTTCTTTAATTTAATAACATTTCTGATTTTTGGTTAAATAATTTATTTTTTTTAGTAGAAAAACAACTTTTACAACTTTAAAACTGTCAGTGTGTAGATAACAATTTCCTTGTTTTACTCTTCCGGACTTTTGCAGGAATAGAGTAAAATACCCTTTTATGAATAATAAAAATTTGTTAAATTTTATTCTTTTATTTGTATTTTGATTTCCACTTTATTTTTTCCTACTCTTTGCATACGTACCGCATAAGTGCAGCATATGTTTCCTTTCGTATGAAAACCCAAAGCAAATTTATTCGTTTGTATTTCTGCTGTTTAATTAAGGGGAAATTTACCATTTTACCAAAATTCGTAATAAAAAAAAACCCAACAAAAAATTTAAAAAGTCAAAAGATTGAATAAATTTTTCTGTATTTTATGATGTTTTTCTTATGAAAATTAAATTTTCGAATGGGTAATTCCATGTCAAATCGACCAACAGTGGGACCCGACCCCTTTCGATTTGAATGAAATTTGGTGAGAAGGGTTTTTTCATCCTCTAAGGAACATATATCAACGAAAGAAAATTTTAAAATTTGTTTTGCAAAAGTTATGTCATATTCAAAATGTCATAATTTCGCCAAATTAGCCGAATGTTTTGAGTTTATTTTCAATATCTCTACTGCACATACGAAGATGATTTGTATGTCATTAAAAAAAAAATATTTGGGGCTACAAACATTATATTAAAAAAAAATTATTTTTTTTTTGGAAAAATTTAATCTCTGTAAAATATAAAATTTTAAAAATGGACCAAGTCAAAAACTTAATTTTTTATTTGGCTGATTTTTTTATAAAAGGTGTCCCAACTAGAACGCAATTTTTAAATTTGGCGCCATTCGAAGTGTCATTGTTTGACATTTGAACAATTGTTATTGTTTGCTAGTAGAAGGTACGAGGTTAGTGAAAATGGAGCGCTACACGAATGAACAACGCATTCTCATTGTGAAATTGTTTTACCAAAATGGTGAAAGTTTTGCGGCTACAGTTCGCAAATTGCGATCAATTTGGGGTCACAATAATGCTCCAAAAGAGTCAACTTTAAAGAGATTAATAGATAAATTTGCCGAAACTGGGTCTGTTAGTGATGTAAAGACAACAACGCGCCTTCGACCAGGTAGATCGACCGAAAATGTCGCAGCTGTACGTGATGATGTCGCTCAAACTCCATCCACCTCAATTCGACACCGAGCTCAGCAAATTGGTGTCTCCAAATCCACTATGCAGCGAATGTTGACGAAAGATTTGCATCTTCATGCATACAAAGTTCAATTGACTCAGGAACTGAAGCCAGCTGACCATGGACAGCGAAGGGAGTTCGTTAATTGGGTATTGGAGAGACAACATGAAAATGCTGATTTTGCCGATAAAATCATCTTCAGTGACGAGGCCCATTTCCATCTTGATGGCTTCGTCAATAGGCAGAATTGTCGCATTTGGGGTGAGGAAAATCCTCGAGTGATTCACGAGAAGCAAATACATCCTCAATCATTGGACCTTTTTTTATGAAAATGAAGCAGGTCAAGCGCAAACAGTCAATGGTGTTCTGTATCGTGAAATGATAACCAGTTTTTTCTTGCCTAGAATTGAAGAAATGAATGTGGAGGGCATGTGGTTTCAACAAGATGGCGCCACATGTCATACAGCCAGAGGAACAATTCAATTGCTGCATCAGTCATTTTCCGGTCGTGTTATTTCGCGTTTTGGAGACCAGAATTGGCCGCCTAGATCGTGCGATTTAACAGCTTTAGATTTCTTTCTTTGGGGTTTTTTGAAGTCGATGGTTTACGCGAATAAGCCGACGACGACTCAAGCCTTAAAAGAGGAAATTGGACGCTGCATTAATGAAATACCGCAGCATTTATGCAAAAAGGTCATTGAAAATTTCATTAAAAGATCGCGTGTGTGCCAGCAAAGCCGCGGCGGCCATCTGCACGATATATTGTTCCATACATAACCTCATTCTGTCTACTTTACGATATAATAAAGTTTCACGATTTTCTGTGTTTTATTTCAAATTTAAAAATTGCGTTCTAGTTGGGACACCCTTTATAATACTTCAAACTGTTCTTTAAAAATCCTGAAACTTTGAAGGAGGTGTTTTTTCTTTTTTAAGATATGATTTTTTTTTCTTTCGCAACCTTTAAAAAAAATTATCTTAAAATTAAATTTTCATATTGTAATTTTGAACAATAAGTATTTATTAAGTCTGATTTGTTTGACTTAAGGTGTTTTAAAAAAAGTGACGAAATTGATAAAGTTTCTTTTGTTTAATTGTTGCATTTTTTTCTTGGAGCTTAATTGGGGCACTTTCAAAGAAATGTATACTTTTTGTCACGTTACGTATGTGCAGTAGTTTTTGAGATATTTAAAAAATAAACTCAACACATTGGCTAATTTGGCGATATTATAACATTTTGAATATGACATAATTTATTTATTTATCACAATGTAGTTGGCTTTCTAATACAACAAGATATGATATCTTATGAATTATATTATTAGAATCAGATAGGTTATACTAGACAGATAGGATATTAAGCAATAGTAGGGTACACAATTTAACTAAATAAAATAATAAAGATTAATAATATAATAAATAGGTATACAATCAAACAATAATAAATATAAATAAAATACTAAATAATAATAATAAGTAGCGTCAATTATTTAACAGTAATACAATCAAATATGATAATGATAAACTTTAGGAAAAATAATCAGTAAGTAATTTTCTGAATTTTATTGCGCTGCAAGTTGTTTGCAAATGATTTGGAAGTTGATTCTAGAGACGTATTCCAAATATAAAAAATTGGCGGTCTGATACATGAATTCGATGACGAAATTGTATAATAAATTTTCCTCTAAGCGATCTTGCAAACCGCATTCGATCAAACAGGTACACAGAAAAAAGTGTTTTATCAATTAAAAAAATGGTTTAAAAAGTATTTTAATTTAATTAATGTGATAATTGAATCAATAATTTTTTTAACTGAAAAAAATTAAAATATTAATTTTGATTTAATTAACATTTTAGTTGTTTTGAAATAAATTTTCAATTAAAATTTTAATTAAATAACAAAAAATCTTAACTGACTTTTTTCGTTTAAAATAAAATAATTTAAACATGTAGAATTGTTGTTGGGAATTGTCAATATTTATTTAAATAAATTAACACATTGTTAAAAATTTTAAAGTTTTTTGATCACTTTTTTAATTAAAATTAAAAATATCATTTATTGAAAATATTTTTTCAAAATTTTAAAATTTTCAGTAATCAATATAATCATTTTGGTAATAGGTGCAAAATCAACAACTTGTTTGCTTGATATTATGAATTTAGAACAAATTTGGTGATAGGAGAAATTTAATAATTTTTTCTGTGTACTTCGGTTCCCTAGTTATAATAATTTTGTGTAGGCAGATAATGCTCCTAAATTTTAGAAAGTTATTAAATAGTAAATGAAGTAAACGGCCGGAATATGAACTTATTCTATTAAATTTTTTCAAACAAAAAACGTAACGGACAATGTTGTTATACGTGGTGGTAAGATTCCTCATATCACGGGAGTAACAGCCAGCATATATTTCAGAAGCATACAGTAGCGTCGGTAGTAGACAAGTCTTCGCAATTAAAGTTCTAATTCTAAGTGGAGTAAAATATTGTGTGATCCACAATAACCTTAACATACCATATATCCTGCTACAAGTCTGATTGATGTGATCCGACCAAGTCAAAGTCCTATTCATTGTTATACCTAGATTTTTAACCGTGGCAACAACAGCAATTTTAGCATCCCCAATATAAATATACAGATCATCATCCATTACTACATTTTTTTTTCTTATCACTAGACATTTGGATTTTCCCGGATTTAGTTTCAAGCCATTAGCCGAAGCCCAATTGAAAAGTTTGTCCAAATCAAAATTTAAGTGGCTTAAACTTGTAATGTATGAGCCCCTAGGACTGCTGAGGTATAGTTGAACGTCGTCAGTATACATTTGTATATCCGAATAAAGTAGATTTTGTGGTAGGTCATTTGCATATAGCGAATATAAAAGTGGTCCAAGGACCGAGCCCTGTGGAACACCATGTTTACTTTCAACCATTTAGTTTTACTGAAAAAAAGAAAAGCTTAAAAACCTCGACAGTTTAAGACAAAGAATAGAATGGTTGACCATATCAATAGCCTTGGAGTGGTCTAGTAGAACTAAAACTTTGACTTAATCACCATCCAAGTTTCCCCTAATATCTTCCACTACATCGGATAACGCCGTAATACAGCTACGCCGAGGTCGGAAGCCAGATTGACGATCAGTCAATAGGTTGTTATCGTTCATATATTTGTATATCTGTTTATGAATCATGTGCTCAAAAACCTTCGAAAAGTATGGTAGGATAGCAATGGGACGAAAATCATTTCCTGCCTTTGGCACTGGAACGATCTTGGCGTATTTCCATTCTTTGGGAAATGAGTAAGTTATGACAATAGTATTAAAAATGTGCTTAAAATATTTAATTAGCCATGGCAGAATAATTTTTATGAATTTCGGATCTATATTGTCAAAGCCTATAGAGTTTTATTTAGTCGTATGGAAACCTTCAATTACCCCTAAATCATCAAAACATTGGAAATCAAACTCTCTAGTAGATAACCTATTAGATGGTATATGGTCATAGAAATCAGGGGTTGCATTAGGGGACGAGACATTTACAAAGGTATGGTTCAGCAAGTTAATATCAACGTCCACCGTACAAACAACTGATTTTCCAATTCCAATATCCCATATGTTCTTCCAAGTTCTCTTACTGCTCATAGCCGTTTCAAATTTATTAGAAAAATAAGCATTTTTAACAGACCTTATGTTTGAGACCACAGCCCTTCTGTCCATGCGGTATTGTTGTAGGTGTTCAGGGGTTCTATAACGTTTCCACGTATGATACAATCTATCACGGCTTTCAATCAATATCCTCACTACATCAGTAAACCATGGTCTTTGTCCTTTTCTCAATTTCCTAGTCCTTTTGGGTACATTAGAATCATATAGCCACAAAATTTCCCTATTCAAAAATAGACATAACTTTTGCAAAAAAAAATTTTAAAATTTTTTTTCGTTGATATATGTTCGTTAGAGGATGAATTTCATTCAACTCACTAAATTTCATTCAAATCGAAAGGGGTCGGGTCCCACTCTTGGTCGATTTGACATGGAATTACCCGTATATTCTTTGAGCTTCCGTATATGGGGATGTATGTATGAAAGTTTTTGTTGGTGTAGATATATGTATATTATACGCTCCCCCATTTTTTTTTATTTTTTTTTTATTATTATTATTTCACCTAATGAAAAAAGATTTATAATAAATATGGCAAAAATTATTATGTTATTTGATTCTGAGGTTTAATATTACAAACATTTTACCTTTGATTGCTTTAAAAAATAAAGAAAGCAGTAAAACCTTTTTGTATAATAATAAAAATATTTTACATTGCTTTAATTCTTAAATGGAAATTTTAATAAAATTAAATTCCTTTTTTTTTTTGGTACAGCTCCGATGAGATAGTTTAAGATATTATTATAAAACAATGTTTAATCTAATAAAAGTTTATATATATTTTTGCACACTGTGGCGCAAATTTATTATTTTTTTATTTAAATTCTTAATAAATTTTTTACATATCATTTTTTCTTTGTTCTTTTCAGCTCTTTGAGAAAAGGAGAAAAGGAATTTAAAAGGAATAATACCACAATTAAAGACAACAGCCTTACTAAGCGTTTTGCTTCTTACACAGAAAAAAATATCAGTAGTTTTTAATCAATTAAAAAAATTGTTTAAAAAGTATTTAAATTTAATTAATGTGATATTTCAATCTATTTTTTTTATTAGTTGGAAGAAAATTAAAAATTTAATTTTGATTTAATTAACATTTAAGTTGTTTTGAAATAAATTTATTAATATATTCAGGTATGTGATGGAAATCGTTTTCGAAAACGAAGCGATTTAAAATCGATAAAAATCGTTTTAAGTATCTTACAAAATTGATTTCCTATTCATTTTCTTCGTATTTCCCGCCTTCTTTTTGTCAGTTGAACTGTATTCTGAACAAAATATTAACAGAATAATTCAGAAATGGATTTTAGAATCGATCGAAATTCATCAATTCTTTTAAAAACGATCGTTTTGAAATCGATCGAATTTCATCACATACGAAAACCAAAAATCTTCACTGACTTTTTTCGTTTAAAATAGAATAATTTTAACTTGTAGAATTTTTGTTGGGAATTGTCAAAACACCTGAGCTATATTTAATGAAATCAATTAATAAATTGTTTGGAACGCCAAACTTTTTTGATAAATTTTAAAAGAAATATCATTTATAGAAAAAAAAAAATATTAAAAATGTTAAATTTTTTAAATTTTTAGTAATCAATATAATCATTTTGGTAATAGGAGCAAAATAAACAAATTGTTTGATTGATTCTATGAATTTAATATGAATTTGGTGATAAGAGAAAATTTTTAATTTTTTCTGTGAATAAAAAGCAGAGAAGTTTCCAGACTTTAATTATAATTTGGTAAGAGCCATTTCCTATTTCATAACTACGCCAACAAGCAAAACTAAAGGATTCAGGCTACAGGGAATACAAGGCTATGCAGAAAATCTTTAGTTAGCGAAGCCTGTGTTTGTTATACCATAGAGGAGAAAACTTTTCAGCAACAATAACACCCACTTAAGAATAGTTTTTGGAGCGTTCTGTTGTCCCAAAAGATAAGTCGTCCAAAAGGATAATTTTTTTAAAATATTGTGCTCTCTAAGTCTCTGTCTACTGGGATTCATATCTTAGTAATAATAATAATAAGCCTTGCTCGATTAATCTTGAATGAAAGCCGCCTCTAAACTGGGCATAGGCTGTCTATTAGTATTTTTCAACTCTCTCTCTTATCAAAGTTCACCACACAGAAAAAATTATTAAATTTCTCCTATCACCAAAATTGTTCTAAATTCATAATATCAAGCAAACAAGTTGTTGATTTTGCACCTATTACCAAAATGATTATATTGATTACTGAAAATTTTAAAATTTTGAAAAAATATTTTCAATAAATGATATTTTTAATTTTAATTAAAAAAGTGATCAAAAAACTTTAAAATTTTTAACAATGTGTTAATTTATTTAAATAAATATTGACAATTCCCAACAACAATTCTACATGTTTAAATTATTTTATTTTAAACGAAAAAAGTCAGTTAAGATTTTTTGTTATTTGATTAAAATTTTAATTGAAAATTTATTTCAAAACAACTAAAATGTTAATTAAATCAAAATTAAATTTTTAAATTTTTTCAGCTAAAAAAATTATTGATTCAATTATCACATTAATTAAATTAAAATACTTTTTAAACCATTTTTTTAATTGATAAAACACTTCTTTCTGTGCAATGTTACTATATTGTATTCGTTGGTATTCTTGTAGTGCGTTTATTTCATTTATTGCGGAACGTTGCCAAGTGATTTTGGCCGGTCTCTCCTTCTGCTTCCTTGCGGGTTATATATAATGGCCTGTCTTGGTAGCTCTTCTGGTGGTTTACGTAGAGAATGTCCTCTCCATCTAAAGTTTCTCTTCAGTATTTCAGCGTTTTCATCCTTCATTTTTTTAAGCGCTCATAACTGTTCGTTTGGCATTCTATTAGGCCACCATATTTCTCTGCTGAAGCTGCGATTTACAAATGTCGTATACGCAAGGAAAATACATGGTTGTGGTAAACATATTCCGAGAGCAACATATTATGATAAGATTCAAGATTGTAGTCAACATATTACGATTATTATTGAATCATATAATGACCAAATATATTCGTAATATATCATCACAATATTTTCCTTATTTGGTCTTATTACATCATATTATAATTTAATGTAATCATATTATTATCATGTCAATAATAATAAGTTAAGAAGTAATCATATCATATCATGTTAATCATCATAAGTTAAGAAGTAATCATATTATAATCATGTTAATCATAATAATATGTAGATTAAATCTAAAACCAAAAAAATATTTTTAATATATATTTTGCTGATTTACTTACTGACAACCTTAACGTAAAACTGTTACAGACATTTCAAATCATAATATGATGCAACTTTAAACATAATTAGTCAATTCACAAGGTATCCTAATATGTCATATTGTCAAAATGTCCTAATATTTCACAATGGTTTAAAAATATTGTTGTTGGTTTGTTAACAAAAAGTGTCTTAAATAAATAGAACGTTGCTTGCTGTGTTTATTGTGCTGTCGTAATTAATCAGAAAAATCCAGCGCTGAGCGGCTGAGCCGTACAACAATATTTTTAAGCCATTGTGAAATATTAGGACATTTTGACAATATGACATGTTAGGATACCTTGTGAATTGACCAAATATTTTTAACCTAGTTTTGTCGTAAGTCGCAATTATTTATAGAATTTTCATTCTTTTTCTCTGTAATAACACAAAACAATGGTTAATATTTTTGCACCATTTATAAACAATATTAAAATTTTTTTGACATAGATATTTTTTTTGTGACACTTTACAATTTTTTTTTTTAATGTACCTACAATTTCTTTATTTTTTAATTTCTTTAAGCTTGGGTTTTTAATAAGTTTTTTTTTATCTGTTTAACCACTGAATAACAAATTATTTGATAAGCATATGTAAAACAAACGACACAAATGATGCAAAATTATTTTACAAATGGCGATAACAAAATATTATTAGAGTAAAGATATTTTGCTTGCACCTTAAACATATTATGAGTAATCGTTTATAAAGTTATCATGTTATGGCTATAAAATATCTTTAAAAGGTTGTAGGGAATATAGTATGTTTTTAAAGTAATAATTATTTAGTTGTTATAAAAATAATTATTTTTCAGTGAATCATACTTAAATTTATAATTGCTAAAAATAGCAATATTTTGTGTACGGCAACAAAATATTATTACAATAAACATAGCGTAGTTGCCGTAATCATGCCCAACCATATTTTTTCTCTGCGTGTAGAGTATCATTTATCTCCTTGGTTATGCACCATGTTCGCATCCATACAATGGGCACGTTCATAAGGCGTAACTGTTGTGTAACCGTTTAGTGTTTGTCTTAGAAACGCATAGTGGAGCACCTCCGCTCAACACAACAGTTGGGTATTTGAGGCCATTTATTCCATCATAAAATTTTTTAGCTACCTAAAGTCAACATATTTTGCTCAACCTCAACCTTTATTTTTTTTCAATTGTTTATGTTTATCAGCTGTTAATTTTGCATTATACTCATAATGCCGTTTCTAAGACGAAAATGTTCGGCTCAACAGCTGTCAACAGTTTTCTAGCAGTTGAGCTCAACAGCTACGTCTTATGAACGTACGCAATAGCACTAACAGGAAGCCTGATTTAAATATGTTAATCTTCGTTCTTAGACTGTGTACGTTGTATTTCCATATTTTGTTACAAGTTATGAATACCCCTTTAATTCCACTATCTACATCCTTAGCACCGCCACCATCTTCACTTATAATGCTGCTAAGAGATTGCTACTCCGTCACCCTTTCAATTTGTACATCCATCACTTTAAGAGGTTCATTTGTAGATGAGCTGAAGTGAATTTCTATCGTCTACATATATTTCGAAGCTGGAAAATTTAATTTAAATTTTAAGGCTAGCTATGGAAAATCATCCATCTTTGGGGTTATTACAAGATTGTGCGATACTACATACTGCAGCAGCCTCAATGGTTTTAGTAAGGAATATATCCTCCTTGGTGTCCTGAATTCAAAGCATCCCTTAAGGATATTTAAAAGAAAAGTGAAACTAAAAACCAACTTTTAAAATGAAATTTTAAGACAATGTATGGAAAATATGTTCAAACGAGCATGTATGTGCAAAAGAAAAACTACATTTTGTTCAAACTTAAAAATTAAAACTCCAAAAAAATAATTCTCCTAAAAGTAAAAATGTAAATGGAAAATTATAAAATAGTTTTTTTATAATGGGAAATTAGATCTCATTTAAGGTAGATTACAGAGCATAATGGCCGCTCATCTTTAATTCGGATATATTCAAAATATTTTAGAGCAAATGTAAAGCTTCTAACTTTAAATGTTGAATTAAAAAAAAATATATATATAATTTTATAGAAAAACTTTTATAGAAAAATTTTTTGTTTTAGGACAATCAAAGGGTTAAAGGGGGTAATTCTAATCAAATGTTATTTAAATTGAGAAAAAAAACTGTTTAAATTAATCAACATTAATTTAATTGGCTTACAAATGGGTCGATTACAGTTGGCAACTGAACTGAAGTTGAGTTGCCAGCAGCAAAATTAGACAACGACGCTGATGCTAAAATATAAAATAAACAAAATCTTGTATATTTTAACATGAGTGGCAGTTGCCATCTGTAATCGACCCATTAGTTTAATTTAATAAATTTGTAAGCCAATTAAATAAATGTTGATTAATTTAAACAGTTTTTTTTCTCAATTTAAATAACATTTGATTAGAATTACCCCCTTTAACCCTTTGACTGTCACCAAACAAAAAAATTTTTTATAGCGTACGTCCACGTACATAATCTAGTAAAAATGACATGCATCACATATGATACACAGACCAATATTTCAACTATTTATTATTGAAACGTTCTATGCATCGCATACGATTCATGCCTTTTTAAATCTTTACTATAAAAATTAACCTTCCTTAGTTATAACTATAAAATGAAATTATTTAAAGTTTTGTTTTTATTATTTTATTTTGTTATATTTTTAACGTTTTTCAACATGAATAAAGTTTATTTTCTTTGCAAAAAAAAAATATTTTTATCATGGAAATTTGCAGGGTTCTCCCATACAAATATTCAGATCTTATATGAAAAACATTGACATTGTCTACACGCCCAGATCGTTAATTAACTTTACTTTTCATAAGTTCATACAAAACTTTGTTAAAGGAAATAAGACAAATTGTGTATTACATATGATGCGCAAGCGTATCAGTCATGGCACCTGTGAATCATATGTGATACAAAGGACAGTCAAAGGGTTAAGTGGCAAAACGCGATGTGTAAAATTTAAAAATGTTATTCAATACAATAAACTTCCCAATAAAAAATATTCTTATTTTGCGAAGCACTAATGGTACATTTTAAAAAGTAAGCGCACATTTATGCGCTACGCAATAAGACATACAGAGGTGCAGTAAGGTAAGTGAACGAATTCTTAATAATTTAAAAAAAATCTATAAAATTTGAAGAGCCACGACATTCCTTTACCACGAAGAAGGTTTGTAGGGGAGCATATTAAAGAATAACGACAACACAAAATTCAGTGTGCAAAGCTGATCGTTACATCCACCAATTTTTATATGCGCTGAAAAAAGCGCCTTCTGTATCAACAATTAATTGCTTCAAAGTGGCTTCTCGCCATATAAAATTCATGTCTTCCGTAAGCGATATGGTAAGCGAAACACTTGCGTTTCTCCCTTACAAACATGCTTCGTTAGAAGCTCCATAAGTTTAAGAAGGTACATAAAAAGTTAAAGAACTGAATGCTGTTAATAGAATTTCTAGCAAATAAATGTAAATTCCTAAGCGTATAAGTAATTCGTTTTATTATTGTATTAAATAAATAACAAGTATACGCATGATGGACCTTCTTAAGTTATAAGATGACAATAAGCTTTTTATAGTGTTTTTATATCCACCACAGCCATGAATTCTAAATCCAGTAATATACTCTTATCATTTTGTTGGTAACACCGAGAAATATTCATTTAAACCCCCCCCCCCCCCCCCCTTAATTGGGATGACCGTCAAATAGGGACCATATATCTGCAATGAGTAGTGAAAATGTGAATTTTTTGTACTTACAGCCAATGAATTTATTGCAATGCTATCAAACCTTATTTCCAATAAAAAGTTAGAGGTTACCGTTCGTACTCATACGTACCTAGAAAACAATTACATATTGCCAAAAGAACGGCTTGCAATATAACGACTTACTGTTGTGGTTTGATTACCAAGCGCATTACATTATACACTCAGCAGCAAAAGTCTGCGTATAAGCCATTGATATGTTTTTCAGAACTAAAAGAGTGAAAACATCTATAAAAAAAATTATTTCATTTATTTATTAGGATTAGTTCTAAAAATATTTGTACTATTTTTTAACAAATGCCTATTCAAAAAGGCATAAGCAAAAGCCTGCGTACAAAAATTTTTTGTAATTTTTTTTTGTTTCAAATTTGTAATAAAAAAAAAATTAATATCAAGTTGAAATTCCATTTCGTTAGAGAACCTCCGCTAAACGTTTTGGCATATAATCGACTACCTTCGACGTCTCTTGAACGGAAATTTTTTCCATTCTTCAAATATCGAATTTTTAATGTTTGTTTGGAATAAATTTTGTGCTGTCGAATACGATGATCCAATAAATCCTATAAATGTTTTATGGGACTTATGAATGGAGAGTGCGGTGCGGTCTTAAGCTGTTGTGGGATATTGTAGAGTAGCCAAAGCTTGGTATTATGAGCCGTATACTTTGGGTCGTTATGTTGTTAAAACATATAATCGTTTCCCAGGTTCAATTTGTCTACGCTGAGCTGCAAATTTTCTATTAATATATCAAGATATACTTTAGAGCAGAGGTAATCACAAAGAGAGGCGGTTGAAAATGTGTTTGTAGTGGTGAGTGTATTTTGGGTGCACTGAAAGAAATTTCTAGATAAACATGTCGAAAACAAATTTTTTGTGTATTAAACATATTTTTTGTTATGTAACTGCATGTATGCACTTATTTTATTTTCTTCTAATTTGTATGCAGCTTTATTCAAAATATTAGATGAAAATTAAAACTTTTTCCCCACTCTATTTTCCACATTTTAATAAACACATGCAATAGTAGAAAAATATTCAAAGTGTACTGAAAATATTGGAAATTCTGCAAAAGAGAGATAAATAAAAGTACTCAGTTGAGATATTTACTATGTGTTATGTTTTTGTTTTTGTTTTTAAATAACAAAAGCGACGGCGACCTGCTTGTTTGAAAGCTAGCATACAACTGAATGAAATTATAGTTTTTTAACAATCTTTGAAGTTAGTTTCGGTAACATTCGGGTTGTGTGTGTGAAAATCCCGAAAAGTGCTCGGCCCCTGGGGGCATAGCGTGATGATCGTTGCTTTAGAGTATCCATTTTAGAGTAAACAGATCCAAATTCCGACTCTCATACAGGAGCATAGGGCCATACAAGTAACAAGTATGGTTTCGGTAATCTGTGCCCATGTTCTTTGTTATTTCAAGAAAGAACACCCACGTCGAGAAAATTTTCGATTGAATTGTGTGAAATAAAACAACAATGCCATAAATTGAAACAAACAACTTTTTTTCTCACTTCACTGCGTCTGTAACATTTTTGGCAAGTAATTGCTGTAACGTAAGGAAATTACTCGCCAATTTACAGAAAAAGTATGTCTATAAAATTTTTTGACCAACTTCCCGCTCTGAACTGTTAAATAAACGCATAAAAACGGGTGAGAAAAAATTTTAACACTAAAAAATATATTAGAAATGCAAAATGCATTAAAAGTAATACGTAAAAATATACGATTTTTGTACTTGTCAGATTTTTTCATTGTTTAGTTATTTTGCTCTTAATATTTTTGAAAAATATACGAATGTTTTCAATGCTATTTTTTAAAAAACAAACATTAAAGTCGCACTTTACATTATTTGGTATAGTCGACCGTTGTATTTTCGCGGCCGTAGTTAAAAATTTTTAAATTTTGGTCGCCGTCAACAATATGGCTACAATTTGTCTTCGAGTGGAATATTATAACATTTATAACGTAACGACGTAATCTCTTTTGATAGTTTTCGACATGAGTTACAGACACACTTTTCTCTAAGTTGTCGAGAAACGAGGGAATAACTTGTTTCACATCTTGTCGATGCGAGAAGTTCTCACCAGAGTTAAAGAACATGGGTACTGGAATCATTTAAGATGAATGGCTGATTAGGCCAGAACGTCCGATCCTTGTAGTGGGGCTGCCAGTTGCGCAGGGATTAAGTCCACGTGGCTAATAGGGTTATACGGTCCATGGTCTATTGTGTGACGTTACAAGTAAAACTCAGGATTCAGTGGGAGCGTGAGAGGCCCTCCAAAACTCTCTCCTTGTAACCGCTGACTTACGGAATAGAGCACTATCCGCAACATGTGATGCGTCCAGTAGCACTCAGGTGTGCTTTCCATAGGCAGATAATATATCATACATCGTCATAAAAATTACAATGTTGCATTACATTAGATGTTAGATTACATTAGATCACAAAAATACGAATTAGTAGTGGAACTAATTTGTTAAGTACTATAAGAATAACTAAAAATTTTTTACTAAAAAGTTATTATATAGCACTCTAACTGTTTTTTTTTTTAACATGACTGCAGGTTATAAACAGATAAACATATAAACTCTACATTCAAAAAAAGAATTCTTGTCCTTTTTTAAGGATATCAGAGCTTTGGTTAGCACAGCCAAATTACCTGTTTTCAAATGAATTTTTGGTTGCTTTTTACGATTATACCCGAAAAACATTACCGCATATGCATATGAGTGACATAAAAATACATTCCGTGCACAAAAATGATATAATCTAATGCTAAATACTCCCTTATGGGTGATTGTTTATCCACAAAATTTTTAAAAAATTACTTTTGTTATGAAAACATCTCGCTGACTAAAAGTCGATATTTTAAGTTTGTTATGTTGGCTGATTCAAGTGCAAAAAAAAAAACACTCAAGACAAAAAATATACCCAGAATAGCGAAATTTTCAGAGTATTTAATAAGGAATTCTCTGTTAAACCTTCACAAAGTTTAATGCTCACATTGGAAAATGTAAATTTATTGTTTTATCGCAAGATTTTATTTTAGGCCATGATCTTTAATATTTGTCTTAATGTATGTTAAATTTTTAAACGGAACTAAACTTAATTATCAACCCATTATTTTCTATAATTAATTCCAAACAACTACACAGGAAAAAAAGTCGTTGTAAATTAAAGTTTTTTCAACTAACTTTCACTACTCGTAAAATTTAAAAATTTAATTACGATTAACTCGAAAAAGTACTTAAAACAATTCAAAATGGGATAACTTTCGATAACAAATATGCATGCAGACGCGTTCATATGTAAAAGTTTGTTATAACAAAACAACAACAATACAAAAGAATGTAAAAACGATTTGCTTCTTTAGTGTAGAAACATAAATTTTTTCATGTTTAAAAAGTAATATAAGAAACAAAAAATTCCCAAATTCTTTTTGTTAAAATTATTTTGTTTAAAACATAAAATTGTTAAAATAGCAAGATTAAGAAAGCCATATATTATAATTGAGAGTTCTTCTTTAAAAGCAAAGCAGAATACAACAAAAGCAAAACAAAACATGTTTAACTAAATTTTCAGGATACAGACTAGAAATATATTGAAAGAAAAAGTCCCATAACTTCTTAGGAGTCGCCCTTAGGGGTATAAAATGTATGAACGACCTCAAATAGGGTTTTGTTCTTAACATTTTCCTATAACATACTTGCCCTTTATCTCTACTTCTTAGGGGGCCTTCCATACGAATATAGCGTTTTATGAAATTCTTAAATTTAATTAAAATTTTTCGTCTTTTGTAAATAAAATCAAAAGTTGTTAACTGATTTTAATCATTTATGGCTTGTTTTGTTTGCAACTTTGGTTTTTATTTGTCTAGAAAAACTAGAAGCAGAGCTGCATTTTCCAGTTTTTTATGAATTTTTAACAAACAAAAATTTCGAAATTTTGCTAAAAAAATTATTTTTTGCCTTATGTTTATAAAGTGACCGCCTATATTACAAAAGAGTTTAACCCTGCTTAAAGGTTTTTTAAGTTAACTTAATAAACTAAAACGTTTTTGAGTTACGCGAATATATCGAGCCTTTGCTGCAATAGAGTCATAACTCAAGAAACCAAGATTTTTGAGCTAATGTATTGAATTCTTTAATTCCCAGTGGAACATACGTCCGTCTACTAGCTAATAATATAGAGTTATTCGCTATATAGTTTCTTAATAGTCTGTAAACATTTCATACAAATATTTTATATACTCAACTCTAGAGAGAAGAATTAAATTTAAGGGTGCTAGAAAATTCAATTTTGAGATATGACTCTATTGCAGCAAAGGCTCGATATGTTGTGCAACCTCCTCCATTTTCGAAAGAACTGTATATCTCGAAAAGAAGAGCTAACCTAAAAAATAATTAGCACCACTGGATGCAGCATACCCAAATTAGGATAAAACTGCATGTGCCCAGCTTGTCTGTTTTTTTAACTAGCACAGTGTAATATTCTCTCCATCTCTTGTTTTCTAGGGAAAGTGTTTAGACAAGAATTCATACCTTTTGGATTATTTCAAGTACAAATTCGGTTCTAAGTTAACTTAGAAATTCTTGAATCAAGCTCAGTTTAAGGCTTACTTTTTATCTCACTTTTACTTAAGTCAATCGCATTTTCGAATTGTTTTAAGCACGGAGCACTTTAATCAAGCATTCTGTTCTTGATTAAAGAAAACCCGTACTAACTGTACTATTGACACCGCTGCGCCTTGATTTGAGTACGGATGGATTGATTTTTCTTTTCAGTGTACTTCACTATATTGATGTTAACTTTTTTCATTCTAAATTTTTCTCATGTAGGCCTATTATACCAAAATCTTATTTCCGTCAATTTGATTAGATCGATTTGTCAAACAAACGATACAAATATAAATCAAATGAGCCAATTTATATTGCCACAGGTCTAAACGTGACAACCACAACCCCTAAAAAAAATTGTTATTGCCATTTTTTAACAACAATGTACATGGGGAAACGGATATCATTACTATTACTAAAGCTTTCGCCGCACGTGCTGGTTTGTTTGTTGTTTTCCTTCCTACTAACAACAATTACTTTGGTTAGTATTAAAATCGCTGGAAATAACACACAACACAGCCTAATGTCTAAATCATAAAAACATAAACTGGCGTTAAATTTTTTTTTTTTTTTTACTTTAATTCTTAATACGAATACACTGTGCAACATTAAAAAGACAAAAAAAAAAGGAAAGGAAAGTAAAACTTCTATAAACGGCTATGACATAACTTTAATACCTACCAAAAGGAAATTATGGAAAATTTTCAGCAGTGTATGGGATCCGTGAATAATAATCCCTAAGAATTTTAAAATTTCATTGTTTTTTATCATAAATTGGGATTATTAGCACATCATTAATAAATGAATTAATTAATAAATATTTCATTCCCGAAAAAAATTTTTGATAATAAATTTGCATGTGCCCGGCAAATAAAAAACTGAAATGGCAAGCTGCTTTATTTAGCAACTTGTTTTTTTTAATTTTGTTTTTTTCTATCCTCTTACAACTACAATTCGTGTTGGAAAACCCCAGCCAATTGTAGGGGAATGTAAGAAAGAAAAAAATCACTATTTATTGTTGTGTCTTTGTTGAAGCTTTGATATTGTTACAAGTAAGAGCTGAGTGTTTAAAATTCTTATTCACTTTATGGTCTTACTTGTATAATATTTTTAGCTTTTCTAAAGTATTTGGAAAAAGTTTCCTGACGAGCTGGCCTAAGCAACCAGCGAAATGCGCATAGAAACTAGCTTTCCCACAACAATAAATTTCAGTGTTTTTTTATCCTAAATTGGGATTATTAGCACATCATTAATAAATGAATTAATTAATAAATATTTCATTCCCGAAAAAAATTTTTGATTATGAAAAGGTGTTGATTCTTAGTTGCTTGTTTGTTGGTTCCCTATAGACTCCTAAACTCATGAATCAATTTCCTTGCAATTTTGCACAGTAATTTCCTGATTACCCGCCGCAAACTGGCGGAAAATAGTTTTTCATCGGCCAAAAATCTGTTATTTTGGAACCGACTTTTGCTGGAGCGAAGACTTCATCAACTTTTCTACAGTCTTAATTCTATTAAAATAGGTTTTAGCAGTTGTAAAGAAATTCAAGGTCAAAGTTGAACTTTTGATGTTATTTAGAGCTTAGTATGAAAATGCTCTTGATTGAGATTGAGAATTAACGATTTTTTTCATGATATATAACGATTTTTTCTGTTTTATATATTTGTTAACATAAGATACGTCAATAAAATTTTTTCACTGTGTACCATAGTTGGGAGTAGTGCACTTAATATTGACTTTAATCAGCATTAAGGCTGTGTCAGATACAACTTTGTCGCTTTGCGTGACGTTTCTACCATTGGCAGAAAAATGCAAAGCAAATGGTGTATGACACAATGAAAACTTTGACAACACACCCAGAGAAAAAATATGCTTAAAAATTATTATATTTAATATTTAATATTATATTTAATTTAATCATACTTTTGTCACCGACAAACATATTATGGTTAAATTTGTCATCCATCAAGAAGCCGCAAACATATTATGGTTGCCTCCAAAGAAGTTTTGGTTAATAATAACTAAAATATGCTTAACACTTATAATTGTATGGTTGGTTTTCAACCATAGAATGTTGCTTTTGGATAAGAGGAAAATACTATTGTTAATTTAAAAACAAATTATTGTAATATTTAACCAATACATGTTTAAAGAAAACCATAATATGGTTGTGGCTTCTTGATGGATGACCAATTTAACAATAATATGGTTATCGGTGGCAATAATATGGTTAAATTAAACATAATGTGTTTAAAAATTTTCTTTAAAAATAGTTTTGTTGGAGGTAACCATTTTTAAACATAATTTTTCTCTGCATGCACTCACGCATTGTTTGTTTATTTATAAAAGCGGTTGGTAATTTGTGCATTTAATTTTTTGTTATAAAAATAAAAGTTAAAAATTTAATTGGACGGTTTTTGGAATTGAATTTGGCAAAACAATTAAAAAAAAAAAATTATACTAGCCAATTGTCAAAGCGCACAAAAAGATGAGAGTTGGCTAACTTTTTGCTTCGCTCCGCTTTGAAAGTACTTTATGTGACCAGTTTCGTATAATTATGTATATATTATCTTAGATGTCAAAGCGAATCGGTAACGCAACGCGAAGCGAAAGTTTTGTCTGACATGGCCTTTACACTATCACTAAACAAAACTGCAAAAAAATCAGTTTGCACTTTTCTTTACCAGCTTGAGTGATGATTGATATTTTTTTTTTCACTAGCACTAAAAAAATTGAGTTGCATTGCAAAATTTTTTTTACTGAATGGAAGAAATATGCACTCAACCCATCCAAATAGTGCAAAATTTGTACTCTCACTAATATTTTAAAAATTTAATTTTGTATGTTTGTGTTTTATGATTCTTGCGATGATATGCAAAAGCAAACGAAATTAAGCAACATGAAATTTTGTCAATAACGGAATATCTCCTGTCTTTAAACATGAAAAAACAAGTTTTTTGCTTGTAAATTTCGTGTAAAATTTTAAGTTGCACTCAAATGAGTGAAGAAAAAAAAGTTGCAATAAACTGATGATTTCTTTTTCTTAAATCACACATTTTTTTTTTTTTTTTTTTTGAGTACAAAATTTTTTTAACACCACTATCACTCATATTTAGTGAGGCTGCTAATTTTCAATTCATCACTCAACACCAACAAAATGATTGCAATGATTTTGCACTATCGCTAATTTTGAGTTTAAACCCCTACCCCTATATATGCTGTGTAGAGACTAAAGAGAATATACTAGAGTATAAATTCTCTTAAAAAAAATTTTCCTTAAAATTAAGAACGTATGAAGTTAAAACAACAAAGAAGTGGCATTTCTTACTGACACAATCAGAGATTTTTGTGTTATTTGACAGCTGAGCAGTGATGTTGTAAAGGGTTCGTTAATTTTTCTTTTAGGGTATCAAAAGCATTTATTTGTCCATACAAACTTTACTGATTTTCTCATTAGCATATTTAAGTCCGCAATGTCCGCAAAATTCGGTATGAATTTTCTATAAAATTTGCAGAATGCAACGAAATGTCTAACTTCGTCTGCGTTCTTAGGTGTTGTGTAATTTTTTTATAACTTCATATTTAGCTGGATCTGTTTTCACACCGTCCTTTGTTATTAAATGTCCTAAGTATACTACCTCTGGTCTTAAAAAACAACATTTCTTTGGGTTCAGTTTCAGGGGTTTTATTATTACGATTGTTGTTTCTAGGGGAACTGTTGTTGTTGAAGTTGTTTTTTCTATTGTAGCTATTACCTCTGTTGATATTTGCATTGTTGCCATTATTCCTATTAGGAAAATTATTGTTTCTACTATTGTTAAAATTGTTGTTGTTATTATTTCTTCTAAGAAAATTGTTGTTTCTGTTATTTCAAAAATTTATGCTTTTGCGGAAATTGCTATTGTAATGCCTGGTGTCATTACTAATATGCTGTTGCATTTTAATGTGCATTACAGAAATATTGTTTAATTTATTCTCATTTTCTAGTTCTAGTGCAAGTTCTACTGCGTCTTGCAATGTCTTTGGACGAGGTGCAAAAATGGCCGCCTTTAAATTGCCATTAATAACTCTTTTAAAAGTATCTAGAGCCAGCTTTGAGTTTAATCTGATAATAACATTTTTCTCTGCTTCTGTGGCATCACTACTAAGTTCTTCTACTCCTAACCTGTTCAGGTTGTCTATTGTCGTTATTATTTTTTTCCCTTAATGTATTAACTTGGTAAATAGTGCTTAATTTTGATTGTAATTCCGGAATGGTCTTTGTACTTATGTACCTCTGTTGTAACAATGCTTTTAAAGCAATGAAATTCTCTGGCCTTGCATGACTACCTATTGCCGTTCTTACCCCTGAAGTCAATTTTGCATGGTAGACGTACTGTAAGAAATCTTGTTTTGCTGTTTCATCTAGAGATTTCTCAATGAGTTCTGCTGTTATCAAGAAACTTTCTAGTTCTTCGTGGTTTCCAGCAAAGAGTGGGAGTGCTTTAGAGATTGTTTCTAAACTAAATGCTGCCATTGTCTCAAATATTTTGGCAGTTCTTTTGAACGCCTATCGAACAGCTGAAACCCTGACAGCTAATCCAAATAACCTAGGGCTATAGGGAAAGGAATAATAACACACACACACACACAATCCGAACCCTTTACAATGTTCACCGTACAGTAATTACTTAGGTTTTCATTTAATCGGGCTTTTGTTTTAATCGGGTAATCGCTCGAATTATTAACCGAGGTTTTGGTTTAATCGGTTAATAATCGGTTAATTTGGTTATTGATCGGTTAACCGATTAACAAAGTTTTTTTTATAAATTAAGTAATTTCTATATGCATAAATGATTTATTATTTGGAGTTTATTAGTAAACGAGCAAACAAAAGAATAATTCATAAATACTCGTATGTAATACATATATAAACTATAAGATAATTTTATTAGTTATTTCAATAGTTTACGATGATCTGATAAGATAATCTTTTAAAAAAATAATTTGGATTTAATGCTTAGGCTGTTGATTGTTTTTTTTTTTCTTTTGTTTTGAAGAAACTTGACTCTGAAAAAGTTCTTTCATATATCGTTAATGTTGAAGAAATCAAAAGTACTCCAAAATTTTTCTAAACATATAAAATCTTCCATTATGTCATAAGAGTCCTCTTTTAATTTTTTTTAAATTTTTAGCACTTCTAATTGTACTAACCGAAGTTTTATTATAACAAATAACTAAACGCATATATAAAAAGTACGTGAAACAAAAAGCTGTTGACAGTAAACACTTATTTAAAATTAAGAGTTTGTATGAAAAAATATTTTCTAAGCACATACCTTTGTATATGAGACGAAGAAAATAATTAAAAACACAAAAAAATGTGTTATAATACTACAAAAAGTTAAAAATGTTGTTACTTCGGTTAATCGACTGAAATTAACCGGTTTAATCGTTAATCGAAAATATGCCATTTTAAATTAACCGATCAGTTAATCAGTTAATCGGGGAATGAATACCCTAGTAATTACCGTCTTTTAAGGTAATTTTTAACACCAAACGGTAGCAAGGTAAATAATTTTAAAATACGGTAATATAAAGAAATTTGGGTTCTTACGCATCGTCACCTTAAAAGCAAAAGGCCCTTACTATCAAAAATTAAAATAAATCGTATTTTTCATTGATTCTAATGTATTTCATCAGGATACATGTCCATCAAAATTTTGAAATCTTTCGATTAAAATTAGCGATTTTATTAACAAAAACCCAATCATGTCTATTTACAAAAGATTATAATATTTTCCCTGCGGGAAATTTGTGTCATTTTTTCCAACAGACTAGTCCTGGGAATTGTGAAAATAGAACAAGTACAAAAAGAAAGAACTCATTACAAGTGAAAGGAGAACCAATCATTTAATTGGTATACCAAGAACCAAAAGGTAGAAAAAGGAATAAATTACAGTACAGTATTTACCGGTGGTGTGACACATTTTTTTGCGATTTTCTATAATTTGGCTCTTTAAATTAGTTCTAGGTCTTGTTTTATGGAAATAATACCACATTATTTTGAAATAATAATCCATTGTACTAACTAAAACCAAACACGTTTATTGAGAATAGATATGTCACTTGTCATATGGTGGCTGTTAGGTGTCAATTGAACCCCTCCAATAACAACCCCATGTAAAATTGATAGGTCCCATTCATATAAAGTGTTAGATCTAGAATCGGTCTCTACCACGATGGACCTATAAAGGGGCTACTTTGGTGTCAGTTCGCTGCCCTCTAGGGTTATGATAAACGTAAAAAGGTCAAACTAACAATTTGCATAATATGCAACATTGTCAATTGTAAATATAACTGGTAGATTTTACAAGAAAAATAGAAGAAAAATAAATTCTAAGCATTTTAAAGCAATTTTTCATTATCACCTTCTGCAAAATTTTCAAAATGTCAGATGGGGTCTTCTGAATTTAAGGTAACGGTATATAGGTTTTACACTCACAATATTCTGTACGTAAAATTAACTGAAATTGTAATATAAAATAAATGAATATTCAGTTAAAAACCGGTCTACTTATTTTTCATTTATTTTTAACGAAAAGTTCATTTAATTTTTACTGTCAAAAATTCAACTGCGAATTCCGTAAAAACAAATGAATTTTCAGTTATTTTATATAATTCAACTATCAAATAAATAACCGACGAATTCCGGTAAGACGAATGAATTTTCAGTTATTTTATTAAAATTAATTATCAAAAAATAACTTACAAATTCCATAAAAACAATTGTCTTTTTAGTTATTTTATAAAGTTCAGTAATTTTATAAAAAAACAGGTTTTACTCGAATTTCTAAAAAATACCAGACACCTGCCCGTTTGTTATTCTAATGAGAGAGAGAGAGAGAATATTTATTTTTATTTACTTACCCCGTTATACACGTTTGTTTTAATTTTGTTGTACTGACCACTTTGTTTACAGAAGAACTTTCAATTATAAGACACCAGCAGCATGACCGATATGGTATTCACAATTATTTTACTTTAAACATTTGATGTATTTAACTAAATTATTTTAACAAAAAGACTATGGGAATTTTCTACATAAAACAAGCCAATCGTTTTTTACTTTTTGCCACAGATCTATAAATAGATAGCTAAAAATAAATTTTTTGGTAGTTTGTTTTTACGAAATTTTTCGGTTATTTTTTGATAGTTAAATTATATAAAATAACTGAAATTTAATTTTTAAGGAATTTGTTGTTAATTTTTTATGGAATTCGCGGTTGAATTTTTGACAGTAAAAACTAAATTAACTTTTCGTTAAAATTAAATGCAAAATTAGTAGATCAGTTGTTAAGAAAATTTGCATTTGTTTTAAATTTCGTTTTCATTTAATTTAACATACAGAAAGAATACTTTTACTTAATCAACTGTCAATATTAAATGCAACCGAAAATCCGTATTAATGTGCACTTAGTTTTTTTAATAATTGTTATAATCAGCTAAAAATTAATTTGCTTGGAATTTTAAATGTTTATACTTCTTGAATAACCTACAGTCCGTTACTGTAATAATATTGTAAATATATGATTTTTACTTTTGAGAGATGACTTTCAACGATGGGTTTAAAAATAGATAAATCCTATACCAAAATATTAAGAATGTTATGTAACATATAAAATTGCCGAAATGTGCTGAGCTTAACTATACTTTTCGGATTATTTTAACCCATTTTGTACCAAGCTGCATAAATGGTTGAATATTCTAATGAAATTTTCTTGGCTAGTTATAAATCGGCCAAAAATGACTTCTGTTACTTTTTTTATTTTGTTTTTTTTTTTGCCGGAGACTGCCTGTGAAAAATGCTGGTCGAGATCTCGACCACTGGGATAATAAGAGAGAAAAAATTTCTGTGTGATACCATAAATTGTGATACAAAATCAAATGAAATTATGCCGTAATGAAAGGGTTTTATATAAAATAAGCAAATATAAAAGCTACACTGATAGATAGTCAAAACCGAACTTCAAAATTTAAGTACGAATATAATAAATGAAAAGATTGAACAATTTATTAAATATTTTAATTTATTGTATAAACAAGTTATTTTAAATTTGTGTGGTAAGTCGCGAAACAATTTCCCACATGGAACTTGGTATTTCATTTAGTGCAATTATAGGCAGTATGCTTCTTGCATATTTTGCATCGGCGATAGCAGCGCTTGACACATGCAGACATGTGCATACCATTTAATTTGGGCAGTGATACTGGGCGGCTTATGAACTCTTCTTCACTTTCGTTTTCTGCATCGGACGAAGATATTTCGTTGTTTGTTAATTCGGCGGATACCAACAGCGTTTTTATTATTGAGTTTTTAAAATCAATTTGACTCATGGGCTTCTGGTTGGTTTTTTCAGTAATAATGCAATGCAATTTCCATGCATTAACACAGGCGCTGTCCAAGCAAGTAACCCAAAGTAGCCACCACCACTTCTTGCCTCTTATTTGAATCCGATAATTAGCTATAGCATTATCAGGTAAGTCTACGCCGCCCATATACTTATTATAGTTGGCAATAAGGTTGGCTTGGGGCACATGGACCAGTTTTTTTAGTTTTCTGTAGTATCGCATTACACTTTTTATCGGATCCATATGATCATAATTTGTAGCCAAAGTGACCTCTGCATTATATCTCCGTCGAACCAATGCAGTTTAATGTTCTTGATCAAATGCATAGTCCATATCATGCCGAGCTAATTTTGTTGTCAGGCTTGCGCCTACCAATCTATTTGCACGGATTGTGACGGTATGATACCATTTGCTCCGGTATGATACCATTTGCTCATCAATAGACATTTTTGTTTCAAAAACACCAAACTGCATGAACCGAGTATTCAAAAGATCGAACAGTGGTCTTACTTTGGCGAATTCGTCATTTTTGTCGATTGCGTCGTTATTGGCAATATGGAAGTTTGATTTAAATTTTTGAAAATTATTACGTGCCATTGCTTGTTTTATGATAGCGATTCCATAGGTTGGTTCATTGCTTCAAAAGTCCTGCACTTTAGAAACGGAATGATTACCGGAACAAAGCAATACCCCAAAGAATCGACGTATTGTGCTCATATCAATCAAATGTCTATTATTGTTATGTTGAGCAGCATACCTGTTTGTCTCATCCACTAAATGTTGAGCAACCTCGTTATCAAAAAATAGACAGAGTAGCTGGTAGATGTCTAATATTCGCATTAAAAAAAAGTACTAAAGTTGATATAACCACATTTTTTTGCAACAAGTAATCAAAAAAATAAAAAATAATAGATAAGAATAAAAAAAAATTAGTGCACTAATTATCCCAGTGGTCGACATCTCGACCAGCTATGTTCAAGGCTGTCTGGCGGCCAGCAGGAGAAGCAAGTCAATTTTAATTTGTACATTAAAATTCATTTAAATTGTTCGCTTTTTAAATCAATAATTTATTTTATTTTCCTTTTTTATATAAGTCGTTACAATTGGTTTCACAATGGCCTATTTTTAGTCTATTTTTGTGCTCGCCATAGGGCTCCACAAAAGGGGGAGGAGTTTAGTAAAAAAAGTCCTGATCAGAAAGCCAAGAAGTCAAACTAAATTTTTGATAATAAAAATTAATATAATTACACTACCTAATATTTTTAATTATTTAATGAAAAATGTCAAAAATTTGTGGTCGACATCTCGACCGCTGGTACAAAATTGGCTAAATGCGGATCAGGAATTTAATATGGATAAAGTTTTGATTTTTATATATGTTTCGACCTTTTTCAATTGAATTTTGTGTTATTTTTAGAATTGTTCTAATCAGGCTTTCAAGGTCATTAATTTTCTAAACGTAAATAAAAGACTTTTTTATTTAATTTTTTCGTATTCCTACGTTTCGTCGGTATTTTTCGACCTCATCAGGTTTTGTATTTGGCACTTGAATAATTCGTACTTAAATCAAGCATTTCGTACATGATTTAGAGAAATCCATAGTTAGCGCAGTTTTGACAGTGCTTGCGTTTGATTTAAGTACAGATGGATTTTGATTTTTCTTGTGAGTGTAACAATACAAAAATAATTATGTATATACTTTTAATGTTTGCTAGTACGTTTGTATTTCTATGTATTGTATATAATTTGATGAATAAAATAAAATACATATTTTTACATATTGTTACATATTATTGTCATTCTCTCTTTCTCTTCTTGTCGTTTTCTATCGTAGAGACATGCTTTCACACATTAAGACATAAAAAATCCAAATAGCCCTTTAGAGTTTTTTATTTTTTGTCACGTGTCAGTCAGTGAAATGCAAAAAAACTTAGAGCATGAAGACAAATTTAGTCGCAATTTATTACATAGAACGCAAAACGCCATTATTACTTACAAAAACCATCATTTATAAGAACACAGCCCGCTAGAGAATAAATGTCGAGCAAAAATTAATATTGATCAATTCATTGACTTTGAGAATTTAGTGCCCTTGAGCTTGCATTTGTTAAATTATGTATTAATTTTTGGCAGTTTTTTTTTATTATATGACAAGTGCCAAAATCGCATTTATATTAATAAAGATTTTTTACACAAAATATTTTTTTTTTAGATTTTCTTATGTGGTTGTTGGATAAACCAAGGCCTGGTTAGTTAAATGAATCATTTTTATTGGAAATGGTATAATATGATTTTGCTAATAATTCAGTGTCAAAACGTTTTGATATGCAAGGTGTTAACTTAAGAAGAAAAACCATTATTAAGTAAATCTGAAGTAGAACCCTAAAGTAAAATAAGCTTTACCAGGCGCCTAAACTAGAAGGAAAAGTAAAGCCTTATATGCACGTCATCAGTTTCTTAGAAACAATTAAAAGCGGCTAAGCACCAGAATACTAAACAGAACAAACAAAATATAAGGAAGAAACAAAATATAAGCGAGAGACGGTCAACTGTACCAGCTAAGAAATGTGGATCGTTTTATAATTAATAAAATATCAACAAAATCGATGCAACTATTGCTTTTCTCTTAAGATTTACAACTCCTTACCAAATAAAAACCAAAAAATTTTCAAAAAGCTTTAAGCTGCTTAGAAACCCCATTTTTTCATTTTATAAAATTTAACTTATTATACGGAGAAGAAAAAATATAAGATAGAAACTGTAATTTAATATCTATAAAAAGTTTTTATAATGAAGGATGATACATTGTTACGTTTGATTTTCAATATGCTTTTTTTTGCATATCACGCGTGACTTAAATCAAACGTATTTTTCAATTTTGTTCAGTGACGTTTGGCAAGTCATAATGGAAAGACTCACACCACAACAGCGACTCCAAATTGCTCAGCTGTATGACGAAAATCAGCGTTCTGTGAGAAACCTTTTTCGTGCGATTCGAGGAACTTACGGTGGGCATAACCTACTGAAAACACTATTGCCAACACCATTCGCAATTGTGTTTATTTAGCTTACATTAGTGGATGATACTTGACCGGTTAGATCACCTCTAGCATTGAAGTGAATATAACAGCTGTACCTAGGAGTGTACACGAAGACCGTGACGAATCGATTTGTCGTCATTCCCAGCGGCTTGGCTTATCGTATACGACAGCTTGGCGTATTTTACGTAAGGCTTTCGGCCTTAAAGCGTACAAAATTCAACTTGTGCAAGAATTAAAGCCAGAAGACTAGAATTTGCGTCATTTCATTGTTGTGAGCACTTAATTTCACGAATTGCTTCGGCAAATTGGCAACCTAGATCTGGCAATATGACATTTTTGGACTATTTTCTCTGGGGATTTGTTAAGTCTGAGGTCTTCAGGAATAAGCCATCTACGATTGATGCTTTGGAACCCAACATTACTCGTGCAATTCGCGAGATATCAATCGCTATGCTCGAACGAATCGCCCTAAATCAGACATACCGAATGGACAACCTCAGACGTTGTCATGGCCAACATTTACATGATATCGTTTTCAAACAGTAAATGCCACAAATTGTTCTTTTAACCCATAAAAAAGATTTTAAGTTCACTTTAAAATTTATGTCTTTTATTTTACATTACAAATCAAACCTCACGATGAATCATCCGATACCAATAAAGAGATTATATATTAAAAAAAAAAATACAAAATTGTTATTATAAAAGTTATCGTCTGTAAATTTTATATCGTTACCAACATTAATAAGGAATTTATGGCATTAAAACCTTTTTCTGGAGAGGTATTTGTTTGGCAGCTGTGGTCAAATATGGAGCTATAGTTTATGAGCAAAAAGACTTTATTCTGGAAAAAAGTTTGTACGGGGTCTTTGTAAAATTATAAAATTATTTCTCACCATTTCCAATAGGCTTCATCTATGTGACAATAAGAATCTATGTTCAAAGTTTTATATGTCTCCAAAACGAAAACTTGCACTTTGAGTACAAGGTTTACATTGGCAGTCAGCCAGCCATACGGACAGATGGACGGATATCGTCCGACCGTTTTTGAAAGTGATTCTGTGTAACACACATAATACCTTCTCCACTATGGTGTTGTGGGTGTAAAAGTGTACCATAGTATGTCGCACTTCGTTGTTTTAAAGGCAAGCATTTCACTAGGTCTGCAAAAAATCGTGTACGTAAATTGTAATGAAATCAGTAGCCCGTTTCTGTATTTCTCGCATCATAAAATTTCCCGCATGAAACAAGTGAATTATGGCATGGTTTTTTCACATAAGTGTTTCTGTATCTTTACTTTGGGAGAATTATCTGTCATTTAAATAATTTTCCAGCAATTATTGGAAGGATGTGAGAAGAAGTGTTTCTGTATCAATATTTGGCTAAAAGTTTCTCACAAGAACTGTCAAAATAAGTCATATTTAAAATTGATGCGAGAAAATAAAATTTTAAAAAATGGAGCACAAATTACATATATGTACACACGAATGTGTATTATTTTTTTTATTTGAAGAAAAAGAATTTAAATGATGAAAATAGATAAAACACAATTGTTATATTTTGTTCATTGTTTTCGTTTTATGCAGGGCTGCCAGATAAATTTGTGAAAAAATCGTTAATATCCTAAGAAAAAGTAAAAAAAATCGTCTAATTTATTTTAAAAATCGGACAATTTAAAATTTATTTTGACAAATTTTGTTCGATTTTTATTAAAAAACATTAAAAAAAATGGTTAAAGTTCATGGGTAAAATACATACTCATACATATATTCCTAAGCTTGAGTTCTATTTAAATAAAATTATTTATTTTATTTTTTCTTTAATCCGATACAATTTGAAATTTGAGATTGTTTTTTTCCCTGAAAAATATTGAACTAAAACTAACACTTTTGGCCAAAAAAAAAGCAAAAATTTCCTATAATGCATTGACTGAAAAATGGGGTAATAGTTTAATGTTTTTATTACATAAACAAATGTATTGAATAATCTAAGGAAATAAATATTAAACAGTTTTAATTTTGATTTTGACGATAAATTTTTTAAGCTGCCTTGTTTTTAAAGATATCGTTTTTCTGTGGTGCCTAATATTCAACCATATAAAACTATTTAAAATTATTTTATTTCGAAGACTGAATAATGTCGTCACTAGAAAAAATCAGCAAATCGGCACTTTGCCAATTTTGGAACAAAAAATCGTCAAAATAACGATAAGTCGTCAAATCTGTCAGCCCTATTTTTATTATATCTATTTCTTTCGTTGACGTTTCGCTTGCATTTGACACTTAATTACTGGAAGTATTCCAGTTAAAACAGATTCTGTATTGTCTGTTCTCGCATTCAAATACAGAAACACTTTTTTCTCACAAATCGAGAAACGATGGGATTTTTTGTTTCAAACGTTATGTGAGAAATTTTGCGATACGAGAAATACAGCAACGAGCTACAGTACTGCCAAAAGTCGAAAATGTCCCTATATGAAGGTTAATTTTTTGCTTTAGAATAGTAGCGTAGACAAAATCGGTCAGATTTCAAATATTTTCTAAATTCCAACTGCCGTATTCATAAAAAATTATTAAGATTTAAAATGTATTTTCGAAATTTTTATCACAATTTTTTTCATTACTAAACTCATGTTCTATTCGGTGTGTGAAGTTTTTTCTAACTTGCCCATAGCGTACGACAAAAAAATATTTTTAAAAACAAAAAGCAAAAGTGCTGTGTTCAGCTGTGCCGGATATTCGGTACACCCCAGCTACAGTAAATTATGGGCCGATCTTCACGAAAATTTGCAGTGTGATTTTTAGTTATATAAAAATGTGACAGACCAAAATGTACAACATAGAGTTCTCTTAATGAATTACGCGGAACTGCATAATTTTGTTCGTTAAAGGTGAAGTTCGTTTTTAATTTTAACAAGTTCATTTTTTTATTCTTTTCTTTCTAAAAATTTTTATTAATCATATTTGGTACATTAACATGCAAATGTGTGTAAAATGGAAATTTCAAAACACGTAACAAAACATAAATAAAATATATATAACTTTTAATCTTGAAACACTATACGTACATATTATTTGAAATATTATTTGATTTAACTTAAGAGAGTACCCTCTTTACAACTATTTGTGGAGGGCATAAAAATGTTATCACCCTAAGGTTTATGTTTTTTTAAGAAAATAATTTGTCATTTGTAAATATTATTGTTGCTCATTTTGACAGTCAGCGAAAATAAAGTACGTAAAAAAATAATTCAAACTATAAAAAAAATCAATATACATAGGCTTTCATAAAAAAAGTAAAAAATCTGAAGGCTCATCGTCACACTGTTTCAAAAACCATTGAATAATAAAAGAACACATGGATGAGGAAGAAAAAAATGTCTAACAAAAATTGGTAAGGCAAAATAAGTCAAGCAACACTTTCGAAGAGCACCAAACATTTATATCAGAAAAGCAGCTCGTCAAGTTAAATGCTCTAATTCTTTTGTGCGCAGAGCCAAAGCATATTCATTCAACGATATCAATAAATACCATTACATTTACCGTATAAATTCCACATTTTCGGTGGAGGGTAATTAAGAATCAACACAGCTTTATTTCGTAATTATACCCACACCACAATAGAGAAGATTATTCAGCATTTCTTATGCTTGTAACTCCTTTAAATATTGGTCTTGGACCCTTTAAGTACACCGGCTTAGAATCACTTTATGAATCGATCTAACTAATCATTTAAGTCTTGTGCTCAAAGAACTGGTAGCAATTTTGGATAGTTTCACATGGCCCACATACAGGTTTCTTACCGGAAAATAGTATTTCTGCTTATTAACCATCTTATTATGTTGGTATTTTGTCTAATTTGCTTCAAACTAATTTTATCACAAAATAAATAATCTCACAACATTTTGTTGGAATCGTTCCATATTTGACCCTGACACTCCCATATAAGTATGATGCCAAAATGTTGGGCTAGAAGGTCCGACATTATATATAGACTCATGTAAACCTTCCTTAAATCCCTTAGAGTTGTGCCTTCTTGATGTAGGACTACTTTAACATTAATATGTTTGTCGGTGACAATAGTATGGTTAAATTTAAACATAATATGTTTGCAATTCTCTTTAAAAATAGTTTTGTTGGAGGTCACCAAATTTAAACATATTTTTTCTCTGGGTGTATGTTTTGTCTTTAGATTAAAAGCAAAAAAGAAAAAATTTAAATTTGTCAGTGTTATTTTTGAATTAAATGAATATTTGAGTGTATGCTATACACATACAACTCAAAAAAATCACCGTACACCCCCAACAACGTACTAGATTACCTCAACAAAAGTCTCAGCACAGCTATTGACTAAAATACGATCACAGGGGATAGTTCCAGTGGCCTTCAAATAATAATACTTCAAATGCAGTGGCTCAGAAGTGTGGAATTTGTAATTGCTGCAAGTCTTACTCTACTTAAAATGTTCCATTTTTTATTTGCAAAATTAACCGAAAAGCCTTTTGCTCACCATGCAAGGACAAATTTTGTAAAGCAATCCAATAAATACTATTTTTTTTTTAAATAAATGTAAAAAAAAATAAAAAATAACCAAAGAAAATATACTATGGACCAAATGATCCCTAAACCTTAGATTCGCAATTTTTTATTTTACTCAGTCCTGTTTTAAGTCATAACCTTGAATTTTTGTATAAAACATTTATTTATAAAAAGACAACGTGAGTTAAGAAACCAAGTCAGTATATCGTCGGTCACAGGTTGACAACTCTTAACATGTTTTTTTGTACTTTTCAGGAGACAAAAAAAAAACGTTATTACTCCGTTACTAAACCGTGTTGGAAGTAAATAAAAAAAAAACCAAAATTAGTAGGAGATATTTATTGTAAGATGGTGTAAAGAAAACAAAGATTGAAATAATTTAGATTAAAAAAAAATTAAAATAAATAATACCCCCGATTCGATTTTTTTGCGAGTTAAGAGTTGTCAACCTGTGACCGACGATATATCACTTATTATATATATTACAAAAGAAACAATTTAAAAATTGGACCAAATGGGCTTAACCTAACAGCAGAGTTAATTATAGTATTTAAAAATGTTATAAAAACATATACATATACATTGATTGCCTGCTGCTAAAACCAATAAAATTTAAACGTAGGGAAATGTGTAGGGAACATTTTTTTGGTTGTAAGGAAAATAGGGATTTCGCTTAGATACGTAGGGATACTCTTTAAATTTCTACTGACATCACTGTCCTTGATTGCCAATGCACGCAGAGAAAAATCATGGATGTGCTAAACATATTCTAAGAGCAACATATTATGATAAAATGCATGATTGTCGTAAAAACATATTATGATTATTATTAGAATCATAATATATCATATTATGACCAAATATTTGCCTAATATTACTTCATAATATTTTTCCCTAAATCATAATTTGTTTTTATTACATCAAATTACATTTCTTATTATTTGAATATACTCCTATCATATATTAATCATAATATGGTTAGAAGTTATCATATTATGATAAAAATTAATTATGTTATGGTCAAAAGTAATCATATACACAGCTCATCAGGAAACCTTTTTTCAAAGAATTTTGAAAAGCTAAATTTATTATGCAAATAAAACTGTAAAGCGAATGAGAAATACATACACTCAAGTTCTACTTGAAATGAATCTGAAAGAATCATATTATGATTGAAAATATGATTACAGTAATCATATCATTATCGTAGGTTATCATAATATCGAGTCACAACGGCATAAAAGCTCAAGTGACAAAAACAATATTTTACAGGAAAAGGATTTTCTTATTATATTTCATAATAATTTTGTATGAAAATTGGCGCTTGAACTAAAAATGCTTTTGCTATAAAATCGTAACGGTCTCTTCTGTGACCGTGAGATTTTAGGAGATGATGCAAGTGTTGCCAATAAACTCATTCATTAAAAAAACGAAAATTAAAAATGTTGTCGCTTAAGTTTTGTTGCGGTTATGGCTCGATATAGTGTAATGGTTATTAAATATCATTAAATGGTTGTAACTAATGTAATATGTTTTCAAAGTTATCAATATTTAGTTGTTAGAAAAATAATTATTTTTCAGTAAACCATACTTAAATTTATCATTGCGATAAACATTGAAATGTTTACAGTAAGTAAAATATTGCTGATATGCAATAAAAATAAACATTTTTTGTTTACGACAACAATATCTTGTTACAAGAAACATAGTGTAGTTGCTGTAACCATGCCGAACCATATTTTTTCTCTCTACCCAAATAAAGTAACCTCTTGTAAATTTGTCTCTGGATTCTGTGATGTAGGGTATTAGACTGTCGAGCTTCGTTCGACTCTTCATTCTTACTTTTTTTTCTTTGTATTCAACGCATATCCAGCGTATCTTCTCCATATGCATATTAAACTTTAATTTAATCGTATGGCAATAAAATTTTAGAATACATTCACTACATCCCATATGCCACACTCATCCCTGAGATAATATTTTTTGGAATTTCTTTTCAAATCCAAAAAAAAAAAAAACAATTTAATTTTACACTCTGGTGATTACAATTCTCACAAGCCATACAGAAACAAAATAATATTGTATTAAAGTGACCGAAAAAAACTTTTCCCAGAAGTTATTTTTTGGATAAAAATAAAAAACTTTTGCAAAAAAAAATAAAAAAACACTAAAATGTTTTTTTGCCACATTTATAAACCGATTATCAACATGGTCATAATGTTGCCAGTTTTAAAATGAGATAAAAAAAAATAACAAGAAAGACATTTTTTATAGTTTTCATAAATTCGGTTGTTTATTAAACAAAAATATTTATCCAAATCTTTAAAACGTGTCACCGAAGACGGCAAACAAGAACTTGATGCTAAAGAAGTGTCTAAAAAATAGCCAGTACAGGAAAACATATTTACGTTGCATTGCGCTGCCAGGAAGAAAAATTTTATGTTCAATTTTGCTCATTGATCAATGTCATCTGTTTAGATGCACCCGAAAATCTCATGTAGAGGAATGAATGTAATTGTGGTGGAAAATGACAGATTACAGTTTCGTTAAAAGAAAAAGAAAAATTTAGTTAAGGAGGAACTTTTATTTGGTGGATACAAACGAGATACTAGAGTTATTTGTTATATGAAAACAGCTATGTAAAAAAACAAGTAACATGAGAAGAGAAACGATACGACATAAGTCTCCTTCATTTAAGTCTCTCAATTTTCAGTTTTGCTTAATTTAACTTGGGCTTTAGATAAATTTTTGCTAATTGATTTAAAGTTCTTTGCTGCCAATGACGTCTAAATTACAATAAACACCGAGAGAATACAAAAAAAATTTGCCAGAAGCTGAAGTTTGAAGGGCGCCTGTCTTCCGAATTTTTAGAATTAAGGCCCCAATTGTGTAAAACGCAACGCAACGCCAAAAATCACATTGAAAGCAAAAACAAAGTCAAAAATATTTTATAATTTTGTTTGTGGCCCTCTACAGAAATTCATATTGAATTTTTAAATTTCAAGCGCTGCATATCTTGTGGCGTTGAAAATTATAAAACGCAATATGAAGTTCTGTAGAAAGCAACAACAAAATTAAAAAATTTTCAAAAAAGTTGTTTTTGGGAATACATAATTTTTCATTAAAAGATTTTGTCTGTTGTGCTTATTTCCCTATTTTTAAATTTGATAAAAAAAATACTGAAATTTATTGTTGGAGGCAGTGTGACCAGATCTTAAACATTTTTACAGCTAAATCTGGCATTAGACATGGCCAAAAAATGCATAAAATGATTTTAAAAAATGCAAAAATTAAGCTAAAATTTTTTTTTCAAGATTTTTGCTCAAACGAAAATTTATTCGAAACTAAATACATTTTAGTGTCTTATTTTTTAACGAAATTGAAATAATTGGTTATATTTAAGCAAGTGGGTTATATTTAAACTGCATCTGATACATATAAGTATGTAGCAAAGGTAGTTGAGATTAAATTTTTAATTAAGGGGGCCCGCAAACTCCTGATACACGTAAAATTTAAACGATTTTATTTCTATGGCTATACAACATTTTTAGATCATAGATTTTTGTAGTTAAAGAAATACAAATACAACACAATACAAATATTTCTCTATTAAACTGAATTCTATCAGAAAATTATAAAAAATTTGATTATGAGTGTATTAAAAAGAACTTGAAAATTCTTGCGTTTTCGATTTCCAGAACACCCGTGCATATTATTTCTTTAGCTGAAAGTTAAAGAAAAATTTAAGTTTTAAAATTATTATTTTTTTAGCAGTTTAGAGCAAAAAATTTTGAAATACTGCCACTTTAGAATTTTTTTCTAAATTCAAAGTGAAATTTCTTTGTACTTTTATGTCGTTATATCAAATGGCAAATAAAATTTACAATCAACATGATGAGGGCATTTCTAATATTCGCTGAATATTCTATTTTTTTTTAACAAGACATGTAAGATATTTCTTAACATAAGAATTATCCATTTTCATACGTAATTTCATTTTGGCTACAACTATTTTTATTCAAAATTTATTATAATTTATAAAAAAATTTAAGTAAAATCAATAAATCTATTCGTCCAACATTTTAAAATAATGCTAAAAAAAAGCCAAAAACATTTTCTAAAAATGCTAAATAAAAAGCCAAGTTCTAAATGAAAATTTTGCAGCTAAATAAAAATTTGTAATGCTAAATTTAGCTGCAAAAATGCCAAAATTACCACACTGGTTGGAGCATAAGATATTCCTATGCGCATTTTACTGGTCGCTTAGACCAGATCATCAGGAAACGTTCTCCAAAATAATTTTAGAAAAGCCAAAGCTACGAGGGCGGATCAATAACTCTGTGACTTTTTGAATAAAACACAGTTTTTTTACAAAAAAAAAATATTTATTTTTCAACATAATCTCCTTTTAGCTCAATACACTTAGTCCAACGTTTCTGCAATTTGTGTATCCCTTCCAAAAAATAGGATTTTTCGAGGTCCATAAAATAGGCATTTATTTGACCAATAATTTCATCGTTGGAGCTAAATCTCTTTCGGCACCCATCTTGCAGACAGCTTTCTTAAACCCAGCTGATCATTTAAAATCGAAACCACACTGCCATATGAAATGCCTATGGCAACAACAATCTCACGCACTTTTACTTTTCGATCGGCCAACATCATATCGAATTTTTTCGATATTTTCGGGTGTATTGACTTCAATTGGCCGTCCACTTTTATTCGCGACAGCTTTATTTAATTCAAACTTGAGTTCTCTATACGTATTGCAAAAAATCCCCGCGTAAAAGTTCTTGTACAATGGCATTTCATGTATTCAAGTTGTATAAATAAATGTCTGCTTAAATATTCTTCTTGTGTAGGCTTAATTTGGTACTGTAAATATGCCAAGACTTGATTAAGTATATATATTTAGGTAATTTTAACCCTTAGTTGGATTCCAGACCCTAGCCAGGTATTGTTGAATTTTATCTAAATATTTTACCTAGATACCATTGACAGACTCTCCCAATTTTTAATGAATTCCTAAACCAAAGTGTTTTGTTTGAAAAAGTTTTGAGAAACTAAGGCCCTAATCGTGTAAAACGCAACGCAGCGCCAAAGAATTACATTGAAAGCATAAACAATGTCATAAATATTTTGTAATTTTATTGTTGATTTCTACAGAAATTCTCATTGCGTTTTAAAATGTCAAACTCTCCATAGCTTGTGGCGTTGAAAACTTTAAAAAGGCACATGAATTTCTGTAGAAAGCAACAAACATTACAAAAAATGTATGTTTGTGCTTTCAATGTAATTTTTAGGCGGTGCGTTGCGGTTTACATGATAAGGGTCTAAATGTTTTGCATTTGAGAGCGTGACAATCTTTGTCAATTAATATTTATTCATATTTGTACCACCAGGACCTGGCCAACAAAATGCACACGCAACACAAAAAAATTATTTCTTTACTTTTTAAATATTCAGCCATGTGACAGAGTACAATTCCGTTCGGAAACGGAATTCATTCCGTATTTTGGTGCTTCAGAAAATTACGAAAAAACCTTGCGGAATGAAACCATTTTTGTTTTCATGAACGGAATCGAAGTTTTTTGTATCTTAAAGGCCAAAAAAAACTATCAAAATATACTTTCTATCAATAAACAAATATATGCTCTTTGGTTCCGGCCGGAATCATTTCGAACGGAATTGTACGCTGTGACATGGCTGATTATATTGACCACAAATATAGGAATTATAATTCAGCCCATGAACGGCATAATACACTTTTTGTATGGGTATTAATCATTATCCTTATTTTGAGAACACATCTATTTTTAACACAGACAATTTCAAGAAACGTAGATATATCTTAGAAATGTTACGGATTAATAATGTTCCATTTGAGAAAAGGATTAATTTTAAAAAGATACTGAGGTCTTAGCTCAGCTCTATAGATATTTATTGAATAAAAAAAATAGGTTGATGGAACATAAAATTATAAACAGTTATTTGTCTGTGATTATTTGTAAAATTTAGTTCAGATGGCATAGCTCAGATAGAAAACAATTATTAGATAAAAATAAATAAATTGACGGAGAGGGAAATTAAAATAGGTTTTAGGATTTAAATAACTATTTTTAAAGGCTGTTTGGTTTCCTGTTTTTATTTTCAGCTTGTTAATTTAAATTTATTTTTCCATCTTTTATTTTTCCATTTGTTGTCAAAAACAATTTTGTCATTTTATATTATGTATATTAAAAATGTCCTGAAGAAGATTTCCAATGGAAATCGAATTATTTAGATATAAAAAATTTTTGAATTATTTTAATAAACAAAAAGTGACCTTAAGCTTAAACAATATATTAAAATTAAATATTTAATAGAAAATGGTCAAAGAAATAAGAATATTTCTTTACTTTTTTTCAAAGAATTATGTTAGTTGACAACAAAATTTTCTTTCTGTAGCCATAAAACTCCATACAAAATACAAGTAGTTGCAGGCAGGCCCCGTAGTTCGTTTGTGTGAGTACACTTTGGTGTATGCTTAAGGTTTAAGTCTATGCAGCCATTATCTCCGAACGGCTTAACATAAAATAATAATTTTATGGTAAAATTGTTACTGCAGGGCGGCCCCAATAAAATCATTTATAGTCGCTCTTTCTGGCCTTGTGGTATCAGGGCTTGCTCAAATTGAGTTTTGTATAGATGCAAATTAAGATCCTACACTCTGTAATGTTTTTGTGAAAATGCCCAACTAGCTTAGAAAGATGGAGCATTGCCAACATTCTGCCGCACAGCTTCCACGTTGTCTTTAGTGCGAATATTGATCCCTGTCCTCCAAACGTCTTACTTAATTTCTTATCGTGAAGACTGTGGGAGCTGATTTGGAATAAAAATATTGACGATATTTTCGCTGCTTGATAACAATTGATTTGTATATACTGTATGCTTTTTGTATACTGTATGCATTCATTATTAATAGCCATATAACCTGCAAAAAGGATGAGGCCGTCATATTAATAAATAAAAAAGTTATACATGTTTTTCTTCTCTTCTTTGGTCACCTTGTAGTGTTCCTATGCAATTTGAACTAAAACACAGATCACTGGCTATAGTAGAGAGAAGTTGGGATTTTTATATACCGCGGTGGGGTATATCAAAATAATATTTATAATAATTATATATGTAAGAGTGCTATATTCGGCTATGCCGAATCTTATATACCCTTCTCCATGATGCGATAAGAACAAAAACTTAAATAAATGCCAATGTTAAGTTTAAGATAAATAAATTTATTTTATACCACGACACCTTCTCTACTTCCGCCCAGATTTTGGCGGATGTTGTGTATTGATAACCACACGCAGAGAAAAAAATGGTTGGGCATGGATGCGGCAACTACACTATGTTTATTGTAACAATATATTGTTGTCGTACACAAAATATTGTGATTTTTGTTTCATATCAACAATATTATAGTTACTGTAAACATATCAATGCTTATCGCAATTATAAATTTAGGTGTGGTTCACTGAAAAATAATCATTTTTATAACAACTAAATAATTATTACTTTAAAAACATACTATATTCCTTACAACCATTTAATGATATTTTATAGCCATAACATGATAACTTTCTATACGTGTACTCATAATATGTTTAAGATGCCAACAAAATATCTTTACTCTAATAATATTTTGTTGTCGCCATTTGTAAAATAATTTTGCATCGGTTGTGTCGTTTGTTATATATATCCCTATCAAATTATTTGTTATTCAGTGGTTAAACAATTTAAAAAAAAAATATTTATTAAAAAACCGAGTTTAAAGATATTAAAAAATAAAGAAATTGTGGGTACATTAAAAAAAATTGTAAAGTGTGGCAAAACAAAATATCAATGCCAAAAAAATTTTAATATTGTATTTTGGAGAAAAAGAATAAAAATTATATAAAATAATTTATAAATAATTGCGACCTACGACAAAAATATTTTAAAAATATTATGTTTTAAGTTGCATCATATTATGATGTGAAATATCTGTAACAGTTTTACGTTAAGGGTGTTATAGTAAGTAAATAAGCATAAATATATATTAAAAATATTTTTCTGTTTTAGATTTAACCCGATATTTATAAAAAATATTTTTGATAAATGAAAGGCTTATTTAACAAATTTTCATAGAAAATTCGTTTCATAAGCCTGCTATAAGCCTAAAATACTTTTTATGAATATAGGGGTTAATCTACATATTATTATGATTATGATTATAATAATATTTTTACCTCTTAACTTATTATGATTAACATGATAATAATATGATGACATTTAATTATAATATGCTGTAATAAAAACAAATTAGGATTAAGGGAAAAATATTATGATTTAATATTACGAATATATTTGGTCATAATATGATTCAATAATAATCTTAATATATTGACTACAATCATGAATCTTATCATAATATGTTGCTCTTAGAATTTGTTTACCACAACCATGTTTGTTCTTCGCGTGTAGCACTAAATGACATTTTACGGCTTGTTAGAACTAAAAAAAATTTTAAGAAATTAGTAAAAAAAAATGGAAAATGCAAATAATATTGATAAAAGAAATCAAGCTGATTACAAATAAAAGGTAATGCAAATTTTTAAATGACTATTTCTTTATATGTAAGTATGAGTTACACAAACCACTTTTAATCAGCTGTTTTTGTTATGCAAACAAAGTCTCTCTAATGTCAAAAAAGTACAATGTTAAAGATTCCAAATCAAATCTACCAGATTTAGTGTACGAATATTAAAAAAAAAAAAAAAATTTTTAACGGTCTATAAGAGAAATTTTTTAGCCCCTATACAGTAGCATGTTTAACATTAAGGCTCTAATCGTGTAAAACGCAACGCAAGGCCAAAGAATTACATTGAAAGCACAAACAATGTCATAAATATTTTGTAATTTTGATGTTGCTTTCTACAGAAATTCATGCACCGTTTTAAAATTTCAAACGCTGCATGAATTACTGTAGAAAGCAACAACAAAATTACAAAATATTTATGACATTGTTTGTGCTTTCAATGTAATTCTTTGGCGTTGCGTTGCGTTTTACATGATTAGGGCCTAAGTGTCCATCATAGGCCAGTGAAGATCAGTCTTATCGCTAACTTTAGAGCCTATTGATTTCCGAAACAAGAAACCATTGCAGTAAATTTTATATGGATTACTGGTAGATGCAATTTAGAAACAAAAACTATTCTTCAACTGTTATAAAAATTACGTTACTCTTAAATTCAATTAATAAAAATGTAAGAAACTCATGTGGCGTGCTTAATATACCCCCTTAATGTATTATTAATATAAAATTGCTTCTATGTATGTATAAGTTGTAAAGCTTTAACTCCTTCTTTTTGTATGTTCGAAAATTTAGTATAATATGAGCTTACCACAAAACGATCCATCATACTCTTGTTTAGATTGTTGCACAATAATAATGCACCAAATGCATTTAATGTCAGTTTTGTTCATCTTTTTTTCTGCAAATATGTATTAAACTGATTATGTAATATTAATAATAATGCCTTTAGTAATCTAATATGTAATTTAATATAAATTAAATAAATAAAAATAAATGATTTAAAATTATTTTCATAAAAGAGCTTGACTCCATGTGTGTACATGTGTTGTATGCATAATGTGATTGTGTTTTAAAGGTTATAACAGATTTTTAAACAAGTAAAATAATTTAGTTTAGCGAAATACTTTAAAATTAAAATGAAAACTTTTACCATAGTTCATATAAAATAATATCTATGATATAAAACTCATACGAATGACGCAGAGAAACGAAAATGTTATTTAAGTACTTTAAAGAAAAATTTACTTGTAATCAAATAAAAATAGTCTTACTTTATTAAATAAAAAAAATGAAAAAACTTACGACAATATTCAATATAACGAATTTTAGTGTGTAAAAATCGTATAAATATGAAACATTTGCTAACGCTGCCTTTACACATGCACGCAGTGTAAAGGCACTGTTGTATACATATTCGCCTGTGTTCTACATTCGTCAAATGAAATGAAAGTGAAAACTCCACTCAGTTTGTGTTCTTAAAATTGTTAAAATGAAATGAAAAGTAAAATTTCATTTCCAGTTTATTTCAAGAGGAATTTTTGTGTTCTACAAATCATTTTCACTACAAAAAAAGGAATTTCAAATCGAAAGCAAACAGCCGCATGAGAGAAAATACTTTTTGGTAAGATATTATTTTTTCAAGCTTTTTTTTACATGTTTGTTGCGAAAATAATTAAATGTGAGTAAATAATAAAATTTTATACGTAAATTTCTTTATGGTGAGTTTATTTCGGTTTTTAAAGGAGAAGCACAAAAATTCGAAACAAGAAGAGGCCTTGCTAGGGTTCATGAAAAAAACCTTGGATTAGCTAAAGTATTTTATAAGGGTGATAGGGCGGTGGCTGCTCAGCTATGAAAGGTCGTAGCAAGAGAACTAACTTTCATATGTCATTCAGAAAAATATTCTTCTGATTGAAAAAATGTTTGGGCTGATTGAAAAGGCTGCATTCGCAAAAAATTGTCCGAGAACAAAGCGGATACGTTAGCATCTGGTGGTAGTCCTAACAAACAGCAGTACATTTCATCTGAAGATGATTCAGTTGCAAAGCTTTGCGGTCTTTATAGAGCTTTCAAGGGCTTAAAAGCTGCACGATCATTCGGCGTTTCTTGAAAAGAGACAAAATCAGCCCATTGAATTGGATAACTTACATGCCAATAGTTTCGAATATACTTTTTTAGATGCAACGTCAGATGAAGTTGCAGAGCCTAAATGAAAAGTAAGAGATTTAAACATAATTTACTTGATTTTGTGAAGAGCAAAATTACAACAAATGAAAACATTTTTTAAATTTTGCAAGACATTTAAATATATGTTAAAAGACCAAAAATAAATTTTGTTTAGAGCAAAATGGAAATGTTATCATCATGAAAATAACGTTTTATTACTTTTCTCGAACACAGTGAAATTGTATATGTGGAATGAAAAAGTTTTTCACTTTCATTTTGTAGTGGAATATAGAACCCAGGCGATTATCAACGAAAAATTGTTTAAAATAGTCGAATCTCATGCCAATTTTTTCTGTTCACACTAGTGTTGTCAAAACTTGCTGAACAAAAATGCCTAAATTTGCGGAAAACAATATGCTAAAAAATGGATAAAATTTTTTAAAATAAAATAAAATTAAAATTCGAAAACAAAACAAAAATAATTCATTTAAAGTTTTTTACAATGAAATTGTAAATTAAGATCAATTTTCAACTTAAAAATAAGCGAAAATTAAATATTTTTTAGCATTAAAAAATTAAATCGTCGAAAAATCCCATGTCGTTATTGTTCATAGGAATCACTTGTACCAATTAGTTTCAAATATTTTGAGGGCAAATCATAATTATGACAACATTAGCCCAACCTTTTGAGTTCAAATCTCCAAAAGAAATAAAAATAGATACAAATGATTTTCTTGTTATGGTAAAAATATTTACCTAGTTGATAAAATCGAATTAACGGTTGCCTAATGTAACTTTCTTCTTAAATCACTTTTAACGGTGTTTACTTGGCTAAATACAAGGGTATTAATTTAATCGGGCTTTTGCTTTAATCGGTTAATAACTTGCTTAATTAACCAAGGGGTTGGTTTAATCGGTTAATTTTATAACTGATCGGTTAATCGATTGATAAAGTTTTTTTTATAAACTAAGAAATTTCAATAAAAAAAATGCATAAATTATTTATTATTTGCAGTTTATTAGTAAAAAAACAATAACATAAAAAACATAACAATTCTTGAATTAAAACGAGCAAATAATAAAATAATTTATAAATAGGTATGCAATTCATACTTTTTAATTAAAGCGTATTTATTAGTTATATCAATGGTTTAAAGAGATCTTATAAAATAATCTTTTAGGAAAATAACTTGATATAAATGTTTAGGGCTTTAGCGCACAGAAAAAAGTGTTTTATCAATTAAAAAAATGGTTTAAAAAGTATTTAAATTTAATTAATGTGATAATTGAACCAATTATTTTTTAGTTGAAAGAAAATTGCCAATTTAATTTTGATTTAATTAACATTTTAGTTGTTTTGAAATAAATTTTCAATTAAAATTTTAATTAAATAACAAAAAATCTTAATTGACTTCTTCAGTTTAAAATAAAATAATTTAAATATGTAGAATTGTTGTTGGGAATTGTCAATATTTATTTAAATAAATTAACACATTGTTTTAAATGGCAAAGTTTTTTGATCCCTTTTTTAATTAAAATTAAAAATATCATTTATCGAAAATATTTTTCAAAATTTTAAAATTTTTAATATAATCAATATAATCATTTTGGTAATAGGTGCAAAGTTAACCACTTGTTTGCTTGATATTAATTTAATTTGGTGATTGCAGAAATTTAATAATGTTTTCTGTGCGACTATTTTCTTTAGTTTTGATAAAATTTGACTTGGAAAAAATTCTTTCATTTATCGTAGTTGTTGGAGAAATCGTAAGCAACCCATAAGACAGAATATCTTATTTCTCATTTCTTTTCCTGGGTTTCTCTAAACGTTTAAAATCTTCCATTATGCCATTAGAGTCCTGGTTTATTTTTTTTAACACTTCTAATTGTTTCGGTTAATTCTGTTGAAAGATTGATATGAAAAGACATGAGAAGAAACAAACTAAACACATATTTACATATAGAAAGTACGTGAAACAAAAACCTGTTAACAACAAACACTTTTGAATCTAAAATGAAGATCACTGAACACTTTCTTTGTTTGTCTGAAAAAATATTTCATAAACCATACCTTTTGTATATGAGTGTTTCGTCTTAATACTTAATTAAAAACACAAAAAAATATGTTATAATACTACAAAAAAAGGGGATAGACAACTAGAAAATTTTGTTTCGTTTCGTGTACAAGCACTTTTGTGAATTTGCTAGTAAAACGAAGATGAAGAAAGAGAAAAGGATTACAAAATATTGGAAAGCAAAAGTTTCCTTGTTTGGACATGAATGCAGTTTCAAAAGTAAATTGAAGAAAGTTTCTTAAGCAAATATTTTATAATGTGGAACAGAACTTAATCCGAAGAAAGGTTTTATAGGTTTCTAAAATAAATCTGCATAATCCTTTCGTTAATAGACTACCAAAATTTTTTTGTTGATTTTATGTACAAAATTTGTTTCACTGTATTCTATTTAGGTTTGTCAATGCAAATAATTTTACTGTAATTACAGCTATTAACAACAATATGTGAAACCCCTTTTTTCTAAATAAAGAAATAAATGTTTCCAAATTTACTAATTTATAAATGGTTTTCCGTCTTTTTGTTTTTTTTTTGTGCTTAATATTTTTTTAATGGTCGTTTTAGTAAACTAATGGCCACATGATTATTATAAACAGCAAATTAACTAAAAATAGAATCTGGAAATAATTGTAACTAATTTTTATTTTAAAAATAGGTACTGACGAGTGTTAGAAGCCACACAACAAAAAAATAAAACACTTATTTATATTGGAAAAATTTTCGTATTTTTCTTTATTATATATTAAGCTTCTTTCATTTAAATATCTTACTGTAAAAATTTACAAAATATATCTACAATATTTGTTTAATCCCTAAAATTCTTCTTAGAAATACTAAAGTCTTTAAATGTCACATTAACAAAGATGTTGCTGCGAACAAATAGAGTTTATAAACTTAAACGTTTTAATACCAAAAGTAGCAATTTAGTACTAAATGTCAAATAAAACAGTTTTAAATAAGAATTCAACAACCACAAAACCATCTTGAAAACCACAGCAAGAACTTTTGCCGTTGCTACAACTACCACAGATGTCGTAAAAGCTCCTACGCAGAACATCTACAGTGGTAGTTGCCATATGGCATAATAAACAGCAACAACAAAAAACTAGAAGATGAATATACATGAAAACGTTAAAGGGAAATATTTAAAAAAAAACGCAATAATGCCAACATTAGAAATCATAGAAGTGGAACCAACGATAATTCATAAAAAAGCGGATTGCGAAAATATTCCTAAAACATTCCCATAATGCTAAAATAAAAATTCCTATAATAGACGAATTTTTTAAAAATTTTCATAAAAAGCCAATTTGTTAAAAAGCAAATAAGAGCGAAATTTCCCCTATATATTTTTATTATTAAATATTAAATTCCTTTATTTATAAAATTTTTTTTACATTTGGTCGACCGGTTCCTCGTTTGACATTGTCATGTTAAAATGACAAGTTTTCTTCATATAATATGTTAGAACTAGAACCGGCTCCTACCACTTATGAACTGTCGCATGACAAGCTTGGAGGTAGTTCCCCTTCCCCTTGGGTATCTTATTAAGAGCTATATTACGCAGAAATCTTGAAAAATTGCAAATTAAAGAAAATGTTCTGGAAATAACAAATTTGCAAATATAAACGTATCAAAACTCTACTAAATACAAAATTTGCTCTTAATTTCCTGTAAATATATAAATTTTCTTTAAATATCAAATTTGTTCTAGGTTTCATTTAAATAGAAAATGCAGAAAATAGCAAAAATTCCCATTCCCAAATATCTTTTACACATTTTAGCTAAAGTTTTTCGTACGTACTATCTTGGGAAAGCTAGTTTCTATGCGCATTTCGCTGGTTGCTTAGGCCAGCTCGTCAGGAAACTTTTTCCAAATACTTTAGAAAAGCTAAAAATATTATACAAGTAAGACCATAAAGTGAATAAGACGAGCTGGCCTAAGCAACCAGCGAAATGCGCATATAAACTAGCTTTCCCACAACAATAAATTTCAGTGTTTTCATTCAAAAATTGGGATTATTAGCACATCATTAATAAATGAATTAATTAATAATAAATCAAATATCATTTTACAGTTTCTAAATTACATTTTATAATTTCCTTATAAATAAAGTCTAGTAAATCAAATTTGATTAATTTACTGGTTACGCCTTTTTTAGATTTTAGCGTCAAATATTTGTTAGGTCTGAACGTACCTTAATTAGCATTGTCAAAAGAGAATTTTCTAATAGCTTTAAAGTGTATTTCTGATGGATGATGCAACTTAGTTATACTTTGGGTTATCTGCAAGTTCATTTTTCTCAATACTTCTCTTAAGTCTGTTTGTATTAAAGTGATTTAGTTTTTTTTTTTTTTTTAGCAATAAGTAGTTTTATTAGAAATTTGCCAGGACACTTTACTTTACTACTAAAAGTACTTAAGGATTTAAAAAAGATATAAAACGATTTATTTCCGTTCTTTTTAGCGGCTTTGCTTAAATCAAGCAAAATTTAAGACAAGTAGGAGTATTTTGTAAGTTTTTTCAATGCTAAAAAGATTTATCACAAGTCTTAAACACATAAAAAATTGTATTTTTGTTTATAAAGTTTAAAAGAAAAAGAAACAAAAAAAGTATACAACGAATGTGTCAAATATAATAATAAACTATAACAACTTTGAATAAAATTTGATAAACACATATTAGAAAATTTTCTATAAATTTAAATTGTCTGAAAAAATGAACTGCCTGGCCCTCAATATCGACAAGAACATTTCTTTCGTATATTTATATTGAAAACAAAAACAAATTTTAGTTTTTTATTATTGTTTTCAATATAAAAATGCGAAAGAAATGTTCTTGTCGACATTACGGGCCTGGCAGTGAATCTAGGGCGTCATTGCGTTGAAAAATTGTTCGCAATAATAAGTATTTTTTTAATGGGGTAAAATGCTTTACAAAATAACCCCCTGACTTTAATCAGCAAACTTTCTTTACAAAATTTTTTTTTATACCCTTCACCACAAGTGGTGAATGAGCATATACTAAGTTTGTCATTCCGTGTGAAACTTTTCTAATATTCATCTCAGACCCCACACAAATCTCAGACCGTATATATGTATATTCTGCGTCCTTGAATAATTCAATGTTGATTTAGCCATGTCCGTCTGTCTGTCCACCTGTCCGTATGTTAAAACTACGCTCACGGCTCAACGGCAAGGAATAATCTTGACATCAAATTCCTTTTAGTGCTCCTAAGCAATTCGAAATCAAAATCCAAAACAATCGGCTCAGGCGGAATATAGTTATAAGCCGAAATGTCAAACAACTGTCCTAGAAAAATTATATTTGGCTTTGCAGTTTTTGCAAGAACTTTTTTTGTACGAGTTAAAATTACACTGCCGAATTTCGTAAAGAACGGTCCACAATTTATTCTGCAAACACTTAAATAATGGAATACAACTCTCATGTTTGGGCCGGTGCTTCAAAATCTATTTTGAAGCTCCTCGACCGCGTGCAGGAGATGGCGACGGTTCTCATTGGTGACAGTAGGGTATTCAATTTTTTTAATTCCTTTGAGCACTGTCGCAATGTTGGTTATATTTGCCTGTTTTATCTCAACTACAATTGGATGTGTTCCGATGAAATTGGGGATCTGGTTCCCGAAACCCATACGTTTCTTCGTAATGCAGGTTTTTCTTTAAAAGCCCATCCTTTTGCGGTCGATTCACCGGTAAATCGTACAACGTATTACAGGGAAAATTCGTTTTTTGGCCGGACTGTTCGTATGTGGAACAACCTTCCTGCTAAAGTCTTCCCTCTTACTTTCAATATGAATAAGCTCAAGACGAATGTTCACAAACACTACTCCCTCTATCCTCCTTCCCATAACCTTTTTTTCTAGTTCCAACTGTTCCAAAAAAAAAAAACAAAAAAAAAAAAAAAAAATAAAAAAAAAATTCTTGAAGATCGGTCCACAATTTATTCTGCAAATACTTAAGTGGGGGGGGGGGGGGGGGGTGCTTTAAAACCATGTGAGATAAGGTCATTATGACTTTATTGCTCAATTGAATGGGAGGTAAAGCCATAATGGTCTTATTGCCCAATCATTGAGAGGTAAGGCCATATTTAAAATTTTGCGAATTGAGAGCTATAGCCATACTTTTTTTTCGCAAATGAGAGATAAAGCCATATTTTAAACTTTAGTATGCGAAGCAAAATTTCAACACTTTACTTTAGTGTTTCCGGGAAAAGAAACACTAAAGTTGTGACGCACGCAGGAAAACTTTATTCAGCGAAGCCACCTGCCGCGTCCTACTGGAGGAGAAAACCCGTAAACGCGGCCGCAGGCCGCCACGCAGAAAAACTTTAGTATGCGAAGCCAGATTTCGTAAAAGGGAAAATCTATTATTCATCAATGTAAAATGCAAAAGTTCTTAAAAACTGAAATGAGAGATAAAGCCTTTTTCTAATATTGCTAATGTGAGCTAAGGCCATGATGGCTTTATCTCCCATTCGAATGAAAAAAGGCCTTATCTCCCTAGTGAATGAGAGATAAAGCCATCATGGCCTTATCTCACATGGTTTTAAAGCACCCCCCCCTACTTAAGTACGTCTAAGACCGTAACGAATAATGATATTGTTAACGGACTTGGTCTTTTAAAGTTTTATGAGACTAAAAATCACTCTAACTTTGTTCACGTAAAAAGTTGCACTCTTACGAAAAAATCAAAATTGCAAAAACTTTTCAACCACATAGTAAATTATTTGTGTCAAATAATTTTCTATGTGGTTGTTGTTATATTTTTAATATTTTGCTTTCTCGCAAGAGTGCAACTTTTGACGTGAATTCCTATACTGTTAGAAAATTGAACATTTTATTTAAAATTTTTTATAAATAACATCTTTTCATTGAAATTACTTATTTATAACAACCTTTCGACATAATTTAGTTTCAATAACAACAATAACAACTCGTTGTCAACCATTTGCTTAAATAAAATGCGTCAAAATTTCCTCAAAAAATTATAAAATTTCGTTATATCCTACAAGCAGTTAAATTTTGTTGATTTTTTTTTTTTTTTTTTTTTTTTTTTTTTTTTTTTTTTGTTAAATAAATTACATTTTGCAAGGTTTTGTAAGTACAAAAAATTTTCTCATTACTTTTTTTCTAATAAGTAAAATGTTTTAAAGTTTTCTTTTTAAAAATAAATATCAAACTTTGGTTCACATCTATATATATAAAAATAAATGTATATATGTTTGTTTGTACCCCATAGCTGCCTAAACTGCTGAACCGATCTTTATGAAAATTTTATAGTACATTACTGGTGGTCTGAAAGGATCTTTATGCTTACATTTTTTTTAAATTTTAAGTGGGCGTGGTACCTGGCAAAGATAATATAAATTTATGTTTATCTGGAGAACGGAAAGAGCTTAAGTTTTCAAATTTGGTACAAGCATCTTGGGCGGGATTGGATAAGTGGGCGTGGCACAATATGGATTTATTTATATATAAAGAACGGTAAGAGCAAAATTGTCCAAATTTGGTACACATAACTAGAGTATCAATAAACAAAATCTCCAATAGGTGGAATTGGAATGATGGATGTGGCATCTCCCATACAAAGACATTTTAGATTTATGTATATCTTGGCCAAAGTTTCCAAAATAGGTACATAAATCTTGGTTTCAAAACACAACATCCCACAAAATGTGGGCGCAATTAGATAAGTGGGCGTGGCAAACAATATCTGAATATAGTTAAGTGTAAAATTGCCCAAATATGGCACAATAACAATGCTTATGAATATACGGACAGCATCTGTAATAAATGTACGCGAATGGGGAAGTGGGCGTGGCACAAACTAGATTTCTGGAACGGCCACAGCTACGATTTACAAATTTGGAACAAATAGCATGGTTGTATAAGAACTATCTCTATAAGAAATTGTTGTAGCAAAGACGAGACAACTTCAATACAAATACCATAGAGATATCTGTGTAACTGGTGAATGGTAACAGTAAGAGTACTCAAACTTGGTACAAATAACTTCGTAAGCAATGCACAAAATCTGTATTTAAAACAAATTACATATTTTATTTGAATGTGAGAAGCTATAAATAGCATATCTTTATTAAAGCTAACGAATAAAAAGCTATTTTTCGTCAATATTTATTAATTTCTTTAACATGTTTTTAATTGTAGCTGTTCGTTTTAATTAATTTGTTAAGTATAACAGGGACAATCACATTTATTCAAGCTTAGAATAGTAACTAATTAACTTTCCATTTCATTTCTCTTTTAATTACATAAATTTCAGTTTGAAAACATCGACATTTCGCTGTTTCATTCAAGTAAGTTATAAATAAAATTTCTAAAGTACTTGAACGCTTGATTAAAATTCTAAAGGTTAATAGATATTTTCATTACAAACCTCCGGCATTTGTAAGTAAAAACACAAAAAAAAAAAACTACAGCAATTAAAAGTTTGTCAATATAAAATCATAATCTATTACCACGTTAATCCACTTTAGAATTTCAGTTCTCATAGCAAAAGTTTTCAGAATTTGTATGCAACTCATAATAAATTATTTAGTAAGCCAAACCAGTGGAACTCTTTAAATGTAGGAAAGTCCAAGCCAAATTAAAAAATAGTGGTAGTGACGACAATAAAATAGCATTTTTTTCCTAAAAGATACAAAATATTAATAAAAAAAAAATTTAATTAGGCTTCTGAACTTTTTTTTTTCTATAAAATCATTTTAAGAGGAAATTCAAAAATGAAATGAAATGGTGTAAATATGTAATGGCACATTAATATCATTTAGAACAGAGGTAATTACAAAGAGAGGCAGTTAAAAATGTGTGCGTAGTGGTGAGTGTATATTGGGTGCACTGAAAGAAATTTCTAGATACATTTGTAAAAAAAAATTAATTTTTATTAATGAAATTTTTTGTTATATAAATGCATGATTGCACATATTTTTTTTTAATTTCTGATTGCATGCAAGGCTTTCAGCTTTATTCAAAATTTTAGATGAAAGTTATGTGCTGTTTCCAGGTGACAAGCAATTGATTGTGTAGTAAAATTTATATGAAAATTGCTAAGTTTTTTGAGTGCTTTTCATACAAATTTTACTACACAATCAATTGCCTGTCACCTGGAAACAGCACATTAAAAAAAACTTTTTCCCCACTCTATTTCCCACATTTAAATAAGCACATACAAAAGTAGAAAAATATTCAAAGTCTACTTAAAATATTTGGTATTCTGAAGAAGAGAGAAAATTAAGGCCCTAATCATGTACAACGCAGCGCAACGCCAAACAATAACATTGAAAGCACAAACAATGTCATAAATATTTTGTAATTTTGTTGTTGCTTTCAACAGAAATTCATGTACCGTTTTAAAATTTTCAACGACACAAGCAATGGAGCGTTTGAAATTTTAACACGCAATGTGAATTTCTGTAGAAAGCAACAACAAAATAACAAAATATTTATGACATTGTTTGTGCTTTCAATGTTATTCTTTGGCGTTGCGTTAGTTCTGTGGCGTTGCGCTGCGTTGTACATGATTAGGGCCTAAAACTATTCAGTTGAGATATAAACCATGTGTTTTGTTTTTGTTTTTGTCTTTAAACAACAAAAGCGACGACGACCTGCCTGTTTGAAAGCTGGCATACAACCACAGATTACACACAGATATGTAAAAAGTGACGTGTGAAAAAGGCCTAAATCAGTTACGAGCAGTGCTGCCACGACTCATACATATTTTACAACCAAAAGTTTTGAAAAAGTTAACAAATGTGAAAAAATATAACCATATTAGAAATCCTTTTATTAATTGAGAAAAACATAAAAATTTATTTGAAGTTGCATTGTAAGACAAATGTTATTTGCACTTTATATGAAAATATTAATAACAAATTAAGAAAACAAAACAAGAAATGTAATTCTTGTACATATTAAAAAATAAGGAGAAACTCAAATTAAAAGGTTTTATTTATTTGAGACCTTTTTCATGAAAAATATTTGTGTTTTTTCAAAACAGAAGTGATAAAATAGTAAAATTTATATGAAAAGCACTCAGTTTTTTTTATTTATTCTCATATAAATTTTACTACACGTTCAATTACTTGTGTTGCACATTAAACCTGTCAAATTTTCATACAAAATTCAGTATATGGGAAGTTAATAAAATGATTGTTTTTGAATATATCCTTTACAATAAACGAAATTTGTACTTCATAGTTATAAATAACAAAAAATGAAAATATTAAATTATTTTCTGCTTTTTAACTGTCAGTGGCTGGATTGTGAAAAGTGGCGATTTTTAAATTCTTTTGACGATGAACATGTACGTTTGGCGATATGGCGATAGTCTTGGCGAAATTGGAAATGCATTTTTTGTGAATTTCATCTAAAATATTAATAAAATGGGTTAAACTTATTTCTCTTGTTTGTAAATTGTATTTTAAAATTAAAATTATTATTATTACTGTTTCGAAATTTTTCTATTTGAAATATTGTGTGAATCATTGTAAAATATTATTTCGAACATAAACAAATTCGATTTAAGAACGTTAATTCAATGGGGGAATATGTATATGGGTAATTCCATGTCAAATTGACCAAGAGTGGGACCCGACCCCCTTCGATTTGAATGAAATTTGGTGTAAAGGTTCCTTTCATCCTATAAGGAACATATATTAACGAAAACAAATTTTAAAATTTTTTTTGCAAAAGTTACGTCTTATTAAAAATGTCATAATTTCGCCAAATTAGCCGAATGTGTTGAGTTTATTTTTTCAATATCTCAAAAACTACTGCGCATACGAAGATGATTTGTATGTCATTTTAAAGAGAATACTTGGGGCTACAAACAGTATATTAAAAAATTTTGAAAATGTAATATCTACAAAATATTAAATTAAATATAAAAATAAAATGGACTAAGTCAAAAACCTAATTTTTTTTTTTTTGCTGATTTTTTTATGTAATTCCTCAAACTGTTTTTTTTAAGATATAATTTTTTTTCTTCTGCAACCTATAAAAAATAATACTAAAATAAAATTTCAATATTGTAATTTTGAGAAATAAGTATTTTTTAAATCTGATTTGTGTGATTTAAGGTGTTTAAAAAAGTACCGACATTGAAAAAGTTTTTTATGTTTATTTGTTGCATTTTTTGTTGGAGCTCAATGTGGGCACTTTCAAGGAAAAGTACACTTTTTGTCACGCTAAGTCACCAAGAAATTAATTGAGTTTTGCATCGATTTCAGTCATTTTCTGATATCGATTCCGCGTGATATATGCACTTTCTACTTTGAGTACCACTTATCTTTACTACTCATAAAATCAGAAAAACTACGCACGTATAAAAAAAATTAATTGAAAATATCCATCGATAAGACTTTATTTCTAATATATTCATTTTAATCAAATAATGAGAAAATCGTAGTGCAAAGTACATATTGTTTGAAGTCGTAAATAATTTCCTTCGAATGAATATACGCAATAACCCCCATGTAAATAAAAAGGTTAACAATTTAAAAAAACCAAACTGCCAGTGTATCAAGAAAAACATATTCATACCTATTTTATATTTTAGAAAAAAAAGTACACGAAAGGAAAAAATATTCACATCTCCACATTGAGAAAAAAAAGTAACGAATTTTGGTTAGAAATAACCAAAAATGGCAGATCTGGTTGCGAGGCAGCTTTCGAAGGAAGAGACAAAAAGCATTTTTTGGTAGTGAAGTTTTTTGTGGGCTTATTTCATGCTGCCTTGATTGTTAATATTTCCGATTACAATCGAATTATTTTTTTTAAGTTTAGAGAAAATAATGATTCGTATATACTTTTGGTACACTTTTATCCTTAGATTTAGTTATTTAAGGATTGTTTAGTTTTGTATTCAATATACATTTGATTCGTATTAGTAAACGTGCACAATTGCCATTCCACCTAAATAATAGTTACCCGAATTTGTCTTCCTTTTTTAATAAGTTTAATTTAAAGTTGCGCATTTCCCCATTAAAAAATATTATTTTCGTTTAATCATAGTTTTTCTTTTAAATAACTAAATGATTAAACATAAATCCTAAAAGAAAATAATCGGCAAAGTCACTCCAGCTTAACAAAAAAAAACTTCTCTGTTTGAATTTTAAAATAATTTTAGTACATTTTTCACTGATTGAAAAATATTAGATATTTTTATTTTATTTTATTTCCATTAACTAAAATCTTTTATTTCGAAAAGGGGCTCAGGTAAAATTTTTTGGAAATTGAGTTTTTTCTTGCTTTTGGAGGTAAACATATAGATATTGTGAGAATGAAAGGTTATATACCCCTAAAAACAATATTATAAAAGGTTCATACATCTTTCTATATATAACTGTAACTTTACTGTCTGCCTGATTCATCATCGCATGGCCTAAACACCTGAAGCTAAACATTTTAAATTTGGACCGGAGGTGGGATTCTCCTTAGATTGATCCACTTAGACGGGATTTTTGGAAATTCGTATGTTTAGGGGCTAAAAAGGGTAAATTCGCTAACCTTATATCACCAAAACTAAAAGGATACAAAAGAAATGTAATAAAGGGTGGTTAAATTCTAAGGGCCGATGTTGATTTTGAATAAAACACAAATTGTTTAGGAAATTATTGTCATTTCTTTTTATTATGATAATATTGGTATGGTTGAATTATGTATGGAACAAAATATCGGCCAAATGGCCACCGCGACTTCGGCGGCACACCTCCATCCGATGGTCCAAATTTTCGATGACGGTGAGGCATAATTGAGGTTCTATGCCGTTAATGTGCCAAATTATCTCATCCCTAGGTCTTGAATTATTGCTGGTTTATCGACTTACATTTTTTCTTTCAAATAATCCCAAAGAAAGACGTCCAACGGTGTCAAATCATATGATCTTGGCGGCCAATTAACATCGCCACCACGTGAATTTGTCGCGCAAAACAGCCATTGTTTCGTTAGCTGTGTGGCAAGTGCCATCGTCCTGTTGAAACCACATATCGTCCACATCCATATCTTCCAACTCGGGCCATAAAAAGCTCGTTATCATCTCACGATAGCGAACACCATTCACAGTAACTGCCTGACCGGCCTCATTTTGTAAAAAAAATACGGCCCGATGATGCCGCCAGCCCATAAACCATACCAAACAGTCACTCTTTGTGGATGCATTGGTTTTTCGACAATTACTCTTGCATTATCATTCGCCCAAAAGCAGCAATTCTGCTTATTGACGAATTTACTGAAGTGAAAATGTGCCTCATCACTGAAGATGATTTTCACAATATGCATTTTTATTTGTACGCCCATTTTCATAATAAGCCTGAATAACTTAAACGCGTTGCTCGATTGCGTATCTTTCCATGGTTCAAATTAAATTAGTCTGAAATTGAGAAATGTCAAATCTAATGCAGAAAAAAACTTGACGTTTAAGTGTGGTTCACATTCAACATCGGCCCTTGAAATTTCACCACCCGTTACTTATTGCTGTTCTTTAGAAAAATAAGTAGACAGGTGGTATTGTATTTTGGTACTTCACCCCATCTTGGTGTCACCCCATCAATCTTTTAAACCAATAATTAATAATAAAATAAAAAAACAATAATAGAAATTAAAAATATTTTTACATTCGAAACTTATCTAAAAAAAATACAAATACGGTACTTTTTCGAAATTCGAACGTTTAAGGGTTAAGGGGTCCTTTTTCGAAATTCGAACGTTTAAGGGGCTAAAATCGTAATTTCTTTTTAGGTACTTTTTTACAAAACATTTTTCTCCATTCATTGACATAAATGTACTAAATTATGGGCTCCCACTAGAGTAATGAAATTTTTGATAAAAAAAAGTATAATATTTAATTTAGAGACATTAAATTAAGCTACAAGGTCCTGATTGATTACACTGCGGAACAAAGTTGAACTTTTTTTGTGCGGCCGGGAACTTTGTGTAATTTTTTTTACTAATTTGAGGTCGCTGATTCCAAATCTAACCTTCATTTTTCTCTATCAGCTCCAGTTTTAGAGATATACCGTTATGTCCAAAATTAAGGTACTTTCAGCACATATATTGAAATAACATGAAAATGGTGCATCATATTCCCTTAAGAAAAAAACCCGAAATTCGCTAACAATATTTAGTCAATTCACAAGGTATCCTAACATGTCATATTGTCAAAATGTCCTAATATTTCACAATGGTTTAAAAATATTGTTGTACGGCTCAGCCGCTCAGCGCTGGACTTTTCTGATTAATTACGACAGCACAATAAACACAGCAAGCAACGTTCTATTTATTTAAGACACTTGTTGTTAACAAACCAACAACAATATTTTTAAACCATTGTGAAATATTAGGACATTTTGACAATATGACATGTTAGGATACCTTGTGAATTGACTAATTATCTTTAAGACGTACTAACATTGTTTTAAATTGTCAAAAGTTGTGCACCGCTTGCAATGAAATAAAGCTCATTTCATTCGATATATGTTGAACTAAATGCTTTTAGACCCAAACTGTGATTTTTGTTGCACATTTATTTTTTTTTTTTTGAATTTTTAATGAACAAAAAAAATTTTTTTTTTCTTAATTTTTATTTGTTTTTTTTTAAATCTTCAACAATATCTCTGAAATTACTGGCCAAATTTAAAACAATGTTAGCGAATTTCGGTTTTTTTTCTTAAGGGAATATGATGCACCATTTTCATGTTATTTCAATATATGTGCTGAAAGTACCTTAATTTTGGACATAACGGTATATCTCTAAAACTGGAGCTGATAGAGAAAAATGAATGTTAGATTTGGAATCAGCGACCTCAAATTAGTAAAAAAATTGCACAAAGTTCCAGGCCGCAAAATGGCTGTTCCGCAGTGTTATCAACACATAAGATAAAAAATGTTAGAAGTAGAACCATAACCTCTAACATACAAATATGTTCATGAAAGAAAATGACCTGCTTAAAAAGTAGCGGGTCAAAAATAAACTTTGGTATTAAAATATATATACGAAAGAAAAGGAGTATCAAACCACAGGGTGTTAGGAATTAACTTAGATGATAAGCTTACTTTTATTTTTCAAACAGCTAAAGTCTTATCAAGAACGTGTTTTTCTTTGAGACGTTTATATAGTGTAGGTTTTCATTTTCCGTTAAAAATACGGAAATTGATAGCAAAATCATTATTGATGCCGAGCATTTTGTATGGATTAGAGATTTATTCGAGTGGAAGTTCTGGAAATTTTGAGAAAATAAGGAAATGTTTTCATCGTATTATAAAGTTTGTTTACGGTTTAAGTGTGAGAACTCCCATTACTTCATTTGTAGTTGATTTCTTAGGCATGAGCTTTGACAGCTTTGTTAAATTGCGATTACTCTTGTTCTTCTTTAAAATAATTAAATATGGTGAGCCTGAATACCTTATGAGACTTTTCGCGTTTTCCCATTCTTCCTGAACTGCAGCTTTAATAAGTCCAAGAATAAATACACTCTTTATGCACAGATCATTTGTTGTCAGAATTTGTAGGTTGTGGAACACCATAATACCGTATGATGAGAGAAATTTCTCAGTAAGTTTGACAAAATTTAAGAATATTATTTTGAAAAATATTTAAAATAATGCGCTATAATTGTTACTGACTATTTGCTGATATTATTTAGAATAAACATTAAGTGCATTTAAGGTAAAGGTAAAATAAGGTAAAATGTAATAGGTATAAGAACTAAATAATCTAAGTTAAGATTTAATTTTCTTACTCGAGTTTTTAATATGTAATCGTTTTTGGCCTATGTAGGCTTTTTGATTATTAATGAATAAATGAAAATGAAAATGAAATGAAAATAATGAAGTAGCGGGTAAAATGCAAGTAATTACTAAATATATATTTACAGGTTCAAAAAATTCTAGAAGAAAGTATGTACATAAATATGTGTGTATGTATGTACGTATGTATGTTCTTCCTTATGATCCAAAAAATTAGTGCGCTGCCACGCAAATACCTTCAACATTTCTATATGTTGATGGGCAGCAAAAGATCTTCTTCATATATTGTTTTTATTTATTGCAATTTTTGTAAACATTTCAATTCAACATTTTTAGTTTTTACCAACTTTTTTACATTTTTTTTAGTAGTTTTTTTTAAATATTTAATTTATTTTTGTAAAGAAAAGCCAGGGTTAACCTTGCCCACAAAACCTTCATATGAAATACGCATGAAAATGTACGAAAATAAACGTATTCGCAATAATGTTATTTAACGATAAAAAAAAAGATCTATTTATGTCAAACATGAATAGGCGAAAGCTTTTAAATGTTTTTTTAAACCAAATTTTAAACGTTTTCGTGAGAACATTTGTCTTTTACAAAAACAGATTGTAAGTCGATTATTTCTATACAAACATCTTTACAAACGCATTATGTTCGCCTTAATTTTGATAGATAAGGGAGATATTAATATTGTTTCTGAAAAAAAAAATATTCTTAGGTAAAACTTTCTTTCGTTATCTGTTTAAACAAATCCCTTTCCAAAGAAAAAAAACTACAATCAATTTTTTAAATTCAAAAACAACCACAACCACGTTAGAACATGTTGAAGATAATGAAAACGTTCTTAAAACTTATCTTACGTGCCAAGAAATATAATCTTCTAATTTATTACATTTCTTTCTACTTTCCCTGCTTTGCTTTTTTTCTGCTTTAATGCACGTCACGTTTAAAAAAACTAATATGAAACCAACAAAAAGCGAGTGTCATTTAATTAGTTAAAATTTATGACAGACCCTGCAGCGTATGAGTGTTATTCAAGGTTTATTATTATGAAGTCGTAATAATACTCATACGTCAACATGCGTTCAGTGAATAGGAGCCAGGAGTCAAATTAATTAAAATGAATTTTAAAGATATTGTTGGTGATGAAAGAAACCCTGAGTTAAGCCTGGTGGAATAAGGAAACTTGTGAAGAAACACAAACAATGTTGAAATAGAAAGTATTAGAATACTGGGTGTTTTTCAGAGGTTCACAACTTTGAATAGGCAATACTGCTTTATTTGCCAACACATTCAACAGCTAAAAGTTTAGTTTTGTTTAGTTTGGTTTGAAACTTCAATACAGATAGACTGACACTAGAGCAAAGGTTCCCAATTGTTGAAATTTCATATCAAAAAACTTATTATTATGTTCTCCGATGAAGCCCATTTTTGCTTGAATGGGTACATGTATAAGCAGAATTGTCACATTTGGAATAAGGATAATCCACAAGCTTTTGTCTTAACACCATTTCATCCCAAGAAAACTACTTTTCGGTGCGCTTTATGGGCTGGTGGGGTCATTGGTTCATATGTACTTCGTCAAAAACGATGATTTTCAGAATGGTACTGTCAATGGTGAACGGTATAGGGACATGATTAGAAATTTGTTCGTACCTCAATTACCTGGCATTGTTGTTCGTGCCCTGTGGTACCCATAGGACGGAGCCGAAATCATATTTAAATATTAACCCTTAAATGCATACTGTTGACAATTGTCTTCACAGCAGTTCTAGCCAATTTTTTTTTTTTTTTTTTTGTTCATGCGTTAGCAATTCAAGTACCAAACGCATATTATTTCAAAAAGCCTATACACCGTCTTTTTTTCGAAATAAACACTTAAAACTGTTTTCTTGACACTTAAAACTTTTTGATATTTTAATTAGGTTTAAGTTCATCAAATTTAATTTTCGGTAAATTTATTTATTGGATGAAGGCATTTATAACATGAAATGAATTAAAATTTTTTTTTTTTTTTTTTTTTTTGATAATTCTTGACTGTACACGGGTTGAAAATGGACCAAATTTACATTTGACGAAAATAACCACATTCTCATCATCACAATTCTTTACCGCTCTAGCGTTTGCACCACTGCGGCGCCTCCCAAACATCAATCTTTAACCAATGGCATGGTAGATATTTTCTAAATTTAAATTATTATTGCCTACGTAATTTACGCTCAAGTTTCTATAAAAACATTTATTTTTTTTTCAATCCAAAAGAGAAAATCATACATTTGTGTCTATCCATAAAGACCGTGTAATTGATATTAATAATATATTTCTTTGTTTTATTTTGATTGAAACTTGTGAATCTCTTAAAAAATACCCGATATTAATCAAGTTAGAATTGTTCTTTCATAAATTTTGTTTAAAAGTTTTTTTAAATTTGACACCATGTCATCATATTTTTATGTAATTGGGCAAATATTACAGCTTAATAAATGAGTTCATGTTCCACTTATTTTTCCACTAACACAACCACAATAATGAAGGTATATAAGATTTATTATTCGAAGTATAACACCAAGATGTTAATTTCTAAGATAAAAAAATGGATGCTTTTGGCATCAAGTTGTTTATAGTTCACTTTAGTTCTTTGGAATCAAAATTCAGCATAAAAGGCTTCGTATCGTTTAAACTCCCATATTTCCCTGTGTGCAAACTTTTGCAAAGTTTTTTGTATGTATTTTATTTAAAAAAAAGGGATTCACAGTTATCGAATGTAGCTTGAATATTAATTTTCGACTGTCGATATGTATATTATTTATCAGGGGCCGAAAAAAATAGTTATTTTGGAATCTTATAACAAAAAAAGCATATAGAAGTAAATGCTGGCAAACTGATTCAAGTATAGTATAGTTATAGCGCGTACATTTCTTAAAAGAATAATTTTTATTTTTGCTCGAAAAAATAAAAATTATAATATAAGTGCTTATTCAACAAAGGCGCCAAATTTGTAAAAATATTTTGTCAGATTTGATTTTATAAATCACACTCTAAAATTTTGGGATAACTGGTCCATAATGTACGATAGAACCCATATAAAGTCCACCAGTGGAACAAGCTTTAATACGACCAAAGCCGTAACGAATAGCATTAATGGTATTATGAAATTTTCGTTGATTCTATTTGGGTAGAAATTCTAATGTGAGATTTAAGAATATTGGTTCATGAATTTTCACAGATCCCAAATTAAGTCCCTTTCCGGAAAATTTTTATTCTTGGTGGCGGTTATGTCTGGTATTTACCACATTCAATATGAAAGCAGACAAATATAGTTTTTATTTTTTTGTTTATTTATTTTATTGTATATCAAATTATTTTATTGTATTTTAAGCGAACATATTGCAAAAATCAAAGAAATTTTTTGCCTGAGCTTCATATATTCCTCTAATTCTAAGGAAAGTCATAGACTGGAACCGCGCATCGGACGACCATCACACACCTGGAACTGCCGCATCACAACCGAACTATCAAAACTACGACTACAGCGAAACTAGGAAAGACATCGACTGCAACCCGGGAAGCAGGTGCATCACACACTTGGAAACGCCAAATCACAGCCGAACTATCCAAACTGCGACTACAGTGAAACGAAGTCACAAATCGCGCTGAAGATTGAGCTCATTGGTATCAACTTGTCACGGCCCTATGCTCCCAAAAAAAGTAAAAGGAACACATTTATATGCATACATATAAATATGTATACCTTTTTTTTTATACATATATATTTTTAGTATCGTCAAACTTTGTAAAATATTAGGGAGCACCCAAAAAAAAAATTTTGATTACTTAAAATTTTTTTCATATTTTTCCTTGTTTTTAAAATAAAACTAAGTACATAAAAATTTAGTTAATTTTTTTTAGTAAAAGAGAAAAAAGAGATTTCTAACTCAGAATTTTCTAATTTTGCCTGTACCATAAACTTACCTCTTTGTAATTTTTGTTTTTGGTAAATTAGAAATTATGACTCAAGAAATGAACGGAATTTTTATATTCCCGGAAGAAAACTCTAGGACTCCTTCGGAGATTCTGTTAACACATTTCAAAAAGTACTTAAATCGTTAGTAAAAATATAGGTACTCGGAAGAAATATTTAACTATACTCTACCAAACTTTAGCGATTTCGGGGTGTTCCAATAAACAAATCTCAAAGCTTACGATAGTACAAAAATTGTTCTATGTAATATTGTTTACCAACAATAATTTTCCCTTTTTGTGCGTTTAGTGATAAACAAAACAACAAACTTTTAAGAAATGAATTTCTTGGCAATTTTTTTAGTGAAACAGGTAAAAGTATTTTTTTTTTTTTTTTTATTTACCAGCTTAGCTTAAAAATTGTTTGACTTTAGTGCCCTCCACTGTAAATAAACTGCCCGTTCGCCGATAGCGAACGTTAACGTTCGCATAGTAAATAACATTTAAAACAAAAATAAAATTTCAAAAATTGTTTTTGTTTTATATGTAATTTTCTATGTGAACGTTAACGTTCGACATCGGCGAATGGGCAGAAAAAGTCAAAATAATGAATTATACTTACAAATGGATTTGAGGTATTTTCTGAGCTTTACAAAAATATATATAACATAAATATTATAAACACTTTATTAATCTTTAGTTTTGCCTATGCAACAAAGCACTGTGCGACTAATCACCTGATAATAGACAGGTTATTTTACAATTGGGCTAAGCTATTCATATACTGAGCACTACTAATGGCATTACCTTGGCCTCTATTAAGTCAAAAATGTCTGCTCATTCTGGGCATTCGTATGCGTCTGGAGACTTTTGAAAAGCACACGGACACGACAGTAGAGATTCAATTTTATTACCAACAGGTAGCAGTAAGACCATATACTCTGCTTGGCGATTTTGGAGTCCAATTTATAAAAATTATAAAAATCCGTGGGCCCTCGGAAGAAGAGGTTTTTAAATTTTGACCAACAGCTTATTAAGACTAGCTGACTCCGCTTAACTATATATGGCTGTAATATAGGTAAGATTTCGTCAAACAAATTTTGTTAATTTTTTTTTTTTTGCAAAAAATGTCACTGCACTTTTTTTTGGAAAAAAAAAACTTACAGGGTGGGACTCCTTATTTTTCACTTACAATATTTGGCAAAGTTGTAGCTTCAGTAAAGCTGCACAACTCTTCTGAATATATGAATGCCATCGGAGCGTTTAGGCACTTTATATACTTACAAATTTTTGTTATTTTCACTTTTTTTTAATATTTTTAAGAATTAATTTTCATTAGCAAAATCAGTAAACAAGTTAAACATTTCCATACAGTCATAATTATCGTCATCGCAATCATCTGAAGCCTCGTTATCCTCTTTATATCGTCATCTACTTCCGTCTGCTTTGTCCTTACGAAAAATCTTAGAAGTCGCCAGCAAATTTCAGCCATCCGGATACCCCTTTCCACCACAGTAAAATAATAGACTTACTTAGCTTATCTCTGATTTCTAACAATTTATTCTTGCGGTCGTTTTTTTTTTTTTTTTTTTTTGTTTAAAGCATCAATCCGGAATGACACTCAAATGGGGACCAGAAGAAATAATAAAATTTTATTCCAGCTTTTTTTAGTACATATTAAAACATTTTTATTTTATACGTAAATTTTTTTTTAGTCAATTTACAGCACACGCCAAAAAATTCGCATTATTTCCTTTACACTTAATACAGTTTTGGCTAATATAATAAAATTTCATGCTCGTTTGTTGAGTTTAAGTTACTTAATTTTATATAAACATAAAACAAACATGAATCATAAATAATCAGATTTAGGAAATAAATATTTTTTTATTCGCTTAAAATAAACAGACACAAAAATCAAGTTAAATCTGACGGCTTTAATAAATATGAAAGGCAGTGTTAAAAGACTTGGAAAATGCGAAATTATTTGTGTGATTTTGTGTAATTTATTGGTGACATTTTTCACTGGGATTGAAATAAAAGATGGGCAAAGATTATTTAAGTATTTCTCTAAAACAAAATTCTGCTGTTAGAGTATTTGGTGTCTTATGGTTAGTACTTTTGTTGGATTTTTTTTGTTTTAATTTATACGTTTACAAATGAAATTTTATTTAATTATCAAAGGTGTTTTCGGGAATACAATTATTTATTAAACGATTTTATTTGTTGTGCTTAATTCCCTATTTTTATTCTTGATAAAACACTGAAAATGTATTGCTGGAGTATAAGCTGTTTCTATGCGCATTTCACTGGTTGCTTAGGCCAGATCATCAGGAAACGTCTTTCCCAAAAAATTTTAGAAAAGCCAAAAATATCAGTAAATAAGACTACAGTGTTTTTATATTTTTGCCAACAGCTAATTAAGACTTGCTGATTCCGCTTAACTATATATGGCTGTAATACAGCTAAGATTTCGCCAAAAAAATTTTGTTGACATTTTTGTGCCAAAAATTTTTGAAAAAAAAAATTACAGGGATGGACTCCTTATTTTTCACTTACAATATTAGGCAAAGTTGAAGCTTCAGTGAAGCTGCACAACCCTTTTGAACATATAAATGCAATCTGAGCATTTAGGCACTCTAAATATCTTATAAAGTTAACGTTTCAAATTTTCATTTTCGTTTTTTTTTTTTTTTTTTTTTTTTGCCATTTACTATGCTAAAATAAATTGTTTTTGTTTAAATAGTACGATCAAGAACAGGGAAGTTATGCTGTATTATTTATTCGGTATTTTTTATTCATTAGAAAAATCAATGCACAAATTAAATATTTCCCCACAGTCATATTTATTATCATTTGAAGCCTCGTAATCCTCTTGATCATCGTCATCTACTTCCATCTGCTTTGTCCTTACGAAATCTTTGAAGTCTTTAGCCCATTTCAGCCATCCGGATACCCCTTTCAACCACAGTAAAATAATAGACTTATTTATCTGTGATTTCTAACAATTTATTCTTGCGGTCGTTTTTTTGTTAAAAGCATCAATCCGGAATGACACTCAAATGGGGACCAAAGGAAATAATAAAATTGTATTCCAGATTTTTTAAGTGTTTAACCATTTTTATTTTTTACATAATATGTATTAAGTGAATTTACAGTACACGCCAATTGATTCGCATTGCTTTCTTTACACTTAATACAGTTTTAGCTAATGGCATAAAGAAATAAAATTTCATGCTCGTTTGTTGAATTTAAGTTACTTAATTTTATATAAATACAAAACAAACATGTCATCATAAATAATCAGATTTAGGAAGTAAATATTTTTTTTATTCGCTTAAAATAAACAGACACAAAAATCAAGTTAAATTTAACGACTTTAATAAATATGAAAGGCATTGCTAAAAGACTTGGAAAATGCGAAATTATTTGTGTGATTTATTGGCGACATTTAAACTGGGATTGAAATAAAAGATGGGCAAAGATTCTTTAAGTATTTCTCTAAAACAAAATTCTACTGTTAGAGTGTTTGTTTTCTTGTGGTTAGTACTTTTGTTGGATGTTTATTTTTTTTTTTTAATTTATACGTTTACAAATGAAATTTTATTTAATTATCAAAGTTGTTTTTGGGAATACATTTATTTATTAAACGGCTTTATTTGTTGTGGTTAATTCCCTATTTTTATTCTTGATAAAACACTAAAAATTTATTGTTGGAGGATGAGCTGTTTCTATGCGCATTTCACTGGTTGCTTAGGCCAGATCATCAGGAAAAGTTTTTCCCAAAAAATTTTAGAAAAGACAAAAATATCAGTAAACTATAGCCCAAAAAAAATCTTAATTTTTCCAAAACAGACCGTATGAATTTGACAACAATTATCGTTGGGCTTCCACATTATTATTATTTAAACTACACATTATATATGGGGTACTGTTTACAGCTGTTGAGTTTAAGCTGTGTTTAAACATTCACTGATTTATTCGCCGTTAAAGTCGAAAAAATTTCATACATTTATTTATCTAAATAATATAATACAACGCATTCTTATATGAACCTTATGCTAAAAACATAATTTTTTTGTAGCGGATCAATGATTGCCCATACTATACTTTCTGCTGTCATACTATACTTTCTTACTGACTTATATATCTATATGCTTACATTTAAAACATAAAGGCTATTTATATAAAATTTTCCCAAAAACCTGCCAAATATTTCGCTTCACAACAGCTCAAACTCTTAAGAAAAGTAATAAGAAGCGAATATATAAGAAAATAAAATAACTATTGAATCGGGTTTTAATACAATTTTTGGTAGAACTCAAGTCGTGCGACACGCTGCAAAATTTAAAATGAATATTGTCGAATTTAAATTTTTTATTTGCTTAAAAGGAGGTAATGAAATTGAAATAAAATTAAAAACGACTTGAAAAGAAAATTCATTCTACTCACAATATAAAAAAAAACTTATTTTTCGTGACGCATGCTACAAACCTCGGACCTGATATTTCATACCTAAATCAATCTTTCCAAAATAGTAAACAATAATTTTTGTATTTCTGATCATCGAAATACATTTTTTTTTTTATAATTCTGAAATTATACATCTAGTCCAATATTATATTAAAAAAAAAATTTTATTGGATTAATATGCAAAATTTTTTGTTGGTGGACAGTGTCTGGGATTTGCCCATATTGAAAATTGATAATTATTTACAGCAAATTTCGATACACCATTAGCATTGGTTAAAGATTGATTTTTGACTATATACAGGCAGGCGCCGCAAAGGCGCAACCGATATTATGGTTATTCTCGGAACATGTAAATTCGGCTCGACTTCAACCCCGGGTTCAGTCAAGAATAGAATTATCAAAAAAAAATGTTATTTATTTCATGCTGCAAATTCCTTCCTTCACTAAAAATAATTAAATGAAAATATGATTTAAAAAACTTAAGACTAAGTTAAATATCAAAAACTGCACTAAGTAGAGTTGTTTGCATTTATATACCAATAGCACCAGCTTAATTTCTTCATACTGCAATATTAAAAAAATGTATGAATGTTAAAAAACTTTGGGGACACTAGAATCTATGATTGATTGTAGACCCATCCTCTTAGAATCTAGTGAAGTCCAGTACCCTTTTATAAACATGTTTCCTTTTGTGTAAAGGTAACATACCAACCTTAATAAGATCAGCGATTGTTTTATAAGTATTAAACATTTTCTGATAAAAGAATATCTAAAATCACATATTCCAACCGGCCGGTGTTGACACTGTGTTAAAAAAGTTTCTCTGATACAAACCGAGTTAGAATACAAATTGTTTAAATTTAAAAACGCTTTCCACTCTTATTTGTGTTGGCCTGTAAATTATCAGTAGTTAAGTGGTATACTAAAGGGTTGTCGACTACTTATAATTCTTGGCAAGCCAGCGATCGCATAATACTCTTTGAACATATCGGAATTGTTGTACAATAGGGTATTAACTTAAAATTTTTGTTCCACTTTTTGGAAGAAATCGATAAGTAAAATTCATATCTAACCAATTTTAAAATGCTGTTTTGTCTAATTCTTGGTAATGAGACGATTGGTTAAAAAATACTTTTTCAAATGCCTTTAATGTTAAATTTAAAATTGTTTTGCTTCTACTGAAAATTTTTAAATTTTGAGTTAATACAGTAATGTAGAACATGTGCGATATGTAAATTTTTATAAAATTTTGCATTAATTCGTTCTTCCTAAAAGTGGCCAAATTGGTTTATAATATAACACAGGTGTAATGTAAAGGATTTAGTTTAATAAGAGGTTTGAGGTTTTGTCACTTTAAGAAACATACCAGTTGTTATACGTAAAAAAGTATGTTTAGTGCTTATCCGGAAAAAATCGGTTTGAGATTCTTTCTAACCTTTACAAAAATGACCCTTAGAAAAAGGATTTTGGCTAAATTACGCAATTTAAGATGAGCTATAATTACGGTTCCCAACCGTTTTGTATTATTTAGAACAGTTCTGTATTTTACGGCTTTGTCCTCTGTAAACAACACAGACCAACCAATTGTTAACTAATGGTCTAGAGTATACTTTTCTAAAGGTTTGATCTGCGCTGAATTCGAACCTGTACTCAGACATTCTCTATCACATAAGTTTTTTGTGATATCTTTGCTTAAATTTAAAACAAAGTCCTACTTATAACACTGTGCTAGAATTTGACACTTTTATTAAGACAAGCGAGGGACTTGGGGTTTTAACCTAATTCGGATACGCTGAATCCAGTAGTGTGTAATGTGTTTGACTAAGTCGTTGTTACCACACCTTCTGTATGTAACACGAGCTTCACACTTTGTGTAAGCAATAATGTCCACACAAACTCATTGTTGGGAATATGCTGACTGGCGAATTCCCAGCAATACTAAATAGAATTGCTTAGATTATAAGTGCAATAGTGTTAGTGTATTCTTAAAGTTGCATGTACACGACATGTTTTTTACATCTGACTTGTCAAATTTCCCACTGCAAGATAAATACATGTCGTGTGTTACCATTAAAACTTTGCATCTGTATAAGTCAGACGCAAAGTCATCTGACAAAATTTCAATAAGAGCGTGCTCTATTTTCTTCTGACAAGCCATCTTACATCAGCTGTATCAGAAATCTGTGCCGGGAAGAAAACCGCAGCGGCGTTGCATTGTTGACGGAATCATTAGCCGGCTTAAGTTAATATTTTACAATACCGATATATGTATAATCATTTCACCCTTGAATAGAAATTATGTAAATATATAAATAAAAACGTATCATTATAATACCCTAAATTGGTATATTGGAATTTAAAGAAAAAAAATGTTTAGATGACTGAACTTTTTTACGGCGCAAATAAAAATTTTTGTGGTGGCAGCACGCTATTTTGAAACCAAGAACTACTTTGGTTTACTCCATAACTACAGAGAAAAATCATAGATAATGTCAGAAGCAAATTACATGTACGTGTGTGACCAACTATTATAAACCTTATGTAAAACAGCAATTTTGACAGACATTCACAATTACATGTGACTTGAAAACTTGACAAGTCAGATGTAAAAAACATGTCGTCTACGGGCACCTTAAGTAAATATTTAGACTTAAGAATTATTTGAAAAGATTATTAAAAAATAAGCAAGCAACGGAAACAGCCGACCAAGCGGCTGTTCCAAAAATCAAATAATAATAAAAAAAAAAAATATATTACTAATTAATAAACCAAAAATAAATAAAAAAATGTAATAGGTGCTAACCATTTTTTTTTTTTTTTTTTTTTTTTTTGGTAAGATCTGGTTTTTGAGATACACCGCTATTTCGAAAATGGAGAAGGTTGCGCAAAATATGTTCGCGTAACTCAAAAACGAGTTTGTTTATTGAACAAACTTAAAAAACCGAAATTCCTTTAAGCAATTTTTTCTCTATATTCATAGTACTTTTGCCATTTTATTTTGTGATTTTTTTTTAAATAATTTTGACTTAGTTTTTCAATTTTTTTAGATTTTTTTAGTTAGAAAAGAATACGTTAGTGCCAGGTTATGGATTTTTTCAAATTCTTCAGGCCTGTGTTATTATCAAATGAAAAACCTTTAATTCAAAAGTAATTTTTGAGAATACAAAATTTATTATTAATAATTCCAAATTTTCATTTTTGATAAATACACTAAAATTTATTGTTGATGGTTTCTATAGACATTTCACTGGTTGCTTAGCTCAGATCATCAAGAAATCTTTTTCCGAAGACTTTAGACAAGAGAACTACAATGTTAGTCGAAAAAAGCTAACCAAAAAAGATAAACTCACTGTTTATTGTTGTTGTGTTGCTTATGCTTTGATATTGTTATATGTAAGACTTGAGTGTTTATAATTCTTATTCGCTTTACAGTTCTTATTTTTAGCTTTTCCAAAATCTTTGGAAAAGGTTCTCTGATAATCTGAGCCGAGCAACCAGTGAAATGCCTATAGAAACCAGCTTTCCCTTAACACTAAATTTTTGTGTATTTATCAAAAATAAAAATTGGGAATTTAGCACGTCATACAGAAATATTGTTAATAATAAACCTTTAATTGTTCTATTTTATTTAATGTTTTGTATTAAATTAAATAACTTAAAGAAATACACTCTCATTTTTGCCATTACTGAGGGCCTGCACAATTTTTCCATTTTGTTTTGGAAAACCTTTAAGAATAATAAACATTAAAAAATATAAAAAAAAACCCCTTTTTTGTGGCTAATAAAATTCCCCTTATCGTGAACTATTTTTTCCCTTGAAATTTGTTCACTTTTTCCTTTGAATTTCTCACTTTATTTTTCTTGGGAAACAAAACATTTATGTAAGTAATTCTTCTCATAATTCGAATATTAAAGTTTACAAAATTAATTTTAAGGTCAATTTCCGTTAAAAGAGTCCCAAACTTATATGTAGATTGTTCAACAAAATGCAAAAAACAGGTCGATTGCTTATGAAGCTTTTCAAAGACGTAGCGGCAGCATTTTAGACAATATTTTACTACATAAAAGGGCAATAAGCTAATGTTGCAATCAAACTATCACTCCAATACAATATATTTTATTTTGTTTTTTGAACTTTCCTTTAAACAAAAAATTTTTTTTTTCCCTTGGAGGAAAAATGCTATCATGGGAACAAAAATTCCACTTGTTTTTCACGATAGGTTTGATTATGTGATCTGGTAGGTAAAATTTTTAAAAAAATTTGTATCTCGTTCTAAGATTGTGAATATTTTTTTCTTCAACTACACGCAGAAAAAAAATGTCTACATGGTCAGCTCTAACAAAACTATTCTAAGCAAAAAATGCTAAACATATTTTGCCCAATTAAAGATAAGAATTCCCCGGGAGTTATTTCCCTTCTCCCATTTTTCCTATTTAAATTCTATTATATAAATGGGAAAAGGGAAAAAAACTCCCGCGGATTTTTTTATTCATAATTTGGCGGATTATCGTTAATTTAACTGTATTATTGTCACCGAAAACCACATTATGGGCGAATAAATCCTCCACCACGATTAGAATTAGTCCTACTTTCAACATGTTTTGGTTTAATATGACAATAATCACCCTTTTCACCCTTGTGTGTGCGTGTGTGTTTGCAAGTCCAAACAAAAACGAAAACATTTTAATAGAACAACATTTCGAATCAGCGTTTTGTCACCTAAAATGCAAAAGGGCGTAACAACACTTTCTTTTTAACAGTAGAAGCAAAAAACCTTACAAAAGCAAAAACAATAAGGTGTACTTGGCCTTTGAATTTCTTAAATAAAGTCGCCATATTTGATCGCAGGGATCTTAAAGTTTTTGTGAATATTAAATTAAATATTATTCCTTCGCCCTGTTTTTTATTCAAATATAAAAAGTTTTTTCGAGCTTTGTTTTTTGTTTTTGTTTGTTTTTGTGAATATGTAGTTTTATAAAACGAACAAAAATCAATCAAAAATTATATATGGATTTTCTTTTGCTATAACGCCCTTTTGTATTCTAGGTGACGATATGTATGTGCATACATTATGCACTTCTATACAAAAATTCTTTTTAAACCATATATATTTTATTAAAAATGGTGGATGAAAAGATGCTTAAAGCCCCACGATAAAAAATTGTTCCCGTATTTATTTATAAGATAAATCTTCAACAATTCGAACTGTATATTTGTTTGTGTTCTATAACAATTTGTCGCAGCATGGGCGATTATAATATTTTCACCTGTTGTTTTTTTTCACTACTTGTGAAATTGCGAGGTTTTTTTGTGTAATAAATATTTTACAAAATTTGGAATATTTCAGTAATTTGATTATATATTTTATTTAAATATTTACTTTATTAAATTGAAATGTTTTTCATGCCAATTGCGGTTTTGAATATTTTAATTCGGTGGCTAAAATCAATTTGGCATATTTTGCTTTGGTTGCATTTATTTCAACTAATTACCTTTACATTTGGGCAAATTATTAGATTCAAAAGGGATTTACTATTTAAAATTCCAGCCAAATGTTTGCGTAAATAGAGATTTTAATTAAAATGCAAACAAATCATGAAATAAAGCGCTAAATTCAAAGCATAAAAGCTTAAACTAGAAAATTGTTTACATAATCAATGCAGTTTGTGGGGGAGAATAGTTGTAGTCATAGATTAAATTGGCATTAAATCAGTTAAATTATGTAAATTTTCTAAAAGTAGCCAGAATTTTATTTGGATTTTATTAAATAGAGAATCTGTTATTTGAAATACTTCTGAAAATAACTTTAATTGGATTTTTTGTTCTTACTTTTTCTTACTCAAGGTCTAGTTTTCTTTTCTAAATCGACAAATTTAACTTTTATATTTACCCATTTCTGTTTCTTTAATATTTAAAATGAATGAATTTATTTCATTGTTGCATCCTCCTGTGTTTTACAACTATTTTTATCTTGTTTTATAACTTTTGTTTTTCATCACTTTTATATTTTTTACTTTTTGGTTTCCAACAAATTGAATTTATTATACACCGTAATTAAATTTTGTGCAGCAATTATGTTGAGAGTCTGTCTATGTAACATGTGTGTCTTGCTACAAAAATGAATACATATACAACATGTTGAATTTTGTATGTTTCTGCTTAAAAAAACTTGAACTTAAAATATCTTGAACTAAACTCGAAATAAATTTTTTTTTTCTAAAGTACTTTGAACAAAAAATTTTTTATGCTGCTGTTCTCTGTTTAGATAGACAAGTTGAAACAAGGACATGCACAGAGACAGACAGTTGTACAGGTATGTACAAGTGTAAGTTAGTATGTTTTGATGTGTAAAATATGGCTTGTTCTGTTTTATTTGTTTGTTAAGGCAACATAAGTACGCAAGTTTTTTTAATAAAATTTATTAAGAAAATAATTGAGGTACAAGGATAGGGCATTTGAAATGAATAAACACGAATAAATGCGGTTTACTAAAAACAACAGAACATTAATTAAATACATAAAATAAAATATATAAAAGAACAAATATATAAGTGAGCATATAAAACAAGTAAGAAAGTATAGTCGGTCAAGCCCGACCATATGTTACCCTACACTGCAGTATATAAAAACATATTTTTGCAAGGTCACTGGGTGATAGGGACTCATGCGTCGATAATGGGTTTTGATTGTATTGACCAAGAATGATAGAAATAAAGATTACGACATTAGGCAGGTATAATATTATTTTACTGCGCATGTAGTAACTCTGACGTCACACAACCTTTGTTCTCATTGTTTATGTGTAAACATAGCAGTGGGAAAATTTATATTTATATTATATTCTATTTAAATTATATAAAATAAAAGAATTTTTTCATAGTTTTATTTATTACATAAATACATACATATATAATGTACATTAGCTCTATCTTTACTACATAAATTAAAGCAAACGAAAAAGGGAAAATATTTTTATATCCAGAATTTTAGTTTCTAATTTTATTTAGTTTCCTCTTTCAGATGTTGGAATTTTAAGCAATCTCGACATTTAGTAACCTCATTCGAAAATACTTCCTACATCTAAAAAAAAAGTTTTTTCATATCTTAACTTACTTCAATTTCCTTCCTTTCTAACAAATGAGTTTGCAAATATTTTGCTTTTAAGCAACAATTTTTCCCATTTAATTGCAAGAAGATATCTTCACATGATCTCAACGTTTCCATTAATGCACTTGATGGCTTACTTAACCCATGAATAATTTAGGTTATCTATTATTTTGGTGCACGACGATTGCTAAATATTATTCAAAATAATTTAGTAATGAACTGCAAAAATTTTATTTTAGTTAACTTACCCACTTCAAATTTTAAGTTTCTTTCAAAATCTTCTTGTGTGAAATGTATAGCACACATTTTTTCTTTATTCGTAATTACTGATTTCACTTGCTTGCAAAACATTACCCATAGCTTAGTTTGCGCTGCATCTTTTGGAAAATTGTAAAATGATACAGCTATAGTCAAAAATATAAACACATTATTAAAAACACGTTAAACGTTATTTTTTACACAATTACTCACTTGTTTTTTGCTGTTACTTTATTTGTATTTGCCCACTGCACACTTCATATTTTCATTCTTTTTTTACTGTCTTCAATTTTTAAAATTTTAAATTTTTTTGCTATACAAGTTAAAACACACGAGTTTAAACGTTTTTAATTTTTATTTATTATTTTAATAATATTTTTAATATAAAATATTTATTAAAATTTTTAGTTCGTTTGACAATTAATATAAAATTTTTTTGAAAACTCTCTGAGTAAATTTATTGAAGGGTAGACAACTATCACGCAATACACACATTTTTTTCCAAGAAAGCCTTGGTAACTTTTATAAGGGAACTACTACGTCATCACATATGCAAGGCGTAATCTTTATTTCTATCATTCTTGGTAATGACTACTGTGGAAGTTGTCATGTTGAGGAGGAAGAGAAGACGGTGTTTCAATTTCTCTGCCAATGGCTCGGTCTCGGAAATATCAGGTTAAGGTCTTTTAGGAGATCGGAGTTACCATGTCTGGACAATATGTCCAATGTGGGACTGACATCGATCACTCTGTTCTGCAGGGAGTCGGGTGGTTCGAGGCTACGGTGACTTCTGGAGATTAGTTTGGTAAGCACTGGCTGACTCTTGTCTCTGGCTAAGGGTATCACAAAGGGATCGCTATAAGCACCCAAGATAGCTGTCCTCATATCGGCTGCCCATTGAACCTAACTTAACTTACCCTATTTGGGACCCATGGGCTATCATTGATCCGCCAGGACAATATTATGTAATTGAGCTTAAGATTCATATGAAAGTTCTTTGTGCCGAATATTATTTAGCTTTCTTCATCTTTATGGAATTGGTTTGGCTTTAAGTGATTTTAGGAAGGGGGTTTTACGGGATCTATGGTTAATTTTCGACACACCAGCACAGCATTTTGTCATGACGTAGTAGCTATCGTAAGAGTCACTGTCGCGAATTTTAATGTAAATACCAACACTTATAAGGAAGTCAGGCATTTATAGCTATTCTTGGGAGCAGTATTTGTATAAGACCTATGGTCAAATATGTATCGATTCCAATAAATTTTGGTAAGATGATTTTAATTGCAATAAAATTACTTTGGATCTAATTTTTTATTAATTCCAATATTATAAGATGGTTTATGGGCACAACGACCCAATTTTGGAAAGAATCTTGTAGAGTTTTTTTTATAAATGTCAATAAAAATGATTTATCTTTTGAATTTCAAAAACCGTGAATCCCGATAAATCCCGGGTTCCCGAAAAATCACGGAATTTGATCTTTTGAAATCCCGGGATTTGTGAAAGCCAGTCCCGATTGGCTTCCCTACTGTAAACAAAAGTGAGCAAACAATTTGTGTTACAGTTAGACTTTAATTAATTACTAATTATACCCACACCACAATAGTGAATAGGGTATTATGCATTTTTGCTGATGTGTGTAGTAGGGTGGAGCAAAAATATAGCGTTTTGAATTTTTTTCAAAATTTGATAAGACTTGGGTGGTCAAAAGTTGTTACTTTGTATACTGATTGTGCCCTTAGAATTTACAATAAATCGAATTATATCTTCAGGTGCCACGGCGACCTTAAAAGTTGTAAGAAGAATTAAAATTACGCAAAAATCAATGTTTATGCAATTTGTGTTTCGTTCAAAATATGATTGAACTTTAGCCAAAAATTAAGTATTTATGCTATCAGTAAAGCCTTGAAAAAATGTCATAATTTCAAACAGATTTCTTGAGGTGTATATATTTACACGTAACTACTTAAAATTGGAAGGAAATTGATTTAAAGGATTTAAGCAATGATCAGAAATATCTGTATAAGATGATTCTTGCTGTTATATCGGGTGAATGTAATGAAGATCTGGCCAATATTCAACCTGGACCAATATCACACTCCCGCCGGCACACAACTGCCAGTCGAATACTTCGTTTATATGTCTCCTCCAATGAACCCTCACAAAATCTGATCATTTTAGCTACATATGTAGTAAAAGTGTATGCACCGGTCTGGTTTAGTATTAAAGTTAAATCAGCTTGCTGGGAAGGTCCAAGACATTTGTGGAAACTCATCTTTTTAACTAGATATCTTCCAAAATATTTGAAGGATGTTGTTGATCCAGTTATCCAAAGAAACGCCTATTTCGCGCACCCGGAGAACTTATTATTAGCTATGATTAAAGATAAAAGACCAAATATTCGGAAACTTGCCCTTTGTCGAATAAAACGTACTAAAGAGACACAGAGGCCTAATTCAATACGACAGTTTAAGGTTCCCGTGTAAAATTTTGATGCCCAAGAATACTACGAAATGATAGATCATGAGTCTTTTAAAAATATTGAACCTCCCTTAACAAGATCACTTACAACCGCCGAAATTAAAAATTACATAGCTAACGGCGAAGAAATTTAACTTTTCCCAAACTTGTGTGTCACACTCAAGCCGTCGAACTCTGCGTTCGTTTGGTGACAGAAGCTGCAGCAGCTGTAGGATACTTAGAAAGAGACGCCTACATTCGATCGAGGCTGATGTCTAGATCTATCATGCCACGATATAATAAGAAATCGGTATACAAACTATTGTAGTAGTCTAAACTTAAGTATTATTTTAAATGTTAAATGATCAAAATGCGTTTTTTGAAATCTTTTGTTTCTCATTAATTTAGTTTATATATTTTATGTATATACGCCACTGTCGTTGAATATGTCTATGTTTAGTTTAATAGTTCTAAATAAAAATTATAAGAGTAAGGCTAGAGCTTATCTTCCGTAAAAGAAATATAAACTTTATTTTAATTAAATGTGATTTTCCTTATTTTTAGCAAATTTGGATCCCTTTGTGGCACCTCAAAAGACGACCACACTGTCCTAATTTTTTTTCTGTGGTCCTTTTCATAGCTTTGAGTACTTATTTTTGGCTCAAGTTAAACTATATGTGATATCGACAAGTATTTAAAACAATTAATACAATTTATCAATTAACCTCATTTTATGAAACAATCAAGGTCGTTGTGGCACCTTTAAAAATCGGCAAATTTTAAAAACAAATTAATAACAATCTACTGGTATACAGTTGCAACTTTTGCGCTCCCAAGCTCCACCCTAGTGTGTAGCCACTTAAGATATGGGTCCTACTCCACCTTAAAGTTTATATATAAATTATTTTTTTATTACGTTTATAAATGTCTATAAAAAGCATTTATCTTTTGAATTTCAAAAACCGCGAATCCCAAAAAGTCCCGATATCCCGAAAAATCCGGGATTTGATTTTTTGAAATCCCGAATTCCGTGCGTGGCTTGTTGAAATTGTGTGGAACCAGAGTTTTCAAAGTAGAAATAAGTGAATTTCAATTAACGATATCTAAGCTGTTGGCAAATTAAGATGTTTACTTGTACTTCACTCTTCAAATTCTATTAAATCAAGTCTAACGGAAGTAAATTTGCATTTAAGAAAAAAATTACTTCTCCTTAAAGGTCAATGAAAAACAATATATAATAAACTTCTACAATATATGCTATAGTGCGTGTGTCATCTTACTCATTGCTTTGTTATTCAAAACCAAAAAATAATTATCATATAAATTCAAATTTTTTTTTTTTTTTAATTTGGTATTGTTTATATAATTAGCAAGTAAAATCAATGTTTGCCAGTTACATGTGGTTAAGAATTCTATAATTAATCCCTTTAGTACATTTACCAGGTACTTTGCATGTTATTGCATACAAAACCAGAAAGATTTTATGTTGTTCTGCAAACTTTTCTTCAATCTCTTTTGGCTAATGAAATCAAGCCATAAACGAAAAACTCATTAAAATTCAGTTGAATTTAATTAAGTTCTTTCGCTTTTGCCCTGCCTGACAAAACCACATTTACATTTATTTGAACGTTTTTTTTTTTTTTTTTTAATTTAACGACTACAATTATTTCCTCTGCATGTTTCTAACTTCTGTGATTCTTAATTATTCTTTTTGAGGAAATTATTTGCATATTTTAAAATCTCCTCTAACAAATTTAAATGAACATAAAAAACATGACTTAATTTACCTCTTTTTTAATGGAGGAATGATTTATGCCAATTATATAAGCTTATGTCTTTGGTGGTAGGTGGCATGAGAATGACAAGGTAAAAGTGTATTGTTTAAAAAAAAATGTTTAATTAAAATATTTAAAAATTATTTTCTTTTAATTTCGACATGCATAGAAATATGGTGAAATGAGTAAAAAAAATATATAATTAATATTCATCATACGTCTCATATGACAAAGAGTATGAATATAGATATTAATCATACGCCCAGGGATGGAGTAAAAAAAGATTAATATGCTGTTTTCACAACACAAGTGATCGAACGTGTAGTAAAATTTATATGAAAAGCGCTCAGTTTTTTGACAGCAAATAAGCTTGTTTATTGTTAAAAACAACAGAGGTTTGAAATAATTTTTAACAAGTGCCACTGAAAACATGATTATAATAACAACAACAAAGAAAAAAACACATACTCATACAAACAAAACATACATATACGCCTACAATGACACTCATCTTGCATTCAGGACTTTTTTTGAGAAGCTCTATTTTTTAACAACAGACTTTTTTTCTACTTGCTAAGCTTAAAAATTGTAATCAGACTTTATATACTTAATATATTAAACACTTAAAAGAAAATTTGTTTAACTTTATGGTAATTTTATAAAATGCGTAATTTGTTTACTTCATTGCCAGTTAGAAATAGAAAGAAACTTATGCGCAATTCCATAGTGACGGGTGTGACCACGATACTTACATTTTTTGTTATAATTCAAAAACATAAAATTTATCATATAAAAAAATGATGTGATTCCCAAAAATGTTAAGCTGTAAAACTTTAAATCTGTTCAAAATGGCCATCAGAAGGCTCTGACGGTTGTGACCTTACAAAACTTAGTTTTTAGAGAGTTATGTCTTTTACGATAAATTCCGTAACATTTCCGCAGGACGCGCATAAAAACTTTGGTGTAGTTAATCGTTCGAGGTTTTTTTGATTGTATTATATACTTATTGGCTGGAAAAATCTTTTTTTTTTACTAAAAAAAACTTTTTTCACATTGTGAAAACTTGGAAAGTTTAAAGAGAAAAAACACATTTTATTGAATTAATGAATACAACAAACGTAAACATAAACTCATAAGAAAATAATTAAACATAATTTTATTCGCTATCCGTACTATCATAGACGGCAGAATATTCCAGGCGAGTATTTTTTAAAGTAATTTTTTTAAATTCAGATAAATATGTACAGCTAACATACACAGACGCTGCATCTGCCCTTTTGAAGTTATGCATTTTTTGAATATTGGATATTTTTTCACAACGCTTAAAATTTGGCTTTCATCCTTTTTCCGTTGTCTGCTCTTTTGCTTTCTTTCTCGATCACTTTTTTTTTGCTTCCAATGATTTCTTATATATTTTTCTTAGCAGCTCTTCTTTTTCTATCCCTTTCTCTTTCTAAAGCCAAATGCAGTTTATATTTTTCTTTATTTTCTCAAAGCTTCTTCCTCTGCAACCGTTTTCTACTTTTGGCATCCATTGAAAAAATATGGGTTAACCTTGGTGTGACGGGTGTGACCAAATATTTCCTGTAACTAAATTCTAGAACACTAAAAAGGTGTTTCACAAAATATCATTATCTTATTAATGTTATTGCTGGAAAATATCAAGCATTTATTATGTGAAGTGACAATTTTTTTAAACTTTTTCAAATTTTAAATTAATCTATAAAATTCTTATTATAAAACATACAAAGTAGATTCTTCAGCAAAATGTAAGCAAGAGTATATAATTTCCAGATATAACGGTTTTTTAATAATTCTGAGCAAGGGATTAAAAAAAACTCAAGATAAGGTAGAAAAGAGTGTTGAGTTTATACTCATTTCAAAGTGTTTTTAAATTGATAAAAATGAAAAAAATTTACTCTTTTTTATATGTTTATAACTGTCATTTTCTTCTTGACATGAAAGTACCTTTTTTTTATTAAAAATATGTACAAGTTTTTTTTCCTGCAAAAGGTCGTTTTGCGTGGAAATGCCCTTATACACAAAATATAATTCTCTCTTGAGCGTAGAATGTAGAAATATTTGCTGTCATGGCAAACTTCTAAAACGTGAAAGAAACAATAGTTGAGTTGAGTGTTTGCTGCAAATGTTCTCGCGAAATATCAAATTTAAAATATCCTGGCTCTTTTGTTTAATCCTACAGCTAAATACAAAAAGTTTCCGTTTGATTTCATAAAATCAACATTAGCACACAGAAAAAAGTGTTTTATTAATTAAAAAAATGGTTTAAAAAATATTTAAATTTAATTACTGTGATAATTCAATCACTTATTTTTTTAGTAGAAAGAAAATTAAAAATTTAATTTTGATTTAATTAACATTTTAGTTGTTTTGAAATAAATTTTCAATTAAAATTTTTTTTAAATAACAAAAAATCTTAAATACTTTTTCGTTTAAAATACAATAATTTAAACATGTAGAATTGTTCTTGGAAATTGTCAATATATACTTAAATAAATGGCAAAGTTTCTTGATCATTTTTTTAATTAAAATGAAAAGTATCATTATTATGAATTTGGTATAAATTTGGTGATTGGAGAAATTTAATAATTTTTTTAAAGTTCTTAGCTCAGATGTAAAAAACGTGTCGTGTACGGGCACCTTTAGCGCCCTTTTGGCTGGTAAAAAAAAAAAACCAAAATTTTTTTACAAAAACAAAATACATATACGAAAAAAACAAAAAGTCAGCCAAAAAAATTTACAAAAACAAAACATATGTATACACAATACACACACAAGCTGCGAGTATTTGTGCTGGGGTCGTTGCTAAAAAATGCTGTTTATTAATTTCTTTATCAGTGTAAAAAAAAAAAAAGAAACACTATTTAACATTAAAATATAATGTTCTGTTTTACAACAAAAAACAGAAAGAACACTATATAATGTTCGGCTCTTTCTTGAAAATAGTTACGAACGGTATTAAGGGTTGTGTTCGTCTACATAAACACTTAAAAATAGATATCGTTTCTGGGTGTGTGAGCCGAACGCGAAAAAATGTTCTGTTTATTTTCGAACAATTGTCTTAACCATTAAAGAAAAAAATGTTGCCATACCACAAAAAGCTTTTCACTTTTTGTTTTACATTTTTCATGGAGAACATCTGAAAATTAAAAATATGCATAAAAACAAAATGTGTTAACTTTGAAACCAACCAAAAATTTATGTGTTGTTGTTGTTTCTATACACAAACAAGTAAGTCGTAACTAACATTTCAAAATTATATTTTTTTCCATATTTTTATAATTTCTTTTTCAATATTTCTTCAAAACCAACACTGAACAAAATTGGTACATAAAAAATGAGAAGTAAATTAATATTAAGCTGGAAAACGCAAGTTTTGTATTATGATTGTTTTCTTTTCAAATGAAATTTATTGAAGAAACTGAGAAGCATATTGTAGATTAAATGGAAAGCAAAAAAGACTTAGTTTTGTGGAAAATATTTTCAAAAAGCATGAAAAACAAATCATTTTTCCAACATTTTGCTTCATAAGCACCACAAAAATTTTTTAAATTAATTTTTTAAAAACCTTTAATTGTTGCGAGACCTTTGCAAAATGCAATAATTTGGCCTTTACAGATTTAAAAAATATCAATTAGTCGACGAGTTATAGGCAAAAAACCATATAAACAATATGCTGAAAATCGGCATTTGACTGCAAAGGTTGATGGTCGATTAAAAAAAAATTCAAACTAACATAAACAAACGCCGCAATACGGGTCTTCTAATTTAGCCTCTATTGTCACCCTTCACTCTCAGAATCGTCCCAACTTTTGCTAACCTGAATTTGTTCCACAGTGTAATTAGACTTCTAAGATTATATTATAGACAGTAATATTATCGCAAGGGTTCTGCTTTCATTATTAAATAATTTTTAATCAGCTTTTTGTAATCAAAACACTTTTCTTAGCTTGTTAATAAGCCTGCTACAAGTTCTTTCTAAATCGTTTTGGTTTGTTGGTGGGGTTATATTCTTTTTTCTCTATCTATCTTTTTTTATTATTTTTTTTTTTTTTAATAATAATAATAGCAGTATACAAATTTAAAGAAATTTTCAAACAAGATGTTCGTTGAAAGTGGTTTAGCACTAGAGTTTTTTTATTCCCGCACTTTTTGGATTCCCGGGAAAGCGGGAAATAAATATCAAATTCCCGGGATCCCGGGATTCCCGCACAAATTTTTTTAATTATTTATTTACTTATTTCTCCAATGAAACTAATATTTCTTATTGGCTATTACGCTTAAAATAATTAAATCTAGTATCTATTATATAATAAAAACGTAAAAAATTTAAGATTAAAGTAATTTCAAGACACTTAAGAGGTTATTTTGATGCCAATAGGATCATAGAAATTAATATATGAATATACATTGTCAAATACAGAGCTCCTTTGCATAATTAGAATGAAAGTATTGAAGTCTTAGTGGAATAATATTTCTGAAAGGGCGACTAGACTAGGGATGGGCAAATTGAAAAAGTATATCGATATATATCGTATCGATATTTTTTAAAAGTATCGATATTTATTAATTAAAAATATCGGTAAATCGATGTATTGAACGTATTAAGCTGAAATTATTACCAAATTTAAAAAGCTAATATACCTATATAAATACATATTTACATATGTACAAACATTTTACATGTTATTTCATTCTAACTGCCTGTTTGTAGAACGCGAGCGCAAAAGTGACTCGCTTTACTTACATTTATGACCAACACAAATTTTGAAATTTTGATTTTTATTTTATTAGTAAGTTAAGCGAGTCACTTTTGCGCTCGCGTTCTACAAACAGGCAGAAACTTTTTATTGTTTCTATTTACTTCAAATTTACTGAATGTCGCTTGATTTCGAACGAATCTTTCATTCGCTTGACTTCCATTTAAAACAAAAACAAATTTTAAAATTTAGGTTTTAATGTAAGTTATGCGAACGACGCCCTATGTTCACACTGAACTTTATCTTAATATTAATTCTATTTATATTTAGATAAATAAAGGACATATATATATATGCGAACGAAAGATTCGTTCGAAATCAAGGGGCATTCAGTAAATTTGAAGTAAAAAGAAACAATAAAGAGACAGGCAGTTAATTCTACAATAAAATAAAATTCAATAAAAATAAAACAAGTTAATTTATTCCCAAGGCCACATTTATTTAATTTGCCATATGAAATCTAAAAAAAAATTACGAAAAATTTAAATGGGATATATAAAATGCCGGTAATCGAAACTTGTGACACCTACTATACAGGTAAACTGTGCGACATTTTATTTTTAATATATAAGCGTAGAACATGTTCAAATAAAAAAGACAAAATATTGCTTTATTTGTTATTAACATTTCAACTTTCATTAGTCTTTTGCTGCTTTTAATAAGGCGATAATTCTAGGAAGCTTGTCCGGAATATCTTTCTTATTATTTTGTTGTCATCAAAAAAAAAAACTATGAATATGTACAATGGAAAAGCGCCGTTTTCTTTCATAATATTAGTCAAAAAAAATCTTAAAAAACAACAGTATTGTAAGCAGTTAAACGGTTAAAATGTTGAATTTTATTATAAAGAGTTCTTAAAAATATCGAATTCGATATTAGTAAATAAATATCGATGTATCGATATATGGGCATTTTAAATATCGGCGATATATATCGATTATTATTTTTTTAAATATCAATATTTTGATATATCGATATATATTGCCCATCGCTAGACTAGACACTGATAGCACAACATTACGAAGTAGGAATTCTGAAACAATTTTACCGTTTAACATATTCAGCAGGAAGGAGAAATTTTATTTGCTACATATATTTAATAACATATTTTTTTACAATTTTCTAACCCTTAATCAGCAGTGGTGTATGAATGTATACTAAGTTTGTCATTCCATGTGAATCTTTTTTTAATATTATTGTGAGTACTTCATTAATTCTAAGCCGATTTAGTCATATGGGAGTCAAATTGTTTCTAGATCTTCTAGGCTGTTTGAGATTGAATTCCAGCAGAATCGCTTCAGTAGGAAAAGAGGTATGCACCCAAATGTGGAACTACCGCCCTAAAAACTCAACAAAAATTAACTTAAATTTGTGGCGAAATGCACCTTTTGTCATTAAATTTCCACAAATTCGTTTTATAAGGCACCAAATTTTGTGAATGTCGGTCCATAATTTATCTACGGTTCCATGCTTAGACCAATCTCGTAAATCATGTAAGTATGGCTAAAAGCGTAACGAATACTGCTTTTGTGGTGCAATTTGGCATATTCTACTTTCATAAGACTCAATATTACTTGAAATGCCGCATATGAAGCACAATGTAGGAAAACACTTTACTACGCCCTTAGCCGCAAAACCTTATAATATTGTTGTAAAATTTACACTTCAGTGTGCTAAGACAAGAAATAAAATTTCGTGAAGATAGGCCTATAATTATCATAGGCCCTATATAAAGCTCATTCTTAAAAATTATTTAATAAGCCCTAAACTGTAGTAAATTTAAATATTGTGGTGAAATTAATTTGGATAAAACAACTAAAGGCACAAGTCTAACACAAATTTACTAAAGTTTTAAAAAAAGGTTTTCTTTAAAATTTCCCGGGAATCCCGCAATAAATTCCCGGGAAAGCGGGAATTGAAAACAACTGAAAATCCCAGGAATTCCCGGGACGAGAAATCCCGGGAACAAACTCTATTTAGCACCCAGCAAAAACTTTGCTTACAAAATAACCAGAAACATAATGAGAACTTGAGGAAGAGAGTACTTACTTTTCTACTAGAAAAAGTACTTATATATTATGTAGTTACCAAAAAAGACAAGAAATAAGTACTTTCAAATTAAAAAGGCTAACAAATTAAAATTGCTCTGAAATCGAAAGTTTTTTTTAATTCCGAGAAAGCTTCTTAAGAAAATGAAAACAGATAAATTTTCTCGGATTGAAATCACTTTTAATTTTTTGATCGAACAAAGATTTTGTTTTGGTTTGCACAATATTGCCACATTTATCTTAAAATAACAAAATTAGAATTTGTGGGAATTACGAAAATCGTTCGAAATGAAAATACGGATTCAAAGCCATTCCGAACAATTTCTGCGACAGCCCCGGTTATGTTCTTCAAAAAAATATCGTTAACATTAGAATGATATCACTAATAGTATTCTAATAACAAAAATATATTGTGTTGAAAATTTTGGAACATATTTATGTATATATTTACATACAATTGATTGATGGCTTTTCCATATATTTCACATCGAAATTATTTTTAAAATTTTATAATATTACCGGATATCTAACAAATATTAATATAATATATTGAAAATTGATTTAAAAAATGGTTTGAAATAATATAATAATAACTTATTTATGTCATTATACGAAAGTATTTTTTGTAATGTATAATTTTGACTTTTTTAAGATATAATAATAAAGTTATTATTTTATATATAATTAATCAGGGTTCAGAAATATTCATACATGAATTCTAAAATTCCAACATTCATGATAAATTGCCATGAATAATGCTTGCAAAATTTTTTGTTTTATTCTCACACTGTAAAATGAATAGCTAAGATTTTTTTTTATTTTTAAGCACATGAATAGTTTTGTTTTTTATTTTCCAGTTTGTACATATGCACGTATGTGAATAAAGAAAAGTACAAAATTGTAAAAACTAAAATATGAGAGGCTAATCGTTGCTGTCATTTATGTTTATAATAACAAGAGTTCCTCTCTGTTGTGTTTTGCTTTATTCGTGTTTAAAAACACAAAATATCGCTTGCTTCATTTGTTCCTGTTTAATAGTATTTGTTGCCTTGATTTGTACATGATAAAAATGTTTTTTTAAGCGTCGTTTATTCGTGGTTTTTTCATACATTAAGAAAATAAAAACACTTGCAACTTTATTTTGAACAATTGTAAATATAACAACAGTACAAATTTTCAATGAATTACTTATTTTAAAAGTGTTGTGGTATGTTTTTTTTAAAACTTTAATAAAAAAAAATATAAAATAAATCATACCTATTTTTTTGTTTTTTTTTATGAGCAGTATTTTCACTTAAAAAATTTTTTTTCTCTAAATTTGCACTTCAAAAAAAAGACATAAAAAAAACTAATCGTGCCACTAATTGTTGAAAATTTGTTTTTTTTCAACGTTCATAAATATTTATGTATGAATAGTAAAATTCAAACATTTATAATAAATAATTTGTCTTATCTCATGTTTTTTGTAGAAACAACACAAGAATGATATACATAAACAAAGATTACGCATTGCGCATGTTTTTTATTATTTACAAATTTTAACTGTTTAATATTAAGTCACATCAGCACATTCTACACATGTTTGTTTACTTGTGTTTCTACATTTCATTTTTAAAAGCTGAATGAGCTATTTTGGTGTCTTTGTATCATGGAAACAAAAAACAATACAAATATAAGAACAAATAAAGCAAGAGATTTTTTGTGTTTTTAAACACGAATAAAGCAAAACACAACAGAGATTATGATGTGAATAGCAAGTGTATATTTGGAAGTATGTATAAGAATGCAAGATGAGCAAAAGAAGTTAAAAAAAAAAATTCTCTCATGTACAAATGTAAGAAAAAATAAATCTCTATTATTATCTCATGTGTTTTGTAGAAACGAAAAATAATGAAAATACTTTTATACAAGAACGAATAAAGCAAAATTTTTTTTGTGTTTTTAAGCACGAATAAAACAGCACACAACAGTGTATAAAATTTTTTATTCCTACCCATGAGTGAATAGTGAGTGAATATTTGGAACTCTGTAATTAATAATGTAAAAAGTGGCGAATAAAGCTGCAAAGTAATGAATTCATCGTAAGTCAAGTTTTTGCTGGGCAATAATATTTTCTCTGCAGAATGTCAGTCTTTTATATTTATATTTTATATTTAGCTTTTGAATCAACTTCCAAATAATTTGCCAACAACTTGCAACGCAATACAATTTATAAAATTACTTATGGATAATTTTTCTTAAGGTTTATTATTATTATTATATTTAATTGTAATTATATTGCCAATTCTGTAAGTTTCATTATTGTTATAACGTTCGGTAATAATAGTTACATACCATTGGATTTGCTTTGCTATTTAGTATCGTGCAAATAGAATACATAAATTTGTCAAGATGTTATTGACATATGTTTTGTGAATTATTTACAAATATAACTTTTCAACAGACGGAATTATAAAAAAAAAATTCTTTTAAAATTAAAAATTATATGCATTATTAGTCGATCGGCATACTGAATGGTGGGCCTAGGACAAAAATTTTAATGTGTTACACACATTAGCACAAACGCATATTATCCTCTCTACTCCACTCTTTTGTGATGCGGATATTGCAACACAAAAGTTAATTAAAATGATTTGTTGTATTGATTTGACCTTATTTTGTGTCTTTACAAGAAAACATTAATCTAAATTTTGCCTATAAGAAAATTCATAGTAGTGAAACAATTTTTCCTGAGCAGATATAATAAAAGCATTTATCGTTACCTAAAAGGCAAAAGGCCCTAAGTAACGAAAAAATTAATAATATAAAAACATTGTCAATTGTCAAAACAACTGGAAGGATTTACAAGTAGAAGAAAAGAAAAAACTATCTCCCAAGAGAAAATTTTGATAACAAATATGCAAGTGGCAGTGCGACAAAGCTGAACTGGCAAATCGCTTTAATTTTGATTTTCTTGCGAAAACAATAAAATAAAGTAATTTTGAGTTGGCAAAAAACCAACCAATTGTAGACGGGAATGCCAGAAAAGATAAACTTACTGTTTATTGTTGTTGTTTTGTTTCAGCTCTGATATTGTTGAATGAAAAACTTGGAGTGTTTATAATTCTTATTCGCTTTATTAGTTTATTTGTTTATATCTTTAGCTTTTCTACAATCTTTGTTTCCTGTTGATCTGACCTCAGCATACAGTGAAATGCGTATAGAAACTAGCAAATCCCACCAACAATAAATTTCAGTGTGCTTATCAGGAGTACAAATTGGAAATTTAGCAGGTCATAGAGAAATCTTATTAATAATAAATTTTTTTTTTTTTTTTTTTTGTTTTCCCAGAAAAAATTATTATATTTCTCCAATCACCAAATTTATTCCAGATTCATAATATCAAGCAAACAAGTTGTTGATTTGGCACCTATTACCAAAATGATTATATTGATTACTAAAAATTTTAAAGTCTTAAAAAATATTTTCAATAAATGATATTTTTAATTTTAATTAAAAAAGTGATCAAAAAACTTTTCCATTTCAAACAATGTGTTAATTTATTTAAATAAATATTGGAAATTTCCAACAACAATTCTACATGTTAAAATTATTTTATTTTAAACGAAAAAAGTCAATTAAGATTTTTTGTTATTTAATTAAAATTTTAATTGAAAATTTATCTAAAAACAACTAAAATGTTAATTAAATCAAATTAATATTTTTAACTTTCATTCAAATAAAAAAATAATTGATTCAATTATCACATTAATTTATAATTTTAATACTTTTTAATCCATTTTTTTAATTGATAAAACACTTTTTTCTGTGTCCGTCTGTATAATTTATTATTTATATCCCATACAATTGGCTATGAATGATATAAATTTATAAATTAAATTGTATTTTGGTAGTACAAGTTATATTCGTAAATTCATCACTGCGCCGAATCAGTGAGTTTAAATGTTTATATATAAATATCAGTGAAGTAAATGTGGACCAAAAAATGGTCAAATACCCGACGAAAATAATAGTCACACAATAAAGACATTATAATTCATTTTATATCGGCATTAGGTTAGGTTCCATTGGCAGCCGTGATCAAGCACAGCTCACGTGGGTCCATTAATTAGTTCCCGTTATGTTAGCATATCACGCCGTCTCCCATGGGTCCTATGAAATCTGGCTGCTAGTATTCCCATGCAGCCATCCGGTCGATTCAATAAAGGAGTGGGTCCTGTTAACATCAACATCAGAGAGACAAGTTTTGTCCCCAAGGGCTCTTCGACCAAACATTTCGAGTCTTAAGTCTCCGAATGCCGGGCAATTACAGAGAAGATGTTCCGTTGACTCTTCCTCTTCCTCATCGCAGTATCTTCTGCACAAGTCATTATAAGGGAGCCCAGCCTCTGGGCGTGCCTCCCAATGGGCCAGTGGCCAGTTATAACCGCAATTAGGTTTCTTAGATGATGTCTGGACAGCTGTAATGCCCGCTGTGTCATTTTTTCATCTATGATGGGCCAGATTTTCCTGGTTTCCCCACAGGTGGTTTCATCGTGCCACCTCTGACTGGCGATAAGATGAAACCTGTGCGCTATAAGTCGCCTACACCATGGGAGTGAAGCACCTACATAATATGTGGAACCGTCCCGATTCAAGGTGGTACCTGCATACGCCAACGAATCCGCCATGCAGTTCCCATGTATGTCCCCGTGTCCGGGGACCCAATTAAGGGTGACCAGTGAATGTCTCGCTATCTCCTCCAGAGACATCCGGCATTCTCGGACAATTCTCGATGTTATGAACACATTCTCCAGGGATCTTATGGCCGCCTTGCTATCGGTAATAATGTGAATATCCCTTCCAGATATTTCACAGTACCGGATGCGTCTGGCGGATGCCCATTATCTCGGCCTGAATGACACTGCAGTGTTCCGGCAGCCTTATAGGAATGCTCCAGTTAAGCTGCTCGGAGTATATGCCGAAACCGACACCATGCAGTGTATATCGGCATTAAAAAAAAGTTCACTTTTCTGATGCACCGCAGTAATACATTTAAGAATATGCCCTTAATGTTGCCTCCATTTGCGTTGCTTTATTTCCAACCCAATTATAGTTGTCAAAGTTATCGCATACAAAACATTTATAGGGCTATAGTTGGAAATAATTACACTGTGATAGTTCTTGACCCGAAAAAAAATGAACTTCGATGAATTTTTTGATGAAATTATCTTTATAAAATACATAAATTGGCATTTTTATGTATATTTGAAGAAACATATTATAATTATTTGTATAAATATATACAAAATAAATTAAATTTACAATTAATATTTTACCACAATCCTCTTAATTTGCATAAGTCTGTTTAGTGGGCGACCGTATTAACCGCTCTGTCATTTTACATTCAGAAAGTGTCAAAAAATTACTTTCTTAAAAAAATCGTTGAAAACTGAGTTGAAAGTAAAAAAGGGAGTGTTTTAGTGAAAAAGTGTGAGGAGTGTATTGCGACTTTCAAGAAATTACTTTCACGTGTAAATGTAATGTAAACAAAATTTGTAAAAAAAATTGTAAACAAATCAAACAGAAATAAAATAAAAACTATTTGTAACCCTTAACAAAACATAAAAAAACCCAACAAATGATTAAAAAAAAAGTTAACAAACCAAAAATCTTGTGAAATTAGAATTAAACAATATTTAGTAATAAAATTAAAAACTAACCCCCTTATGCAAAAAAAGTTCAGGTACACATTAGTTAACCAACACGTTTAGACCAGCAAAATTGTATGGGTTTAATGCGTTGGTTAACTAATGTGAACTTTACTTTTTTTTTGCATAAGAGGGTTAAAAATTAAAAGTTTTTTAATAACAAAAATTTAAGTTCGAAAACGATCAAATAAATTATAAGCATTTTAAGGCAATTTATCGTTTTTCATATATATTTGTTTCTCCTGAACATTTTTCAAAATGTTAGATAGAGCCGTTGGCTCTTTAGGCAACGATATGTACGTGTGTCAGAAATAAGTAGCAGTAAAAGTAAATTTTGGGACAAAAAACTGACTAAGTTAAATTGTAATCACAATAGAAAAACAGGATACCAATAACATACACTGAAAAAAATAACAACATTTGTTATATAATTAATCAAACTTATTTGAAGTTGTCATATTAAGAACTGGTTTTAGTTGATGAAATAAAATAACTTTATGTCAACAAATTCCAATTACAAAATTAAAAAGAATCAAATGTAAGGTAAGATTAACTCACTGTTTATTGTTTTTGTTTTATTTAAGCCTTGATATTGTTCCAAGTAAGACCTGATTGTCTAAAATTCTTATTCAATTTACAGTCTTATTTGTATAATATTTTAAAATTTCCCTGACGAGCTGGTCTAAGCAACCGCATATACGCATAGGAACTACATTTTCCTCAACAATAAATTTCAGTGTATTTATCAAGAGTACGAATTAGAAATTTAGCAGGTCATAGAGAATTCTTATTATTAATAATTTTTTTTTTGCTTTAAATTTCTAATAGTATAAAAATTATGAAAAATTGAGACAATCGTTGCCGTTAGTTGAGCTTTTAGTCAAAAATTGCAGAGGGGGTTTTATTTATTTCCGTTATCAAATTATACTCAACCGTAGAACGCATAACCGGGTACCCGTGTATCCGCTTGCAACTTTAAACGTTTCTAGCCGCAACACCAATACTATTAGAGTATTGAAACTTTGGATCTAGGAAATGCAAGTCTTGAATTCTTTTATTGACTATCTATTAAATTCGATTCACCGGCTCCAAAACTAAAAGCTTCCAAAGATGACACCTACGCAAACACATAACAGGGGTACCCGTTAGATTTATATGAAAGAACTAGCAAATAAGAGGCTGTTTACAGATCTTTTTAATCAAATTTATATTAAATTATCTAATTACTATCAAAAAAGTTGTTTTGGGAATACATAATATTTCATTAAAAGCTGTTGTTTGTTGTGCGTAATTCCTGAAATTAATTGTTGGAGGATAAGCTGTTCTTTTGCTCAGTTCACTGGTTGCTTAGGCCAGATCATCAGGAATCGTTCTCCTAGATAATTTTATAAAAGTTAAAGCTATCTTTAAATAAGACTACAGAGGGAATGAGAACTACAAACACTCAAAAAGTGTTATTTGCAACGATATCAATGCTTAAACAAAATACCAACAATAAAACAGTGAGTTTATATTTTCTTACATTCACTACAATTAGTTGAAATTCTTCAACCATTAACTGTACTTGTACTTAAACCTAACTGTTTTATTGTTGGTATTTTGTTTAAGCTTTGATATCGTTGCAAATAAGACTTTGAGTGTTTATAATTCTCATTCCCTCTGTAGTCTTATTTACTGATATTTTTGGCTTTTCTAAAATTTTTGGGAAAAACTTTTCCTGATGATCTGGCCTAAGCAACCAGTGAAATTCGACTAGAAACAGCTAATCCTCCAACAAAAAATTTTCAGTTGTTTTATCAAGGAAAAAAATAGGGAGTTAAGCCCAACAAATAAAATCTTTTAAGAAATAATTGTATTCCCAAAAACAACGTTGATAATTATCTAATTACTTTTTAAAAATTTTTAATTAAAGGATTATAAAGTAAATATTTTTTTTTTTTTGTGAAGGTAAAAATCACAATGGGGTCAAATGTACCCCGGTTATATATTTGAGTAGTATTATTTGGTTGTTTGCATACTGTATGTATGCATATTTTTTTTTTTTTTTTTTTTCCATTATTTATTTATTGAATCTTCATATATTAAATATGAACTAACAATAATTAATCAAATCTTATACTAATACATTATTTTTGTCCTGCCAATGCTAGACGAAAATTTTTCTCTTCACGGTTTCTATTCACATATGTAGATTTTTAGCGGTCTTCTCGTCGGATGAGTCCTGCAGTATCTCTTCTCCTTAATCTAGAGTGGCCGCTGTCATTTAAAATATTTCGAGCTAGTGGATTTGGGTGCGACTCAAGCCTTTTTAAATATTTTGCTGCGTACTTCGTAATAATAGTTTTTACTAATGGCACATTGAGATCCTTGTGAATATTAGAGTTTTTAACATACCAGGGAGCGACTGTGATTATTCGAAGGAGTTTATTTTGGCGCCTTTGAATTTTTTCGATATTTGAGGCCGAGGCAGTGCCCCATAGCTGAATACCGTAGCACCAGATTGGCTTTAATATAGAGTTGTAGAGTAGGAGTTTGCAATCGAGGCTAAGAACAGAATTTCTTCCAATAAGCCAATTAATTTGAATTGCTTTCAGTTTCATTTGTGTTAGTTTTGCTTCTATATGGCATTTCCATGTTAAGCGCCGATCAAGATGAATACCAAGATATTTTACATGCGATTGTTGGGGCACTAATTGATTATTGATTATAATAGGGGGACATGACTCCCGACGCAAGGTGAATGTTATATGTACGCATTTTTGCTCATTGACCTTTATCCTCCATTGTTTTAACCACTTTTCCAATTCAAATATATGATTCTGCAAGTAGCGAGATGCTTCATGACAGTTTTCGTGTACGCTTAAAAAAGCTGTATCATCAGCAAATGTTGAAGTTAGGGTGTGGTTATTTGTTGGCATGTCTGAGGTATATATTAAGTATAACAGTGGGCCCATGATGCTTCCCTGAGGGACTCCAGCGTCAATTGGCTGAGGAGAACTTATAAAATCACCTTCTTTAATTATAAACCTTCGACCGATTAAGTAGTTTTCTAACAGCTTGTGTGTGTTTACTGGTAAGTTTAACTTCAATTTATGTAATAACCCTTCATGCCAGACTTTATCAAAAGCTTGAGAAACATCGATAAAGAGGGCAGAACAATATTTTTTTTCTTCAAAGGATTTTCTTATGGCGTTTACTATACGATGGGTTTGTTCAATTGTGCTATGTTCTCTTCTAAAGCCGAATTGATGGTTCGGAATACATCGATTTACATTTAAAATTGGGGCTAATTTTGACACTAACAGCTTTTCAAACAGCTTTGATATATTAGACAATAAGCTTATAGGTCTATATGACTCAACTTTTGTAGGATCCTTCCCTGGCTTAGGTATCATTGTAACTAAGGATACTTTCCATTCTTGTGGGTAGTATTCAAGGCGTAAAATAGCATTAAAAATCAAGAGAATAATTTTCTTTGCTATGCTGGGTAGCTCTAAAAGCATTTTGTTGCTGATCTTATCAAACCCAGGGGCTTTCTTGGGGTTTAAATCATGAATAGCCTTTTCGATTTCTTTTATCTCAAATCTAAGTGGAACAGCAGCTCTAACAGCAACAGGTGGCAACTCGACTGCAATATCGGGAGATGTATGCGGGGTAAATACGTTTTTCAAATGATTAACAAAAAGATTTCCTTTTTCTTCGTCATTTCGTGCCCAACTTCCATTTAAGTTTCTTAATGGTGGTTTAGTGATAACTGGTCTATTAAGATTTCTAGCTGCACGCCATAAAGAGTAGTCTGATTGAGAAGTTGCATCAAGTTCCTTAAGATATTTTTCAAGGGAAGCCGTTTTCTGAGACTGCAGTAACTTTCTTAGCCTTTTTGTGCACTCTTTTAGTAAATTCTTAAGTTGAGGGGATCTATGCAATTGCCATTCTCTTCGAGCTCTCCTTTTTTCAGTCAATAGACGCTCGACATCTGCAGAATATATTTTACTATTTTTGGTTTTTTTGAGGGTTATACTAGAATGTCGAACAGCTAGTTTCAGATAACTGTCAAAATTTACAATAGAAATATCCACATTCTCCGGTGTACTAAGCGGAATATTTTCAGTGCAGTGGGTACTGAGATATTTTTTATATTTTAACCAATTAATTTGAGTGGCTGACGTCACTAAGTTATCAGACGGAGATACAAATCTATTAGGATTTAATATAGTAAGAATTGTAGGTGTGTGATCAGAAGATAATTCTAAGGAAGCTTCAACATTAATCGTTTCTGCGGGGATGTTTTTAACCACTCCAAAATCGATGACATCTGGAACTTTTTGCTGATCAGTAGGCCAATATGTTGGTTGTCCGCTCGCGACCACATTTAGATCCATTTTAAAAATTGTGTTAAACAAAACACGACCCTTAGGTGTAATAAGTCGTGACCCCCAGAAGGTGTGTTTAGCGTTATAATCGCCAGCAGCCAGGAAGCAGGGTCCTAATGATTTGAAATATTTATTATATTGGCTTTCTGATATAGAAAATCTAGGTGGGGAGTATAATGATGAAATTACTATGTTTCGATTTAATTCCTCAACGCAAATGTTTGTTGCTTGGAGATAATCTTCACGATGATCACTCATTAAGTAGTGTTTTACTCGGTTCTTTATCAAAATGGCAGAACCTCCACAAGCTCTGTCTCGAGGGTCCTTTGTATCATACAATATATAACCATTGATTTTAAACGTATTTCTTGAGGTCAGATGAGTTTCAGAAACCATCATAACATCAATTTGTTTATTTTTAAGGAAGTATTCTAGTTCATTTTTGTGTTGGCGGATGCCGTTTGCGTTCCAAAAGCAAATTTTTAAACAGTTCATGGCTTGTTTAGTACAGCTTGCAATAACATCGATTGCATTCTTAACATTTCTTGCATCATGTTACCCATTGTGTTAGTGAAATTGTTAACTGTTTGCACTAATGTTTCCATGGTTTTTTCTAGCCGGGTTAAATTAGAAATGGGAATTTCGTCATTATTTGGTACATCACCTTGCAGTGGCATAGGATTAGATTTTAAGACATTAGCGTACGAGGTTCTGTTAGTATTTGGCTGTGGTATCTGGACACCGTACGTGTTTCCTTGATTAGTTGCCTGCGTTTGAGGGGGGTTAAGTTTCTGTCCAACAGAACGCTTGACAATCGAATATACCGGGCACCCTCTATAGTTGGCAGTGTGATTACCACCGCAGTTGCTACATTTTTTTACATTAGGATCATTTTTGGACTTGTCGCACCGGACGGTACCATGTAATTCTCCACATACGACGCAAACAGGGGGTAAATGGCAGTATGCCCTAGTATGACCAAATTCTTGGCAGTTTAAACACTGAACGGGTCCATTTCTTTTGTGCGGCTCTTCGATCGTGATTTTTCTGTACAGGATGTATTTTAAACTGTAAATGGGATGCGTTTCATTTTTTTTTAGCTTAACATCGCCGGGCTCTAACTCCACTCGAAATAGGGGTTGGGGATTTTTTTCCCTATTTTTAATATTTGTAACATTTTTTATTTTGAAGCCTTTTTCTTCTAAAAATGTTTTTATTTCGTCGGGGTCCACGCATGAGTCAATGCCCTTAATCACAACTTGAAGACCTTTACTGCTTTTCAGTTGGTACGTATAGAAGCTTTTTTTAAGTTCTTCAAACTTATTAATTATTTTACGAAAATCATTCTCATGATTAATCTGAATTTTTGTCTCGTTTATATTTCCACGCTTGATTGCAGCAACGTAAAACGAATTTTCACCTATAACCGAGATTAAACTTTTTATAAGCTCACTTGAGTTTTGCTCTCTAAGATATATCGGGGGTGGCTTCGACGATTTAATGACGTTAGGTGCTTCAGAAGATTCATCCTCCAGAATTGCAAAACGATTTTGCGAATTTATTCTATCAAAAGATGGAACTTTAGAGGCCGAGGCTACAGCTGAAGAGGCTGGGCTGCGACCCCGTTTGAGAACTGTTATATACCTGTCCATACCAACTTGCACTTGTGGTTTTTGAAAATTTTTTACTTGTGTGTTTTCCGTTGCGTCTGTGTTTGAGTTCATGGTATCATTTCCTACTAGGAATGTATTTGAAATGGTAACACTTGATGGTTTTGCCGTTAGGTTGTTGTTATTGTTTTCTGTTGTTATGTTTATTTCCACATTGCTTTCGCTAGCATGAATATTATTTATTTTTGTTATTGAGTCATTGTTATTACTCATATAGAGAGTTGTTTTTGGTTTTTTTCACCGTTGTTTTTATTTTTTTTATTTTTATTTTTTTTTTTGTTGACTGTGCTCTTCTTATTATGTATTATGTTTTTGTAACACCAAAAGAATAAATAATTTTTTGCACAGATTATTTGTATTATGTATGTATGTATGTACGTTCATACGTATACTTTTTTTTTCATGTATTTTTTTACTTATTATTTTTTTTTTGTTTGTTTTTTACTTGTTCTATTGATCACTTTAAATTTTGAGCGTCCAAATTCGCTTGTTTAATATTATTAACAAATTTATGTTAAAAAAAAAAAAAGAATCGTATGGGGAGTTAAAAAAACACGTCTGTTGACAACGAGCACGACCGAACGAATGAACGAATGTATGCATATTGATGTAGAGCTTTGCATCATTTTTTTTTTGTTATAATAATTAATAAGCAATTAAAAATTGTATCCACTTTAAAAAAAAAAAAATTAATCAATTTGTTAGATTTTGATTAAACAGATTTTAAATCAAATATTATTTACTGTGAAGCTGAAAATTACTACAAATTATAATGGGGTACATAGGGTACCCTGGTTATCTGATTGCGTGGCTTTTTAAGTTATGAATTCTACGGTTAATAATGGCTCGGCTAGTAATGATATTGTGCACATGTCATCAGCTTTTAGTGCATCCAGTTATAATTCTATTTCTGTTAAATGCTATTTCTAAGGCCGAGGCCACCTATGATTTACTACGGAAGTGGCCACGTAATGAGCGTCATGTCTGAGCGGCTAAGCGGCATTTCTAAGCGGTTAAGCGATGCCGCTCAGGAATAAAATATGTTCTAATTTTTAGTTGTTTTCTGAGCAGCAAAGAATAAACATGGCAAATGTGAATGTGGAGATTATAATTTCATCTGTACCAAGCCAACCGCTGTTATGGCAAGACAGATTATAAAATTTTATAAATAAAAATATAACCGACAAATTATGGAGTGAGGTTGGTGAAATTTTGATATACATGTGTATAATAAAAAATAAACTTATGTAACTCAAAGTTAAAACAAGCCTCTGCAGAAATTGCTTTTCTTTGTTTTGTCAATCTGTTGGTAACTATTTGCAACAGCAAATCAAAGGATTTCACAGACATACAGCAGTATTGCCAAAATCTGTCTAGAAATTTGCGAAGATTTGTATATAAATGTTTAAATTCGCCTTAATGTTGCCTTGCTTAATTTATAGGATGAACACCAAATCTTCTTTTTTTTCTTTTTTTCTCTTGACAATGGCATTTTATTAACTAACCGCTCAGAAATAACTTTCAGTAATAAGCCACTTGCTGATCGAACTCGCCGCTCTGTCGCTCGCCGCTTAGCCGCTCATTGCGTGGCCTCGGCCTAATGAATTTGTTTATATTTATCTAAAAAAAAAATTAATTAAATCAATATTTACATGGCACAATATTCTTTGAAAACTGCAATAGATTTTTGGAAATTAATTAGCAACAAATTATTTTTTAATGTCACAAATAAATATTTAATTGTTAAAGAATATTAAATTTAATATAACAAGCGCATTGTTAAAAATATGTATTACTTGAATTTAAAATTTTTTTATTATCAAAAGTATTGTTTCTATTTAGAAATTCGGATGTTGGTCTCTTTTTAATCATAGATGGGGGTAGTGCACTCATTATGCAGTTCCAACTCACAGTTAGTGATAGTGCAAAATTAATGCAATCATTTTGTAGATGTTGAGTGATGAATTGAAAATTAGCAGCCTCACTAAAAATGAGTCATAGTAATGCTAAAAAATTTTGCGCTCAAAAAAACAAAATAATTTGATTTAAGAAAAAACAAGCATCAGTTTATTATAACTTTTTTGATCTTCACTCATTTGAATGCAACTTAAAATGTTGCACTAAATTTACAAACAAAAAACTTGTTTTTTCATGATTAAAGCCATGAGATGTTCCGTTATTGACAAATTATTGATATGTTGTTTAATTTCCTTTCTTATGCATATCATAACAAAAATCAAAAATTATGCTCATACAAAATTAAACTTTTGAAAATTTAGTGAGAGTCCGTTTATATGCAGCTTTTTTGATTGCAAGTACAAATTTTACACTATTTGAATTAAGTGCAGATTTTTGCATTCAATCTTCGTTTAGTGTTAGTGAAAAAATTTGCAATATCACTAATTTTTTTTGTGGTATTTAAAAAAAAATAGCAATCATCACTAAAGCTGGTAAGAAAAGAGTGCAAACTAATTTTTTTGCAGTTTTATTTAGTGATAGTCCACTGCTGATTTAAATTAATATTTAGTGCACTACCGCCAACTATGTTTTTAATTCAAAAATTAATTGCATTGACGAATATGGTACTCAATATGACAACTTATTTATCGTGATTTTTTTCTGTGTACGTATTTGGTAAAAACAGCGTTCAGGTGTATATTTATTTAAGCACATATGGGAATACAGAACTCTAAGGTGTAGTGGTTTCTAGTGTGAGTGGTTACACACACTTACAAAACAACCAAAAACATACTGTCAACATCATTAACGGTACAATGAACTAATTCCAAAAATAAATTGGACAATGTTTAAATTACAGACTTTGTCATTCAACCACAACAATTTTTGCTTGTGGTTGGTTTTTAAATTGATTTTTTTTAGGTATTTATTTTTTCGCCCTGTGCGAAAAAAATTACAAGGAAAATGTCAATACCAAAATTATAAAGATAAATAAAGGAGATATTTAATTTAATTTACGAGGCAAATATAAACAAAAATTTGTAAAGAAATTTACTTGCTCTTAAAATTGTTTATTGTTTTTTTTTTTAAATCCAACACGTTCATGAATTATAAACTTTAACCGATTTATGCAATTAAAGTTCAAACAGTGTTTTATTAGAGTTGCACGATATATCTTTGGACTAAAATATAGATCATACACTCATATGACTTCTTATACTATTTAAAAAATCTTCAATATATAAATTTTAAAAATCTTTTAAGATGTGATTTTGAAAGTTTCATTGATATGAGAATATTATTACAATTTTATAAGATTTTTAAATTCGGGAATCCTCTGTACTTCCTAGCAAAAACTTTAGTTACCTGGTAAGCTACTTACAATACACTTACTAGTGGCCGAAAAATAACTAGTTATTATTTAACTACCAGTAAGTTAAATTGTTAGTACTTACAATACACTTATAGAAGCCCAAAAATAGCAATGTTTTTTAAGTTAGTTAGCATAAAGAAAGTGTAAACAAAACCAAGAATTTTTATATACTACATCTTTAAACTGTTTATATACCTAATAAGTAGTTATTTAGCTCATTACCAGTAAGTAAACCTTCAGTACTGAAAGCTACACAACTAATAAGTAGGTATTGAGGTGATTATTAGTAATCAAATCTTCAGTAGTGAAATAATAGAAGCATTACGAGTAGGGAGATCGAACGGGTATTATTCGACCGGTTTTAGCCGGTTACTTAGGCTTTGCCCAAGTCGGTTATTTTAAAATGCCCATTTTTCAAATATCGAATAAACCGGCTATTTTGGTATAATAAACCGGTTATTTTAAAAATGTGTAATTTATATACATTTTCCTTACTCTTGTTGTAGATGTTCCCGTAATTTAAGTATTTTCTAATTGAATATTGGCCAAACTTAAACTTTTCATGAAAAATGTCAAAACAAAATGTAACAAAAGTCAAATTATATATATGTGTTCCTCTAACTCCCATTGGAGCATAGGGCGCCAATAACAGCTGATCGCCAGCGGACCCGATTTTGTGCCGTTGATCTTAACTCGTTCCAAGATAGGCCAAGACTGTTCATCTCAATTTCGGTGGAACGTCGCCACGTTGTACGTGGTTGTACGTGTTTTGCCATATTGGGGCTAATATGCCAAAAGTCAAAAAACATTATGAACACTGTAAATACAAATCGCTTATAAAAGCGTGTGTTCCCGTAGAAAAAAAACCAAAAACTATTCAAAATAATACAAAAACGTGTGCATTTAAAAAGTAAATAGTAATTTGTGCAAGAGTATTCTAAATATTAAATATATTTTCATATAAAGGTTATCTCTAGATATTTTTCGAGCGCGATTCAAAAGACAAAGCTAGGTGCTTGAAGTGCCCTAAAATGATAAGTTGCAAAAGTTTTTCCCCGTCACGACTTATTAATCACCTTTAATTAGTCCACATTCTGGACATTAATGTGATCTAAATGAAACTTAACTGTGTTCGAAGCAGTTCTAAGGAGACTACAAATAATATTTTACTAGAATACACTGCCAAAAATGAATCATTGGGTGAAATATTAGCCCGTTGTGTTGTCGAGGACGAAATTCCCGTTAAGGCACTAAAAACTCTTAAGTAGTTCTAGCATCTCTTCATGCTGAAAACTACAACATTCCGGCGGACTCAACGATATGGAAAAATTTCTACCAGTTTTATTTATTAAAACACCAAGAACTAAAAAACAAAATTTAAGAAATCAAACAATGTCATGGAATGTTTTAAATTGTAGTCGACGAATTGGCAAATATTTACCACAAAAAGAATGTTCAGTTCACTATTCGTTTCTATAATGCTGAAACAAAATAATTTGAAATAGATAATCCTGGCTAAGAGATTTTGTTTGCAACTTTTGAAAAATATGGTGGATTTATATAGATATCTTAACCACCAACAAACTCATTCAAAATAAATTTGAGAGAATATTTCAAATAAGAACTTTATAAAATTACTGTAATTTATTTGCTTTTGCAAAACGTATGACAAGATTAAATATCATTCAACAGTTTCTAAATTACATAAAACAAATATCTTCTTGCAATTAAAGTTTAGTAAATCAATAAAAACTTGTTGAAATTTAGCTAAAGTTTTATCAATTTTCTGGTCTCACTTTTCTTCGATTTTAGCGTAAAATATTTGTTAGGTCTGATCTAAGTCATATCTATGTATTTTGTTGGTTTCTTACCATTGCAAATTGTTTTGTTTTTATTCAAATTAAGGTTTTATTTTAAAAACTTATTTGATTTTTGTGTTTTTAAGTATTCGAATTAAAACCGGTTAACCGGTTATTTAAAAATTGCTTAACCGAAAACCAGGTTTTTTAAAATAGCAACTATTCGTAATATTCGAAAACCGGGTTTTGAAAAAAGTCAAATAATCGATCTCCCTAACTACGAGTAAGTACTTATTGAGGGTTTTAGAATAATGACAATTGTAATGACAACTACTTACCTGGTAACGTTTGAAATAATTAGGGCTAAGGACACTCCACTATAACTAGTTTATTGATCATATCTAGACATTCTCAAATTGAATGTTCATTTACTGTCAGAGTCTCAAGGTTGTGGAATTCGTTCATACCTTGTAGAGAGCGCGAATTCTATAATTATATACCCAAGTTTAAGAAAATGCTATTAGAAAATCTGTAGAGAAGTAGAAGTTGACTATATAAATTTGCCACGAGTGGTATGTCCTTATATCGTTTTCAACTATTGTACAATAGGGGCGGTGTAATAGTAATACATTAGTTAAAAAAAATATGAAAATTAAATAATTGCCATAAGATTTTGCTGGATTAATTTGGCCGACAGGGCTTACAATCCATACCAAAAAAATAAATAAATAAATAACTAAAAAAATAAATTATTTTACCTTAATGTATTGGTTAACTAATGTGAACTTTACCTTTCTTGGGTAAGAGGGTAAATATTTATTGATTTACAAGAAAACAGAGAAAAAAGTGGGCGTATAATAAAAATGTTGTTCATATTGTATTCACCTGGGCCTGGCCAAGCCTTGCCCTATTATAAAGCATGATCCATTTCGAGGTTCCCTATTTTTTAAAGAAAAAAACACAGAAAATTCAAATTTAATGGGGAATGTTTACTATCATTTGAAAGAACATTCTTTGGCATTTACTTTTTGAAGATTATGTCTATCAAGTGTTGGCCGTTGCTACGTCGCAGATGGTCCATCCGTTGAGTCCAATTTTCGATGACTCGTTCAAGCATTTCGACTGGTAACTGGCGAATGACATGCGTGATGTTTTCCTCCAAGGCCTGAATCGATGCGGGTTTGTCCGCATAAACTTTAGACTTTACACATCTCCACAGGAAAAAGTCTTACGGTGTGATCTCAGACGATCTTGGTGGCCAATCGACCGGCCCAAAACGTGAAATTATGTGCTCACCGAAGTGTTTCCTCAATAAGTCCATTGATTGATGCGATGTGTGAGAAGTGGCGCCGTCTTGCTGAAACCAAATGTTGCTGAGATAACGAGCTTCATTTTCAGGCATCAAATAGTCGGTTATCATGGCACAATAACGGTAGCCATTGACGGTTACGTTCGTACCGGCATCATTTTTAAAGAAATATGGACCAATGATTCCAGCGGCCCACAAACCACACCAAACCGTTGTTTTTTCTAGATGAAGTGGCAGTTCTTGAATCTCTTCAGGTATCTCTTCCTCCCAAATGCGGCAATTTTGTTTGTTTACATACCCATTGAGCCAGAAATGGGCCTCATCGCTAAACAAAATTTGCCTCGAAAACGTCGGATCTTCTTGGAACTTTTCAAGAGCCCATAGAGCGATGCGATGTCGCTTGGGAAGGTCGAGCGGCTTCAGTTGTTGCACAAGGGGTATTTTGTACGCTTTCAATTTAAGATATCGACGTAAAATGCGCCAAGTCGTATCGTACGTCAGTCCGAGTTGCTGCGAACAGCGCCAATTCCACTCTTCACGGTCTTCGTGGAAAGTCGATAGCAAACAAAAAAGCAAAACCAAAATGCGATTTTGCTTGTTTCGATAAGTATATCCAGATATTTCACACTCGTTCACTTAAAAAATGTTGCACTGTGTTGTTCAACCCAAATAACCCTTATATGAATCTTAACCTTATCGAGCTTAAAGTTCACTTTTTATAAAAATAGACATTAATTTAATTAAAAAAAACAACAAGGAAGTGTAAAATATAATAAACTCATGAGATCTTTTACACTGGGTTCCTAATTTAGTACACTGCCCAAAAGGGTATTGTCAAAGATGTTAACAATACCATTGTTGTCATTTTTCGCGGTTTATCGAAATAAAAAAAGTGCAAATATTATAAAAAAAAAAAATTAAATAAGTGAAAAATTCCAAAAAAAAAAACTTGCACATTGAAATAATATAATAAACTGTTACGTCCACATTTTGTTCCTACGAAAGAGATTTTCTTTTTGAAGCAAATATTAATGTTGACCTTAAAAAAAATCAATTCCTTATCGGCGACGACGATTAGGAATTGAAAACTCCTTGTACCTATAAATATGGAAGATATTTATGATTATTTTAAAGGTAAGTAAAAATACAATCAAATGGAATTTTTAGTTAATTTTAAAATTCCTTTATTTAAAAAGCTGATGTTACATATAGAAGCTTGCGGTTTATAAATAAAGAAGATGTGAAGGAAGCTGTACCATTCTTAGGTCGCCACGCTGAATTCAAAGAAAAGCTCTTTTCATAAAAAAAGCACAAGTATGTACATATGCATGCATATTGTAGTGCAATTTTGTTTTTGTAAAAAAATAATTTGCAATTTTTGTTTTGTTGCTTAAAAATGTAAATAAATAAATATATTTTATACGTTTTTTTATTGCTTGGGTTCAGAATGGATGATGCTTTACTCAGAACAACGTGTCATCAAGTTGATAACTGAATGTTGTCAATAAACCAACAGTGTGTTATCAAAAATGAAAACAACTTGTTGTCGAAATGACACCATAATGGTTAAAATATGTTAACATTTTGTTGTCAGAATAAGACCAAATGGTGAGAAAATGACAACGAGGTCGTAAAAAAATGTTGATACCATTCGTTATTGAACACTTGAACACAAACGCAGTTGGCTCATTTTTTACAACGGATGGTATCAATTTTGGTATTTTTGTACCGTATTTTCCCTCTGTGTATGTACCGTGGTGTAGGGTATCATACGGTCTGGCTAACTCGGTTATTTTACCTTTTTTTTTTTTGCTTTTTTTATAAGTGACAGTTTTTTGGACACAAAAATTTTTTCATAAAAAGAAGCAAGGCGAATTCATACAACGTGGTCTTATTTTAAAAACGGATACAACACTGTAAAATATTTTACAGTTGTGTCAAAATAATACAACAATAAGTAAACAATTCAAGCAAATATTTCATTTTGTTTTTAATTTTAAATTGTGTGTTTTGAAATTTAATAATTTAAAAACGTCTTACATTTCATAATTCTAAGTAAAAATTATAGAATTTAACATTTTTTATTATTTCGAATTTATTCTATGAGTTAAATTTCAGTTATGTATTTTATAAAGCTTTTTGTAATAGCTCTATTCCTTAAATTTTTTTTAGGAATGACTTTCTACTCTACCAGACTATTATATTGTATTTTCTTGTTACATTTTACCTTAGCTTTCCGTTGGATAGCAATGAAGTATATTTATGTACAGAAAAATTTACAATTATTAGACACCAGCAGAATGTAATGCATTTTCTGGCCCGCTACGGGCTTCGTCAGCATTCTTTGTGTCACACTGGATAGTGATACTTTATAAATTGAATGTTTTTAACTCAACTATTTTAACAAATAGATATTGGGAATTATTTCTTTTTCATAAGCAACTTTATTATATTCAATAGAACCACCATAACGGTATACCATTTTGACTCATGGTTAGTTATCAGCTGTTGCTTACGCAGCAAGCCAAGGTCACCTTGTATGAATTCGCCTTGAAAAGAAGGAAATACAAAATGAATGTTATTTACTTTTTCTAATTCTACTTGCAATATTTCTCTTCTATTTGGCTACATTAAAAATTTTTTTTTAGAGCCTAGAAAATACAAAGCAAAAATATTTCGCGTTTTTGGTAAACTAGCACACAAAAATTTTAATTTTATACAAAAATTGTTCAAGATACGAGGGCGGATTAATAACTCCGTGACTTTTTGAATGAAACACAGTTTTTTTACAAAAAAAAAATTATTTTTCAACATAATCTCCTTTTAAATCAATACACTTAGTCCAACGTTTCTCCAATTTGTGTATCCCTTCCAAAAAATAGGATTTTTTGAGGTCCATAAAAAAGTCATTTGTTTGACCAATAATTTCAACGTTGGAGCTAACTCTCTTTCCACTGACCCATTTCTTTAGGTTCGGAAATAGGAAATAGTCACTGGGGGCTAAGTCCGGAGAATATGGCGGATGTGGTACCAATTCGTAGCCCAATTCATGTAATTTTGCCATTAAGACTGCACACGTGTGCACCCGTGCAGTATCTTGATGAAAATAAACTTTTTTCTTGGCCATATGGGGTCGTCTTATTTTTAAATCCTCGTTAAATCAGTCCAATAATTTGGCATAATATTCGCTGTTTATTGTTTTTCGCTTTGGAAGTTAATCGATGTGGATTATACCGCGTGCATCCCAAAAAACTGTTGTCATCATCTTATTGGCCGACAAACTTACCTTGGCCTTCTTCGGAGCCGGTTCACCCGGAGAAACCCATTGTTTAGACTGATGCTTGGCATTGGATCCATGTTTCATCCACAGTTACAAAACGGCGCAAAAACTCATTCGAATTGCGGTTAAACAACTCCAAACAATCCCTTGAAGTTGTCACACAATTACTTAGTATACGAAATTTTTTAAAAAAAATTCTATATTTAAAGAAATTTTTACAAAAACTTGCTACATACCATGGCCCAATTAGTAGGTCTGTCGAAAAGCCTGCTGATTTTTTGTATAGTTGTGTTTGTAGAGTTTTATCGTGCAATTGTTGTAGTAGCAATTGTCTTGTCCATTTGTTACACAAACAATTGCATTGGGTTTTGACATCTTCAACATAATTAACACAAACCAAATGCGTTTGTTTTAGTTTTGCGCAGGCCTACTAATTGGGCTATGCTACATACATATTTCAGAAGAAATTTTTCCCAAATATTTGCTTTCTTATAGGAAGTTTTTTTTTATCAATTATATATTATATAAGAAATTTTTACAAAAACCCATATTTTTTTAAATATTTTGGAAAAAATTTGCTCGATTTGCCATTTAATAGGGTCTCAAAACGCCCCACTGTGTAAAATGAAGTATGATTTTTTAAAAGCCTTTCGTGTCATACGTGTCGTATGATTAATATTAATAAAACCAATGAAACCCGGTTATTATAGAAAGGGAGACAAGCAAAAGGTGTCATGTGTTGCTAACAAATGCTGTCATATAATTTTCTGCTTGTACTTGGCGCTCGTTACCTTCTCTCACACCTTGGCAAAATAGCTTTCTCTTAACTAGTATTAGTCATATATGTATAAGCGGCTTATTATGGGTTTTCTTGCTGATTCTTTACCCCCACTTTTTTCCCATAACTGTGTGTCCACAAGTTAACAAGGTGAAGCGTGCTAATTTGTTAACAAAGTGCTAATTAAACTTTTTGTTATATTTATCTTGTTTTTTTCTAAAGTTTCGCTTTCATTATTTTTTTGCTGTTGTGGCTTAGGTAACTTAATTAAATTTATCTTTTTACAAAAAACTCTCTGGGGTAATTTGTCTTATTTTATCCATTTTCAATTTAATTAGCGCGTCAAACTTACCATCCACCAACAAAAAAATTCAGGTTTTTTCCGGTTAAAGGTCATTTCACTTTGGTTTTTGTAATCTTATTACAGAGTTTGTTTTATGTTTTTCTTATTTTTAATTTATGGTTTTCGCTGTATAGTAATTTTATATTTAAATATACCACATCTGAGCTTTGTAAATTAAAGTAAGTAAATAAAGTCATTAAAATCATTTATTAAAGTCATTTAAGAAAAAAATAGACAAATGAAATATGAGAATGGTAAGCTTCAGTTTTATCACATTAAAGTCCTTTAGATTTTAAACACAATTTCTGAATTATATTCTCACATATATACACTCATTTCTTTAGAGTTGGGCACGAAGGTCTTAAGTCTGAAACTGTAGTTTTTCGTAAACTTAAATTACAAAATTTTAATTGCTTTCTTTAATTAATTTGTTTTCTAAAGATCGAATAATAACGATTGGAAGCAGTTATACTAGACTTAAGTAGTTGATACCAAACTAAATAGAGAATCAAATTGCATTAAACCCAATCAAAAATTAAAAATGTATTGTTTTGACTTAAGACCTTTTAGCCTAACCTCAAAGATTTATTGATGCAAAAAAAAGTTTAAAAAAAATACAAACAGGTAAGAGGACCATTCAATTCCCTACACTTGTTTTTAACAGTATGTTTATTAAGAATGGGTGTTTTTCTTCCCTTTTTAAAAATAATAGGCCAGAAACTAAATAGAGAATAAAATTGCATTAAACCCAATCAAAAACTCAAAATGTATTTTTTTGACTTAAGACTTTTTAGCCTAACGTCAAAGATTTATTGATGCAAAAAAAGTTTAAAAAATTATGAACAGGTAAGGTGACCACTCAATACCCTACACTTGTTTTTAACAGTTTGTTTATTGATAATGGATGTTTTTTTTCCCTTTTTAAAAATAATAGGCCAGAAAAGACTCCAGGAAAATTCCGAAAAGTTTTAAATAAGTCACGAAAAAATACGACTTTGCGAGGCCATGAACGGGTGGCACTTATACTACGTTATTTTTATTATTTATTTGGCATTATAAAGGCCCCAACTCAATTAGGTTATATAGGCCAATTAATTTTGTATTCATAGGAACTTATTTTAAGGACTAAATTAATAAATTCTTCTTATTTATCACGTATTGTGGTACGAAAAATATGAATTGGCTGTAAAATTAAGAAACTATAGACTTTTTAAACCTCCCTGATTTTTTTCAATGCACTCTGTGTATGATATTTATTAGTTTCAAGTGGTTCTTTGAAGAAGTCGTATATGGGACATAATTTGATTAACTATGGACCTACCGTCACAAAATTTAGGTTTGACATAATACATATCGCACTTATTCAACAATAATGTTTTAACTCAAAATTTTTATTCTTCCGCATTTTTAGAAAAAATCAACCGGTTATAAAATTATCGTGCTATTTTGTCTACTTTCTTGTAATGAAACGGTTGGTTTAAAATTTTTTTTTCATATGCCTTTAACGTAAAATTAAAAACTCATTTGCTTCTACTGAAAATTTTTAAATTTTTTAGTTAATACAGTATTGTTGAACAAGTGCGATATATGGCATTTTTCGTAAAGCGGACAACTCAAAACAAATATTTTCCCGAAATTCCTTTATATTTGGCATAACTATGGTGCCTATTGTGAACTTAATTCGATCTTCGACAGCAGTCGAATTAGTTGATCGAACGAATTTTCATTTGGTATTATGGCACACATTCGATAAAAAAATACTATTGTGATTTAGTTTATTCACAGTAGTACATTTTCTATCAGCCGTCAATTTCAATAAAAACTTTTTGTTAACAAATTTAAAAAAATAAAAGTAATTTAAATCATGACTACGACGGAATTATGGTACGGGTGGTCCCAAACAATTTAGCTCCTGCGAGATTTCATTCCACTTTTTTGTAGCCTGAACTTTTGTAAAAATTCCTTTTGCCATAAGGATTTTGTTCCATAAGGGAAACAAGCTTTTCCAACTGCTGCTTACTACTGACGACTTTAGACCTGCATAAAATAACCAAAACTAGTTAAGAGTGTGGAATTTGCACACCAAAACTAATAAATTAACAAAAACTTACATTTTCAACAATTTTTTTTTAAATTATTTACCCCGTCGAAAGCAAATTTGTTTTCGTTGAAAAATTCAATGCACAACGAAATTTTGGACAGTGCTGCCAACTCATTATCTATATATAAATCGGCAAAGGCAAAACGGTTAAGAACACTTTCCGTCTCTAATTGTCAACCGATTTAAACAAAAAATACACCATTTAAAAGGCATTTACCTACAGAAGTGCACAATGTATATTTTATTAAGAGTGTAAAAATGGTAAAAATTCGGTGACTTCATATCTCCAAAACTAATAGAAACCTAAAAAAAATGTATACTTATCGTTGTTCATTAAAAAAATAAGCGGACAGGTGTCTGGTTCTCTTTGCAATTCGGCCCTTTCAGAGAGTAAACTGGTTTAACCTCTATTTTGGAACTTTTGGATTCCCCATTTAGCTTTTAAACCAATAAGTATAGGAATAAAGGCTATACCAAATTCGTAGCTTATCTAAAAAATAAAAATACAAATATGGTACTTTTTCGAAATTCGAACGTTTTAAGGGATAACATCGTACCCATTGTTACGTTTTTTTAAAAATATTTTTCTCTGTATATTGACATATAACGCAATAAATTATGGTCTCCCACTACAACACTGAAATTTTTGATACTTTAACGGAACGAAATAATTTTTAGAAAGGGGAAATACGGGAAATTTAATTACTTTCTTTTACTTTTCCGTGCTGCGTGTGGTAATTTTTAAATTTTTTGTAATACTGAACTAAGAAATAAAAAATTATTTGTGCAAGGTATTGAGTGAATGAGAACCTATAAGATGAAAAATGTTGGCACTTTTTTGTTCTTCAACTGGTACTTTTTGAATTTTAGTTAATATTGGACCTAGAAACATAAATTAAGCATGCATTGTTCTGAGGGAATAAGAATCTGTAAGGAAGAGGTTCTACAACTGGTACTTTTTTTTAATTTCCTTTAATATTGGACCTAGAAACATAAAACTAAGCCTGCAGTTTCCCAAATGGGTAAGAATCTATAAGAGGGAAATTTTTGGTCTTCAAATGGTACTTTTTGCATTTCCGTTAGTATTGGACCTAGAAACATAAAATTAAACATGCATGGCTCTGAGTGAATAAGAATCTGTAAGGAAGAGCTTTTTGGTACTTTTCGTTATTTAACTGGTACTTGTTGAATTTTTAATAATACTGAACATGCAGAGTCCTGAGTGCTTGAGAAACTATATTTAAGAGCCGCAATTTTGTACTTTTTCTTTTTCAATTGGTACTTTCTGACTTTTTTCATATAATTCAACTTAAAAAACTAAATTAAACATTCACGGACTTGAGTAGAAGAGAACATTTGGTTCGGAGGTTGGTACCTAGCCAAATCGATCCACTAAGACGAAAAAACGAATTCTCTAACATTTAAATTCATATATAGTTATATGTATGTTTTCTTCATATTTGCATAAAAAGTTATGGTCGAATTTCGACCACTTGGCAAACTCTAGTACCAAATTAACATTCAATAGTCGATGTTCGATAGCCAGCGAAACTCGTTTATGTAACTCATAATAGGGGCCTATATATCTAGTAGTTATAAATGAGAGTGCCAAATATTTTTTGTTAGATTTTTTTGCTAAAGTGTTGCCGTTTTGGAAAAATTATTTTTTTTTTAAATTATTGTTTCGAACTAGAAACAAAAAACATTAAGTTAAGTAATTATTATAAAAATTCTTTAAAAAAAAATAATTGAATAAAAAAATTCATCTGCAAAACCCGAAATAGTTAGTTTAAATTGTTCTTACACTCAAAAGAAAAATCAATCCATCCGTACTCAAATCAATCCGAATCGGTATCAAAAGTACGGTGAGTACGGATTTTCTTGAATCAAGTACAGAAAGATTGATTCAAGTACGTATTATTCAATCGCGAAATACTCATCTTATCCATTTTCAATCCCGGATTCGTACTTAAAATAATCCGAAAATGAGATTGATAAGGTAAAACTGAGATTGAATCAATCTCAAAATGCGCTTGATTCAAGAATTATAAAATTGATTTAATCCCGAATTCATACTTTAAATAAATCCAAACTGAAATTAGAAGAAAAATATTATTATAATTAATTTACTTACCTGTTTCACACCTTACAAAGTTCCAATTATAAAACACCACCATCATGCCCGATTCATAATGAAAATTTGGCATGAAGTTAGCACAAAGTTTATTCATAATACACTTACCAAACTCTGGCTAACGATTTGCTAAACTCTTTTCAACAAGCTGCGAAACGTTTGCCAATTTGTGATAAACAGCCGTTTTATGTTGAATAATTTTGTTTGTTTTTTTTTAATTCACTGTTTTTTTTTAGTTTAGAGTCCTTTTTTAAATATATTTTAATTTAAAAACAGTTCAAATTTTTATATAAAGAGGGAAAATAAAAAAAAATGAAATGAAATGATAAAACCAGCGATGATTAATGCAAAACGTGTTACATTTTGAGTATTAAAATGTGGCATCATTAATATTCAGAGTTGATTTACAAAAAGTTAGCAGACGGACAAAATTTGTTATTAATAAACTCTATGCTTAATCAGCACCCAAGTTAGCAGCTCGTTGTACGTAGTGTACAAACTGTGGCTAACTTCTTGTTATGAATACGGCTGTTAATGTACACATTTAGCTAAGCATAATGAGAAGTGAGAAATTGAAAACAAGAAAATTTTACATTTAAAGTTTAAAAAAAAGTAAAATTGATTAAGATTTAAACATGAAAATAATGTGCTTTCTTCTTGTTCTGTTGTTTTTGTTGTTTCTACACACAACAAGCAAATCGTTTTTTAGCTACTTGTGTAGTGTTGTTGTAGTGGCTACAACAAATTTTAATAAGTTATATGATATTAAAACGCTTAATTTGTAATTTTACTCTCAGAGTAGCAGTACCAACGAAAAGTGTAATCTTTTTTGTACTTGGTTTAAGAATTTTATACTTACTTTAAGATATTCCGAGATTGATTTTCGAAAGTTATGCCATTTAGGATCGTTGTGAGTACGTTTTAGTGTTATTCGTACTTGAATTTTGGAGTACGGCTCGTACTCAAAGTAAGTATTATAAAAAGCTTAATTTATCCCGAGTGTTTTTCTTTTTATGTACTTCGACTCATTTTTTATTTTATTTTGTTTTCCAAAATTAGACTAGGATATCTTTATTATACTCTAAAGGTTTGAAAAAGTGATCACCCTGGATTTAAGAGTTATGCAAATTTATATTTTGAATACCAATTTTTCCAAATTAGCCCCAAATTTTTTTTTTTTTTTATTCATAATACTGTTAAAGTTTTCAAGTGGGATATACACAAGTTATAAAATAACTGTCCATGGTTGTCGCACTGCGAAACCGGAAGTGACCATATCAATAAAAAAAAATGTCTAACTTAGTCCTAATATTTTTTGTTCTTTTAACCGAAATTAGTCTACGGTGTCCTTATTATATTGTAAAAGTTTTTATTTGATTTGATTTTATTCATAAATTGGAAAGTAATGCAAATAAATGTAAATGTATATCACACTGGGTATGATAAAAGGCGCTCTGTATGTGGATTGGTTTGTTTAATTTTCTTTTACAATATAATAGGGACAACGTTGGCTAATTTCGGTAAAATAGACTTATGCCTTGGGGCAATAAATGCCTTCGTATTAGATATTGTACACCCAGAGAAAAACTATGTTTAAATATGGTCATCTCCAACAAAACTATTTTTAAAGAAAATTGTAAACATATTATGGTTAAATTTAACCATATTATTATCACCGACAACCATATTATGGTTAAATGTGTGCACAACCATATTATGGTTGCCTCCGAACAAGTTTTGGTCAATAATAACTAAAATATGTTTAACACTTATAATAGCATGGTTGGTTTTCAACCATATCTTGTTGCTCTTGGAGAAGAGGAAAATACTATTGCTAATTTAAAAACAAATTATTGTCATATTTAACCATAACATGTTTAAAGACAACCATAATATGGTTGTGGCTTCTTGATGGAGAACACATATAACCAAAATATGGTTGTCAGTGATAATAATATGGTTAAATTTAAACATAATATGTTTAAAATTTTCTTTAAAAATAGTTTTGTTGGAGGTGACCATATTTAAACAAGTTTTTTCTTTGCGTGTACAATTATCATGCTCAAGCTTTTCACGGCCAGCCAGCCAAATACAGACCCATCATTAAATCGACCCAGAAAGTGATTCTTCACAATTAAATCGATCAGTAGGTCTTGCAATAATATATTTATGCCTTACAGGCCTAAACAAGAGCGGAGGGCGGAACGTTTTTTCCGCTTAGCTTTTACAATGATGTGCCATACCTAAACAACAGCGTCGCGTTGTGTCACGAACAGTAGTGTTTACTTTCTTTTTTTATAAAACCCACATAATAGAAATAAAAGTGGAGATCAGATCGCCATGTTGACCAAAAAATTGCTAAATTAGTATTATTTATTTACAATAGCGACCAACAAACGCGCTGTCAAAATCGGATTTTCCAAGTGATGCTTCATACAAATTGTACGGTCATGACAATCTTTGGCAACTAGGAAGCGCGTGCCCCTTATGTTTAAATACGGCTGTTCACTCATCGGCAAAAACGCATAATATCCTCATCGACAGTGTGGCCATTTGGCATTTTTGCAGCTAAATTTATCTTTAAAAATTTATATTTAGCTGCAAAATTTTCATTTAGCAGTTGGCATTTTTTTTAGCATTTTTGGAAAATGCTTTAAGCTTTTTTAGCATTATTTATTTTAAAATTTGGACGAATAGTTTTATTGATTTTACTAAAAAAAATTTATTTAACATTTATTATTTTTCGAATTTATTCTATGAGCTAAATTTCAGTTATGTGTTTTATAAAGCTTTTTTATAATAGTTCCATTCATAAAAATTTTTTAGGAATGACTTAATACACTACCAGACTATTATCTTATAAAGTCATTCCCAAAATGAAAGTTCGTAGGAAAAGGGATTCTTTTGTTAGGAAACATCTTACCTGCCTTGATAAATAAATAGAATATTCGGGGAATATTAGAAATGCGCTTATTTTGTCGATTGTAAATACTACTTGCCCTTTGATATTACGATATAAAAGAACAAGAAAATTTCACTTTGTATTTAGATAAAAATTCAGTTGTGTAATTGTTTGAAAAATGGTTTATTCTAAACTGCTGAAAAAATAATAATTTTAAAGCTTCAACTTTTCCTAAATAATAAAAATAAAATTATCTAAAAAATGTTGTATATAATGGAAATAAATCTTTTAAATTTTGCATATATCAGAGAATTGCAGCCCCACTAAATTAAAAATGTAATCTCAACTACATGTGCTACTTATTTATATGTAAGTATTAGATGATTTACCAAAATGTAGCCACTTGCTTAAATATTACCATTTATTTCCATTTCGTTACAAAATTAGTCACTGAAATGTATTTAATTTCGAATAAAATTTAATAATTAAAAATAATTTTTAGCATTTTTTGGCGATGTCTAATGCCAGATTTAGCTGTAAAATTTTTTTAGACCTGGCCACACTGCTCGTCGATATATTCTCTACAATTGAACCTCTCAAAAAACAAAAATTCGCGAATAAAATTTCGTACGTGTGAAGTGCAACAACTACAAAGTAAAATCATTTCTTACTAACGAAGTCTCTGAAGACTTACACAGAAAAAAGTTTTTTATCAATTAAAAATATGGCTTAAAAAGTATTTAAATTTAAATAATGTGATAATTAAATCAATTATTTTTTTATTTGAAAGAAAATTAAAAATGTAATTTTGATTTAATTAACATTTTAGTTGTTTGGAAATAAATTTTCAATAAAAATTTTAATTAAATAACAAAAAATCTAAATTGACTTTTTTCGTTTAAAATAAAATAATTTAAACTTGTAAAGTTGTAGCTGCACAGAAAAAATTATTAAATTTCTCCAATCACCAAAATTTTTCCAAATTCATAATATCAAGCAAACAAGTTGTTGATTTTGCACCTATTACCAAAATGATTATATTGATTACTAAAATCTTTAAAATTTTAAAAAAATATTTTCAATAAATAATGTTTTTAATTTTAACAATCTTACATGTTTAAATTATTTTATTTTAAACGAAAAAAGTCAATTAAGATTTTTTGTTATTTAATTAAAATTTTAATTGAAAATTTATTTCAAAACAACTAAAATGTTAATTAAATCAAAATACTATTTTTATTTTTCTTTCAACTAAAAAAATAATTGATTCATTTATCACATTAATAAAATTTAAATACTTTTTATACCATTTTTTTAATTGATAAAACACTTTTTTCTGTGTGGGAATTGTTCATATTTAATTAAATAAATTAACGCATTGTTTGAAATAGCAAAGTTTTTTTTGATCATTTCTTTAATTAAAATTAAAAATATTATTTATTGAAAAAAAATATTCACAATTTCAAAATTTCTAGTATTGAATATAATCATTTTGGTAACAGGTGCAAAATCAATAACTTATTTGCTTGATATTATGAATTTGGTATAAATTTGGTGATTAGAGACAATTTTTAATTTTTTCCGTGTAAGTTTATTTTGAACTGAGTTTAGATCTTTTTCCCTTGCTTTCCATTCCAGTTCATATGTGTAGGTGTAGGGTATAAAAACATTGCTATCTCTCTCTCTCTCTCTCCTCCATTATTAAGAGTTATATCGAACACAAAAAGAAAGAATATTTATGCAAAACAATGATAAAACAATTTTTGTCAAAACAAAACAATTTTTGAATTTTATTCAAGGAAAAAACAATAAAATGTTACAATAAGACAAAAATTGTTGAAGAAACAATACCGAAGAGTTTCAACAAAACAACGAGAAAAGTTTGCAATTGAATTTAATAGAAATGAATGGAATTGAATTGAAAGTGGAAAAAACTTGATATAGAGCATAAAAACATTTCTGGAAAAAGTCTTAATTTAACGCTTTAGTAGTCTCATTGAAAACAAATTTAGTTAGAATAAGGAAAAAGAAATACAACCGTTTCAAAGTTAAAAACATGTAGAGCATAAATTGTGTACGTGTTTAGATGAATATACTCGTATGTATATGAGACTTTACTTTTAATAGTTGAAAATTGTAACAAGGCGTTCACTGTTATACCATCCAGCATCAGTAACAGTAAATGAGAGTATGTCGAATTTATCATTTTGTATGTAACACTAATCGAAAAATTAAAGACTTATATATCGTTACCTAAAACGCAAAAGGCCCTAACTAACCAAAAATAAAAATCGACTTTTTCATTGATTCTGATGTATTGCATCAACACAAATGTCCACAACAAAAATTTTGGAATCTTTCGTCCTAAATTAAAGATTTTATTAACAAAAAACAAAAAGCCCTATCTACAAAATAGTATACGAAAAATGCTAATAGACATAACTAACAGTTTGCACTATATGCAACATTGTTACTTGTCGAAACCACTGGTAGGTTTTACAAGAAAAATTAATTATAAACAGTTTAAGGTAATTTATCAATTTACCATTTTAAATAGTTTTTTGCTTCTCCTGTAAAATTTTCCAAATCTTATATAGGGCCTTTTGCGTTTTAGGTAACGATATGTAGATGGGTTTAAGAGACTTAATGGGCTTAACACTTAAGTGTGCGACAGCAAAAACACCAATTGCGCTGCAAGATACCTGGGTACCTTAATGGAAGTAACGTTGAAAATGTGCGCACAAAGTTCCTAGTAAAAAGGCTGTAAAATATGTCAGGGGTTCCAAGCCAATCTGCACTTAACATTCTATTAATTATCCGATGTGAAAAAACTGCTCGAACTACACTAACGGCTTAAGTTATAAAAAATTAAACAGGTTTATAAAAGGTTTACGAAACGGATTTTCTATGAAAAGTTATTTTATTAGTCTTAAAAAAACCTTTGTAATTTTTTATAACTAAAGGGGTAATAAACAGAATCTGGGAATTATTTATTTTCATAAGCTACTTTATTATGTTCAATATTTTTTATATTTCGAATTTATTCTATTAGCTAAATTTCAGTCTGGTAGTGTATAAAGTCTTTCCTAAAAATTTAAGGACTAGAACTATTACAAAAAAGCTTTATAAATAAAATACATAACTGAAATTAGATTAAGAATAAATTCGAAAAATAACAAATGTTGAATATAATAAAGTAGCTTATGAAAAGAAATAATTCCTAGATTCTATTTGTTTAAAAAGTTGAGTTAAATACATTCAATTAATAAAGTATCACTACCCAGTGTGACACAAAGAATGCTGACGAAGGCCATAGCGGGCCAGAAAATGTGTTACATTCTGCTGGTGTCTAATAATTATAAATTTTTCTGTACATACAATATACTTTATTGCTATCCCACGGATTGCTAAGGTAAAATGTAACAAGAAGATACAAGATAATAGTCTGGTAGTGTATAAAGTCATTTATAAAAATTTAAGGAATAGAACTATTACAAAAAGCTTTATAAAAAATACATAACTGAAATTTAACTCATAGAATAAATTCGAAAAATAAAAATGTTGAATATAATAAAGTTGCTTATAAAAAGAAATTATTCCCAATATCCAATTGTAAGAAATTTTTAATGAACTATTATTGTTTAGTTTACGAACTTAAATGTGTTTTTATATAAAAAAGTTTTTAGCCATTTTTAAGCCAATTTTTAGTCATTTTTTCTAGTAAGTTTAGCCATTTTTGGTCATAAAGTCTTGGCAACACTGGTCAACAATAACACGTGCCAACAAATATTTAGTGTACTACTGAGATGCTCTGAATCCGAATCTTTACTCAGAATTTCTCCATCACATTACAGAGCTTAAACATTTGTTTTGAAGGTAATTGTTAGGACTTTCAGGCGACATATCGTCGGTCACAGGTTGACAACTCTTAACTCGCAAAAAAATCGAATCGGGGGTATTATTTATTTTATTTTTTTTTTAATCTGAAATTATTTCAATACCTTTGTTTTCTTTACACCATCTTACAATAAATATCTCCTAATAATTTTGGTTTTTTTTTATTTACTTCCAACACGGTTTAGTAACGGAGTAATAACGTTTTTTTTTTGTCTCCTGAAAAGTACAAAAAAACATGTTAAGAGTTGTCAACCTGTGACCGACGATATCGTTCATCTACTGCCATAAAAATGATTACTAATATAAACAATAACAATTCCTATGTCACACATATAAGAAGCACACTAATGGCCAAACAAGATCTTTTATCTTTAAACTGGGTACCGAGCCATTGCAATATTGAGGGTAACGGGTACGCCGACGCTAAAAAACGCTCTCAGATCGCCACTCATTACTACGGAAAACTATAACACATAAGATATACAAAAATTAATTAATGAATACCATTTAGATCACGACAATATTTTCACAAGGACATCGAACTGGTACAAAGCTATTAATAAAGAAAAGACTAATATATGCAGATACATTAATTCAGACATCAACAAATTAAATAGGATAGACTTCATTCAATTTCTTAGGATCCGTTTGGGACACACAAAATTCACACATGGCTCGCTGTTGAATATATTTAATATCCCAATATGTAACTGTAACATTCTCCCCCCTTAACCCCAGAACACCTACTATCCCATTGCCCTCAATACCATAACATAAGACAACAAATTTTTAATCTCAATAACCCTCTAGAACTGATCTCAAAGCCAACTTTAAACAGCATTATTTCAATTCAATCAATTTTCTTAAAAAAGCATTTATATATAAATATATTTAAGAGTACATACAATTTAACGTATCTGAGCTGAAAGCCTATGCAGCTATTGCTCTTTAACTTTGTAATTAGCTTTTAATTTTAATCATAAGTTAATTCGTAAACAAATAAATAAAATAAATAAAAAAATACATAACTGGAATTTAGCACATAAAATAAATTCGAAAAATAAAAAATGTTAATTAATGGGATAATATATTATTTTTATACCCTCCACCAGCACTGTGGTGAATGAGGGTATACTAAGTTTGTCATTCCGTGTGAAACTTTTTTATTATACATCTAAGACCTCATAAAGTATATATTTTCTGGCTCCTTGAGTAATTCTAAGTCGATTTAGCCATGTCCGTCTGTATGTCCGTCTGTCCGCCTGTCCGTCTGTTGAAAACACGCTCACTTTTGAAAAACGCAAAAGAAAAGAACAAACTTGGTCTCAAATTGCTTGTAGTTATCCTAAGCAGTTTGGGATTGAAATCCAGCGACATCGGTTCAGTAGGATCAGAACTATGAATCAAAATGTGGAACCACCACCCTAAAAAAATTGATAATTTTGATACAAAAACTAACATATGTGGTTTAATAATGTACGGAATGACATACAATTTTGCTCGAATTTGGTTTGTAATTTACCACAGGCCCCATATAAACCCATCTCGCGGAAAACAGCTTAGTACGCCTAAAACCGCAATAAAAAACGCTAGCATACTTAAATTTGGTACGTCACAGTTTTATAGGACCAGAAATCACACTGTAAAATTTTTTGAAGATCGGTCCATAATTTACACCAGGCCCCATATAAACCCTACTCCCGGAAAACAGTTTAGTACGCCTAAAACCGCAATAAATAACGCTATCATACTTAAATTCGGTACGTCAGTTTTATAGGATGAGAAATCACATTGCCAAATTTCGTGAAGGTTGGTCCATAATTTACCCTAGGCCACATATAAACCCTACTCTCGGAAAACAGTTTATTGCGCCTAAAACCAAATAAAGCTCACTTTGGGAAAATAATAAAATTCGCCTTAAACCATCACAGATGTAGATATTGCGGTAAAATGTCTTACTTAAATTCATATGGCCAGAAAAAATATCATGCAAATTTGTGAAATTTTCTGTTAACGCTAAAACTAATTACACTGCTGTATTGAAATTTATTCTAATTTATTTTTTGTAATACTAGAAATCAGTCTTCAGAATTTTGGGATGATTGGGCCATAATTTACCATAGGTCCAATACAAATTACCCTCCTAAAAATTATTTTAGTCGGCTAAAACTTTTACGAATCATGATATTTTACTCAAGCATGTTCAAAGTCCTAACAAGAAACGCATAAAATGTTCTTATTATCGGTCAATAATTTAATTCATGTCTAAACCGCAACTAATTTAAATGCTGACGCTCATTTTTGTGAAGATTAGTTAATAATATATATGTATGTATTTATCATATAGAGCTCACGCCGGTCTGTGGAGGGTATCAAAGATTCGGCACAGCCGAATATAGCACTCTCACTTGTTTTTATTTATTTTTTATTTCATACCCAATAAGCAATTTTGCTGGAATTCATATATAAATCAAGTGTAACTGCAGTTCTGTTTTTCCATTTTCAAGCCTTGAATTATACTTGAATTACTCTGTAATTCAATAGAATACTCCAGCAAAATGGGTACTGGAAATCCAGTCGAACATAACAATTCAAATACAGTGTTATTCAAGTATTGAATTACAGTAAAATTCCAGCCTCAAACACATAATAATTGAACTTGAATTCAAGTATTTAAATCAAGTTTAAAGCAAACCTATAAAACCAATATAAATCAAGCCTACAATTCCAATGGAAATCAAATTAAAAAAATTGAATATTGAAGAAAGAAAAAAAATGGTGTATGAATTTATTGATCATCTTAAAGAGTTTGGTTGTTTATTCACATTATACTATAAAGCATCTACATACAAATGTGATATCATTGGAAAAGAATTTAAAAGTCCTATACGGCGGTATAATTTTTTGGTGCTAGAGTAATATAATACGGTATCAAAGACAATAACGCAAATGGTACTAATAGATTTAACCTTAAATTTTTTCCGCAATACCACATAAATATTACATACATAGATATACACATATGTATGCATGTATATTTGTATTTGTTTTTTTGAAGACCCCGTTACGTTTGATTTAAGTCCAAGGAAATTAATAATTTAATTTTTTCGAAATTATTAAAATCCTTTTCCTCCCGTTCAGCGCACAGAAATAAATTTTTAAAAATATTTTCTTTCTCAAATTTTTTTTTTTTTGTAGCTTAAGCAATCCAAAAGTTTAAAAAAAAGATTTTCAAACATTTTTGTATGAACTGAAATTTGAATTGAAAATTGGGCATAAATTAAAGCTGATTTCCAGCAATATTTAAAGCTCTTGAATTTCAAAAATTTAAGTGCTTATTGGGTAAAATAAATTTCTTACTTTTATATTTTAAGCAGACTTTTATTTATCTATGCAGAGCAGCAAAAAAAAAATATAATTAAAATCGAGGCAATCCTATATAAAGCATGTACAGGTACCCGGGTACCTCGGTTCGTAGTTAAAGATGTTAAGAGCAAATTGATCTCTCACACAAAATCCAAAAAAAAAAAATTACTGTACGGTTGCGAAAACATTATGTTATTGAAAGTTAAAAGTGCTCACGAAGTTTCAGATTTCATATAAATTTATGTGAAACATTTTTGGGTATTTAGGTGCGCACAAAAGGGTTAAATTTCCCAATATAATTTTAATGGTAGGAATTTGCATACATTTTCTGAGTACATCATATACGCAAAATATTAAAACTTACATTGTTTGATATGCTGATTTATCACAAGAATGTGCAGAATTCAGGGACCGTAACTGAAAAACGTGATATCAAAAAAGTTATTTTATAACAATTATTTTGTGAACTTAAGAAACATAAGTCCATCGAAAAGGGATATTTTTCAGCGTTAAGATAAAACTTCGATTTATGTGCTGTTTTCACAACACAAGTTATTGGACATGTATTAAAATTTGTATGAAAAATACTCAAAAAAACTGAGGGGAATGTAAGAAAAGATAAACTCACTGTTTATTGTTGTTATTTTGTTGAAAGTTTATTATTGTAACAAGTAAGACCTGAGTGTTTAAAATTCTTATTCGCTTTACAGTCTTATTTGTATAATATTTTTAGCTTTTCTAAAGTCTTTAAAAAAAACTTTCCTGACGAGATGGTCTAAGCAACCAGTGAAATGCGCATAGAAACTGGCTCTCCCTAAAAACTAAAAATTGGGAATTTAGCACTTTAAAGAGAAATCTTATTAATAATAAATTTTGTTTTCCCAAAAACAAATTTCAAACTTTAAAAAATGCTAAGATTTTTGTTAAAATTTTATTACCAGTATGAAATTTTAATTATAACTAATTACATTTTAGTGACTAATTTTTGAACGAAATTGAAATAAATGGTTATATTTAAGTAAATGGCTAGATTTTGGTAAAGCATGTGATACATATAGAAATGTAGCAAAGGGAGTTAAGATAAAATGTTAAATTTAGCGAGCCTGCAAACCTCTGATATATCATAAATCTAAATAATTTTTTTCAGCAGCTTAGAGCAAACAATTTTTTCAAACATTTACACTATTGAATTCTTATCTAAATACAAAGTGAAATTTTCTTGTACATTTATATCGTAATATCAATGGGCAAATAATATTTACAAATAATATGATAAAAGCATTTCTTATATGTATTCAAGCCAGGTAAGACGTTTCTTAACATAAGAGTTATCTGTTTCCATACGAAATTTAATTTTGATTACAACTATCTTAAGTCAAAATTTATCATAATTTATAAAATTTTTTTAGTAAAATCAATTAAACTATTCGTCTAAATTTTTAAAATAAGCAATGCTAAAAAAAGTTAAGAACATTTTCGAAAAATGCTAAATAAAATGCCAAGTGCTAAATGAAAATTTTGCAGCTAAATAAAAATTTTTAATGCTAAATTTAGCTGCAAAAATGCCAAAATGGCCACACTGAACAACACATTAAAGTTTTCACAAGCGAGTTTTATTTAGCCGTCATAAAATAAAAGCCACTTGAGGCTTTGATTCTATTTAAGGAGTTTTATTTTAACCATCAGAAAATAAAACTCATTTAAGCTAATTCAGGGTGTAAGTAAAATCGCCCAAAGCAAAATCGCCCACAGCAACATGTGAAAAATCGCCCAACAGTAAAATGGCCCAACCTAAACGAAAAATGGCCCTAAAAATAAAAATGCAAATTATATCCAAAAATGGTGAAAAAAAGGACCAAAAAAATAAAAATAAAAATCCCACATAATTTTAATTTTAAAATTTTCATTTAATAGTTCTTACAAAGTAGCTTTTAACCTATAAGTATGTTATTTGGCTTGAATTCACATGCCCGACACTAAAAAGCCCAAATATCCAAATCCAGACCAAAGCTTTTTTACGTATAACCGGCCTTTATCGTATAACAAACACCGGCTTCGGTAATTAAAACTTGTTGCATAGTCGTCTTTCAGCCGGGCGCAAAGATTTTCTCCCCTGTGGTATAACAATCTCTGCATAGCCGACATATCTTTAGTAAGCGAAACCGATCATTGTTATACTATAGAGGAGAAAATCTGTGCGCCCGGCTGAAGGCTGGCTTTGCAGAGAAGATTTCGTTAGCGATTCGCGATCTTCGAGTTCGGGGTTTTAATGAATAATCATGCATATATCAATTGCTAAAAAAAGTTGTGTTTCAAGATCTTACAGCGGTAATTTTTTACTATCTTATTAAAGAATTTGTCTCGACTATGTTAAAAACTAATTATTACCTAATCACGAAAAATTGCTCAAAAAATGGGTGATATTTTTTATGCAAAATCACTCAAATTTTAATGAAAAATCGGCGATTATTCATATATTACTTTGGGCGAAATTGTCTCCCAAAACTTCCTACTGGTCAGATCATTATAATTTGCAAAGCAGTGTAATCTAATCACCTGGCAATGCAATTTAATAAATTTATTTTATTTATGGGTAAGAATATAAGAAAAATGTTCAATTCCTGCGTTAAGTCTGTGCTTTTATACGGATGTGAAACATGGAACACATCTCCGAGAGATCTCAACACCTTGCAAGTTTTTGTCAACAGATGTCTAACAAGAATACTGGGGCTGGATAGGATATGCATTACGCCGCCCACCTAATGACGTCACCCGCAATACAATAGATTGAAACCCTCAGGAAAGCAGAAGAATCGGACGTCCGGCTCACACGTGGCGCGGACAAAAAACTCACGAAGTTACAAAAAACAGGGAAAAGCTGAAGTGAAATCAAGAACATAGCAATAAACAGAAACAACTGGGAAAATTCGCTGAGGCCCTATGCTCCTTATATGACCAACAGGAACTAATATATGGGTCAGAAGGTTCCTGTGACCTTTTTCATTTGTAACTTAAATTACTCCTTGATGGTCCATGGGAATAATACCCAACATGCACATGTATTCCAAGGATATTTTATTTTTAATCGTTTAAAAAAAGTTCAAGCCGATCCGACCAATTGCTAATTTTCTATTGAGATTTAAAGGTGTTTTGTACGTGAGCATGTCAAGAGGTCCGCTGGTACCTTGTACTGAAATTTCAAGTATTCATTAATAAATGCACTTTCTTTTGGCTTGCTTTATTGCTTGAGCACATAACAAACGTGTTCTTTGAATTTTAATTACTTTTTGGATTTTTTTTATTGTATCTTTCCTTGAAAACAAAATAAACTTTCCGTCCCTTTTTGAATTATTGTTACCTTCCCAGGAAAAACTTTTTGAATTTTGGTAATAGGTCGTAGTTATTTCATACATTACCTGGTAAGTAGTTGTCATTACAATTATCATTATTCTGAAAACCTCAATAAGTACTTGCTAGTAATGACCTCAGTAAGTACTTTTCACTACTATTATTTTCAGTTATGAATATTTGTTTACTAATAATCAGCTAAATAACTACTTATCAGTTGTCTGGTTTTCAGTACTGAATATTTACTTACTGGTAACTAGCTCCATAACTAATTATTAAGTCTATAAACTAGCGCAAATTAAATAAAAACTAGTTATTTTTCGGCTTCTAGTAAGTATATTGTAAGTACTTACAATTCAACTTACTGGTAGTTAAATAATAACTAGATATTTTGTGACTTCTAGTAAGTGTATTGTAACTACTGAATTCTGTGGACAACTCGAACAAAAATAAGTAGTTATTCAGCCGAAAAATAAGTAGTGTTCATATGTTTCCAATGTTACTTGCAAACTTACCATGTAAGTAAAGTTTTTGCTGGGTTATTGTTGTTTGAACACATTTTAAACGAGTTCTTTGAACTTACCTTTACTTTACTTACTTTACTCAAAAAAAATTAATAATGCTATTAATTAATTTTTTTTTAAGATTCATTATAAATGTGTGTAATAATACAGCAAAACAAAAAATGGCGTTTTCATATAAAAATCCATACAAATAAAAATAGGTCCCTGTGGACCTTGTACTTCGTATAAGGCCAACGGATGACTCACTCATCGGAGGGTTAATTTGTTTTTTTCCGGACTTTTGAACTCCCAAGAGGTAGATAGGGAACAAGAAAGCGAATAAAATGAAAGTGAGGAGGAAAAAAGCTTTCTATGAAATCGATAACTATTCTCCAAGGTCCTTGTCGATTAACCAACTTCTTCTTGAATTCCGGGAGACAAAAAATACATTATCGATACCTTTTAAACATCGCGGCTTAGGCCTATATTAAATTATTGACCGACAATATGAACGTTTTAGGCTTTTCTTGTTAGAACTTTGAACTGGCTTGAGTAAAATATCAGGACTCGTAACAGTTTTAGCCGCACTAACATGATTTTTAGGAGGGTAAATTGTATTGGACCTTTCTGACCAATCATCCCAAAATTTTGAAGACTGATTTCTGGTATTACAAAAAATTAATTAGAAAAAAATTTCAATACAGCAGTGTAATTAATTTAAGCGTTAACAGCGAACTTCACAAAATAGCATGATATTTTTTTCTGGCCATAGGAATCTAAGTTGGAAGAAATTTTACCGCAATATCTATATCTGTTTTGGTTTGAGGCGAATTTAATTATTTTCCCAAAGTGGGCTTTATTTGGTTTTAGGTGCAATAAACTGATTTCCGAGAGTAAGGTTTATATGGGGCCTAGGCTAAATTATGGACCGATCTTCACGAAATTTGACACTGCGATTTCCAGTCTTATACATCTGTGATATATCAAATTTTAGTATGATAGCGATATTGATTACGGTTTTAGGCGTATTAAGCTGTTTTCCGGGAATGGGGTTTATATGGGGCCTAGTGTTAATTATGGACCGATCTTCATGAAATTTAGCAGTGTGATTTCTTAAAAAACTGTTTCGTAAAAAACTGTACCGTACCGAATTTAATTATCATAGCATTATATATTACGGTTTTAGGCGTATTAACGGTTTTCCGGGAGTAGGGTTTATATGGGTCCTAGTGTAAATTATGGACCAATCTTCAAAAAATACAGTGTGATTTCAGGTCCTATACAACAATAACGTACCAAATTTTAGTATGATAGCGTTATTTATTACGGTTTTAAGCATACTAAACTCTTTTCCGCGAGTAGGGCTTATATGAGGCCTATGGTCAATTATTTACCGATCTTCACGAAATTTAACAGTATAATTTGCAGTCGTATTAAGCGAATAAGTACAACATTTTATATCATTCCGTGCATTATTTCACCATTTATGTTAGTTTTTGTATCAATACTATCAATTTTTTTAGGGTGGTGGTTCCACATTTTGATTCATAGCTCTGATCCTACTGAACCGATGGTGCTGGATTTTAATCCCAATCTGCCTAGGATAACTACAAGGAATTTCAGACCAATATGTTCATCTCTTTTGCGTTTTTCGAAGGTGTGTAAACTTAGTATACCCTCTTTCACCACTAGTGGTGGTGGAGGGTATAACAACTAAAAGTTTATTAAATGTATATTTTTAATTTTCTTTCAATTAAAAAAAAGAATTGATTCAATTACCATATTAATTAAATTGAAATAATTTAAAAAAAAATTTATTTCATTGTTAAAAAAAAACTACTGATAATTATTTCCGTGCAAGCAGGTAGAATGTAGCATTCTTTAACTTATCGCTCACTTAAAGCTAAAGTAAAGATATAGTAATGCAACACTTTATACGGCCGATAAAATCCTACCTTTAGCTATCGGTGATTTGTGAAAATAAGCCTAAGAGTTTCATCCGATCTCTTATGTTTTCGCCGGAAAACAGCTCTTGAGTTGAGATCATTTTTCTTAGATCACCTTTGATTCTAAAATAGCGCTTTAATACGAATTTATTGGTATATGTCAGAAAGGGTCTCCGTTGATTCCATAGATGGACGAGTGCACTACTTTTGCAATTTCAACACACACTTAGTGATAGTGCAAAATTAATGCAATGATGAGTAATGATGTTGTAATGTAATGAATTAAAAATTATAAGCCTCTCTAAACACGAGTGATAGTGATGTTAAAAATTGTGCACTCAAAAAATAATAAGTTGATTTTAAAAAACTCCTTGCAACTTTTTTGATTTGCACTAATTTGAGTGCAATTACAAATTCCGCACTTAAGGTATATTCAGACCATTGATGGAAAATTGAAAATTTAATATGGTACTGACCACCAAGCAAAAGAGTACTTTTTTCAACATTTTGGTACTATTTTCAAACATATATATTTTTTTTTTTTTTTTTGAAAATAAATTTAAAAATAAAAAACTAAAATACATAATTTTCAACAGCAAAATTCTGATGAGGATATCTGACATTAAAATAATCAACAAGCTTGTTGCCATAACATTTTGATAAGAATTTGCCGAAACTATAAAAAAAATATGATAAAATCTGCTAAATCGTAAAATGAAGAAAATCGGCTAAGATTAAAACAAAAAAATTTTTTAATTTGCTTACAATATGATAATCTTCTGAATTTTTATAAAAAAATGATGCTAAATATTTGATTAATAAAAATGAATTTAAGTTTTCTTGGGGTTAATTAACCTGTTTATGGGTTTTAAACCAAATTTAAATTTTTTTAATCAGGCTTAAGTTCCTCGAATTAAATTTTCATTAAATTATTCTAATTAACAACACAAAATGAGTTAAAATTTTATTAATCATTTTTATTTTTGACTGAGCTGGGGATCGAAGTCGGGCCGAATTCACATGTTTCGAGAATAACCGCATTCTATTCATCAGAGTTTTTGCAGTTTCACCCTTTCCGCTACTACGGCGGCTGTCAGTCTATAGTCAAACATCAATATTTTAACCAACGCAATTTTTAGGTGGATCGAAATCCGTTGTAATTGATAATCAAGTTTTCAATTTATTTACGCCTCTTCCTTACTTGTGTTTTTTAGTACTTTTATCAAGAATTTTTCTTGAATACCAAAGTTAATTTTTGTGTTTTTTTTTTTTTTTTTTATATTGAAATTTTTTCACAGCCTGAAGGATATTTAAATTTTTAAACAAAGACCTCGTGCCATAGCTTTACAATAATTAGTTTCCTTGTGGTTAATTGAATCGTTTATGATTTTTAATACAAGTTTTGATTCATCTTGTTTTATTTTCATTAAATTACCCTAATGAAGAGAGGAATTTTAATATAAGTATATATCATAAATTTTTTTTAAATAATATTAAATTATTAATCTGACTAACGAATAAGTAATAAAAATTTGAATAAGAAATTGTTTAAAAATATGTATGTACATATGTAAATTAAGTCGTTTGAAAAAAATTTTTTCCAAAATAAAAATACCTCGAACTTGGCGATGGAATATTTAAAATATTGATTCGAAATTTTTAAGGAATAATTTTCTTCCTATATTTAACAATCTAAAAGGTACTGCGTTAAAAAAAAAGAGTTTAAAGTCAAATAAGGACCAGTCTCATATACATTTGGCATTAAGGTAAGATTAGGAGTCGGAGTTGAAATTTAAGCGGTTGGAGTCGGAGTTAGTACATTTTGGTGACGACTCCACAGCCCTGGTTGTCAATGTTAAAAAAAAGTAGCAACGCTAAATTTCTAAACAAAGAAGTATAACAAGAAAAGAGTACTAAAACGGACGTGGGGGTACCGTGGTATTTTTGAAAGGAAAAAGTACTGAAAATAGTACCATAGTACTGAATTTTCCATCACTGATTTAGACCGTACAAATATTTGAAGAAAAAATCAAAAAAGAAAATGCATGACCAGCAAATTTATCAAACTTTAGCTTTATTTTTAACCATTTTTATTGACTTCCTTATCTTTATTTGTAAGAATATAATTGTATAATTCAATTAAGAACCTGTTAAATGATGTTTGATCCAGCAAACGTTTTGCAAAAGCAAAGAATTTTTTAATAAAACTAATAGGCCGTAATAGGTGTAAACGTAGCTTTAGTTTTAAAACAAAAGACTTGTTTTTTCATGGCTTATGTGCTGTTTTTACAACACAAGTCATTGAACGTGTAGTAAAATTTATATGAAAAACACCCAAAAAACTGAGTGCTTTTCATATAAATTTTACTACACGCTCAATAACTTGTGTTGTGAAAACAGCCCATTAAGCTAAGAATTATTTCGTTATTGACGTTATTGATTTCATTTTGCTTAATTTTATTTGCTAATGCATATCATCAAAAATCAAGTACATAAAAAATTATATTTTTTAGAGTTTAGTGAAATTATTGCAAGTTCAAATTTTGCAATATTTGAATTGAGTGCAGATTAAATGCACTCAATCTACGATGAGTGATAATGGAGAAATTTACAATACCACAAAATTTTTTCAGTGCTGGTTAAGAAAATGTACTGCAAAGTTTTTTGCAGTTTTATTTAGTGATAGAAAAAGCTGATTTAAATATATATTTAAAGTACTGCCCCCAATTATTGTTGACTCTAACATGGAAAATATTTGAGTTTAAATTTTCTGGATAACTTTTATTTACGGTGCCTTAAATTTTCTAAATACATCATACATATACATATTTAAAAAGTAAAAAGTAAAATTGTTTTCTATGCTGATTTATCATAGGAATGTAATAGAAATGCAGATACACGTATATTTATTTTTTTTTGTACCCTTTACCAAATTTTGTTGTACAGTGTTATTAGAAAGTTTTGTTTACATTCGCATTGTATGAATATTTAGCTGAAATATTGATTTCATGGGCTGGTTGTTATGAATACCGACTATGAAAACAAATCAAAATTGTTGATACTGGATATATGCCAATCAATCGTTTAATTGAAGGTTTGACATCTGTTTCGAAGCATGTGACAGAATGAACGAAATATCCATCAACCACCTGACATCAGCTGTCTTAATTTGAGTGACTGATTTAAGAAGACTTTCGAACATGAAATCGTTTCAATTACAAACTTTAATGGCAAACAAATGATTTGAATAGAAAAATTTTATATAAAAAAAAATTAGTTTCTTTAAAAACAATAAGGCCTCGTACACAATGCTGGCAACAATCTCGATTTTTCTTCTTTATTATTTCTTACCAAAGTATTTCATATATTTTTCTTTCATTTTTCGAACAAAAATGTAACTAAATTTTTTTTTTTTTTATGTTGAGTCTACTTCTACTTCAGCAATAATTTGTATGAAATTGTTGATGACGTTTAGAAAAATTGTACATATTTTGTTTTGAATGAAAATTTTAACAAAATGTTTTAAAAAATAATAATAAATACGTAATTTGCAAACGGTTTCTTAACTGAAAATGTGTGTGGTTACGAAAAAAATTTTTGCTCTATTATGAACTCCTGTGAAAATGTTGCTGCCTATTGTGAACGAAGCTTAACTGTCTGTTTTTTCAAACTAAAACAAAAATTTTCTTTTAGAAATTTATACATATGTATTGGATTTTTTTTTTATTGCTGTTTCAATATAAATTCCCAAGCGAAAATTTTTATTTTATTTTGAAAAGCAGGCAGTAATTTAAAGCAATTTGTTAACAATCTGTTGAACATTTAAAAATTTACATAAAACCATTTAATAGTAAAACTTAAACCATTTAATAGTAAAACTTAAAAAACTGCTATAATTATATATTTAAGATTTAAGAGTATTAAAAGCTTACCAAAGCGTAATTTAATTTTCTTCTAAATTACAGCAACGTGTAATTAATTATGAGGTCATTAAGTATGTAATACAACCTTCAAGTCTTAAACATTTTAACCAGGGACTGCAAATAACGATAATTTTTCAAATTTAAACTTTAACAAATCAAAGTGAAAGAAAAGTGCTACGTGAATGAGGAATACAACAAGATATTCCTTGAACAACCTTTAGATGCATTAGTTTTTTTTAAGTTTTATTAAAAAACTCAACTTTACCGATTATTTTTTGGGTTTTATTTATTCCTCAGAAATTAATATTATTATTATTTATTGATGATCTAGCACAACAAGATAAATAAATCTTATAAATGACAGTGCTAGTGAGTATAACAAACATATTTAGATACATGATCAATAACACTATGCTAGTTGAAAAAACAGACAAGCCGGGCACATGGCGTTTTAACATAATTCGGGTACGCTGAATCCAGTGGTGCCCGCGGTTTTTTAAGATTGGCTCTGGTTTTCGAGATATACCGTTATTTCGAAAATGGAGTAGGTTGCACAACATAAGTTCGCGTAACTCCAAAACGCTTTAGCTTATTGAAAAAACTTAAAAAACCGAAATTCCGCAATAAAATTTCCTTTAAGAAAAGTAAAACTTCTTTCTAATATCCGTAGTCGTTTTAGAAACCTATTTTTTTTTTTTTTTTTTTTTTTGGAAAAAAAATAATTTTTATCAAAATTTCGAAATTTTTGTTTTTTAAAAATTCATAAAAAATTAAAAAATGCAGCTAGGCTTCTAATTTTTTGCAGACATATAAAAAACGAAGTTTCAAACAAGCCATAAATGATTAAAATCTGTTAGCAACTTTTGATTTTATTCACAAAAGTCGGCAAATTTTAATTAATTTAAGAATTTCATAAAACGCCCCCCTAAGGGATGATGATAAACGTAAAGTATAATTTGAAAAAATGTTAAGACCAAAAAAATAATGGAGGTCAGTCATAGATTTTATCCCCCTAGGGGCGACTCCTGGGCATTTATAGTGCTTAAGTTTTTTCAATTTGCTCCATTTTGGAAATAACAGTCTCGAAAACCAGAGCCAATCTTAAAAAACCGCGGGCACCACTGGATTCAGCGTACCCGAATTATGTTAAAACGCTAGATGCCCAGCTTGTCACGAAAAAAAAGTGTAAATTTCATGCATAGTGTAATTATCAACCTAGAAATCATTATTATTTTGCGAATTAAAATCATACGAAAAATTAGTATCATAATATTATTACGAAAAAAGCGCATAGGAGAAATTAAGTTAATATATTTCAAATTTAAAAAACAATTTCAATTAGGATATTTAGTTTACATATTTAAATTAACCAAAAGTGATTTAATAGCTCCTTTTTAAACGAGTTTGCGTTGCCTATAAGCTGCGTTTTATCTGGAAGTTTGTTCCAAAGACGAGTGGAATAAATAAAAAATTGGCGTTCTGACAAAGGGCTTCGAAATCGTTGTTGAGTTATTTTCTTTCCACGACACGATCTTGCAAATTGAATTCCTCTGAGTAGATATATTGGTTGTTTTTGAATTATTGCATTGTGTAGCAGTATAATGCATTTAAATTTGCGGATATTTTTAAAACTCATCTCATATATCCGGTATGAAAACAATAATATGTGTTCGCGGCGTCCTTAAGCATAGATATATCTTGCAATATTATTGTAGGCAACATTTAGTTTTTTGAAGTCTGCGCTATTATAATTAGCGAAAATTTCGCATCCGTATAAAAGGACCGGAATAATGTAGGTTTTTGATAACAACATTCGAATATTTAAAGGTGTTGAGAATTTCACTGTCCATATACAACAGAATTAATATGGGTTGACCAAGCAAGTTCGTTATTAAACGTTACTCTCAGATTTTTTGACGCATTAACGAAATCAATTATGTTGTTGTTTATCTTAATTTAAAACGGATCATCTAATGTTGTTTTATTTTTTGAAAGGAAAAGACATTTGGATCTCGAAGGATTTATGAGTAAACCACTGGTATTAGCCCAGATGTTTATGTGATTTAAATCAGTGTTAATGTTGTTCACACATGATTGAATGTCAGCGACATAAGTGCAGCTATAAATTTGTACATCATCTGTACAAATTTATAGCTGCCAGCTACGTCTGGTAAATCGTTTATGTATAAACAAAATAGGAAGGGACCAAGAATAGATCCTTGTGGAACACCTCTGTTGACATCAAGTGAGCTTGAAAGTTTACCATTTAAGTGTTCGACTTGGGATCTATTAATAAGGTACGAATATAGTAAACTACATGCGGAGTTTGAAAAATAGAACAGTTATTCAAGTTTCTTTATTAAGATGGGATGGACAACTGTGTCAAACGCTTTGCTATGCTCTAGAAGAATAAGGAACGATACCATATTTTGATCAAGACTCGACCTGTTTTTTTGGCTCAAGTATTTATTAATTTGCCTGCACATTTTAGACACCTTTCATCCTTCTGGATATACTGATTTTGTTAGAACAGAGTTGGCCAGATGGGTTAAGTAAGGCAGTATCTTTCGAATTAATACTTTAAGAAAAGTAGGATTCATATCGTCCATGCCAACTGCATTTGATTTGATGGATAGAAAACTCTCAAGTACATCACACTGATCAACACAACGAAAGCTGGATCAATTTTTAATAGACACACTGTAGATTTTTAAATTTTTATTTTTTGCTTAGAAAATAAAAATCATTTTTGAGTTTTAAACTGATAGAAAAGCGTCATAGCGCTGATGTATTTTGACATCAGTACCATGACAAGTGTGCTTGTTTTTGACCCCATGACAGTTTACATCATTGTGATGTCAGCCTTACCATCACTTGCCTTAATTCTCATCAGAGTCAAAAATTTAAATAACGTCATCAATGTGTTGACACATCGGTAAACTTTTGTTTGCTTTACTTTTGTTGCACTCCGCGCTTTGTTTGCAGAAGAACTCTCAGTAATAAGACACCAGCAGCATGCCAGATATGGTTTTCGTAATCATACTACTTTGAAAATTTTATGTATGTAACTCAATAATTTAAATAAATAGAATATGGGAATTTTTGCTTCTCATTTTACTTTTTAAACATGAAAATAATGTTAATAGTACACAAAATGTGGCACCGAATTAATGTCACTATAGTCTCAGCATAGATGACGCATAAAATATGACAACATTTTATAATGACGTTAGTCATTGGATTGATGTCCCTTTTTGCCTTATTAATGCCATTTGTAATAACATTGATGTCACAGTTCTGATGTTGGGGCATCATCAATATGAAGCTGCATTTTCCTATGAGTGTATTTATTACTCAGAGAAAAGCGTTATTTCTTGATTTTTATTTAGTCCTAAGAAATAAGTTATTTTATCTCAGCGCAGTCAAGAATGAAAAATTATCAATAAAATTTTAATTAATTTCATTTTGTGAAATTCCTGTCTTCAAAAAATAATAAAAATATTTTAATGAAAATTAAATTCAATGAACTTAAGCCTAATTAAAACTATCTAAATTTGGATTGAAGCCATTAACTGTTCAATAAAAATAACCACAATACTAATATTTTTTGAATATCTTTTTATTTTTTATTTTAAATTTATAAAATATAGCAAAATTAAACAAATAAGTGCTTTTGCGTGGACTCTGGGAATAAATTCGCCCTAAATAGATAAATATTAATTTTAGCGCAGAAAATAAAATTCAAAAAGTAACTGTTATTCTTAGCACAAAATTCAACTCAAAAAATTTTTATTTTTTTTAGCAAAAAATTAAACTCAAAAATAATTTTTATTTTCTCAGGAACAAATAAAACTCAAGAAATTACATTTATGCGGTGTTTCCAGGTGACAGGCAATTGATTGTGTAGTAAAATTTATATGAAAAGCACTCAACAAACTGAGTGATTTTCATATAAATTTTACTACACAATCACTTGTTTGTCACCTGGAAACAGCATATTATTTCTGAGAAAAATAAAACTCAGAAAATAACTTTTATTTTTTAAGTGAAAAAAAAGATTCAAGAAGAAATTATTAAAAAGTAATTCTTAAAATAAAACTTATAAATTTTACGGTCCCTGGTTTTACTACTTTAAAATAATTTAAAGAAATATGAATTCACTACAGCAAAATTTTTATTTTTCTTTTTAGTATACAAAATATCCCTCAATGCATTAGCATAATATTAGAAAATTTTAAATTGAACACAAAATACATTTAATATCTCATATTAAGAGCGAACTATGCAAAGTTCAGTTTTCCTCAAAGCATGCATCATAAATCTTGTGGACAGAAATTATTTAACATTAAAGGAAGATTACATATTGAACATAATCTTTTGTCTTTTTTTTTTTTTTTTTTTTTTTTTTTTGTTAATTTTTTAACTGAAAAATACCAGCAGAGAAAAAATTCTTTTTGTTTGCAATTAAACTATTAATGAAAAATAAAACATGTTTAAAGAACCCAAAAATTTGCCCAGTTTTGTTATCTTGGGAATATAATTTCCAAAAATGGCGGGTCAAGTGAATACATTGGCAATCGTGTAAAGAAAGCGCGACAAACTTTCGGTCGTTTAAGACCCATTTGGAATTCGTCTTCACTATCTCAGCGCACCGGTGGCTGCCGGTGGACATCACGGCCAGACATATGGCTCTTTGTCCGGCGATACGGTTGAACGCGGCACACGGCTGGTCGAACCGTGACTATGGATACTCCAGTATAATGGGTTACTCGATTGTCCCTGAAGGAGTGGACTACTGCACTCCGGAGCCTTTCTTTGGTGCGAGGTATACACTGATGGTTCAAGGAAGGGGGAAAGAGTTGGCGGAGGTTTCTACATAGAGGAACTGGGCGTTAACGTTTCCTTTCGTCTGCCGGATGGATGTAGTGTCCTGCAGGCGGAAATCTCGGCTATAAAGCGGGCAGCCAACTGGCTAAAGTATTATCGCGTATCGGGAGATATACGTATATTTACTGATAGCAAGGCTGCCATTGCCTCTCTTGGGGGTGTCTATACGACATCTAGGTTAACTGTGGAATGTCGGATGTCTTTGAATGAGATTGCTGAACATTCAGAGTTAACGCTTATATGGATACCAGGGCACTCAAACTGCCCGGGAAACCAGATAGCAGATGAGCTGGCCAAGGAAGGTGGTCGTATGGATAAAACATTCATTGATCAACTCATTGCGCAAGAGGGATGGACCCGTGGGTCCACCTGCTCCACATCCAGGGCACTTTGGCCTGGATATGATGAATGGAGAACCAAATCTCTACTCAGGTTCAATAGGAACCAAATCAGGACCGTGGTGTCGGCCATAATTGGACACTGGCCTGTTGGGACTCATGCTAGTAGAATGGGTCTGGTATTCAATGGCTACTGTAGAAGTTGTCATGATGAGGAGGAAGAGGAAACTGCGCTTCACTATCTCTGTCAATGCCCTGGGCTACGGGGCATCAGGGAAAAATACCTGGGAGAACCGGTGTTTTCCTGTTTGGAGTATCTATCAGAAATAGAACTAAGATTGCTTATTCTCTTCATTAGGAAGACGAATTGGCTCAACCTTGCAGTGACGCAAAAAGGGACCGCTAATGGACCCAAGTGAGCTGCCTCTCGATGGCTGCCCATGGAACCTAACCTAACCATCTCAGCGCACAAAGCTAACAATTTTTAACACAAATGTCAAGTCCACTCTCCTTTACGGTTGCGAAACATGGAACGCTGCCTCTCGAAACATGCAGAAGAGAAAAGTGTTTGTTAATCAGTGTCTTAGCAAAATATTGCGAATATTCTGGCCTGGAGTGGTATCCAACAACAGGCTTTGGGAACAATCCAACCAACAACACATGGCCAAAGAAATGAAAAAGACGTAAATGGCGGTGGATTGGCCACACGTTAAGAAGACTGGAACCCGCAAGGAAGTCGAAGAAGAGGACGTCCAGCTCATACGTGGAGAAGGCATTTTGATATAGAAATGGCCGGAATGGGTAAAACCTGGATCGAAGTGAGAGCATTGCCACAAGACGGGAATATGTTCAACCAATTTATTAAGACCCTATGCTCCTTATAGGATCGGTGCAGTGTTACCAGTGAAATTTCGAGGAAGATACATTTTAGTTTTCAAAAAGATTCACTTTTTCCCAAAAAGATACATTTTGAAAAAAAAATTGAAAATCCATTTTTAACGTTTAACATTTATTAACATAGTATTTTTATTTCATATTTAATTAATATTGTAAGGAAAATGATATCATATAATAGCTCTGTTTCTTTACTCTACTTTGGGATCCCTCGGGATCCCAATTTGCACGAAAAGCGTTCCCGTACTTTAAATTTGTGTAAAAGAGAGCGAGTTTGAGAGAATAAAATTCTTCTTCTTATTGCACGAAACAGCCCAAACTTTTTCTTCGTGTAAATTGTTAAACAGCTGTAAAACATAAACAAACCAAAAAAAGGTATAGAAAAAATGCTAATGAACAAATTTTGGAAAGTATTGTGGAATAAAATAGTGTTATTAAATAAAAAGGTTTCATATTAAAATATCAAGAAAAATAATGTAAGTTGTTGTAAAAGTGTTTGTATTGTTCTATTTTTGTTAATAGTAGTTTATTTCGACAGATAATATACAATTTTTCAAAAGTGGCGAACTTTTTATTGGTTTGTTAAGACTGTCAAAACACTTTTGACTTTTTATTTTGTGCTTAAAATGGTTTTTTCTGTTCCCGTACTTTTGGGTAATTTTGTATCATTGTGAGAGAAATTTATATTTGCTCTCATTTTCACGAACTTTACCCAAAAAGTAAAGAAACAAAGCTAATATCATAAATATTAGGTATGTAATTTAAAAAAAAAACAGTAAGCAAAAAAAAATTCTGTACATATTGCAAAAAGATTCCAAAGGTACGAAAAATGTCAGGATTATACATTAAACCTGAAGTCATCAAAAGATACGAAAAATGTATCTTTTGTATCCTAATGGCATCACTGGATCGATGGGAAAAAAAATATATATATTTTATCCCAACAAATATATATGTCGATAACAATGGGCTTCCCTGAGTAAATCCTTCTTTTATCCATAGTTCAACCCACTGCGCGTACGAAAGTGAGCTTGAATTTAACAGACGGATAGACGGACAAGCAGATATGGCCAAATGAACTTAGAATTACTCAAGGAGCTAGAAGGAGTTGAATATTAATGATACACTTTGTATACTCCCATTCAGCACTGGAGGGTATAAAAGCAAACTGTTTGTTATGCATTATTCATATCCCATCTTATTTGAAATTTTGACTTGATTAAAGCGATAAATATGAATTTTTTGTACTAAATCCTACACAAATAAAAAAAAATTTTTATGTAAAAATAAATTTTTGAAATTTTAAACTAAATTCTACCTACAAACAACTTGATGTAAAAGTAATAATGAGGGCTAATAAATGAGTGCAATCAATCACTTTCTTTTTGGTTTAAAAGGTGCTTAAGCAAGCACATCTAAAACCAGTTTACATATAAATCATTTCTAACCGCAAAAAATTGGGTGTTTAAACTACCAATACAGAACATATGAATTTGACAACATTTATCGTAGTGTTGCCGCAATATTTTTTTTTTTATTAACTTTATATAATATATGAGGAGTCGCAGAACAACACTTGCCTTTTTGTATTTTTTTCGAAAACGATTTTTGATGTATTTGCATTAAATCGTTTAAGTTCTATTGAACAAAATGTGCGTTTTGGGTCTAGCACCATTATTTTAAGGTGCTTAAATCATGAGCACAAACCCATAATTCCCTCTCTACTATTGTGGAGTGGGTATAGCATAGGAATATTAAAAAAAAAGTTTTTTTAATTTTATACATCCTTAACATTAATTGTTACGGCCTTTTGTGGTCCGATGCATTTTATGATAAAGAAGAAACTTGTTATATTTTCTGGGTTCATGCTATAAAACCATTGGGTGAAAAAAATAATCTTGGACTCCCCAACATTTTGAAATAATCAAAAATGCAAGTTTTGTTCTGTGACTCTTCACATGGGGGAAGGATTTACACCTGTTGAGTTTGACCTTCATATAAACTTAAGTTTAGTTCAACTAAACCAGCATTTAAACATTCACTGATTTATTAGCCACCAGGGAAATCATTATTATTCCCGAATAATGCGACAATTTCTTAACAATTGTTTTCTATTATATTAAAATTTTCCAACCATAATTGATATTAAGGTTATTTTATTAAACTGTTAATGGTTTTTAATCCAAATTTCGATATTTTAATTGGGCTTAAGTTTATTGAATTTAATTTTCATTAAATTATTTTTATGAAGACAGGAATTTTACAACATGAAATTAATCAAAATTTTTTTATTGATAATTTTTCATTCTTGACTGCGCTGAGATTTGAACCCAGGCTTTCACGGACAGGTTGCCCAGACTAGTTTCGATTGTAACCGCACAATCTTTTCAGTAGGGTTAGCTGTTTTACTCACTCGGCTATTGAAGCCGGATGACGTCAATAGTCAAAAATCAATCTTTAAACCCAAAAAAAAAATTATATTTATTTCACTTTAGTGAATAGCTAATGAACTAATCCACCTAGAAAAAAATATCAATAAATTTTAATTCATTTCATGTTGTAAAATTCCTTTCTTTATAAAAATAATTTAATGAAAATTTAATTCAATGAACTTTAGCCTGATTAAAATATCGATATTTGTATTAAAATTCATTAACAGTTCAATAAAATAGCCACAATATAAATTATTGTTAACAGCTAAGGCACGAGCTATATGTTTACATTTACGACGTCATCCGTCGTCAATGGCGGTGAGTGTTAAACAGCAAACCCCTCTGAAGAGATTGTATGGTTACAATCAAAACTAGTCAGGGCAACTTGTCCGTGAAAATTTGGTTTCAATTCCCAGCCAGTCAAGAGTGAAAAATTAACAATAAATTTTAATTCCTTGTTGTAAAATTCCTTTCTTCATAAAATTAAATTCAATAAACTTTTTTTTTTTTTTTTTTTTTTTTTATCTAAATTTGGATTAAAAACCATTAACAGTTCAATAAAATAACCACAATACTAATTAAATTCAATTAACTTAAGCCTTACTAAAATATCGAAATTTGGATAAAAAACTAATTTTTAAAATAACTTAGCAAATTGTTGTCTTAATAAATTACTTATCAAGTGTAAATATTTCTTTTATGTTTTGTTAAAATAATGAAATATCTACGATTATATTTTTTGTCCAAGTGCCAAATAAAATGCGACCCACATCACCCACATTCACTCATTCACTATTCATAATAAACTGTGTTGTAATTAAAAAATGAATAAAATTCACAAGTTAGTTTAAGCTTTAAAGCTTTTGCATTAAAGCTTTTATCAATTTGACTTTTACGTTCCATGGAACGTAAATAGCAATAAAGGTGACCAGTGCAGTTATTTTGTTACTTTTTAACGACAAAAATTGGTTTATACGTATTTATGCAAAATTCGTTAGTTAGCAAAAACTGTAGTTAAGAGCACGTTAGGCAACTAATTTTTTCTTTAAGGTAGCGCTTCAAAAAACTCTCATTAAGGAATACTAAATTTAGCTCAAGTAAACTGAGTTCTATTGTAGATATTGTTTGTCTTGGATAAGAGGAATCGAATTATAAAGGCAATCTTATCGAAAATAACAATTTTGGTAAATATAAATATAATGAGATCAGCTAACCAGACATTTAGGTCTTATATTATGCATTAAGTCATATTTTCCGTGCTGATTGAAAACTAAAACCTAGGTTTTATAAACATTAGCAAATTAAATTTTATAGATAATTTAAGTTTTTCGCTGTTCAGTTTTTTTTTAATCTCATTGTTCCTAAAAATGATATAGTTACAAAAAAAAATAATACCTTATGTGCAATTTCAGTTTAATTTATTGTGCTTAATTCCCTTCTTTATAATTGATAAAAATACTGAAATTACAATTTTAGAAAAGCCTAAGCTATCAGCAAACAAGAATTTAGGAATTTAGAATTTAGTGGGGAATGTAAGAAAAGATAAACTCAATGTTTTATTGTTGGTATTTTGTTTAAGCTTTGAAATCGTTGCAAACAAGAAGTTTTGAGTGTAGGTAATTCTCATTCCCTCTGCAGTCTTGTTTGCTGATAGGTTTTTATGTTTTTAATAAATATTGATGCGTTTTTAGCAATAAAATTGTTAATTTTGCCAATTTTAGTGGCTTATTCGTTTACCCACAAAAATATATATTTTAAACGTCTCAACCCCGTAAAAAGCCAATGAACACGCATGGAATTTACTCAACGTTCCTGAATTTAACAATGCCCCAAAACCACAAGTCTCAAGCAAAAGACTTGAAAATTCACTATACGATGCAGAATTTTGTTGTCTATTAAACTGCGTACGTAAATTTTTATATTTCTTAAATTTAATTTTTTGCCTAATGTCCGGCTAGAATGGCAAAAAAAAAACCTATGTGGGACTGGCAGACAGACGGACATGGCTAAATCGACTTCGAGTTACTCAAGCAGCCAGAATATATATAGTGTATGGGATCTGAGATGCACAATAAAAAAGTTTCACACGGAATGACAATCTTACTGTCTGATTGTAGAACGCGGGCGCATAAGTGTCTCTTTTGAAATTTTGAAAATTTGTTTTAAATGTAAGATAAATGAGTCACTTTTGCGCGCGCGCTCTACAAACAGGCAGCTTGATTAGGAAGTAAGCTGTCGATAAGATCATCTAAGACAGAACTATTACTTTAACCATATAGTATTGTCACCGACAACCATATTACAGTGACATTTTTTCTCTTTCAAGAGGCCACAACAGATTATTGTTGCTTTTAAGCATGTTGTGTTAATATTTATAAATAACTTGTGTAACCTAAAAATTTTATGGTTTCTAATAAACAATAAAATTTGCTTTTTCTCCTAGTGCAACATGATATGCTTGAAAACAACTATACTATAACTAGTGGTAAACATATTATTGTATGGTTGAGTTCTTGATGGAGGACTAACTTGACCCATATTGGGTTGTCGAATAGAATAATACGGTTAAAGAATATATATGATTTTTTTTTAAGTTGTCATATTGAATTTCCACTAACCTTCGACTTCTTAGACTTTCTAATGGTTTCAAAAAATATGTGAATAGGTAATATTAAACTTAAATTAGCTTAATGTAATGTTATCAGGCTAAAGTTATTGAATTTAATTTTCATTAAATTATTATAATGAAGAAAGAAATTTTACAACATGAAATGAATTAAAATTCATTGATTTTCATTCTTGAATGACCGGGGAATTAAACCTACGTTCACGGACAGGTTGGTGTGACATGTTTCGATTGTAACCTCCTCAGAGTGCCTGGTCACTGCAGCATAAACGGCAACGAGATTGCTGATGAGTTGGCGAGACAGGGCTCAGAGATGGAGGATCCTCATCATATGGAGGCGGTTAGGCTTCCAATAGGCTTCTACTTTGGAAGGATTAGAGAATGGATTCTGGGCGCGACCAATAGGGCCTGGAGGAAGCGAACGGACTGCCGGGTATCACGGACGCTGTGGCCGGTGCTTAGGAGGTCCGACTCGGAGCTGTTGCTGGGCAGAAGTAGGGTCTGCGTGAGGACCATAATATGAATCATCACGGGTCATTGCATGATAGGCAGGATGGCGATGAGGTTGGGATCCGACGTGTCGGATATATGCTGGTTGTGTGAGGATCCGGAGGAGCTGGAGACGGTTGAGCACATTTTGTGCCGCTGTCCCAGGCTACAGTGCAGCAGGCTGAGGTGGCTGGGCAGCAGATTCCTAGGCGAATTAGGGGACGTCCCGGACTGTGGGCTCGAAAGTCTGATAGGATTCGTAACGGGGATGACCTGGCTGCGCAGCAGGAGACTGGAAGCTAACCGCACATAGAACGGATTGGTGTTGTGTTGAGTGAGGCTTTTCTCTCGGGTTTGGTCAGATCTTCCTTTTCTTATCTATCCTTTTTTTTCTAATGCTTTTGCTGTTTTTCTTCGCCTACTTTTCAGCTATTCATCTCTAAACAAGGCATCACAATGGACCATATTGGTCTCTGGGTGAAGGTGTGAAAGAGACTTCGCACCAGCCTTTCTACCTACTTTCCTACCTACCTACCTCCTCAGAGGGGTTTGCCGTTTAACACTCACCGCCATTGACGACGAATGGCAGTCAATAGGGGCAGTCAATAGGGGTTTGCCATTAACTGGCACTTAATAGCTTAACATCAACCTTTAAATCAAATTGGTAGATCGAAATTTCTTTTTTAATGATTTTATATTTTAATTATTTACATGTTCGTCCTTACTTCTGTTTTTCATACTATTTGTCAGGAATTCTTCTTGAAATCCAAAGTACATTTTTCTGTTTCATGTTTTTGTCTTAATTTTTCTTGTTGACCTTTTTTTAATGTAATTCTCATAGAAAATTCGTTTCATACAAAAATGAAATATTTTTTATGAATATCGGGGTTAATTGTTAAAATAAATATACAAACGAAATTTCTTAATCCAAATTTTTATATTTTAATCAGGCTTAACTTAATCAAATTTAATTTTCATTAAATTATTTTTTATGAAGAAAAGATAATACCATATGAAATAAATTTAAATTTATCGGTATTTTTTCAATCTTGACTGAAGCTGGGACAGGTGAACCTACGGACAGGTTGATTTGACATGTTTCGATATTTTAAAATAAAACGCTAATAACTGTTTAAGCAAATTTTCATAAGTTGAACGATTTATTTCGCTTTTTATTCAGCGTAAACTTTTTTGTTATTCTAGCCAAAAAAAAATCTATAAGTGAGCAAACTTAGATAAGTGGTAAATCGCTAAGATTGACTTTAAAATTGCTGCGATGCTGATAAGACAAAAATCCAGCTTCACCTTAGCCCGGATTTTCTGGTCTGGCTATGATGAATGGAGGATATGCTCTCTACTGAGATCCAATGGTGAACAGATTAGGATGGTGATCACGGTGATAGCTGGGCACTAGCCGATAGGGTCTTATGCGAATAGAATGAGTCTGGAACTCAATGACTAAAGTAGTCATGCGGAGGAGGAAGAGGATATTGTATATGATTTTCTGTGATAATTTCCTGAAATTCAGGCTATTAGGAAGAGATACCTATGGAAACCAAAATTTGTCTGTTTGAATGATCCATCTAAGATAGAACGAAGGTTGCTTCTTCTCTTAATTTGGAAAAGGAAGCGGTGTAGGTCTACAGTGACACCTTTTGAGTAACTGTTCTATAGGATGAACATTGGCGCTGGCTATCACAAAGCGACCACCGAAGGGCCCAATTAAGCAGCCTTCTGGAGGGCTGCCCAAGGATAAGATTCCTACCATAAGACAGAGAACCAATATTTTAATGTGTTGGAACGAGCAGGAAGGCTTTTTTCAAGTTCTTAATAGAAACAAATTATTCTGTTTTTTTTTCTTTTTATAACATCAAAATGCTTTAAAATAGTTATCCTTTGCACATCCGTAAATTTTTGTAAATTAAAACAGATTTTTTTGACATCTTTAAACAAATTTTTGTCTTATATTTTCTTTTTTTTCTTTTTCAATTAAAAATAATAATTTGTTTTAGTTTTCTTTTAATTTTATTCTGTATTTTGTTTGTTAATGGTAAAATGTGATTCTCTTATTTGGTAGTTTTACAATTTTCCCTTCCTTCATTTGTATTTTTTTTTACAATAAACAGGAAACGTTTTGTTTAAATGTGTGTGTTTTTCAATATTTGTGTTGTTTAATTTTTCCAAGGATTTTTTTTTTGGTTTAATTCATTTATTGTATAGAATTTCCTTGATATTTCTTTTAATTTGCCTAATTTTAGACTGCACTCAACTTTAACATGCTTAAAATTTCTCAAAACTTTTAAGTAATAAACTTTTCTTTGTAAATTAATTATTTATTTTCTTATTAGTTTTAAACAATTAGTTTTTGTCAGTTAAATTACACACACACTTTCAAACTAACTTTTGTAAAAGGTATGCGCAAGTGTTTATTACAAGAAAATTTAATTATATATTTATAGCTATTAAATTTGGGATATTTTTTGTTTTATTTTTTGTAAAGAAAATTTGAAAATAAGAGAAAGTTACAAATTAATAGAAAAAATATATCGTACTTGTTGATAAAGAAGGTATTAATTCAAATTTTTTAAGTTTTCAGTAGAAGTAAAACTATTTTTAATTTTATATTAAAGCAGGAATGATAAAGTCTGTAAATTTGTACTTTATTCAGTACCACTCAGGGTGATTCATCGTGAGGTTAGATTTATAATGTTAAATAAGACACATAAATTTTAAAGTGAACCTAAATTTTTTATTATCAGTTAAAAGAACAATTAATGGCATTTACTGTTTTAAAATTATATCATGTAAATGTTGGCAGTGGTGCATTAGGAACTGTATGAAAATCCGGTGTTTTATCGTGAAATTTTGGTAAGTCATTAAGCATATTTCTGGCTCAATGGATAAGTTAATAAGCCAAGTTGCTGTATTTGGGCTGATGAGTAACCTACAGAGTACCAAGAGCTACCATTACATCCATTAAAAACAACGGTATGGTGTGGGTTATGGGTTGGTGAAATCAATGGTCCATATTTCTTTAAAAATAAGGAGAATCAGAATGTTACCGTCAACCATGTTAACGGACTATGTACTTCCTGAAATTTAAGCGCATTGTCTCGGTGAGCTCTGGCTTCAACAAGACGGCACTATGACCCATAAAGCGCGTAAAGCAATGAACTTGTTGAGAAATCATTTTGGTAAGCACTTAATTTCATGTTTTGTTACTGTAGATTGGCCCCCTAGAACGTGCGAAATCACACCTTTGGACTATTTTCTCTGGGGATATGGAAGGTCTGAGGTCTTCTGGAATAAACCAGCTACGATCGACGCTTCGGAGGCCAACATTACTCGCGTTATTCGCAAAATATCAGTCCCTTCGCATGACCCCACCATAAATTTTCAAGGTCCGAGGAGAAAATATCGACACAAGAGTAAATGTCATGCTCTTCTAGTCCATCTACCATATCTCTCTTCGAAGACTTCCATGGTAGTATGACTATAAAACAGAAAAGAAAACTTTTCCGATACCTCTCGACGGCCTTCCGAATGGACCACCTCAGACGTACTCATGGTCAACATTTACATGATATAATTTTTAAACAGTAAATGCCATAAATTGTTCTTTTAACCGATAATAAAAAGTTTAAGTTCATTTTTCAAATTTATGTGTTTTATTTTAGCTAATAAATCAAACAACACCATGAATCATCCTTTATAGGCATTGCAAAAGCACAAAGGTATTCCAATGATATGTTTAGTACAATCTAAAAATAGCAAACGCTTCAACACTGAAAACGATTTTTTCATACCAAAAAATAAAGCCAATAAATCGCCTTTATGTAAATACTACGCTATTCATTCGGTAAATCGGTTAACCGATTAATTACTACCCGATTAACTGATCGGTTAATACAAAAAATATTCTGCTATTAGAGTAAATGAACACACCTAATAAAAAAATCTGACAACATAGAAAAAATTATAAAAGTTCTTCCAAATTCATAATATCACGCAAACAAGCTATTGAATTTGCACCTATTACCAAAATGATTATATTGATTACTAAAAATTTTAAAATTTTCAATAAATATTTTCAATAAATGAAATTTTTAATTTTAATTAAAAAAGTAATCAAAAAACTTTGCCATTTCAAACAATGTGTTAATTTATTTAAATAAATATTGACAATTCCCAACAACAATTCTACATGTTTAAATTAATTTATTTTAAACGAAAAAAGTCAATTAGGATTTTTTGTTATTTAATAAAAATTTTAATTGAAAATTTTTTTTCAAAACAACTAAAATGTTAATTAAATCAAAATTAAATGTTTAATTTTCTTTCAACTAAAAAAATAATTGATTCAATTATCACATTAATTAAAATTAAATACTTTTTAAACCATTTTTTTTTTAATTAATAAAACACTTTTTACTGTGAAGAACAAAATACTTACCTCTGCCCGGTTATTATTCATAGCATTTCTAATATATTTTTTAGTGGTAAGATTTTTTTCTCTCGCCCCATTTTTATGCGTGAGTTTATTTGAAAGTTTAAAGGGGGAACTTTCTAACAGACACACTTTTTCTGTAAATTGGCGAGGTATTATCTTACGTGACAGCAATTAATCGCCAAAAATTTTTCAGTCGCAGTTAAGTGAGAAAAACAGTTGTTGGTTTCAATTTATGGCATTTGATTCTTTTCACACATGTCAATGGAAAGGTTTCTCGACGTAGGTGTTACAAAACTTGGGCACTGAACAAAAGATATTTTTATATTTACCGATTTTTTTTAGCCATTGTTTTTTAACTTGAGACTTGGGTTTTGTTTTAAATTCTTAATCAATTTTTTATTTTCATTTATTAATAATTTTATGCTTTTAGAGATACAGAAGTATTTTAGTCATAATCATTTTAATCATAATCATTTTAATCATAATCATAATAATAATATTACAACTGCAAATTTAATTTCTTTTATTTTTTTTTATAAATAAATTCGAACAAATTGTAAAAGTTAAATAATTATTATGCTTCTGAATTTTTTCTTTTTTTTTTTTAAACAGTTTTATTTAATATTTCATTTAATTATCTGTTTGATTTTTTCTTTAGTAATATAATAATTAAATTTAATTATATTTACAAAAGAAGCAACAAAAGAAAAATGTTTCTTTGTTCCATTAACAACATTTAAGTAAAAACATACAAATTACAAATAATTAATTAAAATTTTTTTATTTATTTATTATTATTTTTGTTAATTTATTATTAAATCATTTAGGGGTTTTTTTCTTTAATTTCATTTAACACTTTAAAAATTATTTTTTGTTTTTTCTCATAAATAATATTAAATTAGTTTTTTCCTTTTCTTTCTAAATATTTATTTTATTTTTATTTACTTAATTGCATTTAACTATAAAATATACAATTAAATTTATTTTATTTAAAAATAAAAAAAAATAATTTTTAAAATATAAAATTATTAAACTAATTTAGTTGTTTAATATTTAAAAAGAAAACAATTATTTAGTTCTATTTATTATTTTTAATTTTTTTTTTTAAATCAATGATAATTTATTGTTTTATAAATAATTTTTTAAAATTTTTTTATAAACATTTAAAAAACTAAATTTACAAATTATTTTTATATTAAAAAAAAAATTTTTTTATATATTTAATTTGTTACTATTTCTATTTGTTTTGTTATTGTTCAGGGACAAAAAAAAATTTTTGTTTAAAATTTAAAAAATTTCTCAAAAAAAATTGTTGTTTTTCTCATTTAAAACCATTTTTTACACAACAAATATTTTCAATTATCGTATGGCGAGGGGTTTGTGGGTGATCATTTTTAAGGAGAAGTATTCCTTAAATTTTGTTAATTGTACGGAAAAATCAAATGAGAAAAAATTTTCATATTTCAAATTAATTTTTTACACAATTCTGACAATATTATTTAACATTCATAATTGTAGAAAATTCTTTTTAAGTTTTGCAAAAACTATTCTGGAACAATTCCTTAAATCTGCAGATTATATGTTTGTGAAAAAAAACAGCTTCATGGAACTGTGGAAATCCAGTACTTTAACCAATTTTATTTAAAAAAAATACAAATTTTGTTTGAAACGGTTTGGTAAAATTTCCACTTTCGTTATATGCATTTATATGTTCTTAACCAAATAAAACTTAATAAAGTATTTTTAATTTCGGATCTGATTAATGCATTAAAGCCAAACAGAAGTATAAAAGAATTGTGAGGTCAGCCAGATCCATATAAAATCTTACACCACTTGCGATTACAGACAGATATTTTAAGGGATATAATAATCTATATACACTCAAGTCGCAGAGAAAATCATTAATTCAAGCTTGATCGACTATGCCATAGAAGACGACGAGAACAAAACTAGAGAGAGAAAAAACCATAATTTACTCTCAAAAACACCTTAACTTTATTTATGATTGTGTAAGAAAAGTGGTAAGAAACGGTTTTACTTTGTTGCCGTTACTTAACACCAGAGATCGGCAAACACATACAACAAAATAGTTTAGTGGTATAAATATTTTAGTATATGAGAGAAAAGAGATCATGGTTAACAGTGTTTCCCAAAATATTTCTGTTGTAATACTTAATAGGTAGAAAACTCTTCAAAAATCTATTTAAAATAAAATGAAATCGTTTTAAATAACGGAGCCAAAATGAGAGTCTGCCATCCTCATGGGTTCGGTAATAGATTTTTTTTTTTTTTAAAAAAATATGTAAAACCATCATAAAATGGTAACAGTGAATGCAAGCAACAAGGGGCAATACAAAATTTATATTTGAACGCTCTGCTATTGAAAAGATTTATATTGATTCCTTCCCTAGCATAGTATACAACTAGTATGCCGACTCTTTGACAGGTACATAACTCAACTGTCAGTGGTACATATTTTATATTTGTATTAGTAGGATTTTTTTCAAATGTATTGGTGTATAAAACTATTTCCACCACTAAACATAGTTGCATAAAATCATATAGAATGTGGCAACAATTTTTTTTCCAAAATAAAATTTGCTGGCTGCATTTATAAACTTTTAAAAGCCATGTTTGCTAAATTTTTATTCTGCGATATCGGATAATATATAAATAATTAATGATTTCAAGTATTATTTTTATACCACAAAATGCTACTCTGCTGGCTTTAATAATATTAACAACAGAAAAAATTTAGTGACAAAAGAATTTTTTTAAAAATTTTTAGTTTGTGAAAAATAAAAACATTTTGCAAAAGCACTGTTTAGTAGTCTTGGCGATCTCTGCTTCATACGTATGGAATTTTGAGGGTTAATTTTATAAGTTTATATTAAGAGAGTTTTTCGTTCTCTTTAATCTTCTACAGTTTCTAATATACAGCCATGTTCTGGAAATCAAATTCGAGTGAAATTTAAATCGAATAAATTTTCGAAATTATCCCGTTTTAAAAGTTCATAAAAATATTTCGTTTTATATACGGCATTCCCTGAGTACCACTTATAAATATTTATTAGAACTACTCTAAAAATCATGAAAAACTGAGGTCATTTTTAAAAAAAGTTGAGCTGTAAATTTCCCTCGCTTTCAATTGCACTCGATTTCGATTTCCAGAAAAAAATACTCTCTGATTCGACAGAACTCATTGGAAAATTGAAGTATTTCTGCACCATTTTCTTTAAGTTTGTCTTTGCGACAGTAAATGTTATTTCGCCAGTAAACAAACGGATATTCGTCTCTATATATATAAGGCGATCGTAGGTATATTTTGACTTTTTCTGTTTTCAACAGAATCACAGCGTAGGATGGCAAGAAGCTGACCCACCTCGGATTCTCTTATACTTTTTTCACAAATGCTCAAATGACCACCTCTTGTAGACTTGCCAGAACTTTAAGTAGCTGTAGGGGGGACTGTGTCTTAAACACATTGGAAATGAAGGGACATATTAAATAGATTATTAAGACGTTTTTTTTCGATTCGATTGAAGTCGATTCTGTGAAATGTTCGAGCATTGTATCTAGGGTCGAGAGTTGTGTATAAACAAAAGGTTTCATTATTTTCTAAAACCTGAAATCTTTAATTTAGATCTAATGCTAATTCAGCCGTTAAATTTCGGGACTCTGAACTATTCTCCATCTCCGTTGATTCATTTATTATATGAAAATATGTCATTATTCTATTTTATGCTCAGCTTTTTAATATCTCTTAGTTGTTATGCAAAATAAAAGTATAGAAAATTAAATTGATTGTACAAAAAAACTCTTAAAAAAAATATAAAAAATACGTCGTATCGAGAGCAAAATATCGCCGATACCAATATATCGGAAAATCTAAAGTAACGCGGATATATCGGTATCGGTATTCCTTACATCCCTGGTATAAATGCCGCTTTATTAGTATTAAAAAAAAAAAGTCAATTATTTTTGGATGAAACCAATGGCTAAGTAAATTCATTGTTTAGATAAAACGTTTTTAGAAACTTTGTCGACTTTCTTTGTGTGCTTTGTTAATTTATTAAGGTGAAAACCAGTAATCACTTTTTTCTCAAAAAAAAAAAAAATCTTCACAAGAAATCAATTTCGTAGTCGGGAATACACAAAATTCGAGATCCATTTTATTAATCTTTAAAAATGTAATTTATCTTTAAGAATGAGTATTTTTCGGGGACATTAATTTTTAATTGGCATACAATTTTTATAAAAGGAGGAAAAAGGTCTTCTCTCCCATTAATCTAAGAAAAATTCTATAGTTACAAAAAATGTACTTTCCACGACTACTCATTTTTGTTTCGTAATGCTGAAAATTTTCTTTAAAATTTTTAACGACTTTCTCTGTATATATCGTTTATCATTTTGCAATGTCTCAGATCCTTTAAGGTATACTTCTCCTTCAAAAAAATCATGTTCTAAGTAAATTTATCAAAAATAAAATTCATGATTTGAAACCATGGTTTGCTAATCCTTTCTTTTGCATGGGCTAAAACCTGTTTCGGTTAATACTACTAACAACAAAGTAGTAAATCTTAAATAAATTTTTAAAGGAAAACTTAGTTTGGCACATAGTTATTTCTTTAGTTGTAGTTTTCTAGTTAAATATTTATTACAACTGTCAAAGAAATTGTGTGGTTAGTTATTTAAAATTATTGTATTTTGTTACTGTTACTTGTTGAAATTAATTGAATAAAAATCGATAACAAATGCATTTTACTCTAGTTGTTCAGCTTAAAACAAAACGATCAAAATCAATAATTGCAAAAACAATTTGCATTCACTTTTCAATACAAATTTGTCACTCGCTTAAGATAAATGTTTTCTGTTTTTTTCTGTGCTAATTATTGTTTTTCCAACGTTTGAGCAAAACTCGCCAACGATTTTTACGCTTTCGGCTTCAAATTTGCCATATCAGCAGATGATTCGTACTGTCCTCACGCCCGGCAATTTCGCTCAATGAATTTGCACCCGAATTACGAAAATCTTCGTAGCCATCTCCTCCCGAAATGATGAGTATATTAGCAGCGCTTCCACCGGCATTCGATTGATTTGTTTGCGCATTATCCTTTTGTGGTTTAGGGGATTTCGAACCAGCCGAAGAGGAAGAATCTGCCTCAGTTTTACAACTCGAAGAACTCTCAGTGCTCGAATTGGTGGTAGAGGTACCCGATGTCTCCACGAATGTTAGGAATCTTACATGACCGGTATGACCGTGTGGTATACCAGTGGGTACAACATTGGTGGCACCCTTATCGTAGCCTTGAGCAGGTATAGTGAGCAAAACACCGGCACTGGTGCCAATCCAGATAAGATCACGACAGGAGAGCAGGGAGGTAACCCTTAAGCAAGCAGCCTTATGTTGACGTATAATTTCATCACAATTTGAAAGCATTTTATTCACAGCCTGAGCCAAATTTACTTCAGTGATTAATTGATGACTAAGTAAAACAAAAAGAAGAGAGATTAAACAAAATTAAAAAAGGAAAAAGAGCTCGAATCAAGGCAAAATGCTGCGGTTTCTAAAGAACCATAAACATTTTTTTTTTCTTAGACCTTATGTGCGCAGCAAGGTAAACGGGTACCTTTGGCGTTTTAAACACAAATTTTCTCATTGATAATCTGCAAGTCTGAAACTTCTTAAGAACTAATAACTTTAAAAAAATTTTGTATTTTTGCAGCCGTCTAGGAAAATTGTTTTCCATTTGCATGAGAGACCAATTTACTCTTAACACTCTTAAATGCGCTGCAAGGTACCCGTGTACCTGTACGTGTTTTATAGGGGAATGCGGTCATTGTAGGTAAATTGTTTGAAGTTGGTAGTAGTTTTGCATAAACTAATTTTAGTCTGCACATGAAAAATATAAACAGGAAGAATTTATTTTATAAAATAGAGAAACGGAAGCATATAAAAACCAAAACTCCATAAATAATTAGAATAAAAGAAATTAAATTATAGTGCAGATCTTTCGATCAGTTTGTACCAGGCATCAGAAATTAAGAACCGAAAACTTAAAATTTAAGTTTTTCATTTGAAAAATTCAAAACTCATCCGTACAAAATATATTTTTTTTTTTTAGCAGTTAAAAAAAAAATAGAAAACATAAAAAAGATATTTATTTTTAAAGTACAATATGTGTTTTGTACATGAAAAGAAATTTTAAAAATACACAAAAACGTTTTTTTTTTATTATTTTTTTTGAAAAATATTTATCATTAATCATCAAAAAATTAAAATTATTTTGTTTTATTTGTTCTTTAAAGTTCAATATAATAAAGTTCTTAAAAAAAACGTGTTTTAGAAAAATATATTTTTTTTATGTTTTTAGAGACTAACAATAAAAACTCAATTTGAAGTTAAAATTGTGAATTTTATTTAAAATTATAATATAAAATTGTGTTTAAAATTGCAATTGCAAAAAATCTTAAGAGATTCTTAATTATCAAAACCAGCTGCTGTTGCATTAGCTTTACCCGCAACACAGGTATCTGTGGAGACAGCCTTCAGTGCTTTGCCAATTATTATGACCAAAAATAGAAGGAATTTAAGTTCTGAGCATTTAGAAAATTTATTGTTGCTCAAACTCAACATCAAGCTAATTGATAAGATTACTATTTAGTTCTAGGATAAACTTTATCATGTTATAACTTCTTATTATTAATTAGCTTTATATTTTTTACTATAATTTTGTACGTATGAGTTTAAATTTTGTCAAATAAAAAAAATTTAATTTTAAGTTTTCGGTTCTTTTTTTTCTTTTCATGTACAAAATAATATTCTACTGAAAAATAAATATCTTTTTTTTGTGTTTGCTTTTATTTTTTTAAACTGATGAAAAAAAAATTATTTTGTACGCATGATTTTTAATTTTTAAAAAGAAAAAATTAAGTTTTCGGTTCGTAATTTTTTGTACAAAAGTACAAAAAAAAATATTTTTCTAAAAAACTTTTTTTTTTGAGAACTTTATTATTTTGAACTTAAAGAAACAATATCAAACAAAATATTTTTATCTATTTTTGGTTATTGTACAACTTTTCGAATACCAATGATAAATATTTTTTAAAAAACATAAAAAAAAAAGGTTTTCCGGTCCTTGGTTTGTACACATTAGACGATAAATGGAATGCTTAATAATTGTCTGATGACGGTATTTCTGTAAAATTAGTGCGCCGTTGTAAGAAGTAAGACTAAGAACTGTCACGTGCGAACCATTGACTATCACAAGAGGTCTCAGACAATGCGACAACTTATCCTCCTGCAATTTTTTAAAAAAAAAAATTGGAATAAAAGGCAAACGCTGAAGACAAAAATCATATGCTCGTCACTTATCCTGATGATATTGGCATCATTGGAAGGCACATTCGGGATGTAACTGTTATATATGAGAATATTGAGATAGATGAAGCTAAAAGGTGCCTGGGTATAAACGAGAATAAAAGAAAAATATTGATTGCAACTGCAGAAAAATCAACACAAATAAAATATGGCGACGAAGTCCAAGCCGGCAGTTATAATTTCGAGATAGTGGAAGAATTAATCTATTAATATCCACTGAAAATAGAGAAAATAACATCATGCTTGAAATAAGCCGAAGGACCAAGCAAACATTTCAAAAGTACATCCATCCACACGAAAACGTAAACCACTTGTGATACCCGTTCTGGAACAAGGGTACATGCAAAAACCTAAAAATATTTGTTACGCATTTTTGAGAGAAAAATAATTCGTAAAATATTTATATGAGCCCATATGCGTTGACAAATAGTGTAGACGGCGAATGAGTCATTAGATGAATGAGATTTACACCACTGTGAACACAGTTAGACGTATAAATATACAACGATTGCGCTGGCTGAGACACATCGGAAAGCTGAACGCAGAATGAGAGACATTCAAGAATCAATATGAAAGAAAGTGTAAACGGGGAAGACCTAGAAATCCCTGGTGAATCAAACTGGAGACAACGTACAAATGAGGGAAGCGCATGGAGAATATTTTTTTAGCAGGGTGAGACCAATAGCATATTGTAGTGAAATCTCAGCAAATAAGTAAGTATCTTTTGCCAAGTATTTTAATATTTAACAGCTTTTTAAATAGGTACAGGGTGTCCGCCGGGAAGGTATACTACTTTGTTTTGCCGCCATTTTGGTAAACGTTAGTCTTGACAGTTCATATTTGGCAGTCGTAAAGTAGACACGTGGCGAATTTATTATGGAAAAATATTCGATAAACCAACGTGTTTTAATCTTTAAAACATTTTATCAAACACGATCAGGGAGAAACAATGTGCCAACAAAACGCACTACTTATCGTGTAGTGAATGATTTCGAAGAAAGAGGGTCTGCAGGTGATAGGCCCAAGCATGGACCACAACGTACTGCAAGATCGGCTAAAAACATTACTGCTGCTCAAGAAAGTGGTCAAAACAATCTATCAACTTCAATTCGACGCCGTGCTCAGGAGCTTGGTCTTCAAAGAGCAACTTTGGCCACAATTTTGCACAAGGATTTGCATTTGTTTCCATTTAAGATTCTGTTGATACAAGAGCTTCTTCCACAAGACCATTTACGCCATTAACAAATCAAAGTAGTATGCCTTCCCGGCGGACAACCTGTAATTCGGTTAAAAATGCTTATTTTCTACGTATTTTTAATATAAGCACCCATGCACGTTGCCGCGCAATATAAGCTGTTTTCTTTGCCGTGCACATAAGGGTTAATATACTTACGTATTGGAATGAAAGCATTTAATGTGAGCCGAATTTTGTATCGATATCCATACATTATTATTGGAAACACACATATTTGTTATGGGCTTAGAATCCGAGGAAATTTGTATTTGATTAACCACCTAAAATATTCGACAAATATAAATTAATAAATAATATCACAGAATAAAAATATTATGTTCACCCTACCGCCAATGATTCTGTATCTAAAACCTTTATGATGCCCTGTATCGAACACCACAATTTACCATGGACATTGAGCAATTTTGTAACCGGACTTGTTACGGTACCAATAGATATACAATGCGAGGAAGAGGTATTCCAGGCTATGCCATCTCGTAAGTACACACAAATATCACCATTGGCTAAAGCCACAAATACACGATTGTCAAGGTACCTTAAAGACGGACAAAAAATCGGATTATTTGAGTTCAATTTTTTTTTTTTTTGTTGCTTTTTTTGAAGAAGTACTTACAGTATGGAATACACTGCTGAATGATGTTCAATTTTAATACGATTCTTTTTAATTCGTATATTATCGTTACTATTGTAGACATGTATACAACCGTCCTCAAGACCAATCCACATGGTTGATTGATTGCCATCACTTTCTTCGGGATTTGAGTCCTAGAAATAAAACAAAATATTTAGGAATAATACGTTTTTAGCTTATTAAAAAAATTTTGGGGCAATGGGAAAAATTTTCACTGAAAATAATTAATTTCGAACTTTTGAATCCATCGTAAACAAAAGAAATTAAATATACCTGGTGACCATGATACAGAGTACCACTACTGCCAACAATGGCCGTTGAAGCCGTAGATGTTGAACCCGTAGTATGTGTAGAAGGCGCAGGACTTGGTACACGTTCACTCGATGCCACTGAAGACCCACTTGTTAAAGACGTTACACCAGCCACACCACCAGCTCCTGCATTAGCATCAGCCTCTTCATCGCTCGAACTTAAATTTAAATCTAATTGAATATCACTACTATTGCCAGCAGTTGTAGCCGCCGATCCCATTTCTGCTGCCGAACTCTTTACACCAGATGGCGTCTTGTCACTTCGTTTCTTTTCGGGTGTACTAATTACCGAATTAGGTGTGGAATAATTGGGTGAAATGCTCTTACGATAATCTAACAACTGTTGAGTATAACTATTGGGGGGTAATGAGGAACGTTGCAGAGATGATAGCGATGAGGGGTGTTCTTCATTGGAGGAGTTCGATTTGATCGAGGCTTCATGAGCATTATAAGCAGGTACAGAAGCAACGCATAGTATACGAGCATTACACACACCATTACAGCTGGTCACATTCGGTTCGGGATGTAGAGACATAATGCATACCTGGCCCACATAACCATCACTATTGCAAACCCAGACATCACGCTTTTCACTTAAAGTAGCAGCGGCACAGGTGAATTGGAGACCAGCTCTAGTTTTTCTTATGGGTATGGAGGTTAAAAATTCAGGTATGGGATGTTTTTCTAAAGTGGCGGCTGAAAAGAATTAAAAAATTTAATTTTTAAGTTATTAAATTGTTAATTATATTTAAGAGGAAATTCACCTAATTTTTGTTTGGCTTCGTTAAATGTTTCCTCCCATTGGGTTCTCTTTTCAGACTTGCTAAAAACTATTGATAATTTTTGAGTACCATTTCTGCAATGAAAATATATTCGCTATGAACAATTTAATCAATTCAATTAAAAAAAAAATCTTACGGTGAGTTCACGGCTAATTCGAGCATATTCAATTGAGCATCATTCGTTTGTCTTTCCGACAGTTGGCGCTGGACATCACGATGCAATTCTCTAATAACATCTTCCAAATACTGATGAGGACACTTAAGAGAGGCGGTTATATCAGTAATTTGTTGTAGTTTATAACAATCTTCGGCCAAATTTTCGATTTCAGTCATAATGCGTTTAAGGTTTTCATCTTTTGCTAAAGAGATGGCAAACAAATTTCCCCAAAATATAAAAACGAAAGAGAGAATTTCTTTTCAAATTAAAATAAACTTACTCTTAACAATTTCCAAACAATCTAGAGAAATCTTTGTTAAAAATTTGTATTTATTCGTATCCAATGTTGAGGCCACTGTACCTGGGCATGTGGTTCTACAAACAATTTATACGGTTGTTACTAGAAGTTCTCTTAAAGTCTTGTCTTAATACTCACGTATTGGGTTTTCGTATGGTGCCACTACGTTTCTTAATGCTCGTCAATACCAATAGATCATTGAAGAGAAAAAACCCTCTTTCCTTTCTGGCCCCCTGACCTGAAGGCATTGTTACCAAATCGAATAGTAAAAATTGTCGATCCGGTGCTATGAGATCGGTTATGCCTTCAATTACACCCTCCAGTTCTCGCAATGTTGCCTCTCTCTGACCATTTTCCAAAATCTCACGTTCTTTACAGTTTATGTGTACAAGAATGTCGTGAACAAGCTTTAAAACATCTTGAAGATGCTTCTGATCGGGATGATCGTGATCGGTGTGTTTGATAAGTCTTTGAAATAGTAACTCGTAGCTGGTAAAATGGAGAAGTTCACAAAATTAATACAAGATATTAAAGATGAAACTTTGGATTAAACATTAAACTGCTTCAATAACTCAAATTTAGAAATCGAGTTTTCTTTAAAGAGTTTGCTTTTTACATGACAATTAATCCGATCACTTACTTGGGAAACTTTTGTACTGGTTTTATCAGCAAATAATCCAATGTTAACTTTCCCTTATGCTCCCGAGCTGTTGTTTCCAAAAATTTTGCAAATGAAGGTCTCTGATGTTTCGTATTCCGTATGGCATTCTTAGCACGACTGCAGTTATTCACAAAGGAAGTATAGACTTCCAAGACTTCAAGTTTGGAAAACTAGAACAATTAATCAATATTATTCAAAGATGTATTAGGAAAAATGTGGGTAAGAAATTTACCGTCTCCATAAAAGCATCACCAACTTTCTGCAGTGTATCCCAATTGTCCAACCGATTTCGTAGTTCCAACAAAAATTTCTCATGTATCTCCAGTATATCGGGGACCATAAAGAAAATCTCATCAACCGTACGAGGCTCAATAATGCCAGTATGTTCGGGGGATTTCAGAATTCTTAAATACCGATTTACCATAGTTTGAAGTGACTCAACATAAGACTGTTCATTACGGAATATTTCTTGGACAATGTGAGTACGGGTGTCCTAAAAAGAGAAAAATAAAACAATTATTATTTTTTTTTAATTTTTTATAATTATGTATATAATTTATAGTTTATTCGACCTTTATTATTTATAGAATAATTAAATTATAGAGCTTGAGGTTTAAATGTTTATTATATCAAATATTTCGGCACTTCGTTGAGTGCCTTCCTCAGGGTTTTTTTCCTTCTTTTACAAATTTTTAACAAATTTAAAAACATAACAATTAATGACAAAATTAATATAGTTTTTTTGTAATTGAATATAAAAATTATTTTTCAAAACAAGCTTGATCTATTGCAATATATATAAATTTTAAACTTCCGTTTCTATTTTTATAAATTAAACCCCATATTAATAAAAAATATTTTTGATTAATAAAAGGCATATTAAACAAATTTTCATAGAAAATTCTTTTCATAAACCTGATATAAATCTAAGACATTTTTTATGAATATGGGGGTAAATGTCTACATTTTCAGTGTCCGACTTAAAATTAATTCTCGACATTGCTGGTACTTTAATAGTTTGTAACACTTCTAACATGAATCTACGTTTAATATTATTTTCTGTATTTAATACAATTGTATTCTCAAAATCTGATAAATGGTCTGACTTATGTCCTGCTATCCTAGTTTTTAGCTTTTTTTTTTTGTTGTAACTACATATACTTTATTACACTATCCAGTATCATTACCCTTACAAGGTATTTTATAAACAATATTTGATATTTCCATCCCATTTACTTTGTCTTTCATTTTAGTAAATAGTTTTCCCACTGTGTTAAAAGATTTATGAGCTATATTTGGGGGATTCACAAGGTATGCTATCAAGTCATATCGTCATAATGTCCTAATTAATATTTTACAATTGCTTAAAAAAATATTGTTGTGTTTCAAACAATTTTAATGCTGTGTTCATTGATTCGTCATAACTGTACAATAGAAATCTAAATTATAAGCTGTTGCCCACAGCAGTGATATATATTTCTTGTAATTATTTTAAGACATATAACTTTACAACTTTATGACTACCTTGTGAATCCCCCAATTGTATATTTTGCTATCATATATATTTGATTTCTCCAATCTTTCTGAAAATTTTCGAATATATGTTACCGATTTATAAATTCTCTGTTCTGTAATATTATTTTTGTCATTTACTCCACGATTATCATATTGTATTAATACATCCGTTATTAATTGTTTAGGAAAGCTATTATCGGTTAATATTTCTGAAATCCTCTTTCTGTTATCTCTATGAAATTCTGAATCATTTATTTTTAGAACTCTTTCTATAAAATGTTTAGCTGTATTAATAATTATTTTCCTCGAATGTTCCGAGAAATAATCAATAATTCTACCAGAAGATGTTGGTTTTTGATACCAATCTATTGTTACCATATTACCTCTTCTAATTACCAAGGTGTCGAAATATGACAGTCTTGAATTAGACTCCCTTTCAATTGTAAATTTAATGTCCGAATGAAATAAGGTAAAATTATCCAACATTTGTTCCATTCCAGATTCAGGAATTATACAAAATAAATCATCAACTTATTTTTTCAAGATCGTTGGTTTTATAATTAATTTTTCAACACATATAATTTCTCCATAACTATATCAGCCACAATTAGAGAAGCTGGTGACCTCAAGCTCGATAATTTATTTATACTATTTTTTATAATAATTTTTTTAGAAGATATAAGCAACAATTTCTCATTTATTTTAGCTAAATTTTTTTTCAGAAATCTCTGTGGAAAACTTACACCTTCGTAGCCCCCTATGTTCCATTTATGTATACCACCCCCACCGCCACCCACATCCAATTGTATCCGTCTTTCGGAATCATCTTCGGAATCTGAACATGTTATCGATGTCATTTTTTTCAATCTCTCACATTTATCATTTTGATATGCTCCACCTTTGGCAAATTTATTGGCCACTGTAGTGATGGCCTGATTTGCTATCACTGACATGGATTGCGATACGCTAGATGTACTTGATGATGAGTTAATGGGTGCTGTTGTGGTCTGTTGCAAATCGTGCAAACTTAAACGTAAATTTTCACGATTATGTGTCATATTTTTTTTTAATTAAATTTTGATTAAATTTTGTTTTGTACGTGAATATCTTTTTAATGTAACTTATTTTATGTTTTTTTTTTCTTTGTTCAGAAATATGGCTTTTCTTATGCAGAAAAGTTTGTAGTTTAGTTTTGTTTGAGTTAAATGCAAGTATTTTTTTGTAAATTTGTGTGATTTTTTGTTAAATGTTTGATTGTTTAATTTCAATATTTGTTTAAGTTTTTCTTTCAGAAATTTCTTTAATTTGTTTTTATTTACAATTAATTTTACAGCATTGTTTCTTTGATGAGCTTCTTTTGAGAGAAAATCGATTTGTTACTTTCTTTTAAGAATATAAATTATTCACTTTAGTGAAAGGAAAATGATAGAAAACTTAAAAGTTGCTAAGAGCTGAAAGTTGAGGGAAAAGTTTAAGTGTAGAGATTGAAACAAGTCTGAAGGTTAAGCTCGAGTTAAACGATGTAAAATTATAAAAAATTAAAGAAGCAAATAATATTTTTAAAAAAAAACTTTGTGTATGAGCAGTAGTTATTTGAGGCAAAGATATTTGTACTTGATCTTTCCGTTTGGGTGTTTTGGTGCCTAAATCCCTAATGAAAGAATCTGGGTGAAAACAAACGAGGGCGACTCAATAACTGTGTGACTTTTTTTTATTAAACACAAGTTTTTGGATTAAAAATTATTTTATTTTTCTACGTAGTCTCCTTCGCGTTCTATAAAATATGTCCAGCTTTTCTCCAATTTGCCCCCCTCCATAATATACAATATTCGGGGTTATTTGTTTGTGAAACGATTTCATTGTTGGCCTCAAATTTTTCCGCCCAGTCATTTTTTCAGGTTTGGAAACAAACAATTGTTACTCGGGGCTTAATCTACAGAAATATTTCTAAATTCGTAGTCGTATTCATGGGTTTTTGTGATCGAATGCTTAATGACCCAGTAAAAACTTCGCTTACTTTTTCAATATGAATAGCTTCTTTCGCGCATTATTTAGCAGCTGACTTCTTTAACTACTTCTGTAACTACTTATTTTTCAGATATTTGTAGGTAATAAATAATTACTTACTTTAGAATGCGTTCGTTTTGGGACATCCCTTGTAAAATTACTTGGTTCTTTCAGAATTGTAAGAAGTATTTTTGCTTTTTTTTGATTACTCAACACATTATCTTGTAGGCGAATAAATTCACGTTATTTCATTTTCTTCTTAAGTCACGAGTTATGCTACGAACACAACTGGGACGACCGACGAATTTCACCCAACACGACGAATTTTTCAATAAAAATTCGCTGAGTAAATTCGTCGTATGAAGCACAATAACGACGAATAACAAGCAGCTTTTATAATTGAGAGAGTTGGTTGCTGTTTGTGCAAAGAGAGAGAAATAGTGTGACCATACTAAAAAAAATAATTCTTAAAAATTAAAACATAATCAAAAACACAACCTAAAACTATTTTTATAGCAAAATACTTTGTATATATATTTTAAATGTTATACAATTAAAAAAAAACAATTATTAAAGTAAAGAGTAACTTTATTTACTAAAATACTTCTAAACTAAAACCAAATATGGTCACCTAGTACTGATTAGTTCGTCTTGCACCGGCGTATGAAATATAAAATAATCTATTGCAAAGACGCGTATGACGAATTTCGCCTGACGCTTTTATTGTGTGTATTTTCACATACACCAATATGTTTTATTTTTGACGACGAATATTCGCGGTCAAATATTGGTCGTTCGTCCCAGTTGTGTTCCTAGCATTAGTCTTCTATTACTGGCTGGCAAACACAAACTTAATGATGCAGCTAATTAAAATTTTGACAGGAATCAACTAACGGATATTCCTAATGAAAGAAAGTATTGCGATTTTAGTTAAGAGGCCGGAAATTCAAAGCGTAGCAGACTTCTTGGCCAGATAGTATATGGCTTCCATAGAGGACGCTCTACTAGAGACTTACTGGCATTATTATTGGAAAAACGGTGCCGTTACATTCACTTTTTTGGCGATACTAAATTAATTTCTTTAGAAATTTTCAAGGCGTTTCACAGAGTTTGATATGCTGCACTTGGTGTCGCTGACAATTTCTCTCGATTTATATCGAGCTTTCTCGAAGATCGCACTGTACGAGTTATTATAGATGGGGTTTCATCAAACGAAATTCATTCAGGAGTGCCGCAAGTATCCGTTCTTCTCATACTATATTTCTAAATTTTCTAAACGAATACTTCTGCCATGGATTATTTGAGAATTACCTTCTACAAGGACTCTCTGAGCTATCGCGGCAGAAACTCGGCAATTTGGTGAAATATCTCATCGCAACGGGCTGGCTCTAGCGACCTCAGTATTGCCCTGGATCACGCTTAATTCGGGCTTCCTACTCTTAACGAGTTGTGTGGTGTCAAAACTGAGTCACTGTCTACTCTACTTGCAGCACGCCTTGTTTTGGACGTGCTATCACGTAAACCAACCAATGCCAAACTTCGAACCCTATCTACTCTTTTGCAGATGACAGCAACTTTTGCCATTCGTATTCATTTGCTTAAACACCGATCGTATCAGATGTTGATGCTCTTAGGCGAAACATAATTGATTCGCTTGATTGAGACCTTAAAACAATCCGGGAATGGGTTCTTACGAATATGGTCGATTTTTATTACCAAAATACCCAGTGTTGCGCAATAATGCATAAACGCATGATAGTTCATGGTGCCTGTTCTGTATATATGGGTGGTATAATTATTGCGGAATCAAAATCGCTTATAAATAATAAATTTTGTATTCCCAAAAATAACTTTTGATAAAATCTCTTGATGTTCTGGACATGATAATACAATATAATATCCAAAGGACAAAACATATATTCAAGGTGTCGAAAGAAGCATTCAATGGCTTCGGGTTTGAAAAAGCCGTAAGATATACTTCACTCCATCTATCTACTCTTTATACCACCTATAACCGCCCGAGAATGGAATACAACTCTCATGTGTGTACCGGTGCTTCAAAGTCTATTTTGGAGGTTCTCGACAGCGTACAGGAGAGGACCAAGGTTCTTATTGGTGAAAGTATGCGATCCAATTCTATTGACTCACTTGAGTACCGTCGCAATGTGGTTTGTATTTCGCTGTTTTATCGTTTTATTACACTGTGATGTGTTCTGATGAAATTAGGGATCAGGTTCCAGAAACTCGTATATTTGTACGTAAAAGGCGTTTTTCTTCAAGAGCTCATCCTTTTGTGTACGATTGGCCGGTGCTTTGCACAGAAAAAATTCTCCAAAGTTTTTCGCCAACTAAAGCATTAATCAAAAATAAAATCTGTTTTAATTAAAAATTTAATCAAGTCAATTAAACGTTTAATCAAATTAATAAAATGTTTAATGAAGTGAATTAAACATTTAATTATTACTATTAATTTGTTTACTGGTACAAATTTAATTAATTTTTTTAATAAATATTACAAATTTTTTTAATTGAAATGAATTGTTATTTTTTCTGTGCGTACAACGCATTACCCGGAAAATTGTTATTTGGATGACTATTCGTATGTGGAATGAGCTTCCTGCGGAAACCTTCCCTCTTACTTTAAACATAAATCTGTTCAAATCGAATGTCCACAAGCACTTCTCGCACTATCCTCTTTCCCATAACATATTTTCCTAGTTTCAGCACAATGCAGTGTATTAGTAGGAGTCATCCCATGAGTATTGACCCTAACAACAACAAAAAAATATGTGAAAGTATGTTTCTACCCCATGCTATTCTGCCCTCGCCAGTTAACTAAGATTTTCTGCAAGAAAAGTCTCACAGTGTGAACCAAGAATTAAAAAAAGAAACGCTATTTATAGCAAATTTTGCTATTTCCAGAAAACTTGGGGCTTTTTAAAGTCTTTGAACAATTATTTTTTCATAAATAAATAAAAAGGGTTTTTTTTTTGCAAATTTTTATACACACATTTTTTTTAATAACAACTAACAACCTCAATTTCCGACCATACTATCCTTGTAGTAAATAACTAAACAAAAAAGTAAAAACATGTTTGTATATTTTTTTCTTCTTAATTCTGTAAATGAATAAAATATTTAACAATAAAAATTTTTTACAAGGATCAAAAACCTTGACTTTCAAATGCAAACAAAAGTTCTTTCGGGCACATACAAATGCACCAGCACTCTCATTTAATATACACATACATACATATATGCATTTAAAAACAAATGCATATGTATTTGTAGAATGTACATAATTACTGCAATACCATTTCCATTGTAACAAAATAATAAAAAAAAAAACTGCAACAAAACAACAAGAAAAGAAAACACGTAAATCACAATCACTGGGAATATGTTCATGTCCATGAAAATGAGAAAAACTAACAACAAAAACCAAAAAAAAAAAAAAAATGTCAAAAACAAAATAACATTGCCCTCTAAAGGAACACAACAACTACTACAACACTATCTTTATCAACAGCAGCAACATGGCTGTCAACAACAATAATAACGACCTCAGTGGCAAAATGTTGAAGGCAGTATGTTCGTAGTGTCACCTAAATACGACATCAAGTGAATAAATTAAATTAAAAAAAAAAAACAACATCTTCGGGCTAAACTTTAGAAAAATACGAGAATATGTATAAAAAGTTCTAAAAAAAACTAAGAAAAGGAGACAAATCGTTTAATAATTTTATTTAGCGGCCCAAAAGATATGAAATTCACTATTTTAAAACAAGTGGGTGATTCAAAGGGAAGTCATAAAGTTGTACCTCGTCTTAAAATAATTACAAGAAATATATATATTTCTTTTATGGGCAACCACTTATAATTTAGATTTTTACTGTACAGTTATAACGAATAAATGAACAAAACATTAAATTTTTTAGTTTGTTTGCAACAAAACAGTATTTTTTTAAACAATTGTAAAGTATTATTTAGGACATTATGACGATGCGACTTGATAGCACACATTGTGAATCACCCAAATTTGTTTGTTACACAGGGGAACACATAAAATATGAAGTCCATTTAATTGCCCCCGCTTTTTTTTATATTTGTGGTATATAGAATTTGAAAGAACCTCGTCTAAGTGTATAAACTACGGAGCGTTCCTTAACTACAAATAATTATAGAGAAGAACTGGAACTATAGCTCCGGACATCTCGAAGAGTGTAATGGATGACGTCTTGGAAAAACTTTACAAAGCATATCTAATAGACAACAATTACTCCGCGTGTATTTTCACATCACTAAATGTGAAAAAGTTGTGCTGGTCCAAATTTCTCTTATAACAAATAAATTTGTCAAAAATTAATGTTTTATTTATTTTTTTCCTACTCTAATCCTACAGGAGGCCAGTGTCTCTGGCGGGAATCGAAACCACAACCCTGGCGCCATTAGACCAGATCACTACCAACTATCCTTCCATGGTACCCGGTAAATTGTAAATTGCAAAAAAACATTTTCTAGTTCAATTTAAAAAAGGAATTTTACTGAAAACAAACACATCTTATTCTACATAAGATAGTTTATTTTTAATTGAAAAAAATTTATATGGTTAATTTTTGTATCTGAAGATCAAATAATGTAATATTTTGTAATAAATAAGACCATGTTCTTGTCCATTTACATTGATTGGCCTGGCTCAATCAGTCTTATCCCTGCGGGAAATTTATGTCAATTGTTCCAAAAGAACTGGTACTGGGATTTGTGAAAATTTAATAAGAACAAAAAGAAATAACTAATGACATGTGAACGGATCAGTTAACTGGTATATTAAGTAAGAAAAAAATATGTACATTTTTTTATATTGTATTAATTTGGTTATAATATGTTTTTTTTTATATAAATGTTTTTTTTTTATTTATTAGGATCGTTATTGTTGCAGGTGTAGTATTCGCCGGTGATGTGATACACTTCTACGGGACTATGTTTTCTTAAAATTAATTCTAGGACTTTTTGATTGGACAAATACCAAGGGCTAGCTTGTAGAAACTAACACTAAACACATTTATTGAGAATAGAAATGTGGCTGGTCAAATGGTGGCTGTTAGATGTCAATTAGCCCCCTCCAATGACAACACCATGTAAAAGTGCTTGGTCCCATTCATATAAAGTGTTAAAACTAGGACTGGTCTCTGCCCATAAAGAACTTATCACGGGACTACTTTAGTGTCAGTTCGCTTCGCTCTAGAGATATAATGAAGAGCTTAAAGAAAAAATTTAAGAAAATATTCTTATTTTATTTATTTTTAAATTTCAAACTATTTTTTTCAATTTAAGCCCTCTGAGGTATATTACTGACTTTTTTTTTGCCCTTGTTATGCATATTTATTATGTATATAAAATAAAGGATATATGGCACACTTTCACATTCTCTTAACAAATTTAACAATATTTGGATATTATTTAGATAACATTTTGGTCTATTCATAAACATAATTTCATTCAATTTGAAATACTTTAAAAAAATTAAATTATTTATTAAAACTTCTTATTCTGACCTCATAAAAAGCAAACAAAAATAACAAGAAAAATAAGTGAAAACCTGTATATAAAATTGAAAATAATATTTATGTATATACTTTACAGTAAAAACAATAACAATAAACAACAACATCAATGTACAAGTACATTGAATAAAAATAATAAAATAGAAAAATACAAAAACCTTCATCTACACTCACTCGCACTTGCACACAGTAGAAGGACGGTACTTATGCATTTTGTTCCACCAACTAGTACAATGACAGAAATAGCAAGTAATAGCAGTAGGAACAACAAAGCCAAAAACCCACTTGTTGATGTTGTTTTGACATCAAAAACATGCACAACAATATTAACAAAATATTGAGGCAATTTCTTTAACAAATACCCACACATGCCAATATACTGACTAAATGCAATACGCAACCAACTCGCTTAAATATGTGTATGTACATTAACATACAAACGCCCATGGGTTATTTGAGCAATTTTAGAAACACACATACATACATAAGCATAATACGTGAGCATGTCACTTTATAACACTTATCCATAGTACGTTCTGTGTTTTAACTTTAATATGCAACAAAACAAGTAAAAATTCTAAACTCGGCTGTACCGAATCTTTGATACCCTCTGTCAAGTGTTAGAATTGTTCAGAGGTGTACTTTTTATGGGATGTGTGAAAAAAAAACAACAGCAAATCTTTTTTAAATCAATAGTGAGCTTAAATGAGGTCTTTGGTAAATTATGAACAGATAAACATAAAATTTGGTTGTGTGATTTTTTGAACAAACAAATTAACTGGTACCATCCCTGCGAGAAATTTGTGCCAATTGTTCCAACAGACTGGTCCTGGAAATTGTGAAAATATAACAAATATAAAAAGAAAGAACTTATGACCAGTGAAAGGAGAACCAATCATTTAAATGGTATATGAAGAAGCAAAAGTAGAAAAAGTAATGGATTATAGTACAGTATTCACCGGTGGTGTAACATATTTTTGGGACTTTCTAAAATTTGGTTCTTAAATTTAGTTCTAGGTAATACTACACTGTATTGAAATAATATTCTATTGTTGTAACTAGCACTTAACACGTTCATTGAGAATAGATGTCTAACAGAACTAAATGAGCCTGAACATCTAGAGAGAATTGATCATCAATACAGCACTAGACTTCGTTCAACAGGCAGATATAAGGTTAATACAACTAAAAACAGCTATGAAGACCGAACACTGAAAGTCATCTTACAAACACTCTACAATGCCAAGCAACTTAATAAATAATACAAATGCAGACAAAGTTAAAAAATATTTCAAGAATTATTTATTAAACTCGCAATGAAATGAAATGAAATTTAATAAAACTTAGTCATATATCAAAAGGTCAAATGTGTGACTTGTCAAATGGTGGCTGTTAGGTGTCAACTGACCCCCTTTTAATGACAACCTCATGTAAAAGTGATAGGTCCCATTCATATAAAGTGAACCGGTCTCTGCCACCAAAGAAGTAGTCCTATCACGGGACTACTTTGGTGTCAGTTCGCTTCCCTCTAGGGATATTACAACACAATATTGTAACGCTTTAGAGTTTTATGCGTAATAAACTGTTTTTCAGGAGTTGGTTCTGGTATCTTCATTAATCATTAAAAAAAATTGTCTTTAAAAATTTAATTGGGCCAAATCAACAAAATTAAGTTATACGTAACTGTTTTAAAAGAATTCTCCAAAGCTCAACACAAAATTGCTGAATTGGCCACACTGGATATGTGGTAAGTTAGGGACCTAATGTTACAAAATTGTATTGTGTTATTTCCAAGTTTTTTCAACTAAATTGTACCAAATGTATGTACCAGAATATCCTTGTTATATACAAGAGAGCTGCAAGGACCAAGAACTTACCGCCGCACCGCCTTAAACCGATACTGTTTTCTTCTTCTACGGTTGACGATCAAATTGAGAAAGTTACATTTATAACGACTTGTCCTTTTGGTCCTTAGACCTACAATTTTGTCCTTCTGAATCACACTTTGGCCTGTTCCCATATTAAACGGCTTGGTGGTTTATGTCTGATCCCCTAAAAGGCAGTAGCTTCTCTAATCTGGCAGTAGGCTAAAAATGCAAAATCGGAAAAACCTAATGTTTGAGAACAAGTCATACTCCATGCACCCGGTTCACAGAAAGAATTACAAATTGTTTCTAATCACCACTTTCGTAAAATCAAGCAAACAATTTGTTGATTTTGCACCTTTTACCAAAATGATTATATTGATTACTTAAAATTTTTAAAATTAAAAATTGTGAATATTTTTTATTTAATTTTTATTTTTATTTAATTAATATTTTAATTAAAAATTTATTTCAGAACAACTAAAATGTTAATTAAACAAAAATTATATTTTTAATTTTCTTTCAACTAAAAATATAATTGATTCAATTACCAAATTATTTAAATTGAAATACTTTTTAAATTATTTTTAACAGCTATGTTAACATTTGTCCTTCAAGTTTTGCTGAAAAAAGAAAGACAAAAACATGAAAAACAAAAAAAAAAAAAATGTACTTTGGATTTCAAGAAGAATTCTTATAAAAGTACGAAAAAACAGAAGTTAGGAAGAACATGTAAATCAATTAAATTGTTAATCATTCATTCAAAAAGCAAATTTCGATCTGCCAAGGTGAAATACCATTTGGTTTAAAGATTGATGTTTGACTTTTGACGTGAGTAAAGCGGCGATTCCTACTGACGAGATTGTGTGGTTACAATCGAAACTAGTATGGGCAACCTGTCCGTGAAGGCCTGGGTTCAAATCTCAACCCAGTCAAGAATGAAAAATTATCAATAACATTTTAATTAATTTCATGTTGTAAAATTCCTGTCTTTATAAAAAAAATTTAATGAAAATTAAGTTCAATGAACTTAAGCTTAATTAAAAAATATCTAAATTTAGATTAAAAACCATTAACAGTTCAATCAAATAACCGCAATACTTATATTATTTTTTTAATTGTTAAAAAACTACTGATAATTTTTTCTGTTTTCGAGGCTTTGAAATATCCGGGGCTCATATTCCTTAAGGTACGGTAATATAACGAGTGCTACTGTCAGCCGAGCTAGTCAAATGGCAAAATTAGGCTCAGCTCGGCCGCAGAAAATGGCTGAAGGCGGCTGGATAACCCGATGTAAATTTCTTGGTGTTACATACGGAATGACAAACATAATAAGCACTGATTTTTCACTTGGGATTTAAAAAGCTGGTTTGTATTAGTTTTACTATGCATGTGTGAATTTTGTAACAGCAAAATGTGATGTTCTCTTATTAATGAAAAAAAAAAAACAAAAGAAAATTGTGCAATACAAAAAAAGGAGATCTTGTTATTTTATGCATTTTGAGGAAGTGTGCGGGTTTGTTATTGTAAATTTGTGTAGTTGTTGAATTTTTTTTCGTTTGTTTATTGAACTAATTTTATATCTTTTAGAAGGAATTATTTTTAAATCATGTTAAAAATTCTTTTAAAATAAGTGAATTTTTTTAAAGTTTCCTAAGTGGAATTTAGCAGGGTGAAATACGAAAGTCTATCATCAAAGAAGTATGAAATTTAGAGTATAAAAGACCAGTAAAATATATCACGTGTGAAACGTTAATGGGAACTCTGTTTTATAATATTTATAATATGGTCTCCGACGACAAAAAAAAAATACGAGATTTAAGTTAAGACTGCTGTATATGATTTATTCAAACAAGAAACGTTTTTTGAAAAGTTACTTATGAATTTCGTTTTTTACTTTAAAAAAGTTTTATAAAAATAACTTACATAGAATTAAAAGTTTATCGACATAGTCAAAGTGTAGCTAAACCATTCATAAATGTAAGAAGTATAAAGAAAGAACCACAATAAGAATGAATTTTAAAATTTTTAAAACTTTTATATATTTTTGGGAAGGAGTCATAGTTTACTGTCCTAATAGATTAGGTTAGTTTGAATAAAGGGGATGATGCATCACCCATACTAGAGTATCCAATTATTTGACGTTTGGTTTTGTTCGAGTAAGGAACTAATCGATTTTTACTCGATTAATCGAAAAAGAGTTTTAATTTGTTTGAATAACTTAATTAACTCGAATAATTTAAATAATTTTATCCAATGGTAAAAACATACATGTCTTTTTGATTTGATACTTTTATTATATTAATAAACAGAAAAAAACCATAAATTGTAATTGTTTTGTCTAATAAACAATAAACATTAAATTAACAATTGATTTAAAATAATAACATGAAAAAATACGACTGTTGTGAGCAACCCCTCATAATTTAATGTGCTATTTTGAATTTAAATCAGCTGATTAAAAAAAAATATAAAAATTTTCCACAATGCCAAAAATAAGTGAAAAAACTTAAATAATAGCCAGTTTGTGTGAAAAATACATTTTAGATGTTGTGATGGCAAACTCAAGTATTTTCCATTTTTCGGTTTTGTTGCAAATTACAAATAAATTTTATTTTGTTTGTTTACCAAACAGTAGAGCCCAAGCCGATCTTATTTGACGCCGCAAGTAATTTGTCGCAAAAATTGCTAGCCGCAGGTTAAATACAGATGTTACCCGGATAAAATTATACCTTCAACGGCAACGGCTACAAAATATAACGCGGCACGGCTCAGCCACTCAGCGCTGGACTTTTCTGATTAATTACGACAGCACAATAAACATAGCAAGCAACGTTCTATTTATTTAAGACACTTTTTGTTTACAAACCATTGTAAAATGTTAGAACATTATGACAATAAACCATGATAGCACACCTTGTGAATACCCCAATAGTTTTTAAGGCGCTAAAGAGACCGAACGAAACAAGTTTAAGAAAATAAAATTAAAATAAACTATAAACAAAGTGAACACGACTTCGATTGAAAGGACTATTAAATGATCTGCAAGCCAAAGTTTGATACATGCATTTGGTTCAACAGCAATCGCGGGCCATTAATTTTTTTTTATTGATAATTTGCAATTAGGCTTTCATCTCATATTTTTATAAATATTTTTTAAAATATTTATTTTATTTTAGACGTTTTTGTCGCAGTGTTTTTATGAGAGGTCCAGTCTATTTAAACATATGTGTTATTCGTAATTCAACTTAACTAATATATTATTCCTAAAAAATCAAATTTAAATCAATTGAGATTCTCAGTTAATTTTTTTTTAATCGCCGTATTTTTCCTGATTTAAAGAGCCATTTTGGTTAAGATAAGAACTCAAAGTATGAAGAAACTTTTTGAACTGAAAGTTTGTTCGATTTCAATTTCACTCATTTGTATTCGATTTACCGATTGACCTACGTGTATTTACCTTTAGTTTTCTTGTAATATATGGCCGCTCTTACACCATATATTACTATACACAGCTAGATTTCTTGTTGTAGAAATTACAGGCATTAATCCCATAAACTCCTTTGTCCTGTTAAGATTTGTGTTTCCCCATAGGACTTTGTTATTTTGCGGACAGTGTATAGTAAGTAAAGCATTTTACTTTTTTTTAGTGAAGCTTATTTTCAAAGCAACCGATATTGTCCTTTTATCTCAAAATCAAACAAACTGCTGATTAACCCTTAAATGCCTGAAGTTTCAAATTTGATACTGGACTTCAAATCGAATTGTGCACTTGAAATTATTAAAGATTTAAATACTATCAAGATAAAAAAAATTATAATAGTATCAAAATTGCTACTTGCTTTATTTTTGCAATTAATTAAAATTTTGCTGTCATTTTTTTCCTTTAAGCCTGGTACTCTGTTCAGTACTTCGTGCGAAATGTTGTAAAATTCAATATAAAAAAATTTCTGTGAAATAAAAAAGAAAAAATATTGATAGAGTTGAACTCTATTTATATTACGAAAAACATTCGAAATGTTTCTAGCAACATTTTTATTTTCCGTGCAAAACAAGCGCAAATTTTGTGCAATTTTTTATTTTGTCTTTGCCAAGTGGCTTTTATAACAAGAAAAATGTAGAAAAGTGCTAAAATTAATAATAAAATCTAATTTTTGTTTTTGATTTGGGAATTATAAAAATAGTATTGTTTAACTTTTTTTAATGACAATTAAAAAAAAACATACATTTTGTTTACCTTCGCAAAACAATGTTGTATACTTGCAACTAATAAAAACGTTAAGTTTTGAAAAATCGCCAGATAGATAATATTGATACATGTCAAAATTTTCGTGTGTAATAATTAATGTTGCTCAACATTTTTCGCAAGTTCGAACAGAGTATTAGGCTTTAGCTGGTGAATAAAACAAGCACATTGGTAGTGTTTAAAATTAAATTTGGAAAATCGGGATTTTAAGGGTTCAGGTTTTTGTATCTTATATATAGTTATTATTAGAGACTGTTTACCTTCGTGGTGTATACATGAAACTAACCGATGACTTTTGCAACATCAGCAATAAGAACGAAGAGAGCTGGATTTACAGTTCATAATTCCTACATGTTCCTTCAGGGCTTCTAAAGTCACAAGTCAAAAAGGAAAGAGGCATAAGCTTGCAACAATCTAACATTCTGAAGCCAAAGTTATGATAATTTTTCATCTCTAAAATACCTCTAAATCAAACAACTACGATCATATACCCTTAACAGAAAACTCTCTAGTCTGTATTAAATATCTAAATTAAAATAAAATTTAATACATATTGTTATTAGCAACTAATGAAGTTTAATGTATATATGTATATAGTAATGACATTAACGACCCACTTACGCTTGAATAATCAACAACACTAACACGAATATGGTTGAAATACCAAAGTACTCAAAATGTATATTTAGTACAACCGCATACAATACAACACCTACAGCAGCTAACAAGTACATATGTACATAAATAATAACTCGCATTTGGTAGCAGATTAAAAGTACAGTACATTTTATATATAAATATTAAGGAAGATTAACTAGAAGCTTAAAAATAAAAAAATATCTGGCTTAATAGCGATGCACTTAGAAAATATAAAGTTTTAAAAATCTTTTTTGTACTCTTCTATCAGCAATAACAAATATAAGCCAGGGCTATGAAGTCGGAGTCGGAGTTGAGGTTTTTATACCCACAAAAACTCGCGACTCCGACTCCAAAGTTTTTCGGCATAAAAAATTTTAAAACATTTTCTAATATGTTAAAAATAAAAATTCCTCGAAACTGGCGATGCAATATTTCAAATATCGAATTGAATTTTTTACAGAATAAGTTTTTTGCTATATTTAACCATTCAAAAGGTACTGCATTAAAGACCAGTGAGAGCGCTATATTCAGCTGTGAATCTTTGATACCCTCCACCGACAATTAGAATACCCAGCAAAAAAAAAACTTTGCATACAAAATAAGCAGAAATATAATGAGAACTTGAGGAAGAGAGTACTTATTTTTCTACTAGAAAAAGTACTTATTTTTGTTCGCGATGTCCCAAAAGTAATCCTTTATAATTTGGCCAATTACAACCAAAATTTGTAATATTAGAATACAAATATAAAAAAAGTTTTTTGTCTCTACTGAAAATTTATATATTTTGAGTTGACTCTGTTTCGAGGAACAAGTGCGATATGTATATGAATATTCTTTTTTTATTTTTTTGCTTTATTTTCTGCAAAAGTATTAGTTAGTTGTTTATACTTATATTCAAAATAATGGATATATGGGAAGCATCATTACTTTAAGGATAAATTTAATAACATTAAGAAAATATATAATCCAAGTCCTTATACATTCAATTATACACTATCAATTAATTTTGAAAATGTTAACTAAATTTTTCTATGGAAAGAATTTATTATACTTTAAAAAAATTCTTATAAATCCTGCAATCGATAAAAGCTCCCTTCTATTGAATAATTCCTTGCACAAATATTTTAGTCGAATTCAGCACAAACACCGATTGGGTAAACAACTAATTTCAGCAGAAAATAATTATCCCTTTTAATATCCTGTAATTTAATTTAAATATATTTGCAATAGTTTATGTCAAATAACATGGAATTTGTTAAATAATTTGTAGAAAATCGTGAGCTTTTCAGGAAACTCATTTCTGTTGTTGATACAATTTTTTTTATTATTAAAATAAGGGATATATAGAGGGAGGGCTTCTTTACTTTTTTGTAAAAGTAAAATTTTATTTCACTAAAAAACAAATAAATACATGATTCGTTTATATAAATAGTTTTACTTAATTATGGTAATGAAAAATTGTATGTTTAATAAAGAAGGAAAAAAACAAGTTAGATATTATAGTAGGACAAGCCGACCATTTGATACCCTACACCACAGCATAAGGATTTCGAGATTGTACCCAATTTTTGAGCCATGTTAAGTTTCATATAAGAGTTCAGTATGACGAATATTATTTATTTTTCAACATCTATATGAAATTTGTTCGTCTTAAAGCGATTTTATAGAGAAGATTTATACTCGTATTTTAATTCCCGAAATCACTAGCTACTAGTTTTATTTCGTTCCAGCTGCGTCCAGTCAACCAGATTTCTTTCTTAAGCTGCCTTCTCCATGTATGCGCTAGTCTTCCAACGCGTCATTGTCCTTGGAGGCCCCAGGCTTAGGCAGTTCTTGTGATATCGCCGTGACATAAAAGTTTTTATACAAGTTTCCGTTGTCAAATTTTATATCAATACAAATATTTATAAGAAAGTTATGATACACAGAAAAAAGTGTTATATCAATTTAAAAAAATGGTTTAAAAAATATTTAAATTTAATTAATGTGATAATTGAATCAATTATTTTTTAAGTTGAAAGAAAATTAAAAAGTTAATTTTGATTTAAAAAACATTTTCGTTGTTTTGAAATAAATTTTCAATTAAAATTTTAATTAAATAACATAAAATCTTAATCGACTTTTTTTAAAATTAAATTATTTAAACATGTACAATTGTTGTTGGGAATTGTCAATATTTATTTAAATAAATTAACACATTGTTTGAAATGGCAAATTTTTTTTATTATTTTTTTAATTAAAATTAAAAATATTATTTATTAAAAAAAAAATTTTAAACTTTTACAATTTTTAGTAATCAATATAATCATTTTGGTAATAGGTGCAAAATCAACAAATTGTTTGCTTGATATTATGAATTTGGTATAAATTTGGTGATTGGAGAAATTTAATAATTTTTTCTGTCTACTTAAAGATATTTTCGGGAGTAGTGCTTGTATGGGAGATTTTGTCAAATATGGGTCTATCAAAAAAAAAAAAAAAAACAGTAAGACGATTTATGTTACAATAGGATTTGTTTGGACCAAATTGTATCTTAATACTAACATTATTAGATAATTTATATGTACAAAAACCATTTCGTCGACCAGTTTGTATGGGGGCCATGTGAAGTCATAATCCGATTCTCATACTTTCCAATGGGCTTCATAATTACGACAATTGGAACGTATGTACTAAACATCTGCAAGAAACTTAATAATTTTATCCATTAAACCTTCTTTATATTTTTGTATTCGCTTCGTTTGTACTCAGCAACTAAGACATGAGAGCAAGCAACACCCAATATTTAAGAGCCGAGGTCGATAAAGTTAATTTGTTCACTTATACAAGAGAATATGAACATTAGAAAATGTGAAACAAAACAACCATTTTGAATAAATCTCGATTAAGTTCATCGAAAAAGAATGTGATTTGAATGTCAGTGTTGCCAGTTGTAGAGAAAGAAAAACATTTAAGAAAGCTACAAAACAAAAATAACCATGAAGAGTAAATGCAACAAGATTAGGTAGTACATAAATTTTAAAATGACAACAACAAAAACCCAAATTTCTTTTAGTAGTCAATGTAAATTTTCAAAATATTAAATTTATTTAATATTATTTTTAAAAACATTCATTATTAGGTGTGTTGATTTACAGAAAATTATTGCTTATTTCAATAATTGTTACTAATAAGTGTTTACGTACTCGAAAAACTTGCAAGACGAGAGTAGAAAAAGAGCATAAAAATTTCAAAGACAAAAAACTTGTTGCACATTTCTGAGAGTAAAATTTTTTCTAACAAGAATTATTCAACCACCTGTGTCAGGTTTTTGTTTACAAAACAAAAATAATGTTCATAATTTTTAAATTAAAAGCTTTTCAAATACATAATATATTTATTTTTCTAAGATTTATGAACAATATTCTTGCACAAATGGTACAAAACAATTGAATTTCTTCAGAAATAATCTCTTATCTTACAGCTAAATAGTTGCAATATGCCTAACGTGCTAGTTTTTCGTGGTAAAGCATTCATTTACTTTTTAATTTTTTTGAGTAATTGAGTGAAAAACTTTGTAAATTGTAAATTTACTCTCTCGTTTCAAGTTTCTGCTAGTAAAGTAAATGAATACACTAACTTCACTAACTTCAAAAGTATTTATCAGCAATATTTTTTTTTTTTTTTTTTTTTTTGAAGCAGATAAAAGGTATTTAGCAAACAAAAATTTTAAATGCTTTACAAACTACATATCGCAACAATAAAGTACTAAGTCAAACTTTTTATTTTTTTACTTTTTGGAAAAAATCAGCACGTAATATTTATTTCGAAATGCCGCAAAAATGTCGTGCTATTTTTTCTACCTTTTGGTGATGAAATCCTTTTTCCCATTAATGTAAAATTAAAAATTGGTTAGCTTCTACTGAAAATTTTTCAATATTGAGTTAGTACAGTATTGTTGAACATGGTTGATATATTATTAAAAAGAGAACATAAACGAGAATATTACATGAATTTCCTGAACTGACAACACTACTATTAAGTATAAAGAACATCAAGTCAGCAGACAGCGAGAACTGCGAAACAAAAGTTGTTTCAATGAACAACCTCTTTGTGTTAAGGATATGAAAAAAAATGTCTTCAATAGTAGTATAATTAAAACAACAGTTTGTTTGTTAAGTAATCTCAATTTTATTCGAACATGATCTTCAGTGAATGAACATATCAATATGTTTATGAAAGAAGTTGTTCATGCAGCCCTTTAGTATGTTCAAATTTTATCGAATTATTGCGACATGCACTTTGCACTAAAGCTGAAATGGACAGATAACCAGCCAGCCAGCAGGGCAGACCAACATCATGAGATCGACTCTGAGAGTGATTCTGAGTCGAACAGGATTTTGAATGAAGGAACTATTGTGGCATGGGTATAAGCCATTTATATATATTTTTATATATATATTATTTATATATTCTAGGAAATTGTATGTATGTTCGTTTATACTTCCGTTGTCAGTTTATATGGAATTAAAATTTTCATCAAATCTTTTTGTTTTTAGATTAAAAAACGAAATTTCTGCAAAACCATCATTACGAAAGCTTCTTTGCAAAGACGGCCATCGGCCCTGCTCAAGGCCAGCTTTAGAATCTTTAATTAGCGAAGCCAGTGCTTTTTATACCATAGAGGATTTAATCTTGGAGAACGCTCGAAGACCGGCAATGCAGAGAAGGTTTTTCTGGATTTAAAAACTCGGGATTTTAAGTTTTGGGTAAACGACGAAACGAGAATTATTAAATAAAAATTTAGAAATAAAGTTTTTCAATATTCTGGGCCTTTTTCAGTTTATGGATATAATATCCATTTTGTCTGGGAGTTCCTTAATTTTTTTGTTTGGGCCTAATTTAATCCCTTTTCAAAGGACGGTTTTTTGGAATTATTTCATTAATTTCTGTGAGAGTTATTTCATTACGAATTATTGTCCAAAAGTTGGGTTTTGCTTAATTTTTGATTTGGGAATTATTTCATTTTTTGGGATGTATTTATTTTTTTCAGTTTGTGATTTATTGCATTTATTTGAGATTTTACTTTATTGGGAGAAATTACACTTGATCTTGTTGCACCTGGGAGTTATTCTGAGGGCTTCCTCAAATTCTATTACATTGTTTTTAAATAAAAAATGTTTCAAAAAATAGAATGTGGGAATTATTTCTTTTATTTCTTTTCATAAATTATTTTTATTATACTTAACATTTTTTCGATTGTTCTTCTGGTAGTGTATAGAATCATTCCTTAGTATAAGGACATATCTATAGCCTCAATGTTAACCAGAGGTTCTCTTAAGCAAAAATATGTGAAAATAAATGGAATAGGACTTTTGTAGAAAGCTTTATAAATTGATATTTGACTCATGAGGCACATTCGAAAAAATTTTGAATATATTCCAAATCACGAGAAAAAGAGGGCTTTCGTGTATACTGAATGGAGCTTAATCTAAATTTATCGTGGAAACCAAAAGATTGCTGTAAGAAGGCAGAAAAACGTGGACTGACTCAAATTATCTACTATAACAACGAAGAACAGCCCATCACTATCACGTATTTCTAAAGGATATGGCTGAGAAATTTTACATCAGAATCATATGGGTTCTAGGACACAACTATATTCTGAGGAACATTAAGGCGGATGAACTGGCTAGACTTGGCACTACACAGAAAAAATAAAAACTGTTTTCAATTAAAAATTTTGTGATATTAATTAAAAAATTAATTCAATTTGAACCAGTAACCAAATTAAAAGTACATATCAATTAAGTATTTTTTTGATAGTAACAACATTTTCTGCAGCAATGTTGTTCATAAAAGTAAACGTTTAATTTATTTGATTAAATTTTTAATTAAAGCTGATTAACTTTTTGATTAAAGGTTTAATTGAAAAAAAAAATTGGCGAGACTTTTTTCTGTTTATTACGGGTTCCAGCAAATTTGAAACTTAAGGTTTGGCGATTGACCACACTGTCCTGCAAAAAAACAAACATACTACAGAATATAAAGATTTTAAATCTCTTAATTCAAATCCGTTTTAAGCTTTATTTCTATCGGTCTCGATTTATTTTTTATAAGGCGGTTATGAAAGATTTCAAAACACAGCTCAAAACACCAGCAAATGATTAGACATTTTTCGAGCCATCTAAATAAAATTTTCGTATATTTTCTACTGTTTCGGAGTTATCCAGAAGTTATTGGAGATCCAATTCATGCAAAATAAGTACATTTTTTCAAAATTTGTTTTCAAAAATTCATAAAAAAAATTCTAATTTAAAATTTTTTTGTTTATTTACCAGAAGGCCAGGTATATAACGAATAATTGAAGCCCCATTTTATGAAAATCGGTGTATATGTGGTTATTTAATTTATTATTAATTACAATATGCAACAAGCAAAAATTCCCTGAATAATCACTATATTTTTTTTGGTCCGCTTTAGTCACCTAACTGCAAATATCATCCATCAATATTTCAAATTCTATCGTAAGGTGACTATAGAGGATCAAAAAATATAGTGGTTATTTAAGGAAAAACATTTTTCCCCATTTTTTGTGTTATTATGGTCATGACTAATATTTCGTTCGAGATAAATAAGTTTTAATTAAAAATGTAATCAAGTGAATTAAATGTTTGCTTATATCAACAACATTACTGCAGAAAATGTTATCAATATCAAAAAATATTTAATTGATACTATTAATTTGCTAACTGGTGTAAATTAAATTAATTTTTTAATTAATATCACAAATTTTTCCATTGAAATCAGTTTTTATTTCTTTTTCTGTCTTTCGATAAAATTGCCTGCAAATGTTTAGCAATAGCTTCTTATATTTTCAACAATTTCGGATAGATTTAGAAATTATTGGCTTTACATTTTTAAAGGGTAAAAATCGCACAGAAAAAATTAAAAATTTTTTCTAATCATCAAATTTATTCCAAATTCATAATATCAAGCAAACAGTTTGTTGATTTTGCACCTATTACCGAAATGATTATATTGATTACAAAAAATTTTCAAATTTTATTTAATTTTAATTAAAAAAATTATCAAAAAATGTGTCAATTTATTTTATTAAATATTGATAATTCCCAACAACAATTCTACAAGTTAAAATTATTTTATTTTTAACGAAAAAAAATCAATTAATATTTTTCAATATTTAATTATTATTTTAATTAAAAATTTATTTCAAAACAACTAAAATGTTAATTAAACCAAAATTATATTTTTAATTTTCTTTCAACAAAAAAAATAATTGATTCAATTATCACATTAATTAAATTTAAATACTTTTTAAACCATTTTTTTAATTGATAAAAAAACTTTTTTCTGTGCGTGTTTTAGTTTTGACAATAAAAAATTAAATGTTTTTAATTTTTATATTGAAAAAAGGATAAATGACTTCAATGTTAGAGTTATTTCTTTTTTATAAAAGCTTTAAATTCCCCTCGCAGTGTCTTGAAATGATATAATTTTTATATAAAATTAATTTAATTGTTAAATTTAAAAAAAGTCTTGCAGTATTTTTCCAAACTAAATATTGTATTTTCTTTTAAAGCAACCACTATAATTTCTTCCCTCTCCCATGAATTAATCCCTACGTACAGAATTTCATCAAATATTTAACTTGCCATCTAAGCCATCACTCGAAGAAAAAACCACGTTGAAAAAGGTGAAAGCGATTAAAGAGTATTGTGTCAGCACTTTCTCCAAAGTCTAATGACACTTCAGTACGTCCGTTAGTCAGGCACACACTATCGATTTGTCAAAACAACAACAACCATGGCAACAGTTAGCGAAAACATAATCAACACGAAAACACTGTAACTGATAAATGAAGGTAACATCAAAATGTTGAGGGGTTTATTGATAAGCCACCAGCAAGTACAACAAGTGTTGAAGCCAAAAGGGGGTTGAAAAGTTATGAAATTTATGAACCACAGAGAACAACAGATTAAACAAGACCCTTTTACAACTCTTTCACATGGTTTTTATTTTACGTTCACAAAACACGATGGGGTACATTCCGAGAGATTAATGAAAATGGCACATGCAATTAGTAAATATTGAAAGTTCAGAAAAATAAAATTGTAAGTAGAATGTTTGAGAAGTCTGATTAAAATAAAAGGACTGTTATTTTTATAAGGTCATTCGTGATCGATTAAAATTTTCATTTAACTTATGGGGAATGTTCATGAAGTGGAATTGAAATTGAACGAGATTTTGATTTCAATTATTTGCAAATATACTAAAGTTTTTTGGCGTTTTTTTTTTTTTTTGTCAAGAAAGCTAGTACTTTAAGTGCGAACTAGATACAGAAGGAATATTTTTATGACCTTTCTTTACAGTCCCGTTTGCAAAATGTATTAAATTCACGTTAGTTCGATTGATAGAATATGCCCGTATATTATGATTTCGCCCGGAATCGAATGCCGTACTTTTTTCCGTTTTGCTTACAATTTGTTAAGAATATAATTCTCAAGTTTTACTAAAATATTGACTATATCAAAGCTAAATTAGATCAGCTGTTCAAATGGTTTTTTATTTTTTTTTTTTTTGTTTTTAATTTTGTGTCCAAAAAACAACTTCAACTTATATTCTTATTTGCTTTTAATATATACCCCAAAAAAAAAAAAAAAAATGAATAAATCGATATTGTCATTCCGAGTATTCGAAGATCAAAAGTAGATCCTGAAAGATCAGGAGGCTTATTCTGAATTGCGATGCGAAAATCAATGCGATGCGAAAATACATAAATGCGAACAACAAAGTTCTTTTTTAATCGCATTTCAAATGCGAAAAGGTGGCAAGTCGGTATTCTATATTGCGAAAACAAATGTCAAACACACGTCAAATTCGCAAAATTTATTCGACAACAAAATAGCATTCGCAAAGTACAAACATGTGTGAAAGATAATATTTTATTTATTTATTCATCATATATTTATTATTTAATTTAGGGAAGCAAGCAATAAGACCAACGAACCGCGTCAATTTGAAATAATGATAGAATTGCACTTGATTTCGTAGTATTGCATTCCGAGCTAATATTATTTAAGACATATACAAATGCTTCTTTATAAAATCTAAATTTTTTTATAAAGCTGAAAAAAGAAATATTCTGCATAATTAAACGTTTATTTTTCGCAAGCATCAAAATAAATTACGTTTTTCCATTCAAGCTTAGAATATCGGTTTTGCTTCTAAGCAATCTTCTCTGTAACCTTTCATTTTGCTCATGCCCTTCTTCGTCTTCGAACCAAAGTGCCACAGAATCCATTTTTATTATTTTTTTTTACAGAATGTCCTAAATAAATTTTATAAACAATTTTCACAGCCAAACACAAACAATTTATTTATTTTTAATTTGACGTTTGTTGACACTGACGTTTATTTGAGCAGCGTTGCCACGATTTGAAATAAATTGCGAATGCGATTGCGAAAGTCTAACAGAATACCAATTTTCTTTCGCATCGCATTTCATTTGCGCATCGCATTGATTTTCGCATCGCAATTCAGAATAAGCCTCCAGGGTTTTGCAAGGTACAGCCACTTGAATGCAATAAGTCAATGAAAATACTCGTATATTATTTTTTCTACCCTTCACGAGAGGTTTAATGGGTGTAAATATAAGTTTTTCAATATGTGTTTAGTTTTAACAGATTTTAACAACTTTAATTAATTAACAGATTCGATTTTCTTATAACTTTTGGGTCCTTTCGATTAACGAAGTTGAATTAACGATGTCCGACTGCTCGAGTGGATGTTTAAATAAACATACGTTATAAAGATTTTGACAAGACCACACCGAATAACCAAAGAAACAATTGCCTTTGCAAAATTTCCAACGGTTTTCATTATTTAAAGTTTATCAAATCGGTCTACTATTTAAACTGGCTCCCTCTAGGGGTCATCGCAATTATATATCACCATTTAGCGTTACATCCTTCGGGGCAAATCAAGTGCAGCCAATAACCAAAATCCAAAACTAACAAATCTCTTGAGATCGTGGATGACCAGAGATCCTATCTGGTAGCATGGGAATCAGTAGCCCTCGGAGGCATGCCGCTGGTCTGACTATGAGTTAACGCCTGCGTTAGTATATTTCTTGCGAGAAATGCTTTCTGTTTTTTGGGAAGATTGTCTTTGCGAAAGTGTTGCCTGTCAGCACACAGGATACTTTCGGTGATCACGTGGTGCTTGGGCTTTACTACTCAAAATCGTGGGGAAGAAGAAACTGAAAATCCCACTTACGGGCTTATTTTCACTGCGTTAGTATATTTCTTGCGAGAAATGCTTTATGTTTTTTGGGAAGATTGTCTTCGCGAAAGTGTTATATAATTATATAATTATATAATTTTCAAAGGAAAACAAAGTACGTCTACGATGGAGTTGTGTGTAAATAGAGCGTGTTTTTAGAAATTTACGGCGTTCTAACGACGTACGAGCCAGTTGCGGTCCTAAGATTAGGGGAATAAAATTTGTAAAAAGGCGATAAGGAACTAAAAGCTCAACATTACGAAGTAGGAATTTTAAACTTTATTTACCGTTTAACAAATTCATATATGTTACCGTTTAACATATACTTAATAACAAATTTTTTTTATATATTGAGTTTGTCATTCCATCCGAATCTTTCCTTTAATATTTATCTAAGGTCCCATAAAGTTTTTGTGTTAGTAGTCCTTCATGAATTCGATTTATCCTTTGGGTGTCAAATTGTTTCTAGATCTTCTATGCTGTTTGGGACTGAATTCCTGCAAAAACGCTTCAGTAGGAAATGCGTTATGCACCGAAATGTGAAACTACTAAACTCAAAAACGAGTCAACTGATATTCATGAAAATTGGCATATATATGTAATTTGGTCCAACTTAGATGATAGAATAGTTATTATTTAAATTAATTTTTTCTTTAAAATGATCGCCATGGTCCAACTTAGGTTTTTACGGAAAGAAAATTTTGCCCCGCCCACTTTTACGCCCACTTTTTTCGATTTACCTAAAATCAGAAAACGGCTCCATCGAGTTGACTAATTTTTCTTTCAAATGTTCGTATTAATCAACTTTAAGTTTTCATCGAAAGAAAAATTTACCACGCCTACTTTTACGCCCACTTTTTCTATTAAGCGCATAACTGGAAAACGGCTTGACCGATAAGAAAATGTTGCCCCGCCCACTTTTACGCTCACTTTTTTCGTAAGATTCACAGCATATATATACATACATACAACCATTTGTATTTTCAAATCAAATGTAAATTAAACATATGTATATGAACAACATTTTAATTTATAATATTATAATGATGAAACAGAACTGGGGATGAACGATGTTTTACATGCAGTTTGACATGAAATTTTGCCAGAGAATGCGGTCGTGAAATAAAATCAATTTTATTTTGAGGACGTTTTTTCTAATGCTCTCACATATAGACACTTATCCTCTTAACAATGTGCCATACTTTCATTCAAAAAACTTTATGATAGGTATTTCATGGATTTTTATTTAAAGGCCGTAAATTTCGTTTAAAGATCAATTTAAATCGTCTGGTAATACAATACTAATGTTTGCTTAGGGCCAGCAACGCGGACCGGGTCAGCTAGTAAAATATATAAACAAAAATTTAATTCATCCATTTGTTTTTTATCACGTAATAAATTTTTATAGTTTGAAATGAACTAAGCTGAGTGAAGATTATTTTTTTTACAAATTATAACTTAATTTATGTCAGCTACTTTAATTTTCGAAAAACTTTTTTTTAGAAAAAAAAACTTTTTTGCACATTTATGCTTCTCAAAAAAAAGGTACTCGTAAATCTTACGATATGACAACACTGATTATCTCCAAGGTTTAGATTTTATAGTAAAAACAATTTAAGCTTAAGCGCCAACCTTCATACAAAATTTTTATGAAATATAATAAAACAAACCTTTTCCTGTATAATTGTGCTTTTGTCGCTTAAGCTTTTTTGCGGTATTGGCTCGATATGTAACCTGTTTGGGTACATTTGATATTCCAGGAGGACCTTTACAGTGAGCTTGATGCAATAACCGACCGATTTTAATAAACAGACTTCCTTATTGTCACATTAAAAGCTCAAATACAAAATTTTATCAAGTTATCTCTAAACTTACGAACGGTGCTTAAAGCGCAAGGGTAATATGGAAAGACAGCCATCTGGCCGACCAACCTTCCCCACTAGTGGAAGTGTAGTATATGAAAAAAATAACATTATCACATAATTTTCTTTTTTTTATAAAAGCTCTCATTCACTGTTTTGATTAGCAAACATTTTTCTTAAATTAATAAATTTTTTTTATATTTATTGAAGGTCTCCACTTAAGAAATTAGTAATAAAGATTTGAAGTACTTAACAATTTGTCTACCACAAAAAAAAATTTAATTGCTTTAAACATCATACAGATGTAGCTAATTTTTGATTATAGCAACAACTATTTCAACATTTTCCAAATTCTACACATAAATCTATAAAAAAAGGAAGCAATACAGTGTTTCACGAAAATGTTTTTACACAAAAGCTCAAAGTCTCACAAAGTCCTAGTTTTATTTTCATTAAGAGGGTTGTTTTTGTGCAATTGAATTTTTAATAAAAATCTGACGTTTTTAATGTAAAATAATATATATATATTATTAATAATATATATACGTGTGATAACATAGTCACGTGTACCTGGGCAGGCGCGGCTGTTGTCATCATTGCAGTAAAAATTTTGAATCAATTTCACCGTTGCTTCGCTGAGGGTCCTTGAGCCAAATTTCTTGGTGGGAGTCGCCAATATGCCCTTCTGTCGAACTAATTCTTTGCTTCTTCTCGCGATGTAAAAAGATGTTTGAAACTGTTCAGAAATCTTGCGTATAGACCATGATTGAGGCAGCACAGATAAAATGAGATATTTCTCCGGAAAAGTGATCGCTAAATTGAATTTTCTTTTCAACTGCTCAATCATTTGTTTGCCGTCATCAACGTCATCTGCTTGACTGCATTCGTTATCAGAGCCTTCATCAAATATTGTCGCGATTGCACTCATAACCTTGCCTTTTTTTCTCTTTCCTGTATGTTTCACTTCGCAACTTTCTTTTTCTAATAGGCGTTTCACCTAAAGTGGTAAAAGCCTCATTCAAAGGACTCAAAGACATATTGACCATCGGAATGTCTGCCTCACTATCAGATGAAACATTTTGTTCACTTGTCATTTCACTCTCGGATTGTGGCTGCATTTGTTTCAATGCATTTGGTTGTTGAGACAAATCGATTTTACACTTGGGGCAAATGAATTCTGCTTCTTCACCGTATTGTATATTTAATTCATTCATGTATCGCTTCGAAACACCAGTTAATTTTAATACTTTTATCTTTTTCGAACGATGTCCACTCTTGTTAAACGGATTGCAGCAAAATTTATTCATTTTACTTTAAATTGTCTTTACAGCTTCACTCTTTACTTTACAAAAAAAAAACACTTTAACACTTTCACGTTTAGTATTCAACTGAAATTTGACTCAGAGTGTGTGAAGTATTTATATTTATTTTTTGGTAAAAAATAGGTAAAAAAAAATAAGCGATATTTGCTTTTCTTTAATAGGAAAATTTGCGTGAACTACTGGTCATAAAATGTTTTTTAAAAGGGACTTAATTGGTTACTGCCAATAATCCGACCACAGGTCATAAAATGTTTTGCAAATTTTTTAAATTACCAGGTAATAAATATTTCGCCATATTTATGGAAAATCCGTGTTTTATGACTTGTTTCTGCACGTGTCATTTTAGGCGAAATATTTATTACCTGGTAATTTAAAAAATTTACAAAACATTTTATGACCTGTAGCCTCAGTCGGGTTTGGTGTGCCATTACATGCCACTGCTGCTATTATCCATGGATTTATGGCCGATCTTGTGAAGGCAGGCAGACCATATTCACTACACACTCAACTTGGGGCTCTTAAAAAAAAAATTGATTTTTTCTTCATAAATGTATTTTTAACTGTAAAATAATTTTTAAAATGTATTTTTAACAAGGTGGTCTCTTTAATGCTCTTCTCCTGTCCAAACAAGGAGTCGGGGCCCATTTTTTTATTGCTGATTCTTAAAGCAAAAATTATGAGGAATCCAAAAAAAAAAAATTAGCCGGAAAATTTAGGAGCTTCTGTGGAAAATCGGAAAATTTAATTTCTTGGGAAAATTTAAAGGTAAATTTCTAAGAAAAATTAGGAAAATTTTATTTTTCAATTAAAGCCTGATTTCCAACGAGCTATCACTCGTTGCGATCGCTTTAGTAGTTTTTTTTTAAAACAACTTTCAATGAGGTCCCTTATGAAGAATTCTTCAATTTTGTCACATGACAGTGGTGTACACCACCACTAAACCAGTCACTATAAAAAAAAAATAAAAATATGTAGATACATTATTTTTTGCTGGGCAATCGATTGAGACTATTTATTTTAAAATCGGAGAGGGGTCGTCCAAAAATTTGCCAATTTTGATCGTTTTCATATGGAATTGCTCTATAATTTTGGTAAGTTGTGTTTGCTTGCTGTGAAAAATAGTTTGTATTAATTTGGTCCTTTTATTATTTTTGTTTGAATAGACGACCCTTGAAAACGTCACCAAAAAAGTGACGAAACGTCGGGTAAAATGTAAAACTTTGTTTTTATTTACATCAATATCATTAGGTCTTATTAGCTTAAAAAGAAAAATAAACTGAAAATTAATAATTAATTGGCCAAAGAAATAAATACGAATACTTTCCACTTTACGTTGAAAAGTTTTTCGTATAAAATTTTGAAAAAATTTTTTATTTTTAATCAGGCTAAACTTCATTAAATTTAATTTTCATTAAATTATTTTTATGAAGAAAGGAGTTTTACAACATGAAATTAATTAAAATTTATTGATAATTTTTCATTCTTGACTGACCGGGGAATTGAACCCACGTTCACGGACAGGTTGATTTGACATATTTCAATAGTAACCACACTATCTCCTCAGAAATCCTTGTCGTTTAACACTCATCGCCATTGAAGGCGGCTGACAGTCAATAGCCAAACATCAATCTTTAAGCCTAATTGGTAGATAGAAATTTGTAAGGCACAAGCTCAATGCTTACATTTATCTTTCAAGTAGTGCTGAAAAAGGACAAGGAGAATGTACTTTGGACTTCAAGAAGAATTCTTGACAAAAAGTATGAAAAACAGAGGTCAGGAGGAACATGTAAATCATTTAAAAACAAATTTCGATCTATTGGCTGCCAGCCGCCTTCAATGGCGTTGAGGGCAAAATGGCAAAGACCTCTGAAGAGATAATGGGGTTACTATCGAAACACGTCAGATCAACCTGTACGCGAACATGGGTTCGAGCTCACCGGTAGTTAAGAATGAAAAATTATCAATAAATTTTAATTCATTTTATGTTGTAAACTTCCTTCCTTCATAAAATAATTTAATGAAAATTAAATTTAATGAACTTTAGCCTTATTAAAAATTATTGATTAAAAGCCATAAACAGTTCGACAAATTAATTACAATACTAATTATTTTTAAAAAATTTTTGTATGAAAATAATGACATGTTTTTGAAATAAGGAAGTAAACAAGGCGAATTCATGTATACGGTGGTGTCGATACTACAACAAGTAACAACACCAAAAACACAACAATGTATTTTTTTGCTGCTTTCGTGGATCGATATGTCAAAAACACAAGCAACTTTTGACATTTCTCTCTCTAAGTAAGAAAAAAAAGTAGCACAGCTGTGCTTTCAACGCCTTCTGATAAATGAATTCGCCTTGGAAGTAAATATATAAGTTTTTTATACTTTAAGTCAGGGTTGGAAAAAAAACCTGCATTGATGTATTTGAAATACAAACTGCATTTATGTCAGTTCTGTATTAAAAATACGAAATACAAAATACTTGCTTTTTTTAATAAATTAATCTAAAATCTATATATAACCATTTAAAAAGATGCCAAGTTAATTGTTTCTCCAATTGTGTACATTAATTTTATTAAATTACTGTATAAGTATTTATATACTTACATATGCACATCCATATGCATACAATTTTTTTTTTATATAATTTGACTAAAATAGAATTTGTGTACTTGATTAATAATATTTTTTTTTTTTTTTTTTTTTTGTTCTATAAATATTTATCATTATTTTGTCTTCCAACTGCCATTATTATCTTTCAACAAACATTATTGTTATTATTATTTTAATCTGAAACTAGTTACTATTTATATCAAGGCCAAATTAGTGCTATAATTATTTCATAAAAATAAAACAAAACTTATTAAAGAATGACAAAAAAGTCAAATATATTTCTGAACGATGCCATTTAAAAAAAAAAAAAAAAAAACAAATAAATATTTTATTTTCTTATTAAAATATCTTTCAGCAATTACCAGAGAGGAAGACATTTTTATTTCGAAAAGTATTGTAATAAGAGCAATTTGCTACTTAACCCTAATTTGGACACCAAAAACTACGAATTCGGGTAGTATTTACTAGAGTATTCAATTATTTGACTCTTAGTTTTGTTCGAGTAAGGAATTAATAGATTTTTAAATTTTAATTTTGCTCGATTAATCGAATAAGATTTTAAATATGTTCGAATAACTCGAATAATTCGAATAATTCAAATAAATTTATCCAATGGGAAAAACATACATGTCTATTTGATTTGATACTTTTATTATATTAATTAACAGCAATAAAAATAAAATATAGTTTAATAATAAAACAAGTTAGAGTGCTATATTCGGCTGTGCCGAATCTTTGATACCCTCCACCGACAGGAGTGGGCTCTATATGATAAATACATAAATATATATTATAAACTACTCTTCACAAAAACGAGCGTTGGCATTAAAGTTAGTTGCGGCTTAGACCTGAATTAAATTATTGACCGACAATAGGAAAATGTTATGCGTTTCTTGTAAGAACTTTGAACTGGCTTGAGTAAAATATCATGATTCGTAAAAGTTTTAGCCGAACTAAAATAATTTTTAGGAGCGTAATCTGTATTGGACCTATGGTAAATTATGGACCAATCATCCCAAAATTCTGAAGACTGATTTCTGGTATTACAAAAGATAAATTAGAAAAAATTTCAATACAACAGTGTAATTAGTTTTAGCGTTAACAGTAAATTTCACAAATTTGCATGATATTTTTCTTGCCATATGAATTAAGGTAAAAAATTTCACCGCAATATCTATATATGTGATGGTTTTAGGCGAATCTAACTATTTTCCCAAAGTGGGCTTTATTTGGTTTTAAGCTGTTTTCCGAGAGTAGGGTTTATATGGGGCCTAGGGTAAATTAAGGACTAATCTCTTTTGGCAGTGTGATTTCTCGTCCTATAAAACTGTGACGTACCGAACTTCAATTTGATAGCATCATATATTAAGGTTTTAGGCGTACTAAACGGTTTTCCGGGAGTAGGGTTTATATGGGGCCTAGTGTAAATTGTGGAACGATCTTCAAAAAATCTTACAGTGTGATTTCTGGTCCTATAAAACTGTGACGTACCAAATTTAAGTATGCTAGCGTTATTTATTGCGGTTTTAGGCGTACTAAACTGTTTTCCGCGAGAAGGGTTTATATGGGGCCTATGGTAAATTATGGACCGATCTTCACGAAATTTAACAGTATGATTTGCAGTCGTATAAAGCGAATTCGTGCAAAATTTTATGTCATTCCGTGCATTATTCCACCATTTATGATAGTTTTGGGAAGTGGTTCCACATTTTGATTCATAGTTCTGATCCTACTAAACCGATATTGCTGGATTTCAATTCAAAACTGCTTAGGATAACTACAAGCAATTTGAGACTAAGTTTGTTCTTTTCTTTTGCGTTTTTCGAAAGTGAGCGTGTTTTCAACAGACGGACAGACAGACGGACATGGCTAAATCGACTTAGAATTACTCAAAGAGCCAGAATATATATACTTTATGGGGTCTTAGATGTATTATAAAAAAGTTTCACACGGAATGACAAACTTAGTATACACTCATTCACTCATTCACCACAGTGGTGGTGGAGGGTATAAAAATAAAATAACAATTCATTTATACCACGTATACAGTTCTAAAGCTTGTAAATGAAATAAATAATTAAAAAAATCAAAAACTCTGCTGCAAATATACAGTTTTTAAGGTGCTAAAGAGGCCTAAAGAAGACTAAGGAAATAAAATAAACAATAAACAAAGTAAACACTTCTTCGGTTGAAAATGATCTGAAAGCCAAAGTTTAACACATGCATTTGGTTCAGCAGCAATCGGGGGCCATTAATTTTATTTTTTTAATAATATGCAATTATGTCCCACCTGCTCATATTTTTATAAATTATTTTTTAATTATATTTTTTATTTTAGACTTATTTGACTCGGAATTTTTATGAGAGGGCCAGCCTATCTAAACAAATTTAATATTCGCTATTTAATTTAACTAATGTATTGTTCCTGAAAATCAAGTAAAATTGAAATCAATGGAGATTTTCAGTTAATTTTTTTTTTAAATCGCCGTATTTTTCCTGATTTTAAGAGAAGTTCTGTTTAAGATAAGAACTCAGAATATGAAGTATATAAAAGGAACTTTTATATAAACTTTTTAAAAGGGATCGTTTTCAAATTTTAGTTTGCTTTTAATTTCACTCATATGTTTTCGATTTACCGAACATGGCTGATAACTTTATTTTTCTTTATTTTAAAACTCTACTCTATAGGATTGGGTAATATGTTTTTTTAACGAATTACTATTTTGAGCCAACAATCCCCGATTTTGTTGCATTAGTGGTTTTGATGCATTAGTGGTGACAATGTAGAAAAAAAAACTGGCGTTAACATCTTCATCTTTGGCATTGAAACTGTACACTCAAAATATTATGTAAGTAAATTCCACAGAAAATTAATTTTAAACAACTAAAAAATTATTTAAAAAATGGATCATTTACAATTCATTTAAAATAAATTAATTTAATATAAAATTAAAATTTTTTTATTTAAAAAAAAATATAATTTTACTGACAAAAAATCAAAGTTCTTAGCAATTTTAGTACGGAAAAATTTTATTTTTGGATAGTTTTTTTTTTTGAATAACAAATATAAAAGCTAAAAAATAAATTCATTCGTATGATAACTATGTTTTTAGTAAATATTCACACTACGGAAAACTAATTTAATAACCTAAAATCAGTTACTGTAATAATTTTATGAGTGTATCGAATCGGTTATGTATTTCGGCAAAAAGCGTTTTGACTCGATAGAAGCCAAATAAAAAGAGAGCAAACAATTTTTGTTAAATTTTTTTTTTAAAATTGGCGTTGTTTTTTAAATGGCCCCCATGCAAGGGTCTCCTAAAACAAAAGTTTTGATGCAATAGTGGCGATGCGGTAGATTTGGTATCGAGACCTTATCTAATTGGTCTATTATTTCACCAAAAAGCGTTTTGGCACGATAGCGGCCAAAAAAGTTTCGATTAAAGTGTACGTATGTGTAATAATATTTAAATATGCAAATATTACTCATGCTACAAAAAATTATAACTCATACTACAAATGATATAAATAGTTTTATGGAAATCTGAAAAATATTTGGAGTACCCGACTGAACTACTTTTTTTCAATGTTTCATAGATTCGACAAAGGGCTTAAAAGCATATTTTTCTACCGTTGGCATAGGTTAGGTTAGGTAAGGCTAAGAAGTCCGGTATCGTAATGTCCCATTTACCCATAAAAGCCCTAACAGAACAATGCTCCGTCAGGAACCCTATAAGGGTCCTAAGACTACTCCTGTTCAGTCCTAATAGCACCCTAGTTGCACCTGCGTCCAATCCGGGCCGTAAGGCCCTCGACACCCTGCAATCCGTTCTATCCCTCCAGGACCGGTTAACGGCATCACGCCATAGTAGTGACATAAGGGGGGTTTTACCCCTCTGTCTCTTACCACTAAGTCTAGATTCGAACCCCCTCTCGCGAATTCGTCTGCCACCTCGTTGCCATCCACCTTGCAGTGTTCCTACGATGTGACCCATCACTTGCGTCGACCTTCAGATCGCTAGGATCTCAGCCTGGAAGACACTGCACTCATCCGGAAGTCTGAATGACCTTTTCAAGTCAGTGTCAGTAATAAAAACACCAGCCCTAGTGCCAGTGTCAATCTTGGACCCGTCCGTATAAACTGCCCACCCCTCAAACAGTCCGTTGGATCCACGCCAAACTTCCATATCCGGGAACTCCACCCATGGTGTTGCACCGAAGTCCAAGGTCATACTCCTATGATCCGAGATTCCCGCCGGAATACTTTCCTGATCAAGCAGACCCACTTCGTATAGAATCCTTGTGGGGTCATCCCGCCTAGGTCTAATCAACAAAGACTCGTAGAGTCTAAATAAGTTCCTGGCAGCCACACTCCCCACATAATGTTCAATTTTCGTAATCGCTGATATTCTTCTTAATTTTACGTCTTTCTAATAATTTTGTTTCTAATGGAAAATACTAATATGACCGTAATTCGGTTTAGCCAAATACAAAATTCGGGTTTATTTCTTACTAAAAACCTTCCATCTTGTTTCATTTAAAGCTTGAATGATATCAAATGCGTGTGTCTATTTGTTATGTTTTTCAGATCATCGTCACATAAATGTTTGTTTTAAAATATTGTGAATTTTTTATTATTGTTATTCTTATTTTATAAATATTTTCCATATAAATACAGTAAGTATTTTAAATTATATTTTTTTTTTTATCTACAAACACATATATATTATTGTTTTTGTTTTATTTATTTATTTTTATTCAATAAATTTGATTCAACTCAATCTCTCCTACTCACAGATGCCAATACATTCATAAATTTCCAAACATTCCGTTATTATTTTCATTTGTGTTGAAAGGAAAATGAGAGATAGATTATGTAAATAACAAAAAATGTGAGTAAAAGAAAGGGTACGTAAGTGGCTAAGAAAGAAAGAGAGAGAGGTGGCATGAAAATATTTTTTTTTTATTATTTTGTTTTTGTGCTTGTTGCCATTTCCTTTTCCATTTGCGGTTTTCTTTCTTTTGTTTGATAATATTTCGATTAAACAATCATAGAGAACACAATTGCTATTGTCATTATTGTTGCTTTTTATTGTAAAATATTCCCTCTCGATTTGCAATAAATTGTATTTTAAAATACGTGCGTTTGTGTGAAATTATTTGCTTGCCGTTTATTTAATACAAATTTTCCAAAACATATTCTTTTCTCGTATACGTTATTGTATTGTTTTTAGTCATGGCTCTTGCATAGCGTATAAAAAATATATTTAAAGGAATGGAATTCTAAAAAAAATTTACTTTTTCAGACTCTAGAACTTGGATCTAGAAAAGGGACAAGATGTCATGGATGATAGATTGGCATAAATAAATTTATGTTTTTTTTTTAATTTATGACTTTAATTCAAAACGATTTGAAATAATTTGTATACCCTCCACCACCACTGTGGTGAATGAGGGTATACTAAGTTTGTCATTCCGTGTGAAACTTTTTTATAATACATCTAAGACCCCATAAAGTATATATATTCTGGCTCCTTGAGTAATTCTAAGTCGATTTAGCCATGTCCGTCTGTCTGTCCGTCTGTCCGACTGTTGAAAACACGCTCACTTTTGAAAAACGCAAAAGAAAAGAACAAACTTGGTCTCAAATTACCTGTAGTTACCCTAAGCAGTTTGGGATTGAAATCCAGCAACATCGGTTCAGTAGGATCAGAACTATGAATTAAAATGTGGAACCACCACCCTGAAAAAATTGATAATTTTGATACAAAAACTAACATAACTGGTTTATTAATGCACGGAATGACATAAAATTTTGCTCGAATTTGGTCTGTACGACTGCAAATCATACTGGTGAATTTCGTGATGATCGGTCCATAATTTACCATAGACCCCATATAAACGCATCTCGAGGAAAACAGTTAAGTACGCCTAAAACCGCAATAAAAAACGCTGGCATACTTAAATTTGGTACGTCACAGTTTTATAGGACCAGAAACCACACTGTAAAATTTTTTGAAGATCGGTCCATAATTGACACTAGGTCCCATATAAACCCTACTCCCGGAAAACAGTTTAGTACGCCTAAAACCGCAATAAATAACGCTATTATACTAAAATTTGGTACGTCACAGTTTTAAAGGAGCTGAAATCACAATGTAAAATTTTTTGAAGATCGATCCATAATTTACACTAGGCCCCATATAAACCCTACTCTCGGAAAACAGTTTATTGCGCCTAAAACCAAATAAAGCTCACTTTGGGAAAATAATAAAAAAACCATCACAGATATAGATATTGCGGTAAAATGTCTTACTTAAATTCATATGGCCAGAAAAAATATCATGCAAATTTGTGAAATTTTCTGTTAACGCTAAAACTAATTACACTGCTGTGTTGAAATTTATTCTAATTAATTTTTTGTAATACCAGAAATCAGTGTTCTGAATTTTGGGATGATTGGTCCATAAGTTACAATAGGTCCAATACAAATTACCCTCCTAAAAATTATTTTCGTTCGGCTAAAACTTTTACGAATCATGATATTTTACTCAAGCCAGTTCAAAGTCCTAACAAGGAACGCATTCAATTTTCTTATTGTCGGTCAATAATTTAATTCATGTAATTTTAATGCTGACGCTCGTTTTTGTGAAGCTAAGTTAATAATATATATGTATTTATCATATAAAGCTCACTCCTGTCGGTGGAGGGTATCAAAGATTCGGCACAGCCGAATATAGCACTCTAACTTGTTTTATTCAAAGTATTGACCATTATTTTCTTCAGCTTGTGCCTGCCATTTTTTTAATAGATGGACTTGCTCCAAAAAAACCAGCTTATACTTTGAGGCCACAAGTGAATTCAGCTACTTTTAAAAATTCTTGGCATATTCTAGCTGGATTTGTCTTTGAAAGCACAAATCAACCAACATGTTTTTTATACCTTCAACAGTAGTTGAGCGCCCCGCGGGTATGAAGGGGAATATCTTTAGGATTTACGACTTCTTTTTAGTATTACATATGGAGGGGATATAGGTGTAGTTAATACCAGTTACTGTCCTGACCAGGGATTTTATCTGGTACCAAGAAAACCAATCTGGACTAATGTTGGCTCCTTCCGGATTCACGTGGTGGCTGTGGTTTACAGTTAACATCGCAGTAAAGCAAATCTTGAAAATTCGACTCAAATGGTTGATTTCCCAACAATTTTTAGGACGTTCGGTCTGGCGGCAGATCTTCCGTGGTGCACTAGGTACCACAAATAGTCCGACTGGAATCGTTATGGGGTTTCCGTTTCCGAAAGGTTTTAGCCAGATTCACATAGGCACCTGACATATGGCCTTATTTTATGGTTATTCTTCACCAGCAATGCGTTTATCAACCGTATCGGGGTGTGAGATCAACCATCACACGCAGGTATTAATTTGAGTACATAATCCGGCAAAATTATACACTCGCCTTTTGTTTAGGAGCTGAAACTATCTAACATCCGCTGCTTTTGGAAATGTGCTAGCAGCATCTGTTGAGTATAAACAGCACCTATGAATGATCCGTCCTCAGGCCGAACCCTCCCGAAAGTTTTGAAAAATCAACCCTTTAGTAGTATTTTTAATTTTTCACGATTTTGGGTAGTAAACCACAACCACCACGAGATCCCTTAAAGTATATTTTGAATGGAAAAGCGGAACTTTTGCAAAGACATTCTTCCAGAAAGACAAACAGTATTTTCCGCAAGAAGAATACTAACCAATAGTAAGTGCGGTGCTGATCGGCGGCCTGGTTTGATAGCAAGATATCATAAAGATCTATTGGGCTCTTTCAATTTTGGATTTTTGCCAAATCCCATTGAATTTGCACCCGATTTCCACGGATGATGTAACATCAAAAGGTGAAATAACCTTAAGATGATCTCTACAGATCTGTCCATTTTAAGCTCTGCCGAATTTAAAGTATTGACTTCATCTAATTTCCCTGAAGGATGTAATGCCAAAAGGTGAAATACCCTTAGAATGTATTTCTACATATTCCCGGGGAAATGTTCCAAGGTGAAATTGCTAGTCAAGAAAAACAGCTGTATTTCAGCAGTGGCAGTTGGATAGACCCAACAACTTAGCATGAGTTCGGAGTATGGTTTTGCCGGATCGTATGCTTGTGTTATAACGTTTATGGGTTGGTGGCGATCGCACATGGCTGCTTTGGTAGAAGCAGTTTGTCTACTTAAGCCGGGTTTTGAGATGTGGATTAGCTTAAACTAAGTTTAACGTATTAACTAAACCTAGTTTAACTGAGATCTCAAAAACCCAGTTTTAGTGTTTGGGAGCATCATTGGGTCAGACTGTAAAGGCATGTACCCACATAAATCTTAGCTATAGTTGTTGTAGAATATTTAAGGCAGACTTTTCTCAATCGGTCGAAAAAAATTAAAGTCGGAAAAACATCTTTATACAAATACATAAAAAGGTCTTTCCTACATTTATCCCTGGAAATTCAATAGAAATTTTTTATACGCAAATTGAAAGCAACAAATTATTTGGTTGGATTAAGTAAACTTTTTTCGTATAATATATGAAACATTTGTAAATAGTACGAAAAAAGAAGATTAGAAAGTTAAATTCATAAAATTCAGCAGGGATTACCTCCACTAGTCTACAAAAATTGGTATTTTACAAAAAAATTTTATTTAGCTACAGACATAAGGTTACTAGTAAGCAGTGTGGTCAGGTTTAAGCAAATTTAACAGCTAAATCTGGCCAAAAAATTATTTTAAAAAATGCTAAAATTGTTTAGGCCTTAATCATATAAAACGCAGCGCAGCGCCAAAAAATAACATTGAAAGCACAAACAATGTCATAAATTTTTTGTAATTTTGTTGTTGTTTTCTACAGAAATTCACATTGTGTTTTAAAATTTCAAACGCTGCATAGCTTGAGGCGTTACAAATTTTAAAACGGTACATGAATTTCTGTTGAAAGCAACAACAAAATTACAAAATATTTATTCTTTGGCGTTGCGCTGCGTTTTATAGGATTAGGGCCTTGAAGATTATTGTTAAAAATTTGTTACCAGTATGAAATTTTATTCGAAACTAAATACATTTCAGTGACTAATTTTGTAGCGATGGAAATAAATGGTAATATTTAAGCAAATGGCTACATTTTGATAAATCATCTAATACGTACATATAAATATGTATCACAGGTAAATGAGATTAAATTTTAGGGGGCTGCAAACCTCTGATATATACAAGATTTAAACAATTAATTTCCATGATATACAAAATTTTTAGATAATTTTATTTTTTTTATTTTAAGAAAAATTGAGTCTCTAAAATAATTATTTTTTCAGAAGTGTAGAGCAAACAATTTTTTTAAACATCTACACCATTGAATTTGTATCCAAATACAAAGTAAAATGTCCCTATACTTTAATATCGTAATATCAAAGGGCAAGTAATATTTACAATCGACAAGATAAGGGCATTCCTAATATTCCCTGAATATTGCATTTTTACCAAGTCAGGTAAGATGTTTCTTAACATAAGCATTATACATTTTCATACGAAATTAAATTTTTGGTACAACTAGTTTTAGTCAAAATTTATTCTAATTTATAACTTTTTTTAGTAAAATCAATAAAACTACTCGTCCAAATCTTTAAAATAATCAAAGCTAAGACCATTTTCTAAAAATGCTAATTAAAATGCTAACTGCTAATTAAAAATTTTGCAGCTCAATAGAAATTGTAAATTCTAAATTTAGATGCAAAAATGCCAATATGGCCACACTGCTAGTAAGTGTTCACGTAATGGAAAAACATGCAAAGGGAGAGTGAAAAAAGAGCATACAAATTTGAGAGACAAAATTTTTTTTTTAAATTTGTGGTAGAAAAATTTTTACTAGCAAGAATTATTCAACCACCTGTTTCATATTTTTGTTTATAAAACAAAAATTGTTTTCATAATTTTTAAATTAAAAGTTTTTCAATAAAATAAAATATTTATTTTTCTAATTTGAGAAAAATTTTGTAAATTTTAAATTTACTCTCTCGTTGCAAGTTTCCGCTAGTAAAGTAAATGAACACACCTATAAAAATAAGAAAGTTTTTTCTCATATGTAGTATTTTTAAAGAGTGCGAACAATTCAAAGAATTAGAGATTGGAATTTTTTCTACTTTAGACAACACAGATTAAAATTAAAAATTTTATTTTGGTTAATCTTGTTAAACTTTCTGGAACTCTGGAATTTTTTTCCTTCTTTTTTTTTGCATGGGAGCATGACCCAATTCTGAACGATTTTCCCAATCTTTGTTATAAAACAAACTTTGTATACAAGAAGTACTTAAAACAAATTTCGTACATTTAGTTTGGATACTACAGTATCAAATTCTTGTTACTATGGATGGATAAAAAAAAAAACCATTTAGCAGATATCGTACAAAACCTTAATTAACAAGAACATTTATATCAGGGCTTAAAGAAACAATGGACCAACATTCGTCATCAGTTTTCATTACCAAATCCAATATTGTCTCTCTCGTGCCGAAGACGTAAATCTTATGGAACTTTTTCAATCGTTAAAGTGTTTTTTGTAATTTGTTTTTCTAATCGAACTGTAAGAATTTGGGGTGATTCTCATGAGATTCACCAGAAAAGAAACAACTCTTTTACAGCCCGGCTTTTTAGTCTCCGTTTTTTTTTTTTTTTTTTTATAGTCATTGTTATAATTTCTTCTTGTTGCAAGTGTCTCATCAACAGTTTGTTTCACATTACGAAATATCGGTATTCATAAATAAAATTCAAAGATAAATAAATATTTATAAAACTAACATAGAATTCTACTTTTTCACATTTCCATCTAAATTTTTTTTTTTTTTTTTTGTGTTTGTCAGTTATGTTTTCATAGGAAATTAAAAATATGAGAACAAAAATCGTTATTATTTTTGTTCTTTTAAGTCTTTTTTATTTCTTGCCATATTCACAGTTCAGATATTTCCTTTTCGTGAGTTACGGAAATACAAGTGTCAATCTCAAGTATGCACTTCATAAAAGTTTACAAAGATTAAAGAATTGAAACTATTGAAATCTTTTTATTTCACTTTAGAGAAGTGAAGGAGCAGACGTATTAAATGTATATATGGGGGATTTCATGTCAAGTGACCCAACTTTTGAAATCGATGTCTTCCGATTTGGATGAAATTTTGCACCAAGGTTAGTCCTTTTTATTAGTACTAGAAGCTTTCTTTTGAGCAAAAAAAAAAAAAAAAAAAAAGTACAAAAATTGTTTTAAATTTAAAAAAAAATATATTTAAGGATCTTATGTGATTAATATTAAATATATTAAATTGTTTATCTTTTTGTTTGTTTTTATTATTATTATTTTATATTAATTTAATTATTATTACAAATAAATAAAAAAATTTAATTTGTCAACATCTCTATAGAAAAAGTGATTTTATTCCTGGGATTAACATATTGTGGGTATTACAGTATCGAGGGTATGAGATGCTAGTTAGGTATGTTATATACCGTCGGAGAGGTTAATTTGTCAAGTTTCTCAGCATAAGTTTTATTTTTAGAAACACTTACACACAAATAGGAAAAATCCTCGTCTTGACTTAGAAATTATTTTTTTTATACATAACCCACTCGCGGCCCAAATAGCGGCCAGAACTTACTTAAAGGAAAAGACCTCAGCTTTCTTTCGAGCAACAAAAAAATACCCGATTAAAAAAAAATAAAAAATAAGTTTTAAATTTAAAAAAAAAAATTAAATATTTAAAAAAAAAACAAAAAACAAATTTTCGAAAGCTTGAAGAAATAGCTACCTAATTTGTTTGGGACAAATTTTGCTAAAACCAAGAGAAAATAAGTTACATGGATGAGAAAGAACACCGGTTTGGTCAAAATGTAAAATTTTGACCCCCTCTAACTCAGAAACTTCTTGACCAATCTTGTTGAAAATTTGTGTCTAAGCTACTATCCAATAGGACTAACCTTGGTGCAAATTTCATACAAATCGGAAGACATCGATTTCAAAAGTTGGGTCACTTGACATGAAATCCCCCATTTGTATATTTTTTTACTATCGCAAGTTTTTTAGTTTTATTGAAAATCTAAATCTGAGTGATTTTTGCATATATAAAAAATAGGAAAATGTTTAGAAAAATTAAAAGTTTACAAAAACTTTTTACTGTATTTTTTTTTTTAATTACAATTATTGGCTTGAAACATAAGTTTTTGCTGTTTAACTACCCAGTAAAAAAGGTGCTCCAAAAGGAGAAGGTTTTTACTATTAAAATGCAATATAAGTGCTTACAAACCTTCTGATGAGATGCATGATTCTTATATGGGGAGTTCACGATTTGCAGGTCTAATATCTTATTTTTTTCATATAACGAAACATGCGATGAGCTTTAATTTATTTATTTATTTAAGAATTTGTGCGCTCACAAAAGAACGGCTCGTGATTATTCGTCTTGTAGCTGACTTTCGTTGCCTTACGTTTGGTGTGTGTGTGTGTGTACAGTATTTGTAGGTTGTTTCTTATTAAAGCCTTCTTTATTATCAGCAGAAAAAAAGGAGCTTTTTTTAATTTTGTTCTTTAGCATTCACAGTACGCACCATCATAGCTCTTTTATTGGAGCGCTCGACTCTGTACTTTTTCTCCAAAGCCCTTCAAAAAACACGAATTTTTTTTACCGGTTACGAAAAAATTTACTTCTAAAATTTGTTAGTTTTGATTTTCATTACGACTTTTTTGCATCTAAAAACAGGCATGACTTTTTTATTCACCTACAAAAATTCAAATTCTTGGCTGTTCTGCACAGAAAAAAAGTACTACATTAAATTCTGTATTACCAGTGGCACAAACCTTCTTTCCATCTTAAACAAATCTGAGTATACAGCGAAAATATAATAACTTTTTAAACTATTTGTTTTCACCAGGGAAACCAGAAATATGCTCTAAAAAAACACGTTTTATGCCCATTCAATATGCATTAAAAACTCAAAAATATGCCCTGAAAATTGTTAAGAATATACTCCAGAAAAAACAAAAATTGCACTTTTGAAAACAAAATATTCAACAATTTAAAAACATTTGCATTAAAAAAAACAATATTAAAATTACATTCGGTAAATCCCACCATCGTAGTATTTATAGGCATTTTCGAGATTTTACCTGATTTTAAAACAATGGGCAGTCGTGGCCTTACAAAGACAAAGCTAAATTATGAGGTTAAAATTCATCTATGGGTTATTTGTGTCGAATATTATCTTGATATTAACATACATATTAGATTTTTCTTCTTAAACGGATTTCAGGGACGGTCGCTAAGTTGTTTATTAATGTTCACATTTAAAAGGAAATATAAGAAATAAAAGGAAGTTACAGCTATTTATAGATGGGAGCTTTGGAAAAATGCGAGTCGATTCTAAAAGAATTTAATTTGCAGTAAAATATTTTTGCTTCGAATTTTATCTAAATACCAACATAATAAGATGGTTAACGGACACAAAAATTCGAAATTGGAAAGAAGTTGTTATGGTTAATATTTGAAATTATAGACCGATTCTCACTATTTATATGTATATACATCGTCCTTAGTAAAAATTAAATATATTAACCAAATTTTATAAAATTATATACACAGAAAAAATTATTAATTTTCTCCAATCACCAAATTTTTACCAAATTCATAATATCAAGCAAGCAAGTTGTTGAGTTTGCACCTATTAAGAAAATGATTATATTGATTACTAACACTTGTAAAATTGTGAATATTTTTTTTCACTAAATGATATTTTTAATTTTAATTTAAAAAAATAATCAAAAAACTTTGCAGACAATGTGTTAATTTATTTTCTTAAATATTGACAATTCCCAACAACAATTCTACATGTTTAAATTATTTTATTTTAAGCGAAAAAAGTCAATTAAGATTTTTGGTTATTTAATTAAAATTTTAATTGAAAATTTCTTTCACAACAACTAAAATGTTAATTAAATCAAAATTAAATTTTTAATTTTCTTCCAACTAAAAAAATATTTGATTCAATTATCACATTAATTAAATTTAAATACTTTTTAAGCCATTTATTGAATTGATAAAACATTTTTTCTGTGTACAAAATTGCAATTTGTACTTTGCGTACAAAGATAACATGGAGCCAGACGGACGGATGGACATCGTTAGATTACTTTAAAGAGTGATTCTAAGACGGTCCGTATACTAAAAGATTGGTCGAGATTTCTTTGTATTAGATAGCAAAAAACTTATACTATTGCTCATTACTTAACTTTTGCTTATATGAAATAAAATTTCAAAGATTAAAATAAAATGTATCTTTAATGCCAACCTGCTTATAATTTTAGAGTAAAAAATTAAATGCAGATGGTGAAATTGAAGCAACACGTTGGGTATACAGAAATTTATTTAAACCAAAAAAACAGAATTTTGATAAAAATTTGTTTTTTTTATTTGCTGTAAGCATCTAAAAAATATTTAACATATATCAAAATATGCCTCAATCAGGCAAAATATAAAACATAAAAATTATGCAAAAATGCTGTTTTAACTAAATTATGCAACAAAATGCAGTAACTTTTTTTATTTTTGCTCGAAAAAATAAAAATCAAAAAATAATTGTTATTTTTTTTCAAAAAAATAAAAATCAAAAAATAACTGTTATTATTGTCGGAAAAAATAAAAATCAAAAAAAAACTTTTATTTTTGATCAAAAAAATAAAAATCAAAAAATAACTGTTATTATTATCGGAAAAAATAAAAATCAAAAAATAACTTTTATTTTTGATCGAAAAAATAACAATCAAAATTTTAAAAATCAATATATTTAATCATAGAAAAGTTAATAAGGATCAATATGGTATATTTAAATGAGTTTTCCGACATTTACTTCTAAATGCTTCTTTTGTTTTAAAATTTCAAAATAACTGTTATTTTCGGTCCCTGATTTTAACCGTGTTAACCTTTTTAATAGAAAAAAAACTAGAACAAATTCTGTATAGTTTTAATAATTGGATTTGTTTTTTTTTTATTCCTCTTTGCGCCTTTTTTCACGTTTGACGTAAATTTTTCTCTGTGTTAAAAGGAACAATTTACCGAACCGCACAATCGCTAGTGCAAACAGGTTGACAATGGTAACAACTTTTTTTATTGTTTAAAGCTTCAAAATCCCACTACTGGTATTGATAATATCAGTAACTTAATGTTTTTGGACCAACCTCGCATAGCAATGAGAATTATTTTCTAAATTTCAAGTGCTACTCCTCTAGGAGGGATGGTTACCTTAGTCACTATGATACCACACCTATAGGAAAGATCACATCAAATTTGGGTCATATAGGCCTATTAGCTTATTACCTAATATACTAAAGCTATTTCAGAAACTATTAGTGGCAAAATTAACCGCGATTTTATATGAAATTAGATGCATTTAAACCCATCAATTTGGTTTTAAAAGAAAATGCAGCACAATTGAGCAAACCCATAAGAAGGTTAACCTCATGAAAAGGGAAATTTCTGTCTGCACTATTCATCGATGTTTCTCAAGATTGTGATAACGTGTGGAACGAATATATTACAATATATATTACTTCTCCTCAGCCAATTGACGCTGGAGTCCCATAAGGAAGCATCTTTGGCCCTCTATTATACTTAATATATACTTCGGATATGCCAACAAACAACCAAAACCAAATTTAAATTTTTTGCTTACATAATATGTTTAATAATTTTTCGTTAAAAATAGTTTTGTCAGAGGTGACCACATAGACAAAAACTATTTTCATTATGTACATTACAGTGTTTTTGTGTATTGTTGGTTTGATCCTTTCCAATTTTAGAGACCTTCTATATGGTTCAACAAAATAATAGCTGGGGTATAAAAAATGTAACTCTATTATTACTTTAGCTGTGCTTCCTGGTTGTTAACAAGGATATGCTAAGATCTTTTAGATCTTAATAGAAACTGATGTTGAGTCATTTATTTAGCAAAAATTGTTAGGCATTATTCCGGTGTTACAAAAATCAGTTCTTCAAGATTTTCCATTTCCATTTTTTTCCATTGCATAAACTAAACTAATGGGTTTAACCTGATTTCAAATAGAATTAAAATACTACTGACATCCCCTTCTTTTTATTTATTAGCGCAAATGTATTTAATCTGCTAAAATTGCAGAGAATTTATATTTAAACAAAAATCCACAATTCAATTATTTTCCAAAGATACAATAAATATGAGGCGGTTACAAATTCTATGTGTAACTTTATTATTATTATTTTTTATTTTTTTATTTATATATTTTATTAGTAATATATAAAATAAAAAAAAAATATTATTTTTTATACACACATAAATCCCGTATACTGTTGCATGCAACAGAGTAAAGAGATTAAAATTTCATTTACAAAACGCCTCTTCTGTCTGTAGCAGAGTTGAACCAACTGTGGTACACAAAACGAATTTTGCCTATACAAATAGACAATAAGTTTTTTGTTTATTTGTTGAAATTTAGTAAAAGTTTATTAAAAAAATAATTTTTAAAATTAAATAACAACATTTTTAATAACAAGTAAGAAGGATTTTGTCAGTTCGGAGGATTTTCGGTGTATGAATAAAAAAAAGGCATCTAATAAATTTCAAATACCTCAAGAATGTTGCATCTACCTTAATTGTATACAAAAAAATGTCTTTTAAATTTGTCTGCCATACACACATTTTTGTTAGCGCTCTACCAGAGCTGGAAGTTTATTCTATGAATTTTATTTGCATAATTAATATGTTATATACTACTCGTATTATTTATTATTTCTTTTAAGCCTACACGTAAAAAAAATGTTGAATAGAAGTAAATTAAAATTATTTCTCATACAATTAGATTTTAATAAAAAAAAATTTTTATATTCTAGTGTTCAAACCAGGCATCAGAAACTAAGAACCGAAAACTTAAAATTTAAGTTTTTCATTTGAAAAATTCAAAACTCATCCGTACAAAATAAAAAAAAATAGGAAACACAAAAAATATATTTATTTTTAAAGTACAATATGTGTTTTGTACATGAAAAGAAAGAAAAAAACAAAAATTTGAAAAATAAAAAAAAAACGTTTTTTTATCAATTTTTTTTTTTTTTTTTTTTTTTTTAAATATTTATCATTGGTGTTCAAAACATGTACAAAAAAAAAAATATTTTGTTTTATTTGTTCTTCAAAGTTCAAAATAATAAAGTTCTTAAAAAAACGTTTTTGAGAAAAATATTTTTGTTTTTTTTGTTTTTAGAAACTAAAAATAAAAACTCAATTTGAAGTTAAAATTGTGAATTATAATTAAAATTATAATATAAAATTGTGTTTAAAATTGCAATTGCAAAAAATCTTTAGAGATTCTTAATTATCAAAACCAGCTGCTGTTGCATTAGCTTTACCCGCAACACAGGTATCTGTGGAGACAGCCTTCAGTGCTTTGCCAATTATTATGACCAAAAATAGAAGGAATTTAAGTTCTGAGCATTTAGAAAATTTATTGTTGCTCAAACTCAACATCAAGCTAATTGATAAGATTACTATTTAGTTCTAGGATAATCTTTATCATGTTATAACTACTTATTATTAATTAGCTTTATATTTTTTACTATCATTTTGTACGTATGAGTTAAAATTTTGTCAAATAAAAAAATTCAATTTTAAGTTTTCGGTTCATATTTTTCTTTTCATGTACAAAACAATATTGTACTGAAAAAATATATATCTTTTTTTTTTGTGTTTGCTTTTATTTTTTTAAACTGATCACAAAAAACTTATTTTGTACGCATGATGTTTAAATTTTTAAAAAGAAAAAATTTAATTTTCGGTTCGTAATTTTTTAAAAATATTTTTCTAAAAACATTTTTTTTGAGAACTTTATTATTTTGAACTTAAATAAACAATATCAAACAAAATATTTTTATCTATTTTTGGTTATTGTACAACTTAAAATATTTTTCGAACACCAATGATAAATATTTTTTAAAAAACATAAAAAAAACGTTTACCGGTCGTTGGTTCAAACAGAATTGAGTCTTTAATTTCAGGGAAAAATTCTAAAATCCATAATTAAAACGTTGGCAGTAACTTCAATTTCTCTCTCATTTCACTGTTTTAATTTCTTATTTTCTTTTGTTTTTAATTTTCTGTTTACAAAATGTATGAAATTTAATGAAAGTATGGTAGCATTTTTGGAAGAATAAATGTCTGTATGTGAGAGCATTATAAAAAAGTTCTAAAAATAAAATAGATTTTATTTCAAGACGACTTTCTGCGACAAATTGTATGGAAAAGGTGGTCTCTTCGTGTTTGAACACTTAAACTGAATTTTAGCATTTTTAGTTAAAACCAAAACTTTTTCAAATCCAACGAAACCTTTCAAAATTAAACGAAACCTTTTTTAAAATAAATGAAACATTTTTCAAAATAAACGAAACTTTATTCAACGACATTTTCCAAATAAATTAAACCATTTTTAAAATTTTGTCTGTGTTTTGCCTGTCAAAATTAATGTTTTGCTGAACACAGAAAAAAGTGTCTTATCAATTAAAAAAATGGTTAAAAATAGTATTTAAATTTAATTCATGTGATAATTGAATCAATTATTTTTTTGTTGAAAGAAAATTAAAAATTTAATTTTGACTTAATTAGCATTTTAGTTGTTTTGAAATAAATTTTCAATTAAAATTTTAATTAAAAAACAAAACATCTTAATTGACTTATTTCGTTTAAAATAAAATAATTTAAACTTGTAGAATTGTTGTTGGGAATTGCCAACAATTATTTAAATAAATTAACACATTGTTTGAAATGGCAAACAATTTTTGATCACTTTTTTAATTAAGATTAAAATTTAATTAAATTTTATTTATTGAAAATATTTTTTCAAAATTTTAAAATATTTAGTAATCAATATAATCATTTTGGTAATAGGTGCAAAGTCAAGAACTTGTTACCTTGATATTATGAATTTGGAATAAATTTGGTGATTGGAGAAATTTAACAATTTTTTCTGTGAATATTTTTAATGTTTGGACACAAACGTACACACAGAAAAAAATGTTGCCCCAATTAAAGCATAACTCAATAATAAAATCAGTTTTAATTAGAAATTTAATCAAGTGAATTAAACGCTTAATTCGAACTATTAATTTGTTTACTGGTGTGCCAATGATAAGTATCAATTAAACTTTTTATTCACTTAATTTAACGTTTAATTCACTTGATTAAACGTTTAATTCACTTGATTAAATGTTTAATTAAAACTGATTTTATTTTTGAGTTATGCTTTAATTGGGGCAACATTTTTGGAGAATTTTTTCTGTGCATGTTAATTATTTCTAACATAGAACCCGTTTTTTTCGCATAGTTTTTGGAGACACCAAAGTCGTTCACGGTTTCAAAATAGCGTGCCGCCGCCACAAATTTTACAAGTCACATGTAAAAGACATTTCGTGTACGGCAGGCTAAATACTGCATTTTGATTAGAAATTTTAGATTGTAGGAACATGCAAAGGCATGAGGGATACAAATCTTTTATACAGCTTCGCCTAAATAATTCATTGTTAAACCTTAACAAAAAATTGTATAATAAAAATTTACTATAAGATTCTGACAAACTTTTTTTACAATGGCCCTTAGTTTTCCCATACCGCAAAAGCTGTAACATATCTGCCTTTATATGCCTGACAGTTTTTTATTAAGCATTTTCTGCTACACCAATTCAGCTCACTATTCGTATTATACATTAACAATACAACACAATGAAGAATCAAAACAATACAAGAGTACTGATCCTTATTGAATACGCTTTTGTTATTCCTTTTTCTTTTTTTTTTTTTTTTTTTTGATAAATTAAAAACTAAGAGAAAAAAAGAGTTTAAAAAATATTAAAAACAACTAACAGATAAATTGACATATTCCTTAAAAATACTGGTTAAGAATAAAATTATGAGTGGGTTAATTTAAAAAAAAAATGTAAATTACACAACTTTACTTTGTATATGGGTTGATAAGTGAACTACAAAAGAGGTTTTTAAAAAAGGACTGGTTTTTCTGCAAATAAGATATTATTTAAATTGTTTAAAAATATGTATACCCTACACCACCAAAAACGGTTTGCGTTGGTGCTTGTAGTGGTTAAACGATCTGTAAAGCTTGATATAAAGCCTTAAGTCGCAATTTGGAAAGTCATCGTCCAGACTTGCAATTTTTGTTGCAGCAATTCTAGAGTTTATTCGTTAGAGGGTTTAAAGGATGGGAAGGGGTACTTAGTTTTAGGTACTCTGCAATTCTGTTTTGCTTTGTTATTCTCACAGGTTTTAACTTGAAGTTGGCTGTAAGTGTATTGGAATTTATATACAAAATATAAAATGGAGAAGAGGAAAGACAAAATAAAAATACAATAATTTCATAATCTGTACCTCGTTTCTGTATTTCACAATTGGATCTTTGAGGCTGTAGTAAAGCCGACTCTTTATTACGGTGTTGTCGTATGGTGGACTGCGCTGGACAAGGGCATTGATGATCACAGGATCAATGCGCTCCACTCCCACCAGGGCGCTGTTTACTATGCTAAACTGGCTGCCGGTGGACATCACGGCCAGACATATGGCTCTTTGTTCGGCGATACGGTTGAACGCGGCACACAGCTGGTCGAACCGTGACTATGGACACTCCAGTATAATGGGATACTCGATTGTCCCTGAAGAAGTGGACTACTGCACCCCGGAGCCTTTCTTTGGCGCGAGGTATGCGACACATATAGCGCACGAAAGTGCGCTGTCGGTTATGGGCACCTTCCATGAACCAGCCCTGGGGGTATACACTGATGGTTCAAGGAAGGGGGAAAGAGTTGGCGGAGGTTTCTACATAGAGGAACTGGGCGTTAAAGTTTCCTTTCGTCTGCCGGATGGATGTAGTGTCCTGCAGGCGGAAATCTCGGCTATAAAGCGGGCAGCCAACTGGCTAAAGTATTATCGCGTATCGGGAGATATACGTATATTTACTGATAGCAAGGCTGCCATTGCCTCTCTTGCGGGTGTCTATACGACATCTAGGTTGACTGTGGAATGTCGGATGTCTTTGAATGAGATTGCTGAACATTCAGAGTTAACGCTTATATGGATACCAGGGCACTCAAATTGCCCGGGAAACCAGGTAGCAGATGAGCTGGCCAAGGAAGGTGGTCGTATGGATGAAACATTCATTGATCAATTCATTGGCCTTCCAATGGCTCACTGTAAGTCACTCATGCGGCGCGAGAACTATAGAATTGCACAAGAGGGATGGACCCGTGAGTCCACCTGCTCCACATCCAGGGCACTTTGGCCTGGATATGATGAACGGAGAACCAAATCTCTACTTAGGTTCAATAGGAACCAAATCAGGACCATTGTGTCGGTCATAACTGGACACTGGCCTGTTGGGACTCATGCTAGAAGAATGGGTCTGGTATTCAATGACTACTGTAGAAGTTGTCATGATGAGGAGGAAGAGGAAACTGTGCTTCACTTTCTCTGTCAATGCCCTGGGCTACGGGGCACTAGGGAAAAATACCTGGGAGAACCGGTGTTTTCCTGTTTGAAGGATCTATCAAAAATAGAACTAAGATTGCTTCTTCTCTTCATTAGGAAGACGAATTGGCTTAACCTTGCAGTGACGCCATCTGAATAACTGCTCTTCGGGATGGGCATTGGAGCTGGGTATCACAAAGGGACCGCTAAAGGATCCAAGTGAGCTGTCTCTCGATGGCTGCCCATGGAACCTAACCTAACCTAACCTTCTGTATTTCACGCATCGCAAAATTTCTCACATTAAGTGTGAAAGAAATAGATATAATAAAAATAGGGCTGCCAGATTTGACGATTTATCGTCATTTTGTTGATTTTTTGTTCCAAAATTGGCAAAGTGCCGATTTGCAGATTTTTTCTAGTGACCATATTATTCAGTCTTCGAAATAAAATAATTTTAAATAGTTTTATATGTTTGTGTATTAGGCACCACAGAAATGTAATATCTTTAAAAACAAGGCAGCTTAAGAAATATATCGGCAAAATTAAAATTTCTAAGGAAAACTGTTTAATTTGTATTTTCCTTAGATTATTTAATACATTTGTTTATGTAATAAAAACATTAAACTATTACCCCATTTTTCAGTAAAGGCATTATAAAAAAAGTTTGCCTTTTGTTGTTGGCCAAAAATATTAGTTTTAGTTCAATATGATATATTGTCACGTCTTTGTGTGATTTTTTCAGAAAAAAATTTTTATATTAATATTAATATTTTATTTTGACAGTTCTTGTGAGAAACTTTTAGCAAAATATTGATACAGAAACACTTTTTCTCACATCCTTCCAATTATTGCTGGAAAATTATTTAAATAACAGACAATTCTCCCAAAGTAAAGATACAGAAAAACGTTTGTGAGAAAAACAAATGCGCATAGGAACAGCTTATCCTCCAACAATAAATTTCAGTATTTTTGATCAATTATTTAAAAAGTGAATTAAGCACAACAAACAAAATCTTTTAAAAAACCATTTTTTGTTTCATGTTGCACGGTTTTTGTCATAATTCACTTGTTTCATGCGGGACAAGACACTGGACACTAATGTATTTTTAAAAATTGCAGCAACAAAATGGCAAGTCTGGACGATGAAATTGCAAGTATGGACGATGAATTATCTCCCTGAATAGATATGCAGGGCTAATGAAAAAGCTATAGATCATAATTTTAAATATATTCTAATGAAATCTCTTTAATCACTCAAAGAGGCGGAGTCTATTATCCCTTCGATTAACCCTTAGTACCACTAAGTGCACCACATGGTCTGGCCAGGCCACTTTTGAAAAACACAGCCAAATAAGAAAATTTTGTACTTATTTTGTGCTTATTTAAAATATTGAAGGCACATAGATTTGTTGCAATTACCTAAGCAAAAACAAGTTTTTCTCTGAGGTTTTTTTGTGGTTTTACGAATAACGCTTAATTCCCTTTTTTTTATAATAATTGATAAAAAATACTAAAATTTATTGTTGGAGGATGATCTGGCCTAAGCAACCAGTGAAATGCGCATAGGAACAGCTTATCCTCCAACAATAATTTCAGTGTTTTTTATTAACTATTAAAAAAAGGGAATTAAGCACAACAAACAAAATCTTTTAATAAATAATTATATTCCCAAAAACAACTTTAATAATAAAATTTCTTTTACTGGAAAAAATCTATAGGAAAATTTGCACATATTTGCTTTTTGATGGAAAAAATTGCAATTCCATGGGAAATTTTGTACATTTTTGATATTTTAAAAAATGGTTAGTTATCTAATTATAATATTAAAGAAATGTTTATTCGCCTAATTCCAGTTCAAAAGAGATTCTTAAATTTTAGTTGCAGCTTTTTAGGTGGTCAAAATTTATTTTTTATAGGTAATTTTGTCTTAATTTCAAAAATGTTGCAATAAAAAACAAACAGAATATTTTCAAGATCTATCTTTATTCTAAATTTGAACACGTTGGTAAGATTGTTTTTTGCATTAAAACCTTTTAGAATTTTGTAATTCAAAAGCATCGTGTCAATTATCTCCAAATATTTGAGAGTCTTTCTGATATTTACTAATGAGCTTAATGTAAAGAGTCTGTGTTAGTTGCTTTATCATTGTGTTTATATTAACTAGTTTACATGTATGTGTTTATGTAAGAATCTGTCTATCTATTTTGTGTAAGTAAATGTTTATGTATGTATGTATGTGTAAAGGATTCCCTAATGCTTTAATAAAACCACATAAAAAGTAAAACTGAAATTTAACAAAAAAAAAAAAAATATACAAAAGAGATTCTTGCTTTTATCGCTTTTACGCCACCACCTTTGCTCTAAAACCAACTCGTGTTTTGAACAAAAAACAACAACAACAAAAGTAATATTTAAATAAAAACAACAACAGACAAAAAAAATTTAATAACAAACTTTAACTGAAAATTTCATTACTCGCAACAAACATGAAACAATGTTTGTTTGTCTTTCCGTTCGTCCATAAAATTTTAGTTCGGTGCCTTTGTGTGTGTGTGTCTGTGTGTTTGTCTAATTTTATGTTTTGGTGTATGTATGTATTGAATTATGCTAATGTAGTGGCAAAAACACATACATTATACGCAGGTGCAATTATTATTGTGTGTACACAATGTAGACGAAAAAAAAAGTTAAAGATAAAAATTCTTTAGGAATAGAAAACTGAAAAAACACTGGGGAAGAAAAAAAGAGTTTTTACAAAAATTTTTTTTTAAAATTTCTAAAAAATTTTCAACCAATTTTTTCTTAATTTTTACTGTTTGTATAATTATTTTTTTACAGCTTTTTCGTTTTACAATATGAAACGTTCTGTTACTTTTTTTACTCAAAAGAAAGAATATTTTTTTCTTGAATTTTCTTCTTTTAATTTTTCTTTTTAATTTCTTCAATTTTCTATATTTTCTTTTTTTTATATTGAAATTAAATTTGCATACTTTTCTTTCATTAAAAAAATAAAAGTTCTTAATATTTTTCTTTAAATTTCATAATTGTTTCATGTTTTTTAGGGTTTATTTTTTCTTTAACACTTTGAAACAAACTTATTTCATTTTCACTTGAATTGAAAATTTTTTTCCTTTAAAGCACCATAATATAATTATTTTGAAATTTGTAAAATTTTCTTTGATTTCTTTATAAAACTCAAAACTTTTTTTTTTATTTTTGTTAAATTTTTTGGAGATATTTATTTATTTTAATTTTTGCTTTTCTTCCGACGTTTTTCTTAAGCCAGCAAAATGTTATAATTTTATGTTTGAAATTCGCATTTACTTTAACAACCTCTTTTTTCGTTTTGTAGTGTCTGCTGCTGCTGGAAATTATTACTTTGTTCTACAACTACTACTGACACTACTACCAATACAACAACTACTAACACAACGACATACACAGTTGGCTTGAATTGTTCGGCAATTTTGGCCACTTGAGCAAAAGTTAATAATGTAAACACTGTCAGTTATACACAGAAATGGGGGGATAAAAACTCTTCTACTGGGCAAAATAGAAGAACATGAAAACAAAACGACAAAAATTTAGCAACAGGGAATTTGTTGATGCTCATTTCCAGTAAAAAGCTTTTATTCTGAAAGAACTGAGATATCGGAAAATTTTTGATAGTTTAATCGTCAAAGATTTAGATTTTTAAAAATTTGTAATATTTTTTTTTTTATCTCTTTTAAAGTTAAAAAGTGTATTACTTTTATAAGATTTTTAAACAATGTCCACATGTCACAGCTTTTGCCTCTTTGAAAGCTTATAGCTTTCTCCCTCTCTCACTCCCTCTCTCTCTCTCACTATCTTTCAAGTTATTTTTCTTACTCAAGAGTTGCCATTAGTTCTGAAGTTTTCATAAAATAACTATAATAACATATTAATATATCAAATAAATTGTAAGCTCTTTATACCCACAGCAAAGATGAGGGAAACATTGAATTATACCCACCAACACCACGAGTAGGTTATGGCGGTATATTAAGTTATCACCCCCTGTATAACACCAAGAAATATTTTTTTAAGGGCCAATAAAGTATAAATATTTAAGGGCAGTGAGTGTTTCTTATCCGATAAAGCTATTTTCATATCTCAAAAAAGCGCCCACCTCACGAACACCTTGATTTCGAAGCTACGAAATAAGTCCCGAAAGCAGATATGAACTTAGTCCTTAAAATAAGAAAATTAGTTTATCTTATATATTGTAAATCGGCAAGGGGAAAACAGTTAAGAACACTTACCTCCTCTGTTTGTCCAACGAGTAGAACAAAAGATAAACCATTTTTAATGTATTATCAATAGTTATTTTCGGGAATACAAAATTTATTATTAATTAATTCATTTATTAACGACGTGCTAAATTCCCAATTTGTATTTACTTCCAGAAGTGCACAATATATATTTTATCAATATCTCTATTATTTTACCTTAGATAGATATTATAATAAGACGTAAATTAAATCCTTAATAAAATGTTAAGAAATCTAACGTTTTCAAACAGATTTTGTTGCAATTTTCAAGATATATATAATATCGAGTGTGTTATCGAATTTTGAATAATAGAAGAGTTGTGAGATAAAACTATTATTAAACAATTATATTCAGCTATGCCGATCTTATACACCCGTCACTATGGTGTGATATACTATATATATATACATTAGGGTATTCATTTAAACGGGCTTTTGCTTTAATCCGTTAATCGCTCGATTAATTAACCGAGCTTTCGGTTCAATTGGTCAATAATCGGGTAATTTTGTTATTGGTCGGTTAACCGATTAATTAAGGTTTTTTTATAAATCACGTTATTTCAATAAATAAAAATTCATAAGTCATTTACCCCCATATTCATAAAAAATATTTTTGATTAATAACAGATTTATGAAACAAATTTTCATATAAAATTCGTTTTATAAACCAGCTATTAACCTAAAATATTTTTTATAAATATGGGGGTTATTATTTGGAGTTTTTTAGTAGAATAAAATAATAACATAACAAACATAAAAAGAAACGAGCAAACAAAAAAAAAACAATTCATAAATATTTAATTCATATTTTTTAATTAATACATAAATATTACGTATTAATTGATCATGTAGTGTATGCATACTTAGAGCAAGCACTGTATCATTAATTGTTTACATTTAAGTAAGTTAAGTTTTGAGCCAATGAACTTATTTTAATTTTATGTTGGTCAGCAGTAATAAGAATTATTTTTTTTGTATCAAATAATGTGTGAAATAAAATTGTAATACTGTGTGGCATGCGAACGACTTGTAATATGAATCCTAAATTGAATTCTTTTTGTTATATTATTATTGTCGCATGGAAGTCTTTCACGTGCCTTGGAAATTTTCTCACGGGAACAGCAAATCAATTAGTGATTTGTTTGTAGCCCAAATTAATGCTGACCTATAGAATAAATTTAGTATATAAGCTTGTACAATTGTCAAAATAAATCAGAATTAATTCAACTCTTAATTGACTTGTTTTATTTCTCGGAAATTCGTGCATTTTAATGCTCGGCAAAAAGCGGCAGAAGTGCTAAGACAATACTTAACAATTTTTTTTTTAACACTACACATTTTTACACACCTCCATCAATTATCATTACATGGCGATCCTGCCCAACATAAATTAATTTCTATCAACTCTTTTTGATCCTGTCCAACTTAAATTAATCCCGCACAGCATAAATTATTTCAAAGCATAAATCTTTCAATGTCCCAAATAGAAATAGATAAAATTTTTAAGAAATGGGAAGAATTACTGGAATTCGTCCCCACTCCAGTATGAACACAAAAAACGGAACTAATTAAAAAACTAAAGAAATTAAAAGAAGATGGCTGGAGATAATGAGGTAATGACATTTGAAATATTCAAGATAACTGAAAAGGAAAGACAAGAAATTATACTCGAAAATATATGCCTATGCAATAAATGATAATAAAGTAACCATTAGTTTAGAACTAGTTATAATTTTACTTATTATAATTATATTATTAGGATTATGGAAATTTTTACAAAATTATATAAAAAAACACACAGCAATTAATGCTGTAAGAAACTAATAAAAACAAAAAAAAAATATTTGTAATGGAAAAAATATTTGAAGAACTTAAAAAAATAATTATAAATGCAAAGAAATCTAGCGGTAGAAAGTATACAAAAAACACAGTAAAAGAAAAACTTTATTTAATAGATCAGCTTAGTTTGCAGTTTGGAAAATTAGTAGGACATCTTTCCAATCCAAATAGACAGGAAAAGATAATTGAGTATAGAGACTTAAAACATACAGCGATTAGAATATTAAGGGAACACTTAGAAAACAGTAAAGAAAATATATCAAGACATGAAAGAAACAAGTCAGTTATTGAAAAAGAATTATTAGGAATTCATTGGGGCATACAGTTTTTTAGACCATACCTATATGGCAGAAAATTCACTGTAGTAACAGACCATAGACCCCTCATTGCACTATTTTCCCATAAAAATCCATCCTCAAAACTGACCAGAATTCGACTTGAACTGTCAGACTATGACTTTGATATTACATATAAAAAAGGAGCAAATAACACTAACGCAGACGCGTTATCCCGCATCGAAATTAACTCAAAAATATTAAAAGAAATGATTCCACGCTGTATTGATGAAAAAGAAAGAAAAACTCTGGCAATAACACGTAGCATGCTTAATAAGAATACTAAAGATAAAGAAGATGAAATTGAAATTAAGAACAAGAAAAAGAATTACATTTCTCAACAGGAGACTGATCACCTCCATATGTGGGAATGTATATCAATGAATGATATAAAGAAGCTTCAAAGAATACAATTTATATATGAAAATAATGATAATAATTATCTGCAGAATGAATATAATGATAAAATTACACGCGTGATATGCAATAGAAGCGAAAATCCAATGTTTTCAGAAACATTTATGGAGAAACTTTTATTGAAAATAAAGAAATTTAAAAATAAAAAGTACGTACTATATGATAATGATGAAATTTTTAAATATATACCGGTAGAGAAATTGAAAGAAGAATACAATAAATTCAAAAACAATGACGTCGATATAATTATATACAGAATGCCAAAAAGAGTAGATAATGCAATAAAACAATACAGGCTAATAGAAGAATTGCATAGCCCACCCCATAGTGGACATTTCGGAATAAGAAAAACATTAATAAAATTAAAACAGCGATTTATTTGGAAAAATATGAACAAAATGGTTAAAAACTATATAAGAACATGTGAATCGTGCCAAAAGAACAAACAGACTAAACATACGAAAGAACCTTTTACTATAACAGATACACCATCAAGTAGTTTTGACATTGTAGTAATGGACACAGTTGGACCACTTAGACCGTCAGTAAACTTTAGATATATACTCACAATGCAGTGTGAACTGACAAAATATGTTATAGCTTGTCCAATAGAATCAAAAGATGCCAAAACAGTGGCAAAAACGCTAGTAGAAGAAGTTATTTTAAAATACGGTTTGTTTAACATTCTCAAAACGGACAGAGGTACTGAATTTACTAATGAGTTGATGAGAGAGATTTGTGTATTATTAAAAATAAAACAGAATTTCTCGACGCCCTACCATCATGAAACTTTGGGAACAGTAGAACGCAATCACCGTGTTCTAAATGAATATTTTCTAAATTTCGTAGAAGACAACAATTGGCACGAATGGATACCATACTTTGCTTTCGCTTTTAACACAACTCCAAACGTAGATACTAATTATACACCCTTTGAGTTGGTATATGGAAAACTTCCTAGACTACCAAGTGACGAATTGAGCGACACTAAAAATATTTACAACTTAGACAATTATTTGAATGAGCTTAAGATTAGACTTCGTTACTCACTACAAAAAGCAAGAGACATAATTTTAGAAGTGAAAAATAAAAGAAAACTAGAATCTCAAAGAAAACAGAACAAAATAGAACTAAAAATAGGAGACCTAGTTCTAGTAAAAGCCGAGAATAGAAGAAAACTCGAGCCTCCATATAAAGGTCCATATAAAATACTGGACATAGATGATTTGAATATAATTATAGAAATAGATAAATCAAAAGTTAAAAGTATACATAAAAATAATTTAAAAAAGTTTATTTCATAAGTGCATAAATATAAAAAAAAAAAAAAAAAAAAAAAAAAAAAAAAAATTTTAAGTCATAAAAATTTGTATAAACATATAAATACTTCCATAAATACATACAATAATAAAAATCTTTATACTTATATATCCATTCATACAATAATTCTATATATTATTTTTATTTTTAATAATACACAAAACAAAAAGGGTGAGGGTGTAGTGTATGCATACTTAGAGCAAGCACTGTATCATTAATTGTTTACATTTAAGTAAGTTAAGTTTTGAGCCAATGAACTTATTTTAATTTTATGTTGGTCAGCAGTAATAAGAATTATTTTTTTTGTATCAAATAATGTGCGAAATAAAATTGTAATACTGTGTGGCATGCGAACGACTTGTAATATGAATCCTAAATTGAATTCTTTTTGTTATATTATTATTGTCGCATGGAAGTCTTTCACGTGCCTTGGAAATTTTCTCACGGGAACAGCAAATCAATTAGTGATTTGTTTGTAGCCCAAATTAATGCTGACCTATAGAATAAATTTAGTATATAAGCTTGTACAATTGTCAAAATAAATCAGAATTAATTCAACTCTTAATTGACTTGTTTTATTTCTCGGAAATTCGTGCATTTTAATGCTCGGCAAAAAGCGGCAGAAGTGCTAAGACAATACTTAACAATTTTTTTTTTAACACTACACATTTTTACACACCTCCATCAATTATCATTACAATCATTTTATTAGCTATTTCAATAGTTTAAGGAGATCTTATAAAATAATCTTTAAGACAAATAATTTGGTTTAAATGTTTAGGATTTAAGCGATTCTTTTTTTTAGTTTTGATAAATTTTGTCTTGGAAAAAATTCTTTCACTTATCGTTGATGTTGGAGAAATCGAAAGCAACCCATTATACAGAATATCTAATTTCTCAGTCCTGTTCCTGGATTTCTCTAAACATATGAAATCTTCCATCACGTCATTAGAGACCTGTTTTATTTTTTTTTAAATTTTTAACACTTCTAATTGTTTTGGTTTATTTTGTTAGAAGATTGATATTAGAAGATATGAGAAGAAACGACTATCCAAACACATACATATAAAAAGTACGTAAAACAAAAAGCTGTTGACAGCAAACTCTTCCCAGCTAGCATTTTGTATCATAATCGAATCTTTTAGGAATCAGCTTCAAGAGCAAAATAACCGCATATGAGCGGTTATTTTCGATAATAAGTGATACTCTCGTTGTGAGAAAATGGTATCCTACCGATGAATCAACTCAAAAAATCATTTCTGATACAAATTGCTGATTCCTTTTTGATCATATGTATGAATCATATGTGAATCCTTTTTCAATCGCTCTAGTGTTAAATTAGTTTTAAATTTAAAATATTTAGAAATCATTATTTTAATATATTAATGAATCCATTTTCAATCGCTCAAGTGATAAATCAGTTTTGAATGTCAAAAGTAATCTGATAAGACTCATTAAGGTTATTTTTACAAAAAATTATCACCCAAATGTTAGCTGGGTTATTTAAAATAAAGATCACTGAACACCTTCTTTGTTTGTATGAAAAAATATTTTCTAAACACATACCGTTTGTATATGAGACGAAATAAATAATTAAAAATACAAAAAAATATGTTATAATACTTCAAAATATAAGAAATTGTTTACATCGTTTAATCGGTTAATCGACTGAAAATTGGCAATTTTAAATTAACCGATCAGTAAATCAGGTAGTAATTAATCGGTTAACCGATTAATGGGAATGAATACCCTAATATACATATATACCATTTTTAAGATATAAATCTTTTTTTTGCCACGCACACTTCTCCAATCCCGCCCACATTTTGTCTACTGATAATAAAGACCCATGTTCCTGATTTGGGAACTTTTGCTCCGTCTATTGTTCAGATATACAGAAAAACAGACGGACATCTCTAACTCTACTTCGCTCTACCCGTATGTAACTGTTATATGGGCAAATCCTGCGTGACGAATGCATTTTCTGATTAATATAAAAAAAAATTTTGTTCTTTCAAAAGAGATAGCTACAAGTTATACATAGTGCTTAGTGACATTAATGTGTATTTTCAAATGGTAGAATTAATTTTTTAGAAGGTATTTGTTGCGAAATAATTGATGATAAAGTTTTGTGACGCACGCTACCAAGAGTGAAAGAACCTTTAAAAGTTGAAGTGTGCTTGCGTATTTTTTTTAGCGAATTTCGCATTATGAAGTTCACAAAATCTAATCCCTAAAAGAAAAATGAACATAAGAGAATTAAAAAATAACTTATTTGCAGTAAAAAAATTGTGCCGTTTTTTATCAAATGCCGTGAACCCACTGTACCGCACGCCCAGTTAGATATAAATAAACGCAATTGTGTTTATTTTAACAAAAACAAATTATTAACATTTTTTAATAAAAATTTTTGGTTTAAAAAAGCATATTTATCAATGAATGTAAATTTGTTTATTAATAAATTGTATGCTCTGATGGCTGGATGTCCATGTAAACTTTGTGCGCAAAGTACAGGCTGCAATTTTGTATATAATTAAATGGAATTTGGTATGTGCGCTAACCAAGCCTATTGAAAATGGTGACAATGACTCGATAATTTCAAGTACACAGAAAAAAGTGTTTAATCAAAAAAAAAAAAATGGTTTAAATAGTATTTAAATTTAATTAATGTGATAACTGAATCACTTATATTTTTAGTGGAAAGAAAATTAAAAATTTAATTTTGATTTAATTAACATTTTAGTTGTTGTGAAATAAATTTTCAATTAAAATTTTAATTAAATCACAAAAAAATCTTAATTGACTTTTTTCGCTTAAAAGAAAATAATTTAAACATGTAGAATTGTTGTTGGGAATTGTGAATATTTTATTAAATAAATTAACACATTGTCTGAAATGGCAAAGTTTTTTGATAATTTTTTTAATTAAAATTAAAAATATCACTTATTGAAAAAAAATATTCACAATTTTACAATTTTAAGTTATCAATATAATCATTTTGGTAATAGGTGCAAAATCAACAAATTGTTTGCCTGTATGAATTTGGAATAATTTTGGTGATTGGAGAAAATTAATAATTTTTTCTGTGTAGCCCCCATACAAGCTTCTTTTCGGAATAGGATACTTTGTGCCCATTAACCATCTTATTATATTGGTATTTTTAATTAATTTGGTCCAAAAATATATTAAATCATCCTACTAAAGTTTTTTGGAATCTTTCTATATATGACACAAACAAATAACACTCCCGAAAAAATATTTTAATTCCACAATTTCTTTATAACTATTGGTAATAAAAATATTGCGACTTTTACGATAGCTTATATGTTGTACAAACATGTTGTGCTGGTGGCTCCAGAATTCACCAATGGCGCCAGATAAACCCACTTACTAAAATCTCTCAGGGCTTATAAATCAGTCCAATTTAAACTCTCTTTTTGGTATAAAATGTGTTAAACTAGCAAATCTATAAATCAGTAAACATATAAACCATCTCTATACGTATAAAATAAGCGATTAAACAAACTACCAATAGAGACCATATGAATTTGACAACAGTTATCGTTGCGCTGCCGCATTATAATTTTTTAAACTACATATTTGTGTGAATCACCAGGTGTGCTATCAAGTCATATCGTCATAATATCCTAAATAATATTTTACAAATGTTGAAAAAGAATATTGATGTGTTTCAAACAAAATAAAAATTTTAATGCTGTGTTCATTGATTCGTCATAAGACTGCTGTGGGCAGTCATATATATTTCTTGTAATTATTTTAAGACATATGACTTTACAACTTTATGACTACCTTGTGAATCACCGAATTATATATGGGGCACTGTTTACAGCTGTAAAGTTTACACTGTGTTTAAACATTCACTGATTTATTATCCATTAAAGTCGGAAAAAACTCATACTGATACATTTTTTTATCTTTATCATATAATACCACGGCCTCTACTATGAATATTAAACTCAAAACAGAATTTTGTTGTAGCAGATCAATCATTGCCCATGGCTAGGGTAGGGTATCATATGTTCTGGCTTGACCGACTATACTTTCTTGCTGGTTTTTATATATCTATATGCTTACATTTAAAACATAAATGCTATTTATATATTAGTTTTTGACAAAAAGTCGTGGGCGTTATTAAGTATAGAATTTTGACCATCACCAGCAGCCAAATATTTCTCTTAACAACAGCTCCAATTCTAAAGAAAAGTAATAAGAAGCGAAGATATTAGAAAAGAAAATAACTATTGAATCGGTTTTTAATTTAATCTTTGGAAAAACTCAAATCGTGACACATGTTACAGCAACTAATACGGCAAATTTTTTTATTTTCTTATTGTAGAATTTAAATTTTTTATTAACAAAATTGAACCAAATTCAATTCTAGACGACTCGAAAAAAATTTCATCCTACGCACCAATAATATGTAATATCAATAATATCAATCTTTCCAAAATAGTAAACAAAAAATTGTATACCAAAGTTAAAGAGAATTGATTGAATTAAAATATAGTTTACAATGCGACCATCTATATTAACACTAAGTATTTTTATGAACACCCAAAAAAATTTAATTTTTACTATGACATTTAGAGATCCGAGGTGTGGTAAGATTTGGTTATATATCAAAATAAATTTTTTTAATTTTGTAGGTTATATTTGGTTCGGCTTGAGGTCATTTATTATAAATTAAAAAACAATTTTGAATTTAATTTTTAATATTTTTATTTTTGTACCCAATATTTCGAGGCAACTCCGTTGCTCATCTTCAGGGGATCTAATCAAAAATATATACACAAATTTATTGTTTATAAATTATTAGAAACATCAAACAATAAATAGCAAATAACAATAAAAACATACTTATTTAAATAAAAAACAAATTAAAAAATTAAAAAATTCTTGTTGTCACTGTGCGCTGTAAGCTTTGGATTGCTAGTGTTATTTTGTGTGGCATTTATATCTATATTTGTTTATGGTGTGTTTAAAAATCTGAGCTACGTTCTCAGTGTCTCTTTTGTAGTTTAATTTTTTCTCTTCTGGTAGGTTTGTAATGTGCAGCATTTCAAGCGTATATCTTCTATTGTAGTTATTCTCTTGTACCAATACTTTTACATTCTCAAAATCTGGTTGATGTCCACTCAATGCACAGTGGGCTGCCAGTGCAGTTTTTTGTTCCAATGGCCTGTTTACCGCCTTTATGTCTGATTTGTGAGATGAAATTCTAGTTTTTAATTTTGATTTAGTTGTGCCGACATATGCCTTTTGGCATACATTAGACTTGTCACCTTTACATGTTATTTTGTAAACCAAGTTGGATTTGTCCTCTTTTGCTAATCTAGATTTAGTATTGCTAAATAATTTGTAAATTGTGTCATTTGTTCGCAGAGCTAGTTCATAGTTGTCTTTGTCATAAATGTCTGAATGTTTTAATCTTTCCGAAAAACCAGGGACATATGTAATGGATTTGTACATTTTTTGTGGTTTATCTTGTGGTTCTAAAATGCTTTTAGTTTTTACGTATTTGGTCAAATTCTTAATCGTTTTTCTCGGAAAGTCATTCATACCTAATATATTATTAATTTTTATAACGTTTTGTTTGTGGAAAACTTTGTCGCTGACTTCGAAAACTCTGTTAATAAAATTTATAGCTGTATTCATTATTATTCTCCGTGGGTGCTTAGAGTGAGAGTTAAGTAACCTTCCTGAGGCCATTGGCTTTTGGTACCAATCTACCTTGACGACATTTCCTATTCTATGTACCATAGTGTCTAAATATGGTAATTTATTGTCTTTTTCCATTTCAATCGTAAATTGAATTGGTCTTTGGAAATCGTTGAGGACTTTTAAAGTCCTTTCAACATCATCTTTTTTAATTATTGCAAATATATCGTCCACATATTTTGTTAGTATTTTCGGCTTTGTCTTTAAATTGTTAATAGTGTCGTCTAAAAGTTCCTCCATCACTATATCTGCGATTACGGGTGAAGCAGGAGATCCCATAGGCATACCTTTCGTTTGTTCAAATTTTTTTAATTTTCTGAAATTATACATCTAGTCCAATATTACACGAAAAAAAATCAACTGGATTAATACGAAAAATTTTTGGTCGGTGGACTGTAACATGGGATTCTATGACAAAAATTAGAGGCACCCGTGCGTTTTTGCTTATATCCCAGCCATTTAAGGATCGATCTGGCTGAATTTCAATAGCAAACAATTCCGGAATACATGTGATATAAATATATAACTACCTAGTCCCCATCATTTCTGAGGTCTTTGGAAAACCCGTTTGAAAAATCGTAGAAACAGACAGATGGACATCGTTAAATCATAAGGACCCAGAATATATGTACTTTGTAGGGTCTAAGATACATATTGTAAAATTTGCAAACGGAATGATAAACGTATATATACCACTTTACCTTCGGTGAAGGGTATAAAAACTGTCTTTACCATGTTTTACAAAAATTACAATGGCATCTCTGAAATTTTCTTCTAACCAAAAACTCTTATACTTTCCGCGAAATCTCTTTACATGCGCTTTAATATACCACATAAAACTTACAGAATTCGTTCGCTCTATATTCCTTCCATTCCATCTTATAACTCTCATCACAAGCCCACTCATTATTCATTACAAGTGAGAACTGAAATACTTTGGCTGCCTTTTAATAGCAACAGTTTTCTTCGTTTACCTTCTGTGTCTGATGTTTCGTTGGATCCATTAAATAAGTGTTTATATTTTGGTGTTTAGCCCCCCTTTCGCTGCTCTTCAATAATAATGCTCCATTAAAGCTTTTTTGCTCTGAACAAGCAATTTTCTTTAGTTTCGTTTCGATTTTTTGCATTCGACAAGTGGTAAATTGCATGTGGCACTTGGCTTTTTGTTGCCTCTTTGTGTAATTTTTTTGTTGGTATTTTTCAGTTTTCTATTTTTTTTTTTTTTTTGTTTGGCTTTTATTGTGTATGTGTCTGTCCTTCGGTTTGTCTGTTTGTTTATTTATCTAAAGGTCTAAAAAAATTTTTTACATTATTATTCAGTGTGTGTAAACGTACGTACTTTCAGATCTGGGGTCTATATGAAATTTGTTGTGTTTGTTGGAAATTGTGAAGCGTTTTTGATGGTGTGTAAACAAATGTTGCAATGTGGCAAAATGTTTTTAACTAATTGATTGAAATTCTGGCTAAACATTCAATTTAAAGAGAAATTTTCACGGAGAAATAATTATTTAAGCAGAATTTCAAAAGAAAATTACTTAACACCTTTGAGATGATTTAAATAATGAGTTTAAAAAGATACTTGAAATTTAAATAAAACGTTTTATTTTTAAGGTAAATCTTTTTTTGAAAAAAAAAAAAACAATTTGAAACAAAATTTCACAGAGATTTTTCAACTCCAAAATAATCAAACCCTTTAAGATCGCTTTTATTAAAAAAAAAAAAATCAATGTTTTAAAAAAATAATGTTTGAAGTCGGGTAAAAAGATCGCTGGTCATCGACAGATGTGTTTAATATTTTCGTGTGTACCTGACTTGCGGCGATGCTTCCTATACGTCTTTTAACGTTGTTGGAATCAGTCCACATTTGAACACACGGAAAAAATTATCAGTAGATTTTTATCAATTAAAAAAATTGCTTAAAAAGCATTTCAATTTAATTAATGTGATAATTGAATCAATTAATTTTTTAATTGTAAGAAAATTATCAAAAAAATATTTTTGGGAATAAAATATTTATTATTAATTAGTTCATTTATTAATGATGTGCTAATAATCCCAATTTTTTAAATGAAAACACTGAAATTTATTGTTGTGGGAAAGCTAGTTTCTATGCGCATTTCGCTGGTTGCTTAGGCCAGCTCGTCAGGAAACTTTTTCCAAATACTTTAGAAAAGCTAAAAATATTATACAAGTAAGACCATAAAGTGAATAAGAATTTTAAACACTCAGGTCTTGCATGTAACAATATCAAAGCTTCAACAAAGACACAACAATTAACCGTCAATTTTTCTTTCTTACATTCCCCTACAATTGGCTGGGTTTTTTCTAACACGAATTGTAGTTGTAAGAGGATAGAAAATTAAATAATTTTAATTTAATTAACATTTAAGTTGTTTTGAAATAAATTTTGAAATAATATATTAACTTAAGAATAAAAAATCTCAATTGATTTGTTCGTTTAAAATAAAATAATTTAAACTTGTAGAATTATTGTTGGGAATTGTTAAAGCCTGAGCTATATTTATGTGCTGTTTTCAAAACACAAGTGATTGAACGTGTAGTAAAATTTATGAAAAGCACTCAGTTTTTTGAGTGTTTTCCATAAAAATTTTACTACACGTTCAATCAATTGTGTTTAATTGATAAAAAAAAACTACTAATAAATTAAAAATATTATTAATTGAAAAAAAATTTGCACAATTTCCAGTTTTTGTAATTTTTAGTAACCAATATTACGAGGGCGGATTAATAAGTCAGTGACTTTTTGAATGAAACACAGTTTTTTTCAAACAAAAAAATTTTTTTTCAACATAATCTCCTTTTAGCTCAATACACTTAGTCCAACGTCGGCATAATATTCGCCGCTTTCGAAGGTAATCGACGTGGATTATCCCGCGTGCATCCCAAAAAACTGTTGCCATCACCCTATTGGCCGACACTTACCTTGGCCTTCTTCGGAGCCGATTCACCCGAAGAAACCCATTGTTTAGACTGCTGATCAATAAGTCCGTCACTTTTTGAATGAATCACAGTTTTTTTTTTACAAAAAAAAAATTATTTTCGGGTGTAGTGACTTCCATTGGCACACCAGAACGTCCAGCGTCATTTGTACTTGTGCGACCGAATGACGGAACTTTCTCAAAACTTGACAGTAGTCTATTAACAGGTGGTACTTGATGGGAGCAGTGATGCATTTAATATAACTACGAGATAAGTTCGAAAAGTCACGGACAAATTATTTGCTTGATTCTATGAATTTGGTATGGATTTGGTGATTTGAGACGCATAACTCCCATACAAGTACTACTCCCGAAAAAAGCCTTTAATGCCATAACTACCTTAAAAATGTTGCTATTGGAATACAAATTTGCGATAGACAATAGCTTTTACGATAGCTGGTAGGTTCAAAACATATAAGTTCCCTGCCTTAAATCACTTAAAAGCAAATAAATCTCATATAGATGAATTTGCACTCGAAATATTATGTAGCTAAATTCCACAGAAAATTCATTTTAAAAAACTAAAGATTTATTTTAAAAACGGATCATTTACATTTCATATAAAATAAATAAATATAACATACATTTTTGAATTTTTTTTTTTTATTTAACATTTTAATCCGTAAAATTTAACATTTGTTGCTTTAAAAAAATATAATTTAACTGACAAAAAATCAAACTACATAACAATATTAGTACGGAAAAACATTATTTTTTGGTAGTTTGTTTTTTAAAAAACAAACAAAAATGTTAAAAAATATATTTAAAAAAACTAAATTTTTAATAAATTTTAACAGTACGAAAAACGAATTTAATAACCCACAATCAGTTACTGTAATAATTTTAAGAGTATATATAAATAAATACCCCTATCGTGAAAAATTTTTCCCTCGTAATTTGTTCACTTTTCCCTTTGAATTTCTAACTTTATTTTTGCTGGGGAACAAAACATTTATGTGAGAAATTCTTCTCATAATTCCAATATTGTAGTTACAAAATAAATTTTAAGGTCAATTTCCGTTAAAAGAGGCACAAACTTATATGTATATTGTTCAACAAAATGCAAAAAATTTTAGAATTTTAAAAATTGTTTACTACATAAAAGCGTAATAAGCTAATGTTGCAATCAAACTATCACTCCAATACAATATATTTTGTATTGTTTTTTTTTAACTTTTCTTTAAAATATAGGTGTATATTTTTAAACAAAAAAATTTATTTTTATTTTTTTTAATATTTCTTCTTGTTTACATTCACTGAGAACTGATAGCGCGAAAAATTGTACACGGGAGTTTCACGATAGCATTTTTCCCTTCGAGGGGAATAAAAATTTCATGGGAACAAATATTCCACTTGTTTATCTATAATTGGCACAGAGAACTTTTTAGTGGATCTTAACCTTAGAACATAATTCTTTTCTGGTGGGTCTGCTTGGGTTCTTAACTTTCGGAAATGTTTCCTTTTATACCTTTGAGCATTTACAGAAACATTTTAATTATTTTTTCATTTGTTAGTTTGTTTTATGTTTTCTCCTTGTCTATGGCTACAATTGTGGCGAATAACGGAAAACAAAATTCCAATTGGTTTCCGAGATATTGGCCGGAGAAAAGTTGCATGTTGTTTGGAAAAATCAAGTTTTCCCATTAGGTCATAAAATTTTGAAGGGCAAACCCATATAGGGTTCTGTTAGTTTCGATTAGTACTTCGAGAAATTATACACGAGAAAGAGTTTGCACTCGATGACTTGAAAAATGTTGCACAGTATATTGAAAAAATGTTCATAAAATTTTAGTAATAGAATCTGGGAATTTTAGTTCTCATATTGAGTATCACTTTAATTTAAATTTTTTATTAATGCGAATGTGTATTCTAAGTCAAATTACAATTTCATACTTTAATAGTCTTTAATATTCCTTCAATATTTTCCGTAAATAAGACTATTAAAGTATCAAAACTTTATAAATTGTAATTTGACTTAGAATATACATACATTCGAATAAATATAAAAATTTAAATTTAAATTTTGCTCTGAGACTAAGAGTATTTTTCCTGAAATTTTTTCTTTGTTGCAATATTTATATAAGACCCATTCATGTTAAAAAACGTGGTTAAAAGGCGGTCTAAATGGGATGTATGGTTAATTTTTGGCCTACTGTCGTAAAAATAAAAACTACATGACAAAATACACGCAGAGAAAACAAATTTTTAAATATGGTCACCTCCAACAAAACTATTTAATAAAAAAAAAAATTTAAACATATTATGTTTCAATAACCCTATTTTTGTCACCGACAATCATATTATTGTTAAATTAGCCCTCCATCAAGAAGCTGCAACCATATTATGGTTGCCTCTAAACATGTTATGGTTAAATATGACAATAATTCGTTTTAAAATTAACAATAGTATCTTCCTCTTTTCCAAGAGCAATAGGCTATGGTTGAAAACCAACCATGCTATTATAAGTGTTAAACATATGTTTGTTATTATTAACCAAAACATGTTCGGAGACAACCATAATATGATCAGAATATGGTTCTCGATGACAATAAAATGGTTAAAATAACCATAATATGTTTAGAATATTATTAAAAAATTGTTTTGTTGGAAGTGACCATATTTAAACGTATTTTTTCTCTGGGTGTATAGATCGATTTGATAACAGTATTTAAATAGATATTGGATATTATTTTAATAAATTCGAGGTGATTACCAATAAAATAGAAATTTTTATTGGCGTTTACCATTTTACTTTATTACAGATAAAGAATTCATTTCAGAAATTCTTTGACTATTGCTATATGCGTCGTGACATAAACACAATTTTTTGAAGAATCAATGAAATACATTTTAATCCCACATTTAAAAATTACCGGTTAATAATGTTAAAGCTTTCATTGTAAAGCTTTTTGCTTGCGACAACAACCTTATTTACAATGAAACCAAAGCAAAAAAGAAAAGTTATAAAAAGCTTTATTTAACATTAACAAAAACATATAAGAGTTGAAGCCTTAAAAGCCTTAACTTTATAAGAGAGACAGAGAAATATAAAACAAATTATTAATAAAAATCAATGAACAATAAAAAAATCACTTTAATAATACGAAACGTGAAAATAATATATTTAATAAAATTAAAAAAAAAATTACCAAACTTATAAAAAATACTCAATGGCCTTGAAGAAAACACACATTAATAAATATCAGAAAATTCCTCACAAAGAAAATTTAACATATCCATTACTCTCTGAAAGTTTTCTTCCTAAATCAATTTACACCAAAATTTAAGAAATACATTTGTTCATGTGTACAAGTGTCTTTTACCTAAATATGTAATAGAGAATCAAAATGAAAATGGATGTAAATAAAACAAAGTAAACAAAAACAAAGCAATTGAAATAAAAAAAAAATCATGTCTATAATGGGTCAAATCATTTCTAAGTGCTCACAAATATTTAGAGCAATAAAATAGTACCAAAATAATAAGAAAACATTAAAGAAAAAGCCACAAAATATAAATTAAAGAAAAAAACAAAAACATGCGTAACAAATTGCAAATTGCGTTAAATCAGTATTGGAAACTGAAAACAAAAAATGATCAAGATATTACAAAGTTGCATGAATATACAAAGATAAAACAACAACTGATGGACAAAAGTACTTGTACAATTGTGTGTTTTTGTTAGAGAATTCGTATGTATGTATGATTATGTTTATTGTACAACGCACAACGTACATACATACGTATATAAATTGTCTGTTCCAATTGCTGTTAATATTGCACATACATACAAACATAAATATTCCTACCTAAAAATCAGCAACAACGAAAAATTTATGGGATTAGAACTACCAAAACCACGGGACCAAAATACTAGTGCACACGCCAGGGATGTTAAGGTTGGTACAATTGTACTATTTTTGGTACTTTTTTACCTTCTAAAGTACCGTGGTACTACCGTGACTCATTTGGTACAATTAAAAAATTTGTTATAGTTCCCCCATTTTGAATTTTTAGAGTGGGTTTTTAACATCGAGTTTAATCTTCGCAGCAAACTATAATTAATTAATCTGAGAATAAATTTAATTTTTTTTTTATGTTTATTTATTTACAAAATTTAACAATTTCTACTATAATAAACCCTAGTATATTATAATGCATATTTACATAAATACAAAGTCCCAGAAACGAGCTCTCGAGTATTAAATATATAACATTAGTTTTGATTTGCAAATATAATAAATTTTTATGTTTTAAAAATACAAATTTATATTTTTATTTGTAATGAAAAATGTAAATAAAAACATTACTTAGATAAATTTAATTGTGTACTTATTGTGTTTGCCGTTTTGAAGTGGAAGCTTAAACCTCGCAGAATTGCCAAACTAAATAACAAAAATGGCAACAAACATAATATGTCAACTTTTTACCATTTCCCTTTGCATTTTATACAGAAGCAGAAGACAATCCATCATTTTAGTACTTATGAAAAGAAAATTTAATATGTCAACTTTTTACCATTTCCCTTTGCATTTTATACAGAAGCAGAAGACAATCCACCATTTTAGTACTTATGAAAAGAAAATTTCTTCATATAATTGTTTTATTTAAGTTTTCATATGTTTCAGAATCACTAGTCTTCATATTCACTAGAATGAACCATTTTTCTGTTTTCTAAAAAAATCTTTTCTTTCATGTATGTATATTTTTTTCTGTGGTTACATTTAAGCAGCTGCTGTTTTATACATACAAACATGTGTATGTGTTGACATTTGTTGATTAAGTTTAAACCACCACTTAAACTGGCAAACAAAAGTAATTAATCCTCATCTTAAAAACTACAAGTGGAGATTAAAGATGACTTAATCTCTGATCTCCATGTTAAAAACCCACCCTTAGTATAGCAAACAAATTATTGAGTACTTTTCATTGCATTTATGTTGTGCAACAAATCATTAATGTAATGGGCGCTTAAATGTGCGACTAGTATTGTGGTGTATAGAGCGCTTAGTACCCTTTCACAATGTGGCAAGTGAAAGGCAGGTATACGAAGTTTGTTGGTAAGGGGGCGACGCTGTATGTGTGAAACACTTTGCTTGTTTCCTTTCTCGCCTACACACTTCGTCTGTCTGCCTCTCGCTTGCCACATTGTAAAAGGGGACTTATGGTGGCAATATTGATATTTTTAAAGAAATTAAAGAAAATGCAAAACAATTTTATATAAAATTTTACGTTGTTTTGAGAACCAAAGTTAACTTTAATAACGAAGTTTTAATGTGGTTCCATACATTGCCGCCTGAAAATGTTATTTCAGGTAAAACAAGTTGTATTGTACCGCTTCTAGTAAAAATATTTCCAAACGAAATTGCAAATTTTAATTCAATTAATAATCAATTTAGCGCTTTAGCTAATATCGAGCAACTGCAGTCATTAAAAACTGAAAAAATATTGGTCGGTAGTAACTAATTTACAAAAAGAGCTGAATGTCCATATGTTTCCTGACTTTTCTAGAGTCGTTGCTGGAGTTTTATCCATTCCACACTCAACTGCAAGTGTGGATAGAGGGGTTTCTTTTCAAAACATAATACAAACTACATGTGCCAACATTATCAAGTCTCATACAAACCAGGGGTTGGTTAACATTGACAGATTCATGTTGCTATGATGTACAAATTCCAAATAGTCTATTAACTAACACACAACCTCGTGGATTTTTTTAAAAATGGAAAAAAGTGAATTTCGAGTGCTCATTAAACATTATTTTTTGCAAAAAAAAACCGTCAATCAAACCAAGAAAAAGTTTGATAAATACTATGGGGAATCTGCACCATCGATTTTAATGGTAAAAAAGTGGTTTACTGACTTTTGTTGTGGTCGCACAAGTACAAATGACGCTGGACGTTCTGGACGGCCAATTGAAGTCAATACACCCGAAAATTTCGAAAAAATTCACAATATAGTGTTGGCCGATCGAAGATAAAATTATTGGTCAAATTTAATTTTTTTGTACTTTTTTTGTTGTTTTAATAAATAAAAAAAAAATGGTACCATGAAGGTCCAAAAAGTACATTTTTTTTTGGAAGTTGGTACAAAATTGAAAACCCCATTTAACATCCCCGGCACACGCATATTCAATAAGGAAAGAGTTGCGAAATTATTTTTTTTTTGTATAGCAGAGATGATTTAGTTGGTCCTCTTATGAAGTACTTTTTGTATATATCATCACAGATAAGTTTTGTGCGTTCGCAATAAAGCTGTAAATACATTCAAATATTTGTCCTAGATCCAATTTTAGTATAGAGATTGTCTTTGTTTAAATTGTTGACTATTTTACTATCCCATCATTTAACCGCCATAGCTCAACTCCGCTATGCATAACCCTCTTATTGACAACCAATAACACAAGAACTCTTACGTAAACCTTTATTTTACTACAAAATATTTTGGTGATAGGTCCATAATCTACAAGATCCCTTATAAAGTCCACTGGCGGAAATCGGTTTTAATTAGGACAAACAACAAAATCGCCACAAGTAAATCTGGTTGCTATTTATTTTTCATGTCTAATGATGTCCGTATATCCGTTAACAATACTTCCGAAAAAAATTGGTACATTTGCTTGTTTTTTCTGTTAAGACGAAAGTCATAAGCAGCGGTCGCCCATAGCGCACTGGTTCCTCTTAAGAAAGTCAACTCGAAATTTTTCAATTTTCATTTTTTGCAAGAATGTACAGTTCTCTACTCTTGCGGCAAAAAACACATTTGTATCCCTCTTCTTGATATAAAAGTTACTTCTCCAGAGTCAACTAAAGAGAAATATTTTGAGTTGTGCTAGTGGTTATGTCACAACGATTAACTTCGATTGTGTACTATTTGCAGTTAAACTGGCCCAACTTGAAATGACACAACTATATAATTGAACAAATTTGACATAAAGGGGAACAACTCAAAAAACTTGTTATTTTGCGATAACCCCTGAAAAAATTAAAATGACCGTTTATATCCGTTTTATACTTCTTACTCGTATTTCTTGACAATGCCATCATTTTTTTAATTTCATTGTTAATATTTAAAAAAATCCGTTGAAATCCTACTGAAAATTTGTAAATTTTGAGTTGACTCTCTTTTGACGAACCAGTGCGATATGCAAAAGCCTTTTACATATGGGACTTAAACTCATATTATGTAAATTTTAAAATTATGTCGTCCTTCATGTCAATTCGGATCAAATGTGGTTAGCCACACTTATGGCCGTTTTCTCAATGTATCGACAAACTGCCTCTTACTAAATCTCAATAAACCTAAAAAAAATTATTTTCAGTTGGCAATTCCTCTCAAAATAGATGTAAAAATTGGGAGTCAGCTGATTGAATTAATCTGTGCGGAAAATAAACAGCAAATAAATAATTGACAGTTGAGAGCGGGTTAGTTTTGCGACAGAATGTAATCAAATGACATATTGACAAAACCAAATTCCTTTAATCTGCAGTTTTTCGTTGGGAAAAAGATAGATATCCTTATGAGCAAACGGTCATTAGACCTAACGATCCACTGTAATACCAGGGAATTCCACTAAACAGAGCTCCAACCACACGGCCTAACGAAATTCCAAGTGCACTCTAGTTCATTGACACAGATATCGTATAATCCGTCGAAAGTGGCGGATACCATTTTAGGCCGTTGCCTTCTCGCTAATAGAGAACAGTAACAGAAAGGTGATCCGCATTTTCCTTCTTATCCTTCCAGACGCTGTGCTGTGGTAGGAATCAATAACACAATGTCTTGTGATTTCAAATAACAAAAGTATTACGTTCCTTTTAGTCGGCCTGGGGGTTTGTATGGACTTTTCGCTTTGCGGAATAACATTCAACGAGGAAATTAGGTGCAACGCAATACCTGGAGTTCGACAGTAATTCAAAATGGATAGAAGTCTTGAGATCGAGGCTTCGGCACCAGGCTGGCTATGGGTTGCTTTTACAAGAAGCGTACTTTTCTTGAGGTAGTTAAAATGGATGATGAGTTGTTAAATCCGAAGGTGCTCTTGCTGAACGGAGAGCGGAAAATTATGGTAACGGGTAAAGACTTGGAGTTGGTGACTAAATGAAGGGTTGTGCATAAACGATGAGCAAATGGATTTTATGAAATAGTAAAAAGTGGAGAGCCAATGTTAATGAAGAGTGGAGTGTGTTGGATGATGGGTGTGGCTTGGACTCTGTGAGTAGATGAAGAGTCGAAAGCCGGTGATGAGAGCAAATAATTTTCTCATCGGATGATGCTTTCGGGCATCACGTAGTGATTGTTATAGCGGAAAAGAAGCGCCCAAACTGCAAAAGAACTTTCCAGTTGTGCCAGGTGTGGAGATTAGATAGCTCCAGCTCCTAAACAAGCGGCGAGTGTATAATTCTTCCGGATCGGACACTCAAATGGCTGCCTGTTAACTCATAGGAAAATGCATCTTCATATTGATCATGCCCTATCATCAGAATTGTGACATCAATGTTTTTACAAATGGCATCAATGAGGTAAAAAGCGACATCAATTTAATAACGAACGTCATCCTAAAATTTTGCCATATTTTATGCGTCATCTACGCACACATTTTGCGTACACTGATAGAAAAGGCGTCATAACGCTGATGTATTTTAACATCAGTATAGACAAACTGTAATCAGTGCGATGACATACTGTTATCAGTTCGGTGACATAATATATCATGTAATCAGTGTGATGACAAATTGTCATCAGAGCAGCACATATATGTTCCACTTAGCCACCTTGTCTATAGATCAATGCTAGTCTAGTGCAGCAGTTCTCATTCACATGAAAGGGGAACCCAAGACTTTAACTGCGGTCAAAATATCCACAGTAATAAACAAAATTATTTTTATCAATCTACAATATTTCAAATAGATTATTAGATATGTATTTGGAAAAGAATTCGTTCTCGCCAAGTGCTTAATATCATAGGAAAGAAGGAGGGGCACTCTTTATATTTCTATGCAGCCAAGAGCTGCAATACTAGTCGTTTAGAGTTAACACGTCTCAATTAATTTGTTTCACCAAAATTTCTGTTTTCGGTAGTAGAAAATATTTTGACGAATTTAGGAAATAATGAATTTTTGCAGGTTTAGTGGAATTTCTCTAACCGGATACCAAAGAGACCATTAAATTTTGTGCCTACAAGGGAGATGTCCTCTCAGAAGAAATAAATATTTCCCGTGAAAAACGCTGCAGGGAGCAGGCAACACTGTTTGCGATTGAGGAAGTCCGTATTTGATTGATAAAATACTAAGATCTTTTAAAAACAAGTACTTCATTAAAATGAACTTAAAGCTGTTGTCTGATTGAAGGCTTCCCAAAACACTTTTGTTAATGATCTCTTTGGTACATTTTGAAACAATTAATATTATTGTACGAGTATTATTTTTTGTACTTTAATAAAATTCGCTTCACATCTTTTTTTTTAAACGAACATGTATTTGTTGCTGTTGTTTCAAACGTACTAAAAGAGAGAAAAAAACCTGTTGCTGGTTGCTTTTTGTCGCAAGACATAAGTGCGTAGTAGTCGCGATACATTCATTATTATAATCGCCTGCTGAACGTGTTCTAGTGATCTCGTACCAATAAGGTACTGTTTTTAAAATAAAATTGTGTAAAGGAGATGGTAACCGAATGACAAATATTGATTGTTTTTTTTTCAATTTTTTATAAATAATAAAATTCTTCCCACTTGTATTTTCATATAGAAATTTTCGAATAATTTTTTATATTTGCTATTTGAATGATTTATTTTTATTCTTAAACGTGTAGCATACCTTCCCCTCGCTTTAATGAGAAATTGTTGCGTTACTTATTGATTTTGTTTTAAAATTATTATATTTTGTACACTGTACACATATTTTATTTTTGTTTTTTAATAAATTGTGTGTGTGCAGTTTGTTGTTGTTAAATTTATATTTACAACAACATAGCAATCATACCAACAATAATGAGTTTAAAGAAATACAACAACTTACCGCATACATTTGCTGACGTTGTTCCGAAAGCAATTTCTCACTGGAACCTTTAAGCAACTGAGCCAATAGCTCAGGCGTGGGCAGGATATTTGTGGTCGTCGACGAAGTTGTATTACTCGTTTGCACAGACACTGTTCCAGCAGCAGCAGTAGTAGCACTAACAGTTTTGTGGTGGCCTGTTGTTGTGCTATTGCTGTGACTATTTTTACTTGACTTGTTGTTTGTAGTGGTAACGTCTAGACTGCGTTTTTGTTGATGGACATGTTGTAAGTGTGCCATAGTTGGCTTTTCAGTGCAACTCATTGATTGACTGCGTTTGCTATGGCTCTTCGAGACGGGCGCCTCAGATGAAGCTCGTTTTTGTTCACGCTGCACTAATGCAGAGTTCTTAGCGCAGGATTTCGTTAGTTTTGCATTTGGTATCGGCGATGATGCCACCGTTGTTGCTACTGCAACCGGTGTTGTGGTTGTTGTTAACAATTCATCCCTGCCAATTGTAGTAGTATCCAAAGTACTTTGACATTTTTTCTCTAACGTTTTGACTTTAATTAACGCAATATCATCGTCATCGTAGTGTTCGTTGTTACCGGTGCCATTTCTGCTGCCGCTACTTCTGACATTTTCGATTTGCGAAGGTGTTGAGGCGGCACGCGTATGTTGTGGCACTGGCAAATATGTGTTATTCGTTGTTTTACGCACACGCATCGAATTGGAATAGTGGGGCAAATTACTACGACCGCCTGCGTCATCAATAATAGAACGCTGGCGCCTCGGTTGTATGGAACTGTAATAATACAAATAATATTTTAACAAAATAACAAAAACAACAAACAAATTATTTACGCAAAAATTGTGCGAGAACATTAATATAATAAGTGTTAATAGACACAAGCATTCATTTGTAATAAATTCAAGAAGTAAGTAAAATGTAGTATTGAGTAAGTAAACACAATCGTGGCACGTTTCCGCTTCTGTCGATGTCAGCGCGTCAAGTCAATTTGGATAATTATTATTTGGAATATTATGATTTTGACTTTGTGTTTTCTATAGCAAAATATTGGTCGAATTCTGCATGACAAAATTTTTTTTATAAGTTCTTCGAAGAGTTTTCTACAAGATAACTGTTATACGGGAACTCTAAACAAGTCTTTTCGACGTAAAATTTTTTCGTTGAGTTTTCTACAATAGAAATCTGAAATTTAAATTGCTAGAGAAATGTATATGTCTATTAAAAGAAGTTCATTACCGAATTTACTTTGAGGAAACTATTTTATATTTTTTTTTTTTTTTATATAAATCTTTGATAAGTTTTTTAAAGAAAGCTATTCAGATAATTTTTTTTCAAAACATTTCGATAAGCTTTTTAAAGAACACATTTCTACGAGTCTTAACATAGAAAACCTTTTAACGAGTTTATATCGAAAACATTTTGACTGGATTTTTATAAAACACATTTTAATGAATTTTATTTATTAAACAAATTTTGGTGAGTTTTTCTTCAAAAATAATTCGACGAGTTTTCCATAGAATATATTTTGATGAGTTTTATGTAGATCATGCTGCAGCAAATTTCCTATAAAAAATATTTTGACACATTTTCTATAGATAACATTTTGACAAGTTTGTAATTTGGGTGCCCCAGTAGGCTAAATAGTAGTGAGCTTATCAATCAGTGTGAGTATTGCAGGTTCGATTTCTGCCAAGGACTCTGGTCTGCTTCTCTATAAAGAGTTGACGGTCTGAAGTTTCTATTGTTCATTTAATTAATTTAGAATATCATTTGTTTTTGTAACTCTTAATAATTAAATCCATTATTTATCGCTTATTTGCACACCGGTTATATGCATCCGAACTTTTGCAGTTTCAGTTTGCCTTATAAAGTAGCCGAAATTCTTTTGTGCATTTATGCATCGTAATATAATACAATTTTAATAAATTGCATTAAACAAATTCTCAAATAAATAAGCCTCGTTTCCAACTTAAGTCAAACACAATAAAAAACACATAAAAATTATTTCATTAAAACTAAATTTGCTATATTTTAATCAATTTTCAAATGTATTCATGCACTTTTGATGCAAGTTAAAAAGCTTTTTTTTCAAAAAAAAAAAAAAAAAAAAATTTATATAAAAAAAATAATAATAATAAAATAATATGAAAATTAGCGAGTTTCCATTAATACATTTCTCGTTTCAAAGCACCAAAGACCGTACAAGCTGCGAAATGCTTATAAGATTGCTTTATAGAAAACATTATGATAACATTTCTATAGAAAAAATTTCGACAAGGTTTTTGTAAAAAAGCTCATTCAATTTTAAAAGTTTTAATTTTTCTAGGATCCATTAAGACAAGTTTTCTATGAGAAACAATTTGACAAGTTTTCTATAAAAAAAATTTCGATGAACTTTCTTCAGAGCCACTTTGACAAGTTTTCTATAAGAAACATTTCGAAGAGTTTTCTATAAAGTTCTACTAGTTTTTTCTTGAAAAATTGCGACAAAAGTTTTTATCAAAAACACTTTGACAAGTTTTTCATTAAAATTATTTTGACAAGTTTTCTATATAAAAAACATTTCGACAAGTTATTTTATAGAATATTCACGTTGTTAAGTGATCTTATTTACAAATTAACTTTTAGAGAAATGTTGGCGATTTTTTTTCGAACGTTTCACATGGTTTTAAAATTAAAAACTTTTACTTACGCATCAGATTCTCTGAGATCCTCCAAAATCTCTTCGAAATGCATTTTATTCGGTTTCTTCATTTCCGCCTCCAACATCTGGCCATAAGGTCCCCTCAAAGGACGCTTGGAATAACGTTTAAAATCATAATCACTTAAAGCTGGACTTGTACGATCGCGTGACGGTGGCGGAGTACGATCACTTTCATTATCCGAAATTGAGTCAGTGCGTAAATAAGGATAACTTTTGTTATTACGTGGTAAACTTATGTGAGAGGTACTTAACGAAACGGGTGGTGATGCCAGGGGTATGTCATCTTTTTCTTCTGAACTTTGTAGACTAAAACTTGCCATTATGGGATGTTTAGTTGTCCACACCGGAGAGTGTTGACAGTCCGCTTCAGGGGTGTTAAGATCAAAGGAATACAATGAAGCCGGGGTGCGATTATCGTCTGTTAAAGGGCTGTTAATGTACATGATATTATCCTCTGGTGTATCTGGTTTTATGGCATTTAAATTGGCAATGGTTATATCCAAGGCCAAAGTTTTAGGTACTGAAACGGGAATGTCCCCCTCAGCATGATCATGCCAGTTTTCGATGTAAATGCCTTTGCGTCTTTTAGACATATCTGCCTTGCGTCTTTCATCGGCACTGTGGCGTGTGGGTATATTTTCTAAAGACGATCTTTTTTCGCTTATCAATTCCATGTCATCATGACTATAACGTTTCTTAGCTTCTGGGTTATCCATAGAGGTTTGTCTCCTTTCTACACTGGCTTCTGTATATGATTCTTTATTTTCTTTGCTGTCCTGTTTTTTCCTCAATATCGCAGTATCATCTAGTTCATCGGAGGAACGTGACACGGAAATCGTTGGAAGTATTTCTTCTTGGATTTTAGTTTCCGAATTTTCCACTTGACAGGCATCTAGAGATACTAAAGGTTGTATGGTTTCAGGGACCACATCAAATTTCTCCGGTGTGGCTTCAACCCATTCTTGAGGAGGATTCTCAAGGCCCCATTCTTGAGCAGCACACTCGAAAACCGGCACAGGTATAAGGCAAGTAGTGGCAGTTTGTAGAAAGTTATCAGGGGGAGATTCTAAAGGTATTTGTTCTTCCATTAAAGTGGCCAAATTCGGTTCAAATATATCATTTAGAGAACTTATTTCAGGTTTAGCTTCTTCCTCTGGGGCTTCTTTCAAACTATCTGACTTTGCTTCTTGCAAATCTTTCGATTCCACTGTTACTGGAACTTGTGATTCATCTATAATATAATCATTGTCCGATTGTATAGTATCGGTTAGAGATTCCATTTTCGCATGAGCCGCCACCATGGTGGCCACACAGGCCGCTTCCACTTTGTCAGGTACCTCTTGTATAGTATCGGCCATAAAAACCTCTTCTTCGGGTATTAAGTCAGGAGACTCCATAACATCCTCCAATGCCTTATCCTGACCATAACACAAATTAATACTGAGTTCTGATTTCTCTTTTAAAGGTATATAAATCCAATCGGGCTTAGATTTAATGAAAGTTTGACTCTCATCCGGATTTTCATTTGATTCTTCAGTGGTTTCCTCTAACTTTTTACGTGGCCATGTCAAACTATCCACAACACTGTTGAATATAGAGGACGGAGGACTGGTCGATTCTAAGGTTTTATCCCGTTTTAAACGTTCCCTTAAAGCACTTAAAGCAGATTTCTTATATTTACCCGCCGCGTAGTCAATAGCTGAAAACGAGGCCGAACGAAACGGTATGCTCTTCTGACAATAGGAGCCAATAATCGTGCGCGATTCAGGTTTGTCTAGTTTCGTTGCAATTTGTGTACTACTAAGCGAATCGTTAAATTCCAAATTACCATCAATCTCATCACCAGAAACACTCGCTGCAACATTACACTCTCTCAGAGAACCTGTCGGCAGAGGCGGTGGTGTTGGAGGTGATTTGGATTTCTCACGTAGTTGTTGTTGTATTAACAATTCCAAATTGGTGAGGCTGGCATTTGTTTTGATGGTGGGAGAGGAGAGCGGCGATGTTACTGGTGTCATTGATGTTGTGAGCTGATTGGCCTCTTCTATATTGTTTACTTTTAATTGTGGACAACCCTTTGGCTCCGGTCTCTCTTCGGGTATTTCTGTAAAATTTTTGGACGATTTTGAGATGCTGTTGTTTGCGTGTTCATCATGATCCATGGGCAATATATCATCGCTGTGAGTCGACATGTATGATAGCAGAGGATCGTTGGCTGCAGTAGCTTCCGTTACCGATAATCCGCTTGCTGATGCTGTTGTTGTTGCTGACGACAATGTTGCTGGCAATAATGAAGACGTTGGTGGTGTGTCCACTACATTATCATTAGCATCCGGTGTTTCTGAACTTTGTGAAGGTGACTGCATGGCTGATCGTGGTTTACGTGGTGGTGGCACCGGTGGTGGAGTGGGCGAAGAACGATTTCCTCCCACCCTTAACAGTTCGGTTAATTCACGTAGTTTTTCTGTCTTTTCAGAAGATTTGCGATTTCTATTAGAACCAGTTGCTGCTGCGGAATCACTGGCTGTGGCGTTTGTATTGTTTGAAGACTTTCGACCAAATGCCAAACGTTGAAAACGATCCAAGGTATTACGTCGTTTTTCCATAGTGATCTAAAAGAAAGAAAATGAAAATAAATAAAATTTTGTAAAAAAAAAAAATAAATAAATAAAAAACAACACAAAAATTATAACCAAAGATTTTTAAGAAAACAATTCAATTGAATGTGTTGATTTCATCAATAACTTTTTCAATTAAATGTATTTTCTTATTGAGAGCAAATTTCTGTTTTAGCTCTTAATATTTCTCTAATTTGTTCCCCCTACTCTCGATACTGCAAAAACACTTAATATTATGATTTCTTTTTGCTAAAGAGTTTTTGTTTTATTTCCCTTTTAAGTTTTTTGTATCTAAATTATCTTGCACTGTAAAATCAAAACAAAATATTAAAACTAAAATTAACAACAAAGAAACAGCAACAATTGGTTTAGTAAAAGATATCGCAATCTTTAATAAAAAGCAAAATAAAGTAAACAAATTATAATAAACGTAATACAAACATTATTGGTGTTTTTTTTTCGTGTGGCAAATACTTATTCAAAGAGTATTATATGTAAGATACATGATGTGGCATGATGTGGCGTACGTAACAAGAAATAAATTGTACTGCACTGCACACTCATCGTTATATCTTTTATTTTGCATTGTTTTTCTTTCAGCTGTTTTCTCTTCTATTTTCGTTATTGGATCACAAGCGTAAAAGAAGATATTTTGAATTTTCCTTTGCATTTAATTGCGTTATTACGAACACAAGTTGTTTAATTACTACATACAGACATATGTTTTCTGCTTTGTGACAGTAGGTCAGAGGGTCTAAAAAGTTTCCAAAAATTTTGAAATATTTAATTGATAGTATTGAAAAATATAAGAAGACCATACACCAGGTGCGGATTCAGGGGAGGTGAAAAAAGGAAATTTCCCCCCCTTAATTATAAAAATATGTTTTGCTTATTTCGATAATACACTAATTTCTGAATGTACAAAATTTTTGGAAATCCCATCAAGTTTTTTTTGTTTTTTATTGAATCTCTAATCGAATTTTCAATAAGTATCCAAGTATTTATTATTATTAATAAATTATTAATAAATTATTATTAATATTAATGTCCAATGAAACATCTAGTTTACTGTATTTAAATACATATTATTCTACATTCAATCCCAGCAAGTGCCATCTATATCCGAAAAATAAACGTTTGGGTTGAAAATGCGAGCGATCGAATTATTAACAAGCTTTAGTATATGCAATATTTTAATTTGTGTTATGATAATTATTTTTTATATACATTTGAATATAACCGTTTTTCGTATCATATTTTCTTCATAGTGGGCTTTGAATTTGAATTTTATATGCATTGCCATTCTACCTTCCCATATATACATATGAAAATATGTATTGGTCTAGTAAACGTTCACCAAAGAAGAATTAAATAACTGTCAAATTTCAAGTGCATTAATAAGAAAAGATTTTTGATATACAAAAATACATAAAAATTAGTGAAACAATGGTGAGTCCGTAATTTTTTCAATATAATGTAAATATATAAGTATATATCATTTAGTCGTAAAGGATGTAAGTCCAATGTATAAATTTTATAGGATAGAGAAAAAACTTTCTAAAGTCTTACGTTCTGAATATATTTGAAGTCTGTAAATCCAGTTTTGCTTCATTGATTACTCTTTATTGGCTTGAAAACCAACTAAAAATAATACATTTATGTTTTACATGCTTTATGCTTTTTATGACTTATCACCTTTTCTATTATATATTTTATACTTTTAATGTACATTTTAGTATGTCAATTTGCAAAAAATAAAATATACTATAAAATTATTTTATTTATTTCAATGTTGACTATTAACAAATATTAACAAATTTTTTTTGAAATTTTCACATTTTAATTGGCCCTAGCGCTTTTTCTTTAGCATTTTTGGACTTAGAACTTTTACATTTCGTTGCAAAACAAGAATTAGAAAAAAATATTTGTATTTTTTCCGCAAACGATGTATTTTTGTTTACTCTATTGAACTGCATCAAAAACTTAATTTTCAAAAATTAAAAATTAGCGCATTTACGACTGAAGGTACATATGTAGGTATGTATTTGCAGCCAAAATTATTTTTGTCTTTCCATTGTTATAAGTTTTAAAATTCCTTTCTAAATAAAAATAATTTAAATAAAAAAATTAGCTGTAATCAACTTAAACCAGAATAATTATATATGTTTGTATCTTTAGATTAAAACCCAAACAGTTCGACTAAAATTCATAACTTAATTTTAAAATTAGTGAAGCATATTCTTTCTTCCAAAATTTTGTTAACAATTGCATATGTTTTTTTTTTTTTTTGGTCGAAAAATTGTTCAAACAATTTAGTATGATGTAGTCAAAATAATTTGTTTAAAATAAAAAAAAAAAACATTAAAAATAAATAAAATTATTTTTATAGCAAAAACGTTCTTTAAAAAGATTAATTTATTTTAATTTATATTGAACTGATCCTTTATTTTATTTTACCTTATTGTTGAGTTTTTTTTTAATACAATATAAACATATCGTTTTTAATAAACTTTAAAAACAAATTGTTTATTTGTTTTGTATCATAAAAAATTTCCCCCCCCCCCCCCCTAAGACTTAAGCTGGATCCGCGTCTGTCATATACGCACGTGTTACGTCTTTATACATCTGGCAAGACAGAAGCAATACATGCAAATTTTTTCCGTAATACATACACTTCACTTCAACTGTCTTGCAAATTTTCAGGACAGTAAAATTGGACATTTCCTGACAATAATTTGAAGTTTGGTTCGCAAAAGGAAAGAAAATTAAAAAGGAAAAAAAAATATATATTCCACTTTGATTTTTTATGTTTTAGTTTAGTGTTGTCTTTATTCTAGGGTGTTTTTTCTGTTAACCGTTAATCGGTTAATCGATTAATTACAACCCAATCAACTGATCGGTCACTTTAAAATTGTCTATTTTCGATTAACGATTAAACCGGGTTATTTCAGTCGATTAACCGATTAACCGACGTAACAAAATTTTTAATTTTTTTTGTAGAATTATAACATATTTTATTGAGTTTATTATTATTTGTTTCGTCTCATATACAAAAGGTATGTGCTTAAAAAATATTTTTTCAAACAAACCAAGAAGGAGTTCTATCAATCTTTTAACAAAATTAACCGAAACAATTAGAAGAGTTAAAATTGAAAAAAAATTAAAACAGCACTCTATACGTTTAGAGAAATCCAGAAAAAGAGAAACTGAGAAATTAAATATTCTTTATTATGGGTTGTTTTCGATTTCTCCAAAATCTACGTTAAGTGAAAGAATTTTTTCAAAGTCAAGTCTTAACAAAACTAAAGAAAAAATAATAATCTTTTCAGGGAGTTAGAAAATGTTGGGTTACCACCCAACAATAGCAATCCAACCAACTCAGAGATAGAAAGTTATATGAAAAATATGAGCGACTGCATCGCACTAGCTATAGACAGGGCTGTCCCAAAACTTGTTTGGTCAAATACGATCAACAAATTTTTAAACCCAGTCATAAAAAAATTACAACAGGAGAAAAGCAAAATACTTTCCGTAATAAAAAAAACATAACAGAAAGGAAATTCAATTGCCATCTTCATCCCTGAATCTTCTTAAGGTAAAAATAAAACTAATTAAGAAAATTATAAATGACAACTTTACGCTGCAAATAAATAAAAAATAATCTGAAAAACTCTCGAAATTTACCGTTAAAAATACAGACTTCATGTTTAAAGAAATTAGAAAACAATTCAGGACAAAAGCTACGAACATACCCACTATAAAAATTTCACAAAATGATCGGAATGACTTGGAGGTAGAAGATGATGGTTATATAATAAACAACAATGCGCAAATACTTAATGTAATCAGGTCATATCTTGAATTAATTCATTCTAATAAAGAAATTGATTCAAATAACGAGATACATGTCGAAATTAATGGTTGCTTCAACGCTTTTCTGGATGCAAAAGCCGAACACGAAGAGAATCATGCAGCAATAACAAATTTTGGCAATGATAAAAAGGCAAATGAACTTAGTTTAGCTCAGGCAGACGGTTATTTTGTAACAGTAGACTCGTTATCTTACATTTTTTCCAACCTAAGCAGCAAAGTGTCATTCGGAATAGACAAAATCCCGAATATTGTACTAAAACACATTCCAGCTGCTCTAATTTGTCAATATTGCACTATATTTAATAATATGCTGAATAATTCATACTTCTCCCTAGCTTGGAAAAGTGCGAAAGTAGTTGTCATTCCTAAAAAGGACAAAGATTCGCGAATATTGAAAAAAACTTGCGACCCATTAGTCTCTTGCCCAACATAAGTAAAGTTTTCGAAATATGCGTGAACAATAATTTGTTAAAATTTTGCGATAAGCAAAATCTAAACAGTTAAAGACAATTCGGTTTTTAATTTAAACCGAATAGAAAAAAATGCACGGGAGCTTGCTTAGTAGATTTTGAAAAGGCTTTCGATAATGTTTGGCTACCAAGTCTACTTAACAAACTCGACATATATAAAATGCCTCTATATTTTAGAATACTGATACATAATATGTTAAGTGGTAAATCATTTAGAGTATGCAATATGGGAAAGTTAAGTACGGATACTTTTACCATTTATAATGGACTGCAACAGGGTATGGTAAATTCACCTACACTTTTTAATTTATATCTTAACGCTTTAGTACACAAATTGGACAACATTATAGCTTTCGCCGATGATTTAATAATCTACCATGCCGATGATAAAATCGGTCAAATAAATTAAAATTCTTATTCACTTTATGGTCTTACTTGTATAATATTTTTAGCTTTTCTAAAGTATTTGGAAAAAGTTTCCTGACGAGCTGGCCTAAGCAACTAGCGAAATGCGCATAGAAACTAGCTTTCCCACAACAATAAATTTCAGTGTTTTTTTATCATAAATTGGGATTATTAGCACATCATTAATAAATGAATTAATTAAGAAAACTTACAACGTTGCTTCAGAAATGTAGTAAAATATGCTAGGGATTGGCAACTAAAAATAAACATGGAGAAGTGCGAAACAATATTGTTTCGACCTCCACAACTGTCAACAAATGTAACAGCGACATTCAAATGAATTGGAAAGAATTTGGAATCAAATCTTTACTTAATGTGGGAATACCAAATAGGGAGGTGGTCAGATATCTAGGTGTTAACTTGGACCAATTTTTGTATTTCGACAAACATATAAATATTTAACTGAGCTAGGCCAAAAATGCATTTTTTTCTTATAAAAAGTTATTTTACTCTAGGGTCATACGACCAAATGTTAAACTAAAATTATACAAAATACTTATTCGGCCAATATTGACATTTCGATGCCCAATATGTTTCAATATTTCTCCATCTTATATGGAAAAATATCGCGTATTTGAAAGAAAATGCATAAGAGCGTGTGTCTCACTTTATAGGTCACACAAGAGCAATTATATGAAATATATTTCTAACATAAAGCTGTATGCTACGGCAAAAATAACAAGAATCGATCATTTTATTATTCAGTTAATTAAGAAGCACGTACTAAGAAGTACGACACTAATAATTTAATAGCTGCGCCATATTATTGCAACGAAGGATACATAATATTGTGCCTAATAAATGGATATGTTCTACCTGAAAGCTTCACATATCTAGATAACAGAGGTTTTGTTCAAGATAGCAATGGAACTCCCATTCTTTATCATATTTACAGAAGGGCAAATAACAAAACTATGTTTGAAAATCGGTTAACAACCGACAACATACACAGAAAAAAGCGTTTTATAAATTAAAAAAATAGTTTAAAAAGTATTAAAATTTAATTAATGTGATAATTGAATCAATTATTTTTTTTGTTGAAAGAAAATTAAAAATTTAATTTTGATTTAATTAACATTTTAGTTGTTTTGAAATAAATTTTCAATAAAAATTTTCATTAAATAACAAAAAATCTTAATTGACTTTTTTCGTTTAAAATAAAATAATTTAAACATGTAGAATTGTTGTTGGGAGTTGTCAATATTTATTTAAATAAATTAACACATTGTTTGAAATGGCAAAGTTTTTTGATCACTTTTTTAATTAAAATTAAAAATATCATTTATTGGAAATATTTTTTCAAAATTTTAAAATTTTTAGTAATCAATATAATCATTTTGGTAATAGGTGCAAAATCAATAACTTGTTTGCTTGATATTATGAATTTAGAACAAATTTGGTGATCGGAGAAATTTAATAATTTTTTCTGTGTATAAATTAAAATTAAATAATATTATTTACATATTATACGGAAACATACTCAATTTGAAAGAAAACAAATGTACAATACTATAAGTATGTTATTAAGTTTTATACTTGAGATATCCGTAAAGGACTAAGTATTTAAAAAGTTGGTTTATTTAAAGTATACATATTATATCTTTATATTTTAATAAATAAACAGTAATAAAAAAAATATATATAATATTTATATATTAATTAAAAAACATGTATTACATATTAATGAATTATTTTCTTGTTTGCTCGTTTTAGTTAAAGAATTTTTATGTTTGTAATGTTATTGTTTTTTTTATTACTAATAAGCTTCAAATAATAAATAAATTATGCATTTTTATTTATTAAAATTACTTAATTTATAAAAAAAAAAGTTTATTAATCGGTTAACCGACAATTACAAATTAACCAATTATTAACCGATTAAACCAAAACCTCGGATAATTTATCGAGCGATTAACCGATGAAAGCAAAAGCCCGATTAAATGAATACCCTGCTATATTCACACAATATAGTTTTTATATGCACAAAAAAAAAGTTATTAAATTTCTCCAATGACCAAATTTTTTCCAAATTCATAATATCAAGAAAACAAGTTGTTGATTTTGCATCTATTACCAAAATGATTATATGGATTACTAAAAATTTTAATATTTAAAAAAAAAATATTTTCAATAAACTGGTTGAGTGTTTATAGGTAATTCCCATTCCCTCTGTGGTTTTGTTTGCGGATAGCTTTGGCTTTTCTAAAATTATTTAGGGGAACGTTTCCTGATGATCTGGCCTAAGCAACTAGTGAAATGCGCATAGGAACAGCTTATCCTCCAACAATAAATTTCAGTATTTTTTATTTATTATTATAAAAATAGGAATTAAGCACAACAAACAAAATCTTTCAATTTTCAATAAATGATATTTTTAATTTTAATTAAAAAAGTGATCAAAAAACTTTGCCATTTCAAACAATGTGTTAATTTATTTAAATAAATATTGACAGTTCTCAACAACAATTTTACATGTTTAAATTATTTTATTTTAAACGAAAAAAGTCAATTAAGTTTTTTTGTTATTTAATTAAAATTTTTATTGAAAATTTATTTAAGAACAACTAAAATGTTAATTAAATCAAAATTAAATTTTTAATTTTCTTTTAACAAAAAAATAATTGATTTAATTATCACATTAATTAAATTTAAATACTTTTAAAACCATTTTTTAATTAATAAAACACTTTTTGCTGTGTATTGACAATTCCCAACAACAATTCTACATGTTTAAATTATTTGTTTTTAAACGAAAAAAGTCAATTAAGATTAATTAATTTATTTATTAATGATGTGCTAATAATCCCAATTTTTGAATGAAAATACTGAAATTTATTGTTGTGGGAAAGCTAGTTCCTATGCGCATTTCTCTGGTTGCTTAGGCCAGTTCGTCAGGAAACTTTTTCCAAATACTTTAGAAAAGCTAAAAATATTATACAAGTAAGACCATAAAGTGAATAAGGATTTTAAAACACTCAGGTCTTAAATGTAACAATATCAAAGCTTCAACAAAGACACAACAATAAACCGTCAATCTTTTCTTTCTTACATTCCCCTACAATTGGCTGGTTTTTTTCCAACACGAATTGTTTTTTTTTTTTGTTATTTAATTAAAATTTTAATTGAAAATTTATTTCAAAACAACTAAAATATTAATTAACCCTTTCAGGGTAAAAAATAATTTTTGGCGAGATAAAAATCTGAAAATTCGTATTTAAGTTAATGTGATGGCGCTGAAGCCGGGAAAAATAATAGTTTTTGCCTCATGCAGCTCCCCTGGTTTTTAGGGAATGCCGAATATATTCAAAATTAACCTTCAAATGTCCACAAAAGAACCTACAATTTATTTTAGCAATATTTTTTTTCAAGAAAATACTTATTTACGCATGTATCAAAACTTAAATTTTTTTTTAAATTCGCCCGATGCCCGAAATTATTATTTTTTCTTTCTTCCTAAATCTAAGCTTTTTACAAATTTCCTGACTTGGGTACGACAATGCACTCAATAATAAGAAAAGAAAGTCAATGTCTACTATAATAACAATTTAAAATATCAAAAGTGTCCCTCTTTCATATAAAACAAAAAAAATATAATTAACTGTTAATTTGTATACAGTAAAAGTGCGTAGAAAGAGAGTACAATGAAATGTCGAATATATTCGACAAAAACACTGAAAGGGTTAAATCAAAATTAAATTTTTAATTTTCTTTCAACTAAAAAAATAATTGATTCAATTATGACATTAATTAAATTTAAATACTTTTTAAAACATTTTTTTAACTGATAAAACACTTTTTTTTGTGTGCACTTACAACTTTTCTCCTTTTTCTGTTTCTTTTCAAAGGGCCTTATTGTGTAAAACGCAACGCAACGCAACGCCAAAAATTAATTAATTCCTGTAGAAAGCAACAACAATATTATAAAATATTTTTGAATTTGTTTTTGCTTTCAATGAAATATTTGGCGTTGCGTTGCGTTTTACACAATAAGGCAAGTAATTTGATTAATTTAGTGTTTAATTACTTTTTTTAAACAACAACTTTTATACGTTAACTATTTGCATACATATCGCACTTAACCAACAAGAGGGTATTAACTCAAAATTTTTGTTTTTCACTTTTTCGAAAAATCGACACGTTAGCTTCATATCAACTACTTTTTGGTTATAAAACGGCTGGTTTTAAAGTTGTTTTTTATATGCCTTCAATTTTAAATTAGATATAGTTTTGTTTATACTAAAAATTTTTAAATTTCGAGCTAATACCCTCTTGTTTATTAAGTGCGATATATAAAAATTTATGGCTTAACACGTATTTATTTAAAATAAAATACTAATTAAAATTAAACTATATGCATGTGTTTTATTTTATATAAAAAGAATTAAACTGTAGTCCAATAATACGAATATTCCAACATTACGAAAAGGCTTGACATTATATAATTCGTACTATTTGATGTCCACTGTATATAGTCAATTGTCCCAAGAAATATTTACGTAGAGTTAGTAACGTTTCCGTAACGGCCACATAGCATAATCTCCTATTACCCGTGGTGTAGAACCTCGATTCATAAATAGAAGTTTGGGACGGATTTCTTGGGGTTCTAGAAAAAACTTTCCTTTTATTATTTTGAAACCAAGAAATAAAGAATTTCCAATTCAAGACATTTCTCAAAAGTCTCATTATAACAAGAAATCATTGTAGTAGAAGTGATTAATTCTTTTTAGAACCAAATAACGTTTAAAAATCTGCGGAAAAAAATTTGTATCTAAAGGGGTCCATACAGCAAAAATCAGGGGGAACCTCTAATGCAGATTATGACAACTTTTGCATAAAACCTAATTTGAATAAACGTTTATATACCATTTATCTCTTCAGAACTACTGTGCACAATTTTAATAATATAAATAAATCGCCTTTTTACAAGCAAAACAAAAGAAATACGAAAAAATGTGCTTGTTTTCATTTGAGCTCTTGTTGTAAAATTCTGCTCTCCCATAAAATGAATTGATGAAATGCATATTCATACATTTAAAAACAGAAATCTAACGAATGAATATGTTTACTAAAATAGAGTAAATAACAAACAACAACAAGAAAAACATGTAAAGTGTGTATGTATTAAATATATACAGAGATTTATAACAGTAGAGTATGAATACGTACCGTGTATTTATGTAAAAACAAATATAAATGTATATGTCTGTATATTTATGAACACACATTATATACTATTTATATACTTAGGATATGTGTATCTGTACATTTCTTACATATAAAAACACACGCGTTTAGCAAAAAAAAAACACAAACAAAAAAATGTTTTTATTTTTTAAATTTTTTTTTTTTTTATAAATTTTCTTAGACTGAGAAACTGTTTAGCATAAATAAATGGCAGACGGACAAACCGACCGACGGACGGATAATGAAGTATAAACATACTTTTCTTTTAAGAAAATTATGTACGTCTTCATTAATATTATGTGCGTTTGTTTGTATGTGGCAAATTTTTGTATATATTTATGTATATTTTAATGGGAATATAGACAAGATAAATTTCATGGATTTCCTTCCTACAAACAGTGGAGAAAAAACTAAAAATTAGGTGAAAATTTACGTTTGATTTAAATTGTCATTTGTTTCTAATTAAAGTGAAATATGCTGAATACAAAAATGTTACAAAAAAAAAACGCGCAATGTAGAAATGGACTGTAAAGTTAAAAAAGGCCTTAACTGGCAATTATTACACTCAAAGTTAATATTTTGAATCATTTCTGAATCGAGCAATATATCAAAAAGTTGATCGAGAAATAATATTTTTTTATAAAAAGGCACAACCAATATTCTTAACTCCTATGGAGGCGTAGGGTATACAAATTGGTAATTATTAATTAGGGCCAGTTTCTTTTCTTCAAAAAAATTTTTGCATATTAATTAATTTTTATATAAAAAATAAGAGTTTTTGTATACATTTAAGTTTTGGTATATAGATGCGCGTTTTTTTTTTTTTTTTTTTTTTTTTTTTTTTGATACATTTTCATCTTAGCAATAAACTTCCTAAAATAATTAGGAGGACTCTCCGACAATCGAAGTTCTTTTGCCAATATGGCATTTTCACTAAAATCAAGGAAAAAAAACATGGAAATCAATTGAAAATAGATAATCATTCACAACAACAAATTTCGATACACCAAGAAAAATACAATTTGGTTTAAAGATTGATATTTGACTATTGACTTCCAGCCGTCGTCAATGGCGGTGAGTGTTAAACGGTAAAGATTTCTGAAGAGTGTGATTGCTATCGAAACATGGCAAATCAACCTGTCCGTGGGTTCAATCCCAACTTCAGTCAATAATGAAAAAAAATCCATTTTTTTTAAATTCATTTCATGTTTAAAATCCAAGTCTTCATTAAAAATAATTTTATGAAAATTAAATTTAATGAAATTAAGCCTGATTAAAAAAATATAAAAATTTGGATTAAAAACCATTAACAGTTCAATAAAATAACCACAATACTTATTTAAATTTTCTTAAGGAAATATTTTTCATATTGATCTGTCCGATAATTGATAGGTTACGTTACCCTGCGGCCACACGATCAACTTTTTGTTGATAGTCTTTTAAAAAAGTTTTTGCATATAAATAAATTTTTGTATAAAAAATAAGTTTTTGTATATATTTTTTTTTTTTTTTTTTTTGATACATTTTCATATTTTAAATTTTTAAGGACCTTCCGACAATCGAAGTTCTTTTGCCAATCTGGTATTTTCACTAAAATCAAGGAAAAAAAACATGGAAATCAATTGAAAATAGATAATCATTCACAACAACAAATTTCGATACACCAAGAAAAATACAATTTGGTTTAAAGATTGATGTTTGACTATTGACTTCCAGCCGTCGTCAATGGCGGTGAGTGTTAAACGGTAAAGATTTCTGAAGAGTGTGATTGCTATCGAAACATGGCAAATCAACCTGTCCGTGGGTTCAATCCCAACTTCAGTCAATAATGAAAAAAAATCCATTTTTTTAAATTCATTTCTTGTTTAAAATCCAAGTCTTCATTAAAAATAATTTTATGAAAATTAAATTTAATGAAATTAAACCTGATTAAAAAAATATAAAAATTTGGATTAAAAACCATTAACAGTTCAATAAAATAACCACAATACTTATTTAAATTTTGTTAAGGAAATATTTTTCATATTGATCTGTCCGATAATTGATAGGTTACGTTACCCTGCGGCCACACGATCAACTTTTTGTTGATAGTCTTTTACATATACTGTTTGTCAAAATTTACATAAATTGAAAGCTCTGACGTAGGCTGCACGCAATTTTTAAGCAATTTACTTTCAAGATGTCATCAAGAAAACAATTTATACTGAGAAACGAAAAATTTGCTCACTAAACTTCTAATCAGCTGTTTAATTGAACGTAAAATTGCCAAACAAATGGATAGTTTAAATTTTTTTTAAAGCAATCTCGTGATCAATTTAAATAGTGTGAGTGTGTTAGTAAAAAAAAATGAGAGTGAGAGCAAATTGAAAGGAATTGAAAGACAAAAATTAGATCGTGTGGCCTCCAATTTATGTCTAATGGGCAGCCGATACGAGGACGGCTCACTTGGGTCCATACAGCGGTCCCTTTGTGATATTATGAGCCAGTGACCAGAGTCAAGTCAGTGTTAACCAGATTATTCTCAAGAAATCACTGCAGCCTTGAAACATTTCTACTACCCTACAGAAAAGAGAGATCTACTTTAGTCCTACATTAGCTTAAACATCCAATCACGCAATTCTGGACTCCCAAAATACATCATTCTAATAAGCCCGGGCGGAGAAAGTGAAACATCGTTTCTCCTCTTCCTCTTCATCATAACAACTACGACAGTAGTCATTATAACAAAGGCGCATCCTGATCACATAAGTATATATTAACAATTCACCTGTACTGACCGATATCACTATCCTAATCTGGGTCCTGCCAAATTTTATTACCACGAGGGTTTTTCTCGCACCATATCCGTATCATAGAGTCATGGTCATCGAGCAGGTTTTCTCACCCTGTCGTCCCTCATTGATAAGTTTAATTCAAAAACTTGAAAATTTATATAATTTTTTTTATTCTCAGTCAACAATTAAGTTTTTGTTTAAGCTTTTTTTCTTGCATATAATAAAGTTTTCTTCAGTATTTATTTATTATATCTTCATATATTAAATATTAACTAACAATAATTAATAAAACCGTATCCTTATACATTATTTAATGTCCTGCCAGACAAAAAAATTTCGTCATCACGGTTTCTGTTCACATATTTAGGTGCTTATCGCTCTTCTGTATGGTGAGTGCTGCAGTGTCTCTTCTCCTTTAGCGAGTTTGTCCGCCATAATTTAATATTTTCGAGCTAATAGACTTGGGTGCAGTTCAAGCCGCCTTTTAAAATATTTTACTGCATATTTCGTTATCAAAGTTTTTACAGTTTTGTAAGCATATAAATACATATGAACATATAAGGCCTAAGTGTTTAATTGTAATAAGTTAGCAAATTGATTTGACATTCTATTCAAAGTGGTGCGGTTTTTGGTAAAATTTCATAGACGTTGAGTATCGGTTACAAGGCTTCTTCTATGTGCTTTGAAGAACGAAAATAATTCAAAACATGGTATAATTTGTTCGCCAATGGTTTAATCGAAACATAAATCAGAATGGCATATATGCAGTCAATGGAATAATTAATGGAATAATATTTGTCTAGTTCTTATTTGTAATTGACTTAAGTTTCAAACGACTTGTATATGTCCCCGTCGATATTATGAAACATTTGCTGCAAAACATTTGAGTTTAATAGTGAAAAGAGAAAGACGTATTGAAAAGTGCACTTTGTTTCGTATACAAGCAGTTTTTGTGAGTGTATTAATGAAAGAAGGAAAAAGAAGAAGGCGAGAAGCCATACAAAATACCTCAATGGGGCAAAACAAAAGTTTTATTGTATGGACACGAATGCATTTTCAAAAGACAATCTAGAAAATGTTTCATATTTAGTATTGTAGTTATTTTATTGAACTGTTTATGGTTTTAAATCCAAATTTTTAATATATTAATCTGGCTAAAAATTATTAAATTATTTTTATTTTTATATTCAACATTTTTTTATTTTTCGAATTTATTATATGAGTTAAATTTCAGTTATGTATTTTATAAAGCTTTTTTGTAATAGTTCTATTCCGTAAATTTTTAGGAATGACTTTATACACTACCAGACTATTATCCTCTATATTCCTGTTACAGATACAGGATAATGGTCTGGTAGTGTATAAAAGCTTTATAAAATACATAACTGAAATTTAACTCATAGAATAAATAGAATAAAAATAAAAAATGTTGAATATAATAAAGTTGCTTATAAAAAGAAATAATTACCATATCTATTTTTATTTTTTTTATGAAAAAATTAATTTTCATTTCATGTTGTAAAATTCCTTTCTTCATATAAATAATTTAGTGAAAATAAAATTTAATGAGATTTAGCCTGATTAAAATATTAAAAATTTTTCATAATGTTGACTAGGGCCATGTACATTTTTTCAAAACAATTTATTAAAACTGTATTATATTATGAATATAAATGCGGAATATGCTGGATAAGCCAAAATCGCGTATTTAAATCTGCCTTAGACCTTCGGACCATTAAAAGGGACATCTCTTGGTATTATTTTCAGACTGCTTAAAGCAGATGGCTCTAACTGAGCACATGCAGAATTGCAACGAAGCTGTGGCCAAGGTTTAACGAGAAGCGTTAGTCACAACGACCGAACTACAACCGAAAGGAAAGTTTAATGCTGATATAGTTGTTAACATGACATTGAGCTATCGGAGAACATTCGAACTGTGTATTCCATGCAATGGAAATTGTTGCAGCTGCCATAAAACACAGGGAAAAGAGACAGTGTTTCTATTATCTGCGAGTGTCCCACACGTTTCTTGACTCGATTTAGACTTCTAAGCCAGCATATACTGGGCGACATATTGGAAGTATCGCCGATCAGCTTCAGTGCCCTGATCAGTGTCTTGAACATGACTAGACCTAGTGCACTAATGTATTTGGCATCTTAATTTTACTAATTACAATCTATTAAGTGGAGTGGTCTTGTTAAAACGGGTTCTTTATAGTCAACACCGTTTCCTAACTAACTATCCAACCTATAACTGTTGTAACAAAAAACGAGTGTTTTTTATGTATAGAAATTCCGATAGTGGAAAATGTAAAACCGGCTGTTTTTCTTGTCAAGAGTGTTGGACTTTTTTTAAGGGGAAAATGTTACACCGGCTGTTTTTCTAACCAAGAGCATTGGACTTTTTTTATATTGGCAAATCACAACGCAAAGACTTACCCCAGAACAAAGTTTAAAAATTTGGGAAATTTATTTCTAAAAATTCTTCAAGTTTACGGTGCGCATCTGAGTAGATAATACGCAATACTATGGATCGATTTATGACTACATTAATTCTGTTGGATAATATTCATCAAAATCGTGCCCATACCATGTGAACAGAAACGGCCATCTCCATTGTAAATGTGAATATGACAGAGGACTCGAACTTATCGATCCGAAGCCATATTCAGCAACTAATTTTCTTATCGTTCACTACTTGGAAAACTTTGATTGGGACAAGCTCTTGGCTCTTAGCCATATAATTTCCAACTAGTGCAATAATTAACGCCAACGGACCATCAATTGTATCGTGTGTTCTTTAAATGGGCAGTGCATCAATTGGAAGTTGAACCGGATTTTTATCGTCAAATCATCTTTGGCAATCAGGCTCATTTCTGGCTTAACGGGTGTGTTAAGAAGCAGAATTGGAGAGAGCACAATCCTAATGAGACCCTTGAGGCTGCACTGTATCGCGAAAATATCACTGTTTGGTGGGGTTTACCTGCCAAAGGCGAGGCGTCGTCGGCCCAGTTACGTATAAGTCCGAAATAGGTTCCGATATTATAGGTAATGGCTAGCGCTACAGGTAAATAGTTCGTGATATTTTTATCCCTTTTGTTATTGAAATTTATTTGGAAAATAAATAGTTCCAATTAGACGGCGCAACGTGCCATGCAGCCAGTGAAAAAATCATTTTGTTGGGTGAAACGTTTGGTAACCGAATTACCTCAAGAAATGCGCCTGTGAATTGACTAACTCGTCGTGTGATTTGACACATTTAGGCTACATTTTGTACGTCAAAACTCTTGTATATTCTGATAAACCAGCAACGATCGATAATTTAGAAGAAAACAATTGACGTACAATTGCCGAAATAAGAGTGGGTATGGTAGAAAAATTTATGGTAAATTGGACCGCCAGAATATCTTCATAAGGCGCAGTCGCGGAGGTCATATGCCATAATTTATTTTTAAACATTAAATTCCATGAAATTTGTCAGCCAAAAACACCAAATTGTTGGTTATTCCATTGAATTTGTTGTGTTTTGTTCAAAAAAAAATTTCTTTGCCTCTAAAAAACACTCTACACAGAAAAAAGTGTTTTATTAATTAAAAAAATGGTTTAAAAAGTATTTAAATTTAATTAATGTGATAATTGAATCAATTAAAAAAAATAATTTTTGTTGAAAGAAAATTAAAAATTTAATTTTGATTTAATTAACATTTTAGTTGTTTTGAAATAAATTTTCAATTAAAATTTTAATTAAATAACAAAAAATCTTCATTGATTTTTTTCGTTAAAAATAAAATAATTTAAACCTGTGGAATTTTTGTTGGGAATTGTTAATATTTGTTTAAATAAATTAACACATTGTTTGAAATGGCAAAGTTTTTTGATCATTTTTTTAAATAATATTAAAAATATAATTTATTGAAAAAAAATATTCAAAATTTCAAAATTTTTATTAATCAATATAATCATTTTGGTAATAGGTGCAAAATCAACAAATTGTTTGCTTGATATTATAAATTTGGTATAAATTTGGTGATTGGAGAAATTTAATAATATTTTCTGTGTACGGCGATTAAAGGATTTAAAGAAATCTTCAAGATCATATTTAATATCTTAACATTTACAATTGTCTTAAAAGTTTATCAATAACTGCATTTAAAAACACATCATATGCAAAACTGTATAAGGATTGGTTTGTATTCTAAAATATCTGCCCTAAAAAGATCACACACAAATGTAGAAATATCGATACATATAAATGTAAATTTATTTCAGTTGTGACAAAACGGAAAAAAAAGTATTGAAAAATCAAAGACCTTTTGCTTCTTTTGACTTGTTAAAAATGTCATTTAGGCCCTTATTCCCATGCTGCACTTAAATAAAGAAAAAAATTAGTAACGCATTTGCTTTCTTCAAATGTAGAACGAACGTGTAAATGATTTCTTTTTATTTTAGCCAAATTATTCAAAACTAAAAAAATTAATTTTTAAAGTCAACAAACAGGAGAGATTCATATCTAATGAAAAAATTATTTCTACAAAAACTATTTAAAATTTATGTTTTCAAATAAAGTTGTTACAAAACATTATGCTTAATTTAATTCAAAAAAAAAAAAAAAAAAAAACTTTTCAGGCATTGGTCAATTTGAAAGAGTAATGGGTGGCGTATGATTTATGTATATGTAATTAGAATAATGTATACGTACGGGTAATTAGCAAAAGTATTTAGCAATTTACGAAAAAATAATGAACTCACGAACTTAATTAATAGAAAATTTATATAAATAAAGAAATTTTAAGTAAACTCATAAAATAATTTTAAATTTAAATTTTTAGACAGTTTCCGTATATAAGGTCTGTTTTGTAACTTTTAAGGTAACGTTTGGCAAAATATTAAGGGGACTTCGGTTTTAAGTTTTTGCCATATGGACTTCGGTGCTCAATTAAAGTACAGGGACTTCGGTTCTTTGTTTTTGCGTTATGATTTCGGTCCTCTATTTTTTATACAGGGACTACGTTCCCCTGTCTTGGTCCATTAATTTTGGCACAGGGACTTCGGTTCTTTGTTTTTTTCGTTGGGACTTCGGGGCTAAAATTAAATACAAGGACACCGGTCCTCGGTTTTTGCACAGTGATTTTGGTCCTCTGCTTTTGGCCCAGAACTTCTGTGCTCTGTTTTCGCACAGGGTTCCCGTTCCTTTATTTTGGCACAAGGATTTCGATCCTCTGTTTTTGGCATAAGAAATTCGGTCATCTGTTTTTGGTGCATGCACTTTCGTTCTCTGTTATTGCACAGGGATTTCGCTCGTCTGTCTTATCACAGGGACTTCAGTTCTCTGTGTTTTTCAAGGATATCGGTCCTCAGTTTTTGCACAGGGATTTAACTCCTCTGTTTTTGGCCCAGGGACTTCGGTGTTCACTTTTTTGCATGATGAACTCGGTCATATGTTTTTGATATAAAGGCGTAGGTTCTCTATTTAAGCATAGGGACTTCGTTCCTTCGTTTTGGTACAGGGACCATGGCATCATAAGTTTCTTATGTTAAGTTAATAAGTGAGTTATTATTTAACACAAGCTTCAGAAAGGAAGCAGAAGATAGCTCGAGAGTTCCTGATCGTGCAAAAAAGGCAAAACAGGAATATTCGTCTATCCCATTATATTCAATAAAACCCCGATTGAATCCCCTAAAACCCTCCTGTGGCTGCCGTCGTAATTTTAACTTGATTTTTCATCTATTGAATCATTGAAATAAGAGAAATCTAATATCGCAACCCCCAGAAAGCGCTAAAAACCTGAGCACTTACTTAACTACACTTATCGATGACAAAACTACTTTACTAGGTAATTGTTTGATAAATTACTTAATCTACCTAAGGAAATAAGTTCGGACTGTTTTGAGCAAAAAGATGAAGAAAATTGTTCTCTCAAAACTGATCTCCTTTACACAATTTTCGACTACGGAAACGCTTTTCGAAAACATTGAGTGCGGGAGCAAACCTATTGTTTGTCCTTAATAAAAACTTTTTTCTCATTAACAAGAAGAAGCCAAAACTGAAAATTTATTAACACACAAAATAAAAATTTTATTTTATAAAATTTATTTTCGTTTTGATACACAATAAAATTAAAAATGTTTTAACTAATTTGTGACTATTAAATATTTTACGTAAATGAACAAAAAAAAAATAAATAAAATTAATATAACAAATTCGTTCGTTCTTACAAAGGTTTTAATGCCTGTGTCTGTGTTTGTTTAAAATTTCCATTTTATGTTTGCGGGTGGATGTGTGTGAGTTTTAAAGACTTAAATCTACAAAATAATATTTGCAGATGCTGCCACAAAACTGAAACCAATAATTTGTATTTTGGCATAGAAAGAATTGTGTGATGTTTTACTGAAAATGTTGTTTCGTTTTGTGGATTTTTTATTTTTTGCGAATACAAAAAAAAAACAATAACACAAATCAAACAAAATGATTTTTTTATTTCAATTTAAAAAAAAATCAGAGCTATTTGGTTAATCCAGGGGGATTAAATTATGAGTCAACCAACTAAAATTTTATTTAATTGTAACATAAACAATTTTCTGAAAATAGTTTGGCAAGAGGTCAGTGGAGAATTTTCAGTGACGTTACGAAGAGCTAAAAAAAATGTTTTGGAAAATTATTTTACAATCAAAAATTTGCCAAAAAAAAAAATTTATGAAACCAAAAAAAAAATATTAAAGATTTAAAAACAAACAACAAATTGGATTTTTGGATTTTTTTCTATTGCTAAAAAGTTTTGGAAAAATGTTTGAAATTGCTAAGGGAAACTTAATATAAAACTAAATAGTTTTTTCAAATGGAGAAGTATAACAAGATGTCAATATTATATTTTTTTAAAACTTTAAAGAATAATACTTTAAAGGGTGATCCATTTAGATTTTCTTTTTATTTGTTTTTTTCCACAGATCCCGGTTGACTGGGTTGACTGTCATATTTTATACCCACACCACAAGAGTGGGTATTATTAATTTCTTCTGAGGTTTTTTTCTCGTACTTTTTAATTCCCAGGAAAGCAGGAAACAGTGATGTTATACGTTGGGAAATATCCCTATTCGTAGGGATTTTTTTTTTTTTTTTAAATGACAGTAAGAAAAAAAAGGATATACTTTTTTAGAGCAATAAAATGTAGGGACTTTGGTAGTGATGTGGCAAAACTGGATACCTTTGGCAACCTTTTTCGATTTGTGATAGCGTAAATTGCTGATAAAGCAACATTAAAAACTTTTAAACTTTTTTGAGTCATCGCTTGCCGCCATTTCAGCTTTAATTAACGGGTAATAGATTTCTTTTGAACTTAATTTTTCAGAACAACAAATAGATAATTTTTAAAAGGTGGATACCACTATTTTTTCAAGACGATTGCAAAAATTGTTATATCTTTCAGTGTACCAAAACTTATTAAAACAAATGTTTGCCTTCCGATTGCTAGGAAATCACCATTCAAAATGTATACGGGCAAATTAGTTAATTTCCGAGTACCCAAGCAAAATCCAAAAGTACATAAATATGATTTTAAGTGAATTTATATCACTTGTTTTTTACATTTGGTTTTTGTTTTTTTAGAAAAGTACAGATTTAATGGTTCATATACATAAAAGAGTTTATACCCTGAAGGAAACCTGGGTGCATGTGTCTCCATGTCACCAGTTTTGTCGACTATTTCGTAATTTTGAGGCGACATTGTCAACGAAGTAACTACACTTTTATATTTGCCTTTAATACGAAACAAAAATTTTGTTATGAATACGTATTTTTTTTAATTAATTAATTAAATGTTAAAAAAAGCATTCGACTTTTTCTTAAAAAAAAAATAACAAAAGTACTACTGATTCTTTGGTTCCAATGTCTACATACAGTCCCAAAAGAACTATGTACCTAGTGAATAGTACCAACGTCAGTAGTAGATTTCCAATGACACGTAAATGTTAAATGTCTATAGTAAATAACATTGTCTGGGGTATAATAAGTCACTAGTACTGGTAACTGTGTCAGTAGTGAATCAGTACAGATTCACTAGTGACATTTTCTACAGGGTATCCATATATGTATGTATGTATGCATTTAAAACCCAGCTAGCATTTTGTATCATAATCAAATATTTTATGAATCAGTAAAATAACCACATATGACCTCATTTTTCGATCATAAATGATACTCTCGTTGTGAGAAATGCTACCCTGCCGGCCAATCACCTGATACAGTTTTCTGAACCCCTTTTGAGCAATTTAATGATAGTGTTTATAATCATTATATATTGTTTTTTTCAACATTTTTCATTTTTCGAATTTATTCTGTGAGCTAAATTTCAGTTATGTATTTTATAAAGCTTTTTGTAATAGTTCTATTCCTTAAATTTTTAGGAATGACTATCAGACTATTTTCTTGTATCTTCCTGTTACATTTACCTAAGCTATGCTTTGGATAACAATGAAGTATATTGTATGTACAGAAAAATTTACAATTATTAGACACCAGCAGAATGTAATGCATTTTCTGCCCGCTACGGCCTTCGTCAGCATTCTTTGTGTCACGCTGGGTAGTGATACTTTATAAATTGAATGTATTTAATTCAACTATTTTAACAAATAGAATCTAGGAATTATTTCTTTTTTTTTAATATATTTCAAATATGTTTAGTAGACCGTCTCAGTTTTTATACTTTTTTCGAAACTCCTTCATGAACATCGATTTTCTTTATCTACTATAAAAACCAAGAATTTTGGTGGATAACACTTAAATAAGGGAAGTGTTCCCTAAAATCTTTTTTAATTTTTTTAGGCAAAATGCCTTTTTTCCAAAAAATTAAAAAATCTTGATTTAGTAATTTGCCTCAAACTCAAGCAGTTCTGAATGGATTTATTAAATTTCCTAAATGGTTTTTAAAGCAACATTGCCATTTTGTTCGATGGTTTTTTATTCATAGCACTACAAATTCAGATTTTCAAATACAAACTTAACATTTTTTTCGGTTGAGAAAAACTGCAGTTTTAGTTGAAATGAGTAAAGTTGTTTATTTCTATATTTGCTTCTATTTCATAAATACATTATAAAGTAAGAACATATTGGTTTTATTATTTTATCAAATTTGCTAAAACTGTGCTTTTGTTGGAGTTTGGATGCGTTTTGTGAAAATGCTCGATGGCTTGAATTAAATCATTTTGGGTGTGGCACTTCCCATACAAAGACGTTATACATTTCTGTATATCTGGTGAACGAAACGAGCTAAAGTACCCAAATTAGGTACAAATATCGGTTATCAATACACAGCATCCCACAAAATATGGGCGGGATGGGAAAAGTGGGCATGGTACCTCCCGTACAAAGACATTATTGAAAATACTCAAAATTTTAAATTTTAGTGCTCTAGTATGACATATGAACACGTTTTATATATCAAAATATCAGAAACTATTAGCAGAATATATTTCCCGAAAACCCTGCAAGTATTTTCCCAAAAATGGAAGAGTAATGCCCATAATTTTTTTTAAAACATACCCATTTTCGGGAACAATATATCTTTCCGATTCCAAGTGTTATAATCTAAGTGAATGGTAAATTCCTAAAGACGTGGGTATATAAATCTGCCAAATCGGTTAAGAAATGGTTAAGTTATAATCAAAATACTCCAAAAATGGGCTAAAAAGCAACACAATTTTTATAAAAACTAAAATTTTAGAGCTGTTATATGACCTATGGATACGTCTAATATATCAAGAGAACGTATTAGTAGAACATATTTGCTGAAAAACTCGGAAAAGTCGGTTCAGATACAAAAAAGTTATTACCAAAATATAATTTGTTTTTTTTTATATTTAGAAATAAACAACTTTACCCATTTCAACTAAAACTGCAGTTTTTTTAATAGAATGCTACTGCTATTTACACCAAAATCTTTATTTTAAAATTTCCTGCCATACTGAATTTATAGAATATAAAAGTTTTGCCTCGTTCAATTTTTTTATATGAAAAGGTAAGCAAAAATTAAAAAAAATGTAAAGTTTGTATTTGAAAATCTGAATTTGTAGTGCTATGAATTAAAAACTATCGAACAAAATGGCAATTTTGCTTTAAACTACATTTAGGAAATTTTTCTAATGCATGTAATGATGTTCAAATCCATTCAGAACTGCTTGAGTTTGAGGCAAATTACTAAATCAAGAATTTTTAATTTTTTGGAAAAAACGCATTTTGCCTAATAAAATTAAAAAACGATTTGAGAGATCACTTCCCGTTCATCAATATTTAAGTGTTATCCACCAAAATTCTTGGTTTTTATAGTAGATAAAGAAAATCGATGTTCATGAAGGAATTTAGAAAAAAAATCCATGTGTTTAGTCGTTCTGTTTTTTATATTTTCCTCCGATAAAATACCATTGAGTTTTGATTACATATTTCAACTAACTTTATTTTCATTCAAACAAAAGTTATCGTGTTCACGCAAAGGAAAAAAGAAACACATTTATTTTTATTAATTGACAATAATTTTTGGATTTCTTTTTTAGCCAAACTCTTTATTTATCCGGCTGATGCGAAAGTTTCTATTTTTTCTTTTTTTTAATTTGGCATGACGAATGAATAAAGACAAATATATGATTCTATTTTCAATCGCTCAAGTGATAAATCAGTTTTTAATCACCAACAGTGATCTGAGAAGACCCATTTATGTGATTTATACAAAAAAATTATCACCCATATGCTAGCTTGAAACAACTTTAAATAAAATTTATATAATCAATATTGTGGTTATTTTATTGAACTGTTAATGGTTTTTAATCCAAATTTCGATATTTTAGTCAGGCTTAAGTTCATTGAATTTAATTTTTATTAAATTATTTTTATGAAGAAAGGAATTTTACAAAATGAAATTAATTAAAATTTATTGACAATTTTTCATTCTTGACTGAGCTGGGAATTGAACCCAGGTTCTCATGGACAGGTTGCCCTGACTAGTTTCAATTGTAACCACACAATCTCTTCAGAGGGGTTTGCCGTTTAGCACACACCGCCATTGACGACGGATGGCGTCATTAGTCGAACATCGATCTTTAAACCAAATGGTATTTCTCCGGGGCAGATCGAAATTTGCTTTGAATGAATGATGTCCTATTTTAATTGATTTATATGTTCTTCTTTACTTCAGTTTTTCGCACTTTTTGTCAAGAATTCTCCTTGAAATCCAATGTTCATTTTTTGTTTTTTATGTTTTTGTCTTTCGTTTTTCATGTTGACCTTTTTCAGCACAAATTGCAGTAGCTGTTAACAATAATTAGTATTGTGGTTTTTTTATTGAACTGTTAATGGTTTTTAATACAAATTGCGATATTTTATTAGGCTTAAGTTCATAGAATTTAATTTTTATTAAATTATTTTTATGAAGAAAGGAATTTTACAACATGAAATGAATTAAAATTTATTGAACCCTGGTTTTCACGGACAGGTTGCCCTGACTTGTTTCGATTGTAACCACAAAATCTCTTCAGAGGGGTTTGCCGTTTAGCACTCACCGCCATTGACCTGGGTTCGATTCTCAGCTCAGTCAAGAATGAAAAATTAATAAATTAATAATGTTGTAAAATACCTTTCTTCATAAAAATAATTAAATGAAAATTAAATTAAATGAACTTAAGCCTGATTAAAATATCAAAATTAAAATTTATATTTATTAATACAAATGGTTTTATTTTTACTGATATATCATCATTAAAAAGTTGTAGGGATTTTTGTAGAGAAAATTTTTTTATCGCGTAGGGAAAAATAGGTATTTTTTAATTAAAATATCTAAATTTGGATTAAAAACCATTAACAGTTCAATAAAATAACCACAATACTAATTATTGTTAACAGCTAAGGCACGAGCTATGTTTACATTTGTCCTTCAAGTTGTGCTGAAAAAGGTCAACTAGAAAAAAGAAAGACAAAAAAAAAACAGGAAAAACAAAAAAATGTACTTTGGACTTCAAGAAGAATTCTTGACAAAAGTACGAAAAAACAGAAGTAAGGAAAACATGTGAGATCAATTAAAAATGGATAATCATTCAAAAAGCAAATTTCGATCTACCAAAGGTTAAAATACAATTTGGTTTAAGGATTGATGTTTGACTACTGACGTCAGCAGTCATCGATGGCTGCGAGTGTAAGACGGCAAATCCCTCTGAGGAGACCTAGTGGTTGAGGTCGAAACATGTCAGGGTAACCAGCCGCCTGGCTTCGAATCACACGCCAGACAGCCTGGCTTCGAATCCCAGGTCAGTCAAGAATGAAAATTATCAATAACAATTTTAATTAATCTTCCATGTTGTAAAAATTCCTTTCTTCATAAAAATAATTTAATGCAAATTAAATTCAATGAACTTAAGCCTAATTAAAATATCTAAATTTGGATTAAAAAAAAAATGAAATGTTTCGAATAAAATTAGAAACGGCCCTATCTCTTAAAAGGCTGCACCAGCACAAGAAAAATGGCTTACAATCAGTCACATTAAATTTAAGTTGTATGTGTATATTATAAAACTCATACATACTTCCAAAAATATTTGTTTTGCTTTTACGATTAACATTTTGAAGAATAGAACAAAACTGCAATAGAATAATATTGTAATAAAATAAAGCTGAATCAGAAAAATGATGCATAGAACATTAAAACTGTAATAAAACATTCAAAACATGTTTCAATGTTTTAAATGTAGACATAGACCAAAGGCAAACTTCTATAGAGAGAAAATTGTATGGTTTTTTAGGAATATCGTCAAATGAATTGTAAATTATGTCCCTGCGGGAAATTTGTGTCAATTGTTCCAGCAGACTGGTCCTGGGATTTGTGAAAACAGAACAAGTACAAAAAGAAAGAACTAATGGCCAGTGTAAGGAGAACCAATCCTTTAACTGGTTTATGAAGAACCAAAAGGTAGAAAAAGTAATTAATTACAGTATAGTATTTACCAGTGGTGTAACACATTTTTTTGGGACTTTCTAAAATTTTGTTCTTAAATTTAGTTCTAGGACTTGTTTTATTGAAATAATTCTCTATTGTAGTAACTGGCACTAAACAGGTTCATTGAGAATAGATGTGTGACTTATCAAATGGTGGCTGTTAGGTGTCAATTGACCCCCTCCAATGGCAACCCCATGTAAAAGTGATAGGTCGAATTCATATAAAGTGAACCGGTCCCTACCACCAAAGACCTATCACGGGACTACTTTGGTGTCAGTTCGCTTCCCTCTAGGGCTATTACCGAAGATTGATGCTTTTAAGAAAGTGTTTTTTTCAAGCTGCCCTAAATGCAATTATATATTTAATTACTCTGCTGTTTAATATGTTAACTTTTTTTGTGTGTGTTCTATTGTAGTTGAATCTTTTGCTATGATTTACCGTTTCTTTATTTCATTATCGGTTTTTTTGTTGATATTCTTTTTGTTGTTTTGAAAACCCCAACAAAAAGCTGTATAGAAAAGCTTTAAGAATGATGTTTGATTTATTCTAGTGGGAGTCATGTTCTATCATTTTTGTTTTGCTATTTACGTGAACTCTTAAATAACACAGAAAAAATTTTTTTTATAAATTACAAAATGGTTTCAAAAGTATTTAAATTTAATTAATGAAAAAAAAATTAAAAATATAATTTTGATTTAATTAACATTTTATTTGTTTTAAAATAAATTTTTAATTAACATATTTATTACATATCAAAAAATATTAATTGATTTTTTTCGTTTAAAATAAAATAATTTAAACTTGTAGAATTGTTGTGGGGATTGTCAATATTTAGTTAAATATATTAACACATTGTTTGAAATGGCAAAGATTTTTTGATTATTTTTTTTTATTTAAATTAAAAATATCATTTATTGAAAAAAAAAATATTCACGATCTTAAAATTTTTAGTAATCAATATAAACAGTTTGGTAATAGGTGCAAACTCAACAACTTTTTTGCTTGATATTATGAATTTGGTGTTTAGAGACAATTTTGTAATTTTTCTGTGAAGGCAATTGAAAACATAACTTTTGAAACATTTTGCGCAGCCCTCTACTTTCAAGAAAAAAGTAGATAAACGCTAAAAGGCATCATTTAGGGTTTTCCATATTCGGGAGCCATTGGCGATGATGGACCAATAAGAACAAAATTATGTTATGAGGTTAATGCTAAAGTTATTTGTGCCGAATATTATTAAGATTTTTTTGCCTTTTAGTGATTTTGGAAGGGGCTTCATATAGGACCAACGGATAATTTTGGACCTACCAGCACAACATTTGGTGATGACATAGTAGCTGTCATGAAAGTAACTATCACCAATTGTATCTCCATACCAATATTTATAAGAAATTTATGGCATTAAAAGCTATTTTGGGGAGTGTTATTCGCATGGAACCTATATGGTCCAATATGGACCGACTCCAATACAATTTTGTACGCAATAAAATAGTTTGGGCCAAATTTAAGCTAAAAAACAACATAATAAGATGATTTATGGGCCCAAGGACTCTATTCCGGAAAAAAAGTTTGTATGCACAGAAAAAATCCTGAACAACTTTTTTCAATTAAACCTTTAATCAAAAATAAAATCAGTTTTATTTGAACATTTAATCAATTCACTTAAACGTTTACTTATATCAACAAAATTACTGCAGAAAATATTGTTAATATCAACAAATATTTAATTGATACTATAAATTTGTTTACTGGTGCAAATTTAATTAATTTTTTAATTAATATCACAACTTCTTTAATTGAAATCAATTGTTATTATTATTTTTTTTTTGTATGGGGGCTATGTGAGATTATGCACTGTAACAACTAGAACCAAAATTTATAAAATTACCTCCAAAATTGCGACCTGAACTTTGCGCACAAGGTTTACATGAACAGCCAGGCGGAAGGACATTTTAAGATCTATTCAAAATGTGATTCTCGATCGAAATACTAAAAGATGACTCCAGGAACAATATTTTACAAACATCAGCACAAACTCATAATACTCTCTCCTTAATTGCGGTGTGTGTATAAATATTACGTTAACATTTACCAGGGTACTCCTGTACCTCATTATAACTTTTTATAATTTTCTGCTTTAAAGAAAAAAATATCTAATTCAAACACCGTTAAATAGGAATATATAAAAATTTATTCATGTATTTAATTAAAAAAAATATCTTTGAACAGACTCTTTTTCTCTGAGGTTTTTTATATATACCCTATGTCAAAACAATTTCGTACACGGCTACCTCGGTTATGTGCTCGCGCTGGTGTCATCGTTGGACGCTTTTAGCTATAGAACCACTGACGCCAAATTTCATAAGTGGTCAACAAAACGACACAAAAAGGCTTTTATTTTCTAGATCCACAGCATTAATACTCTATTAGTTTTTATGTTGCAGCTACAAACGTTTAAAGTCACTAATGGAAAAACAGGTATACATTTATGCATTCTAGGGTTAAATGCAGGGACTGTAACAGTTATTACTTTTTTCATAAAAGTCTGATGATAACAGTTATTTTTTTATTTTTATTTTTTTGAACAAAAATAACAGTTATTTTTTTATTTTTAATTTTTTGAACAAAAATAACAGTTATTTTTTGATTTTTATTTTTTTGAACAAAAATAACAGTTATTTTATGATTTTTATTTTTTCGAGCAAAAATAAAAATTATTCTTTAAAGAAATGTACGTGTTATAATTATTTAGTTGACTTTAAATATTTATTTTAATGCGCAGAAGAAATCCCAATGATGATCACACATTTAAATAAATATTTAAAGACAACTCAATAATTATAACACGTACATTTCTTTAAAGAATAATTTTTATTTTTGCTCGAAAAAATAAAAATCAAAAATAATTGTTATTTTTGTTAAAAAAAATAAATATCATAAAATAACTGTTATTTTTGATCGAAAGATAAAAATCAAAAAATAACTGATATTGTTGTTCCAAAAAAATATATTTCAGAAAATAAGTGTTACTTTTGTCCAAAAAAATAAAAATCAAAAAATAACTGTAATTTTTGATCGAACAAATAAAAATCAACACTTTAAAAATCATTATATTTTATCGTAGAAAAGTTCATAAGGATCAATATGTTATACTTAAATCAGTTTGCCAGCATTTACTTCTATATGCTTTTTTTGTTTTAAAATTTCAAAATATCTGTTATTTTCGGTCCCTGGTTAAATGTATAGAGAGTACACTTTTAATGTGTTATAAAATTGTTAAGACTGATATGATCAAAATAAAATTGTAGACTTAAAATTTGCAACTGTTCAAAAACGGTCCATATAAAGCGGATTATGGCTTAAACCAAAAATATAATATCTTTAAAGTGCCTTTATTTAAATTTCTCACACTGTTTCCATTTTTGTTTTGTTTGCCTTTGTTTTTATAACCCTGTTCAGTTTGTTAATCTTGTGTGCAAATTGTTAGCATATTTTTCCTTAAAATGCATATTTTTTTTATTGTTTTTACTCGATTTTATTAGCGATCATTAAAATCAGCAGAGTAATTTATTAAAAAAACAAAAAAAAAAACAAATAAACAAAACAAATGAAAAAAGAAGTTGAGAAAAAAAACGCAGAAACAATAAGAAAAAAAATATTAATTTATTACTGACTTGCATGTTCTTGCAGAAAAAAAAATATTAAAAAATTCACAATAACAAAAAACCATATCAATTTTTATCGATTTGAACAAATTTATGCGTTCATTTCACTCACATGTAAGAAAAACTACACTACAACTGACCTGAGTAAGACACGAACTAATTCCTTCCTCAGATCAAAATTTTGCTTTTCACAATCCCAGTAATTATCTGCTTAAGCTTTTGAAAAAAAAAAAAAATCTTTGTTATATGAAATTAAAATTTCTTTCCCATATTTTAACTAAACAATGGCCATCTATTTGTTTATCTAAAAACATTTTGTAATATTGTTAATAATAACTACTTCTTGACCCTGAAAAAATTTCTGACTCAACCTCTCAAGTTTTCATACTGATGAACTGATTTTAATGTTACAGGAAAAAATCTGGAAAAACTTTTCATCGATTAGAGAAACAAATTTTTAATTTTTAATAGAAGAAGATTTCAATCAACACGTAAAACAATTTCCTTTTTGTAATGCAAACATTAACTTTTAATAATAAATCTAAATTTAATAATTTACTTTATGAGTAAAATTTTTGAAATTATCTTTCAAGAAATAATTTTCTTTGAAAATTTTCCAACATCTATATCTCAATTGTTTATTATTGTGTACGTTTTTCTATTAATTTTTATTTTCATAAACTACTTGATTTTAATTTAGTTAATCTTTTAGCGAAATTATATTTGTGTGTGTGTGTTTAAACTGCTGTATGTATTAAAGGAACATACAGTTAAGTTGAGCATTTGATTTGTAACGCTGTAACTGAAAAACATTTTATAAGCAAATTTGGTCTGTATAAAGAAAACTCTTGCTTTAAAGCCAAATTGCAATGCATGAAGACCTATGATTTAAGTCAAAATTAAAATAAAGTCAAATCTCAACGGTATAAAGACCTACAAAATATTCGAAAATTGCACTGGATAACGACCTATGATTCGAGCCCAAACTGGACAGCATAAACATTATGATTAATGACAAAGGTGAGTAAAAAGTCTTCGATTGAAGTCAAAATTGGACAGAATGAAGAAAAATAAAAAAAAATTGGCCGGCATACAAAACTACGATTAATGACAAAACTGGAGGTTACCGCTTATTTCGTTTCGGAAGAATTAATTTACGGGTTCGAACAATTTGTACTGTGTGCTAAGATTATCGAAATCGCTCGAAACGATAACAGAGTTGTATTAATAAACAAATGGAAAATTTGATGAAAAGTTATTGTCTGTTTTAGGGAGTTGCTACTTCGAAAGGGACTTTTTGTCTTTGATTAAGTAATCAAACTTTCGTTCATACGAAAATCATATGAAAATCAATACACAGTACAAATTGTTTGAACTTTTAAATCATTTCTTTTTAATAGAAATACGCGGTAATTCCGTTGAACTACAATTATAGCAAAGGCGTCACAAAGCTGATGTATTTTGACATCAGCACTATGACAAGTGGTTCGTTTTTGACCCCATGACACTTTTGTCTGGGTTCAATTCCCACTTTAGTCAAGAATGAAAAATTATCAATAAATTTTAATTCATTTCATGTCGTCAAATTCCAGTCTTCATTAAAATAATTTAATAAAAATTAAATTCAATGAACTTAAGCCTAATTAAAATATCGAAATTTGGATTAAAACCCATTAACAGTTGAATAAGAAAAACATAATACTAATTATTGTTAACAGCTAAGACACGAGCTACGTTTACATTTGTCCTTCAAGTTGTGCTGAAAAAAGTCAACAAGAAAAAATTAAGACAAAAACATGAAAAACAAAAAAAATTGTACTTTGGATTTCAAGAAGAATTCTTGACAAAAAGTACGAAAAACAGAAGTTAGGAAGAACATGTAAATCAATTAAAATAAGTAATCATTCATTCAAAGAAAATTTCGATCTACCAATAAAATAACCACAATACTAATTACTTTTCATCATTAACATCACTTGGCCAAATTGTCATCAGGGTCAAACATTTTATATATGTCATCAAGGGGATGATACATCGGCATCGCAGAAATGACATATCGGAGTCGGTTTAATAAAACATGTCATCAATGCGACGACTCAGTAACATCGGAGAAAGGACTCATTAGGTTCAATTTAATGACAAGCTGTCATCAAATAAGATAAGAGGGGTCTTTAGCAGACAAATAGAACCAATGATTATAATACAAACATACAAATTATAAAATAGAATTTTAAAAAGATCCTTAAATTAGAAAAATTCAAACACAACTAACTTTTTAAAGAAGCTCGATTTATTATAAGCTAAATTTGGCAATATAACATGGGGTCTCCACCTGAGATAACAGTTTTATATTAGCAAACGTCAAATTCAATCGCAGAGAGTATTATCCTATGTGTGGACTATCAAATAGTGTTAGTATTAATATTTTAATAAATGTTATGAGAAAGTTGTTATGAGAAATGTCATAACAACTATCTTCAAAGATGAGCTCTTAAAAATACATATACATACATACATATATATGGGCATTTCCATGAGAATGTCAACCTCGACTCAAAAAAAAAAAACCCTTGGAACTTTTTTCAAATATGGTAGAAAGTAAAAAAAACACTTACTACTTACTTTTTTCAATTTAAATATGCAAAAGAAATATTCTTGTCGACATTGTGGGCATGGTAGATAAAATTTTCTATGCAAAGGGACTTTTAGCTTATTACAATTCTTAAAGAGCAAAACATAAAAAATGAAACTGTCTATCTCTTTGATTCGTTTTTAGTATCTGTAATCAACAATTTTCACTTTTCTGCCGATTAAATGCAGATACTGGTAATATTGAAAGACCAAATATATAGTTCGATTAGTGTTATATTTTTGGTTTGTTTTGGATGCTATTCCAATGTCACGTACGGGGTGCAAAAACATCATTTAAATCAGTGGTGTCAATTATGATTGTATTGGTGCGAATACTCTTGTCTCTTTCATTCTCAGCGGGAGGAATCTGCGGTTGCGAAGCCTAATTAACATACATATTTTGCTATGAAGACTTTAGAGCAATTAATAATAATACAATTATCGAAAAATGTTGAGTTATGGACAGACACACTCAGTTATTATTTAAATAAATTTAATTTGGAACCTGCATTTCGCAGAAACTTATTTTTTGGAAAAATTGAGCATTTGACAATATTTGAAGTCATTTTACTACCTTATTAAATTCTCTCTAATATTTTTAATTTGGTGCTCAACATACCTTTGCAAATGCCAACAATGAAAATTCATTTGCACATGCTAATGCAAATAATAACTCCATTAAGTTTAAAAATATTCTATAATTATTAACCACCATTATAAAAAGAGAAGATTTTACTAGCCTATAAAAATATACTTTTATTTACCAATAATATCTTCTAAATTTAAATTGCAGTTTCGAAACAACGAAACATTTTTTAGGTTTGTGGACGTTAAACAATAAAGTTTCATTAATACATTAATAATACACATCTTCTTACCCAAAAATTTTACCTGCTGTCACATTTGCTTTTATGTGTATAGGTTTACACATAAATTGTAGGAAAACAAGACTTTTTTTAACAAGTTTTTTAAATATTTTTACTTACTTAAGAAAAGTGTTTTCAAAGAAAAAAACCCACCGACGCGATTGGTACAGAAAGAAAAATATTTTTACAAGCACAAAATACCAACAAATTCTTGTGGCTATTTTTTTCTTAATAATTTCTGCATTTAGGTACGTCTTTTTAACGAAAGAAAAAGGGACCCTTTAAAAGGCAACAAAGAATTTTTTTCACAAACAAAACACATATCGTTAGCTTAAATGCAAAACAATGTAGATATTATTTGTCAATCATTGTACAATGTCAAAAACAGAAATAAAACAAAACATAAACAAAGATGATAAATAATAAATATATTATTTCTGTTTAGAGGCCTCAAAACAGGCCGTGCGATATTTCGATATTTCCCGCTGAATGAGAGTGTTTTGCAGTAAAAAATTATATTTTACGCTCGCAAAATAAAAGAGCGTAAGCGTACATGTGAGTTTTGCTGACACAATTGTGCATGACGCTGACACCCCTGATTTAAATATTTCATTTCTATTTGATCAGTCGTAGGTGTTTCAAAATAAAAGTTCAAAGCAAGATATTTGTTGCAAAAAAAAATAGCGATCGGAATTTTTTTTTTTTTTAATTGGTATAATAAAAATGTTGTAAGCTGTTAAAGGTCGTCACGTAAGATATTGTTAATAATATAAATGCAACTAAATGTATCATCCTATTATATTGGTATTAACTTAAAATTTGGTCCAAACTTATTTTATTGCAATCTAATGATCTAACCACATTTTATTGGAATTGGTGCATATTTGATTATAGCTCCCATGCAAGTACTACTCCCAAAAATAGCTTTTAATGCCATAACTTCCTTATAACTGTTGGTATTGATATAAAAATTGTCGACAATAGCTTTAACGCTAGGTACTAAGTACAAAATATTGTGCTGGTAGGTCCCATATAAATCTCCTTCCTTAAATCGGTTAGAGGCAAACAAATGTCATAATGATGAAGATATATGAATAATATTCGGCACAAATAACTTTTATATAACTCTTAACCTCATAGCAAAATTCTGTTCTAGCGACCATAATTGGCCATGGGTCGAAAATGGGGTTCACTCTCAAAAATATGTTATTAAAAAAAAGAAAAAATAAATTCCACAATTCGCATTCACCCCAAAATCACTTCCCTTTTATGTCACGTACGATATGCACCTATTTTGCTAGATATTTTGGGCAGCAAGAATTTGATAATAATTTTTTTCATATACATTGTACCGTCAAAATGAAACTTAATGATAAAAAAATGACCAGTTACTACTATTTGTACAAAATCTCTATCGTAAGGAGTAAAAATGTCACGTACGATGACAAGGAAATGCCCATATATAATAATAATAAGACACTATCAGTAAAATGTCTAATTTTTTAGTGTAAATAGTGCCAATCTTATGAAAGAACAATATTTTAAACCAAAAAAAAAGAATAAAAACTATACAAGTTTACTGTACGAAAATCAATAATTTATGAAATCTAATAAGATTAATATAAATACATGTTCCCCTTGTTTAAGATTAATATTAACATGATGAATGTGTTATTTCAGTCTGTCGTTCTTTCGATATTATATTAAATATTATCTCAGTTGTAGACCCAATGTAAAGACCAACGAACATGGCGAATTCTTGTATCAGATGTGTTCATTCGATCAGGTGGCTATCGCTTGTTAAAACTGTCAAAATGCATGTTATATATATTTTGTTAAAATATTTCTATCCTTATTCGACCTTTTAATTTTCAATACTTTGTTAATTGATAAGCTCGAGTACAATCTAACATGTGAACGAGAATAGTCATTTTTTGTTTTATAATTCCTGAAGATGCCATCTAAAGGATGGGGAAATATTGAAAATATAAAGAAAAATAAAGATTAAAATTTATTAAAAAACAACTGTGGCCTCGAGCTTATCAATTAACAAAGTATATTTTGTTAAGCTACGGTCCCACTTGTCCAAAAAACGGGACCAACTGGTAAACTAAAATATAATTTCCTTTAATTCCTATATTAATTTTGTTTATAATACCACATCTTACATAAAACAGTTTTTTGCTATGTCTAGCAGTATAATTAATTTTAGCCCTAGTCAGGTAAAACACAACGCAACAATGTCATAAATATTTTGTAATTTTGTTGTTGCTTCCTACTTCCATTAAAAGAACAAAATTACCATTTAAGCCCCACCGATTGCAAGAAAAATTTCACTTTATGAGAACCATCGATTCTAAAAAATTTTGGTTTATAAAGACCCACGATTAAACTGGCTAATCTATTAAAAAGGATTTTTAGGTTCACTTTTTTGTACCCTATACTTGAAATTTCCTAACAGATGTCTAAGATGTTTAAGAACATGTGCAATTTTGTGTAAATATTTACTTAAAAAAAAATATATATATTTCTATTAACTGGTAAATACTTATGAACAAAAAAAAAGAAAATGTTTAGATAATTATTGTATATAGTTTTAAGTCTATAATTAATTTGATTTATTTGATTTTATTTCGTTCTTCTGTTTCAGACAGCTCAACAATATATTGTTATTTTTTCCAATGCTGAAAGGGAAGTGATAAATTTCCGCCGTTTTATATTTTATTAGAAAAGTGCAGAATAACAATACTTTTAAACAAACTTAACACTAGAAACAACGAGAACTACGACCATCGTTTTAACCGCCCCCCGTAAACAAAATATTAAAAAAGCAGAAGCTCGTTTAATTATTCATTTAAATAAAATGGAATTTCTTTGGAGTATAAACCTCATGGTTTCAGCTTCATTAAACAAAAAACCATATAGATGAGCCAAAAATGATACGGTGGCACTTCTACCGTTAAATAATGTTAAAACAAAAAGTATATGGTTTTCCACAGTTTTATCTATCGTTGATTTGTGAAAAAAATTTAAATGAAATTTCCAAAAACAGCAAAAAAAAATAAATAAATCTAAAACAGCAGTAAAAATATATCATTAATTTTAAATATTATGCATTTAAATAAAAAGAAAATAAATAAAAAAATATAATCAACAACAACTAAAATCTGTTTTAATTATTTTTGGATGAGCAAAGTTCAACAAATTGTGTTACAATAAATATTTGTTTTAAATGAAATTGTTGTTGGTTTTTTTCTGTTGCTGTTTGCTAAAAATGTAAAAATGATTTACGTTTTGCACTTAAAGTGCATGAAAATTTTTGTGCAGGAATATTTTCTGTAGATCACAATAAATTCACGATTTTCATTTGTTTTTTTTTTTTTTTATTTCAAAGATGACTTTGGCTTGATTTCAGTAATTTGAAATGAATTTTTTTTTTTTTTTAATTGAAAAGTAATTTATGGTTTCAATTAATGGATTTAGTTAGAGCAGAAACCTAATAAGTATTTAAATCTCTAAACATTTGCAAAAAAAAAAAATCGCGAAAATCAGAAAATAATTTTTATATAGGAACAAAATTAAAAATTCGAAAAAATTGCTTAAAAGTTGAAAAATTGAAGGAAGTAGTCAACGCTTTTTTTAAACAAATCACTAAATTAAAAGCAGTCTTTTAACCCATTTTTGGCCGATCGGCGATTAAAATTACCAGCAATCTTATTCTTGTGTTTCTTTTTTTATGTTTTTTTTTTCTATTAGTTACTTAGAATCTTATTTTGTTATTATCTCTAACATCGATCAACAGGAATGCGGCAAATAATGAATAAAAAAAATCGGGATTTCTCGTCCCGGGATTTTCAGTTGTTTTCAATTCCCGCTTTCCCGGGAATTTATTGCGGGATTTCCGAGAAATTTTGAAGAAAATTTTTTTTTAAAACTTTAGTAAATTTATGTCAGACTTGTGTCTTAAGTTGTTTTTTCCAACTTAATTTCACCACAATATTTAAATTTTCTACAGTTTAAGGCTTTTAAACTAATTTTTGAGAATGGGCCTATGGTAAATTATAGACCTATCATCACGAAATTTTATTTCTTATCCTAGCAAACTGAAGTTTGAATTTTACAAAATTATTGTAAAGCTTTGCGGTTAAGGACGTAGTAAATTGTTTTCCTAGATTGTGTTTCATATGCGGCATTTCAAGTGATTTTTAGTCTTATAAAAGTAGAAAGTAGAAATTTGTGTGCATTTCGCCACAAATTTACGAGAATGTTAGTTTTAGTTGAGTTATTAGGGAGGTAGTTCCATATTTGGGTGCATAACTATTTTCCTACTGAAGCGATTCAATCCCAAACAGCCTAGAAGATCTAGAAACAATTTAATTTTTGTTAGAATTAATAAAGGACTAATAATAAAAATACTTTATGGGACCTTAGATGAATATTAAACAAATATCACAGAAATGACAAACTTTGTATACCTTCATACATCACCAGACGCGGATCCAGCTTCAGTCATAAGAGGGGGGGGGGGAATTTTTATGATACAAAACAAGTAAAAAATTTGTTTTTAAAAGTTTATTAAAAACGATATGTTTATATTATATTAAAAAAAAAATCAACAATAAGGTAAAATAAAATATAAGATCAGTTCAATATTAATTAAAATAAATTTATCTTTTTAAATAACGTTTTGGCTATAAAAATAATTTTATTTATTTTTAATATTTTTTTTATTTGAGACAATTCATTTGACTACATCATACTAAATTGTTTGACCAATTTTTCGATCAAAAAAAATACATATGCAATTGTTAACAAAATTTTGGAAGAAGGAATATGCTTCACTAATTTTAAAATTAAGTTATAAATTTTAGTCGAACTGTTTGGGTTTTAATCTAAAGATACATATATAATTATTCTGGTTTAAGTTAATTACAGTTAATTTTTTTATTTAAATTATTTTTATTTAGAAAGGAATTTTAAAGCTTATAACAATGGAAAGACAAAAATAATTTTGGCTGCACATACATACATACATATGTACCTTCAGTCGTAAATGCGCTAATGCCACAATTTTTGAAAATTAAGTTTTTGATGCAGTTCAATAGAGTAAACAAAAATACATCGTTTGCGGAAAAAATACAAATATTTTTTTCTAATTCTTGTTTTGCAATGAAAAGTTCTAAGTCCAAAAATGCTAAAAAAAAGCTCTAGGGCCAATTAAAATGTGAACATTTCAAAAAAAATTTGTTAATATTTGTTAATAGTCAACATTGAAATAAATAAAATAATTTTATAGTATATTTTATTTTTTGCAAATTGACATACTAAAATGTACATTAAAAGTATAAAATATATAATAGAAAAGGTGATAAGTCACAAAAAGCTTTGTAAAACATAAATGTATTATTTTTAGTTGGTTTGCAAGCCAATAAAGAGTCGGCAATGAAGCAAAACTGGATTTACAGACTTAAAATATATTCAGAACTAAAGACCTTAAAAAGTTTTTTCTCTATCCTATAAAATTTATACATTGGACTTACATCCTTTTCGACTGAAGGTAATAATATATTTCCTTTTTTCACCCCCCCCCCCTGAATCCGCGCCTGTACACCACTGCTGATTAAGGTCATAAAATTGTAAAAAATATGTTATTAAATAAAATTTCTCCTTTCTACTGAATTTGTTAAACGGTAAAATTGTTTCAGAATTCTGACTTCGTAATATTGAGCTTTTAGTTCCTAATCACCCTTCCATATTTTATATTCTCGTAAGACTAATACTTTCATTCCAATTCTGCAAACAAGCTCTGAATTTGACAATGTATATACGTATTTTGATTGCTATTATCCTATTGGCATCAATAAATATAACCTCTTAAGTGTCTTAAAATAATTTGAATTTTTACGATACTAGATTTAATTCTTTTAAGCTTAATAGCCAATAAGAAATATTAGTTTCATTGGAGAAATAAGTAAATACAAAATTTTGGGCGGGAATCCCAGGATCCCGGGAAATTTGATTTTTATTTCCCGCTTTCCCGGGAATCCAAAAAGTGCGTAAATAAAAAAAACTCTAGGTAGAACGAAAAAAACATATAATACAACTAAAATTGGAAAAGAAATAATCGCCAAAGCAAAAAACTAAAAATAATTTATAAAATCGTAAAAACTAGATAAGCCAAGAAAAATCGCCAAAATTAAGAAAATTATTTAAAACATAAATTTAAGAACATTAATTAAAAATAACTGCTAAATTAGAGGTTGCATTTATATTGAGCACACGATCTTGGTAGTTTGTGCTGATTTTAGATAAACAGAGAAAGCTGAACATTTTTGTCGCGATTTCGTTGTTAAAACAGGACGTTTATACGGTCATGTCATGGAAATCGAAATCACGTGAAATTGAAATCGAACAAATTTTGAAAACTCTCCCAAATTTAAAGTTTATAAAAATATTTCCATTTATATACCTCAAACTTTAAGGACCACTTTCCTCTACCTAAACTACTTTTGAAGTCAGGAAAAACTGTCATAATTATTACAAAAATTCAATTGAAAATTTTAGTCGATTTTAATTTCACGTGATTTTGATTTCCATGACATGGCCGTATATTTGTAATTGAATTTCATTTGAAAACGTCAGATTTTTGTTGTTTAAATAAGCTTTTATAAAATTAAATGCGTATGTATCATTTTGTGGTACAAAACATAAAAACGCCAAAATTAAAAAAAAATTCAATAACTAAATAATTTGACTTTCTAAAAATCGCATAAATAAAAAAATAGTGTAACTGTTATACAATTTATTTTATGAAAAAGCCAAACACTCCAAAATAGTACATGTATTTAGAATAAGAAGCAAACACCATAATTTCATTAAAATCGCTAAAATAAGGAAAATCGTTTAGATATTATAAGCTTTCTTAAACAGGATTTATGTTATATTTGGCGTGAAATCGAAAAAAAAAATTATTTAAACTAATAACAATTAGTATTGTAATTGGTTATTTTATTGAACTGTTTATGGTTTTGAATCCAAATTTTCTAATATTTTATTCAGGCTAAAGTTCATCAAATTTAATTTTCATTAAATTATTTTTATGAGTAAAGGAACTTACAACATGAAATGAATTAAAATTTATAGATAATATTTCATTCTTGACTGAAACGGGAATTGGACCCAGGTTTTCACGGAGAGGTTGCCCTGACATGTTTCGATTGTAAACACAGAATCTCCTCAGAGGGTTTTGCCATTTAACACTCACCGCCATCGAAGGCGGCTGGCAGTCAATAGCCAAACATCAATCTTTAAGCCAGATTTGTAAATTGAAATTTGATTTTTAATGATTATCTATTTTTACTGATTTACATGTTCCTCCTAACTTCTGTTTTTCGTCCTTTTCCAAGAATTCTTCTTGAAGTCCAAAGTACATTTTTCTGTTTTTGTATTTTTTTCTCGTTGGCCTTTTTTTTATCCGCACAAACTTATAACTTTTATAATTTCACTAAGCTAAAGGGCTACAAGAGTCGTTGTAATCGAAAAGAGTCTTTAAATTCCAATAAACAACTTTATAAAAATTAATGATAAGTTAAAGATACAAAAGCTTTAAGTAAACCGCACAAAACTTTTAAAACAAGATCAAAGTCATCCAACATAAAAAATAACTGTTTTATTAACTGCCAGGCAAACATCTGAAATTAATAAAATAAAATCTCTTCAATTAAAAGTGTCTCAAAATTGAAAATTTTTAGTCGAAAAAAACGCTTAAACTAAAGAGCCAAGCACATAAAACAAAGACAATCGCGCAGAATCCTTGAATCGAAATAAAAAAATACCTTTTAAGGAAAGAAAGTATTTTTCCAGAAACAAAACGGCAAAACTAACCGGAAATTTTAGGAATTAAAATGAACAACAGAATTTATAAAAATTAATCGCGAAATTAAAGAAAAAAGTGCTTAAGTTACAAATTTAGAACAACGACCATCATTCATCAAAAAGCTCATAAAAATCTGAAAAACACAAAATTGCTAAAGTTTGTACAAAATTACTTAGTAAAACGCTGAAAATTTTTCTTTCAAACCCACATAGAAACTCGGTAAAATCGAAAAAGACGTAAAAATTCAAAAAAAGTTAAAATGTTTTAAATAGAGAACAGAATTCACAAGAAAAAAATGCCAGATCCATGAATTAGGAACAATAATCTTTATCCGAAAAAAACTAATTAAAATATGCACAGTACTACAGCACAAAACCAGTTAAATTTAACAAAAAAAAAAACACTTAATGAAAAATTGCACAATTTTTTTTTTTTTTTAGCCCAAATAAACTTTCGAAAATATCGCAGAATAACCGTTAATTTCAGTAAATTGTACAAAACTTCTTCGAAAGTTTAAAAAACACATTTGAGCCTAAAAAAAATCGCTAGAATAAGGACAGGAATTTAAGTCAAAAATTTTAAATAAATTAGAAAAGTAAAAACAGCAAAAATTAAAAAAAAAATATAAGCAAAAAAGGACACTATAATTCACGAAAAAAATGTCTAATAAAATGTCCTAATCACTAAAGTTGGGTAGAACAAAATGTTCAACATTTCACGTAAAATGCTATCAAAACTCATATGAAAAAAAAACTTGTGCGGAATTTCAATGAAATTATGTTGATAGAGTTGTACTCTGTTCAATTTGTGAAAAAGTAACGAAATGTTTCTGGCATCATTTTTTTACAACTGCGAAAAAATCTAAGCTGCACTTATTTCACGTGGAATTTTAAGCAAATAAAAAAAGTTTACATTTAATATTAAATGAGAACGAAAAAAACATAAATAACACAGCCGGTAAGAGTTTTTTCTCCATATTTACTTTCATTTTTAATTATTTTTTTATTTAAAAAAATACTTTTAAGTAAAATACACGTGGGTTTTGTTTATATTCACAAAACAATGTCGCATACTTTACTTAAAAGATTAAAATCGAAAATTGTGCAAACTCGCGAGATAGGTAACAGTGATACATGTCAAATTTTTCTTTTCAAATTATAGATGTTGCTGAACATTTTTCACAAATTGAAACAGACTAGTAGGCTTAATAAAAAAAAAATATTCAAAATTTTTTATTTTTCGAATTTATAAAAAAAAAATTTTGAATATAAATAAGTTGCTTATGAAAAGAAATAATTCCCAATATCTATTTGCAAAAAAAAAATATTAATATAATAACTCTATAACGATGTTGTGCAATTAAAAATCATAAGAAACAAAGAGCTTTTTTAAATAACGATTTTTGACACTTCATAGCGGCCATATTGTTGAAGCTACATCTGTCTAATTGGCTGTCAGTTATTAACTGGCTGTTCGCCGATATCGAACGTTAACGTTCGCATAGAAAATACATACTGAATATATAATTAATAAATAAATAAACATATAAAATAATACACAATAAAAAGATCAGTTTGGGTTTACTACGCGGACAGTGAAGTTGTGTGTTTATTTTTCTATTTGAACTGTTTTAACTTCTAACCATTATTATGGAAACCAGAGGCCAAGATTATTTCTGCACGAGATTCGAAAATGTAGAAGATATTAATGATAATGTTTTACCAACTTACGAATATGTTACGAAATACTATGATTGGAATAGGGAGAAACTAAAAATAACAAGGAATACTACCAAAGAACCATCGTTTTTAGCTATTGCAAAACTTGTAGCTCAAAAGATAGAATGCGTTTGGATAAAATCGCCTCTTCCTACATTGTGAAATACAATTGTCATACAAGTAATAAACGGTTATCATATAAATTACAAAAATCTTATAAAGTCGTTGAAAAAAAATGTCCGTTTATTAGAAAGAAAATTTTCTCCGACGTAGCAGAGTTTTGTTTCATATTTGTTCCTGTAAATGTAAACAAATTGAGCTTTTTTGATGTCCAAGGGAATATAAGGTACCCAAAGAAGAACAGGAGTTTTTGAGTGAGATGCGAGGGCGAGAAAGATGCGTATTGGAGAAGTAGTTCGAGATCTTTCAACTAAATTGCAAAAAAGAGCAGCCCAAGCACCAAATACAGAAAAAAACGAAAATAAAAATCACGTTAAAATTAACTTAAAACAGCAGCCGTTATCTGTAAGTAATTCCAGTTCTTCTTGCGACGACTCTTTTAATTTACTGTCCACGTCAAAGGCAGAAAGAAAAAAAATTTTAAAAAAAAATTAAAAAAAATTGCCTATATTGTCAAAAACTTGTAACCGTTGCAGTGTTTCCGATAGCGCAGCGGCTGCTATTGCTTCTTCTGTATTGCAAGATATCTCTCCTAGCAGTGAACCAATTGATAAATCAAGACCGGAAAGAAAAAAATTACGCAATTAATGTATTCAAGACCAGAAGCAGCTGGACCTACTATCTTTATACTTTGACGGCCGAAAAGATAAGACGCTAAATCTTATTTTAAAGGGAGGTAGGAAATATAGACAAATACTGATTGAGGAACATGTATCTGTTAAGGAGCAAGATTCAGATTATGTTGGCTATGCAACACCAGAACGAAGTACTTCTAAAAATATTGAAATGTCAATTATTGCCCTATCTTCGTCTCAAAAAAATGAATAAAGAAAATTTGATGGCAATTGGTTGTGATAGTACAGTCACTAACAATGGGAATTTTAACGGAGTAATGAGAGTATTGGCAAAAAGACTTCAGCGCCCACTGCAATGGATTATTTACATTTGAACGAATTGCCATTAAACATCTATTTAACAAGCTATATGGTGTTACCTAGGGATCATATTCGCATGCTGGTCCTATTGCCAACTTATTAGAAAACTGCGAAAAACTTGCTTCTGTCGATATTGTTGGGTGAAACAGTGAGAGAAATGGCAGGCAGGCGTGTTATAAAGCACAAAGCTCACCTCATACTCGAAAGCAACCTCGCGTCTTTGAGGCCCCTTCTATCAATTTTGACGCAAATAACTACTTTGAAGTTATAAATTTGAATCAAAAGTGTTTCGATCCACCAATTCTTCAGAACATCACTACTGAAGAAATAAATGCGGCAGTTGAGTGTCAAGAAGTGACAATCCAAGTTTTTGAAATGCCCAGATTTTACAGTATTTGACAAGCTTTTGTGACCAAAAAATAACTAACAAAATTTCGTGTTTTTATTGTTTTATATTGTATAGGAACCAACGTCTTATTTTTTTATGTGTAATTAGAAATGTGTGCAGTTTTAATTAATAATAAATAATTTTTAGTAAATAAAATATTAAAATTTAAAAAATGGCTTTTTTTAAATACTTAATTCTTAGGAGCTCCGGCGCGGGCTGAAGATGTGACTTTTTTAAACTTTTTTTTTAGCCTTTTTTTTACGTGTTTTAATGTAAGACAACAAAATATTGCTATTAGAATATGATTTGAGAAGTTTTATTTTTTCTCATACATCAATGACCCGTCCTAATATACATACATAAATCTGCATCGATTTAAATGTTATCCAATTTTAAATATCAAATATTCTCAAAAGAATATTTTTTTTTTTTTTTTTTAATATTACTCACCTCTTTTTCGAACTCCTCTCGTACATTAGCACTACCCAATGAACTCGATTGCGTAGGAATGTAACCAAAAGATTGTATAGCCGGCAAACGTTTCACAACTAAAGGTCCTTTGAATATATTGCCGTTCCCGTTGTTCTGTTGCCCTGCACCTGCACTACCATAAAGCAGCGACAAGGGCGAGGAAGATGTAGAATTATCGTGTTCAAAATGAAATATTGTAGTCTGATCGCTACAGTTCGATTGCACTTCATCTAAACATTTGTGTGATGATGATGCATGAGATTCAATAGTTTCGGTACTCAACCAGACCGGACTGGAGAGACGTTCGTGATGTAATACAATTGGTGATGAATAAGATTTCTTTTGCGGTAGTAAAGAGCGCAAAGTTGATGATGTGGGTGAGTTTAAATGGTGAGAATAAGACGGAGCTGGTGATGTATCATTATTATTATTATTATAATTATTTTCACAATTTTCCGATTTTTCTTTTCTTTCGCCACTTGCACTTATTTTGGTATATATTTCATCGATCTCTTCTTCAGTTTCTTCGTTTATTTCTTTTGTTATTGTATGTATGGGAGAGTATTGAAATTTACGCGTTAAAGTGGGTGTTAATTTTAGAGTAAGAGAAGAAGCTTGACATTTCTGTGGAGTTTCACTGTCTAGCGAAGCCCGTCTATAATTTGTGATCGGTAGTTGGGTTATAAATGCAGATTTTAAGCGTCCATGATTATCGTAACGTAATGTTCGCTTTGGGACTTGCAATTCACTTGAGAGACTTAAATTCTTTTGGTTCAAATGACCGTTTGAATAACTTAAACCGTTGCTATTCGATTGTGGTGAATAATGTGCGATTTCCGCGTTGTTATTATTATTATGTTTATTATTTTTATTATTATTACTGTTATTGGAAGATAGATTTATTTCTGTATTGTTACATGTATCTAGAGTTTTTCGTTCTTGATTTTTATTGCGATAAGAAGGAAAACAATTTAATAATTCACATCTTTCGGGTGTTATGGATCTTTCTTGAGATCGGTTTAGGGGAATTTCACGCGGTAGAGATTTTTGTATTAACGAAGTTTGTTTCTCAAACTTTTGCAATTTGCGATAAAATTTCTGAGGATCATACGAAGAAGACTCCTCAGTGGGACCTGCTAAGGGTTTAGGCGGTACCGGCGGTCCCGGTGGTCCCGGCTTTTGACAACGCAAAGAATTTCTCAAATACACTTGGCGGGCAAAGGAACACGTTTCAAAATTACTACCATAATTACGAGGCAAAGACGAAGAATGAGTACAATCGTTTAGGTTGAGATCTATATTAATCGGTTCGTTATGCTCGGTTATATTAACGGGTTTTGTGTTATTACCGTTGTTTTTGTAGTTATTATTTAAATTAATATTGTTGTTGCTGTTGCAGTTGGTATAAGGTTTAAACTGATCACTATTGGATTTATCAATTGTATAACAACAATTTGTAGGCGTTGGTACACTAGAAACGCGTGACGTTTTATTATGTTCCAAATCAATATAATAACGATCGCGATTTAGCGGCTGTTGTTGCCGCTGATGTTGTACATATTCAGTTTTATTTTTAAAATTATTCGTTTCGTATTTTATTGCTTTTTGTGTTGTTGTTCTAGTATTTTCTTTAAAATCGTTGTCGTCACAATTTTCCTCAATGTTACTCACACATTCCGTTAACCGTTTCAATTGATTTTCATTTTCACTCGAAGACAAAGGCGACTGAGACGACGAAAAGTTTTTATTGTTCACTATGCCAATATCTTCATCCGTAACAAAACGATACGACGACAATTCAGAGACTGTTTCGGAATCTGAACGTTGATAATGATCTGAGCCAAGTGAGGTGGATTTCGAATGTTTAATATTTTGGCCATTGTTATTATTGCTGTTAGTGGCACGATGGCCGTTCGTTTGTCTTTGTTGATTGCTCATACTCTCACAGCAATGCTCACAACCTAGAAATCCACCACCTCCACCATTAATATTACCATGTGGTAAGTTTTTTATTTTATGTTTAGTTTTTGATTTAGTTGTTTTGTGTTCCTCATTTTCATTTTCGTATGAGCAGGTTTGTAGAAAACATCCCTGGGTTTTGGACATTTTATCAACGTTGTTATTGTTATTATTAATTGTAGGGCATACTGTTGCATTGTTGTTGTTATTAGTATTATTTGAATATTGTTCAGAATTTGCATTACTGCTGGACGTGGTCGAAGAATTCTCGAGTGGTTGCTGGTACGATGTTGCTGATGGTTCTTCATAACGAGCAGAACGATGTTTCAACAACATGGATCTGGTTGAAGAGTGGAATTTTTTAGTAGCTGGTGATGGTAATGATGACAATGATGTGTTGGGTGTTGATGTTGAAGGTGGTGTAGTTGCAGCAAAAACTGCTGACGATGGTGGTGATGTTGAATTTAAATTCGCTGTTATTTTTAGAGTCTGTTTATGGTATTCTTGTTTTTTTCGAAATTGTTCATATGTCAAAGGCATGTGTATGGTGGCTACAGTTTGTTGTTCATTTAATTTTTTATAGTTGGATCTAACAGGTCTTCGTATTTGACTTAAATTTGGTGTAGCCGGCAAAGAAGTTGATTTTTTAGTTGGGTGTGTTGCTATTTCTGTCAAACTAATGTCAATTTTATTTTTAGCTTTAAACAAATTTATTTAGAAATCGAAACACAAATTAAAAAAGGCATCACAGACGATACATCAGACATGAAATAAAATGAAATTTTATGTATCATCGTCGTCATCATCATCATCATGAGTAGCGGCAATAGCAGCAACAATAGATCCCACAGAGACATTAAAATGCACAACAAATTTACAAAAATAGCGTCATATTCACCAGCAGCAGGAACAAAATTGTTGGAAAAATATGATCATTATGAAAAGAAAGAAATATAAGGAAAAAAAGAGGAAAATTATATTAAATAAAGAAAATTTTGAAAATGATTTTAAAATAAATTTTTGCTAAGCTTAACAAATAAATTCAAATAAAGAATTTTCCTCATACCCAATCGGCAGAGTGTGCGTGTGTCATTTTTCAAATGCAACAATTACAACAACAACAATGTCTAATAGAATAAAGAGAACAAAAAACATACACCCGTAAAGAGTTTAAATTTATATTTAAATTATGACCCATATTTTATAAGACATTTTCCTATTAAACTGTTTTAGTATTTTAGATGGTGATACCGAAAACATTTATGTTGTTTCTAAATTTATTGTTTATTTACTTTAATGCCCTCGCCTATTTAATTGATTTAATTGAAATGGTTTTTGAATTTGGTTTTTTTTTTTTGGAAAAATTATTTGTTTAAACTAATTTTAATTGTTTTTTTTTTGGAAAAAGGTTTAGTAATTTCCTGTATTTCCATTTAGGTAATTTTCTTAGATTTATAAAAACTATACAATTTTAGCCAGTGAATAACAAGAAAGTATAGTCGGTCAAGCCCGACCATATTATACCCTACACCACAGAACAATATTATGTGATGGGGTTAAGATTTACGTTAATGTTCTTTGTGCCCAATATTATTTAGAAGCTTCATCATTATGAGACTGGTTGGCCTTTAAGTGATTTTAGAGAGGGGTTTTATATGAACTCTGTCGAATTCTGGACCTACCAACACAATATTTTGACTTGACATAGTAGCTATCGTCCAAGTTACTTTTGAAAATGTTATGTCAATTGCATTAATCGGTTAATCGCTCGATTAATAAGCCGAGGTTTTGACTTAATCGGTTAATTTTGTTATTGATCAGTTAACCGATTAATAAATTTTTTTTATAAATTATGTAATTTTAATAAATAAAAATGCATAAATTATTTATTATTTGGAGCTTATTATTACAAAAAAGCCATAACATTACAAACATAGCAATTCATGAACTTAAACGAGCAAATTAAAAAATAATTCATTAATTAATTAATACATAATACTAGCTTAACCCGGTTTGCTTCGCTAACCCAATCGTCATAAAATGAAACAAAAAGTATTTATATATAAACAAAATTTTTTTTATTAAATTATTAATTAATTATTGAAATGCTTTAGGATACACAATGTTTTTAGTTTTTCCATCTGGAGCATAAACATATAAATCAGTTGGTTTTCCAACACGCGAACATGCAACATAAAGCTATCCATGCGAGAAACATGGATTTGCTAAATTTATGCCACAAACTTCTAGAGATTGCACTTGGGCTTTGTTTATAGTCATCGCAAGCGCTAACCGACTGTAATCGTAGGCGTGCCACCGCCCCTTTCTCCAACCACAACTTTACATAGCCTAGGGCTCATTAATGCATAACAACAGCATACTGTGAGAATTTGATGTCGATCGGTTTAGTAGTTAATTAGATATAATCGACATAAATGGGCGTGGCCCCTCCCACTTTTTTCATGCAACGTATTTCTATTCATGACAGTACCATATATACCAAATATCATCATCCTACGCCAAATAGTGGCTAAGATATGAGGATTTTATGTTTTGGGTTGTATGGGCGCGGCACCGCCCCTTTTTCTAACCATATCTTTATATAGCTTAAGTTCAGTAACTCAAGGCAGTCGCCTACTGTGGAAATTTGATGACGATTGGTTCAGTAGTTTATTAGATATGGTGGTTTTTACTTTTCCTATAAAGGGGTATGGCTCCGACCTATTTTTTATGGAGCTTATTTCTATTCATACTAAGACCATATGTATTAAATATCATCATCCTACGCCAAAAAATGTCTAAGATATAACGATTTTAAATTTTGGGTTGTATGGGCGTGGCATCGCCCCTTTTGTCCAATCTCAGCTTTATATAGCCTAATGTCTCTTCGAGGGTCACAGTTATATTCTGTGAAAATTTCAAGATGATCGGTTAAGTGATTGGCCTCTTATAAGGCACAAATATATATATATATATATATATATATATATATATAAACATAATGGGTCTCATGCATAAAAACGAGTAAACGCGCTGAGTTGAGGCAGGTGAGCAATTGCTCGTAAGTCGAGTTCGACCAAACAGCAACAGCTTTTGCTCAATTTCGTATGCATAAAAATGAGTTCAAACCAATTTCAATTACTTGAGCAAAGGGAGATCAAACATCTAATTGTTATTGAAGGGCAAACATGTCGTCAAGTGAAAGTGAAGTAGAAGTAGAATCAAATAATAATAATAAAATAGAAACTGACGACATTTCTAAATTTTAAGTAGAAAAAATAAAACAAAATAAATATTTACTAGAAAAGGGTCAGTTACCAAGCAAATATACTCATACATTCTACAAATATACTCATCGATTTGATTTGTGGGTTTTTTAATTTTTGTATGAGTACAATCAATCACTCCAATTGCAAATGGAAAGCAATAATTTGCTTACTATTTCATGTGAGCATCTTTTATTTCAGCTGCATTTTTCGGGAATTTTATCCACTCGCTTGCTTTGGCAGATATAAGTTTCGCAACTTCCGCAATAGTTCGCGACACAGTTGATTGATGGACTCCAATATCTGTAGCTATACCATTTTGGAATCCAGGATCTGCTCAAAATCTTAAATATAGTCGAATTTTATCAATGTTGCTGAGGGCACCAACACGTCTTTCTTCTGACTTCACAAAAAAATAATTAGCTAACCAGCAGATGCTACTATCATCAAACTTATGTATTTATCATTTTATTATTAATTATATAAATAAAATTAATAATTAAGAATACAAACCTGTATAATTTTTTATCCTCACTTGCTAAATTTGTTTTACGCTGTTGATAACATTTTGTATTTCTTTGTGGTACAAAATATTCAGCCATGATTATAGTACATGAGTCAACTATAAGGCAGGCTCAACAAAATTTGAGCCAGAGCTCACAAAAGAAAGCAAAAGCTTGAAATATGAAAATGAGCACAAGCTCATCTAACTTAGTTCAAGCTAAGCAAGACGAGATCAAACGTTAGCAGTGAGTAAAAGCAAATACATCAAATTTTATTATGCATACGACAAGCACCTTTTACTCAAAAAATCGAGACCGTGCTCAAGCTCACGTTTTATGCATGAGACCCAATATGTATTAATTAAAAAATAAGCAGTAAGATCATTTTATTAGTTATTTCAATAGCTTAAGGAGATCTTACGAAAAAATCTTTTAAGCCAATTTATTTTTTTAAATGTTTAGGACTTAAGCGATTCTTTTCTTTGGTTTTGATAAAATTTGCTTGGAAAAAATTCTTTCAGTTATCATAGATGTTGAAGAAACCAAAAGCCACAACAAAAACCCGTAATACAGAATATGGGCATTTCCAGCGAAAAGTCTACTTTGTGTAACGTAACGCCAGCAAGCAAACAAGCTTGTATATTAGGCCATGTTGTTCAAATGTTATCCTTTTTATTACTAAATGTAGAGCTAGTTGCGCTTTACACTAAAATATATAAAAAAGTATATCATACATATATAATTTTTTGAGAAGCAATTTTAATTACTTGCTGGTGTTACGTTACAAAAAGTAGACTTTTCGCTGTAAATGCCCATATATAAAATATCAGTCCTTTTCCTGGATTTCTCTAAAAATATAAAAATCTTGCATTACGCCATTTGAGTCCTGTTTTATTTTTTAAAAATGTTAAAGACTTCTAACTGTTTCGGTGAATTCTGTTAAAAGATTATATGAGAAGATATCTGAAGAAATGGATAACTAAGCGCATACATATTAAAAATACGTGAAACAAAATGCTCTTGACAGCTAACACTTATTTAAAATGGAAATCACTAAAAACCTTCTTTGTTTGTATGGAAAAATATTTTCTAAACATTTACCTTTCAGACGAACCAAATAATTAAAAGCACAAAAAATATGTTATAATAAAAAAACTTTAAAATTTTGTTACATCGGTTAATCGACTGAAATTAAACGGTTTAATCGTTAATCGAAAAAAGCCAATTTTAATTTAACCGATCAGTTAATCGGGTAGTAATTAATCGGTTAACCGATCAACGGTTAACCGAATGAATGCCCTAGTCAATACCCATATTCATAAGGAATTGATAGCATTAAAAACTTTTTCGGAAGTAGTATTTCGTCATATAATTTAAAAAAAGCCCTAAGTTACATTGGAAAAATTTTAAAGGAGAAGCAAAAAAACTCTTTAAATTAAAAACTTACAAAAATTAAAAGATATGTTTTTTTTAGAAAAAAAAGCCCTAAGTTGCATTGGAAAAATTTTAAAGGAGAAGCAAAAAACTCTTTAAATTAAAAACTTACAAAAATTAAAAGATATGTTTCTTTTTTTTCTAATTTAAAGAGTTTTTTTGCTTCTCCTTTAAAATTTTTCCAATGTAACTTAGGGCTTTTTTGAAATTATATGACGATTTGTATGTGAGCTATTGAACTGCTTCCAATAATATTTGTCTAGATAATTTAAATTGCAATGACATAAGCTTGGACCAAATTTAATTTAAATACCAACTAAATAATATGGCTTATGTTCACAAAGAATCTATTCCGGAAAGAAGCTTGTGTGGGAGCTTTGTGAAATAATCACCCGATTGTTGCCATTTTCAATAGGCTTGGTCCTTGAGGTATCAAGAACCTATGTACCAAATTTCGTCAACTTACCTCCAAAATAGCGACCAAAATGCAGAACATTAACCCTCTAATGAACATGACCGCCTTTCATATAAACCGTTATAAATTTTTTTTTACAATTAGCGTTACTCGAACTTTTGTTTGTGCAAAACTTTTTAATCTATAGCACCCCCTTGGTGGTTTAAATAAAATCTTTATATGAACTTGAATTTACGGGAAATTGTCCATTTTCATTATATTGTGAAAACACTTAAATTTGTGCAGTGAATAAAAGATATTTGGAAATGATTAAAAAAGTTGAAAAAATATCTAGTAAGTGACAGAGGACTCGAATTTATCCAACTAACGCCGTTGTCGGCCAGTCGGTCTCTACCCGTCCACTACTTGGAAAATTTTGAGAAAAGATCATGGCCTACAGCGATATAAGATCCACCTATTGCAATAATTAATGCCAGCAAACCATCAGTTGCTTCGTGCGTTCAGTGAATGGTCTGAGAATCAATTGGAAGTTGAACCAGATTTTTATCCTCAAATCGTCTTCAGCTATGAGGGTCATTGTCTTGATTAGCGATTTTGTAAACGTTTTTAAAGAAAGAACAACACTCTAAAGACTCCATTTGTCCTTAAGTCCAAAACCGGTGCCAACATTACCATTAATGTCGAATGCTGCAGGAAAATTATTAGAGATTTTTTTATTCCTCATGTCAATGCAAATCATTTGGAGGGGACACGGTTCCAACAAGACGGCAGAACATGCCATACAGCCACTATGTTCAGCCAAGCGTTTTTTGACCGATTTATCTTAAGAAATTTACTTTGGCTACCCGGTGTCTTTTCAGACATGTCTGACAAACACGTCTGTTTTGTTTGTAGGCGATCGGGGTAGAGAAGAAAGATACCAATTACATCGTGAAAAGACAATAGGTTTTTGGAAGCATGTTCAAAAGGGAATGAAGAAAACAGACATGTCTGAATAGACACCGTGTAAACTCCCTCTTGGACTACTTTTTGGTAAACCAGCAACGAATGATCATTTGGAAGCCAATATTCGACGCACACAGAAAAAAGTGTTTTATCAATTAAGAAAATGGTTTAAAAAGTATTTAAATTTAATTAATGTGATAATTGAATCAATTATATTTTTAGTTGAAAGAAAAATTAAAAATTTAATTTTGATTTAATTGACATTTTAGTTGTTTTGATATAAATTTTCAATTAAAATTTTAATTAAATAACAAAAAATATTAATTGACTTTTTTCGTTTAAAATAAAATAATTTAAACATGTAAAATTGTTTTTGGGAATTGTCAATAGTAATTTAAATAAATTTACACGTTGTTTGAAATCGCAAAGTATTTTGATCACTTTTTTAATTAAAATTAAAAATATCATTTATTGAAAATATTTTTTCAAAATTTTAAAATTTTTAGTAATCAAGAATTTGGAATAAATTTGGTGATTGGAGAAATTTAATATAATAAAATGTGCAATGTTGACGAACAAATATCCGACAATATGGCGTTCATAAGGCGCAGTTGCGGAAGTTTTATTCCGAATATTATGTTTACACATTTAATGCTTAAAAAGAACACAACTACAGAAAAAGAAATACGAAATAAAAACATGCGTCATCGATTCGACGAAGTATGACGTTCCAGGGTTAAATAAAATAATTTAAACTTGCAGAATTGTTGTTGGGAATTGTCAAAACTTGAGTTTTATTAAATTAAATCAATTATAACATTGTTTGAAACGGCAAAGTTTTTTAATAAATTTTTTAATTAAAATTTAAAAAATCATTTAGAGGAAGTGCGGGTAATGTGGTATACCTATTTGTTTTTAGATTGACAAATTTTTAATTTTTGTCTGATTAAAATATGATTAACCTATTAACATGCTTCATATGTTAGGCTCCCACGAAGCCATTTGCGAAAAATATTAATCCCACACTTTCAGAGGAATATATGAAAATATTGCAAGTCTCATTAGATACGACTTTAAAAAATGTGTGGGTAATGTGGTAGAGTGAACTAATTTACCAAATCATAGTATTTTCTTTAAAATTAGTTGTGTTATATGTATGTATATACATTTTATTGCAAAAAAAAAAAAAAAAAAAAAAAAAAAAAAAAAACAACAACAACATCAACAATTCATGTAAACAAACAACAATTTCATTAATATTTTATTTGACAGGTAATGTGGTATACTATAACAAATTAGCTGATTTAAGGTATACCACATTAGGCGCACTTGAGTTTAATGCAGATATTTATTAATTTTAAATTATTTACTACAGCTATTGAGTAATTGCATATATTGTTAACTAATTTGGCACTTCCCAATTACTTTAGTTATACACTTAAAAGTGCACCTTTATAACAAAACCTTATTTGTTAACAGCACCCAAAAAAAAATGTCGACTTTGCAGCTAATCGAATTTTTCGACACTAAAGCCTAGTACTCTGTTCCAATTTATGAAAAATGTTCAGCAACATCTATTATTTCATGCGAAAAATTTGACATGTATCAATGTTACCTATCTCGAGTGTTTGCACAATTTGACGTTTTTAATCTTTCAAAGTATGCGACATTGTTTTGCATATGTAAACAAAACCCACATGTATTTTACTAAAAAGTATTTTTAAATAAAAAATTAAGTAAAAATAAAATTAAAAATTGATGAAAACCTGTAACCGGTTGTGTTATTTATGTTTTGCAGTTCTCATTTTAATATAAAGTTTAAACTTTTTTCATTTGCTTAAAATTCCACGTGAAATATGGGTTTTTTTCATATGGGTTTTGACAGTATTTCACTTGAAATGTTGAACAGAGTACTAGGCTTAACACTAGGAATGGCTTTCAAAAATAAAACAGATCAAAGTTTTCTTAATTTTTTGAGAGCGGTAAGCCATTTAGATTTATTTCATTACTCTTGATTTGTTAGTTTAAGAAAAAAGGCACTGTAGCCAGTCCTGCCATATTTGCCGATTTATCGGCATTTTGCCGATTTTTTGCCTTAAAATTAACAAAGTGCCGATTGGCCGATTTTTGCTCCAACAATGCCGATTTATTGATAAACACTTAAATCACGGTAGCTTTGCTTGTTAACGTGTAATTTATTAATTTTGGGCAACTTTGGAGCACTAGTCATAACTTATACAACAAAATGGAAAGGTTTTTAAAACTGTATTAACTAATTTTACAAAAATTAAATGTACGAGTTCTAAACGGAATTTATAAACACAATGAAGTTTTTGAATTTTAATTATTATTTGGGCTTATTGGCTAATGAATTACTATCAAAATCAAAACTCAACAAAAGCGATATTAACAAAATTGTTAATAACTGTATTAATTTTTATATAGAGCTTGCAAATCAAATATTAAAATGTTTTGATTTTGAGCAAAAATCTTTAATATGATAACCCTTACAAAATTATGAAAAAGGAAAATATTTCTTTTTCCCTGCTTTATATCTGAAAAAGAAAAAAAAATTAAGACTGAATGTAGAGAGTTAAAATTTAAAATTTTTAAGAAGATTTAAAAGGAATTGAAGTAAATTTACAAACTTGTTGGCAAAAAAACTTCAGACTTAAAACGTGGGGATTCTAATGATGCATTTCCAGTGCTGTCAAAGTTTGTACAACAAATTATGGCCCTTTCATATTCTTCCGTAAATGTGGAAAGAATTTGTAGCTAAGTAAATCTTAATAAAACCAAATTTAATCCTTGCAAGGAATTCTTTTTTCTTAAGATTACATAAAATTTAATAATGCAAACGGTTTTGATGTTGGTTCTAAAATAGATTTAATTAAACTATTAAACTCAAATATGTATCTATAAAATATTTGTTAAAATAAAATGTGGAAAAAAATTTTTCTACCAATAAAAACAATATTAAAAAAAATTCCGATTTTTTATCAAAATTATCTGGCACCCCTGACTGCACCACATTACCCGCACTTACTCTATTAAAAAAAAAATATTCACAATTTTAAATTTTTAAAATTTTTACTATTCTGTATAATTTTGGTAATGAGGGCAACGTCAACAAATTGTTTGCTTGATTCTATGAATTTGTTATTAATTTCGTGATTAGAGACAATTTTTAATGTTTTCTGTCTACTAGAGAGTGTAAAATATAAAAATGTTGCATTTAAAATGGTACACTAAACTTGCACACAATAAATTAAAAGTTGCATTTGAATTTCTTTCTTTTTACATAGTCTATCAAACTATTAAGATCTTTTGCAATAATTGCTCAACTCACCTGATGCATGCGAACTTTGCCGTATAATCTGCTTTCTTTTCAAATGCCAACACGAAGCTGATCGTGTTCGTTGAGTGCAGCAGCATAGATTTATACCATTCGCTGAATTTAAACTGCAAGAATCATTGTGACACAATTCGCTGACATAATCAATAAGTGCATCATCGTTGGTGCGCAAGCCATTGTTGCGGCGTTCGAATAAAGGAATATAAGTGACATTAATGGAATTTGATCTGAAATTTAAAAAAAAGTTAAAATTAGAATTCTAATAAAAATATTTAAATTTTTAAACAATTGAAGCATTAATTGCAATGTTTAAATAAGAGTAAAGTGTTTTCATTTCATAGGAATCCACTGTGCAGTACTTGTTGCTTGTTAAGTTGGCAGTGTTAATTTAACAGCCTTAAAGTATGCTGTGATCTTTTTGCTTAGTTTTCTTTAATCTTAAAAAGTATTTAGTAAATAAAAATTGCTGAACAGAAAAAGTAAACAAAAATATTAGTGGGAAGACAAACGGGGCTGGTAACAAATTTTCCCATTTCAATGCACACACTCCCACTTTACGTACTTCCATGTATGTGTATTTCTATCAGCAGGATAAGTGTGTGTTTTAAGTAAACAAACATCTTATTTAATAAGATTAATTATTCATGCATTTTATTTTTAATTTCTTTGTTTAAATTAGTTTTGTTGAATCCAAAAAAAAAAAACATAAAACATTAAACAGTTAATAGTTGTTGTTGCTGTTGCTGTAGGCATTTCAAGGAAATTTTCACCTGTTCCACTTGTGTACGGGCAATTTGCTCGTCGTATTGTCGTAATTTGTGCGATTAGACATCGTGGCGATTTCTTCATTTCGTTTTGTAGCATTCGCTTCAGGCATAATAATCGTTTAGGAGAGTAGCAGAGGAGCACTGTAGTCACTAAAAAAACTAAAATTAAATGATTTTTTTTTTTAATTTGCTAAATAAACATTTACATTTATTCATTGAACCAATTTGTTTTTAATGATGTGCAAAATTGTTTCTTTGATTTTAAAAAGCTATTTTTTTTTTTTGTTAATTTAAAATGGAAAATTTTTGATAAAAAAAACAATATGATATTTTTGTAAAAAATGTCGTATTAATGGAAATTTTATTCATAGAGATTGTCATATTCTCTTATTTCTATAATTCTTTGTGATATTTAAATAAATTCAAATCAATTTAAAATATAAAATTTAAAATAATTGTAAGAAAAAAACTCACTGTTTATTGTTGGTCTTTTGTTTAAGTTTTGTTATCGTTGGAAATAAGTTTTTTTGAGTGTTTATAATTCCCAATCCCCCTGTAGTCTTATTTACTGATATTTTGACTTTTCTAAAATTTTTTTGGAAAACGTTTCCTGATGATCTGGCCTAAAAAACCAGTGAAATGCGAATGGAAACAGCTTATTCTTCAACAATTAATTTCAGTGTATTTATCAAGAATAAAAATAGGGAATAAAGCACAACAAACAAAATCGTATTAATGAAAAATTATGTATTCCTAAGAATTACATACTTTGATAATAAGTTTAAAATATTTTTTGTGAAATTATAGAAATATACGAAATCTCAAAATTCTAAGGCGTTTAGCTACTGATATTTTATTATATTCTTTTTTTTTCATCAGCATTAGTCCAACTTTTTCAGATATTAAAGATCAAAAAATATGTGTTGTTTCGACAACTGTCAAGAATATCTGCACCAATAGCGGTAACACCGCACACTGGGGCCAAATGCCCTTTTTCCACGATTAATTCATAGCTCCTCAGCTACAATAGTGAGGCACACTAAATTTGTTGGGGGTAACTCTTAGATCAAATTTCATGTTCTAACAAAATCATGGGGGTATAAGAGGGGGATACGAGTACCCCCAATACCAAAAAATTAGTTTTTGTCTTATATCTGAAGAACTACAATAGTGAAGAATACTTAATTTGATTTGCGTAACTCTTAGAACAAACTTAATCGTTTAACAAAATCTTGGGGGTATAAAAGGGGGATACGGGTACCCCTCATAAAAAAATTTGGTTTTTATTCTAATATCTGAAGAATTACAATAGTGAAGTATACTAAATTTGATGTGCGTAACTCTTAAAACAAACTTCATGTTCCAACAAAACTTTGGAGGTATAAGAGGGAGGAGACGGGTACCTCCCATGCAAAATAATTATTAATAAAAAAATAAACATGATTTTTTATTTACGCACACTCCTGCTAAATTGCTTATGGTGGCAAATTTATGATACTATGCAATGCTTTCGATTTTTCTACGCAACCAGTCGTTCTTAATTTGATTTGTGCATCAGGTACTAAAACTTGTAACTCTGTAGTGTCCCTTAAAACTCTTGTTTTTTTTCAATTTACATGAGTCGCTAGAATCACTAAAATAAATTTATTTTCGACCACGCTTTAGCGTCTTAAAAATCGGTCTTCGTTTCTGTGAGTTTTATTCCATTTAGTGTTATACTCAAAAACGAAACTGTTAAACGTATTATTGAAAACTTGAGAGTTGCCCTCCGAATAACCAGTGCGTTTCTTTAGTTCATCGTTTTACAATTAAAATTTTTCAAAATATCATACAAGCTTTGGCGGCTAAAAAAACAACACTCGAGCTTGTTCCTGTAAAATGTAACATTTAAAATATGAGCATTTCCTGGGGTCACGAACGTACGTTCGTACGGTTTGATGTACAAATAATATAGAAAACAAAACTTTTTTCAAGCATTTTTTGGCAATTCGATAGCATTTTGGTAGCTATATGTTTAGTGCAAAATATGGATTTCATCGAGTTTAAGTTTTCATAATGATAGTTATAAGCATGTGGTCACAAACGTACGCAAAATAGAAGTCAACTTTGGCTGATAGTAGTGAAATGTAAAAATCTGCGAAATGGAACGGAATATTTAAACGTGATTTATTTATTTTAAAAGTGTATTAATGTAGATCTATATCCAGTTTTTACGCAATAAAATATCTCTATTGGTTTTTCTTAAATTGGCTTAAGTACCGGTCGCGAACGTACGGGTCGCGAACGTACAATTTTTCCATATGTTTTAACCGTTATTGGTAAAGCAGGCATTAACAACGATATCAGCCCGAATGATGTAAATGACTTGAATACAGCTTTTACAAACATACCATTGACCCAGATGGACAATAATTTTTACGACTTTAACTCTACAGATAATAACACAATAGGTGGTATTGGCTTTGAGTTTTCTTGCGTCAATCAATTTGATGTTTTGTCCAGTTTTGTGTCAGTAAAGTCAAATGCTATCGGGCATGATAATATTAATCCTAAATTTTTCAAAATCCTTTTACCGCTTCTCCTTCCGTTTGTGACTCATATTTTTAATTTTATTATAATGTCTAGTACTTTTCCTGCTAAGTGGAAGCATGCTAAGATAATACCCATACCAAAATCTAAGGAGGAATATCGACCAATTGCAATCCTGTGCTATCTGTCTAAAGTTTTAGAGAAATTGTTGAACTCTCAGATCAGGGATTACTTGACTCAACACAGGTTATTGTGCGATATGCAATCAGGGTTTCGCCCTAATCACAGTTGTGTGTCTGCTCTAATCGATGTAAGTGAGAATATAAGGCGGGAACTTGATGTTGGTAAACTAAATCTCTTAGTTCTACTTGACCACTCTAAGGCGTTTGACACTGTTCATCATCATACTTTGTGCATGAAACTCCGTCACTTCTTCCGTTTCTCATCAAGTTCGACACAACTCCTTACCTCATACCTCGCTAATCGAACACAATCCGTATTTATGGGCAATGTCTCTTCTCTACCTCTAGAACTCAACAGAGGGGTACCGCAGGGTTCCATTTTGGGACCTCTTCTTTTCTCTATGTATGCCAATGATCTCCCCCGTCAACTGTCACATTGTAAAGTACATATGTATGCGGACGATGTCCAAATTTACCTAAGTAGCCCTCGGGAATCGATTAGGGATAATATTGACAGACTTAACGCCGATCTGAATAGAATACATAAATGGGCTACGGCCAATGGTCTCTTCTTAAATCCTCTGAAATCTAAATGTCTCCTTATACATAAAAGGACAATTAGCCCAGTGATTGAACATGATATTCTGATAAATAACCAAAAAATTGTGATTGTTCCAACGGTAAAAAACCTTGGCCTTGTTTTTAATAGCACTCTGACTTGGACTAGTCATGTTAATTCTCTAGTTGCTCAGTCTTATTTAAAGTTAAGATCACTGTGGGCTACTCAATCTTTCACTCCACTTAATGTTAGATTGCTTCTTGCAAAAACATACATTGTCCCTGGTTTACTATATGGCTGCGAACTATTTGCGAATTGTGATTCCACTAGTAAACACCGCCTAGATGTTATCTACAACAATGTTGTTCGATATGTATATGGGCTAAGAAGATATACTCACACTTCATCATTCTCTAGGAATATCTATGGAGTGTCGTTTGAAAACCAAATTAAAATACGTGTTCTTTTATTCATTCATAAGATTATCTATACATAAAGGCCTAAATACCTCTTTGACAAAATCCGCTTTGCAAGATCCAGTAGGGGTAAAAAGTTGATTATTCCGAGACATCGTACCCTTGTCTCTGAATGGCAATTTTATGTGAATGCTGCTCGTCTTTGGAATCTACTACCAGAAAACTATCAACTAACCAGTAACGTAACGCATTTTAAAGAATTACTATATACATTTTTTGATTAATTTTGTTTTTTTATTTTATTTTCAAATTAAAATTTCATTTTCAAATTAAAATTTTGCTTTTTCTTTATCTCTAAAAAAAATTACTTTATTTTCACTTAGTTTAATTTTTAAATTTGATATGTTCCTTTTGTTATAATTTTTGTTCCTGATCCTATATTTTTTTATTATTTATTTTTTTATTTTTTATTTTCTATAAATTTATTTTTACTATATTTATAATTATAGTTTTGATATATTAACAATGTGTACCTTTTACTATAAATAATATTCTGTACTTTAACTATAATATTTAATCTTGTTGTGCAGAAATCCAAATTAAATTAAATCCAAATAAATAAATAAATAATCAACCGTTAATCGAACTTTTTATCTTCTCCTTACACTTTTCTCTTCTTAATTGATTGTAATAGAGAGATCTTAAAGAAAGAGTGCAAACATAACAAATTTTTTTGCATGTAAAATAATTAAATAAAAAATGTCTTTAGAAGTAGCTTAAAACGAAAATATTAAATTTTCCAGTTACCAGCCCAATTTCCTCAAGTAAAACAGCTGATATATCGTAGCATAGCATATATACCATTCTATTATAAATACATAGTCTTTTTTATAATTATAAAAAACCATCCTGGTTGACCATTCGGATGAAATGCTCATATATAAATTATAATATATAATATATCAATTTAATCACGGTCACGCGTGACGCATGTGTGACTCAAGCGTAATAGATCACGACATTTGCACATCTCTAATAAAAATTATAGCAGAAGTCGTGAACACTTTTTGTAGATAACACAACGCTTGTTGCTACTAATTCGTAAATAACTTCTAAGGCGCACCGATACGCACTCTAATTTTTTTCTAAAACAACGCTGATTTATTCAACCTTTTAAATAAAGTTAAAATCTCTACTAAATTAGGCCTAATTAATAACTTTATTATTTTTTTTTGCATATTCCATATTTTACAAATTTAAACTACACATTTGAATAAACACCTGAGCTTGATGGTAGCGTGGTTATTATATTAATTACTTTTTGAATTCACTTTCGGTAAATCGGATTTATTTACGAAAAAAAATTTAGCTTTTTAACCAATTTTTTAAAATATTTTGTAACAATGTTTTAATTCAGCGCGTTAGTACAAAAGCACCGTAACATAGTTGACATTTATTTTTTCGCCTACTGATGCAGAATTTTGTGCACTTTAACCGAGTACTTTTAGTTTTCATGGTACTTGAACTTTTTTTTTAATTAATCCGTGAAATTACTGCCTTTGGCCCCTGTGTGTACCGTTACAACTCCAAATTCTGTATTGCTGATAACAACCCTGCCCTTGACTGTCAGGCACAAAAGGATGTTGCCCTCCTGCTCTGGTGTAGGGCATAAAACGGCACAAAAAAGAATTCATTTTAACAACTCACACTTTTTATCAAATGATTTTCATAATTTATTTAATTAAATATATTTTCACTTTAACTTTCATCTGTTTAAAGTTTATAATTTGTTTATGAACTTTTTCGTTAAACACTTAAATATTCATTTTTTTCTTTCCTACTCGTATTTTTAAATGTGAACTAATAATTCATATGGAAAATGTGTTAATTCTAACACTTCACAACAAACAAACACTAACAAAATCTATCCAACCTCAGCAAACAACAACTCAATTGTGCAACAAAAACAACATCATTATCGTTATTTAAAATTAAGAAATTTTGTTCTCATTTAAGTGGCACTATCAGTGTTGCCAGGTGAGAATATTTAACATCATATTAGCGACTGTACAGCCGGCGATACACTATCCTATTCAGGGTTGCCGTTTAAAAAAATTTTATCCGACCAAAATTGTCTACAATACCTACCATAATCCTTTGAAACCGACCAAATTCTTAAAATATTGAAAAAGAAATATATCGTCATATAAAATGAAAAGGGCCTATCATAATCTTTAAAAATCTTTCAGAAGCAATAAGAAACTTGATAAAAAGCAAACTATTGTGATAACAAAAACAGATTTTTCAGGATAGTATCATTAATTCATAAAATGTAAACGATATTAACCATTAAAAATCGTTGTTATAATCATAATAGCTACCTTAGTTTTGTAACTCTCCTGGGTTTTATTTAAATGATGATAGACCCTTTTGCTTTTATATATTACAATATGTATGTACATATACGAATTTTTGATATAAAGTATAATTTTTATCGAACAAAGCTATTAATCGTGATTTTTGATGATTTTTTTTGTAATATAAAATTAATAATTACTAGGGAGATCGAACGGTTATTATTCGACCGATTTTAACCGGTTATTTAAGCTTTGCCCAAGTCGGTTATTTTAAAATTCCCATTTTTCGAATATCGAATAAACCGGTTATTTTGGTATAATATACCGGTTATTTTAGTAATGTGTAACTTATATACATTTTCCTTACTCTTGTTGTAGATGTACCCGTAATTTAAGTATTTTCTAATTGAATATTGGCCAAACTTAAACTTTTTATAAAGAATATCAAAACAAAACGTAACAATGGTCAAAAAACATTATGAACACTGTAAATACAAATCGTTTATAAAAGCGTGTGTTCTTGTAGAAAAAAAACAAGAACTATTTAAAATTCTACAAAAACGTGTGCTGTTAAAAAGTAAATAGTAATTTGTGCAAGAGCGTTCTAAATATTAAATATATTTTTATATAAAGGTAATCTCTAGAAATTTTTCGAACGCGATTAAAAAGACAAAGATAGTTGCCTGAAGTGCCCTAAAATGATAAGTTACAAAGGTTCTTCCAAGTCACGACTTATTAATCACCTTCAATTAGTCTACATGCTTGACATTAATGTGATCCACATAAAACTTAACTCAGTTCGAAGTAGTTCTAAAGAGACGACAAAGAATACTTTATTTTACTAAAATACGCTGCAAAAAATAAATCATTGGGTGAAATATTAACCCGTTGTGTTGCCGATGACGAAATGCCCGTTAAGGCACTAAAAACTCTTAAGTAGTTCTAGCATCTCTTCATGCTGAAAAATACAGCACTACGGCGGAATCAACGATATGGGAAAAATTTCTACCAGTTTCATTTATTAAAACAGCAAGAACTAAAAAACAAAATTGAAGAAATCAAACAATGTCATGGAATGTTTTAAATTGTAGTCGACGAATTGACAAATATTTTACACAAAAAGAATGTTCAGTTCACTATTCGTTTCTATAATGCTGAAACCAAATAATTTGAAAAAGATAATCCTGGCTAAGAGGTTTTGTTTGCAACTATTGAAAAATATGGTTGATTTATATAGATAGCTTAACCACCAACAAATTAAAACTCATTCAAAATAAATTTGAGAGAATATTTCAAATAATAACTTTATAAAATCCCTTTAATTTATTTGCTTTTGCAAAACGTTTCTCTAGATCAAATATCATTCAACAGTTTCTAAATTGCATTATACAAATATCTTCTTACAAATAAAGTTTAGTAAATCAATAAAAAATTGTTGAAAATTTAGCTAAATTTTGATCAATTTACTGGTCCCACTTTTCTTCGATTTTATCCTAAACTATTTGTTAGGTCTGATCTAAGTCATATCTATGTACTTTGTTGGTTCCTTACCTTGTTTTGTTTTTATTCAAATTAACGTTTTATTTAAAAACTTATTTGATTTTTGTGTTTTTAAGTATTCGAAATAAAACCGGTTAACCGATTATTTAAAAATTGCTTAACCGAAAACCGGGTTTTTTAAAATAGCAACTATTCGTAATATTCGAAAACCGGTTATTGAAAAAAGTCGAATAATCGATATCCCTAATAATTACTACAAAAAGTAGCAAAAACATTATATAAAAATTAATTTAATAACTCTTGCAAACTAGACTTATCCATTGAACATATGCAATAATACATACAAAAATCCAATAATAAAAAATTTATCACAATGTGTAAACTTATGTTTGTACAATTTTTCAAAAATATTATTTAACTTTATAAGAGATAGTCTGAGCCCAAAAACATCCTAATAATTTGCAGGCAACTTAAGAAATGTATCGAAGAGTTTAACATTGCATAGTTTGCTTATTTTTTCTAAAAAAGCGTGTTGCTCTGCAGCTGTACTTTTGGAACTCACCCATACTTTCTACAAGTTTCGCGACTCTTATACTATTCACTTTATAAAAACATGATACAAAATATAGTATCAAAATATCCCACAGTTCAATAATTCTCCCTCCAAAGAAATCTACCTTAATAAGAAACATCAAATATCGTATGGGTTGGTGCAGAACAATGTTTCTGGAATTCTTTTATTTCTGTTATTATGTTTGGGCTTTGCAAAAAACTTTTAAAATTACCACGAAGAACCTTAATATTTTTGTCATTGCTGAGAGGGTTACTAACATTAGCAGTCATGACGTTAGCGCCGTTTGTTGTCAATTTGATCCAATTTTTAAAATTTATATGGTTTGTTGATACAAAGTTTTTTGTAAGAAGAAAAATTTAAATTTATGCTCAAATAATATGACAAAACTATCCTTTATAAAACTAACACCGTCAAAGTAACTTGCTTCTAAAGTAATACATTTCACTTCATTGCAACATCCATAGTTTTATTAAAAAGCAAAAAAAAAATTGTGTTTTTAAAAAAGATATTAGATTTTCACTTTTCTTCTTTGTGGTAAAATAAATATATGTAGCACATTTTCTCAAACCGACGAAAATTAAGTTTCGCCTACCATCCGACCAAACGAAAAATATCCGACGATTTAACCCATCAAGTTCCTTTAAGTACCAGTATCCGATTGCGTAAATTTAGTTGGCTAGGACACACAATGAGAAAACCAGCACATGATTTAACTCGACAGTCTGTAGAATATAACCCCCAAGGATCCAGGAGACCTGGTAGACCTGCGAATACTTGGAGACGACAAATTGAGAACGAGTTGCATGAGCATGGCGTGTCCTGGAATGAGATGAAAACCATGTCCACTGATAGAATACAATGGAAAACATTTGTTGCGGCCATATGTTCCACAGGGAATTAAAGGATTACATATATATATATACCATCCGACCAAACGAAAAATATCCGACCAAATTTGGTCGGAAAAGACCAAGTTCGGCAACCCTGTAGCTCGTTTCTGTATTTCTCGCATCGCAAAATTTCTCACATTACGTGTGACACAAAAAATTCCATCGTTTCTCGATTTGTGAGAAAAAAAATATTTCTGTATTTGAATGCGAGAACAGACAACACAGATTCTGTTTTAACTGGAATACTTCCAGTAATTTTTGAGAATTTGTTTTTGTTTTACATGTATTTGTGCGAACGAAAGCGTTCGTTCGCATTTAGTGAAATAGGCAGTAAGTGTCAAATGCAAGCGAAACGTCAACGAAAGAAATAGATATAATAAAAACAGGGCTGCCAGATTTGACGATTTATCGTCATATTGGCAATTTTTTGTTCATAATTTTTTCTAGTGACGATAGTATTCATTCTTCGAAATAAAATAATTTTAAATGGTTTAATATGTTTGTATATTAGGCACCACAGAAAAACGATATCTTTAAAAACAAGGCAGCTTAAAAAATTTATCGCCAAAATCAAAATTTCGAAGGAAAACTGTTTAATTTTTATTTCCTTAGATTATTTAATACATTTGTTTATGTGATAAAAACATTAAATTATTACCCCATTTTTCAGTCAATGCACTATAGGAAATTGTTGCCTTTTTTTTGGCCAAAAGTGTTAGATTTAGTTCAATATGATATTTTGTCACACCTTTGTGTGATTTTTTTAAGGAAAAAAAAAACAATCTGAAATTTTAAATTGTTATCGGATTAAAGAAAAAATAAAATAAATAATTTTATTTAAATAGACCTCAAGCTTAAGTATGTATGTATGTATAAAATATGTATTTTACCTATGAACTTTAACCATTTTTTTTTTGATTATGTTTTAATAAAAATCATACAAAATTTGTTAAAATTAATTTTAAATTGTCCGATTTTTTAAAACAAAATAGACGATTTTTTTTATTCTTTCTTAGGAAATTAACGATTTTTTCACACATTTATCTGGCAGCCCTGCATAAAACGAAAACAATGAAGGGCTTAAAAAATTTAAAATAACAAAATATAACAATTGTGTTTTATTTATTTTCATCATTTAAATTCTTTCTCTTCAAATAAAAAAAAAAAAATACACATTCGTGTGTACATACATACATAATTTGTGCTCCATTTTTGAAATTTTATTTTTCTCGCATCAATTTCATATGTGATTTATTTTGACAGTTCTTGTGAGAAACTTTTAGCAAAATATTGATACAGAAACACTTTTTCTCACATCCTTCCAATAATTGCTGGAAAATTATTTAAATGACAGATAATTCTCTTAAGGTAAAGATACAGAAACACTTATGTGAGAAAAACCATTTTTTGTTTCATATTGCACTGTTTTTGTCATAATTCACTTGTTTCATGCGGGAAATTTTACTATGCGAGAAATACAGAAACGGGCTACTGATCCTATTCAGTCGTAAAAGTTGTCAAAAAAAAAGATCGTGTGTGCTGATTAAGTATGATAGTGTGGCTTAAAAATTAATTGAGTGACAGATTTTTTTGACAAGTCTGTCCGACTTGCAAATGTTTATGAAAATTTTTATAAAATGATAGATTCTTTGCGGTCAGAGTTGCATTTTCTTGTAAAGTAGATGAGTCATTTGAGTTTGCATATTTTGTATGGCATTGACAGCAGATCTTGCAGACATTAATTTTATGTCGGATGGAATTCCGTCAGATTTTCGTGTGAATGAATCGTACGGTTATGCAGGATAGTGAATTCTGGCCTTGAGATATACATATTTGGTAACTGTTTTTAAAGAGGAGGGGGTTTGAGTTTATTTTTTTAATTTTCCCATCTTTAAACAAAATTTGTATATTATTATAACAAGATTATTTATTTGTTAATCAACTTAAAAGTTTAATTTAAAAATTTTCTGAAATTTTATGACAAAAAATGGGTGAAAATTTGTTTGCGCTTTTATTACTTTAAAAAAATTTTATTTTCTTCAAATAAGCGATGGAATTAATTCGTTTCGCCAAATAAATCATTTGCGTATACAGATTATGAACTTTTCTACGTAACATCAACATCACTCTTTAATTTTTCGCATTTTTTAGTCCACAATTTTTAAATGATTCGAACAATTTTTATGTCTTAACCTGATGAAAATTGACTAATAATAACCAAAAAGTGGCTTTATAAAAATAAAATGTGATAAAGTTTCTTAAAAAAGAGGTCTCCGGGCAAAAAGGATTACAAAAATCGTGTTTACTTTATATCGATGGAGTATGGATTTTCATTTCAAAAATCTTATTTTTAGTGAGAAAACATGATGTGATACAACCAACTGGACAACAATCTGTAATCACACTTTTATATCTCCAGAAAAAGACAATTGTTCACTTCACAGGCGCAAAGTATCGTCGAATTTGTTTTATAATCGTCTTAATTTGTAATATTGTATATTTGTTTTGGACAATTTTCATAGAAAAGTGTTGTCACACTCTTCAAGTTTTAAGGTCCAACCATAATATGCATAAGTTAGCTTAATGTACTGTCAAAAATTAACGAAAAGTCTGTCAAATACATGAGAAAATTAAAAGAGACTTTAAGGTGGCCATAATATACTTACATAAACTTAAGATCCATTTTGCATATTTGTGCAATTTTTGGTTTCCTTGCGAGAACTTCAAATAAAGAAGTACCAAAAATTACAGCCCTGTATTTGTTTATTTTTGTTTTTTTTTTTAATTTGCCAGCAACGTTTTAAAAATAAAAAAATTGTTGATTGTTGTACATACTTTTTAATAAAAAATGGATACAAAATAAAAATATGTAAAATTCCTCTTTTTCTATATTCCTGTTTTTCTTTATCAATTTCAATTTATTTTATTTTTTGTAACAACACACAAACAGCTCATTCCGTACGGAATTTGCGTTCAGTTTGGCACTTTGCTTAAGCACATGACATTTGACGAAACTTAAGGAAAAGTTTCATTAAGTACATTATAGTTCGCGACATTTGTTTTATATGTATTTGCACAGTTGCTTAAGTTGACTTAAGTGGCCTCATGCATATTATGATTGGGCCTTTAGCCGTCAAGTCTTGGGCTTTAAGGAGAGAAGGGAAAAGAGAATGACATTTATTTTTCTCTCTCTCCTAAAAACTCAAGACTTGATGGCTTGGACTTGAAGAGTGTGAAGCAGCACCAATTATCATAGCTGACGATTTATCGTAATTTTGACGATTTTTAGGTATAAAAATGGTCTATTGACGATAGGACGATTTATACCCTAAATTTGACGATTTTTCACATGACAAATTTTGTTCAAATTTACAAATGTATTTAAAATACATCATTTCACTTTTTTCTAGCTTTTTAGATAATTTGATTTATTTGCATAATTTGATTGGCAGTAATTTTCATGTCTTAGCTGTTCATCATATTAAATACGATTAATTCTAGCACGCAGTATATTTTGAGGAGTTTTATTTGCGCAGTTAGTACTGCTTTATTAAAGGCATTTTACAACCACTTTCTTTAGTCTGCGTTCACATTAAGTAACCAGACTTATATCATAAGCAGGATTTTCAACGTGAAAAATAGGTGTTTCTTGGTTTTAGTTTGTTTTCTTACTTTTCTTATGAATGCCAATACTTTTGAAAATTTTTTGGTTGTGTTACTTCAATAATAATTTTGTAAACGAAAATTTTTATTTAATTTCAAAAACAGGCGGAATATATTAAAATTTCATTGGCAACGAAATTTAAAAATAACATTTATAGCCTATTTCCAATGGGCGAAAATATTCTTTCGTTCGCAAAACTACATTGAAAACAAAAACAAAGTCTAAAAATTTGTTTTTATTTTTGATGTAGTTATACGAAAGAAAGAACTCTTTCGCACATCGGAAATAGGCTATTTTTATTTAAAACTTGTTAAAAATTAGTGGTTTTTTACAATGACGATTTTTGTGACGATTTAGCTTAGTCAATTTGACGATTTTGACGATTTTTTCTGTATTTACTGTATTTACAGCAGGCCTGGAAATGTTCGATTTGTTTGGTGAAATTTAAAAATCTTTTTAGAATGTGATAACTGCCACCACAAATTTAATTCTTCTGAATGTTTTATTTGTGTTTTATTAAGTTGTTTATCCATTAATACTATTAGTGCTGGTTCACACTCTGCAATTCCAAGCTGTCAAGTCTTGAGTTTTTAGGAGAGAGTGGGAAAAAAATGGCATTCTCTTTTCCATTTCTCTCCTAAAAGCTCTAGACTTGAAGAGTATGAACCAGCACTTACAATTTTATTTAAAATCGAAAGTGACATGTCTGGTTTAACTTCATGGTATCAACCAATGCGAATGGCAAACTTTATTAAAGAAGAATAAAAGAATAAAATAAAAACCAAGAGTGAAGTGCCCCGGTAGGCTAGCTGGTAGTGAGCTAGTCTATCACAAAGGACCCAAGTGAGCTGTCTCTCGATGGCTGCCTATGGAACCTATCAGTACCGGGGTTGCAGATTCAATTCCTGCCAGAAACTCTGGTCTCCTGCAGACAAGCGAAGAGCTTCGCGGGATTAGGAACAAAAAAAAAATAAAATAATTTGCTTTTTTAGTCTTTTTTAAATTTTTTTATTAGTGGGTAAAATAAATTTATTAATATTGTTAAATAAATAGTTTATTAAAACTAAATTGACAATGTACACTGAATTGATATTTTCCATTTTTGACATTTATCAATATGTACGACAAAGTAACGATACAATAAATTAGTCTATTCAGAAATGCATAAACAAAATCGTATTTTTTTAAAACGATAAGCCATACGACAGAGGTTGTGAATTGTAGAAATATGTATTTAAAAAAAATAAAAAAATGTACAATTAAAATATAAAATTTGTAGTCAATAAATTTAGAAAAAATAACATTAAGGGAAATAATCGGAGATCTACATTTTATGATGCTAATTTTTATTTTAAAATTATCTGGCAGCACTATATCAGCATTGATTTACCTTTTTATGCTAAATAAACTTTTGATTTGTTGTTGTTTTCATTTTTCCACAAAAAAGCTCATTCTTGTTGTTGTTATACCCTCCACCACTAGTGGTAAACTAAGTTTGCCATTCCGTGTGGAAATTTTCCAATATTTATCTACATTATAAAGTATAGATGTATGTCCGTCTGTCTGACTGTCTTTATATCCGTCTATCCGTGTGTTGAAATCACTCTCACTGTCGGCCGACTTAAAGCAAAAGAACAATTTTAATGTCAAATTCTTTCTAGTACCTCCAGTTTGAACTTGAAATCTAGCTCAATCGGTTCAGTAGGAAACGAGTTAAAACCTCAAATGTAGAACAACAACCAAAAAAATTATATTTCTGTAAAAAAAGAAAACTAAAACAAATTTTGGTGGCGGAATGCACCGATTGTCTTTAAAGCGTAGTCTTGGAAATGACTTTAACTAGCCTAAAATGGCAAAGAATTATTATTTACATAAAAATTGTTTTATAATTTATAGATTTGATATAAAGCCAATTTTTGAGATATTCTTACTCTCGCTGCAGGGTATCAGAAATTCGGCATAGCCGAATATAAAACTTTTCTTGTTTTTACACTCCCTAACCCTCATTTGTTATGCCTTTCTCTGTGATGCTTGTACTTGCATGTTTTTGTTTATGACCTTAGAAATGTAAACAAATTTTTATTTGTTGTTGCAACCATAGTTGCCAGATGAAATTGTTTACAAATCGTCTCATTTTGCGGAAAAATCGTCAATCGGACTCACTTAAATCGTTATTGAAATATAACACTTTGGATATTTTTCGTTATTCTTAGAGTTTGTTTGTATTAAAATTTAAGTTAAACATTTGGGGGATTCACAAAGTACTCAGAAAGCTATAAAGTCATATGTCTTAAAATAATTACAAGAAATGCATATGACTGCTGTGGGCAACCGCTTATAATTTTGATTTCTACAGTTATGACGAATCAATGAAAACAGAATTAAAATTTTTATTTTGTTTGAAACACAACAATATTTTTTTAAATAATTGTAAAATTTTATTTAGGATATTATGACGATATGACTTGATAGCGTTCAATTTATTTTTGCGAAATTTTCCCATAACTCCCCCTAGAAATGTTTTTCCCACCAAAAAAAAAAATATGTTTCGCAAAAAAATTAGTATGATAGCATATCGGGAAGGCGTGGCGCAACGTCTCTCAAATTTGAAGGTTCATCTACAAGGGGTTAAAAGGATTTTTTTCAGTTTTTGTTAAAATTATGCCATTAAATTTACTTTTGCAATTAAATGTAAAAGAATCGGATTGTGTACGAAATTATCGTTCTGATGATATATAAAAGACAACATTTTGGTTATTAAGTTTCCCCAGGCCATTAAAATGTCTCAGTTCACAAGAAATAAAGGAATAAAATTAAAATATTTTGAGAAATATTTGAAAAAGAGTTAATTTTTCCTTTAAATATACCTGTATTTACTTGTTTATGACTTTTTGCCTTCGTAGGATACCGTTAACCTATTAGCAGGTATGACCAAAAAAAATTCTTTAACGTCAGTTTCGAAACTCCATTTTCAAATTTTTAAATATTTTGCTTAACAAATTTCCGAATTTTTTGATCTTCTTATTGGGATTTATTGAGGATGCAACAGGGAATAAAAATGTGAAAAAACTATTTCGATACCTTCCATAGTTTTTCTGTACCAGCGATTTAAAATTTGCGATTTTCGGGAAAAACTAATTTTTTGGCCGTATTTTGGCGAATGTATCCAATTTCCTTACTGTTATGAATTTTAAGTAAAATCTATTTAGAATATTATATTCCACATACTGAAACAGGAAAACATTAACCCTAAAATCATGAAGGTCAAAAGTCAATTTTTGACATATTTAGAATCTTTAAAGGAAAGATAGCGAAATATTGTTTATTTTTGTGGCGATCTTTATGGAACAGGAGAAAAATTAACCCTTAAGTCATACGAAGACAGTGCAAAAATGAAGATTAACACTTTAAATTTGGAAAAATCTGTCAATTTGAATAAAATAATATATTATTAATGGATATGATTTTTGAAGTATAAATACGAGGGCGGATCAACAAGTCCGTGACTTTTTGAACTTCCCTCGTAGTTATGTGAAATGCAACACTGCTCCCACCAAGTACGACCTGTAGACTACTGTCAAGTTTTGAGCAAAGTAAATGCGTTTAACAGCTGTTCAAAACATACAACCTCGTAGATTTTTTAAAAATGGAAAAAAGTGAATTTCGAATGCTCATTAAACATTATTTTTTGCGAAAAAAACCGTCAATCAAACCAAGGAAAAGCTTGATAAATACTATGGGGACTCTGCACCATCGATTTCAATGGTAAAAATGTGGTTTACTGACATTCGTTGTGGTCGCACAAGTACAAATGACGCTAAACGTTCTGGACGGCCAATTGAAGTCACTACATCCGAAAATGTCGAAAAAATCCACGATATGGTGTTGGCCGATCGAAGACTAAAAGTGCGTGAGATTTTTGATGTCATAGGTATTTCATATGGCAGTGTGGTTTCGATTTTAAATGATCAGCTGGGTTTAAGAAAGCTGTCTACAAGATGGGTGCCGGCCTTTTTCATTCACAAAGTCACGGACTTATTGATCTGCCCTCGTATTATTAATAAAAATCTCTTAAAAGAACTCAAATTTAAGCAAAATCTGCAAGAATGAAAAACTTGTTCTTTATTTTTGACTACTTAAGTTGTAATTGTTATATAACGTTTTTCGGCCAATGAAACCAAATAGAAAAATATTTGATATATTAGACTTATAAGTTACTTCTAGCCATTGTAGCCAATGAAAAACTTGGAAATTACACACGACTGTGTTCAAAATTATACATTTAAAGGAAATTACACACGATTTTTTTTATTTAGCTTAAAATAGAAAGCATAACAACTAAATTGGATAAATTGGATCCAAATATTTCTAGAAAAATTTAAAAAAATTCGTTTAAAATTTTAAATCCAAATTTCGATATAACCAGGTTTGTTGAATTTAATTTTCATTAAATTATTTTTATGAAGAAAGGACATGAAATGAATTAAAATGTATTGATAATTTTTCATTATTGACTGAGCTGGGAATTGAACCCAGGTTTTCACGGACAGGTTGCCCTGACTAGTTTCGATTGTAACCGCACAATCTCTTCTGCAACAAAAATTTCAGATCTGGACAGGAACTTACAGATATTTTTGCCAATATTTTCACACTGATTACAACCTTAAAAGCATTTTGTAAAAAATGTAAGTGAAGTTTAAAGAATCGTTTTTCAAAAATCGCAATTTAACCGCGTGTAGAACAACACACGTACGAACATACGTGTGTATACCACGGAACTTTAAAAGTATTGTCATATTGCAAGAATTATTGGAAGACAGAACCGAAAATTACATACAGATTACACATGAAACTAATTGCACATGGGCTATACATGTTAGTAGAAATTACACACAATATGTGTAATTACACATGGATTGGCAACACTGCTTCTAGCAAAGACTTTGCCACATACGGCTACAAAAGTTAAAGAGCATAGAATTGAAGAGTTTATTTGATTAAGATGCAGAATCATTGGAATAATACAACAAAAAAAGAATGAATGAAAAATGGATCTGGTACCAGAATATGAACTGTCAACTCTAATATTTAAACAGGCAACAGCGACCAAATAAACACCAAAGAAAAATATCCGTTGCTATAAAATTAAGTTTTTTTTTTTTTTGTATTACAAACTGCTGAGACATGAAAATTACTGCCAATCACAAAAAGGAAAAGTATTCCAGAATTTAAACAAAATGTAAATTTTTGTTAGAAATTTTTGTAAACTTTTAAAAAATGTATCATTTGAAAAATCGTCAAATTCAATCGCCAAAATGAGAATAAATCGTCAATTCTGGCAACTGTGGTTGCTACTGCTGTTTATTGTATTTATATCAGTGTCGGTGTGTATGGGTATGTGTGAATTTTCCTAATGGCAAAATGTGCTTTATTTTTATAACACACTGTATCAAAATGAATAGTGTGTGGTTTGTTTTGTTAATTGTATTTAATTCTTGCACTCTCAATATACATAAATGTTTACTTATTTATGGAGGAATTGAAACTTTTTATTGTTATTTTTTTCTTTCCATTTTTATAGATCAAGTGCAATAAAGAAATTATAAAGATGTTGTTTTAAAGGTTTTACTTTCTATGCAAGACTGCCGTAAATAAACAATATTTTTAGTATAACATTTGGTATGTAACACTTACAAATTTTTTTTCAAAATCTATATATAAATCGGCAAAGGCAAAACAGTTAAGAACACATTGGTACTCTGTTTGCCAACCGATTTGAACAAACCATATGAGAGGTATTTACTTACAGTAGTGCACAATATATATATCATTAAAATCTGCGGGGTAAAAAGTGTAAAAATAAGTGATCCAAATTCTAAATTTTGTTTTTATTTTAAGTGTACTTTTCTATGCGAACGTTAACGTTCGAAATTGAGGAACAGGCTGTAATACTTATCGTTGTGCTTTAGAAAAATAAGAGGACTTTTTTTAAATTCGGCCCTTTTGGGTACTAAACGGGTATTTTACAACTTTTTTGTCACCCCATTTAACTTTTAAACCAGCAAACATAGAAATTAAGATTACACTAAATTCGTAACTTATCTAAAAATATAAATATGAATTTGGTTCTTTTCCGAAATTCGAACGATTTAGGTGTGAAAATCGTACCTATTTTTGGCACTTTTTTCAACATATTTTTCTTTATGTATTGACACATTCGTATTAAATTATGGAGTTCCACTACAATATTGAATTGTTGGTACTTTTATGCGGAGAAAAAATCATCGAAAAGATAAAATACGGGATATAAATTTCTTTTACTTTTCCGTGCTGCATGTGGTAATTTTTGAATTTTCTATAATATTCAACGTAGAAACATAAAATTATAGGAGTGAATGAGAACCTACAAGAAGAACAATGTTGGCACTTTTTTACTCTTCAACAGATACTTTTTGAATTTTCATTAAAATTGCACCTAGAAACATAAAATTAAACATGCACTCTGAGAAACTTTATCTTAGAGAAGACGTTTTTGCCCTTTTTGGTTTTTAACTGATAATTTCTGATTTTTTTAATATTATAGTAATGTAAGTAGAAGAGACTATATAGACTGGAGGCTGGTCCCTCGCCAAACCGATCCACTAAGATGAATAAAAAACAAATGCTCGAAATATGTAAATTCATTTTTACTGATATGTATGATTTCTTCACATTCGCATAAATAATTATGGTCGAATTTCGAGCACAAGTCTTAATAAAATGGCGTTCAATTTTAATATGTATTCATTTTGTAGCTAAGGATCTGACATTTGTGATTATTATTATGTGAAAGACCCTACTAAAGTAAAGGATATCAAACTTCACGAGCAAATTATGTCTACACTTATAATTTCTGTAAATGAAAATGCAGTCAAAAAATAAAGAAGAAGTAAAAAAGTTTAGTCGCACCAATTCTGACCTTATGATATCCTACATCACAAGAATATAAAGCTGGACTTGTTGTTTATTATGGACCTATAAGCCTAAGACATTTTTAACACTAAAAGTAAATTCTGGAAATTTTACGGTTTTGAGTTACATAAAACAATTTGTGACAAACTTAAGTCAAGTGGAGGAATCATGACACCAAGTTTTAATGTATAAAGAGTATAATGGTAATAACGGTAACAAGTGCCATTAGGTCCTCCCCTTCCAAGGCATTGTCAGTGATCTTAAACTGGTTAACACCGGACATGGTTTGCTGTAAACACAGCGGCAAGACTATAGGCCACTACGGCATGGAGAGATTACAACATCGGACATGTTCGAATCCTGTAAGAAATAAATTAGCACTCGGGCGTTGAGTACATCACACCGGCGCCAATCTCTGATCCTGGCTTCACAATAAGAATTTGGGATAACATAGTTTACTATGATAACCTAGAAATTCCCTCGGATGCGATACAGGTATTTACTGGCGGATCTAAAACAGAGTATGGCGTTGGTTCTGGCATTTGTTTCGCGCATTTAAACTGGAGCGTTCTTCTAAGGCTGCCGGATTATTGCAATTACATTCAGGCCGAGATAATGGCCATCTACACTGCCGCGAAACACATTTTGTGTGGTGAGATAACTGAGAGGGAAAGTCACATTTTTATCGAAAGTAAGACCACCATAAGATCTCTGGAGAATACGTTATAACATCGAGAATCATCCAAGAATGAAGGGTGTGTCTGGAAAAGAAAGCGAGATAGTCCATGGTTACCCTTAAGTGGGTTCCTAGGCACAGTGGCACCTCCTTGAATCGGGACGGTTCGACATAAGATATATGTAGGTGTTTCGCTCTCGAACAGTAAGCAACTCATCGCGCACAAATTTCATCTTATTGCGAGTCAGAGATGGTTTGATGAAACTATTAGAGATGTAAATGACTCAGAGGGCTAGACTTCACCTGAGGAAACTAATTGCGGTTATAACTGTCCTATTGGAAAACACAACCCGAGGCATGGGCTCCCAACAATGACCTGTGTAGAAGTTGCGATGACGAGGAGGCAGAGGAGTCAACGGAACATCTTCTAAGTCATTGCCCTGCATTCGGAGATCTCGAACTATTTGTTCGAAAATGCTAAGTCGGCTTAGCATGTTTTGGAATTGAGCTGTCGTGCTGATAGAAATAGTTCAGTATCGCGCGCATAATAAACGTTATGATTTAATAAGTGAAATACCAATATTATCATAATAATAAGAAATGAAAATAATTTGTTTTATTTAAAATAAACATCGGCCCTTAAAATTTAGCCACCCTTATCAAATTGTCAATGTAGAACGATTGCGAAACCCATATCGGGCATTGTGTCTCATATTTGTGAGTTCTTCTGTAAACGAAGGGGGGGAATACAATAACCATATGTAACGGGTAAGTAATTAATAATATTTTCTCTCTGGTGTAAGTGTTTATATCAAACTCACTTTTGGATTATTTCAAGTAAGACTTCTGGATTAAACCAATTTAAAAATCTGTTATTTTTTATCTCAATTTTACTTAAGTCAATTCCGTTTTTGACATAATACGTACTTGAATCAAGCATTTTGTTCTATTGGCACCGCTTTGGCTTAATTTAAGTATGGATGGATTGATTTTTCTTTTTTGTGTATGTGACCTTGGCAGGCACTTTAACACATTTTAACCACAGATGGTCGTCTGCTTTGCTGCACAATTCTTGAATTTTTAAAATATATGCAACTTTAGTTCTAATTTGACAAAACATTTTTTATTGAAATTCTCTTAACCCTCTGCTACTGGCGTGACTTTTTAATAACAATTTCAATGACGTGGTAATACGCTAGACGCCATTTTGATGGCTTATATTTTCCAAGTTCTATTTTGTAAACCATCTGAAATAATTTTTTATTTTAGATTAATATTATGGCTTGTTATATGCTGTAATTTATTTTTGAGAAGTATTCGATAATTAATTTTAAACTATATTTGAAGGCATGACACAAAATGGCCCTAAAGAACTTACATCTATACAAAAACAAAACAAAAAAATTTTAAATTTCCTATTTGTTTTTTACAAGTTTTACTCTAGGTTGAGTTTACATCTGACCTAACCAGTTTAAAAAAATGAGAAACTTTAAATGGTTAAATTAAGGGTGTGGAGTCGGAATCGGAGTTGAAGAGTCGGAGTTGAGGTTTTTGTACCGGAGTCGGAGTACCCAAAAAAACGCGCGACTCCGACTCCAAAATTTTTAGGCATAAAAAATTTAAAAAAATTTCTAATATTTTCCAATACAAAAATTCTTCGAAATTGGCGATGCAATATTTTGCAGATCAATATGAATAAGTAGATTTTAATTAATTTTATGAGAAATAGTTGATTCAAGTACTTTACTATTTAAGTATGTTTAGGTATATTTTTTATACGTGCGGGAAAAAGTCTTAATTACATTAGCAAAACTTATACTCAGTTATTGATCTAGTTGAAAAAGATGTGTGATTTTTTAAATAATTTACTCATGCTAAAAAATGTTAATGACAGGAATTGCCAATAATTTTAATATCAGAATTTTTTAACCATCAACGCTGAAATATTTTCAACATTGTACAGAATAAGTGTTGCTATAGCGCATAAATACTAATATGTATTAGAAAAATTGTGACGTAAAATTATTTCTCTTTTGTGTAGAAACATCTTTATCGGCCTGCCTTTAATTCCAACCATAACACTCATGTTTTTCTTATGCACATTACGCGGAGATACCCATAATTCGTTTAATAAAGATGTTTCTACACAAAAGAGAAATAATTTTACGTCTCATTCATTTCGCATCACGGTTAGAGTAGGAGTCGGAGTCGTGAGTCGGAGTCGCACTTAAAAAAAAATTTCAACGTTTGGAGTCGGAGTTAGTACTTTTTTCGGACGACTCCACAGCCCTGGGTTAAATAAAAAGATCAACTGATTTCATCTAGTTCATCGAACCAGACATTGTAGCATTGATATGTCGAATTATTTGATCCAAAGCTCAGAATCTGCTCTGCACGGCTTCAGATGATGTTCTTTTAGAATAATGAAGAAATTGTTTTGTATTAGAGCGACCCATCGAAATAAAAATAATACGTGTTGTTTAGGAGACACCATAAAAATATTACAAAAATATAGCAAAAATATTGATGTGCTTGTTTCTCAGACACTTAGCTTAATATTGACGTGGTTGTCTTGTAGACAGCGTTACCGTTGGTACTACTAAAGTAGCAATTTGCCACTTTTTCGACTGCTTGGATACTATTTTGCTACTCTTACAAAATGCACCCAAATGTGATATTTTTGGTTATTCATGCCACTTATTTGGTACTTTTTACTAAATGATGAGATCATTTTTGAACTTTCTGTTGTATTACAACTCCCAGCTTTAATATAAACTGTAATTGTTTTAATATATATGTAAGCAAGCTTATCTGAAATAATTTGTTGTCTATCGTAATAAGCTTATGCATTAATTGCGAATATATTATGTAGCATGTGAATATATTAATTATTCGCAAGTAAAAGTGCTCTTGGGAAGTACCACTTGCTTTTGTGCGTATGCAGTAAACCATGATGAAATAAATACTTATAACATGGCGTATACTTATGCCTGTACAAATCAGGGCTATCAGATTTTTTCACCTTCGTGACCAATTATACACCGAAAATCGCCAAAATTCGACAAATTTAATTTTCTAAAGATTTTTGTTATGAAAAATTCGCCAAAAATCGCAATATTTGATTTTAGCTTTTATAATTTTTTTTTTGAAAAATGTACCCATTATTTCTTTAATATCTTCGAAACTGTTGAAAATAAAAAAACTATTGGTAAGATGCCTTAAAGGGAATTTAATTCTAAATGATTCGCTACTAATAGCATCCAAATCGGACATATCGCTCCCATCTCATGGTGAGAAATACATATTAGTATCGTGCCCCCAACAATGAATAATACATAAAATTAACACGTGTCCTACGATTTTGATGAAATATGCCGTATTTTATTCATACTCGTGGCTTTTAGATTAATGATTAAAATGTCAAATTTTTGTACTTATTACTTTTCTATGAGTTTTTGAAAAGAAAAATAGTCCTAATTTTGCAAAAATGATATTGCTACTAATCTATGAAAAACAGTTGAAAATATAAAAAATTTATGTGGAAGACTGAAAGGCTTTTAAAAAACTCGACCTAATAGAATCAATCCTTGAACAGATTTGGATTCAGCAAGCTAATTAAAATCACATAAAAAAGTTTTTGCTTTCATCTGATATAATCTTTTCTGTATTTTTTTTTTTAACCATTTAAAAATTTTATTTGAAATTTTAAATAAATTAAACAAAACACGTGCAAAAGTATGTTTATTTTTTTGGCCAAGTTGTTTGGATATTATATATAAGTTTTTGTTAAGCTAATTGGGCCTACTATATTAATGTAAATAAAAAACCTTTTTTACATATTTCTCCCAACGTTTCGTCAATTATTTGTTGACATCTTCAGGGGTTGCAATTACTAAGTATTTTTTTCACATTAAATTATACATCGAATGTTACACAGCTTACATAAAACATTTAACATATAATTAAATTAAACACACAACTTAAATTAATATCACAAACACATTCTTTTGTGTATTTCTTCCTATTTTAAAACATGTGCCGCCTGTTTTTCTTAAATAACCTTTTTGATGCCACTTTTTTTTTGTAAAAATCCCCTTTTTTTGGTACTTTTGAGAAAATATCCAACGGTAACGCTGCTTGTAGACACTTTTCTGCTCAGCGCAAGGCGTCCGCTCTATTTGACGTACACATGAAAACGTATTAAGAAGGCACTGAATGCGTGAGAGCCGATGTTTGAAAATGAACGGAGAAAATCCCTTTTTTATTTCATTGGTGTCTGTTAGACAACCACGTCATTCCCAGAGGGTTAATAAAAAATAAGAGTGAACTAAAGGTTTTAATGATTTCCATTTGAGGACTTCTTGTTTCCCAAAAAAAAAAAAAAAATTATTCATTGTAAACCAAAAACATTCACTTATTTAAAACAAAATCCATTTTGTTGATTTAAAACTTTCATCGAACTATACGAACGAAATGATTCAATTGGCTACAACCCTCTTATTGAGAATTTACCCCCACCATAAGGTACCTGAAATTCTACCCAACTTTCTCTCTATCTTTGAAATGTAAATGAACTTAATTTTTATTTATTTTTTTTATTCTAGCTTGTTCTAAATGACCTTTAAATATTCTTGTTATTCTTCTATTCTATTATTGAACAATTTATTTTCAGTGTTCGTGTTTTTCTAAAACAAAATTCTTGTAAATTTCTGTTTTATTGACACAGTTGTATTGTATTAAACTACTTTATAGTGTAAACAAACTTAAACTTACATTAACACTTACACTTACAAAAGACAGACAGACAGTTAGAAGGCACCCACTCAGTACATGTTGAATTTCTCTCAATTAATAATTTTGTTGATTTGTGTTTTTTTTTTTTGTTTTCGTAACAATAAACATAAATTTACATCGTAATAACAACTATTGTTTACGATTTCTATCATTTTGTCATTCAATTTTTGATTTTGAGGAAACTTGTTTATATTTTATTGAAACATTTTACGCAAATGCCTGCAAATTGCAAAAAAGATATTGCGCAATATTTCGATGTTGTGCGGATATTTAAAGGTTCTGCTATTTTTAATAATTTGAATGAGTTTTAAATAAATTTATTTCGTATACAGAAAAACAAGGAGTATCTAAATTATTTGGAAACCGAAAAATGTTTGAACAGAAAAAATTATTAAATTTCTCCAATCACCAAATTTATTCGAAATTCATAATATCAAGCAAACAAGTTGTTGATTTTGCACCTATTACTAAAATGATTATATTGATTACTAAAAACGTGAGAACGTTTCCTGATGATCTGGCCTGAGCAACCACTGAAATGCGCATAGGAACAGCTTATCCTCCAACAATAAATTTCAGTATTTTTTTTATCAATTATTTAAAAAGGGAATTAAGAACAACAAACAAAATCTTTTAATAAATAATAGTATTCCCAAAAACAACTTTGATAATAAAATTTAAAAATTTTGAAAAAATATTTTCAATAAATGAGATTTTTAATTTTAAGTAAAAAAGCGTTCAAAAAACTTTGCCATTCCAAACAATGTGTTAATTTATTTAAATAAATACTGGACAATTCCCAACAACAATTCTACATGTTTAAATTATTTTATTTTAAACGAAAAAGTCAATGAAGATTTTTTTTTTATTTAATTAAAATTTTAATTGAAAATTGATTTCAAAACAACTAAAATGTGAATTAAATCAAAATTAAATTTTTAATTTTCTTTCAACAAAAAAAAATAATTAATTCAATTATCACATTAATTAAATTTAAATACATTTTTTTCCGAGTGGCTATAAACGGAATTCATTATAACTGATCTACTTAAGAACTAATGTTTTTTCCATACTTTTTTACTTTCCGGAAAAGCAGGAACAAAAAGTTGGAAATTTCCCGCTCTAAAAAAACCTACAATTTTAAATATTTTGAAGGTCTTTGGGAATTCAAAAATGTTTAGGGTGTATTGGTATATTATTAAGTAGTGAGCTAGTCTATCAGTGCGACGGTTTCGGTTTACAGTGCACTCGCGATAATATGAACTAATTAAGTTCGCTTTTGCAAGATTGTTCATATTTACGAATGGCAACTAATTTCCCCTTAAAAATATTTTCCGTGTCCGCTTACAGTGATCTTTTTGTCTCTCATATTCAAAAACTATCCGGAGAACGCATTTTCAATTTTTGGGTACTCAAAAGGCCGCACGTTTTTCTTTTTCCAGGTCAAATAAACGTATTGTTAGCAGTTTTATTTTTTGTCCACATATTATAGAATATTTCACCACAAATTTATAAGCTAAACTAGTAACACTGACACCTTTTCCTAATTGTTCTAAATCTTCTAAAATTTCTGACTTTTTAAAGTTAAAAACTTATATTAAATGAAAATACTCAAGCTCGAGGTCAGTTGTATGTAAAATATAACTTAAAGAAAAAAATTAAAAACTTAAAAACTATTCACGTTGAAATTATGTTTAAAGATGAATATAGAATTCTAATTCAATGTGAGCACTAACTAAATCGTGTATGCAAGACATTTTGATTGACATTTGAAGACAATTTTAAAGCAAGCAGCTAGAAAAACTCCCCAATTATTATACAGTTGAATCAAAATTTATCCACCACCCTGATGATTTAGACTTAAACCTGTATACGTAGACAAAAAACGTTAAAAATAATTATAAGTTTTTTATATTTTAAAGCTTTCGCACAAGTTAATATTTAAGAGTAGTCAATGGAAGAATATAAATAAGTGTTCATATATTAAGGTGTTCATGTTATGGCGAGTTCACTGTATTTTTCCGCTAGAGACTCTCGCTTGTTTTACTTGAACGGACTGCAGGTCTACGTTATTATTGCTCGATAAATAAGGTTAGAATATAATTTTTAACATTTGTATGTAATTATTCAAAAAACCAGTAAGACAGTATAGATGAGGAAAAAGATTTGCTAGAGCACCGCCATTTGGCCTAATCTTATAGTGGATCTTAACCACTGTGTGACAAACTATGCGCTTACCAAACGCCCAGCAACATCTGTTGGATAGCAATAGCACACAGAGATTTAACGTCCTCACAATTCAACCCTTTCGCAAGTGGAAAGCTCTCTTGTAATTCAGTAGCAATCTCCTCACGATTTCGGTTTTCAACCAAAGACACCACGTGATCCCAAAAGCAAATTCCCTTGAGAAAAGCACTGTTTATCAATAAGCATTATTTTGGGAAAAGCACATTCTATAAGAGCAGTCTCCCTCTTCTTCAACCTGGTTCTCAACTCTTCATTTACTTCAAATCCAAATCTCAACAATCACAACTTCAACATCGGTCTCTCAAAATTTTGGTCTTTATCAAATCCAGGCCCTCGCCGTGTTTGGGAAGCACAAATCTTTCCAGCTTTTCATTTACTCTTCACTACTGAGTATTCACCACTTTACTTCACTCCTATTACCGGTACCTCAACCCTTCGTCCGCTTTCAAGTTCAAGTCATCCGTGGTATATTTCACCAGACCCTTCAACCGTAAACTTTTCAAACAAACTACCAGATCTTAACCACAGCCAGCATCACCATTTCACCTTCAACCTTTCGCTCTTCATAAGATCCTGGTCCTCGACGTATTCGGGATACACAAGCCGGTGCGGCCTTTCATTGAGTCATCACTACTGAGTCTGAACCCCTTCACTTTACTTCACTCTCAACACAGGTTCCTCAACGTTTCGTTCTGTATCCCAAATCTAGGTCTTCGAATTCTCGACTCTTCAATTATAAGTTTTATATTTCTATTAAGTCTTCAGTAGCACCATGACCCATTTGTCTACCACAAAGAATGCGTTACAAAGAGAGTATGCCCTCAAAGGATTCAGCTAATAGTCAGACTGGTGCTGAAGCACCAAGAGCTACTGACTTCCGTGGCATCAGATACACGCAGAGAAAAAACATTGTTGTGGTAAACATATTCTAAGAGCAACATATAATGATAAGATTTATGATAGTGGTCGAAACATATTATGATTATTATTAGAACAATAAAATATCATATTATGACCAAATTATATACGTAATTTTACATCATAATATTTTCCCTTTACCAAAATTAGTTTTTATTACATCATACTATAACTCTTATTATTATAATATACTCTTATCATATTAATCATAATAGGTTCAGAAGTTACAATATTATGATGCAAAGTTATTATGTTATGGTTAAAAGTAATCATAAGCACAGATCATCACGAAACCTTTTTCCAAAGAATTTTGAAAAGCTAAAAATATTATGCAAATAAAACTGTAAATCGAATGAGAATTACAACCACTCAAGCCTTACTTGCAATGAATCTGAAATAATCATATTATGATTCAAAATATGATTACAATACATAATATAATCGTATGTTATCATAATATGGTTGTGACTAATATAATATGCGTTTAAAGTTATCAATATTTACTTGTTAGAAAAATATTTATTTTTCAGTGAACCATACTGAAATTTATAATTGCGATAATCATTGAAATGTTTATAGTAGCTTAAATATTGCTGATATTCAATAAAAATAAATATTTTTTGTTTACAACAACAATATCTTGTTACAATAAACATAGTGTAGTTACGGCAACTACACTATGCCCAGCAATATTTTTTCTCTGCGTGTAGGATCTCTGTCAGCCACTAACTCATGAAATCACATGATCTCTAGAAACCTGTCAAATTTTAATTACACCCGAACACCAGGCATTGACTGCATCTGTTTTTCTCGGTTAAGAATTCTTTTGGTGACTTGCAACACTCCCCGGGAGGAAGTAAAAAAGACTTGTCGGTTAAGTCTGAACGTGCACCATAGAATAGCTAATTTTGGAACAAAATTAACACTTTTTGAGACCCATGTGCACACATGGACGCGCCTGAATAAAATTACGTTAGAAGGCTAAGATGTATATAGAAGTTTTTTTTCTTTTTTCTGAATGTTATCTAGATAAATACATTTGTTGGCCTTACAGTCATTTTAGGGACGGAGTTTAATGCGACATTTGGTCTATTCTGGACCCATCATTTTTATTAAATTATATTCGAAAATAATTTTTTACATGAATTCTTACCTCATAACATGAATTTGTTTTCCCAGGTGCAAATAGGGTACACCAGTGATGCTAATAGTATGGAATTGACCCTTTTTGTAGGGTTTTTTTCCGGAAAATTTAAAGCGTAGGGAATTTTCAAAATATTATCTCATTTTCAATATATTGTGTAAAAATACCTAAATCTTCGCATTATTTTAATTTAAAAATTAAAATGTTTCATATACAATAGCATTTAAGTACAAATTAAGTATTTTTCAACGAAACCCCTCTTATACTATTAGCCCTAACAGAGTTGAAATCTGCAAGAAGTGCCTAAACCATGTACGTTTATATGTTGGTGCGCCAAATATTCGGATTCGTATTTGCGAACTATTTTTGCTACCTGCATTCGCAGTCACATTCGCTAAAATTGATGCAAATATTAAAAGCGAATATCTAATGAATGAAATTTTTACATTGGAATTAATTTTGTACCGAGAAAAAACAATTTGGACTTTTTAAAAAAATTTAATGAAAACTTTTAAGGATGTGGAAGGATATATTATTATTATTATTATTTATTGACGAACTAGCACAACAAGATTAATAAATCTTATAAATGATAGTGCTAGTGAGTATAACAAACATAAATAATGATGAATAATTATCAACCTCAAAAGCATTATTATTGTGTTAACTAAAATCACACGAAAAATTAATATCATGCAAGCGATTTCGGTTTGCAGAATATGCCCGTATATAGTTGAAAAAACTAAAAAAAAATTCCCGGAAATTCTTAATTAATTTCCCGGAAAATTACAGAACCCGTAAAAGGAAAACCAGCTACACCTTTAATTGTATGCTACTGTGTTTTGTTTCTTTAATAAAGATATTTCTAATGTAATTTTTTTTTGTTACAATAAATTCTTTAACGAATGTTTGTATTTGGTCTGAACGTTTTTTTTTTTTTTTGTAACTAAATATTTAAATTGTTAAAATTCCTTAGACATAAAAATCGTTTGCACAAATAAAACAATAAAACTAAACATCAATTAAATAAAAAGTAATAAGGTTTAAGTTATTTGCCAAAAGAACATAAAGAAATTATTGTCGGGTCAGACTTGACAGACAGGCGCTTTGAATAAAACTTATACGCATAAAACCCTCCCCGCTATAGTGGAGTGAGTATCTTGGATGTTTTAGTTTGAATGCCTTCATCTAACGCATCAATTTTTGTCTGCCATTGTCAGATTTTTAAAATGAAATATTTCTGCGCATCTACGTTACATCAGGTTATAAGTACTGCTAAAAAAAGTAGAAACACAAATAAACAAACATGTGTATAATGTGCTGATGTGACGTCATATTCAACTGTTGAATTTTGTCAATAATAAAAAAAACATGTGCAATGCGTTATCTATGTTTACATCATTCTTGTTTGTCTACAAAGTACTCATCTGGTAACCGATTCTAGAAGCTCTTTCTGATTTACCTGTGCTCAGTCGATATTTTGCAGTGGAAAGTTAAATTTTCAGAATAAATTTCATCTGAGCTAGACGCGGAGCTAACATATCCATTTTTATCATATCTTAACGCAAATATCATAAAGTTCATGTTGTAAACTTGTTTGATCGCAATAGGCAACTATAAAACACACAAACAATAGTATTTTTAAGCGCAAAGTTAAATAAATTCAAAAAAAATTTAATTTTTTTTTTAATGTTATCTAATTTTGCTACCGAAAATATAAAGCAAATAGTAAAGAAAAACATAAAAAGAACATTCATAAATAAAAACCAGTAAAAGTGCTATATTTGGCTATGCCGAATCTTATATACCCTTCATCATGGCAACGAAAAGTCAATTGTTTCGGCGGTGCGAAAAATGCCCCAGGAATATAATGAAAAATGGCTTCAAAATTTTACATGAGACACAACAACACGTAATTTTGTGGCAATTGTTTTTTGGGGCGGGGGGGTTAATTTTTTCGTTGGGGAGTTTTTGCATTTTAAGTAGAGTTTGTTCCCGAGATTTCTCGTCCCGGGAATTCCCGGGATTTTCAGTTGTTTTCAATTCCCGCTATCCCGGGAATTTATTGGGGGATTCCCGGGAAATGTTGAAGAAAATCTTTTTTTAAAACTTTAGTAAATTTATGTCAGACTTCACCACAATATTTAAATTTTCTACAGTTTAAGGCTTTTAAACTAATTTTTGAGAATGGGCCTATGGTAAATTATAGACCTATCATCACGAAATTTGATTTCTTTTCCTAGCAAACTGAAGTATAAATTTTACAACATTATTATAAAGCTTGCGGTTAAGGGCGTAGTAAAGTGTTTTCCTAGATTGTGTTTCATATGCGGCATTTCAAGTAATTTTGAGTCTTATGAAAGTAGAAAATTGTGTGCAGTTCGCCACAAATTTATGTTAGTTTTTGTTGAGTTTTAAGGGAGGTAGTTCCAGATTTGGGTGCATAACTCTTTTCCTACTGAAGCGATTCTGCTGTAATTCACTCCCAAACAGAAAAAATCTAGAAAAACCCAAATGTCAAAATCGGCATAGAATTAATAAAGGACTAATAATACAAATACTTTATGGGACATTACATGAATATTAAAAAATATTACATCGAATGACAAACTTAGTATTCCTTAATACACCACTGCAGATTAAGGGTTATAAAATTGTAAGAAATATGTTACTAAATATATGTAGTAAATAAAATTTCTCTTTTCTGCTGAATTTGTTAAACGGTAAAATTCTTTCAGAATTCCTACTTCGTAATATTGAGCTTCAAGTTCCTGATCACCTTTCCAGAATTTTTATACCCGTAAGACTAATACTTTCATTCTAATTATGCAAATAAGCTCTGAATTTGACTATTGGGGGATTCACAAGGTGTCATAAAGTCATATGTCTTAAAATAATAACATGAAAAAATACGACTGTTGTGAGCAACCCCTCATAATTTAATGTGCTATTAATTACGACAGCACAATAAACATAGCAAGCAACGTTCTATTTATTTAAGACACTTTTTGTTTACAAGCCAACAACAAAATTTTTAAACCATTGTAAAATGTTAGAACATTATGACAATAAACCATGATAGCACACCTTGTGAATACCCCATATGTATATACGTATATTGATTTCTATTATCCCATTGGCATCAATATAACCTCTTAAGTGTCTTAATATAATTTGAATCTTAAATTTTGACGTTTTTTTTGGTATATAATAGATAATAGATTTAATTATGGTTAGCGTAATAGCCAATAAGAAATATAAGTTTCATTGGAGAAATAAGTAAATACATAAATAAAAATTTTTGGGCGGGATTCCCGTAATCTCGGGAATTTGATTTTTATTTCCCACTTTCCCGGGAATCTAAAAAGTGCGGGAATAAAAAAACTCTAATTTTAAGTGAAATGAAAAATTACCCCCAATATAAAGGCCCGAATAAAAATCAAAATTTTTTATTTGGGGCTGTTTTTCATTTACTTACCCAGCAAAAACTTTACTTACCTGGTAAGTTAGCAAATAATGTTGGAGAACTATAAACACTTCTTATTTTTCGTCTGAATAACTACTTATTTTTGGTCGAGTTGTCCACAGAATTCAGTAGTTACAATACACTTACTAGAAGTCACAAAATATCTAGTTAATTGTAAGTACTTACAATATACTTACTAGAAGCCAAAAAATAACAAGTTTTTAATTAATTGGCGCTAGTTAATAGACCTAATAAGTAGTTATGGAGCTAGTTAGCAGTAAGTAAATATTCAGTTCTGAAAACAAAACAACTAATAAGTAGTTATTTAGCTGATTATTAGTAAGCAAATATTTATTACTGAAAATAGTAGTAGTGAAAAGTACTTACTGAGGTCATTACTAGCAAGTTCTTATTGAGGTTTTCAGAATAATGACAATTGTAATGACAACTACTTACCAGGTAACTTATGAAATAACTACGACCTATTACCAAAATTCATAAAGTTTTTCCTGGGTATGTAAATATAAATAATGCAAATTTTGAAGAAAAGAAAAATTATCCCAAAAAATGTTATAACATTTTATATTAAATGAAAATACTCGAGCTCGAGGTCTGTTGTATGTAAAATTTTCTTTATTTGTTTGCAATATTTCGATATTCTTTGAATATCATCATCAGGGAATGTTAAATTAAAATTTACATAAACCACAATAAAGGAGTAATAGCTCTTCACGTTTCAGCATCAAAAACTACACTGAGTGTTAATTTTATTTAAACATTCCCTGATGATGATATTCAAAGAATATCGGAATATTGCAAACAAATAAAGAAAATTTTACATACAACAGACCTCGAGCTTGAGTATTTTCATTTAATATTGAATTTTAAAGATCGAATAAAAATATAACTTAAGGAAAAAATAAAATTTTATATATAAATTTCTAAAGGGGTCTGTGCACGGTCAAAATTTTTGTAATGCCGGCGAATTCACTCGTGCACGTGTACTGGCCGTAATATTCGTCGTCATATCGAAATTTTTTGATTTCCATCCAGATCGTTGATGCCACACATACAACAACATTTTCACTAATACTACCATAGTGCTTAATGAGAAATGGTTAACCGTGTGCAGACCCCTTAAGGAGGAAAAAATCCTTGCTGGCTATGTAGAGAAGCTTTAGTTAGCGAAGCCAGTTTTGGTTATACCATGGAGGAGAAAATCCTTGCGTCCGGCGGAAGGCTGTAAAATTATTCGGGATATTAAGATTCTGGACTTTAAAATTCTGGATTTTTTAACTTGGGATTTTGGATATCGAGATTTAAAATTTGGGAATTTAAGTTTCGAGCACACAAATTTTTAAAAAAAAAATGTTTGTTTTTTTTTTTTAGTTTTTTAGGCACACAAATTTTTAATTAAACTTCCTTTGTGTTTTTTTTTTTTTTGGGGTTAAGTTTTAACTTTTTGTGGTTAAAGTTCATTAAAAATTTTGAGGTGATTTTTCATAACGAATAACTACCCCAAATTTAGGGTCATATTTTATTTAAATTTTGGGGCTATTTTTAATATTTTTTTTTTTTTTTTTTTTGGGTAATTTTTCATTACATATTGCATTATGAAAAATAGTGGTCAATTTTCATTTTATTTTTGGGGCCATATTTCGCAACGCCAATTGTTTCCTACTTCCTATAATATGGCATTAGTCAAAATCCTTATTCGAAGAGCATTTGTTGGGCCCTAAGAATTAGTAGGTCGATTGGACTGACTTTTAAGACCCAAAAAAAACTCATATATACCCGGTAAAAAATGTGCTCCAGGTTTTATGTATGAATTCATGCCCCAAATCGCTTCAAACCTGCTGATGGGATGCCCGATTTTGTATGGGTTGTTCCCGGTTTGGAGGATTTTTTTTTTTGCTGACAATAAGCGCTTCTTTTAACATAATAAAATATGCAAATAAAGCACTCCTAAAGTGCTTTTTTATGGGTTAACTATATTAATAAACGTATTCATTAATGTTTGGCTTTTACTGGTTTAAATGCCTTTTTTCAGGCATTTTCACAAACCATAATATATATGTATTTTTTCGCTTTAAACCCTTTTTCGTTGTTAGCACTAAAATAGCAGATTATTTTGTAAATTTTATTCGCTATAATTTACTGCTGTATAAGAGCTCTATTATTGACGCGCTCGATTATGCGCTTTTTCTCTTAAGTACCTCAAAAAGCAGCACAATTACAAATATTCTCAAGCAATTTTTTCTATCGGAAAAAACTTTTCTCGAGAAAAAAAATCCTCCAATTATAAATTCCGAGGGAACAGGAAAAATAATAACTGGCACCACCGAAGTTGTCTTGCTTATTAACATTGAATTTTTTTTTATTTGTTTGGGATGTGAAGGTTAAAGTTAAGTTTATTTAATTCAATATAAAAAATTAAGAAGAAAATCTTAGCCTCGCAAGATCTTTATTTAAAATTTCTTTTGTGACAGGCTTATCGGTAACGCTCACTGGCTATACCGGCATATGATTTTATTCGTCCTGTGTACTTTTTTTTTTGGTTTTGTGCTAAAGCCTTTTCTCGTACTTACGTTTTTTGATTGATTAATTACTTTTAAGAATATTCATAGCAAACATTTTTCTACTCAGGAACAAAATTATTTGGTGGCCCCATGCAGTAAAGCTCATTTTCAGCTTCCCCCAAAAATCCTACATCCAGTTTATTATAAAATTGCGAAAATTCGCGAAAATTTTTAATTTGCGACGATTTCCCTAAAGAACCACAAGGCGACGTGAAAATTGCAAAAATTCGGAAAAGTTTGCTTAAGTTTGCTAAAATAGCAAAAATTTCCGAAAAAATTTAAAAATTTCATGCAGAAATTTTATTTGTAATAGAAGGAATGGGAAAAAAAAACTTTCCAGCGGAATTTTTATTCGTGGACTCTATTTTTTTTAACCCAGCATGTTTTGCATGAACCTTATCGCTTCAAAACTCTTAAATCGGAAGGACACTTGTATGGGGGCCAGGTAAAATAATTGACCGAGTTGCGTTGTCTTCAATATTTAATAGTCCTGATATTTTAGAAATATCAAAGCTAAATAAAGTCATCTTAGTCAAAAACATTATTGGGAAGAAAAGCGTTAATTTTCACTACTACTATTTTAGCAAGTGAATAAAATTAAGTCCATAGACTTTAAAAAAACCTTGAAAACTTAAGGTTTTAGGGGTAACTTGAGAAATTTATGGGTAAAAATTAGAGTTGTGGTTCTTTGTCTTGTTTGTTATCTCAGCCAGTTGTGAACGCATCATAGCTGAATTTCAATAGGACACTTTTGCGGACCTTATCTCATGTAAATATGCATATAACAACATAATTCCCATCATTTCTTGGGTCTTCGAAAAACTCACTCGAACAAACGGTTACACCGTTAAATCAACTTCGATACTCATAAGGATCCAAAATAAATATATATTTATTAAATAAGGTTTAGAACCAATATTAAATAAAATTACAAACGGAATGACAAAGTTCTATACACAATTTCCACCTGCTGTCAAGGGTATAATAAAAATGTAATTTACAATTCAAAATACGTAAAACTATATCAAAGAAAATATGTGATAATTTAATCTAAAAAAAAAAATAAAACAACGAAGTTTTGATAAAAATTAATGATAAGAATCTTAAGAAATAGATAAAAATCTACATTTAACTCATTTAAAAAATTTTTTTCAATAGTATGCAACAGCAAAAGAATGAAATTATAAAAAAATTATTAAACTTTCATGTCGTCTCTCAAAAAAGACAATCACCCCTATTATGTTAGTAAGTCGATGTCGACTTTGATTTATTTTGCAACTTTTGTCACATCAAGTCGACGACTACACTACTTCGAAGTTAATTTGGTATATTTAATATAAGAATGTTGCGCGTCAACGTTGACCAGTTATCGAAAATCTGGCAAAAAAAAATAATCCCATCTCTATTTATTTAGCGATTTCAAATAAAGGTCTGCATGAATAACTTCATTTATGAACATATTGAAATGTTTATTCAATGATGTTCGTATTCAAACTAACTTCACACCACTGAACAAACTGTTGTTTTATTCATGCTACTAGCAAACACATTTCTTTTCATATGGCAACAGTTTTTTATCAATTGAAAAAATGTTTAAAAAGTATTTCAATTTAATTAATGTGATAATAGAAACAATTATATTTTTAGTTGAAACAAGTTAGAGTGCTACATTCGGCTGTGCCGAATCTTTGTTACCCTCCACCGACAGGAGTGGGCTCTATATCATAAATACATATATAAAGCGTGATTCATTTCGAGGTTCCCTACTTTTTTTAAGAAAAAAACACAGAAAATTCAAATTTTTTTAAGATTATGTCTATCAAATGTTGGCCGTTGCTACGTCACAGATGGTCCATCCGCTGAGTCCAATTTTCGATGACTCGTTCGAGCATTTCGACTGGTAACTGGCGAATGACACGCGTGATGTTTTCCTCCAAGGCGTGAATCGAAGCGGGTTTGTCCGCATAAACTTTAGACTTTACATATCCCCACAGGAAAAAGTCTAATGGTGTGATATCACACGATCTTGGCGGCCAATCGACTGGCCCAAAACGTGAAATTATGTGCTCACCGAAGTGTTCTCTCAATTAATCCATTGATTGACGCGATGTGTGGGAAGTGGCGCCGTCTTGCTGAAACCAAATATCGCCGAGATCACGAGCTTCAATTTCAGGCATCTAATGGTCGGTTATCATGGCGCCGAATCGACTCTCCACGGTCTTCGTGTACACTCTCAGCTACGGCCGCTATATTTTATTCACACCGTGATGGACGTAGTCTATTCGGTCGAATATTATCCAATAATGAATGCTGGGTCTCAAATTGGGTGATGGTGTTGCGAATAGTACGCTAAGTAGGCCGATTATGTTGACCATGAGTAGAGCGAAGTGCACGAAACACATTCCTCACAGAACCTGAATTTTCGTAATAAAATTGAACGATTTGTAAACGTTGTTTAGGCGTAAGTCTTTCCATTATGAAATGCCAAACAATACTCAACAAAAATAATTTGAGAGCATGACACGACTCACACGTGATCTGTCAAAAAAGGCTATTGAAAAAAGTATCTCTATTTGAATCACACTGTATTATTAGCTAAGCTTCACAAAAACGTCAGCATTAATATTGGTTGCGGTTTAGACCTATAAGACAGTTGTATGCGTTTCTTGTTAGAACTTTGAACTGGCTTGAGTAAAATATCATGATTCGTAACAGTTTTATCTGCACTAAAATGATTTCCAGGAAGGTAATTTGTATTGGACCTATAGTAAATTATGGACCAATCATCCCAAAATTCTGAAGACTGATTTCTGGTATTACAAAAAATAATTTAGAATAAATTTCAGTACAGCAGTGTCATTAGTCTTAGCGTTAACAGTGAATTTTACAAAATTGCATTATATTTTTTCTGGCCATATGAATCTTAATTGGAAGAAATTTTACCACAACATCTATATCTGTTATGCGGGCTTTATTTGGTTTTAGGCATACTAAGAAGCTGTTTTCCGGGAGTTGGGTTTATATGGGGCCTTGTGTAAATTATGGACCCATCTTCAAAAATTTTACAGTGTTATTTCTAGTCCTTAAGAACTGTGACGTAACAAATTTTAGTATGATAGCGTTATTTATTACGGTTTTAGGCGTTCTAAAATGTTTTCCGGGAGAAAGGTTTATATGGGGCCTATGGTCAATTATGGACCAATCTTCACGAAATTTAACAGTATGATTTGCAGTTGTATAAAGCGAATTTGTGCAAAATATATCATTCCGTGCATTATTCCACCATTTATATTAGTTTTTGTATTAAAATTATCAATTTTTTAGGGTGGTAGTTCCACATTTTGATTCATAGTTCTGATCCTACTGAACTGATGTTGCTGAATTTCAGTCCCAAACTGCTTAGGATAATTACAAGCAATCTGAGACCAAGTTTGTTCTATTATTTTTTTTTTATTAAAATTAGCGTGTTTTCAACAGACGGACAGACAGACGGACATGGCTAAATCGACTTAGAATTACTCAAGAAGCCAGAATATATATACTTTATGCGGTCTAAGATGTATAATAAAAAAGTTTCACACGGAATGACAAACTAAAAATACCCTCATTCATCACTAGTGGTGGTGGAGGGTATAAAAACTTAAATATATAATTTTGATTTAATTAACATTTTAGTTATACTGAAATAAATTTTTGATTAAAATATTAATTAAATAACAAAAAATCTTAATTGGTTTTTTTCGTTTAAAATAAAATAATTTAAACTTGTAGAATTGTTGTTGGGAATTATCAAAACCTGAGCTATATTTAATTAAATCAATTAACACGTTGTTTGAAACGCAGTTTTTTGATAATTTTTTTTTTTTTTTTTTTTTTTTTTAATTAAAATTAAAAAAATCATATATTGAAAATAAAAATATTCACAATTTCCATTTTTCCAATTTTAGTAAATCTATGTAATCATTTTGGTAATAGGTGCAAAATCAACAAATTGTTTGCTTGATTCCATGAGCTTGGTATGAATTTGGTAATTAAAGACAATTTTTAATTTTTTCTGTGTATACTAATGGTGGCATCAATAGTCAGTCCGGTGCCATGCCACCTGGGGTAACTGATCTCTGATAGGATCTCTCGTGAGCCAAGATAACAAGAGATCGTGAAGATCTCCCGAGATCAGTCAATTTTGACGCATTTTATACATTTTTATTAGGAAATTAAAATCATTATTTTTTGAAAGGAAAACACCAAAAAAAAAATGATATGGCTTAACAAGTTGAAAAATGGCTAATGGCTAAACTCATTTTTTCATGGATAAACAAAATAAATGGCTAAATTGGCATCCTTGTTGTTGACTATCGTTTTGCCTTTTGTACACAGAAAAAATATCGCAAAATTTTTTTTTTTTTGCAATTAATCAAATCAAAAATTTAATCAGTTTTAATTAAAAAATTAATCAAGTGAATGAAACATTTACTTATATTAAAAACATTACTGAAGAAAATTTTGTTAATATCAAAAAATATTTAATAGATACTATGAATTTACTGGTGAAAATTTTATTAATATTTTAATTAATATCACAAATGTTTTAATTGAAATAAATTAAAATTTTTTTTTTCTCTGTGTTCAATTTTCAGCTTTAATTTTTTTTTATTGAATTTTACTCAAACTTATGACAATTCAAGAGTAATAAGAACAAAAAAAAACTCTTTTATAGCCATCTCTTAAAATGTCTTTTTGACTATTTTTAAAAATAGCCAATCCAACAAAAAACATACAATTGATTTATCTGGTTGAACACAAAAATTAAATAAATCCTTTATAATTTATCATATTTGTTTTTTTCTTTTACTCCATAACAGAATTTGTCACGCTTGCAATTAAGCCCTTTTACATTATACGTTTTTCATATTGTGTTGTTGTTGTTTTTTTTTTTTTTTTTTTTACTAAAGTGTTAAGATAATAAAGCTTAAGGAAACAAATTACACACAAACTTAGGCCCGTATATTAACGAAGAAAACTATTATTAAACCTTTTAAATGATTTCATGCAATCATACGACTTTGTAAATCCCTTAAAAACTTAAGTCAATGGAGAAAAAATAATAATAAAATGGAAAAAACTACTCCCAACACAACAAGTTGAAAAAAATGCCAACCAAAAAAATTAATAATGACTAAAAACTTAAAAGGTGCCAACAACTAACAGACACTTTAGATACAACAACACAGAACGGAAAAAAATTATTCGAAAAAAAAAGAGAAGAACAACAACGTCACATCAACAAACAACAAATAAAACATATCAACACTCCACCACCATCGCCTCCATTGTTGTGATCATCATCACCAGCTTTAGCAGCACCACACCACCATCATCATCATCATCACCATCTCAGCATCTCATGATCATTTTATGGTACAATGAACAAATAGACAGATAGTCAAAACTTTTTGTTGTTTTTCTATTTGCTGCTGTTGTTGTTTTAGTTTCTTATGCCATTCATTTATCCTTCAGTCAAAAGTTTCAATTTCAATTTACGGTTTTAGTTTCAATTTCATTTTTTTCTGTTCAGTGCAACAGTTTCATTGTCTGTTGGTTTTTTTTTTTTTTTTTTTTTTTTTGTAGATGATGCACAAATCTTTGAAAGAACTAAACTGATGATATGAAATATTTATGACTGGAGAAGTGATGCTGTAAATCATGGATTGGGCAAACTTAGGCGCACAGGTGTAGACAAACAGGTGGTTAAAAGTAAAATTTTCATTAAGTTTATACTGCCTTTTAGTTGCAACTGCAATCCTTTAAGTGTAGGATCACACTATGAAAGTTTTCTTTCGGAACGTTTGAGTTTATTAGCGAGAGGGCAGAGAGAGAAATAGCATGATCTCTTCCTTTTCTCACCGCAAACACGGTCTTTCTGAAAGAAAACTTTCATAGTGTGAACCCAGACTTAACAGATTCTCGAATTAAGTATACATATTCTTAAGTCTCGAAAGTAGTTTGTTCAGTTTATTCAATTAAATGTAATTCCTGTGCACAATTGTATATACCCGACAATTCTATAGTCTCGTCTATAAACAATTCTAATTCTACAGTCTAGATTATAGACAATTACACAGTCTAGACTAAAGACAATTTTACTGTCTAAAATATAGATTATTATACAGTCTAGACAATTCTACAGTGTAGACTATATGCAGGACTTATGTCTGCACTATTTGAGAATTCTATAGTATCGACTATTAAATTATTACAAAATTTAAAAACCTTATATTTTACTATGTCAATACATATTTACATATGCACAAACAAATTACATTCTAACTTTTTATTGCTTCTTTAATTTAAAACTTACTGCCTGTCCCTCGATTTCGAACGAAACTTTCATTCGCTTAACTTTTAGTTAAGACAAAAATCTATTTTAAAATTTTGTTTTTAAAGTAAGTTATGCGAAAGAAGGTTTCGTTTGAAATCGAGGGACCGGCAGGTAATTCTACAATAAAATATTCGCCATACGAAATCGAAAAAAAACACATAATATACAAGAAAACTGTGAAATATTTTATTTTTAATATATAAGAACATGCTCAAAAAAAAAAACCAAAATATATTTTTTTATTATTAACACTCCAACTTTCATGAGTCTATTGCTGCTAATGCGCTATAATTAAGGCGATTCTTTGCATAATTCTAGGAACCCTTTCCAGAACATTTTTTTCCGCGCTTATTTTTTTTTTTTTTTTGTTGTCATCTCTTAAAAAACTGAAACAAAACTGAACTGTGTAATCTATGAAAATGTACAATGGAAAAGCGTCGTTATTTTCTTAATATTAGTTAAAAAACATATTATGCAATTCTTAAAAAACAACAGTATTGTAAGCAGTTGAGCAACGGTTAAAATGTTGAATTTTATTATAAAGAGATCTTAAAAATACCCGAATTCGATAGTCGTAGATAAATATCGATGTATCTATACATGGGTATTTTTAATATCGGCGATATATATCGATTATAACTTTTTTAAATATCGATATTTTGATATATCGATATCTTGGTGGTAGAGTGTAATCATTGCAGCATGAATTATGTCGAAGAAGTTCATATTTATTGTGAGGAATTTAATAAATAGAGATCAAGGCTAATCCGTTTCTTATTTTGGATTTACTGTAGCTCATCGAACTAAATGTTTTTTCAACTTCCGCGTTAGAGTTTGGGAAACTTAAAATTCTTAATACAAAAATCGCTGGATTCGATCCAAAAAGATCTGTTCGTTGTTTTATTTTTCCAAGCAATTTTCTATTTTTGAAATAGTGTCTACATCTTTAACACGTTCACCACTCATCACATATTTGTGACATGGGAGTTTATACAGAAACTCATGTCAAGTGAAATGTATTTGCCTCTAATTTTGTAAATGTTTGTTGGAAGTATTTTTCTTGAACGTTTGAGTCTCTGTTACAATGTGATATAACTAAAAATGCTGCGGTTTTTTGTTTGGGCTGAGTAGTTTTTTAAAAAATTAGCTATTTGTTTTGGTCATGTCACATATGTGTGACACATATTTTTTGTTCCTGAGTTTGGACAGAAAACACAAAAATTACATAGTTTTTTTTTTATAACGATTAACAACCGGTGTGAAGAAAACAAAGCTGGATTGCAGAGTACATGAAACCGAAAAACACTCCCCAATCATCTCACATCACTCACCAATAAACTCAAGAATTGCTGCAACAAAAATTGCAAGTCTGTAGTGAGCTTACTTAATAAACAGTTGACGTACTTAAAGAATGTTTTTACACTTAACAAAATTGTAAACCGGTCCTGGAGGGATAGAATGGATTGCAGGGTATCAAAGGCCTTATGGCCCGGATTGGACGCAGGTGCAACCAGGGTTCTATTAGGACTGGATAGGAGTAGTCTCAGGATTCTGATAGGGTTCCTGACGGGGCATGGTTCTGTTAGGGCTTTTATGGGTAAATGGGACATTGCGATATCGGACTTCTGCAGGTTTTGCGGAGATGCCGAGGAGCTGGAGACGGTTGAGCATGTACTGTGCCACTGTCCTAGGATGCACGGCCCCAGGCAGAAATGGCTAGGGGCTAGGTCTCACGACGAACTGGGGTGTATCGCTGAATGTAATCCAACCGATCTGCTGGGGTTTGTCAGGGAAGTAGGACGGCTGTTTCTGTTGGGGGGGCCGTAGGGGGGAATTTGTCCTGCGTTTTTACTAATATGTACCGAACCTGAGGTCTATTTTTTACTCTTCTTCTTTACTTCTCTTTTTCCTATTTTCTCCTCTACTGAAGGGTTTCACAATGAACCTCATTGGTCTTCGAGTGGATGTGCGCCCTTGGGCGCATAACCCTTCTAAACCTAACCTAACCTAACAAAATTGTACATAACTGCATAATTAATTAAAAAATTGTAGAAAAAATAAAAATTTTAAAAAGCACTTAAGGCACTAACGAAAAATTGAAAAAGCATAAAAATTGAAAAAGAAAAGTTAGTGCTTTTTCTTAGTTTGGCACTAAAGATAAAATTGTGGCATTTCGAGGCATCTAAAAGCACCATAAATAGTGGCAAAAGCACTAAGTTGGACTCACTGATACTAAAGTCTCTTGACTTAAGACTATTGTTAAGTATCGACAGTAGGCTACTTTGTATTCGGGTCTATAATCTATAGGTTAGATTATAAACTATTCCCCACTTTCGCCCATATGCTATTGTATGTTTTTAGACTATGAACAAAAGGGTGATTCATCCTAAGGTTTGATTTTCAATATGCTATTTTTACAGATCACGGGTGGCTTATATCAAACTGCTTTATCATTTTTGTTTAGTTTTTTCGTTTGGCAAGTCATCATGGAAAAACTCCCACAACAACAGTGTCTCCAATGAAAATCCGGTGTTTTATCGTGAAATTTTGCTCAGTGATTAACAGTGTTGCCAAAACTAAGTAAAGGAAAAATGCTAGATTTTTTTGAAAAAAGTGCTAAAAAAATTATTAAAAAGTACTACAAAAATGTTATATAAAAATATATAAAATTGCATGAGTTTCGGCCAATTTTACCAAGTTCAGCTAAAACTTACTATTACTTTAACTTCCAGTTAACGATATCTTTTCGACAGTTATAACTGATAGTCAACATATCGCTCATTTCGTGCAAGACCGTCACAACTCAAAATTTGAAACTTTACAGGAGAGCCTTTTTAAGATTCCAACCTATTATTTTTTACCTTCTCTTTCACTAAAATACAGTTATAAAATCAAATGTTTATTTTTTGCTACAAAGAGGAATGCCAAACACAAATTGAAATGTGACCTTGTTGATGTTAATTGCTCAAGTTTGTTACGAGAGGTCATAGCGTCACAAGCATCTGTATTACCGTTATTTTTTCGATAATTCTCTCCGTTATTAGATCAATTTGTAGAGATTTAAGAGAAGAACATTTCTGCATTACTAACTCGAAAATGCCAAATTTTGAGTTGTGACGGTCTTGCACGAAATGAGCGATATTTGTAAGTATGAGCTTTTCTTGCTGTTTAGTTTCAATCAATAGGTTTAATTGTAATGTGACCACCAGCAAAAGGGGATATACGAGTATAAAACGTAAACACAAATCAAACTATTTTTTTCAATCAACACAGTTAATTGAAACAATTAAAAAATTGTTTGAAACTTTAATAAAACATAAAATATTTTGAAGTTTGTGTGTATGTTTTCGTATTTGCAAATATACACACAAACATTATAATTTATATTTTCAATTAAGGCAAATTGGAACAATTAAAAAAATTTTTTTAATCTCCATTACTTAATTTAGTTGAAAAAATGGTCTGTGTAACCGTTATCGCACGATGTTAACAGACTATGTGCTACCTGAAATTCAAGCGCATGATCTCAGTGGGCTCCGGTTTCAACAAGCCAGCGCTTGTGCCTGGCCAAACAGTGCGTGAAACAATGACCTTGTTGAGAAATTTATTTTGGTAGGCACTTAATTATACGTTTCGCTACGGAAAATTGGCCACCTAGATCGGGCGATATCACACCTTTGGACTATTTTCTCTGGGGAAATGTAAAGTATAACGACTTCAGGAATAAGCCAGCTACAATTGAAGCTTTGAAAGCCAAAACTACTCGTTATATTTGCGACACAACACTCGCTTTGCTCGAACGAGTCGCCCAAAAGTAGAACTGCCGAATGGACCACCTCAGACGTAGTCACGGCCAATATTTACATGATATAACTTTCAAACATTAAATGCCATACATTTTTTTTAATCGATAATACAAATTTTAAGTTCACTTTCAAATTTATGTGTTTCATTTTACATTATAAATCAAATCTCACGATAAGCCACTCGATATTTTGTAGTATATTATTTTATCTGAACTTTTTTATCTAAAGATTTAAACAGAAAATTCTTTTCGAATAATATAAAAATGTTTTACTTTTTATTTATTTTAAATTTGCTGTTTGTTCTTCCCTGATTTCTCAAACCTTTTAAATATTTTAATGGTCATCATAAGCAAGTATAGAAAAAAATCTATAGATTTTTTTTTATTTAAGGAAAGAAGGTGTTACTCTGGAGCGCTAAAAATGCCAAAAGATTAATCATAAATAGTAATTTACAACAAAATTCTCAAGAAGATAAAATATGTATGTAAATATATTTCTACATATTTATTTCTATATTCAAACATGCAAATACTATATATAAGAAAACGGACTCAGAACTTTAATTTTTATTATTTAAAAATGAATTTTTCTTTTAACGCTTTTTTGTATCGCTGTCAGTTGTCAGTCAACACGCTGTTGCAAGGAAAAAATTAAACAAAAAAAAAAATTTAAATGCAACGAGAGATGGAGCATGAAAATGCCATGAAATGAACAGATTTAAAACTTTTTTTTCTTAATTCTATTTGCAGCCAGAAAAATCAACATAATTTGAATATTTCAGCAAAAATATGGGCGGTTTTTTTTCGTTATAGTTGGTAAGAAATATAAGAAACTGGCGAATGTATCAGAAACAGAAAATGCTAAAACCAAAAAAAAAATTTAAACGCCTATTCTATTAGTTGGTTTGTACTCGTATTTTGAACTGAACTCTTCAGTGTAAAAATGGGAAAATGTGTACATATTCATTTTGACTGGTGCATGTGTTTAATTTTAATTGTTACCCATTGTGTTTTGAATGCAACTGACTTGCGAGGCATTAATTTTTAGTTAATCCAACTTAAGAGTTTTTTTTTCATTATTTTTATTTTTTTTTTTTTTATTATTTTTGTAGTCTTACTGATGAAGTCGAAAATAAGTGGTTGATGGTTTTCTATGTGAACATCATGTAAATGACGTTTAAAAGTTTGCTTCAAGCCCATTTTTGCTTTTCTTTGTTTAGAATTTAATGATGCTTGTTGCTGCAAAAGTCTAAAATTAAATTGAATTAATAATGGTTTTGGTTTTCAATTTAGTTAACATAAATTTATAGATGTAAATTATAATATAAACATTCCTGTTAAAAACCTGTAGAGATTACGCGGATTTTAACGTCCAAAGTAATAATTGCTAACTTAATTGGATAACATTTAGACTATAGTTTTGTGTATAGTCTGGACTATAGACTTTCATAAAGTATTGCCTAAAGTCTCGACTATAGACTATATAGATTATAATCAAGACAAAAAAAAAAAGAAAAAAAGTCGTTAGACACGAGCTGAATGGTATACGTCTGAAACTATAAATTATATGGAGAAAATCTGCGTTTTCAGTTTTTCATTTCATGGTCCTGTGTCCTTTATAAAGGACTTCAAAGTTTCCAAAAGTACAGTTTTCAAAAAATATTTTAAAACACTTCTGCTGAACCAACAATGCCAAATTTGATATCAAAAGAACAAAAAGTGTTGTAAGATATTTTGTATTATTTTGATATTTTATCGTGTCAGGATCAAAAGATGTCAAAAATCTTCATTTAAAATTTTTATCCTTTAATATCTTTTTAGATTGCCAATAAATTCATTTTAAAAAATATTTCAATGTTTGGAACTTTAACGCACTATTTTTTTGAAAAAAAAAATTATTGGAAGTGGATACAAATGTGAAAGGAAATGTTTTACATCTTTTAATCCTGACACGATAAAATATAAAAATAATACGAAATATCAAAGGGATAAAAAAATAATGCAAAATATATAATATTTGACACCAAATTTGGTATAATAGGACGAGTAGAAGTATTTTAAAACCTTTTTTTAAAAAAGTACTCCTTTGACATTTTGAAGGCCTTTTAAAAGGAAACAGGATCACGAAATAAAAAAAACTGTGAACGCAGTTTTGCTCCATTTAAGAGTTAGTTTTAGACTTATATCATCCGGCTCGTGTCGGGCGGAGTTATAGTATAGGTCTACAGGCTCGACAATAGTTATATCTATAACCTCGTTAACGACTTGTTTATTGGCTCCAAAAAGTCTTAGTAGTCCTGGAAATGGTGTTTTTCTTCCAGTTCAGTTTGCTGTCCAATATTAGCCGAAGATATCTGGCATTATAGGGCAGTTGCAGTGAAACCTCATTTATCCTCGGGGTATCAAATTTGGGACTTTACATTTCCTTGTAAAAAGTACCAGTTCTATTTTAGCAGCATTGACATCCAGGCCACATCTCTGGCACCACTTTGTTAGGCCATCCAATGCGGACTTCATAAATTCGGACGAAAGTCTTGGATCCTTACCCATAGCCACAGCTGCAACGTTATTCGCATACGGAACTGTTCTTTTATGGCCCTGAGTAGGTTATTGATGCTTAGACTCCAAAGTAAAGGTGACAGTATACCTCCTTGCGGGGTGCCCCTAGTCACAACCTTGGAAATCTCCAAGGCGCCCAAGTTTGATTCGATACACCTGAAGTTCAAGAAACTGCTGACAAATTGAATGATCGTTGGGTCGATTTCCAAAAGTCTCATGGCGTTAATAACCAATTCGGTTTTAATGTTGTTGAAAGTTCCCTCAATATCCAGGAATGCAACTAAAGCAAATTCCTTATAGAGCAGGGATCCCTCTATGTGGCCCACCAATGAGTGAAGTTCAGTTTCAGTGGACATTCACTTCATTTAGGCATGTTGAGCCACTGAAAAGGAATTATATCCCATGAATATCCAAAATCCTCTCAAGTGTTTTCAGTAGAAAGGAGGAAAGACAAATTGGTCTAAAGTCTTAATATGAGATGTCTTCCCTCCATTGGAGATGAAGACGATCTTATATGTTATGCAGATTGATGGGACATGTGAGGGACTCAAGCAGGCTCTTAATATCACCAAGATCTATGGCATCAATGTTCCCAGGTTCTGTTGAAGATTTGCTAGGATAATACCACCTGAGCCTGGAGATTTAAAGGGATGAAAGCGTTTGACCGCCCATTCTACACGAGTTATCGGGATATTGAAAATATCCTAAGCGCCATTAAATGTTTCCTACCTCAGCACATCATCAGTGCAACCTGGGAAGTGTGTATTCATCAGGACCTCAAGGGTGTCCCTCCTGTTTGTGGTCCAGTATCAGTCTATCTTCTTTATAAACGATGGAATAGCTGGTTAAGGGAATAAAATCTTACGTAGCCGACTTATATCCGAGGAGTTTTCCGCATTGCTGCAGAATTTCCTCCATGACTGTCTCTTGGTCCTCGTGATAAGGTTCATGAATCCATTCTCTGAGGACTTGTAATTGTTCCAAACACCATTTTGTTTTGCCTCACTAAAGAGTTTCCTGCTTTCCTTGCGTTTTTCAGCAATTTCCGCATTCCACAAATACTATACTACAACTATAGTCTAATCTATTGGCTTGTCTGATGTCTTGTCTTTAGGGTCGACTGTAGTCTTGTTTTTTATGCTTAACTTTAGTCTCGTCTATAAGCTCAACTATAGTCTTATCTATTGACATGCCTGTAGTCTTGTTTAAAGGATAGACGATAGTTTTGTCTAAAGGCTCAACTACAGTCGCATCCACAAGCTCAACTATGGACTTGTCCATCAGCTTGACAATAGTATTGTCTAAAGCCTAGTTTAAAGTCTTGACTCTAGCTAGACTATATGACCAACACGTACAGATATTTTAAGGACAGTCGGCAACGACGATACGACTTCCTCATTTTTGTTATTTTTAGTTAACAATAACAACAAAAAAAAAACTCCAGTTTCATCTATTGCAAACTTAAATTTCCACCTGTCTTTGAAATATCTTAAAAGTTTGCTGCATCTCATTGTGCAACCAACTCCCACGGAAGTTAAAAAATTAAAATATCAAATTTTATCTACAAAACAAAAAACGATGCAATTTTGTTTCCCTTGAATTAATTTTCAACTTAAAAACGGTTTTTTTTTCTTAAATAAAACATTTTTATATTTCCTAAAATAAAAAGATAAATTAAAATAAAGAAATATAACAAAACAAAAGATTTGTAAATTAGCGAAAAATAAAGAAAAAAAAATAGAAATATATTTTAACAATAAATCCACAAGTCGTTTATAACACAATCAGTGCATGACTTTGTCATGTTTATGAAATGAAATTTCTAAAAAAAAAATTATTTGCTAAAGGGTGTTTGATTGAGAGACAGACCATTCATTACACTGAGACCACTAAATGATTATGAGTTTTGTCCAAAAATATGCTTAAGAATGTATGGACCAAAATCTCCACTAAGACTTGGCATAATGAAAAGAATGTATATTCAGAATATTAACACCTCTTGAGAACACCACCCGCTACAACGAAGAAAATCTAAGCTCATTTTTAGCTGTAGCTTCTGATGATCGTCATCTTCCTCATCGCTTAGACACAATATCTTCTAAAGTTATTTTTTTTCGACGGCTACTTACAAGTAGTCTTACCCAAAATGTTTCCTCACAACCGTAACAAAAACAAAAATTGAACGCAGCTGCATGAACATCTTAACTTACAAAGCAACATGACAAAATCTACGTTTGTATATGCAACAACACACGATAATAAATTTTATATATTTACAAGTGTGTTAAAGTGCAACTTTATTGTTTTCATGTACCAAAATTTGTATTGTAATAAAATTTTGTAGAAAAAAGTCTACAATGCACGTATTTTTCTATTCATATACTACACCCTTCACTGGTGTTGCATTGAATAGTTTCCATTTCAAAGCAGATCCACAGAGTCTTTGGGAGCCAAGATATATTTGTGCATATTGTTTTACCCGAATTGTTGTGTTAAGAAGGAGAAAAGTCGGTGAGAGCTTTTTCTTCATGTACCAAAAAGCTGCGGGTTACTATGTAACTCGATTCGATAGTTATATATTACGAAAACGGATTTTTCCTACCAACTAACTCGAATTCGTAAATACATTTGCTACTTTCGGGTTGCCGTATCCGATTATCGGATACTCGTACTCTACTTTCGGATGTGCATCACTATGTACTTCGAATGTAGATGTCAAAGTCGCTCGAAAGTTGGCATTTGTACTCGTTTGACGTTGAGCTAACGAATGAAATTTAAATAAACTTAAATAAATCAAATCATCGACACCAAACGCTGTAAGTATTTGTTAAATGTATGTATATTAATAGATACAAATTAATACAAGTCGTTTGCAATAGGGAAAATGCTACAAAAACTATTAATACGAAGCAAAGTCAATTTGAAATTATGATCAACTTTATGACAGACCATCCGCAGTTGGCTAAGGGCTATATAAAAGCTCCGGACGCCAAACACGCCACCAACAATTTATGGACACCATTGGCAGAAGATCTGAATACAGCCGGTCCACCAATGCGGGAAGTGGTCTGTTGGAAAAAAGTAGGTAATATATAGTTTACCCATAAATGGAAATAAATTTTTTTTTGTTTAGGTTTGGGCAGATCACAAGACCCATCTTAAAGCCAAATTGCGGAAGAACCGGCAAAAATGTGTTCATTTACCGCACTCGAAGAATTTCGCACAAACCTACAAATAAAAATATTTAGTTACACACAACATATTTACATTACATCCTGATAGCATTCCAAGTAACATTTTAATTAACTGTGCTGACAGTATTGCTATCCCTCTAGAAATTTTATTTAATGTATCAATCGAGCATGTTCACTTTCCGTATCTATGGAAGAACTCGTTTATTATTCCTTTGTTTAAATCGGGAAATAAATCGGATGTTGAAAACTACCGTGGTATTGCAAAATTGAGTATAATACCTAAACTATTCGAAAAAATTATTACCGAATTCCTTTGTTACCAAGTATCAAATTTGATAACACCTTACCAGCATGGGTTTCAAAAAAGATGCTCTACTACAACAAATCTCCTTCATCTTACAACTGCCATACATCGAGGATTTATACAACAACAACAAACTGACGTGATATACACTGATTTTACCAAGGCTTTTGATAAAGTTAACCATAGCCTTTTGAAGGTTAAACTTCATTTACTGGGTTTTACTGATATTAGTATAAAATGGATATACTCATACCTAAGCAACAGAACACAATCCATTAACTTTAATAACGCGATTTCTAGAAGCATAGATGTTCTGTCTGGTGTGCCTCAGGGAAGCCACCTTGGGCCACTTCTTTTTACATTATTTATTAATGACCTACCTGAGGTGATTTATTCATCCAATATTCTGATGTATGCGGACGACGTCAAAGTTTTTCTGAGCTATCGTCAAATATCTGAGCAACAACTTCTTCAAAACGACTTAAATTCTTTTTACACGTGGTGCAATGTAAATCTTATGCAACTTAATCTAAAAAAAATGTAAATACATGCGTTTTGTTAGAAAGAGTCCAATACCTGCATTCTACTTTTTTGAAAGTCATCAGTTGGAGTCGGTGGATAGCTTCGTAGATCTTGGAATTCTGCTTGACTCGAAACTAAATTTCATTGCACATATAACAATGACAGCTAATAAAGGCAGAGGTATGATCGGTTTTGTAAAACGATGGGCTAAAGAGTTCAAGAATCCATATGTTACGAAAAGTCTGTATACTTCCCTGGTAAGACCTGTATTGGAGTATGGATCCGTAATATGGGACGCTATTTATAAAAAACATTCCGACCAAATTGAATCAGTCCAAAAACAGTTTCTGACTTTTTGTCTACGTGGGTTGAACTTTAACAAATGGAATCTGCCGCCTTATCCTGCTAGACTAGCCCTCATCAAGCTGCCAACTCTAAAGAGCCGTAGAACTGTGCTTAACATCTCGTTTATTTTCAACATAATTATTGGCGACGTTTGCTCTGGATACTTAATCAACAATATAACATTTAATGTTCCTCAACGCCCATCACGTCACTTGGTTCCGTTATCAATTAAATTTTTTAGAGCTAATTATGCTAATGGTGACCCCTTAAGAAGGATGTGTAACGAGTTCAGCAAGTTTTATAAATTTATTGACTATTCTTATAGCTCCACTGATATTAAAACTAGTATATTAATCTATTTAAATCCATAATTTTTGTTACTTTTTAAAATTTATTTTTATTTAATTAAGAAGTCTGTAAGGATTATAATTCCATAGACAAATAAATAAATAAATAAATCCGTCAACTGCATAACAGCTACACCATGGCGTAGGATTTCACGTTCCAATCGCTCGTCGTCATTTTCCATCCAAATCCATTTTTATAACGCACAAATATTTCTTGTTTACTTGTTTTTATTTTTATTTTCATTGTTTTGTCATTTTGCGTAATAAATGCTGCCAATGTTGAATAATACATTCGAAAGTAGTGCCAAAATTATTTCAGTTAGTGGCAGCACTTTTCGCTCGATCCGAAACTGTTACATGGTTAGAGTTTAAATTCGGATCGAATACAACTTTCGAGCTGTTCATACTTTCGAATCGAGTTACATAGTAACCCCCCTGGGCTTTAAATTTATTATAACATTTTAGCATAATTATGCTTTCTGGCGTCTTTTGGGATCGGTAAAGGTCAGAATTTCGATACCAAACAAGCCTATCCAGTCAAAAGTGTTTATTCGTAATTAAGTTACTCTAACTGATCATTAGTGACCGCTATTACGCAAACCCAGATTTTTCAGGTAAACAATTAAGCAATCCTTTAAATTTTTTTACAACACAAAATATACTTCAACTTAGTTTCAATACTTATTATCATTGCTCGAGACAATGGAGCAGTCACCACTATATATTAGTATATAGTCGATATTATGACTAGGGTAAAGTCGAGAATATATACAAAGCCCTAGACAAAAACCGGACATCTATTTAAGAGAGACATTTTTAAGAGAGTTGAAAGACCCTTTTTCAATACGATAAAGTCTTAAGCTATCAACATTTTCAAGGAGTTCATGGACTGATTAAAAATTGTTTTACCCAAATAACAGTAGTGTAGAGGTTATTACGCATTTGTGCTGATGTTTGTAGCGCCTTAAATTATTCGTCCTGGATCCGCCCTATTTTTGTTGAAATATCTCAATGCAACGGGCTGGCTCTTGCAACGTCAGTATTGCCCTGGATTACGCTTGATCCGGGGCTCATACTCTTGACGAGTTGTGTGGTATCAAAACGCAGTCACTGTCTACTCTACCTGCAGCACGCCTAGTTTTGGGCATGCTACCACGTTAACCAACCATCACACCTTTTAGAAATTTTTGTCAAATAACTCAAAGAAAAAATATGATTTTCTTTAAAAAGGCATTGAAGGATTAAATTAACTAGAAATAGTATTGCGGTGATTTTATTGAAATGTTAATGGCTTTTAATCCAAATTTTGATATTTTTAATCAGGCTTAAGTTCATTGAATTTAATTTTCATTTAATTATTTTTATGAAGAAAGGAATTTTACAACTTCAAATGAATTAAAATTTATTGATAATTTTTTATTCTTGACTGAGCTGGGAATTGAACCCAGGTTTTCACGGACAGGTTGCCCAGGCTAGTTTCTATTGTAACCACACAATCTCTTCAGATGGGTTTGCCGTTTAACACTCAGTCAAGAATGAAAAATTATCAATAAATTTTAATTCATTTCATGTTGTAAAATTCCTTTCTTCATAAAAATAATTTAATGAAAATTAAATTCAATGAACTTAAGCCTGATTAAATATCAAAATTTGGAGAATGAAAAGTTGTAAGAATCCTCTCTTCATAAAAATAATTAAATGAAAATTAAATTCAATGAACTTAAGCCTGATTAAATATCAAAATTTGGATTAAATTAACTAGTTAATTTAAAATAAAAAAAGAATTTTTGTTGAATTGATTTATTTAAATATTAGGTTAATTGAGTCTAATAATTTTAATTATTCTGCTTAATTCATTCACAATACAAATTTTGATTGAATCCAACAAAAAATTTGATTAACCCTTATCCTGTACTAGAAAAATCAGACGCATGTGGTATTGATTGGACAATTTTGCCGAATATGGAAAGAGTGTTTAAAATTCTTATTCACTTTATGGTCTTACTTTTATAATATTTTTAGCTTTTCTAAAGTATTTGGAAAAAGTTTCCTGACGAGCTGGCCTAAGCAACCAGCGAAATGCGCATAGAAACTAACTTTCTCACAACAATAAATTTCAGTATTTTCATTCAAAAATTGGGATTATTAGCACATCATTAATAAATGAATTAATTAATAATAAATATTTCATTCCCGAAAATAATTTTTGATAATAAATTTGTTGATTTTGTTTACATGTTTTTTTATTTAATTCATGTAATGCATGTTTCAGAATGAGTTTTTACATAAATTTGTTACATGAATATTTTGTACCGACTAAATAGTATTGGGGAATTTTGACCCATGTTTATAAAATGCTAAACTTTTTTTTACTGGCATTACAAAAAGGCCTTGAAAATTAATATTTTATATATAAATACAATTGAATAAGAAAATAGTTGTTAATAAGTTTAAAAAAATCATTGACAAGTTGTGAAAATAATAAGCAATAAAAACTCTTTGGGCGATTTTGACCCATGAATACAGAATAAGGGTTAATTAATTGCTTAATTCAATGACTTTAGTATTTAGTTTCTTTAATTTTGAACTAAGATAACACAGGCCTGCAAAATTTGGAAAAAGTCGAAACTCTGGGACTAACGTATACTTTTCGTAAGGGTTGGGTTGCATTTATTCCGAATCTGTTTATCCGAGTTAGATTCCCTTCATCCCAAAAGGTTTTAGCGATATCCTCGTTTAAAATTTGAAATCCCCCTGTTTTCGCCATATTCGAGACGTATGACTGTGGGAATTAATCTTTATTTATTAAATATATGTTATGTGTCATCTGAAATTACTATTAATTACCTTTTAAATAATTCTTTAACCTTTGCCATATCATGTTCCTTTTCTGAGATATCTTAACCTCAAATTTGAAAAATCCGATTTTTCGCTATTTTCATGGTATTTTCGGCATTTTTTACGATTTTTTTTTTACAAATATTGACTTATTTTTTTAGACTTTTTTTTTAATTTCTGGCCCATGAGTGAAGAATTAGTTGGCCTGTGTAATTGAATAAGCGATAGATTTTTTTGTTAATTATGTTTTCAATTGAATCAATTAATACATTGTTTAAAATCGCACAGTTGTTTGATTATATTTTTAATCCAAACTGAAAATTTCAGGCTGTTTGAATAACAATCTAACGGCCGTTTATCTAGGACCTAGTGTATACTAAAAAGAACTTGTAATTTTATTTTTAATAAAAGTTACCGTATAATATTGTTGACATGGTTACATTTTTTACTAAAAAAAAATCGTAAAAATACAAGAAAAATTTAAGTTTTTAGCTTAAATGAAAATGCTTATTTTAGTAGATGAAAATTTATTAGATATTTACCCCCCCTCAATTTTTCACTCGTAATTACAATGAAATAAAAAAAAAACTCTTTTGTATGCTGGAAAAAAACTTTTACAATAGAGAATTATTTTTTAAAGGATTTATAAGTTTTTTGTTTATAATTTTTCTTGTAAAATAATGATTTTAATTGATGTTAAGACACAATGTATGCTAAGCAGTGAATAGCGGTCTGTATCGGCTCACTACGTCAGTAAAACTGGAGGGGTTTGATAATCATCGCGCAATTTCCAGCTTTTTTATAGGAAAAAAATTAAGGTTAAAAAATTTTAGTGTATTTAGATTTCAGCTACAGTAACTACTGGAACTGGTGAAATCACTAACGAATAGTAATTAAAAAAGGGGACAATATACTCTTCAAAATTATATTCCTGAGTTAAATTCAATGCCAGAAAATATAATAACACAGAAAAAAGTGTTTTATCAATTTAAAAAAATGGTTTGAAAAGTATTTAAATTTAATTATTGTGATAATTGAATCAATTATTTTTTTAGTTGAAAGAAAATTAAAAATTTAATTTTGATTTAATTAATATTTTATTTGTTTTGAAATAAATTTTCAATTAAAATTATAATTAGATAACAAAAAATTTTAATTGACTTTTTTCGTTTAAAATAAAATAATTTAAACATGTAGAATTGTTGTTGGGAATTGTCCACATTTATTTAAATAAATTAACACAATGTTTGAAATGGCAAAGTTTTTTGATCATATTTTTAATTAAAATTAAAAATATCATTTATTAAAAAAAATATTCACCATTTTACAATTGTTAGTAATCAATATAATCATTTTGGTAATAAGTGCAAAATCAACAAATTGTTTGCTTGATATTATGAATTTGGTATACATTTGGTGATTGGAGAAATTTAATAATTTTTTCTGTGAAGTATTTCGTTAGGTGAATAAAGTATGTTTTTTAAAGCCCGAAAGTGGGCTTTTAGGATCAGTATACTCTGTCATAATCATCATAAATATATTCACGCCTTAACAACGCTGCCAAATAATTCAAATTCACTTTGAAAATCAGTCATCGATTTGCGAAGCGACCCCTTGATTTAATTGGCGCACGGTTCATTTTTGGCTTAACGGGTTTGTTAATAAACAAAGTTGCCGCATATGGAGTGAGACCAATCTACAGCAGACCCTACAAACTCTATTACATCCAGAAAAATCCGACGTTCAGTGCGGTTTACGATGATTTTTTGTGGGTTATGATGATTGCATCATCGACCTTAATTCTTCAAATATTAAGAAAATTTGATGTTCAGAATGCGCTTTGTCAACCGCAGTCGCGGTGCTCATATGCCTAAACAATTTTCATATATTTTTGCCATTTATTGATCTTTTGAATAAAAAAAATGTTTTCATTAAACTTTAATTTTTGTGTTATTTTTTACAAATTAAAATATATTAAGCTTAATAAAAACCCTTTAGTTATAGTTCTTAGTCGCTAACAAAGCGAAAGTAATTTTACAAACCCCTAAACTCTTATTTTTTTTAATTAGCGTCTATTTTAGTCGACTAGGTTCATTGTAACTCTCAGTTTGTTAATGACAAAGTTCAAAGAGTTTCTAAAAAGTATTTAGAAAAATGTTCAGAAGCTTAAAGTAATAAATTCACCTAAATATAAAGAGACCAAATAATATTTTTCAAACAGGCGATAAGACGCTACAAAAATCAAATTTTAGAAGGATTTATTACATTTGCATATGGGCTGGGTAAAATAATAGACTTTCCCCGTTTTCACAACTTACCAAAAGGATAATTTGTAGGATTTTATCGGTCGTATAAAAAGTGTCCTGTAGCCCGTTTCTGTATTTCTTGCATCTTAAAATTTTCCGCATGAAACAAGTGAATTATGACAAAAACAGTGCAATATGAAACAAAAAATGGTTTTTCTCACATAAGTGTTTCTGTATCTTAACTTGGGGAGAATTATCTTTCATTTAAATAATTTTCCAGCAATTATTGGAAGGATGTGAGAAAAAGTGTTTCTGTATCAATATTTTGCTAAAAGTTTCTCACAAGAACTGTCAAAATAAATCACATATGAAATTGATGCGAGAAAAATAAAATTTCAAAAATGGAGCACAAATTATGTATGTATGTACACACGAATGTGTATTTTTTTTTTATTTGAAGAGAAAGAATTTAAATGATGAAAATAAATAAAACACAATTGTTATATTTTGTTATTTTAAATTTTTTAAGCCTTTCATTGTTTTCGTTTTATGCAGGGCTGCCAGATAAATTTGTGAAAAAATCGTTAATTTGCTAAGAAAAAATAAAAAAAATCGTCTATTTTGTTTGAAAAAATCGGACAATTTAAAATTAATTTTGACAAATTTTGTTCGATTTTTATTAAAACATAATAAAAAAAATAGTTAAAGTTAATGGGTAAAATACATATTTTATACATACATACATAAGCTTGAGGTATATTTAAATAAAGTTATTTATTTTATTTTTTCTTTAATCCGATAACAATTTAAAATTTCAGATTGTTTTTTTTTTCCTAAAAAAATCACAGAAAGGTGTGACAAAATGTCATATTGAACTAAATCTAACACTTTTGGCCAAAAAAAAGGCACAAATTTCCTATAGTGCATTGACTGAAAAATTGGGTAATAGTTTAATGTTTTAATCACATAAACAAATGTGTAAAATAATCTAAGAAAATAAAATTTAAACAGTTTTCATTCGAAATTTTGATTTTGCCGATAAATTTTTTAAGCTGCCTTGTTTTTAAAGATATCGTTGCTCTGTGGTGCCTAATATACAAACATATTAAACTATTTAAAATTATTCTATTTCGAAGACTGAACAATATCGTCACTAGAGAAAAAATCAGCAAATCGGCACTTTGCCAATTTTGGAACAAAAATCGTCAAAATGACGATAAATCGTGGAATCTGGCAGCACTATTTTTATTATATCTATTTCTTTCGTTGACGTTTCGCTTGCATTTGACACTTAATTACTGAAAGTATTCCAGGTAAAACATTTGTGTTGTTTGTTCTCGCATTCAAATACAGAAACACTTTTTTCTCACAAATCGAGAATTGATGGAATTTTTTGTTTCACACTTAATGTGAGAAATCTTGAGATGCGAGAAATACAGAAACGAGCTACTGCACAGAAAAAAATTTATTAGATTTTTATCAATTAAACACATTGTTTGAAAAAAATTATAATTTAATTAATGTTCAATCAATATTTTAATTGTTTTAAAAATAATATGTCTTGAAAATATTAATTAAATAAATCAAAATCTTAATTAATTTTTCTTGTTTTAAAATAAATATTTGGGTATTGTAACACCTGATTTTATATCAGTGGTTTTCATGGACAACCGCGTATGTCCTTTTTTCGATTTTGAGATGTTATATTTTTATTTTGCTTAATTTTAAATACTATTTACATGGTTCCAAAAATTTCTGAAAAAAGATGGACCAATTCCGGGATTTTAACGTAAATATTTGGATTTTTTTTACAAAACTTGATAATACACGTCTATCTAAAAGGTTTAAAAGTTAAAGTTATCCATTTAAAAAAGGAATTATTAAAACGGCAATAAAATTGACTTTTATTTTATATACGTTGTATATTTTTTTTAATTAAAATATCATTATTTATTTATTTTTAGAAACATGTTTTTCGGACGGCGCGCTTGATATGGGACATGTGGAAAATTCTGGACCGATCATAAACAATTGCATGATGCTGTTTCAAGCCCTAACCAGCGTATCAAACATTGGCAAAGTTTCAACTGACAAACGACAGACGGGTATGGCGAAATCGTCTTAGAATTAGTCAATGACCTGGAATATAGACCTATAATTTATGGGGTTTTATAATCGTGGTCGAGGGTATATAAACGTGTTTTTGTTAAACAAATAATTTTAAGATAATTTATAAAAATACATTTTGCTAATTAGACTAAAATTTTAAATTCAATTGTCCATATTAGTTTTTTGAATAAAAATTGTATTTGATTCTCACAACTACTTCGATTACTAGTTTGCTCAATTCAATTACTTTATTAATTATTTTGTTATTAATTTTCCATAAGCTAAAATATATAGATTTTTTGTTAATTATTTTTATAATTAAATCAATTAATACATTGATTGAAATAACACAGCGTTTTGGTCATATTTTTAAAAAAAATCGAAAATTCACAATTTTAAATTTTTGCGATTTTTGGTAATCAATATAATCATTTTGGTAATAGGTGCAAAATCAACAAATTGTTTGCTTGATTTTACGAATTTGGTAATTTTAATTTATTAGTAGTTTCTTATCAATTAAAAAAATTGTTTAAAAGTATTTCAATTTAATTAACGCGATAAATGAATCAGTTATATTTCAGTTGATAGAAAAAATATAATTTTGATTTAATTAAAATTTTAGTTGTTTTGAAATAAATTTGTAATTAAAAGATTAATTAAATAACAAAAACCCTTAATTGTTTTTTTAAAATATTTAATAAAATAATTTCAACTTGTAGAATTGTTGTTGGGAATTGTCAAAACCTGAGCTATATTTAAATAAATCAATGCACACATTGTTTGAAACGGCAAAGTTTTGTGATAATTTTTTTAAATTCAAATTAAAAATATTATTTATTGAAAAAAAAAATTCACAATTTTCACTTTTTACAATTTTAAGTAGTCAACTGATTATATATTTTGGTAATAGGTGCAAAAACAACAAATTGTTTGCTTGATTCTATGAACTTAGTATGAATTTGGTGATTAGAGACAATTTTTAATTTTTTTTGTGTATAATTACAAATTTACTTTAACATACCAGGTGTGATAAGCCTTCCTTTAACTCATCGCTCACTTTATGCTAAAGTAAAGTTGTAATAATTAAACACATATTATAACGCCGAAAAACCCCGACAGTTAGCTATCGGTAAGTTGTGAAAACGGACCCAAGTATGATTATTTTTGCTGCCCAAAATTTCCTGTATAGAAAGTAATAATGGGAAGCAATTTCGTCTCTTTAGCTGTTTGCGTGTAGCCACTTTCGGGCCGGGGCTGACATTTCTATGAAGACTAGCCAAACTATTGGAACGACTTCATATATTTTTGACTAAATAAAAATTGATTTCAATTAAAAAATTTGGAATATTATTTAAAAATTAATTAAATTTGCACCAGTAAAACAAATTAGTAGTATCAATTACACGTTTAATTCACTTGATTAAACGTTTAATTCCCTTGATTAAATGATTAATTTAGTTGATTAAACGTTTAATTCATTGGATTAAAGTTTTTATTAAAACTGATTTTATTTTTGATTAATGCTTTAATTGGTGAAAATCTTCGGAGAATATTTTCTGTGTACCACACATATTTAACATCTGAAAAATATTTTCGGCGCTCTTATTCGATCTATATAATTTCGTATGGCCGCTATCATAGAAAACCCCTTCTTCGGGTAAACATTGGTATGGGGCCTACCTGAAATAATGGACTGATTTGACTTGTTTTCAACAATAAAATATATAAAGAATTAATAAAATATTTTGTCTAAATTTGGTCAATTTGAATTCAAAATAAACCTTTCCAACATTTATTTGGGGACAGATTTTCTTAAAAAGGAATCTGGGAAATTTTGCAAAATGTAAAAAATTTAAAAGAAAAAACTAAATTTTTTTTTAAATTTTGCTTCGATTATCTTGTTATATAAAAAGATTTTGTATAATTTTCGCGATTTTGAACCGATGTAGTTATTTTAGGCAAGGAATTTAAATTTTCGATTAATGTTTAATTTTGATTAATTCAAGCAAAATCAATAGAAAACTTCCAACAAAATCTGGGCGGGAGGGGGTAATTGGGTGAGGCACAAAATAGATTTATTTATATCTAAAGAACGGCTAGAGAAATGTTTTCCAAATTTGATACACAATATACAACCTCCCTAAAAAAATGGGTGGGCGTGTCAGGCCTCGTGCAAAGACACAATAGATTTATGTATATCTGGAGAACAGCAAGAGCCAAAGTTTCCAAATAAGGTACAAACATCTTGATGATCAACACACAACATCCGACAAAATATGGGCGAGATTGGAGAAATGGGCGTGGTACAAAATATATTAATTTTGTTTTATAAAGAATGATTTTTAAATGTTTTTCTGTTCTCTTCGCACCATGGTGAAGGGTATATAAGCATAGCACTCTTAGTTGCTTTTATTTAGTTGTGTTGGATACTGTGTGTTAGTGGGGGAGTGGTCTAAGACGCTGCATTAGGTAAGGTGAAGGGAATTAAAGATTCGGCAATCTTACTAGCTTAGTTTCCTTAAGAATTCGTGCTCTTCGGCTAATTGCTTAAGATTTTTAATTTGTTTCCAATTAAAAACTTCTTCATTCATTTTTATTTTACCCAGACCACTAAAATTATAGTTTATCAATTAAAAAAGTTTGCTTCACAATTTGTTTTGAGAAGAAGTTCTTGGAGACTTTAATCTTTAAATTTGGGACATTAGGAATAAGGAAAAAGTTTTCTGACAACATAGATCGGGAGTGGTCTTTATATAGAACCTATAGTAAGTTATAAGAATATCCTTGGAAAAATTTAGCCATATTTATCTGAATTCTAAGCAATATCTTTACAATTTAAGAAAGATCTTAGGGGTATTTAAATGTTTTTTGGGCGTGAAATTTATATAGAACCAATGGTAAATAATGAGCCGATCATTATTAAATTAAACGCCGTGATTTGTTATCCTAAAATTTAAACGTGCCAATACCGATATTTAACTACCGAATTTATCTTTTGTTTAATAGATTGTCCCGTAAATACTTAAAACCAACAATTGCATAAAGTATCGCCCACTTAAATGGGCATGTTACTTCTTCGTAGTAAACGGTTTGTATTAAAAACAGAATATTTTAAGGGCTTGGTGTACATTTGGTTAGCATTAATTAACATTAGACTGATAGATTTTAAATTTAGTTATTTGGCGTTTTCGCTATTTTTTAAAATTTTTATTCCTTTAAGGTTCTGCCCTAATGGCTACTGTTGCATTGTGTTTAGTGTCATGTTAAACGATCATGTTTGCTACTGTTAAAGTGAAAAAGTCAACAAAAATTAATAGACAAAATTTAACTAAACTTTGTTGAACTTGCAAAACAACAACAAAATTTCAGCTTGTATATGAACCTACAACAACCAGCGGCATGCAACAAGTTGAATGTTGTTAAAGGTTGGAAAATTATTTAAAAAAAATTAACTACAAATTATTTGATGAGTTTAGATACATAAAATTATAGAAATTTTTTTGTTTTGTGGATACTTCAGGAAGACATGATGTGGGATATTAATTTATCAAGTACCCAGAAAAAATATCAGTAGTTTTTTATCAATTAAAAAAACTGTTTAAAAAGTATTTCAATTTAATGAATGTGATGATTCAACCAATTATTTATTTTAAGTTAAAAGAAAATAAAAAATATAGTTTTGATTTAATTAAAATTTTAGTTGTTTTAAATTAAATTTTTAATTAAATAACAAAAAATCTTAAAATAAAATAATTTAAGCTTGTAGAAAAACCCGAGCTATATTTAATTAAATCAATTAACACATTGTTTGAAACGGCATAGTTTTTTGATCATTTTTTTAAATAAAAATTAAAAATATAATTTATTGAAAAAAGATTTTTATTTTTGATAAAACAACTGAAAATTTATTGTTGGCGGATAAACTTGGAAATGCGCAGAGACATTACACTGGTTGCTTAGGCCAGATCACCAGGAAACGTTTTTCCCAAAAACTTTAAGAAAAGCCAAATATATCAGCAAATAAGACTACAGAGGGAATGAGAATTACAAACACTCAAAAAGTCTGAATTGCAACGATATCAAAGCTTAAACAAAATTCCAACAATAAAAAATTTGTGTTTATCTTTTCTTATATTCCCCAAAAAAAAGGTGTAAAATCAACAAATTGTTTGCTTGATTCTATGAATTTGCCGATTAGAGACAATTTTTAATTTGTTCTGTGTAGATCAGTGTTGCCAGGGCAAGAATCAAAAAGCTTACGTTGCTCTTTAAAAAAAATTACGTTTTTCGTCAAAACTTACATTTTAAAATATTCCTTAAATAAATAGTAAATTTATGTGATTAAGATAAAATAAATATTTTTATTTCATATTTCTGTGATAAAAAAAGACAACAAGTTCATTAATTTTACAAAACCATTACTTAGAATAAAAACATCTAAATTCTAATCGTTTTAAAACGTAAATTTAAAAATCATTAAATTAATTTAGTCATTTTTAATGTATCTATTGTATCAGTATTCAATCGATTACGGTGGTCAGTCTTAATTAGTTTCAGTTGGCTAAATATTCTCTCCACACGCGCATTTAAAAATGGTAAAATGGTAGTACTTATAAAAATTAAACATATTGTTTTTTTTTTTAAATTTCTGAACAACGATTCATTTGCAGCGTTTCTTATATTGAAAACGTTTTCCCAATACTCATAAGCATTTAGATAGAGACTCAGCCCCAATGTTTCATAGTAGAGAAGTGCAATTTTCATTATTTGTGTAAGACGCGCTCGTCAACAAAATTAATTACATTAAAAAATCTTTAGTCTTTTTGATTGGAAAATTGTACTTCGATAGGATTTACTTTTTTAATAATTTTAAAAATATCTTCGCAAAATCTTTTTTTTTTTAAATTATTTTGTTCTATGCCATGCACCAAAAGTAACAAAATATGGCCAAATATAACAAAATTATACATCGTAACATCGAACCTTCAACAGTTACGAAATATGTAACAAATGTAACCAAACGGCATCACTGTCGTAGATGTAATAAATTACTCAAGGATAGCTTTGAGCCAGGGATGTTAAATGGGGTTTTAAATTTAGTACCAACTTCCAAAACAAATGTACATTTTGGACCTTCACGGTACCATTTTTTTTTTTTAATTTATTAAAACAACAAATAGTACACCAAAAAAAAAAACTTAACATTAACATACATTATATCGCACTGCTTCCTCTAAAGAGGGTCAACTCAAAATTTACAAATTTTCCGTAGAGACAAAAAACTGTTTTTTTTTTAATATGTACTCACTCTTATATCAAAAAGGGGGATACAATTTATTTTTTTTTTTTTTTTTTTTTTTTCAAAATACTAGAGAAAATGATGTAAGATTTTAAGAGTGGGTAGTAGGGATGCCAAACGGGAAATCCCGAAATCCCGGGATTTTTCGGGATTGATAAATCCCGAATCCCGGGATTTATTTTTATGAGTCCCGGGATATTTAACATATCAACTTTTATGTACAAAAATGTTCGTTTTTATACTATATGCAAAAAAATTATTAAAAATTATATTTGAGTTATATTTTTTATTGCAAATAATTCTTATTTTTGAGTTTAATTTTTGTTTTTGGCACACAGCAAGTATTTAAAATTTTTAATTTTTGCTTGATATATGACGACTATTTCTGGATTTTTGTATTTTGCTTACCGTGCGGCCACACGATCAACTTTTTGTTGATAGTCTTTTACATATACTGTTTGTCAAAATTTACATAAATTGAAAGCTATGACGTAGGCTGCACGCAATTTTTAAGCAATTTACTTTCAAGATGCCATCAAGAAAACAATTTATACTGACAAACGAAAAATTTGCTCACTAAACTTCTAATCAGCTGTTAAATTGAACGTAAAATTTCCAAACAAATGGATAGTTAAAATTGAGATCAATCTCGTGGTCAATTTAAAAAGTGTGAGTGTGTTAGTAAAAAAAACGAGAGTGAGAGCAAATCGAGAGGAATTGAAAGACAAAAATTGATCGTGTGGCCTCCAAGTTAATTAAAACCATTATTTTAAGTAGAAACGATATTTGAAGATTCACATCTCAAGCCTTTTTTACAATTACGTTTAGCAAGTTCAGCTTTGGCTTAAGACATAAACCAAAATAAAAATGATTATTTTTATGCAAAATATAGAGATCAAGAAATAATTGTTATAAATCAAGCAAAAAATAAAAATTATTCACGATCCAATAAAAGTTTAATTCAGAAACTAAAGAATAAAAGTTTTTTTTTTTTTTTTTTTTTTTTTTTTTTTTTTTTTATTCCTAGACTAAATCGCGAAGCTATTTGCTTGTCTGCAGGAGACCAGAGTCTCTGGCGGGAATCGAACCCGCAACCCCGGTACTGATAGACTAGATCAATACCAGCTAGCCTACCGATATAATTATAAAAATTAAGTCGTAATATTGATGAAATAGCTCATATTCCTTCCGGTCAAATAATAATAAAAAATTTTTTGCTTAAAAAACATACGGTAAATAAAATAATTTTTTTTATAAATAAACACTTTTTGACGTATTCATAAATAAATTATTTAAACTTGAAACCTGTTTTAAGAAGCATTTGTATAAACAATTTGTTTTAAAATAAATTTTAAACGTACTTAAATTATTGATTATGAATTTCGCCCTCACCCTGGAGTTGTACTGCACTGCAGTCGACATAGTTTTACATTTTTTAACTCAGCTATCGAGATCGATGAGGGACTACTCTTTGTAGTGTATTAGTGTCGTCAAAACTTAATTCACATTAAAAATTTAATTGCTGTCAAAAGAAAAATAGAAAAATAGCATTGTTAAAAAAGGTTATCGCTCTGCTAATGATTTCCAATGGATTTTGAATAAAGAAACAATGGAGCTTGAAAAGTATTCAAATTTATTTATCCACAGTTTCTTATATTAAAATTCCTATGAATTAAGTTTAATATTATTCAAAAATTACAAGATATAAAAGTATTAAGATATTAAAGTGCTTACTTTTTGGTATGGAAACCACTACAGTATACGTTTTTAATATTTTCTGTAAAAATAATCGGACTGAAGATCGGACCACGCCAGCTTAGAAACAATAACTTTTCTATTTTTAACAGAAAGTTAAAATGGAGTGGTATATATATATATACATACATATTTAGCGCGGGTAGCGTCAATTCCGAAAATAAACTAATGACATTAGTTGTAATAGATTATTAAATGTAAATAGATAAATAACTTAAGGTTAATCGATAACAGTTATCAGTTTTTGCTAGTGGTTGCAACATTGCCCCCCGCAATTTGACAAGAAGTGTCTTCTTCGGCAAATTTATCTTGGGAAGCCACGTCTAAAACTGCAAGCTTTGCTACAGGCCTTTCCAGAATACCGTGGGTTGTTAGCACTTTTGCACTTCTAACTTGACCATCTCTTGCCAATCTGGTTTCAAGTACCTTTCCCCGTAGCCAAATATTTCGAGGAAGAGAAGGATCAACGATTATAACCAAGTCCCCCTGACATATTGGTTTTTGTTTTTCGAACCACTTCGATCGACATGTTATTGTAGGCAAATATTCGGTCAACCACTTTTTCCAGAATATGTTAGCAAATTGTTGTGATAAAACCCAGTTCTGCCTTAAGACAATGCCACTATCACTGCAACTAGATAAAGGTTTCAAGCCACTAGAACTACCAACAAGGAAGTGGTTGGGAGTGACAGCTTCATCAGTTGTATCTTCCACGGGAACGTAGGCCAATGGCCTAGAATTAATAATATTCTCCACTTCTAATAACATACTTAACAACAGCTCGTCAGAAGGAGCTCTTGTGGGTATTATTTTATACAGAACTGTTTTTATGGAACGAACTAAGCGCTCCCAAGCGCCTCCCATATGAGGTGAGGCTGGCGGATTAAAGTTCCATGTCGTCGTTGTGGTGGTAAAAGATTTCACAAATTCGTTTTTGTCAACGTCGACCATTGCCTCACGAAGTTCGCGCTCTGCACCAATAAAATTTGTGCCGTTATCACTAAAAAATTCACGTGGAATTCCTCTTCTAGCCATGAAATTGCGGATGGCTAATATGCACGAACTAGTGGTAAGTGAGTGTGCCACTTCTATGTGCACAGCCCTAATTGTTAAACATGTAAACAGAACACCGTACCTTTTTTCCCTATGGCGGTTTACTGTAACAGTTAATGGACCAAAAAAATCGACACCACTGTAGGTAAATGGAGCTGTATATAAAGCTAGACGAGCTCTTGGCAATTTTGCCATTTGGGGAACTTTAGGAACTGCTTTGTAAATTTTACACCACTGACATCTTAGCATTATGGACTTATATATGACTCTTAATTTGGGAATTGAAAATTTTTGACGTATTTCATTAATAACCGTTTCGTGGTGCAAGTGGTAGTACCGTTGATGAAAGTGAAGAATAATTAGCCTAGTTATGTAGCTAGACTTGGGCAATATTATAGGTTGCTTTTGTTCTTGAGGAATATCTGCGTCAGCTACTCTAGTATCTGCTCTCAGGACATTATACGTATCTAGAATAGGAGACTTTTTATAAATTTCACTAGATTTTGGAACAGGTTTTTCATTTTTAAGGCAAGAAATTTCCGCGTAATATTTTTCATTTTGAGCCTGCTGATATAAGTAACGTTCGGCCTTTAATAGCTCTTCCTGGCAGAGTTCGCCTTTTTTGTGGTCTTTTGTTCGACAGTTTAATATAAAACGAAAGACAAAGGCAGTGGCGCGTAATATACGATTCCAATTGAAAAAACGGGTTTGTGTTACCAGAGGCTCTGAGGAGGAGATTTTGAGAGCGTACTGAGGAATCTCTTCTAAGGTTGTTTCTTCATAACCGTTTCCGCCTGGCCAATAATGTTCCGGTTGATAAAGAAATTCAGGACCTGAAAACCACCTGTTCGAGTTACAAATTAGAGGAACTCGAACCCACTTAGTAGCTTCATCTGCTACATTTTCTTTTGTTGTAATCCATCGCCAATCACTAATTGCTGATAATTCTAGAATTTCAGAGATTCTAAAAGCCACGAATTGACTATATTTCCGATGCTGAGAGTTGATCCAACTTAAAACCGCTTTAGAATCGGACCAAAAAAACCTTTTCGTAATTTTAATTTTATGATTTTCACAGATATATTTAGCAAAGCGGGCTCCTATTAAAGCTGCCATAAGCTCAAGGCGCGGAACCGATGTTATTTTTAATGGAGCTACTCTGGTTTTTGAACCAATAATAGAACAGATTACTGTTTGATCCCTTGCTATACGAAAATAAGATACCGCAGCGTATCCGTCTTTGCTTGCATCGACAAATGTGTGTAATTGAACCTTAACGTTATCATAAGTAGCAATTGTTTTTAAATAACATCGGGGAATTTTAATGTTTTCAATACTTGGCAGGAAATTTAGCCACTGAGTCCATTTACCCATTAAATCTTGTGGAATTTCTTCGTCCCAGTCTACTTTAGATCGCCATACCTCTTGAAGTAAAATTTTAACGTACATTATTATGTTACCGATAAGACCTAGTGGATCGTAAATCGACATTACTAAACGAAGCATCTCACGTTTAGTTGGTTTTGTTTTGCCAGTAAATATTTCGCTTTCCATAAATCTTAAAGAAATTTTAAAAGTAATAGCATCTTCCTGATGCTCCCAAAACACCCCAAGAACCTTTTCGACTTGTTTCTCCCCACTGAGATTTAAGCATTTTTTATCGTTATAATTGTGGCCAGAAACTTCACTTAAGACGTGTTTGTTATTAGAAATCCAATTTCTTATATTAAAACCACCTTGTTGATGGATAAATTTAACGTCTTTAATCAAATTAATAGCTTCTTGAGTAGTATCCACCGAACACAAAAGATCGTCCACATAATGGTTTTCTTTTATAACCTTTGCAGCTTCAGGAAATTGCTTTTCGAATTTAGAGGCGTTTAAATTCTTAATATATTGCGAAATGCTAGGGGCACATGTGGCACCGAATATCATAACGTCCATAACGTAAACTTCAGGTTCCTTATTTCGATTACAATCCCGCCATAAAAAGCGCTGAACATTCCTGTCCTCTGGGCGCATAAAAATTTGGTGGAACATTTCTTCAATGTCCCCACATACGGCAACAGCCTTTTGGCGAAACGAAAATAAAACAGCTGGCAACGATACAAGTAGATCAGGGCCCTTCAATAAGAATGAATTTAAAGATAAACCATTTGTTGTTGCTGCTGCGTCCCAAACGACTCGCGATTTACCGGGCTTATTTTTATTAAAAACAGCAAAAATTGGTAAATACCACACTTTACCACCTTTATTGGCATCCTCTTTATTTAGTTTGTGAATATAACCTTTACTTAAATATTTTTCAATTGTAGTTTTAAACACCTTAAGAAGTTCAACATTTTTTAATAATTTACGTTCAAGGCAAATCAATCGCCTCATTGCCATATCAAAACTATCTGGAAGATCTAGAATATCAAATCTCCACAATAGAGAAGTTTCATAATGGCCATTCGACTTTAACCGAGTATGTTGTTTTAAAATACTAAGCGCCCTTTCATCATCTTTGCTAACAAGCGGATCTTTACAACTTATCCCTACACTATCGAGGGAGTAAAAACTCTTCACTAGTTCATCTAAACTTACATCGTCTTTACAGTCACAAAAATGAAAATTAAGATGCTTACTTGGAGTATTGTTTTGATCTACGGCCCCGTATATCAGCCATCCAATTCTCGTACAGATTGCAACTGGTTCATGGAGAGCACCTTGTCGTATTTTGGTCGAAATTCCCAAATTAAAATTGTTAAGGCCAATTAGAATCTTCGGTTCAGCGTTGTAATAACTTTTGATTGGCAAATTGTTCAAATGTGGAAATTGTTTTGACAAAGTTTCATAGTTTAATGATTGTGTTGGTAGCCCTAGTGACGTCACCGTATTTACATTAATAGACATCCTTTTTTTATTTTCACCTGAAATGTAAATTTTTAATTTTTGTGAACTATTTTCACATCTCTCCATACCTCCGGTCCATTTCAAGCACAAAGGGTTGGCAGATCCATTAATTCCCAATTCATTCATTAGGCTTTCTTCCATTAAACTTATAGAGGATCCCTCGTCGATGAATGCAAACGTGTTAACTTCATTTTTATTACCGTAGACTGTAATAGGTAATATTTTAAAAAGAACTTGTTTTAATTTACCGCCATGTATATTAATAACTTCAGTGCTGTCTGCAGTTTGATTATTATTGTCTTTATTATTACTTTTTGCACCAGAATAACTATGTAAAGTGGGATGATGATAATATTCACAACCATCAACACCACACTGTAATTTCTTTTTGCATTCGTCGCTATGTTTAAATAAACAGATTTTACATAGTTTATGTCTTCTTATGACATTCCATTTATCTCCACGATTAAGAGAAATAAATTTTTTACAGTTAGCAATTACCTTACATTTGTTGCTATTACATACAAAACACTTGCGGTCATCATTATGAATATTTACGTATGTACCTTTGTTATTGTTATTTGGTTTTTCTCTTTTGTTATTTTTATTTGCATTGTCAACTGTTATACTGCTAGCTGTTATACCTATATTAAAAAACCATTTGTCAAATTCATACAAATTTGGTTTTTTATTTTGGTTTAACAGCTGAGTTTTTTCAGCTGCCCATTGCATTTGATACGAAGCTGGAAGCTTTTGTATCACATCTTGCAAAAGGGATGAATTATTTATTTCGTCGTGTAAATTACCAGCAATAATTGTCGATAACAGGCCGCGAACATTAATGGCTAAAGAGGTAAGTGTTTTTAAATTATTTTCGTCTACGGTTGGTGCTAATTTTATTTTGTTTTTGATCGAGTTTATTATTTTCTCAGGTTGACCAAATAGCATGTGTAGCATGTGCATAATGTCAGGAACATTGTCTGGATGGACTAACATATGCTGGACACTGTGAAGAGCGTCTGCTTTTAAAGCTTTTTGTAGCCGAATGAGGTTTTCTGCATTAGAGAATGCGCAAGCGGCTGTGGACCATTCGTACGTAGAGAGAAAGGTTGGCCATTCTTCAGGTTGGCCAGAAAATACTGGAAGTTCTTTTGGAAGCGACTGTCGAGAGCTAATGTGGCTTTGCAGTAATCTGTGTGGTTGTGCAATTGAATTTTGCGAATACGGCATTGTATTGTCAATATTAAAATTTTGTGGCTGTGTAATAAATTCCCGGGGAAATGAATTAAATAAAACTTGTGGATTATTACTTGTGTTAAAGTGAGCAAATGTCGGCCCTCGCTGGCTTGTAGTGGCAGTAGTTGGCGGAAGATGCATTCGTTGTTGATAACCAGTATTAGAGGCAGTGTTTACCGTACAATTTGGTATATTAGACGTTATACAAGACGAATGTATGGCAGCGGAGGTCACCGATGTTGGCACATGATAAATACAATTCTGTGGTACTACATTTGTTTCATTAAAAGTTCTTGTTGACCGAATTATATTTGAGCAATTATTTGGTATAGAAGTATAGTATGTAGTTTGCGATGGAAACTTTAAATTTTGCATCGTGCTGCTAAACTGTTGAACTGTTGAACTCTGTACACCTTCAGTGTTTGTTGTAAAGGTTGGTGCAGCAGTTCTGCTTATCGAAGCTAAATGTTGGTTCAATATAGGCTGGCTACTACAAGTGGTATAAATATTATTGGCAGATTGTTCTGCGGGTCTTGTAGACACATCAGAGGTTTCATTAGTCAAGTATACTGCTTGATTTAGGTTAGAGTCTTTAACAATTTTATTGGTTAAAGTGTTATTAGAACAACTCTCTGACACCTGCATTTCACATTGCGTTTGTTTTACCCAGTTTTGTACAGATTGACTCTTTGTAGACGAAATATCACTTTGAATTTCGGCTTCCTCAAGAAGTTTGTATTTTTTATCTAAATATTCTTTATTTAGTCTCCGCTCGTCTTCTAGTTTTTGCAGTTGTAACTCAAATATTCGAGACTGCGAAATACGAGAGCGATTTGAGATTCTACTTGTTGTACTTAACGAAGGTGAGTTTGGCCTCATGGCTGAACAAGAAGGGCATGTAAAGGTTATGTTGTCAGCGGTCTGACCACATTTTTTGTGCAGAATAATTTGACAACCAACGCATGTTGTCATGTATTCGTCAGGGGGGTTGTGGCACAATGAACAATCGTGGTTATGCTGTTCATGCTGATCCTTTGGCTTGGGTAAAGACATTTGGTACTTACTGCGAGATTGGCGGATTCAAGGCGCTATTAGGTACTTCTTCAATCAGTTATGTTGACGTCTTGGAAACAATAGCCACAAAAAGAATTTTAAGATGTTAAAAAAGGTTATCGCTCTGCTAATGATTTCCAATGGATTTTGAATAAAGAAACAATGGAGCTTGAAAAGTATTCAAATTTATTTATCCACAGTTTCTTATATTAAAATTCCTATGAATTAAGTTTAATATTATTCAAAAATTACAAGATATAAAAGTATTAAGATATTAAAGTGCTTACTTTTTGGTATGGAAACCACTACAGTATACGTTTTTAATATTTTCTGTAAAAATAATCGGACTGAAGATCGGACCACGCCAGCTTAGAAACAATAACTTTTCTATTTTTAACAGAAAGTTAAAATGGAGTGGTATATATATATATACATACATATTTAGCGCGGGTAGCGTCAATTCCGAAAATAAACTAATGACATTAGTTGTAATAGATTATTAAATGTAAATAGATAAATAACTTAAGGTTAATCGATAACAGTTATCAGTTTTTGCTAGTGGTTGCAACAAGCATCTTAAAGAAACACATTGATCCCGGGATCCCGAAAATCCCGGAATCCCGAAAATTCCAAAATCAGTCCCGATTGGCATCCCTTGTTGGTAGATATGGCCACTGTACATGGATTTACATACATATTTATTTAGTTAATAAGCAATTTAGAATTTTTACATCATAGCAGCATGAATTTGTCGATCTTAACCAATCCATTGTTTGTATGACACTTGATAATATTGGCACATGTAGTCTGTTTCTTTTTATTATATTTTGAAAAGAAAAAACTCTTTCCACATTTGTAGACGAATGTGGAATGGATAAAATTCCAGCAACGACTCTAGAAATATCAGGAAACATATAGACAATCAGGTTATTTTGTAAATTAGCTACTGCCGACCAAATCTGCAAATGTTTTCAGTTTTTAACGACTGCAGTTGCTCGGCATCAGCTAAAGTTCTTAATTGATTACACTATGCTAGTTGAAAAAACAGACAAGCCACATGGCGTTTTAACATAATTCGGGTACGCTGAATCCAGTGGTGCCCGCGGTTTTTTAAGATTGGCTCTGGCTTTCGAGATATACCGTTATTTCAAAAATGGAGGAGGTTGCACAACATATTATCGTGTAACTCAAAAACGCTTTAGCTTATTGAAATAACTTAAAAAACCGAAATTCCGCAATTTCGCTACATCTGACAGCCCTGTCCCTGATCATAGAGTTAGGCATTTTACTCTCTCTCTCTCTCTTTATTTTCTAGTCGTTTTCTATGGCTTTTAATTCTTAAAGCTGGAGGTCCACACCACGCGTTACACGCCTTTTCGCAGTCTACGCAGCTGTCAAAAAAGTAGAATCTGTGTAGTTGTATGTAACAAGTTTCATGCACATTAGCCTAGGATGCATTGAGGCGTTGAACGCGAAAAGTAGGGTTACTTTCTACTTTTGCAAGCGTCACAAGCAGCGTTCGAATAAATCAGCTGATTTTGACAAATTAAATTTTATTTTTACTTGTGGTGATGCCGCATCAGAAGCGTTGCATGTAACTTGAAACGTAGAACGCAAGTAAGGTATAAAACGCATGCAATGCGTTGAGGCTAAAACGCGTGGTGTGGACCTCCAGCTTAACTTTTATTGAAAGAAATCAGTAAAGATCCAAAATAACATCAAAATTTGGCCAAATGAATAAACCTCGAAGATGTGAGTGATATTTTCCAAAAGTTTGTAAAGTTCACAATTATTATTTATTCACTTTTTTAAACAAATATTGTTTAATTTAAAAAAAAAATATGTAGTTCCTACAAAATATTGCATTTTGTATGTTTAAAAATTTTTACACTATAAATTTTGAGTTTTAATTTTCTTATTTATTTTATTTTATCTAAAAAACTAAAAAACGAATACGATTTGGTTCAACTTGAGATCTTTACAGGTACGAGTGTCTGAGACAACCCACACCTACTTCTGAACAAGTAGATCCGTCCGTCTGGTTGTCTGTTTATTTGTTCGCAAGTACCGGTATGACCGACAGCTGGTGGAAAATAGTCAAACTTGTGTATTACACTTCATACCTCATTTGTTAAAAAAAAAAAACAAAAAAAAAAAACAGAAAACAAACTTTTGGGCTAAAATACTAAAACCAGTAAACAAATTTGCTGTATTTGTTTTGGTTTGGTTAAGATGGTTTTATCTAACTGTGTTTTATTCCCCCATTTGTTTTGTCTTCAAAAACTACTACCTTTTTATACTTGAACAATTTATGGAGTCATATTATTTACAACAAACAGTGCAGAGCAAAAAATGTGGGAACTTGGAAGGAATAGATCAACAAAAGACAATACCAGAGACACAGAGCTTTAGACGTTACACAAACACAAGAATTATTAAAAAATATAATAAAGGGTGGTCCAGCCATAATGCACAATGTTAATAGTGAGTAACACCTAAACGTCCTGTTTTTTTTCCCCAACTTAATTTGACATTTCATTGTTTCAGTGTTTGACAAATTCAAACATGGAGAGGTACTCAAGATTGCGTAGCCTAAGATTGTTGAAGAATTTTACAAAAATGGGCGTTTCAATCAAATTGTATTTCGTACACTTCGTTATTTTTTTGGTCATCATAATCGACCTTAGTGGATTCGCTTAAAAGCAGAATTGACGCATTTGCGAAAGGAGAATCCACGAGTGATTGTTAAAAAGTCGATGCATCCACAAGGAGTGACTGTTTGGTGCGGTTTATGGGCTAGCAGCGTCGGCGGGGCCCGTACTTCTTTGGTAAATGGTGTTTGCTATCGCGACATGATATGGACATGGGCGATATGTGGTACCAACAGGATGGTGCCACTTGCCACACAGCCAACGAAACAATGACTCTTTTATCTCACTTCAATGCTAATTAATATGTGATTTGACACCGTTGGACTCCTTTCTTTAAGGATATTTAAAAGAAAACGTGGAAGTCAATAAGCCAAAAACAATTCAAGAGCTAAAGAGATGATTCGGCACATTAACGACATTGAACCTCAATTATGTCTCAGAGTCATTGAAAATATAGACCATCCGATGGTCTATGTGGCGTGCCACCGAAGCCGTGGCGAGCATTTAGACGATGTATTACATATAATTGTCATAGGTCCTTCTTTCATAATAAAAAATATTAAAAAAAAATTCTCTGAAAACTTTTTGTTTTCTTTACAATTAACATCGTGCGTAAAAAAGTTCTCTAGAGATCTGGCAATTTTAAATTTTTTTCCTGCATTTGATTTTTTCGGAGGATATTTCCTGAGGACATAACACCATAAGGTGAACGTCATTCTCATTTTTTGTACACTAACGTCATTCTTTGTCCTATTTCAAGTGCGTAAAAAACACGTCGTAAGGAAAAAAATGAACCGAAATGTATTTATTTATTATATTTTGTTATCTTTTAAGCAATTTGGGTATTCACAAGGTGTGCTATTAAGTAATATTGTCATAATGTCTTAATATTTTACAATAGTTTAAAAAAATCCTGAATAAAAATTTTATAAAAAATATGACTTTATGCTGTGGTCATTGTTTTGTCATAACTACAACCCCTCATAAAATCTAAATTATGAGCGGTTCCTCTCCGCATGCATATTTTTTCGTGTTATTTACTATATTTGTTTAGGATACATAACTTTATGACTACCTAGTGAATCCCCTTAATAAATATATAAAAAATAATAAATAAATAAAAATAATATACAAATTTGAAACAAATACACAAAAAACAGGGCTTAATTCGAAGGCCCAATACGAGCGCCCGGGACAGATAATATATTAATATTCTACAAGGTTGCATTGCAGAAAGCATTGAAAGCGTGTGGCTTTACAACTGACATTTATAAGCACAGCCTTTATATTAAAGCCAAGAAATCTGAAACCACACGGGACAAAGCCAAGAAACTTTTTAAAAATCCGAAATAATGCTTTAACGCTTTAAAAATAAGTAATTTTTGCATCTTAGTATTACAACCGATGAAAAGGTTAACCATTACGACAACCCGAAGTGCAAGTAATCGTATGTAAAGTTCACCATTATGTCCATTATACCAAGACCAGAAGGGGCCACACATTTTATGGTGTTGTAAACGGGCCAGGCTATCACAGGGGACCTGTACCGTACCAATTTTGTGTTGGCGAAAATTAGCCAAAAATGCGACCAAACATGGTATCGTATTGTTCGATTATATCAAGGCTCGTCCGCATTTTGCAGTACCAGTTAAATAAAAACTATTTAGAATATCAGTGGCGAATTTGTGCCTCTCTCCCCTTCCATTATATTCTGGACCTTGCCCTGACCGACAAACATTTGTGTTGAAGAATGCATTGGAAAAAGCTTTATTTTAGAACAGGGTATTTGGAATTACTCGTAGCTTGATATGCTCTAGGCTTAAAAAGAATTTACAATTTTTTGGCGTGGAAAATGTATTTTGCCAAAGACATGAAAAAAGACATATCCAACGATGTCCAAAATTTAAATTATATATATTTTACCCCTGTATTTCACAATAAATGCTCAAAATTTGGCAACAGTCTAGACTACGATTACATTTCTAAGGCATAATAAATTGAAAACTAAAAGAACTCATTGAAACATTTCCAATGAATTTACGTTAATAGAAATCGCAAAATACATTTTTAATGATTAATTCACAATTGTAACTCAATAATTTATAACTCAATAACGATGGAAAATAATGAATTTTGATTAAATGTGTACTTGTTTTATTATCTACTGTAGTTATATGCATGTATGTATATTTGTATGTAAATTTTTAAATTTAACTCTCGTCAGTCAACCCACCCACCACAGCATGTGGTGTTTTAGCAAAAAACAAAAACATAATAATAAAAAAATTATCTCTTTAAACTTCACATGAAATCAAATATCACAGTTCAAGTGCAGTTTCGTTGTTAAAACCAAAAAAAAAAAAAAAACTACAAATAAAAACCTAAAAAAAAACGAAATAAAATAGAAATAAAATGAAAAAACTAAATAATTAAAATAAAATTTTAAATAAAAATCTTTTAAATACACCCAGCAACTAAAATGTTAAATAATTCATTTATTGATATTTTATTTAATGACAATCAACAAACAGATGCACACGAATCGACTAACGTCTTACAAAAACACGCAAGAGTGCTTTATTCGACTTTTCCGAATCTTATATACCCTTCACCCTTGCAGCTCTTCTAAAATCGGAATGTAAACTTTTGGCCAAAATTTTTTGGTAAGTCATATTTGAAGCTCAGAAATAAGTTTTTGACTACAATTTTTATTTTTTTTTGCTCGAATTTCGCATACACATTCTATTCAATCGCTTGCAAAATGTTTAATACATGATCTCTTTAAACGTCGATTAATTCGAAAATGTTAAATTAAAAGGACCTATTGTGACCATTGCAATTAGCCAATAGTTCATATATAGAAGAGGCCTGCACAATTCCATTTAAGCACACATTCATTGAAAATTGTTTAAACTCTATTCTGTAGTGTCGCTGTCACAAACAAACACTTCAGAGATGTGTAGACGACCAATTTACGTAAGTTAACACACACTTACGTGTAGAAGCCAAACATTAATGTTTTACTCAGGCTTAAGTTCATTAAATTTAATTTTTCATTAAATTATTTTTGTTAAGAAAGGAATTTTGCAACATGAAATGAATTAAAACTTATTGATAATTTTTCATTCTTGACTGAGCTGGGAATTGAACCCAGGTTTTTGCGGACAGGTTGTCCTGGCATGTTTCAATTGTAACCAAAGAGATTGTGTAGTTACAGTTGAAACATATTTTTCCTTCTTGTTCCACATTGAATTAAAATCCCCATTTGCAAAACGTTTGAGAATAACATTTGAAAGCAAGTTGAAAATAAATGCATTACTCAATTTGAAAATAATTTCCCATTTTTGTTAAGAATGCAATGATATTCGAAGGATTTTCAAATCATTATCAAACGTTTGTCGTTTGAAAAAGGGTTTAATTTGATTTGAAATCAAACCTTCATGTTTGTTGGGACCACATTCACAAAATGCTTTATCAATTTGATGTCAAATTGTTATCAAATGTTGTTCTCAAGGCAAAAGAATGTTTATATACAAATCATAATCAATTTGAATTCAAATGTTAAAATAAAACAATTGAAAAAGGCGTACGAATCGTGTTTGATGTCAAATGATAAAGTTATTTCATACCAAAGGTCTGACTTCGTGTTTGTTGGGGTTGTACACAAACGTTTTGCCCACATATGTGATTTTTTCTCTGTGTTTGATTTTCAAATACATTTACGCAGGCCCTTTATATATTTACGCATTTAGCTTATTTTCATTACAAAGCAAAGTTTACATTTCATCGTTTTATGTTGCTTTTTGTGCGATCGTTGTTTTACCATAATCCATGTTTTGGAGGCCATTTGTATAGGGGCCCTTTAAAAAATGAACCGAATTCATGCTTTATCAGTTTTGTAAACAGCTTAGGCGTAAAACATATTTGGCCTAAATTCTCTCCTCCTGGGTTAAAAAGTGAATACATGGTTTGTAAATAAACAAACAAAATTGCCTCATGTGGAGTGAGATCAATCCACAACAGACCATACAGACTCCATTAAATTCATAAAATTGCACCGTTTTATGCAGTTTTAACGCTAGAGGCATCATCGGACCTTATTTCTTTAAAAATTTAGCCGAAACTAGCGTTACGCTCAATGGAGATTGTAAACGCACCAATTGATGTTAGTTTTAATTTTTTAGTTTGAAAATATGTATGACATTATTATTGCGGGCGAGATGTGGTTGCGGTAGCCGTATGGCGTGTAGCTTCACAACCATTTTCTTATTAAAATCAAAATTTTACTACCATATAAGAAATGGACAAACGGCCAGCAATGCTTGAAAAATTGTCATGAAATTGGACGTTCAGAATGCGCTACGTCAAGAACCCGTAATCATTAATAAATGTTAATTTGGGCTGCCTATCGGGATTGATTTGAAAAAATTCTCGGATTCGTGATTTTCGGTTTGGCAGCCCTCGTACATATTCATCTATTGTATAAAAAAACTTTTTGCTTAATATTTAGGCCCTAATCATGTAAACCGCAACGCAACGCCAAAGAATAACATTGTGTTGTGTTTTACATGATTAGGGCCTTAATTATTTGTGTTATTTTAATAATTTCAAGTAATATCGGGCTTAAGAATCCACCCTTTATCTGAGGTCTTTGGAAAGCTGATTTCAACATATCAACGGATAGACGGACATCGTTAAATAAAGTTAACTATTTATAAGTACCTTACACCATCAAAAAATTCTTACGTATTTTGATGGAAATGCTTCCCTGACGTAATTATCGTTTGAAATTTCAAAATAAAATAAAAAGTCATCACGCACTCATAGAAAAATGCGTCTTCATATTGATAATGCATTAACGTCAGAACTGTGACATCAATGTTATTACAAATGGCATCAATGAGGCAAAAAGTAACATCAATCCAATGACCAACGTCATCCTAAAATATGGTCATATTTTATGCGTCATCTATGCAATGACTACAGTGACATCAATTCGACGCGAAATGTTGTGTACATTGACAGAAAAGGCATCATAACGCTGATGTATTTTGACATCAGTACAGAAAATCTGTCATCAGTGCGATGACATATTATACCATGCCATCAGTGCAATGACAAACTGTCATCAGTGCAATGAAAAAATTTCATCAGGGTAATGACAAGCTGTCGTCAGTGCAATGAAAAACTGTCATAAGTGCAATGACAAACTGTCATCAGTGCGATGACATAATATATCATGTCATCAATGCGATGACATAATATATCATATCATAATATATTATTAACATTATTTTCATGTTTAAAAAGTAAAATTAGAAGAAAAAATTCCCATATTCAATTTTTTTAAATTATTTATTTAAATACATCAAATTTTTCAAGTGGAATCGAAAATCATATCGGGCATGCTGCTGGTGTCTTATAATTGAGAGTTAATCTCTTACCAATGGGCGGAATACAACAAAAGTAAAACAAACACGTATAACGGGTAAGTAAATAATGATATTCTCTCAATTTGGCTTAAGGTCCATTACAATGACTCAAATTGATGACAGTTTATTATCGCACTGATGGTATGCCTTATAAGGCCGAATGGCTGACATCATTTTTGAAGAGAAGAAAACTCACACAGCAAAATGTCAGCGCAACATCATACCGACAACGCCCAGCTGATTTTCAGAAATTTTATTCCGTTGACGAAGCAAATACGTTCACGTACTGCCATGATATCCCAGGTTTAGTGAAAAAATTGGGAATGGATTATATCGCTGGCGACTGGCGTTTATTCATCGATGGTTCAGTTACTAGTTTGAAGGCTGTGCTGCTGCACAAAAAAAATAAAAAACCATGCATTCCATTGGGATTCAGCACAACTATGAAGGAAACGTATGAAGCATTGGGCGAAATTTTGAAGAAAATCAAATACGATGAACACAAATGGAACATTTGTTGCGATCTGAAGGTGGTCAACATACTACAAGGGATTATAGAAAAGGGCGGATATCCAAAATACTTCTGCTTCCTTTGTAATTGGGATTCACGATACAAAGGAAATCAATATCAATGTAAAGATTGGAAAGGAAGAACTCCCGAGCTCAACAAACAATTAAAATTACGCAATGAACCTATGATAAAGGACCTGGATGATATTTTGTTGCCACCGCTCCACATGAAACTGGGAATAGCTGGGAAATTCGTTGAAGTGGTGGTCAAAAAAGTTAACGGCGCCTTTGACTGTTTGAAATCCATCTTTCCGAAACTCAGTGATGAGAAAATTAAAAACGGTACGTATCGTACTCTGTATTTCAATATTGTCATATCTAAATTTGTTAATTTCTATACATTCGCATTACCAATAATTTTTTCGTTTTTCTTATGTATTTAAAACAGGTATTCTCAATGGACCTGATATTCGGAAATTGATCAAAAGTGATTCTTTCACACATTTGCTTTCAGAGCATCACGACCACCAACATGCAAGGAACGCATTGAAAGAAGTAATAGAAGGCGTTCTAGGAAAGAACCGTGTCCAGCGAGAAGAGATACAGCAACGAGTGGACAGGTTGCTGTTTTATTTCGAAAAAATCGGTGCATCCATGACGCTGAAATTGCATTTCTTGCACCACCACCTCGATACTTTTTTGGCACAATCACCTCAGGAATCAGACGAACAAGGAGAGAGGTTCCACCAGGTGACCATGCCATTTGAAAAGCGGTTCAAAAGCAAAAAATTGGATGCATTGCTTGCGGAGGTTTGTTGGTGGAGTTCCACAATTATGCAGTTTGAAGAAAGCACCGAAGATGAAGACATTGAAATTGGTGGACACAGTGAAAGAAACACGCCCTTGAATAGTATGTGTATCTCGGATGACGATACAGACTCAGACCATGAATATGAACAACCTACGAAGAAAACAAGATCATCAGAACCACAAGCGTCAACTTCTACAAGGATGGATATTGCCAATAATTGAAAAAATGTTCTAAATTTTGTTTTTATGCATATTATAATTGCGTATTAATTGCATATTATTTTATTTTCATTAAGTTTTTATAAATAAAGTTTTTTTTTGCATGATAATTTTTTAATTTATATTTTTATTTTTATTTTAAGGGTGGTGGCTATAACTGATTTTTGAAATTCATACCTTTACTCAATTGCGAATAAAAGCGAAACGCGTGCATCGATTTTTATGATCTTTGTCTCATTTTGCTCATAGGTTATGTGACTTTGCGAAAAAATAACTAGACTTGAAACTTTTTTCCATTTTGGATTTTTTATGTATTTAAAAAAAAAAAATTTAAATTTTTAGGCAAAAAATAATTTTTTCCCTTCATACATTCATTTTTAACTTCGAAAGTGTTACTTGTATAGGAAAACAATATATGAACAGATTAAGGGAATTGTAATTCTTAATTTTTTAAAATTTATTTCAACTAAATTGGGCTAGGGGTTGTCGAGCTATGTCAAACAACAGGGCTTAAAACGTGATAAATTCCCCTATACGATAGTACTAACTTCAAATCGATACTAACTTCAAATCGCAGGTAAGAAGACAAAACGAATGATGCAGAAATTCTTCTTTTTGGGTCTAATTTCACATACAGTTCACAGAATTGAGTTGGCAATCAATTAACTGAAAAATGTTGTACTGTGTAATTTAGGATATTATATTGTATCGTATATATATAAGTATATATATATATATATATATATATATTATATATTATATATATATATATTATATATATATATAATTATAAAACCGACTCCGAATCGTCATTTTTGTGATGCCAATCTGTTATCCCATTGATGACATAATTAAAATTTTTCACCCTGCCATATTCACAATTTGGACAAGTGATGTTAAGGCTGACATTACAGTGATGAAAAGTGTCATGGGGTCAAAAACGAAGACACTTGTCATAGTACTGATGTCAATATTCATCAGCCTAATGACGCCTTTTCTATCAGAGTAACAGCGATGTTTTTTCATTAAAATACGTAAGACTTGTGTAATAGTGTAAAGTACCTTTATTAAGCATCCAAAAATATATTTATATACAAACTGAATGACAAACTTGTATTTGTAAACCCTTTCCATCTGTGGTGAAGGGTATACAAATCACTGACATTTGAGGAATATTTTTACATTCGATAGTGAAATATGAAAAAAAAAAGTAAATAAACCAAATTTCCATCCAAAAAGCAAGTGTTTGATTGGAATTAGAAATAATTTACAGAATAAGATTTTCAAACCGCACTCTGAAACACCTTAACGTTTTCATATCGATTTCATACAAATTAACAGCAACAAGAAGAGCGTAATACGAGTTGCAAGCTTAAACATAAAAAAAATAGACGTTTTCAAATTAAACGAAACCAACGGGAAAAAAACAGCATTTTGTTAACTCATTTTCAATTGTTTCTCATGACAATTCGAGTAGATACAACAGGTTCATTTATGGTTTTCAGTAATAATGTTTATCGATTTTTAATATAGATTATTTCTGGTAGCTGGTAATGTAGTGCCAATTAGTGACGACATGAGTTACAAAATAATGAAGAGTTATTGAGTTTATTTATTACACCCGCACCACAATGGCGGTGAGGGTATTATGCGTTTGGGCTGATGGTGTAACACTTAATAGTATTCGTCCTAGACCCCGTTTTTAGTATACCGATCGATTCAGAAAAATTTTCTTAGTTGCTCATTAGCCTCATGAATTAGCTTTTAACCCTACTTTCAACCTTTTGTCTGGTAGAGAACCAAATAAAACTTAGAATTTAGTTTTTTTCCACTAACTTTAAGTGTAAAGCCTATAGTACACGGCATGTAAAAATACACATGCGCATGTGGTTCTGACGTAATTTTGACGTCAATGCAAAGCCACAATAAACATTGCGTGTTGTGTGATGACGTCAAAATTACGTCAGAACCACATGCGCATGTGTCTTTTTACATGCCGTGTACTATAGGCTTAAGTCGTACTTAAAAATTAAAGTACGCACAGCACTTAAAAGCAGGGACATAACCGTTATAACCAATATTTGAAAAAATCCTGATATAATAATTTATCACGAATTTTTAAAACCTGCTCTCTGAATAATAGTTACAAATAACCAATATTTTTTTGGTCTTTGATAACCGTTATAGTTTCATTTTGTTTTTTTAGGGCTTCCATAACCATTACAAAAGATTTTAATTTTTTTTGGTCTTCCGTAACCATTACAAAAGACTTTTATTTTTTTTGGTCTTCTATAACCATTATAAAAGATTTTAATTTTTTTTGGTCTTCCGTAACCATTACAAAAGAATTTTATTTTTTTCGGTCTTCCATATCCATTCAAAAAAATTTTCTTTTCTTTTTTTTCGTTTCTGTTATTAGGGAATTATCTTCATTTCATTACTGAATTTCTTCACAAATTTTATGAAAATATTCGTTGGAGTTCAGCAAATGACACTCCTAATAAAATCTATGAAACAGGTTTCGTTACAGTCAATGTTTATGAAAAGCTTCATAGAATTAATGAAACTCTTTAAAGAAACAATAAATTGTCAGGTAATGAAGCATTTTATAGAACCTATGATACAGTTTCATAAAAGTCATTTCTAAAAAGAACTTCATTAAATTATGATTTTTATTACCATTTGTATTACTAGCAATATTTGCATTTGTTGCGGTTTTTTTTAAGATTTCTTCACCCTCACTTTAGAATCGATGAGATTTTCATCAGTTTTAAGCTCTTGTTTACACTCATAAAAAAATGTCAGTAGAAATAGCGAAACCTCTGCAGAAATAACTGTACCAGTATTTTCGGCTGTAGAAAAATCAATGAAGGTAAGAATCATTGTCTGTATATTTAGATGAGCTAAATTTTAGAAAAAAATTAGTAAATATTCAAAATTAATTAAGCTTAAACCGGTCTTTGAATTTAGCTGAAATTTCAATTGAATTAGCTAAATTTGTAGCAAAATTTACAAACAATGTTCAATGATATAAGGAATATTTTCTGCTAAAATTTGGAAAAAAAAACTCTGGGTTTTTGAACCCTCCAGATCAGGCCCGAATTTATTTTTGGAAATATAGATAGTTTAATTAGTCCAACTGAATTAGAACACGTTTTATTGAACTGTTAATGAATTTTAATCCAAATTTAGATATTTTTAATTAGGCTTAAGTTCATTGATTTTAATTGTCATTAAATTATTTTTATGAAGAGAGGAATTTTACAACATGAAATTAAACAAAATTTTTATTGATAATTTTTCATTCTTGACTGCGCTGAGATTTAAACCCAGGCTTTCACGGACAGGTTGTCCTGACTAGTTTCGATTGTAACCACACAATCTCTTCAGTGGGGTTTGCCGTCTTTACTCACTCGGCTATTGAAGCCGGATGACGTCAATACTCAAACATCAATCTTTAAACCAAATGGTATTTCACCTTGGTAGATCGAAATTTGCTTTTGAATGAATGATAAGCTATTTTAATTGATTTACATGTTCTTCCTAACTTCTGTTTTTTGGTACTTTTTGTCAAGAATTTTTCTTGAAATCCAAAGTACATTTTTGTTTTCCAATATCAAAAAATTTGCGGATCCTAATTAAAATCAATAAAAAAAAGTTCATCCTTGTGCAAATATAAGTCAGTGTGCGAAATTTTATAAAAATATCTTAAGATTTGCGAACTGTAGCGTGGTTATAGCAGACAGAAAAAATAAAAATCTTTTATAATGGTTATAGAAGACCAATAAGAATACAAATCTATCATAATGGTTACCAAAGACCAAAAAAATTAATAATCTTTCATAACGGTTATCAAAGACCAAAAAAAATAATAATCTTTTATAACGGTTATCAAAGATCAAAAAAATAATAATCTTTCATAATTTTAATCGCAGAACTACAATTTTCTGGGTAATTTATAATTATTATTACAGGACCAATTTTTTTTCAGTTATTTTTTCCATAACCTATTAGATATTTAAAAAATAATAAGAGTTATTTCGGGTCCCTGCTTAAAAGTGCTTAAAACAATTTAAAAAAGCGATAAATTCGAAAACCAATCCTGGAAACTTAGAAAAATATTTAAGAGATTTACTGAACTTGTAAATTTCAACCAAATTTATGTGTTTCATATTTTAACAATTAATAATATTAATATGTATTTGTGTTAATTATTTATTGATTTAATATTACAAATTTTTTTCTATACCCATTTACTGTCGTTGACAATTTTCTATTTTAATTAATTTTTTTTTTTTTTTGCACCATTTTTCTCAAATGGTGCTACAATTTTCACTTGAGGTTATAAATTAAGTATTCAAATTTATGGAATTTTATTTCGTTGAGGTTTCAACTTTAGAATGTCAATAACAAAATTCTCACATTTAAATCTTAAAATAACCGCAATATAATGAAATAGGAAATTGTGCAGCAAATAATTTAAAAAAAAAAAATATTGAAAAAATATCAAATAATGTCCACATATATTGTCAGGTTTATATACGAATGAACTAGAACTAAATTAAAATAAAGTGAAATTAATATATTATTTATATAAATTTGTTTAACAAAAATTACAAAAAAATATTTATTTGTGGTATGAAAATGTATGACAGCTCTGGTGATTTCTAAGATTATGTTTTAAGTTTTATGAAGAAATGAGTTTACGTTACGATATGTTTTCAAAATAGAAGGTTTTAATATTTGAGAGAAAGCGAAAGGCAGTCTCAAGATGAATTTCAAAATAACTTAAGGCACACATTAAAGCTAAAAAGGAATACCTGAAATTTAAAGCTAAACGTCTCCATTGGCTGTTTGGCCCGACGACTCAATTAAATCTAGAAACTAAAATAATAATATTTAAAACTATTCTAAAGCCAGAATGGACGTATGGCATACAACTTTTCTACACTCATAGAAAAATCTACGTTCTTATTGATGATGCCTTGACATCAGAATTGTGACTTCCATGTTATTGCAAATGGCATCAATGAGGCAAAAAGTGGCATCAATCCAATGACGATTGTCATCATAAAATGTTGTCATATTTTATGCGTCATCTATGCTATGACTACAGTGACATCAATTCAATGCCACTTTTTGTATATTATAAATATTATTTTCATGTTTAAAAAATAAAATTAGAAGCAACAATTCTCATATTCTATTTTTTAAATTATTAAGTTAAATACATCAAATTTTCAGAGTAGAATGATTACGATGACCATATCGGGCATGCTGCTGGGTGTCTTATAATTGAGAGTTCTTCTGTTAATAAAGGGCGGAATACAAGAAAGTGAACCAAACATGGTAACAGGTTGGGTCAATTGGGGTTCTTAAATTTAGCAATCCTCTACACATTTCTTCCACAAAATCATGCACATTTGAAATGATTGTTTTCAATGTGCATCTTTCAGTCTGAAAATTGAAAAACCCTCGTCTTGACTTAGAAACTATTTTTTTTATACGTAACCCACTTGCGGCCCAAAAAGCGGCCAGAACTACCTTAAAGAAAAAGTCCTAAGCTTTCTTTTGAGCAAAAAAAAAAAAGTACCCCCTAAAAAAAATTTAAAAAAAGTCTTAAGTTTAAAAAAAAAAAATTTTTAAAAATTTAAAAAACAAACAAAAAAAATTTTATAAAAGGATCTTTTTTTTAAATTATTTATCTTTTTGTTTTTATTATTATTATTTTATATTAATTTAATTATTATTACAAATAAATAAAAAAAATTAATTTGTCAACATCTCTATAGAAAAAGTGATTTTATTCCTGGGATTAACATATTGTGGGTATTACAGTATCGAGGGTATGAAATGCTTGTTAGGTATGTTATATACCGTCTGAAAGGTTAATTTGTCAAGTTTCTCAGCATTCTTTTTAAGATTTTAGAAACACTTACACACAAATAGGAAAAAATTCAAAATAGTGCATATGCTAAAAATTTAAAAAACCTCGTCTTGACTTAAAAATTATTTTTTTTTATACATAACCCACTCGCGGCCCAAAAAGAGACCAGCACTACCTGAAAGGAAAAAACCTAAGCTCTGTTTTGAGCAAAAAAAAAAAAAAAAAAAAAAAGTACCCCTTAAAAAAAATAAAAAAAATGTTTTAAATTTAAAAAAAAAATTTAAAAATAATATAAAAAAAATTTTTTTCGAAAGCTTGAAGAAATAGCTATCTAATTTGTTTGGGACAAATTTTGCTAACACCAATAGATAATAAGTTACATGGATGAGAAAGAACACCGGTTTGGCCAAAATGTCAAATTTTGCCTCCCTCTAACTCAGAAACTTTTGACCGATCCTGTTGAAAATTTGTGTCTAAACTACTATAACCAATAGAACTAACCTTGGTGCAAATTTCATCCAAATCGGAAGACATTGATTTCAAAAGTTGGGTCACTTGACATGAAATCCCCCAATAAGACTAACCTTATTGGATAGTAGTTTCTATAGAGATGTTGACAACCGTGAATCTACTCAACAGATAATTAGTTACTTGGATGAGAAAGAACACCTGTTTGGCCAAAATGTCAAATTTTGACCCCCTCTAACTCAGAAACTTTTTGATCGATCCTGTTGAAAATTAGTCTAAGCTACTATCCAATAAGACTAACTAACCTTGGTGCAAATTTCATCCAAATCAGAAGACATCAATTTCAAAAGTTGGGTAACTTGACATGAAATCCCCCATATATTTATGACACAATTTGCTTATTATTCTTAAATGGATAGATTGTAAATAAAAATGAATTGTAAAAAAAAACAACTTAGGACCCGCGCCAAAGCGAAAGAGGTGACAGTCCTACAACAATACAAAAAACCAAGATTTTTTTATCGATAAGTCAAAACGCATAAGCTACTACTATTGAATTGACATTTATTCCCATAAGTATGAAAAAAAATAAGCTCAGTTGTACTTTTTTGCTTCATGGTAATACCGCGGTCTATTCCATAGTCGTTAAAAAATGCGGAGTACCCTCGCTAAAACCTTAGTATCCAGTTTAAACTGAAAAACTTTTGAACTCAACCATTTTTAATTGCTGACCAAAAAAAATACCGTCATTATACTTTACAATCAAAGTCAAAAATGTATCATCAGGTTTAACAATACAACGTTTATTTTATTGTGAACGCATCGATTATATTTTTTGGTGGACTTTGGGACAAATTACATTGTAAAATTCTAGACTGTTGCATTTTAGCATTCTCTTAAAAAATAAAGTCGCTTTGCAATCGACATTTTGGAACTCAGCCAATCTTAAAACCAGATTTTGTTTCTATACAAAAATAATTGCAAATTCAAATCAATGACAGACAAGGTGGCAACACTTCCCCATAGATAAAACTAAAATAAAAGTGAAAAAGCCAAAAAAAAAGTTACTTTAACCGACAACCCGACAAATAAATGTTGGTCAGACAAGTTTAATCAGCCAGAAAATTTTTTCCAAAAAAAAAAATCCATAAACAGCAACAAGAAAACGTAAATTAAGCCAAAAATGTTTCAAAAAAAATTCATACCACTTTAGAGGCAACAACAAAAATACAACATGAACAGAAAAGTCATCAATCGCAATTAATAACATTTATCGTTTCTATATGATTTTTAAGTTTTTTCTTGCATTTTATAGAAAACAGACACAGAAAAAAAAGATTAATTTTGCATAAACAACAACACTGGATATAAGTTGATGGTTACTTATGGAATTCTCTACACAAAAGTTGTATAAAGAGAGTATTTTAAAAATGACCCTAAAACAAGCTTTTATAAGAGAGAAAATCCTTCAAACTAAAATAGATAAGACAATATGGTCCACTAGGTATAATGGAAAACAAATGGAACATGAAGTTTATGCCATACTGGCTTTTCACGATCTGAATGAAGTGAATACTAAGTTTGTTTGTGCTATAATACATAATTTAAAAAAAAAATGCATTAAAGCTAATATACGTGCCTTTTTAAACTCACTACAATTGACCAATGTTGCCTATAGGCCACATTCTATATCTCCCAAACTAGGACTCCGAAATTTTTGACAGTTAATACTTAAGTCAAGCCCAATACTCACAAGTTAGAAAAAAAAATTCGATAGTATTTTGAGGGAAAAACTAAAAATAAAAGAAATTCAAAGTCAGAGGTTAGGATTAAATAGAAAGTTGAAGATAAATAATCTTTTATTTCTAAAATTAAGTTCTGGCCTTCCATACCCTTGAGTACCAAAATTGCAAAAAAAAAAACGGATTTCTTCTGTATGAACAACCAAAATACGTCTATCTAAATTGTGATAAGGTTTGTTTTTGAGAGGCCATGTCAATTTCGTTTTGATCGTCTGCCATTCCGAATTCACCGGGGAGTGTACAGATCATCTTAAGGATATTTTACCCTTTGGTGTTTCATCCTCCGGGGCATAAACAGGTGCCGCCAATACCTGGAATTCGGCCAAAATTCAAAATTTACGGATCATAGAAGATTTTACGATCCCTTGCGTTCACGGTTGATTAGATATTCTATCTGATACGAGGTTAGTCAGTACACAGAAAAAAATATCAGTAGTTTTTTATCAAATAAAAAAATTCAAAATTTTTTTTTTCAAAAATTATTTTCGGGAATGAAATATTTATTATAAATTAATTCATTTATTAATGATGTGCTAATAATCCCAATTTTTTAATGAAAACACTGAAATTTATTGTTGTTGGAAAGCTAGAATCTATGCGCATTTCGCTGGTTTTTTTATTTTTCGAATTTATTCTATGAGCTAAGTTTCAGTTATGTATTTTTTAAAGATTTTTATAATATTTATATTCCTTAAATATTTAGGAATGACTTTATACACTACCAGACTATTATCTTGCGTCTTCCTGTTACATTTTACCTTAGCTATCCTTTTGATAGCAATGAAGTATATTTTATTTACAGAAAAATTTACAATTATTAGACACCAGCAGAATGTAATGCATTTTCTGGCCCGCTACGGCCTTCGTATAGAACTATTACAAAAAGCTTTTAAAATACATAACTTAAATTTAGCTCATAGAATAAATTCGAAAAATAAAAAAAACTGTTGAATATAATAAAGTAACTTATGAAAAGGAAATAATTCCCAGATTCTACATAAAAAAATGGTTTAAAAAGTATTTCAATGTCATTAATATTATAATTGAATCAATTATTTTTTTAGTTGAAAGAAATTTAAAAATATAATTTTGATTTAATTAACATTTTAGTTGTTTTGGCATAAATTTTTTATTAAAATATAAATTACATAACAAAATTTCTTAATTGGCTTTTTCGTTTAAAATAAAATAATTTAAACTTGTTGAATTGTTTAATCAAATTTAATTTAATCAATTAACACATTGTTTGAAACGGCAAAGTTTTTTGATAATTTTTTTAAATAAAATTAAAAATATCATTTATTGAAAAAATATATTCACAATTTTAAATTTTTACAATTTTTAGTATTCAATATAATCATTTTGGTAATAGGTGCAAAATCAACAACTTGTTTGCTTGATTCTATGAATTTGGTGATTAGAGACATTTTTTCTGTGTTGTTTCCGGTGGCACGGCACACAGAAAGAAGTTTTTTTATCAATTAAACAAATTGTTTAAAAAGTATTTAAATTTAATTAATGTAATAATTGAATCAATTATTTTTTTTTGTTGAAAGAAAATTAAAAATATTATTTTGATTTAATTAATATTTTAGTTGTTTTGAAATAAATTTTCAATTAAAATATTCATTAAATATCAAAAAATATTAATTGATTTTTTTCGTTTAAAATAAAATAATTTAAACATGAAAAATTTTTGTTGGGAATTGTCAATATTTAATTAAATAAATTAACATAATGTTTGAAATGGCAAAGTTTTTTGATCATTTTTTTAATTAAAATTAAATATATTATTTATTGAAAAAAAATTTTCAAAATTTAAAAACTTTTAGTAATCCATATAATCATTTTGGTAATAGGAGCAAAATCAATAAATTGTTTGCTTGATATTATAAATTTGGTATAAATATGGTGGCACCAGGCTGACTATTGCCTGAGGCATCCGTTCGTATTCTTCTTGCAGGAAATGTTTTATGTCTTTCAGGAAAATTATCTTTGTGGCAGTTTTCGGGGACTATGTGGTGGCTATGGGTTACTACACAAAGGCGCGGAAGGGGATCATCAATATCAAGAAAATAAAAAAAAAAATTATTTACATTGACATAAATATCATCATTTATATACTAACGGCCTTATTCAAAAAAAAAAAAATAAAACAGGTTTATAAAAGATTTACGAAATTGGTTTTCTATGAAAGTTTGTTTAATAAACCTGTTTTATTTTTTATGAATACAGGGGTAAGAATATTTATTTTACACGAAAATCAAGCAAAACAAACAAACAAAATTCCACCATTGATTTTTCACTACTTGTGGGAGAGCTCGGTCTGAGGGAGGATTTCCCTATGTGCTCTTACTACTTTACATATGCTGCTAGAATTTTTCCAAAAGCAATTGAGGTTAAATAGCTCCAGGTCTTAAACAAGGAGCTAGTCCTGCCAGACTAAGCACTCAAATTGCTACCTGAGAGTGTTGGTTGCGCTCACACTCGGGGGCGGTTGGTAAACGTATTATATGTCAATCAGTGGTTCAGATCTACAAAAGTGTGGGCCCCAGGGCAGGTATCCATGTAAACTTTTTCCACTCTCCACGGACAAAAAAGCCAAAACTTTTAAAAAAAAATCAGCTACACAATATTTTATTAAAAAAAACACTACAATTCAAAAAGTGATAAACAAAAAAATGCATAAAAAATAATTTCAGTGGTTCAGATCTAATCTACAATAGAGTGGGCCCAAGGCCAGGTATCCATGTTAACCCTTTCCACTCTCCACGGTCAAAAAAGCCAAATATTTTAAAAAAAATTCAGCTTAACAATATTTTACTACAAAAACACTACAATCCAAAAAGCGATAAACAAAAAAATGCATAAAAAAATTTTTATTAAAACAAAAACTGTAAGGAAGTACTGATTTACACCCCGAAAAACAGTTAAGCCTAAATTAAATCTAACACTAAATCTGCCATTAATAACCCAATAAAAAATTTTCGTATTTTGCGAAGCCCTAATGGTACATTTTAAAAAGTAAGCACACATTTATGCGCTACGCAATAAGACATACACAGATGCAGTAAGGTAAGTGAACGAATTCTTAATAAATTAAAAAAATTTGAAGAGCCACGACATTCCCTTACTACGAAGCAGATTTGTAAGGGAGCATATTAAAGAATAATGGTAACGCAACATTCAGTGTGCAAAGCTGATCGTTACATTCACAAATTTTTGTATGCGCTGAATAAAGCGCATTCTGTGTCAAAAATGTATTGCTTCAAAGTGGGAACTCGCCATATAATATTCATGTCTTCCGTAAGCGATATGGTAAGCGAAACTTTTACGTGTCTCCCTTACAAACCTGCTTCGTTGGAAGCAAAATTTTTTATTGGGAAGTTCTTTATGCCAAGACAAAATGCTTCGAATTTAATAAGAATCGATCTATTACTGATCATAAGTCCCACATGAGGCCATATTTTCGATAATTTCAGTCTTCACTTTGAAACAGCTTTTTCAACTCCTGTGTGTTACAAATGCCCCAATGAATTAAAAATACCCACAACCTTTAGTCCTAACTATAAAAACCCCACAAAAAAGCTAATAAATATAAATGGTATTAATTTTACTTTCATTCAGATAAAGAAGTTGTATTGAAATGAAAATGAAAACATTCTTTTCCAGCTAAAGAAAACAAAAAGAAACAATTTAAAGCAGAGAAACCTCATCATATAAACGAAAACATACTCAACGAATCAACATTATTATGCCATAATCATAAAGAAAAGTATTGAAAGATAAAAATTTGCATCTGGTTGTATGTCGGGCAAACTGACCGCACGTCTGTCTGTCTATCCTAGTGCCCATTGCGCCCAAGAAATATGAATGAAATGACGTCAACATTATCGATTGGGAGAGAGGGAAAAATACAATAAATAAATTATCGCAACAAAAATATTGAAACAAGGATCGCATATTTCTTTTATTGGCATACAACCAAAAAAAAAAAAAAAGATGTAGCACTAAAATAAGCGGGTCAAACATGTATAACCTTTTTAGAGAAGAGCAGAAGACCCATTTAAATGATAAACATTAAATATGGCAGCAGCCATCATCTGTAACTTGGTCATTATAATTATCGTATACAACAGAAAAAAAAAGCTCAGAAAACGGAAAAAGAAACAAGACAGTCAGTCAATGACCAATGAAAGAGGAAGAAGAAACATTTCCAATAAATGACCAGATATTATTTGGCCAACGTAAAAGTGTTCACCAAAAAAAAAAACATTTGTACGGGTCTGTCTTTTCGAACATGTATTTATTTCAATTCAAATTGATATGACGGTTTTTTTCATCTTCTTTTTCTTCCTCTTTTTCTGTGTTTTGTATGCATAGGAGTATTAATGATTTTGATATCAATTTTATTGGAAAAAATTCATGAAAAAACATTTAAAGATTAAACAAAATTCAAAAAAAAAAAATTTAACATGCTTTTCATTTTTATAATGAAAGTAAAAGCCATCATTATAAATCAAAAAAATTTCTTTAAATCTCTTTGGTGTGTTGTTTAAATTGATTAAAGTCATTTTAAGCCCGCAGTTTTAGGACGGATTTTTAAAGGACTGTCCTGAATCACTTTAAGTTTATTGTTTCTTTATTGGGCCACATTAATTTATGGCAATTATTTCAAAAGAATATTTTCTGGAAAGTAAAAACGGCAAAAAATATTTGCCGTTGCTGACTAGACTTAATCTTCTTTAAGAGTATGATTTAAGTGTTAAATTAATTATGAGCTAAATAAGTTTTTTTACATGCGAGGCCTTAGAGGGAAGTTGAAGTGTTTAATCACATCTCTTTATGTAATGTCTCCTTTATGTTTTCTTTAAGTTGCATTAGTATTCGAATATTGGTACACCGAAAAAATTATCAGTAGTTTTTTATCAATCAAAAAAATTGTTTAAAAAGTATTTCAATTCAATTAGTGTGATAATTAAATCAAATTTATTTTTATTATTTGAAAGAAAATTAAAAATTAAATTTTGATTTAATTATCATTTTCGTTGCTTTGAAATAAATTTTTAATTAAATTATTGATTAAATAGCCAAAAATTGTAATTGATTATTTTCGTTTATACAGAGAAAAAAGTGATTTATCAATTAAAAAAAATGGTTTGAAAAGTATTAAAATTTAATTAATGTGATAATTGAATCAATTATTTTTTTAGTTGAAAGAAAATTAAAAATTACGTTTTGATTTAATTAACATTTTAGTTGTTTTGAAATAAAGTTTCAATTAAAATTTTAATTAAATAACAAATAATCTTAATTGACTTTTTTTGTTTAAATTAAAATAATTTAAACATGTAGAATTGTTGCTGGGAATTGTCAATATTTTTTTGAATAAATTAGCACATTGTTTGAAATGATCACTTTTTTAATTAAAATTAAAAATATCATTTAATGAAAATATTTTTTCAACATTTTTAGTAATTAATATAATCATAATAATAGGTCCAAAATCAACAATTTCTTTGCTTGATATTATAAATTTGGAATAAATTTGGTGATTGGAGAAATTTAATAATTTTTTCTGTGTAATAAAATAATTCCAACTTGTAGAATTGTTGTTGGGAATTGTCAAAGCCTGAGCTATATTTAATGAAATCAATTAACTCATTGCTTGAAATGGCAAAGTTTTTGGATAATTTTTTTAATTAAAACTAAAAATATAATTTATTGAAAAAATATATTAAAAATTGAAAATTTTTACAATTTTTAGTAATTAATATAATCATTTTGACAAATACAATCTGGGAATTATTTCTTTTCATAAGCTACTTTATTATATTCAACTTTTTTATTTTTTGAATTTATTCTATGAGCTAAATTTCGGTTATGTATTTTATAAAACTTTTTTGTATTAGTTCTATTCCTTAAATTTAATTTTTCTTTCCTAAAAATTTAAGGAATAGAACTATTACAAAAAAGCCTTATAAAATATATAACTGAAATTTAGCTCATAGAATAAGTTCGTAAAATAAAAAAATGTTGAATGTAATAGGTGAAAAATCAACAAATTGTTTGCTTAATTTTATGAATTTAGTATAAATTTGGTGATTAGAGAAAATTTTTAATTTTTTCTGTGTATCAAATTTAGGGGAAAAAAATAAGGAAATAAAATTTTTCAAAAAAGCTCTTAGGATAACCAGCCCTCTTAGGGACGGCATTTAAATATTGCAGACAAAAAAAACAAAGTCTAAATTTTAATTTAAAACTTCAATCGAAGACAAGTCCTTGATTTCAAATGTTAAATTAAGCCTTCCTTGGAAATGATTGCGATATTAACCCTCTCAAGCCTTTAGGCAACATTGGGCAATTCTGATGAGTTACTTAGATGCGTATGAGGAAATAGTAGCATATACGAGGGCAGATCAATAAGTCCGTGACTTTTCGAACTTCCCTCGTAGTTATATGAAATGCAATACTGCTCCCATCAAGTACCACCTGTAAATAGAATACTGTCCAGTTTTGAGCAAGTTCCGTGTTTTTCTTTGCGTTTAACAGCTGTTCAAAACATACAACCAGGGCTGTGGAGTCGTCCGAAAAAAGTACTTACTCCGACTCCGACTCCAAACGCTGAAATTTTTTAAGTGCGACTCCGACTCCGACTCACGACTCCGACTCCTACTCTAACCGTGATCCGAAATGAATGAGACGTAAAATTATTTCTCTTTTGTGTAGAAACATCTTTATTTAACGAATTATGGGAATCCCCGCGTAATGTGCGTAAGAAAAACATGAGTGTTATGGTAGGAATTAACGGCAGGCCGATAAAGATGTTTCTACACAAAAGAGAAATAATTTTACATCACAATTTGTCTAATACATACTAGTATTTATGCGCTATAGCAACACTTATTCTGTACAATATTGAAAATATTTCAGCGTTGATGGTTAAAAAATTCTGATATTAAAATTATTGGCAATTCCTGTCATTAACATTTTTTAGCATGAGTAAATTATTTAAAAAATCACACATCTTTTTTCAACTAGATCAATAACTGAGTATAAGTTTTGCTAATGTAATTTAGACTTTTTCCCGCACGTATAAAAATATACCTAAATATACTTAAATAGTAAAGTACTTGAATCAACTATTTCTCATAAAACAAATTAAAATCTACTTATTCATATTGGAAAATATTAGAAGTTTTTTTAAATTTTTTATGCCGAAAAATTTTGGAGTCGGGATCGCGCATTTTTTTGGGTACTGCGACTCCGACTCCGACTCCGGTACAAAAACCTCAACTCCGACTCTTCAACTCCGACTCCGACTCCACAGCCCTGCATACAACCTCGACGATTTTTTTAAAAATGGAAAAAGTGAATTTCGAGTGCTCATTAAACATTATTTTTTGCGAAAAAAACCGTCAATCAAACCAAGAAAAAGCTTGATAAATACTATAGGGTTTACTGACTTTCGTTGTGGTCGCACAAGTACAAATGACGCTGAACGTTCTGGACGGCCAATTGAAGTCACTACATCCGAAAATGTCGAAAAAATTCGCGATATGGTGTTGGCCGATCGAATAGTAAAAGTGCTTGAGATTGTTGATGCCAAAGGCATTTCATATGGCAGTGTGGTTTCGATTTTAAATGATTAGGTGGGTATAAGAAAGCTGTCTGCAAGATGGGTGCCGCGTTTCGTTTGACAAATTCAAAGGATCGTTTGGAGTTGTTTAATCGCAATTCGAATAAGTTTTTGCGGCGTTTTGTAAATGTGGATGAAACATGGATCCATTACAACACTCCGGAGACCAAGCAGCAGTCTAAACAAGGGGTTTCTCCGGGTGTACCGGCTCCGAAGAAGGCCAATGTAAGTTTGTCGGCCAATAAGGTGATGGCAACAGTTTTTTGGGATGCACGCGGGATAATCCACATCGATTACCTTCAAAAGGGAAAAACAATAAGCGGCGAATAATATGCCAACTTATTGGACCGATTTACCGAGAATTAAAAAAACGACCCCATATGGCCAAGAAAAAAGTTATTTTTCATCAAGATAATGCACGGGTGCACACGTGTGCAGCCTCAATGGCAAAATAACATGAATTGGTCTACAAATTGGTACCTCATCCGCCAAATTCTCCGGATTTAGCCCCCAGTGACTATTTCCTATTTCCGAACATAAAGAAATGGCTCGGTGGAAAGAGCTTTAGCTCCAACGATGAAATTATAAGTCACAAATGCCTATATTATGGACCTTGAAAAATCCTATTTTTTGAAAGGGAAACACAAATTGGAGAAACGTTAGACTAAGTGTATTGAGCTAAAATGAGATTATGTTGAAAATTAAATTTTTTTTTTTTTTTAAACGGACTTATTGATCTGTCCTCGTACAATGTATATGCAACATAAAATAAAATTATAGAATTCAAAGGCACTAAAACACTATACCCCTCCGAAATCTGATTTGCGGATACTACAGATATTATACGTACGCATGTGAAGCCACATGTGGCCTTTCGTCAACTTAAGGACTCCCTTAGACAAGTGGAAAATTGGTTGCAAAACTGGCAAATTCGAGTAAATGAGCTTAAAAGTAAACACGATACATTTACACTCAGGAGGGGAAATTTTCGAGCTGTCACACTTAATAATGTTACAATAACCCAGTCTGATTTTGTTACATACCTTAGTACACATTTGGATAGCCGGCTGACTTGGTGTCGACATATAGAAACCAGGAGTTCACTTGAAGTTGACATCCTCTATAGTGTATACTATAGAGGCTGGACTATAAAGTCATACCGTATAAAACCGTTTTGAAACCAATTTGGACATATGGTAACCATTTATGGGGAACGGCTAGCAATTCTAGTATCGAGCTTATACAGGGGGCACAATCGAAAAATTCTTAGAACCACGGCCGGAGGGAGCGCCACACAGTGGCTGAAAATCGTTTTTCATAGGCCAAAAATCCGTCACTTTTGAACCGATGGAGATAATTTAGCAATTTTTCTTTTGCTAGAGAGAAGACTTCTTGAACTTTTCTACGATTTCCTAATTTAATTAAAATCCGTTTAGCAGTTGTTATGAAATTTAAGGTCGAAGTTGAACTTTTGATGTTTTTTAGCATTTAGTAGGAAAATCCTCTGGATTGAGATTGAGAATTGTGGTATTCTTTAAGTGCACTGTTTTAATCTACACAACTGCCAAATTTCATTATGATATCTTTATTCATGTCAGATTTATAGAATGTCAAACCTTAAACTTACTATTTTTTTGCTCACATTTAAAGCCCTTTCATTCATTTACACTATATAAATAATAATTTTAATGTTTGACATTCCATGAATCTGACATGGATAGAGATATCACAATGAAATGAAGTTATGTAGACCGAAAAGATCTTAAAACAGCAAACAACAAGGCATCCCATCTTTGATTAAGAAGTACCCAAAAGGCTGTAGGAAAAATCGCCCAAAGAAAAAGGGCCCAAAAAAAAATGAAAAATCGCCCAAAAAAATTCCATGTAAAATTGGGCCTAAATTCATATGAAAAGTGACCTAAAATTTTTGGGCTATTTTTCGTTATTGTTGGGTGATTTTTCGTTTTTTTTAATTTTTGTTGTATGATGTTGTATGAAAAATGGCCCATTTTTTTGGGCCATTTTTCATTTTTAAAATTTCGTCAAAATCTTACATACTATTTGCCTAAATCATTCATTATCATTATAAAAGTAACGGGACATATTGCAAAAAGTTATATTCTGTTTTGCGTAATTGATTATAACTATGCAGTGATTAATTAATATTTAGCTATCGAAGAGTGCACAGTGGACATTATGACACTTTCAAAAGTGTCATAACGTCCATCAAAGAAATGTCGTAGCGTCCGCGGACGTTATGACACTTTGCAAAGTGTCATAATGTCCACAACTTAACTTATAATGAAAAATATTAAAATTTGTAAAATTTGTTTTGAAATAAAGCTTCTTTGCACAGCCGGCCTTCGGCCGGGCGCAAGGATTTTCTCCTCTATGGTATAACAAACACCGGCTTCGCTAAGTAAAGCTTCTAAAATCTGCCTTGTTTCCAAACGAAAGCCGACTATGCAGAGAAGCTTTAGTTAGCGAAGCCGGTATTTGTTATACCATAGAGGAGAAAATCCTTGCGCCCAACAGTGTTTTCGTTATATATTTAATATATACACCCAGAGAAAAAGCAGCAAAACCATTTTTAAATTTTTTTTTACCATATTATGTTTCATTTAACCAAACCATTGTCACCGACAACCATATTATGGTCAAATTAGTTTCTTTAAAAATAGTTTTGTTGGTTGGGACCATAATAAAACATGTTTTTCTGCAGATTATTTTTTTGTATTTAACTTCTTTAGTAATTATGGACCTAATGACACTTTCGAAAGTGTCATAATGTCCATTTGCAAAGTGTCATAGTGTCCATGGACGTTATGACACTTTCAAAAGTGTCGCAGTGTCCAGGGACACTATGACACTTTTTGGAGTGTCATAACGTCCATGGACACTATGGGCTATTTTTCATTTTTTTTTTTTGGGCAATTTTTCTTTGGGCGATTTTTCCTACAGCCACCCAAAATTTGCAATACCGGAAAATCGCTTTTAAAAAAATTATTTTTTTTTCAACTGTGGCCATACTGTCATTGTTTACCACTGGATATTGGTCAGAGTTTTCCAGAAAATTATAGACAATTACAAAACATTATGTACTGTTCTAATTTTATAAAAATCGGTGTGTTGAATTATTAGAATTCATTTTTTTTACTTAAATTAATTTTTTTTGTTTGAAAAATGTTATATATTCACCCTTATTCCATTAAGCGTCATCAATACGAAACGATGTCGTTGCGTGCCGATTGTTGTAAATCGGTATGCCAATTGTCAATATCAAGTTTTATCGATAGGCGTCGATGTATTTTTGGTATGCCGTACCCAACGTTAACGTCTGCATCGATATAAATTGACTCTTATTTTGTCGTCAGTCTTATTGGTGTCGAAACAGTTTTATTCCTTTTTAATAACAATAATATTGAATTAAAAAATTGGAAGAAGAGCAACAAAGATACGCGAAAACTGCAAAAATTTGCAAAAATAGCGAAAATTCGCGAAAATTTTTAATATTTCAAACAAGCCATAAAATTTAATAAAAGTCCCTAAAACTATAAGGAATGGTAAAAATTCCATTATAATGGCTAAATTAGCGGAAACTCGCGAATTTTAGCCATGTTCGCGATAGAAACAATTTTTCCCGTAAGATTTCAGATTCTCTACAGCTTTAACGAATTGTAATAAATATGAAACTTTTCTATCATGCCGCTATTAGCAAATTTTTGCGATTTTCCGCTAATTTATCTATTTTTATCGAATTTTTGCTATTTCTTATAGTTTAAGGGACTTTTAATCCATTTTATGGATTGTTTGAACTATTAAAAATTTTCACTATTTTTGCAAAATTTTTTTCCGACATTTTGTTTTTAATCGATTTAGTGAGTTTAAATAAATTTTAGTGTTTGTTTCCAAGCTTGCAATTTTTCGCGAATTTTAGCCATGTTCGAAATAAAACGATTTTTTCGTGTGATTCTTTTTAGCTTTAACCATTTTTAAATATTAAACTTTGCTATCATGCCGCAATTAGCAACTTTTTGCGAATTTCCGCTAATTTAGTAATTTTTATGGAATTGTTGCCATTCCTTATGGTTTTACGGACTTTTAATCAATTTTATGGCTTGTTTAAAATATTAAAATTTTTCGCCAATTTTCGCTATTTGTGCAAATGTTTGCAATTTGCGCGAAGCTTTGTTGCTTTTTTCGGCAATCGTCGCCGTTATAAAGATACAGACAGGGAACTATTAACACTGTCGATTTATATGGGGCGAAAAGTGCAATGCCTTATGAAATTAGTAAGGGAATTTTTCACAATAAATCAAGCTACACTTTTATAAACGAACATCAAATTGCATTTTTTATATTAAAAACTGAAAACAAAACAAACCAACTGTCTAAGTTATTAGAGATGCGCTTTAAAAAACGATAAACAATCGACATCGTTACATAGCTGTTATGGAATACAAGTTTTGTATCGAATTGATGACGACGTCGATAATAAATGATTTTGATATTAAATTGATGACGATGACGACGCACAGTGTGACTTTTGTTACTTTTAGGATGCCAAAAGAAAAGAAAATAATGTTCTCCGATTTTAATAATTGTATGCTATGTAATAGTAAAATGTACAACTATTACGAATATGTACTCAAAACAAATCAAAAAACAACAATTTACATGAAAACAGTTATCAAACTTGTGTCACTGTGACAAGTGTAGTAAATCTGTTTATAGTTTTAATTTTTTGTTGAACTTTGCGGCGGCATTACTTTTGTTTGGTAAAATATTTTTACAAAAGTCTTTTTGCTTTAATTAAGTTGGAACCTTTTCTATAAAGACTGGTAAGTTTCTGAAGCTTTAACGTTATTATTTTAATTTTTTTATCAATGAAAATATGCAATCATTTAAAATTGATTTCCAAAAATGTTTGTTTTTCGATAGAGAAAAACTTCCATGATTCTGTAGAATTCTATTAAGTGATTATATGGATATTGAAGGTTTATATATCTAGTTTCAGTTTCAACAATAAGTTTTTGCTCCTTTGTGCGATATTTTGAAAAACATCTAGAATTCAAAGTAATTTGGCTTTGTTGCACAGATTACTCATATCGTCAGACCCCTTTATATGCAGCTTGCGGAAAGCGACTAAGACAAAGCGACGAAGATTACCAAAAGAAGTTATTGGCTTATTATCCGTACCGGAATGTGGAAATCATATTGTCTCGGAGTAGTTATTTTTATTTCCAGATTGCTTTTTTTAATATGAAATTTAAATTTGTTTTCAAAAATATATAACAACTACTAATTGAAGGCATTTGTGTGTATCTAAAAAATTTAGTGAAATTAAAATTATTTTTATTTCTTTCCGCCATAATAAGTACTATTAAATTAGAAATTATGGTATTTTTAAAATACACCTTATATGGGTGGGTGGCCAAAAAAGTGGGCGGACCACGCCCATTTGTTGTGTCCAATGCTATATCGATCTCATCATTATTATTGCTAAATTTCATTGCCATATCTACTTTTATTTGACTGTTACGACTTTTGGCATCCTAAAAGTAACAAAAGTCACACTGTGCGACGACGTTAAATGGAATAAGGGTGATTATTTTTTTTTTTTTTTTTTTTTTTTGAAAATTACTTCTACAAGCATACTCATAACGTTTTCTTTCGAAAAATATAAGCAATTTTATATATTTCTGGAGAAAATATTTTTTTATCAGCGAAAGAACATGGCCATCTTTTAGTGAGATAGTAAAAATGAGTATTTATATCTATTACCTTTATACAATAGTATAGAACTAGTATGCCAACTCGAGAGAGAGTTCTCAATTTTTTAATTCACTGCTCATACATATAGGTTCTGTGTGACAATATTCTGTTCTGTTTCACAATATAACACTTTTTGTTTAATTTTATGACACAAACAAATAATTAATAATTTTTCCCAATACATTTTTTTTCATTTGCTTTTGCAAAATGTTTTTATGTCTTACAAACTGAAAATGTTTAAATAAATTTTTTTGCCACTAATTTTATTCTATTGTTAATATTATTAAAGCCAGCAGAGTAGCATTTTGTGTTATGAAAATAATATTTGATATCATAAATTATTTAAATATTTTCCGATATTGCAGAATAAAAATGTTACAAATATTGTTTTTAAAAGTTTATAAATGCAGCCATCATTAAATAAATTGAAAATTTATTGAACTAAGAAACTTTTATTTTAAAATAAAAATTGTTGCCACATTCTATACGATTTTATGCAACTATGTTTAGTGATGTAAATAGTTTTATACACCAATACATTTGAAAAAAATCTTACTAAAAACAAACATGAGTTAGGTACCACTGACATTTGAGTAATGTACCTGTCAAAGAGTCGGCATACTAGTTGTATACTATGCCTCGAATATACCACTACCTACACTTATAGAAAAATGCATCAGCATTTAATAATACAACATATCATTGCTAAAAGTCTGCTTTCCTACCAAAATAAAAAATGTATAACCCACTATTGATATCAGTTTGATATTCAACATAATACACTCGGTTAAAAAACTCGAAAAATTGTTAAAAATCAACCCAAAAAATTCGTTTTAGCCGAATATCTCTAAAGGCAAAGAAGATAACCTAAACACTTGAGCATATTTTCTGTAGGTCAGCTTAAGTCAAATTTTTTTAAATATATAAATACATATATTTTTCGCGAATTTTTAAAATTTTAATATTTTAGAGGTCCACAAGTCACTCTCCCAGTCACAAATCAACTCAAAAGCTGCCCGGCTATGACAGTTTTAAGAATTGCATCAGTAGCAGAATTATTTTTCAAAACAAAACGTTCGTAAGCCACTGTGTTATGAAAATGGTTTTGCTGCTACTAAAACTTAAATATTTTTTTCGTTAATACAATCTTTATGATCAAGTGCGATATGTTTTCCTACATTTCTCATTTTCCCACTGCTTTCATGACAATGAATTGACAAATATTTTTACGTTAATTGAGATTCAACAAAATGCCAATTAAATCTAACCTTCCTTTGAAAAAGTTTACTAAAAAAGAGCCCAACAAAATGGGACAACTAACTGTAATTGACAATAAATCCATGACACTCCCTTTCTCTCTAACTCTTAACTCTGTGTCTAATAACTGCATATCAATTTTCATATTAATTACAGTCATGTTAATTACCCAACCGCCAACTTGCAATAAAAGTCAAATCCAAAGCAAGAAAAGACAAAAAAGAAAAAATCACGAAACGCTTACCAACTAATAACCATTTAATTATGATGGCAAACTTTTTCTTTTTCCTATTCCAAATTCGTGAAAACCTTTTGAGTTGGACTGGAGAGCAAAAAAAAACAAACAACTTGTAAACTGAACAGACATTAAGGCGGACAAACAAACTGTTAAGATACTTGAACTAAAAAGTTTCGTACTAAAAGTTTAAAAAAAAATTTAAATCAAACAAAATTACGGAGTAAATATCAGTTTTGGCCAACCAAAAGATGATCTTTCTTTTATTTAGTCTTCTTTGCCACTCTCTTCCTTCTGAAGTCGGATCAATGCTGTCAAGAAATGGACACAAACAATCTCATGTATAAAAAATTTTGCAGTAAATCTTTTCAAGGTAGACATTTAGATTAGACGACGTCCTAAAACTGTCGTCATTTGATATTTTTCCAACATTATTTTTTTGGTTTTTTAGTTGACTTTGTTTTTTTTTCTTTAAGTTTTAAGAAGTTTTTTCTTTATTTTTAAATATAAATTTTGTTGTATTTGTTTATTACTTTAATGATACGATATGTCGCGTTGTCGGTAGTTTCCAAAAGAACGGGCTGGATGAAAAATAACAGAAAAATTGTGAACTGTGGTGTAGGATGATAAAGTACGGAGAATTTATTAAATGACGAAGAACTTTAGATGGCAAGAGCTAACGGAGAACATACAGAACTAAAAGAACTAGAACTTAATCAGAACTTCACTGGAACTGATGTAGAACTGAACTAGAACTAGAACTTATTTTTTTTTATTTTCAATATGAATAACATTGTTTCTTAAATCTATTCCCGCGAAGCCATGAACTAGAACTAGAACAAGAACTAGAACTAGAACTAGAACTAGAACTAGAACTAGAACTCAACTATAACTGAACTAGAACCGAACTAGAACTGAACTAGAACTGAACTAGAACTAAACTAGAACTGAACTAGAACTGAACTAGAACTGAACTAGAACTGAACTAGAACTGAACTAGAACTAAACTAGAACTAAGCTAGAACTGACCTAGAACTGAACTAGAACTGAACTAAAACTGAACTAGAACAGAACTAGAACTGAACTGAACTGAACTGAACTAGTACTGAAATAGAACTGAACTAGAACTAAACTAGAACTGAACTAGAACTAATTTTAATTTAACAAAAAACTGAACTACAACCAGCGTTGCCATAATATTTTTTTAAAAAACTGCAAATTTAGAAAAAAAAAACTGATTTTCACTTGAAAAAACTGCGCATAAGACCACAAAAATATTTTTTTATTAAAACTTTAAAACATAACAAATTAAATACATACATGTGACAAAAAATAAAAATTGACTTCACGACAAATAACCAAAAAATTTTTCTTGATGTTTTAAGTGAATTTCCATTGTTAAAAAGAAAAACAACTAATGGTATTTAAATACTAAAAAAAAGTTGGAAAAACCCTTTTTAAAAACAATTGCATTATTGTATTTAATGAGATTTGTACATTTCTTTGGACATTTTTTTTTGCCATTTCCTTTGATTGCACAAAATTGCTGCAATTACTGTCATTTTTTTTAAGAAAATCCTTACTTCTTAAGATGCCACATAGTGTTGGTACTTCTAGTCTGTTCCGAGTTTTATTTTTATTTATATTAATTTGCGAAAAAATTCTTTCTACATTTGCAGTTGCTACAGGTACCGACAAAATTGCATATATTAGTTTTTTTAAATGAGGAAAGGCTTCAGTTCCGTTGCCATGTTTTGTTTTAAATACGGCTATCCAAAACTTTTCAATATTTTCTTCTTTCAATAAGCCCAATTCTTCAAAATTAATGTGCTGTAATTCACGCCACTCATCATCTGTTTCTTGAATGCAGTTGATTTTTACTACGTTTGGAACAAAACGACATAATTGAAAAATACTCTTATTTTTTTTGTTCACAACGTTAGCAGGTGCTAAGATCTCAACACATTTTAAAAAATCATTATCAAAATCAAACTTTTTTAATAGGGAATTGCAAAGCTCAATGTAAAATTTTAAGCAATTATTTTTCAAGTCCTTTTCGCTATCCTCAGATAATTTATGCGTTGTAGTTAAAGCTAATGAAACTTCTGCACCTAAATAAATATCTTTTGGATCTTTTAGACATGCGGAATTGTTAATATCAATCTTTTTAAATTTCTGAAAACATATATATTCATCCTTTACTATATATTCAAAAATTTTTGTGTATAAACGTTTTATGGCACCATTAGTAAATGTATCTGCGGGCTTTCGTTTTGAAATAGACAGTTCAGTTTGTTAATATCATTTAATATAAATTTTAAGAACAGCAAGTATAACTCAAATTCTGGATCATGTAAATAATTGATTATTCTTTGTGTGGAATCAAATTTTTCTACGTCTTCGTGTAAAAAAATAGCTTTAATACATCTAATCTGCTCAAAAGCTGATTTACTGTAGCTTCGAGCGATAGCCAACGCGTTTGAGAAGAGTGCAACATTTTTCTAGGATTATAATCTAGTAAAATTTGTAATTCTGCAAATAAATTTACTCTTTTTGGGCTATTTTGAATAAAATTGTATATATCCCTCGCACCACCTTCAATATATTTCGGTAAATAATTACAAGCTGCATTAGCACAAAGAGCGATTTCTTCATAAATCCCATTGGCGGTACAATCATGAACTTTAACCAAGTCAAAAAAAAATCACTTATGTTTTCTTTGAATTCAACTCTAACGACAAGCGATAACAACTTAAGCCTATAGTACACGGCATGTAAAAATACACATGCGCATGTGGTTCTGACGTAATTTTGACGTCAATGCAAAGCCACAATAAACATTGCGTGTTGTGTGATGACGTCAAAATTACGTCAGAACCACATGCGCATGTGTATTTTTACATGCCGTGTACTATAGGCTTTAGTAGTTGATATGTCCGTTGATTCGTCTACACACAAAGAAAACATTCTTGATCGTAGTATATTACACAGTTCTTCTTGATGAGTCTCGCCTATAACGTTTTTTACTATAGATGTTGTTTTTGTTCTAGCACATGTCGTCTTTTTTAGAAGTGCTGAATCCTCAATAGTGCTTTGGAGTAAAGGAACCAAATGATCCATTGCTGAAAATGGAACATTATGTTCGGCACAGAACGCTGCTAAATGTATTTCGATATTTGATACTTTATCACAATACTTGGTTACGTCACTAATTGAAATATTAGAACTTTTTTGAATTTGTATAGCTGTTGATTTTTCTACATGCTTAGATGTCAAAGCATAAGCCCTTAAATCTGACACGCCAGCTAATGCTTTTAGTTCACAGCAACAAACTTTACAGTACGCCAAATTGTTATCGCTCCTCCTTATCCAAGATTTAAACATTGGTTGCTCCTCCCACGACTTGTTGTAACCACTAAATTTCCGTTTTCGGCTTCTGCTTGAGCGAGGTGGGGATTCTGCAATATTTATGACATCTGTCGGCAAAATTTCATTTTCTGTACACCGATCATGTATGTATATATATATTCAAAGTTTGTTATTTAATATAAAATATAATGTACACATAAAAATTACAATATTTATTTTACCATTTCTTATTAAGAATTTATCCATTGAAGTGGCAAGTTCACGAAAAGTTTTTTATTTATTTTATGAGATGATTAATATGCAGAAGTAAAATTAAAGCAAGTTTACTTTGTAATAAAAATCAAATACTCATACAATCTATATCAACACGGCGAATAAATATTATTACATTAACAAAATAAATGTAAAATCCACAGAAGTTGTACATATGTACATATCAACTAGACAAGACCTTAATATGTGTGAATCCCCTTTTGCTATGTGATTAGTGATGCAAAAAATAGTAGGTATGTGATTATTACACTGTCGTATTAAAAAAGTATGAGTAAACCGTGCCACAGTATTATTAACTAAAAAGGGGAAAATTTAGAAGTTAAAAAAAAAATTATATTAAAACTGCAAAATCTGCACAACTTTCAAAAAAACTGGTTTTTTAAACAAAAAACTTCAAACCTGCGTAATGCTTAGAAAAACTGCAAAATGCAGATAAATCTGCACATTTGGCAACGCTGACTACAACTGAGCTAAAATTAACAGGTTCAAACAATGAATACGCAGTAAAAAGTCTATCCAATTTTCTTCAATTAAACCATTAATTAAAAATAAAATCAGTTGTAATCAAAAATTTAATCAAGTGAACTAAACATTTACTTATATCAGCAACATTGCAGCAGAAAATGTTAAAATATGAAGAAATATATAATTAATACTATTAATTTGTTAACAAATTTTTAAATTCTAATCAATTAAAATAAAATTTTTTTTTTTTTTTTTTGTTTATTAAAAACTAGGGTATTCATTCGGTTAACCGTTATCCGGTTAATTACTACCTGATTAACTGAGCGCATAATTTCAAATTGGATATTTTCGATTAACGATTAAACCGGTTACATTCAGTCGCTTAACCTATATAACCAAATTTTTAATTTTTTATATTTAACTTTTAACTTTTTTTTTGTGTTTATTATTAATTATTTGTTTCGTCTCATACAAAATGTATGGGTTTAGAAAATATTTGTTTCATACAAACAAGGAAGATTTAAAAATTGAAAAATAAAACAGGACTCTAATGGTATAATGGAAGATTTTATGCGTTTAGAGAAATCCAGGAAAAGGACTGAGAAATTAGATATTTTGTATTATGGGTTGATTTTAATTTCTCCAACATCTACGATAAGTGAAAGAATTTTTCCAAGCCAAGATTTATCAGAACATAATATTTATGCACAAAAAAAAATTGTCTCTAATCACCAACTTCATAGAATCAAGCAAACAAATTGTTGATTTTGCACCTAGTCCAAAATGATTATATTGATTACTAAAAATTTTAAAAATTTAATATTATGATTTTTTTCAATAAATGATATTTTGAATTTTAATTACAAAAATTATCAAAGAACTTTGCCATTTCAAACAATGTGTTAGTTGATTTAATTAAATATAGCTCAGGTTTTGACAAGTCCCAACAACAATTCTACAAGTTTAAAATATTTTATTTTAAGTGAAAAAATCATTTAAGATTTTTTGTTATTTAATTAATATTTAAATTCAAAATTTATTTCAAAACAACTAAAATGTTAATTAAATCAAATTTATATTATTATTATTTTTTCAACTAAAAAAATAATTGATTAAATTATCACATTAATTAAATTGAAATTCTTTCAAAAAAATTTTTTATTTGATAAAAACTGCTGAACATTTTTTTGTATTGTATTCTTTGTGTATTAATTATTTATTTGTTTATTTATTAAAAATTCAAATTGATTACAAGCCTATAAGGCCTAATTAATCTAGAAATTCACTATGACTATACATTATAAATTTTATAAAATAATTTCATTTTTAAAAATATTATACAATTTCTTAAAACAGAAAGTATTTCTATATTTGCCTCCCCCTTTTTGCACAACTATTGAAGCTAAAGGCCGGTATTCACTATCCTACATAATCGTACGATTCATTCACACGAAAATCTGACGGAATTCTATCCGACTTAAAAAAATGTCTGCAAAATCGGCTGTCGATGCCACACTATCCTACAAAAAAGATGCAAACTCAAATGACTTAGCTACTTTACAAGGATATGCAACTCTGATCGCATAGAATCTATCATTTTATGAAAATTTTCATAAATATTTTCAAGTCGGACAGACTGTCAAAAAAATCTGTCACTCAATTCATTGTTAAGCCACACTGTCATACATTATGAGCACACCCCATTTTTTTGACATATCGTGCGACTAAATAGGATAGTGAATACCGGCCTTAAGTAGCATCATATGTTATAAATTGTTTATATAATTTGCAGTTCTTTGTTGAGTTAGTAACAGCAAATACAAACGTTAAAAATATTGCTTTACAGTCTTCTAAAATTCCTCTCATTATTTGGAAGGCAGTTGTTCCATATTCTTACAAGTCTAACTAGGAAAGACCTTGCCGTATACAAGGTAGAATGGTTTGGACAAATAAAACTGTTGGTTCTAGAAGACCTACCAAAATTAAACTTTTCAAAAAGATAAGAAGGTTTGCCATACTTTACCATTTTATAAAATTGAAGCATTAATCGTAAATTAATAAAGCTCTGAATGTCAGAACCTAATATAGTCAGCACATGACCAGATATGTGTTATCTATACCCTAGGCGACAGATATATCTAACTACACGATTAAAACAAAGTTTAAGTTTCGTAAAATTTGCTGGGAAATTCCCGAAAAAACCTCCAGCCCGTAAAGAAACAAAGGAAGAAATAAAGACAATGCCACCCTTTTCCTTATATGTATTGGAAGGTATAAACCAGTGATGGAAAATTTAAAATTTGAGATGGTACTGACGACTAAGCAAAAGAGTACTTTATAAACCATTTTGGAAATAAAATATTAATTAATTTTAATATTAAAATTATAAAATTTTGCTTAACAAACTAAAAATTAATTAATTATTAATTCCCGAACAAACATGTTATTACATATTTTCTAGTGTGGTGCTCAAAATCTAGCGATGTTATACCGTCATTGAAACCATGTAGTTAAAACGCATTTAAAATGACATTGATGTTTGAAGAATATCAATATTTTTACAATAGAAAACATACAAGCAACAAAGAAGCATAACAAGAAAAGAGTACTAAAACTGACGTGGGGGTACTGTGGTATTTATGAAAAGAAAAAGTACTGAAAGTAGTACCATAGTACTGAATTTTCCATCACTGGTATAAACCCACACAATAGAGTTTTTTTTAGAGTAAAAGATATTCTCGATATTATAAAATTTATCTGATAGGAAAAATTATTTATTACATATTTGTGAATCATTCTTTTGTTTGCTCGTTTTAGTTAAAGAATTGTTATGTTTATTATGTTATTGTTTTTTTTTTTCTAATAAAATCCAAATAATAAATAATTTATTCATTTTTATTTATAAAAATTACTTAATTTAAAAAAAAAACTTTATGAATCGATCAATTAAAAAATTAACCGAATATTAACAGATTAAACAAAAACCTCGGTTAACTAATCGAGCAATTAACCGATTAAAGCAAAAGTCCGATTAAATGAATACCCTACTAATAACTCTAGGATCACACTTTCTGGCATATGCATTTAAGTGCCGTTTATAACACTTTTAATCTCTTTAGCCACTGTCTTTTTTGTAATATTTAAAAATTTGAATAAATGGTGTTGCCACCTTCTAAAAACATTTGTCAGTTTTTTTCTTAAGGTTACTACTGCCGCTTTAGTTGTTTCTGTTACCAGTCATTGTCATTTCAGCTCGATTCAGGTTGAAAAGGTTAAAGAAACCAAACAACAGCTCCAATTCTATAAACAAAAAATTCAAAAAGAAATAAATAACGAAAAAGAGTAGGAGATGAAGAAGGAGCTACAACTCGAGTGGCGTATTAAATGAAACTTAGCGCACCAGAACATGATAGTTTAGAGGAGTTTTTACTATTTTTTAGATGACAACTACAGACAGAAAGACAGGCCAGCAAAATTTAAAGGAAGAAAAAAACACAACAAGAAATAAAAGAAGACAGTTTTGTTGTTGGCACATCTTAACATTGTCAACCAGCAATGGACAATTTAAAGGCAAAAAAAAACAACAGCAATATTAACAGCAGCAACAGCACCAGCAACAACAACAGAAATTAACTATAAGTTAACTGATCCTTTTGTTTTGTCATGTTGCAGTTGATACGTTTGTGTCGTTGCCCTGCTGCTGCTATTTTAACTGTGTTCATTTAATTTGTTGCCTGCCACTTGGTAAAAATAACAGATATATGATGATGGTGAGTATTTTTTTTTTTCTTCCATCATCATCGTCATCATTGTTGCAAAGATTCCTTAACAACAGCAATAATAACAGCTTTAACATGGTCGACAACGAGCGAAAAAGTTACTGTTGGCCAAACTTAAGTTGTTTGAATTCCCTTAAAGACCCAAATGGAAGTCAGTCATGATATTTTTAGTCGTTACATTAACAAATATTAATGATTGGATCAATTGTAAGTCATAAGAGTATGGGGTTCACTAAAAGCAATACAATTATGAAATCGTTTTAGGAATTAAAGGAAGTTTTTTCCTTTACATGTTGATGATTTAAATCGATTAAGGCTGAATTAAAGTAATGGAAACAAAAGGATATAACAATATCATTTTATCAAAAAAATTGGGTAGATTTTATAGAAGACTATAACTGTAGCACATGACAGCTTTGGTTGGGAGCCGTAGCTTTCTTCACTGAAAATGCGGCTTGGCCGAAATACATCTCAACATCTGGAAAATCTTTTACGCGCTGATTTGAGTTTAAGCCATAACTACGTACCATTATTGTAGAGTCTTCACAATTTACAAGTCCATCACCCTGTGGGTTCTAGGCACGGTTTTACAGCATAGTCAGCCAATGCGTAAAAGGAGGTTGTATTGGTGAGCGAACTACCCAGCAAACGCAATTTATGTATATAATAAAATTGTCTGTATTTATATTCTAATGACGAACTGAAGAACTTCACTTTTAACATTTGCTTAAACAAAGATAATTAAGACCAGAAAATATTTTCTTACACACAGTGGCGGATTTAGGCCTGCTTCCTCCCTAGGCATTCTTTAATATGCCGCCCTTTTTGATTATATATAATACTAAAATTATTGTGTATTCGTTTTTATTAATTTATATACAAACATATTAGGGTGCTTCAAAATCGTCTGAAGAAGTCCGATTTATACTCTTCAAGGCTGGATCATTGCGTATGAACCACACCAACATATGTATGTTCCAAATTTAAGCGAAATCGAATGACGTTTTAAGATCTCTAAAAATTTCAATTTTTCGAATTTTTTGTATGGAAATGTACATACAAATTAAAAAAAGTTTAAATTATATATGTAATGACTTCTAATTACGACCTTTAGGACTTCTCCGTGAATTGTGAATCAAAATTTTATTACCTCTAAGATTGTAGAACAAACAAAAAAGTGTTATAATTTTTTATTTTTATAGCCAATGTGCACAAAAAAAATACATTCAATATATAATTTTGATCCTCTTTATTAAAGCTTCAAAGAAAAATGAATGGCATACCCATTGCAGGAAGGATAACGATATCCTGGGGATTCTTCATTAAATATGAGTTATTTTACCTTCTTCTTTACAAATTTTTAGATAATGGACTGATTTTTTTAATTTAAACACTTTTTCGGAAATAAACTTCATATAGATAACGTTTTTTGGGAGAGTGGAAATTCTACGGAGTAAAAGTTTTATAATACAAGACGCCAAGCTGCTAAACTTTACAAAAGAAACCAAGTTTTGACTCCGCATAATCGCAAAGTCCGCTATTTTATTTAAAAATTTGACTTCATAATTGTAATTATCGCCAAAATATTTTACAGATATTGTGTATCGTGTTCTATGGTATTAAATTTAATATTAAACATTTTTAAAAATTTTAAATTTTTATTAACCTATAGTCGAAACTTTATCACTATATTATAAAGACCTTAAAATTCAATTTTTTGTTAAGCGATTTTTGGCTATTTACACTTTTAATATGTAGTCACCTTGGAATGGCCTTGGAGAGGTGGAAAATTGCGACGTCGAATTTTGAAAAACCTAATACATTGTATATGTACATATGTATATACACATCAGAGATCAGCAATGAATCGCTTTTTCGCTACTCATACTGACTCATGAAATTTTAAGTATAAGTGAGTAGAACTCATTTAAACTCAACTACTCTGATTCACTCATACTCACACATTTAAAAATGACCTCAATTTGATTTGTAATTTCAGGAAAATACTTATAATACTCACATTGATTCAGCTCATTTAACTCATCCAAGTATATTTACAAGTTTAGTCATTTAACAGTTTCTAACTAGTATAAAATGTATAAAAATATAAAAAAGCATAAAATTGTAAGTTTATACAGAAACATTTTGGGGAAATTACATTTTTTTATTATTATTGATAAATATCATGTGCATAAATATGCACATTGAGTTCTGTTGAATCTAAATCAACCACTACATAAATGTTCTAAGTATGAGTACGATGAGTAAACTCAAACTTCTGAGTGAATATGAGTTTCGATCGAATTACAATAAGTATGAGTGCGTATAAGTACAAGAAATTATGAGTCATGATTCGGCTCTACTCACTTTTTCACTACTCATTGCTGATCTCTGATACATATATACGTTTTTTTAATTCACATATAATTATTCCAATCTCTTGGCCAATTCAAAGCAGTGTCATATCAGTCTTATTTTTCACACATATTTCAGTTATTTTATGTTTAGGACTTTGTTTATAATTTTCAAAGAAAAAATTTAAAAAAATTTACACAATGGTGTGTTAAAAAAAATTTATTCCAAATTGTATAATATTCTTTCAAAATTTGAGGTTTTAAATAAAATAAACTGAAAGAAAAAAATAAAATACATATGTATGCAGTTAACATTACCAAATTAATTTAACAAAAGCTGATTAGAATTGCAAAACACAAAAAAATTTAAGCCTTGTAAACGTGAACAGTACTTAATCAGAATGATTTTTATTTCGTTTTTCATAAATTATTATCGAAAAAGGGAATCACCGAAATATTATTTAAAACCTTTTGAGCAGTGATTGGAACTTAGCTATTTTCGCGTCAAACCTAGCGATTTTAAAAGCAATGGAAAAAAATTATTTTAGCTATGTTGTTTTATTTCCTTTATTCAATCTGTGATCAGAATCAATAACCATCTAAATCGACTTACTAATTAAGAAGTAATATAAGAAGTAGTTAATATGTATAATTTAATATAAATTTCGTATTCGTTTAAAGTAAAACTTGGCCAAATCAATTTTCGAATTTGAATTCCCCTTTAAATTTTGGCGCCCTTTAAATTATGCTGCCCTAGTTCTGAGGTCCGGGCCCGTTTCCGTTAAGGGAAATAGGTTCGATTTACCCTCATATCTTTGGTCTTGGCAGTGTTAGATTTTTAGGCCTACTTTTAAGGACTCATTAGCTAAATCGTTCAGCTTGTTTTGCATATCAGATCGCCTGTGCGCGATCCACAAAGAACAACAGGGGTGAAAGCAGGCAGCCTTGTCTAACACCTGAAATGGACTAAAATGGTGTAGACATCTTACCACCGTGGAGAACTGTGTTACTGAAACCTTCATAGCTGCTACGTATGATTGAGATAATCTTGTCAGGCACACCTACATATGTTCCTTAGAAGAGTTGCATACTGTATCAAAAAAATTAAAATACAAATAAAATATTTCATCCCTGATACCAAGACAAAAACTATTTTTTTTTTTTTTCGATTTAAGTATAAGTTATTTTATATGGTTTGTGGCTTCGAAAACTAAAGGAAACTTGATACATGTCGCTTACGCGAATATAACGCTAATAACTTGCTTTACTTTTGTCTTTACTAGCCACCGATAAATGGAATATATGGTTGTGCTTATATCGCTAGACGGACTATAACGTAACCACTTTATATTAAATAAAGATAAAATGATGGACTATATCGCTAATGGGACTAAAAACGGTAGTGAATTTAAGCGAAATGTACTGTACTCCCTTATTTTCTTAAATAGCCCAAAATTCTCACCACATCTTCCATCATTATCCATTCTTCTGTTGTATTTTATATTTTGCATTTTATACGAGGTAAACAAGCTCGTAATGCAACACTTTGCTGTAACAAACGCCTGAAATGTTGAGTCCAATCGCGCAGATATGTCCGGTATAAGTACATGTTTCTGAATTGAAAATTAAAAGGTTTTTTTCAAAAAACTCAAAAAAAATTTAAGGACTATTGTCGGATAAACAGAAAAATATCGCGGATACCGATATATCGGCAAACTTGAAGTGTTGCCGATATATCGGTATCACTTACATCCCTTCAGGGCAATAGTTACCACTAAGACCAAGATAAAATAAATAAATAATTAACACTCATGGAAACAACAATCCACAAGTTAACAACAACACAGTGTTCGTCAGTAACACAATCGTTTTGAACAACCACGTTTTTGACAACCTGCATGTTAACAACAACAACATACAGGCAAACATCTCACTTGATAACACCAACACACCCCTTAACCATAACCAACACTTTAACAACAACATACACGTTAACATTAATATACACTATAACAATACACATACATATTAGCAATAACGGCAGCAACAATATAGTCAATAACAACACAAATGTTAGGAACAACCCACCCGTAAACAACAACGTCAACACTATTAACATGTTAAAGACTGGCATAGGCAACATCACAACAGTAAACAACAACACATACGTTAACAGCACCGCTATTAATAGCCGAACTAGGCGATCAACACTAGTAAAAAATATAGCCACAACATTAGAAGTCCTTAACATCAGAAGTTTATATAATATCACACTAATCAATGAATACTACAACGACTCACGCTACTTAAAACCTATAGACCATGCCTACAACACCAGGCGACGCGCAGAAGGAAGATATAAAGTGGAGCCACACAAAAACAACTATGGCAAAAGTTCATTAAACACCACACTTCCTTATATCTTTAATAAACTCCCACTGTATTTTTTAACTATAACGAATCTGTTTAGAAGAAAATCGGTTTTAACAAAATGCCTTATTTCCACGCAATGAAAAATACCATTGTTTTGAATTATTTATCTCTTTTTTTATATATTTATTTTATTTTTGTATAACTCACTAATGCATATTTTATTTTCATATCCTGCAGACAAGCCAAAAGGCTTCGCGGGGTTATATATAAGATTTCAATGTATATAAACAAAACGTTAATAAATAATTAATGAATTTTAAAAAAAAAATGTGTAAAAGCTCTCCTTTCCAAAATGGAAATAGGCAAGGCGAATTCACTAGAAGGTGGGGTCAAGTTAACATATGGTTATTTTTTCGGTGGTCGATTTGTCAAAGTTTGTATCCAAACTAGTTTTTTATGTAAACAAACGTTTTTTATACTAGCAATATTTTTTAGTGTCGGATAACAGAAGCAGTGTTGTTGTAGAGTTGACCTTAGTTTCTAGTGAATTCGCCTTGGAAATAGGTCTAACCCAGTAATGTTCATTTAAGAAAACAATTGCTTAGAAGCCCCAACCCTGTGTTTTTACGCTCATTAATTTAGTTGCTCGTCAGACAGTGACGAATGCACATGTACGGAAGCTGTGTTGATATTTTTTCAAATACAGTGCGTAAGATAAATGCTATGAAATTCCAAAAATATTTTAGTGTTTTTACGAAACTGTCAAGAGCATTAATGTAAAAGATTTTATTGGAGTTTTCTTAGGTATTATTCTTTCTTTTAACTTTCAATCTTTTTTCACACTGAATTTTTCTTTTTTTTTTCTTGGTAAAATGGCAAATTTTCAGTACATTTTGTTTTTTAAAAATTTTAATATGTCAATATTCTAAAAGTCAGTTTAAAAAATTTGCACTCTATTATTATAAATGTTTTACAACCAAAACAATTTCTTGATATAAAATGTAAATGAAAATCTATGCGCTTAGTTTTGCGTGTCACTGTACTTTAAAATTCTCTCACAATGCATATGCAAAACATTTTTGAACATTAATGATTTTTAACGAAGTCTCTATTCAAATATCCTCCCGAAAAAACGGGAAACAAAGTTTATTCCAAAATAAGTCGATTTGTCAACTTGGTCCATTATTTCGTCTGACATTTATTAAAATTCCCCCTGAGAATAAGATCGTTGGCGAGAAAGTGGGCAAAAGCAACAAGTTAGGAAAACGAAGTTTGGTGCAAATACTTTAAAAATAATTAAGTTTGTTTGGTCTTGAATGTCAAACATTTCTCACCAAACATTTTGTTCACAAGTTTTTATCAAAAGCAAGGCGATGTACATGCATACGTAAATTATATGTATGTAAAGGGTTTTTTATGAAAGTTTTAATCAATCCAATGATTTCAGTATAGAGAACTCATATGTACATATGTTTCGTTAGTGATTCCTTATAATTTTTTATTCCATATCTAGTTTGAATATAACCTTTTCACCTTCTTCTTATACATACGTAACAGGAGTTCTGTCTTAGAAATGGAAAAAATTGGACTATTATTCTATTTAGCCCTTATAAAATTTTAACAAAAAATCGTTAAAATAAAAATCACTAAAACATAACATTACGCAAAACTTTCTTTCTATAAAAATTTCCTAACAAGATTTTTTTTTAAGAATAAAAAATATAACTATTGGGGTATTCACAAGGTGTGCTATCATGGTTTATTGTCATAATGTTCTAACATTTTACAATGGTTTAAAAATATTGTTGTTGGTTTGTAAACAAAAAGTGTCTTAAATATATAGAACGTTGCTTGCTTAAATTATGAGGGGTTGCTCACAACAGTCGTATTTTTGCATGTTATTATTTTAAGACATATGACTTTATGACAACTTGTGAATCCCCCATATGAATATATTCTTTTACCCCACATTTAACAAGTTGGCAGAACTTTAAAATTACTCTACTTCAACTAGAGCTCAATGACGTGTAACATTATGTTTGTTACTTAAATAGATCCTCAAAGTCTTTCAACAAGTGCTGGAGTTTTAGAGATTCTTTTTTTCCAATTTGATTAAATGGGTTGCATGTTGAAAATGTTTCTTTTTTTATTTCGTCTTCTATTTTTTTTTCAACTGATGTAAAGTCGAAGATTTTTTTTAATGTTCCTCAAGTGATCATTTTAATTTTTTTTCTTCATCTTAAATGTTTTAGTTATTAGAAATGTTGCAGCAAAGGTTGAAGGTGTATTACAACAATTACAAAAACAACAAACACTTAAACACAATATCTTGTCGCTTTTTGTCCATCTTTGGACAAAAAATTAAAAAAAAAACAACAATCCAACAAACCAACTAACCATCACTTAACTCTAGACCACTGCCAAGGAGTACAAGAAGTACTCGAAGTCTATTTTTTAGGTTTTGTTATATAAAAAATATTTATTTTTATAAAATGTTAGAGTCGAGTTTGTTTAGAAATCCTTTGCTTTTTTCTAAGATGAGTTTTTGAGGAGATGTAATGATGATGATGATGATGATGATGAAGAAGAAGAAGGCCTTAACAGCACTGTCTACTGGGCTGGCGATGATGATGATGATGGTAATGATGACGATGAAACAACTACAAAAAAAATCGTCTGTTATCAGTTGCTGATCTTGTGTCATGTTCGTTTTTCATTTATTTCTCTGTTGAGATTTTTTTTATTGCAGATCATTTTGAGCAATTTTTTTTTCTATTTTTACTCCTTGAGAGTGTTGTAAGAGTTTTGGATTTTAGTTTGTAGATAACTAGGTTGGTTGTTTTTTTAGGTTGTTGCAACTTTTATTGTTGTTGTTGTTGAATTGTTTCGATCAATATGGATTTATTGAGTTTGAGAGGGAATGAAAGCCTTATTTGCGCAAAATTTTTGACTAAAAAATTTTTATAAAATTATAAAATACATGCCCAAGCAGACGCTTAATTTTATTAATCATAAAAATTAATGGTAACGAAATTAAATTTATTTTAAATAAAGAAACTAATCGCTTTTCTGACTCTATTTGTACTTTATAGAAAGGACAGAATCCAGAGCAGTGGAGTCGGAGTTAATAAGCCAGATTTGAGGTTTTTGTACCGGAGTCGGAGTCGAAGTACCCACAAAACTCGAGACTCCGACTCAAAAATGTTTCGGCGTAACAAATTTAAAATTTGAAATTGACGATTCAATACTTGAAATATAGATTCGAAATTTTTATAGAATAATTTACTTGCTATATAACCATTTAAAAGGTTCTGCTTTTGAAAAAAAAGTTTAAAGCCAAATAAGGACCAATATCATATACATCTAGAATCAATGTAAGAGTAGGAGTCAAAGTAGGAGCTGGAGTCGGTGTCGGTGTCGGACTAAAAAAAAATGTTGACACTTAAGCGAAAATCTTTGTCCCCTATTCAGACGACAGACAGAATCTAGTAGCTTTGGCGAATGAAATTTTTCCTCTATATAGAGGACAGAAACGTGTTGCCTCAGCGACAAATTTTTTTATATTGAGGACAGAAACTAGTTGGTTGACGGATTCTGTGTTTCCCATATATAAAGATGCTGTTCTTTTAGTTTCTTTTACGACTCTATTACAGAGAACAGAATCTTCATTTATTCTCTTTATTAAGGACATATTCTAGTCGCTTTATAGTATTTGTTTCTTATATAGAAGTTAAATTAATTTATTAAGTATTCGCTAAATTTCTTTAAAAGACAAAATTTCGTCAAAGTGACTCAAAATTGCGTCGACGCCTACATATTTACCGACAGCTAAAGAGCAATTAGGGCATTATCAGTTAATAGGGTTAAGTCCAGGATTTAATTAGACTGTAGGAGGGCCATAACTAAATTTTCCTCTGGCTGTGGCATCCTTATCATATGGTTACCGGGACACTCGGAGATAATTGGTAATTAAAAGGCTAATATACTCGCTATCGGGGGAAGAAAACTCGAAGCAGTCAACGTGGCAAATGCGAAGCCGTTCGCGGCAACGAAGGCAGAATTGAAGGCGTGGGCTAGGGAAACCCGGCCTCTTGGAATAGTGGGTAGGACCACTAAGATTTTATGGGGTAACCCAGACGCAGAGGCACCCAGGGTTCTGCTGGGATTGGATAGGAGTGGTCTCAGGACACTTATATGGTTTTTGATAGGTCATTGTTCTGAGGGCTTTTACGAGTAAATGGGACAATGCCATAGCGGACTTCTGCAGATTATGCAATGGTTCTGAGGAGCCAGAGACGATTGAGCATGTATTGTGCCACTGTTCTAAGATGCAGGGTCTCAGACAGAAATGGCTGGGGGCTAGATTTCACGACGAACTGGGGTGCATCGCTGGATGTAATCCGGTCGATTTACTGGGGTTTGTCAGGGAAATAGAATGGCTGTTTCTGTTGAGGGGACTGTATAGGGAGACTGTCCTACGTAGTACCCACTTATATCTTTCATTCTATCTATCTGTTTTTTTCTTTCCTTCTTCAATGCTCTCTTTTCTCTACCTCCTTACTGAAGAGATTCATAGTGGACCGCATTGGTCTCCGAGTGAAGGTGTGCCCTTGGGCGCATAACTCTTCTTAAGCTAACCTAACCTAACCCAGCCAAGAGCAGGACAAGAATCCACCTCAATGGGAGTAAGTCCGAAGTTAATATGATGGTGCGTATCCTGACTGGTCTTGCGGGACTACGGGCACAACTACACCAAATTGAACGGGCAGAATCTGACGAGTGTAGAGCGTGTGACGACAAGAGCGAGACGCTGGAACACTTTCCCTGCTACTGTCAGGCCAGCGTCGAATTAAGATCCAAACACTTGGGGGCGATGTCATGTTGGACTTGGAATCCCTAAGAAACGTTGACTGGAAAACCTTAAGGAAAGTGGGTTTCTTAACGCCTTCCCTATAGATGGTGGCATCACTATCCACGTAAATTTCACATTTTTTCCTCTTCAGGAGCTTACAACAGGCCTGGTAGTGGCCTAGGTGTATATCGTAACAGATATGAGGTTGCATCTTTGATGCTTCGTCCTCCTTTCGATCTAACCTAACCTTACCTACTTAAAATCGCAAAATTTTGTAAAATTTCCTCTAATTGTCATGAGGACAAGATCTAGTCAATTTAGCGATTTCATTTGTTCTTTCTACAGAGGACTGAATGCAATCGCTTAAGCGATTTAATTTGTCGTTTATAAAAATGGTCATGCTATGGGGCAGAACATGAATGGTACGCTTGTTCGAGACCTAAAAATAGTCTCGAAGTGGAGTCGTACGAATAGGGCCAATTTTATTAGAATCAGAATCTCTTGATGTTCTGGGCATGTAGATACAATGTGATGTCCAGTGGACAAAACATATATTCAGGGTGTCGAAAGAAGCATTCAAGTGCCTCGATTTTTGGAAACGGTGTAAGATATACTGCACTCCATCTGATCTCCTTACTATTTATTCCACATATATCCGACCGAGAATGGAATACAACTCTCATGTGTGGGCCGGTGCTTAAAAGACTATTTTGGACCTTCTCGACCGCGTGCAGGAGAGGGCGAAGGTTCTCATTGGTGAGAGTAGGGTATCCAATTATATTTACTCCCATGTTCACCGTCGCAATGTGGGTTGTATTTACCTATTTTATTGTTACTGCAATGGGATGTGTTCTGATTAAATTAAAAATCTGGTTCCCGATACCCGTACGCTTGTTCGTAATACAAGTTTTCCTCTAGAGCCCATCCTTTTGTGGTCTATTGGCCGGCGCATCGTACTACGCATTACAGGTAAAATTTGTTTTTTGGCCTTACTTTCTGTAGTCTTCTAGTCTTCCCTTTCACTTTCAACAAGAATAAGTTAAAGTCGAATGTCCACAAGCACTACTCCCTCCATTCTGCTTCCCATAACCTATTTTCCTAGTTCCAACACAATGCAATTCATTAGTAGGGGTAATCCCTTGAGTATTGGTCATAACAACAAAAAAAAAGGCCAAAATTTTAGCAAATTTACCCCAAATTTAAAAATTTTCCCTAAAAAGGATATTTTTGCCAAATTTCGTCTACGACCCCTTTCAGACTGGGCAACTTACTTGCGCAACTCTTGGTTTGCAGATGTCAGCTGTAAAGTCGGATTAAGGGGGAAAAACTCGAGTACAGACTTTGTTGTACTCGGCAAGTGAATTGCGTATCTAACTTGCTGAGTCTGAAAGGAGGTCTTAATAGCAAAATTGTCATCCAATTTCCTTTAATTTCAAAGAACTCTCAAATTACTTGTTTTACAAAAGATGACAGGAAACCTTCTCCCGTTTTCCCATTACAGTGACTTTAGGTGTTTTTTTCCACATTTTTTTAAACTTTACAACAACGAACACACTCTAAAAAACGATGAACTAACGAACGAATGGGTACAAACGAAACGAAATAGAAGAAAAAAACGATAACAATTTGGTACGAGAGTATTGAAACCTTTTATTACATAATGAACACAATTTGCTTTATTTCTGTTTATTTTTATTCTTTTTCAGATTTTGTTTAAATGATAAGTTAATTTATGAAACTAATGTTGACTTTAAAATAAAAATAATTAATGAAATAATTTGTCAATTTATTTCGCCGTTTAGTTTAAATTTTACTTTTCTTAAGTCTTCAAATCTCTGGCTTTGTTTTTTTTTTCTGAAATCCTAAAGAAAAATTGCATTTAAACGTCATTTAACAATATTTTTCATTTGAGGAGATTTTTCTTGCTGTGGTTGTACGGCGCATATCGAAGAAAAAATATCTAAACAGTTTTAAAAACGTTTAAAAGTCATTTAGTAAATTGAAAATTTCATTAAATAAGAAATGATGGTATGGACGGACGAACATTCGTTTAAATGGAGGGACAAAAAACCAAATCAGTTTTAAGCCAAATATTTTGACCTTAATAAACGTTTTGTTTAAATAGTGATGTTGGATAAATGGCAACAGAAAACGGTTGAAAAAAATTGCATACAAAGTTTATATATAAAGAGTGAAGAAATTATGGTACTTAAAAGTTAATCAGAAGCACAGTGGCTTCGGTTACAGCAAAAATCGTTAACATTTTAAGATTTTCTTTTTTTGGGATTAAATTAAATTGGGTTGGCATGCTGCTTTCAACAATCCATTAATACATTTATTTAATCATCCACTGGCTAGACCGCTGAGTTTTATATTGACCACTTTATGGGATGACTTCTCAGCATTAACTGCCGCTTAAGCAGTTAATAACCTAAATAACCGAACAATAACGACAATTTCGAGTACCAGGTTACTTCATCATTAACTTCACAAAAAAAAAAGCTTTTAATTTTTTTTTTCAGATTTAGTTTTGATTTTTTGTTATTTTCATCTACGACACCAACTCATTGACTCGATTTTTTTAAGAGTTAAACGATTCGTTATGTTATTGTTACTTTCACGACCTTTTTGGGTGAGGTGACCCCAACAACAGCAACTACAGCTACAAATTTTTTTTAATAATAACAACAACATAAACAGCCTTTAACTTAAGCGACAGCAGCAGCAGCAGCAGCATCAACAGCAACAATTTCAAAAGACTTTAGATTAAACAAGCAACAACTTGAAAACGTTTACACCATTTCCTAAAAATTACATTTTAACAATGGACCGATTTAACTGCAGAACGTCGGATGTTTTTAAATGAAATTACGAAATATTTAAAAGTAACGAAATATTTGAATGTGGATACCAGGGCATGCGAACAAGCAGATGAGCTTCCCAAACGAGGTGCTCGTCTGGATGACGGACTCATAATTGAATTCGTTGACCTTTTAGTGGCTCACCAAACGCGAGCCTTGTAGACTTGCACAGTTGGGGTGGACTCACGAATCCACCTGCTCCGTTCCAGGACATGATTTCCACGCTACGGAGAACCAGCTGTCCATTTAGGTTCAATAGGGACCAGATTAGAACAGTGGTCTCTGTGCTAACTGGGTACTGACCGGTGGTGACTCATGCGAGGAGAATTGGTCTAGAGATCAATGACTACTGCAGAAGTTGTCATTAGCAAGAGAAAGAAGAAACTGTGTTTCATTTTCTGTATCAGCGTCCTGGAATTCAGAACATTAGGGAGAGATACCTGGGACAACCAGTGTTTACCTGTTTGGATGATCTATTTAAGATAAAGCTTTTTTACCTTAACAATATATTGTCATAATCACAATGAAAAGTTAAGTCTGAGAGGACATAAATCCTCTCTTAATTAAATTACTTCTTTGATTAAGCAAAACATAATTTATCTCCGATTAGTCTAATCGTTCGAAATTACTATTTTGATATGTTACAAGCGAAAGTTAAAATCTTTATAGTCCTTATTAAATAGGTCCAAAACCTAAGAAAGGTTTCGTGGTGGCGGAGATTATAGGTAGGAATCTACAGGTAGCAGATATTCGGCAGTTAAAAATATCAGGTTAATTTGTGCAGAGTTGGTCCATAAGCTGCAGCTATCACAAGTACCAAGCCAATTGAAAATTGTGACAATCGGTCCATAATTGCTCATATACCCCATACAAGTTTTTTCCGGAATAAAACCTTTGTCCACAAAAATATATTTTATTATGTTGATATGTAGATTAAATTTGGTTCAGACTTATTTTATGCACTCATAGAAAAATGCATCTTCATATTGATAATGCCCTAACATCAGAACTGTGACATATAGCAATAAGGCAAAAAGTGACATCAATCTAACGGCGAAAGGCATACTAAAATTTTGTCATATTTAATGCCTCATATATGCTAGGACTACAGTAAAATCAATTCGATGCCACATTTTGTGTATTATTAACAATTTTTTTGTGTTTGAAACGTAAAATGTGAAGCAAAAATTCCCATATTCTATTTTTTTAATTATTTAGTTAAATACATCCAATTTTCAAAGTAGAATGATTACGAAAACCATATCGGTCATGCTGCCGGTGTTCTTCTTTACACTGCGGACACACGATCAACTTTTTGTTGATAGTCTTTTACATATACTGTTTGTCAAAATTTACATTAATTGAAAGCTGTGGCATAGACTGCACGTAATTTTTAAGCTGTCATCAAGAAAACAATTTATACTGACAAACGAAAAATATGCTCACTAAACTTCTAATCAGCTGTTAAATTGAGCGTAAAATTGCCAAACAAATGGATAGTTAAAATTGAGAGCAATCTCGTGATCAATTTAAAAAGTGTGAGTGTGTTAGTGAAAAAAATGAGAGTGAGAGCAAATTGAAAGGAATTGAAAGACAAAAATTGATCGTGTGGCCTCCAAGTTAAGCAAAGGGCGAAATACAACAAAAATGAAACACACATGTGTAACGGGTAATTAAATAATAATATTCTTTCACTTTGACTTAAGTCAATCCCAATGACTCAATTTAATGGCAGTTTGTCATTCAATTGAGCCTAATGAGTCCTATCTACGATGTTACTGAGTCATCGCACTGATGAAAAGTTTTATTAAACTGATTGCGGTTGGTCATTTCTGTGATGCCGATGTGTCATCTTATTGATGACATAATTTAAATTTCTTACCCTAAAGCTGCGATCGGCAACCTATACCATTACATTTTGCGATTGTATGCGTTGTATACATTTTACATATGTTGTTGTTAATGTTGTTTAATTCTCTCTAATGTGTGTGTACACGTACTTAACAAAAGAGAATAAAAGAGAAAAGAGAAAACGCGGCGCCCTGATTTTGCCGATCGCAGCCCTAAAGTGATGTTAAGGCTGACATCGCTATGATGAAAGGTGTCATGGGGTCAAAAAAGAAGACACTTGTCATGGTACTGATGTCAAAATACATCAGCGTTATGACGCCTTTCCTATCAGTGAAGAGCGAAATTTGATCTGTTAGCAGATTTCTCTGTACGCTGTTGCGATTCAACATGAATCCGAATTTCAGTAGACTTTTAAGACCGACCCCAAAACCGATTTTTTGAATAGAATCACTTTAAACTTTTGTGATTTATTTATTTAATTAAAACAATTGAAGGATTCAAACGGTATGTTATCAAGTCATATTGTGAGGTGTTGCTCACAGAAGTTATATTTTTTCGTGTTATTGTAAAACTCAAAATCACTTTTTGAATAGATCTAACGATGTCCGTCAATCCTTCCTGCTGAAAATGGATCAAAAATCCCATATAAACCCTCTCTCTTAAATCGCTTTGAGACGAACAATCTCATTTGGATGTAAATATCGATGTAAATATCTAGACAAAATTCGGCACAAAAAACTCTTATATGGATCTTAAAATGATAGCATAGTTTTGTTTTGCCTGGTCCATTATTGCCCATGGGTCGAGGGTACCCTCAAAAATGTGTCTCTAAAAACGCTAAATATCATATGGTCGGATTTGAACGTCTATACTTTCTTACTTAAGCTAGATTTACACGATTGAAATTTTTTTCAAAATTGCTCTTCAAAATGCTTCAAACTCATATTATTGAAATAAATTTTGATCAATAAATTTTGAAGAAATTTTGCTGTTTACACGAGTTTGAAGCATTTTGAAGAGCAATTTTGAAGAAAATTTCAATCGTGTAAATCTAGCTTTAGTTGTTATTGGCAATGGTGTAAATCATAGTTGTAAATATGTTTAATCTTCCGTTCAATTTGTCTGTCCTACTGTCTGTTAATTTCGCTTGTTAAAGCAAAACAAAAAAAAACAATTCATATATTTGGTAAATAATAAAAAAAGATGAATTGTTTCGACGATGAAAAAAATTTGATTAAAAAAGTTAACGAAACCAAAGAAACATTCAATTAGTTCATTATTAAATTTGGTCTTGTAATGAACCGAGAAAAAAGTTTTCATACTAGAAAAAAATTAGAAACAATAAAGCGGATCTCAAGTAAAGCCATTTTAAAGGATTTTTATTTTATAGCAGACCTTGTCGCTTTAATTTTTTTTTAAACACTTTTATGTCTTTTCACAAATCATTAACGAAAATATCACTTAAAAAAATGAATTTTCTTTCAGTTTTTTATTGTCGGTTTTTTTTAATATTATCACGATTATTTGTTGATTGAAAATTTACGATAATAAAATCGAAAACTTTCGTTGTTTTTAATCATTAATGACATTTGACATGTTTTTAACATGATCATAAATGTACAAGTCACCAAGCAGAGACACATTTCGCTGACATTTCACCAGCAAACAACTGCTGCGGTAAGCAAGCGACTGCATGAATGAAGGAATGAGTGAACAAACAATTATTTTCGCTTAAATTTCTGGTCAAAGTTGGAAGGTTGTTATTCCTTTTGTTTTTTTTTATTATTATGCTCAGTTGTGATTATTAAAAAACAATATAGTAATAAAAGTAAAAAAAAGAATAAAGTTTAGGAGAAATTGCATCGACGGTTTTTTATTGAAAGTGAGATTTTCATTCAATTCCTATTGAAAAGAAAAAGTAACAGGTACATTGTAATGGGATTTGGATTTTATATTCCCTTTTGTACCTAAAAAAAATTTTCCACCTTTTAATAAATAAAATGAAAGTGCAGATTTAAAAAAATATAATTTAGAGGGCAAACAAAAAAAACTTTCCTATGAAGTCCTTAAATATATTTTTAATATAATTTGCAAATTACACTATATGCAAAATCGAAAAAATATACATACTTTAATTAAGACCTAGAGCCGGTTGTGGGCATACTTAAGTAGATAAAATTTCCTGAGGCAGCCATTATATTGTCTCTTGATGAGGGATTAATTCAACCATAATATGGTTCGCGTTGACATTAATATGGTCAAATTTAACCATTATAGTAGTTCATGAAAAGTTGGAGGCTTATGCGGATATAGGCTGCAGAATTCATTATCTGCAAGCCCATTTATACAATGCATAAAGAAATTTTTTCTTTGCCAATTTTCAACAGATTTTATATATTTTTGGCGTTTTCTTTTCTTAAAAAAAGTATCTCATAAGTGTTACATGTGATTTGGCAACATTTTTAAATTCTCTTAAAGAAGTGTTGCATATTTTACGTTTACAAACAAACACAAGTTTCGCCGTAGAATAATAAAGTACAATTAAAATTTTAAGCTTTTTTATACCGCTAATTTCTAAGTAGAAAAAATACGAGAGCCGAATTAAAAAATATTTTTTTTTTTGAAATAAAAACAAAATCAGCTGTTAATCTAGTGCTGCACTCATACCCCTTTATTAAAAATAAGTGTCAAGCATGTTACACTTTTTTCTTATTAAGGGGAACGTAATGAGAAAGGAGCCCGTTACACTTTAAAAATTACACATTTTTTCAGAATAGAACATAAATGTACGATAAAAGGCAGAATAAATGCAGAGTTTTACTCAGCAAAGAAAACGCCATTATTTTCTTACACACAAATTACACGTTTAAAAGAAATAAATAACGAAATTTCAAATGGAATGGAAAAAATTAAAAAAAAAAAATATTTAAAATGTTGCACAATCCATAATTGTTTAAATGTACTAATAAAGCCTCACTGCTTCTCCATTGAACAATGAGTGGAAAAATAAATAAGTTAAAAATGTTTTACACAGAAAAAATTATTAAATTTCTCCAATCACCAAATTTATTCCAAATTCATAATGTCAAGCAACGAGTTGTTGATTTTGCACCTATTACCAAAATGATTATATTGATTACTAAAAATTTTAAAATTTTAAAACAATATTTTCAATTAATGATATTTTTAATTAAAAAAGTGATCAAAAAACTTTGCCATTTCAAATAATGCGTAAATTTATTTAAATAAATATTGACAATTCCCAACAACAATTCGACATGTTTAAATTATTTTATTTTAAAGGAAAAGATCAATTAAGATTTTTTGTTATTTAATTAAAATATTAATTGAAAATTTATTTCAAAACAACTAAAATGTTAATTAAATCAAAATAAAATTTTTAATTTTTTTTCAACTAAAAAAATAATTGATTCAATTATCATATTAATTAAATTTAATTACTTTTTAAACCATTTTTTTTAATTGATAAAACACTTTTTCTGTGTAGTCTACATTGTCCCAAAAAACCCGCTTTTAATCTCTAACTTTCGATATTATGGCTGTAATCGAATTTTTTAAAAATCACAAAATGGTCTACTCAAGTCGGCATATAATCTACACTAGGACATTTTAAGAAGCATATTTTTAAGGTCACATACTGTTATTGTGCATCAGTTTTTACCCGTGGCTTCTCTCACATGCAAATAAGAGCAAGATTAAAAGTAAAGGGTTTATCCAATAAAAAATTTATATTTATACCTTTTTTATGTTAAACCCTTTTTTATGCTAAAGCCCGGCGTTGCCCGAGATCAAACTTGAATTTGTAATCATAAAATCACTTTGTTACTTTTAACACTTTGTTAAAATATTCACAGAAAAAATTTTCCGTAGTTTTTTGTTAATTAAAAAAATATTTCAGTTTAATTAATATGATAATTGAATCAATTATTTTTTAGTTGAAAAAATTAATTATAAATATCATATTGATTTAACTAACTAAAATTTTTTTGAAATACATTTTTAATTAAAATATTAATTAAATAACAAAAAAATCTTAGTTAATTTTGTCGCTTAAAATAAAATAGTTTAAATTTGTAGAATTGTTGTTGGGAATTGTCACAACCTGAGCTTTATTTAATTAAATCGATTAACACATTGTTTGAAATGGCAAAGTTTTTTGATAATTTTTTTTTTTTTAATTAAAATTAAAAATATTATTTATTGAAAAAAAATTCGCAATTTTAAATTTTTAGTAATAAATATGATCATTTCGGTAATAAGTGCAAAATCAACAAATTATTTGCTTGATTCTATGAATTTGGTGATTAGAGACAATTTTAACCTTATTCTGTGTTATAGCAAGTAAAACGCTAAATTATATTAAAAAGAAGTGCCAAAAAACCAATTTACCTTTAAGTAAATATTTTGTATACCCATGTATGTCCCTGGTGATGGTTTAAGCTTAAAAATAATTAAACTTTTTTATTAAATTTTGCAGTATTAAAGAAAAATGCTGTTAATGCTTTTAAAGGTACCGAAAATTCCCTATTTTACCCAATTTACGCCCTGAAAGGACTACTTTCAAAATGTACTTTTATTACCACATGCCACAGTAGTTACAGAAATTCATACAACCCATTATTTTTAATTTAATATAGTAAAAATGATTAAAAAGAAAGCGTGTTTATACAAAAAATTCCAAAAGTACGAATTTTTACCCTGTTTTGCCCCTTAAAGCTAAATTTCTTCAAGCCTATATTCCTGGTGGTACTTTAAGCCAAAAAAATAAATAAATAAACTTTTAAAATTTTGCAGTTTAAATCAGGGCTGTGGAGTCGTCAAAAAATAGCTCTAACTCCGACTCCGACTTCAACCGCTGAAATTTTTTAAGTCCGAATCCAACTCCAAATCCTACTTACATTGTTGCTAAATGTATATGAGACTGGTCCTTTTATGACCTAAAACTCTCCTTTTAAATGGTTAAATATAGCAAAAAAAATTATTCTACAAAAATTTTAAATGTCGTAAAATTTTAGAGTCGGAGTCGCAAGCTTTTGTGGGTACTTCGACTCCGTCACCGGCTCCGGTACAAAAACCTTAACTCCGACTCCGCAGCCCTGGCTTAAATAGATTAATCAAAATTAGCTAAAATTCCGCTTTTTACCCGCTTTTACGCACAAAAAGACCGATTTTCGAAAGGTACTTTTTTTGTGCCGATGAAGCTTTAGAAATTCGTATGAAATACGAATTTTTGGAATAAAGATGAAGAGTTACTTCAAAAAAATCGGTTCCAGTTTTGCCTATTTTTTTTACCATTTTATGCACACATGCGAGAATATTCCGGTCACTGGACCATAATTATCAAAAAGAAAAAAGTACCAAGAGTACCAATTTTTCCCCGGTTTGACCTTTTTAAAAGTATATTTATATCAAATAAAGCGAAAATAGAAAAAGGACCAAAGATAAAAGAGAACCAAAAGTACCAGCTTTTCCTCATTTTAGTAATCAAACAGAACTGCGTTGAGACAACATTTTCCATACAATTTGACAAAAAAAAATATGTCGTTGAAAGCCGTCGTTAAATAGAATCTTTCTTATTTTGAAAACGTTTCCTTTGCTCTCACAAATAGACACATTTACCTATATCGTGAATAACAAGTGGAATTTTTGTTTCCATGAAATGTTTATTCCTCTCGAAGGGAAACATGCAATCGTGAATCTTTTGGTAAATATTTTTCACGCTATCAGTTCTCAGTGAATATAAAAAAGTAAGAAAGTGAAAGTAAAACAGTAAGAAGGATTAAAAACAAATAAAAAATCAAGGAAAGTTTTATTCAAAAATATACACGTTTATATTTTAAAGAAAATTAAAAAATAAAACTAATGGCCTGTTCAACGATCTAGATAGCAAATCGAAGCGATCGCAATCCATTCGCTCGATTTCGAATCAGATTGGGTTCAACCATTTCGACAACTTTCTATCGCTTGCTCTTACGAGTGTCAATATTTATTACTTACGTAGTAAAAAAATATAGTATTGCCATATGAGATTTTTCTATAATTTTTTGCGTTTTTGTTTAAAAGTATCAAAATTAATACTAATTTGCTTGATAACAAATACAACTGTGTTTGAAATTTTATCAGCTGTATAGAAATGTCAGAAAATAAAAAAAAAAAATTATTGATACCAAAACTTAAAAAAAAGAGTAAACAAAGGTTAAATGTAATCAAAAACAAAATATATAAACAAAAAAATAAATAAATCATGCAAACAAATAAATAAACCAATTACAAAAGCAGCGACCCATTAATTTTCTATACTAGAAAAGTTAAATAGTTTCCTTTGTAAATACCGCGACTAGTTTTTTGCAGGCTTTTGTTGTTTTTTTCTCTTTTTTGTTTTTGTACTGCATTTTAAATGTAAATATAAATATTATTTCAAAATCAATTCAAACCTATGGTTTTCTTTTGCCTTAAAATATAATGTCGTTTACCATCTTCTACTCTGCAATAGAACGCGTAGGTGGTACAATGGCGTTTAGACTTTGGCTTCTACTTTTCCGTTGCTCATCCATCGAAAATTTATTTGCTCCAAGCACTAGTGCACCTCTCGCCAACTTAAGATTTTCGTCCATGTCTTCGACAAATGTTAGCAGTTGCTGCATTGTCGATTTTATATACCCACGCCACAATAGTGGAGAGGGTATTATGCATTTGTGCTGATGTGTATAACACCCTAATATATGGGTCCTATATCTACTTTAAAGTATACCGATCGACTCAGAATCATGCTAAGTCGATCCAACGATGTCCGTCCAGCTGGCAGGCGGGCTGGCTGTCCATGTAACCTTGTGCGCAAAGTACAGCTCGGAATTTTGGAGATAATTTGATGAAATTTGACACATAGGTTCAAATTGGCAGAGGGATCAAGCTTATTGGAAATGGGCCGAATCGGTCCATAATTTTACTTAGCCTTATACAAGATTCTTTCCGGATAGGGTTTTTGTTCCGATAAATTATCTTATTATGCTGATATTAACATTAAATATTGTCCAAACTAATTAATTGCAATCAAAATCATCTTACCAAATTTTGTTGGAATCGGTTTAAATTTGACCTTAGCTCCCATACAAATAATAATCCCGAAAATGGCTTTTAATGCCATAACTTCCTTACAAATGTTAGTATTCACATACAAATTGGCGTAAATGAGTTTTACGATAGCTAATATGTCATAATAAAATGTTATCCTGGTAGGTCCAAAATAAACCATAGCTCCCATATAAACCCCCATCCTAAAATCTCATATATTTAGATGAAGATACCTAAATAATATTCGGCACAAGCAACTCTTAAATAAATCTTAAACTCATAACATAATTTTGTTCAGGATTGTCATGATTGCCCGAGGGTCCCAAATGGTCGGGCTTGCCCGACTATACTTTCCTACTTGTTTAAACTATAATTTTACGTTTAAACAATCAATAAAATATTTTTATTTTACATATGTCCATATGTGACAAGTGGTAATGTGCTCCATTTTTATTTATTATTTATTTAAATTACTCTTAAATATACCTCGTTTTTTAAAATTCAACGATTCGACAACAAAACAACAAGTGAGTGGTTTTGACATTTGTGTTCGTAATCTTGACGATACCTTCGATATTGATAAACCGCTTTTTGTATGAAAGTACTTACGTTTTCTTTCGAGTTGTCGTTCGTTCGAATAATCGTACAGAATAGAGTTAGTTGAACCCAAATCAGTTTTCGATCGCTTAGAATGCGATCGTTGAACAGGCCATAAGTAAAATATTTATTATTGGAGTGATAATTTGATTGCAACGTTAGTTTTATGCACTTTTTAAATTTTATGTATTAAAATCAGGGACCGAAAATAACAGTTATTTTTAAATTTTAAAACAAAAAAAGCATATAGAAGTTAAATGCCGGCAAACTGATTCAAGTACACCATATTGATCCTTATGAACTTTTCTATGAAAATATATTATGATTTTTATTTTTTCGATCAAAAATAACAATTATTTTTTGATTTTTATTTTTTCGATCAAAAATAACAATTATTTTTTGATTTTTATTTTTTCGAGCAAAAATAAAAGTTATTCTTTAAAGAAATGTACGTGTTAAAATTATAGAGTTGTTTTTAAATATTTATTTAAATCCAAATTAAGATTTCTTCTGCGCATTAAAATAAATATTTAAAGACAACTCAATAATTATGACACGTACATTTCTTTAAAGAATAACTTTTATTTGTACTCGAAAAAATAAAAATCAAACAAATAATTGTTATTTTGGTTCAAAAAATAAAAATCATAAAATAACTGTTATTTTTGATCGAAAAAATAAAAATCAAACAAATAATTGTTATTTTGGTTCAAAAAATAAAAATCAAAAACTAACTGTTGTCATCTGACTTTTATGAATTAAAGGAATAACTGTTACGGTCCCTGATTAAAATAATTTCCAAAATTCTGCCATCACGCCTTTCGAAAGCTTAACCAATCCGCAGGCAATCGACCTGTTGTTTTGCATTTTGTTGAGCAATATATCAGTTTTTGCCTTGTTAATATTGCCCTTAATATTCAAATTATAAGAAGAACTACTTACATAGATGTTCTGTTCCCCAGCAAAAATAAAGTGAGAAAATCAGTGGGTACAGTGAACAAATTACGAGGGAAAAACCTATTCACGACAGGGGCAATTTTTTGGCGTGAACGTTTTTTCACATTATTATTATCGTTTGAATTAACTCAAACAAATTTTTTTCATTGGAGTTTTTCATGAGCGCAATTGTGTGAAAGGGGAAAAAATTACGAGGGAAAATTATTCACGATAGGGGTGATCCTGTTTACAATGCTATAATGCTCTCATTAAACTTCCTATATTTTGTAAACAAAAAAAAATAAGAGCAAAGAAAAAAGAAAGAAATGTGAGAGAATTTGAAGTTACTGCCGACGATTTAATAATGGGCTTTAGGATTTATGCTTGAAGTTGAAGAGTCAATTCTGTTTGAACACTAAGACCCCCAGAAAGAACACTATATGTAAATGTAGGCTTTAATATGTTTGTATGACAAATTTATCGAAAAGAGAAAACGTACCAATATTATCCTCTAAAAAAGATACTCTTTATTTTATTCTGCATCATATGCAAATTTATCAAAAGGAGAAAGAGTACCAAAAGTAGCAATTTTTCCCATTTGTACCTTTTTAAAAGTGCCCTATACTTTAATCTGGACCGTTTCCTATCCGTCTACCAAATTTCATCCAAATCCATTAAGCGCGTTTGGCATGATTGTGCCACAAACATACAAATTTTCGCATTTATAATATTAGTAGGATATTTTTATAAAAATCCAAAATTAAATTAAATGTTTTCCGTTCATTTCCAAAAAAAAAGCCAATTTGAGTTTTTCCCTCAACTCTTTCTATGACTGTAAAAAATCTTTTCAAAAATCATTTAATCCCCCTATTCATAAAAATTTTTCAACGTCTAATTTAAAAATCCTAAAATCTCTTTTAATACTTCATTACTTGATATTCGGCGGACTTAAAGTGAGAAGAGAAAAACATAAAATACTAAATTAGTAACATTTTTACAAGAAAATTTGACTTTAATCTCACAATTTAAATGTGTAAATGATCTTTAATACTGCAACACCAAATAAACTTTATAAATTGTATGCAAAAGTAACATACGACTACTTGTGCTACTCTGGAAATACACATGGGTCCGGTAGGAAATCCACAGAATGAATGTGCTACTTAAATTAAAAAACAAAAACTATCAAACAAACTGAAAGAATCTTTCAGGGTTTTCACAACAAGATTTCATTGAATTAACGTAGCAATTGCATTAACACTCTGCAAAATCCTGCACCGATCTGTATATTTCTAAATATGGCTCCTACATAAGGTCTTTATACCGAAAATCAAACAATTCTTTTTCCAAACACAATAAATCATAAAAAAAATATCTAACAACACCAGAAATTTTAAATAAAAATGTAATTGAAGTCGATTCATTTAAAGTTAAGTTTCTATATAATCCCGCTCACATATAAGTCCCATATCCTTAAACCACCATAATTTTTAGTCTCTTCAAAATGCATAAGTCGGTTACCAGTTAAACTAAGTTACCAGATAAATTTAATTTATATATTGTTAGAAATCACAAATAGCTTTATACAGTATAATCTCCCTTAAGTGACATATTTCTTGAGCAGAAACTCCCTTTCGACAAAAGCTGCCGATCAGGGTTCCATAAGAAAAACATTAAGTGCTTGTGGAATAAATTCCCCTTTGTACGTCCATATTTTACAGATTAATATATATTTGATAATATTTACTGCGATATTCCTACCGCCTTCAACTTCTTCTTTCTTAGAACAAGGGCCTCCCAACTCGGACTGACGTATGGAACGACTTGGTACATTTTACGTCGAGATCTTAATTTGAAAGCGTACAAAATAAAGCTTGTGCAACAACTGAAGCTGCTCGACTTTCCCAAGCGACAGCGCTTCGCTCTATGGGCTCTTGAAAAGTTCCAAGAAGATCCGACGTTTTCGAGGCAAGTTTTGTTCAGCGATGAGGCCCATTTCTGGCTCAATGGGTATGTAAACAAACAAAATTACCCCATTTGGGACGAAGAGCAACCTGAAGAGATTCAAGAACTGCCACTTCATCAAGAAAAAACAACGATTTGGTGTGGTTTGTGGGCCGGTGGAATTATCGGTCCATATTTCTTTAAAAATGATGCCGGTGCGAACGTAACCGACTATTTGATGCCTGAAATTGAAGCTCGTGATCTCGGCGATATTTGGTTTCAGCAAGACGGCGCCACTTCCCACACATCGCATCAATCAATGGATTTATTGAGAGAACACTTCGGTGAGCACATAATTTCACGTTTTGGGCCAGTCGATTGGCCGCCAAGATCGTGTGATATCACACCATTAGACTTTTTCCTGTAGGGATATGTAAAGTCTAAAGTTTATGCGGACAAACCCGCTTCGATTCACGCCTTGGAGGAAAACATCACGCGTGTCATTCGCCAGTTACCAGTCGAAATGCTCGAACGAGTCGTCGAAAATTAGACTCAACGGATGGACCAAAATTATCAAAAACTATCGATAGTATTAAAAACTATCAATGATTATACGATAGTCAAAAACCATCGATACAATCGATAGTGTTATCGCTTTTTCAGACCACTAGTTTTTATCTCTCATACCCTTAGAAATGCTGCTACGGATTCAAATGGACTTGTGACTTTCTGTAATGCAGACGTTGTTTTAAAAATAAAACTTTCTTTTAAGTTCAAAAAATAAAAAATTTTCCTGAATCGACAAATTTCCTATTGGACTCAGTAAATGAAAATCTAATTTTATGCAATCCTTTTAAAAATTCATAAAAAAAATAAAACTAAATTTGTGATAAGATCTTTTTTTTTTTTGCAAACGCTTAAAGTACCAAGAAGTTGAATAAAACTAGGATTTATTTTTTGTCCACATAATTTTTTTTTTTTTTTTTTTTTGCCATATTTACAAAATTTTTGAACTAGAAATGGGAAAAAATCTCACATGCAAATGCTAAAAATGCAGGGGAATACAAAAAAAAAACTAAATTCAAATTGTAAGTAACTTCATAACATCGTAACATACTCAAAGTACAATCGAAGCAAACAAAACATTTACTACTCGTAGTTACTACCAGTCAGTTCATTCATCTTAACTTTTTTTTTTTTTTTTTTTTTTTTTGAAAAAGCATTACACAAGTATGTGTTTGAGTATGAAAACTTCTTCTTCCTCAATCCATAATCTTTTTTATATTTTTATTTATTTTTTTTTTTTATTAATATTTTTGCATAGAAGAAGACAAATACTTATACACATCCTAGAGTCTGAAAGTATGTATGTATGTAAGTGGAGTGTTTGTTGCATGAATATGCCATCTAACAACATGCAACATTACATGCCTATAATTTGTTTTTACACAGCAGGACGTTTTCACTCTATAAGCCATCAGAAAAGAGGTCTTAAATGGTCACATTACTGCCATTTCCAACAGTGTTCGAATGGCATTTCTTATACCCAACATTTTTTTTTTTTTGTCAGTTTTTCCTTCTTTCTTTCATTTGCAGTGGAAGAGAAAAAAAGTGAATTTTGTTTAAATGTTTGTTGAATGTTGGTTTTGTTGGCAGTTCATTTCTATTGAATACTTATTTTTTTTCTTGTTCGAAATACAAAATGTTTGTCTATTTGGTAATATTCAAACAATTTGAATATTGTAAGCATTCCACCTCCTCTACACCTCACACACAATAAATTTAATGTGTATTACTTCTGTTAATCCATTTATTTATAGTGTCTAATGGTCCATGCAGACAGCCAGTCCTTTTCTCATTTTAACGTTTTTTTTTTTTGTTATTTCTTTTCTTTTGTAAATATTTAAATAAATAAAAATGCTCGTTAACAGCTTTTTCCATAAATAACACTCAACTCACACACTTTTTATATGTTTGTCAAAAAAATTTAACTTTTTTCCTTTTGCCTGCATTTAAGGAAATGGTGTATAATTTACATTGTTTACATGTCAATTATTGCGATATTTTACGTTTTTATGTCCTACTGCGGGGTTTGGTTTATTTCGATTTAAATCAAAGACAAAATGAAATATTTTCTAAAATGTGTTTAAAATTTTCCTTAACGCTGCCGAGTTGAATAGTTAAAAAAGGGAAGAAAACCTGATAAGTGAGACCCTTTGTGACTTAGTATCAGTGATGCCAGAAGATATTTTATAAAATACCTACGTGCATAAAAAAAAAATCCTTTTTTTCCCTACAACCAAAAAAAATTTTCCCTTCGTTAAAAATGTATTGTTTTTAGCAACAGGCACATGTTTTGTTAACATTTAGCAAATATTTTAATTAAAGCATTTATTAACAAGAAAAAAAAACAAAATAAATATGTACATAATATTTTTTAGCAAACTCGGTACAAAACAAAAGGGAAGGCTCTGTAGAATTTGAAAAAAATATCTACTTCAGTTCCCCTGAACAAAAATATAAAAAAAAATTTTATTTTTAAAATATATCCTTAAAAGTTTTCATTAAAATTTTTTATAAATTGTTTAACTTATTTCTCTTAGTTTAGAAGTTGTGATTGTTTTTTTCTCGGAACAAAATTAATTTTTATGTAGAAATTTCCTGCCTATCCAATGATTTCGAACGTTAAGTTTCGCATAGAAAATATCTACGATGAACCCTCAGTCTTAAAAATATTTTCAATATAAAATTTTAAACGAAAGTTTACGTTCGAAATTGTTGAACAGGCACTTCATTTATAAGATATTCGATTTTTAAATATTCAAGCGCAAGGTCAATTATATAAAAAATGATAAAAATCAAAAATATTTTGGAGAATAATAGTTTCCCAAGAGAATTGATTTGTAAATTGATTGGACAGTACAAAGGACATAGGGAAGGTAATGTGAATACGGTTACTGAACCTAAGATTTACAAGTCTTTAACTTATGTACACAGAAAAAATTATTAAATTTCTCCAATCACCAAATTTATTCCAAATTCATAATATCAAGCAAACAAGTTGCTGTTGACTTTGACCCTATTACCAAAATTATATTGATTACTAAAAATTTTAAAAGTTTGAAAAAATATTTTCAATAAATAATATTTTTAATTTTAATTAAAAAAGTGATCAAAAAACTTTGCCATTTCAAACAATGTGTTAATTTATTTAAATTAATATTGACAATTCCCAACAACAACTCTACATGTTTCAATTATTTTATTTTGAACGAAAAAAGTCAATTAAGATTTTTTGTTATTTAATTAAAATTTTAATTGAAAATTTATTTTGAAACAACTAAAATGTTAATTAAATCAAAAGTTAAATTTTTAATTTTCTCTCAACAAAAAAAACAATTGATTCGATCATCACATTAATTAAATTTATATACTTTTTAAACAATTTTTTCAATTGATATAACACTTTTTTCTGTGTACTAATGGCTTCTGAAAGATTGGAAAATTCTAATATTTATGATATTAATAATTATAGGATGGCTCATAACACATTAGTACATTAGATAGATTATGATTTTGATCAAAAATACAAAAATACATCTTCTCAAAAAACTGCATTGTCATCACATTGTACCAATTTCAATCATACGCCAGATTTTGAAAATACAACAGTTTTAAAAACAGAAGCAAACTACAAACGACGCTTCATGTTAGAAATGATACAAATTGTCAATACACCAAGAGAACAAAGAATCAATTTTAAAATAGATACAGACAATGAAGCTCAAAATTATAGACATTTAATTTATAAGAATAAGATAGGAAATTAAATAAGTTTATAAAAATGTAATAGAATAATTTTTGTTTCCTGTTTATAATTTATATTATTTTTCATAATTGACAATTTTGTTGTTTTACTGAAATTTTGTGTTAAGGATTTGCTTAAAATTTTATAAAAGAATGAAAGAAAAAATGAAATATCTGAATCCCTGAAGAAGCTATCCATTGAGATAGCGAAATATTGGTTAAAAAATAAATAATTTTTTATATAATTGACCTTGAGCTTGAATATTTATTACATCAAACTTATATTAAAAGGTCGAAGAAAATAAAACTAGATATTCGCTTTTTTATACCGGCATTCATTTTAGCGAATTCAAATTAATAAAATAAGCAAATAGTTTGCAAATGTTTACACGAATATTCCTTACTACCCCCCCCCCCCCCCCCCCCCCCCTTATTTATACGTACATGGTTTTGGACCTTGTTAAAGACTCATAGTATAGGGTTTCAATTAAAAAATACTACATTTGTACTAAATACTATTGTATATGAAAAATTTTATTGCAGAATTTCTCCTACTCAAAACAAGAGGTAAACTTCCTTAACATTTTTGGTAATAATATTAAAAAAAAAAACGAAGCAGAAAGTATTGATTTCATACAAAATTTCATTGATGATTCATCCCAAATAAATAAAACTGAAATTTTCCTAAAGAATCTAACATTGCAAAAATCGAAAAATAAGGAAAGAACTGATGAATTTTGAATTAAAGCCTTGAATGTTGGGGGAAAGTCCATTTCAAGAACTTGCAAACTTTATTTTTCGTATACTTTCGTTTCCTTACTCAAATGCCGAAGTTGAAAGAGAACTTGGCTTAAAGAATTATTTTTTTAAACCAAAGATTAGAAATCGACTTTCTTTATTTTTTTTTATTTCTAATCCCGCGAAGCTCTTCGCTTGTCTGCAGGAGACCAGTGTCTCTGGCGGGAATCGAACCCGCAACTCCGGTACTGATAGACTAGCTCACTACCAGCTAGCCTACCAGGGTTTGTTGTTGCAATAACAAATTGCCTTCAAGTATTTACCTAAAAAATTTTAAAAATCAAACTTATAAAATTGTATGTAATTAAAACACTTTTGCGACCCGAATATGAAACAGATATATTTGAAAATGAAATTCTTTTTCTATAATAAGTTATCTTTATTTTTTTTCCAAAATATTGTGATTTTATGTTATCGTAATAAAATAAACCATTTATTTTAAAATTTAAATAACGTTTTTATAGTTAAAGTTTTTTGCGTCGATTTCTTTTTTTAAGGTGTTATTTGCAAAGCAAAACAATACACTTTAAAAGTTTTTGTTCGAATTCTCATTTGATTTCTTGGCGCTTTATATCCTTTTTTCATAATTTTTACCTTCTTTTACCCGTTTTTACAATACACTTGACGCTTTTCTTCATTTCTAAAATGGCAACACTGTTCAAAATATTTTTTGAAAAATATTAGACTATCACTACTACTACTTCGATTGTGCCCATACCACGATAGTGGATACGTTTGTGCTGATGTGAGTAACAAATAAAAATATTGGTTTTAGATCAGAGGTCGGCAAACATATACATTGAGAATAGAGAGAAATGTAAGCAGTGCTGCCAAAATACTTCTATTGTAATACTTTATTGGAAGAAAATTCTTCAAGAGTCTGTAAAAAAGAATATACAATCTTTTAAATCAAAATTTCCCAAATGGGGGTCTGCCGACTTTTAAGGGCTTAGTTTTATAAAAAAAAAATAAAAAAAAACATCAACAATATGACAACATTGAATACAAGCAACACGTGATAATAGAACCTTAGTGCAGGTTCACACTGTTCAAGTCTTATTCGTCAACTCTTGAGCTTTTAGGAGAGAAGGGAAAAGAGAATGCAAGTTCTTTTCCTCTCTCTCCTAAAAACTCAATACTTGACGGCTAAGACTTGAACAGTGTGAACCAGCACTTACTGTGTAAAACACTGATGGGATTTGTTGTTCAGTTGTATCAAATTTGGTGCAATCGAAACTTTTGTTTACAATCAAAAAGAAATACCCACGAAGCTTATCATTTCTTTTCCATAATAACATTTTTAATTATTTATCTCCAGTTCTGACCAAAACTACCAAAAGTTGCATTATTGTTAATTAATGTTCATGATGTTGAACTGACATATTAAGTACATACATAAGTATGTGTACCTGTACCCCTTTAGGAAGCATGGAATCAGGTGTCTCCAAATCACCATTTTTGTCGATGGCGTCTACACTTTGGTCTGCCTTTGACAAAAAAAAAAAGATACATTTTGATTCCTCTTTACTTTGTATACCTACACCACAATAGTGAAATGTGTATTATGCGTTTTTGGTGAATTCTACAATATATGGGTTCTTTACCTAACTTTTAGTATACCTATCGACTCAATATAACTTTCTGAGTCGATTTAATGATGTCCCTCCATCCGGCTGGCTGGTTGTCTATCCATGTTACCTTGTGCGTAATCTATAGGTCGCATTTTTGAAGGTAATTTTAATTTTAATTTAATATTAAATTTAATTTTAAGGAAAATAGTGAGAATCGTTCCATAATTTCACATGGCCCCATACAAACTTCTTTCCGGAATAGTGTTTGAGCCTATCAACCATCTTATTGTGTTGCTATTTAGATTAAATATGGACTAAACTTATTTTATTGCAATCTAAATTATCTTATCAAGTTTCATTGGAATCGGTCCATATTTGGCGATAGCTCTCATACAAATACTACTACCGAAAATAGTTTTTATTGCCATAACTTCTTTTTATAAGTTGGCATTGACATAAAAATCGGCGAAAAAGGCTTCCACGATAGCTTTTATGTCATGATAAAATATTGTGCTGGTAGGCAAAAAATAGCTCGTATATAAGCCCTCGTCCCAAAATCACTTAAAGACAAGCAAATCTCATATAGATGAATATATCTAAATAATATTCCGCACAAAGATAATTTTGTTCTAGCGGGGCCATGATTGCCGATGCATGGGTCCCAAATAGGGTAAACTCTAGAAAATTTGTCTTTATCTACTGTGGTGTAGGGTATCAAATAGTCAGGCTTGACCAACTATACTTTCTTACTTGTTTTATTGAATAAAAAGGTCCTTTAAATTTTTACTATGTACGCTTTTTTATTTTATAGTATTTACATCAAATTATGTTGCTTTAGCCTGTAGCGTATGGCAGTTATGGGGACAGAAGTCTTTTAACGATGGCACATTTGTATGGGAGCTTGATGAAATTGTGGACAAATTGGGGCCATTTTCAATACTAAGCGGTATTGATATATAAAGTATTTTGGCCAAATTTTAATGTTTTAGTTTATTTTGTGTCTATATCCTGAAAAAAGCCTAATTCTGGAAAGGCGTTTGTATAAGAGCCAGATTAAAACATAGACCGAAATTATGATCCGATTCCCACCATTTTCATAAGGCTTGGTCCTTTTAGCAATTAAAACGCATAAACCAAATTTCATTAAATACTCTCCAAAAATTGTGCGCTGTACTTTGCGCACACAGTATACATGGATAACGAGCCAGCCTGCTAGCCGGACGGATGGACGGGATTCCTTTGATCGATTAAAAAGGTGATTCTAAGTCGAACAGCACCAACACCACTTGGGTGTTGTGGACCTAAATAGCAATTTAAAGAGAGTTAGGAGCTTTCATTTAACAATACAAGACCTATCCAATAGGTCTGCTTACCGCTACAACAATACAAAAAACAACAGGCATTTTATGTATTTAAAAACGTTTGTAACGTGTATGTGCTCCTAACACTCAAGAACCGCTTGATTGATTGACACCCAACTTGAAAAATAAATTACCTTGGTCGGGATCTTGGTTTCCCTTTAGTATAATCCCGATAGGTGGCGCTGTTGTCGTGATATTAAAATGTCTTATTTATGGTACGATTTGGCTGAAATTCAAAATATATATTTTATTTTTATTAAGACAATCCCGAACAGCGCCGGGACCATACAGCTAGTTATTTTATAAAAAAATTACTCTTCCCAATGCCACTTTTAAAACACGCTTGATTTAGTATATCACCAAAATCAATCTTAATTCGCCACAATTCCCATACATGATTTTCTCCACCGCAACGAAATAAAGAAAAATAGTAAATTTCTTAGAAAATCGTTATATTTCTTATTTTCTTTGCGGTCTTATCATCCTAATCTTCTAACTATTTAAACATAATATGACTTCAAAAGAAATGCAAATGTAATAAATTCTGAAAAACTACAAAACAAACTGCAGCAACAAAAAAATTCAAAATTTTATCTCAAGTGAGAAAAACGAAAAAATGTTGTTCTATTTAGATTATCTGACAGAAAGCAGGCGAAAAAAAATCACAAAAAAAAACGAATAAACATATTCTGCCGTTTAAATGAAAAATTGTTTTCAAATAAAAACGAACGATTTTCGTTTTAAGCCCAAAATCTCAATTGCATTTAAATAAAAGAGTCAGTTCAGTCCGTCTGATGGTCGTTGTTTAATGTAAACGGTGGTTATTTATTTTCCAATCATTTTGGCCACATAATTTTCTAATCGTTTGTCACATTTCAACAACATTTATGTTGAAATAAATTTGCCATTTAAAATAAAATAACAGTCAAATGAACACATTCGTTTTGACCAAAAAAAAAATGAAAAAACACAAAAAAAAATGTGCAAACAATTTACAAATATTTACTTAAATACTTGAGGATAGAGTTAAGAATTTTTAGATGGACAGGGGGGCTGGTGTGTAGAGCGAAAGACCGCGCCATTTAAAGGAAGAAGTAAAAAGAAATCATTTAATGTCAATAATAAAGATAAAACTATAAAAATATTTATATTACGACCATTAGAAAACTATTTTAAGCATAAAGTCACATTGCGATAATGACTTTATGCTGGCATTTGGCGGTTTTAATGAAAGGGGAATCGATTAGTTGGTACTTTTATAAAAAAAAATAAGACAATTACTTAATTTAAATAAGCAAAATACATAAAATAATAATGAAACTTTGAAACTATACAACAAAAGCAACAAAAACGAAAGATGAAAAAATGCCAAAATTAAAATTTTTAAAATATAAAAAAACCGAAAATCGGTTTAATCACCAAACCCACAACATTATAATTAAAGAATTCAATTAAAATTACAAAATTAAACACCATTAGCCAAAAAAAAAACCCTAGATTAAACAAATATCAAAATACAAAGTCGAAAAAACGTCAAAAAAAACTAAGGAAAATTGTTAAATTATATGAATCACTAAAAACGCAACATCAAAATTTAGGAAAAAACAAACAAAAGCATACAAAATTCAATATCAAAAGAGAAAACAAGGACAAAGCAAGGAACCTCTCGAAGCCAGAAGAAACGTAAAATTCAAAAGAACAAAAAAACAACAAAATTCTAAAAACCAAAAAAAAAAATACAAAAATGTAAAGAAAAAATCTTTAAAAAACCCCAAAATTTTAAAATTATTTAAACATTAAGAAAAAATCTAAAAAAAAACAACAACAATAAATCAGAAAAAAACGCCAAAAAATATAAAAAAAAAGAAACAACAAAATAGAGTTTTAAAAAAACACAGAAAAAATGATTAAATTTCCCCAATCACCAAATTTATTCCAAATTCATAATATCAAGCAAACAATTTGTTGATTTTGCACCTATTACCAAAATGATTACATTGATTACTAAAAATTTTAGAATTTTGAAAAAATATTTTCAATAAATGATATTTTTGATTTTAATTAAAAAAGTGTTCAAAAAACTTTGCCATTTCAAAGAATGTGTGAATTTATTTAAAAAAATATTGACAATTCCCAACAACAATTCTACATGTTTAAATTTTTTTATTTTAAACGAAAAAAAGTCAATTAAGATTTTTTGTTATTTAATTAAGATTTTAATTGAAATTTTATTTCAAAACAACTAAAATGTTTATTAAATCAAAATTAAATGCTTAATTTTCTTCCAACTAAAAAAATAATTGATTCAATTATCACATTAATTAAATTTAATTACTTTTTAAACCATTTTTTCAATTGATAAAACACCTTTTTCTGTGAAATAACTTCTAAAAACTTCTTTAAAGAAACCAATTAAATCAGCAAAATCTAAAAAAATAAAAAAGCTTCAATATTAAAATAAGCTAAAAAAAAAAGAACGCTAAAATGGCTAAAAATCACTTAACACTCTAAATTCACAATAACAAAACTGACAAAATAACAGATAATTTACCAAAAGTAAAATATATCTCTAAAACGGTAAAAATCGTCAAAACTAAACCAAAATGCAATCGCCGAAATAAAAAAAAAATTAAGTGCCTGGCCCACAATGTAGACAAGAACGTTTCTTTCGTATATTTATATTAAAAACAAATTTTAGTTTTTTTATTATTGTTTTCAATATAAATATAAAAAAGATATATTCAAGTCGGCAATGTGGGCCTGGCAATAAAACAAACTATTTTTTAGAACACGAAGGCGAAATTCAATTGTTTAACTTTCATATAAAACAAAAACAAATTTTGGAAATTTGGTTTTTGTTTTAAAACTCAGCTAAACGAACGAGTTTTGCGCTCGTGTTCTAAAATCCGGCAGTAAATAAAAAAAATCGTAATAAGAAAATTCGACTAAACGATCGAAATCTGACAAATTAAGATACATTCGCGTAAATTGGAAAAAATTGAGTTATAAACCAATGAAAGTAAAAATTAAATTAAATAAAATATTAAATATTATAACATTAAAAATTGATATCAAATTATGAAAAAAGTGCTTAAATAAGTTAAGACGCCAAATTCTCTGAAATCTGCAAAAAGTTACAAATAGCAAAATTTTAGACGAAATTAAAAAAAATATATATATTAATAAAGAGATCCTCTAAAATCGGAAAGTAACGGAAAATAACTAAAGATCTAAAAAATTTTTTTTAATAAGCCTACAATATCGATAGAAATATCACACTGGAGAAAATCGCCAAAACAAATAATTAAAAGATCTTAACCTTTCGCCTAAAAAAATAAAAGAAAAGACATAAATATAAAATCTGAGCTGAATTAAATTCTAAAGCATAAAGGTCATGTTTACAAAACATCTTTCCAGATCAGTACAATCGACAAAACACTAAAACAACCTTAAAATTACGACATAACATGTCACGATCAGAAATTCTCAATCAAAAAAGAAATCAGTAAAATAAAAATATAATTTAAAAAATTACATTGGCTGGATTTTTGAGATCTCAGTTAAACTAGGTTTAGTTAACCTTAAAACAAATTTTGGCGGAAGAGCTTAGATTTGCTGAAAATGTTGGTCTTTAACGAAATAATAAAAAAAACATCCAACTTTGCCGGAAAAATCCGAGTTGCTAAATTTATACTTAATCCACATCTCAAAACCGCGGCCCTATTACACAGGAAAAATTAATCATTTTCTCAAATCAACAAATTTATACCAAATTCATAATATCAAGCAAATAATTTGTTGATTTTGCACCTATTACCAAAATGATTATATTGATTACTAAATATATTTAAGTTTTGAAAAAATATTTTCAATAAATGATATTTTTAATTTAAATTAAACACATTATCAAAAAACTCTGGCATTTCAAACAATTTGTTAATTTATTTAATTAAGTACTGACAATTCCCAACAACAATTCTACATGTTTAAATTATTTTATTTTTAACGAAAAAAGTCAATTAAGATTTTTTGTTATTTAATAAAAATTTTAATTGAAAATTTATTTCCAAACAACTAAAATGTTAATTAAAATAAAATAAAATTTTTAATTTTTTTTCAACTAAAAAAATAATTGATTCAATTATCGCATTAATTAAATTTAAATACTTTTTAAACCATTTTTTTAATTGATAAAACACTTTTTTCTCTGTACGTTTAAAGCTCTTTTTTCAATAGAAAAAATTAAACTCAAGAAAAATCGCCAAAATAGAAAATTTACTTGTACATCGCAAAATAACAATTCGTAAACGAAAATTGTAAATAAAAATTTTTCAAACTAAAAAACAAAAAAAATCTCGTCTTTCTAGAAAACAAAAAATTTTATAATATTAAAAAAAAGTAACTTCTGCACAAATCGCGGAAAATCTACACTAAGTCCTTAAAAAATCAAGAATACAGAATAAATAAAATATTTATTTGCAAAATTCGAGAAAACTTAAATAGTTTTGAAAACCACCAGTTTATGACCAAAAAAGTCTTATGAATAATAAAAGAAAGTATAGTCTGTCAAGCCCGGCCACTTGATAATCTACACCACAGTATTTGCAGAAAAATTTTCGAAAGTATTCCCTATTTGAGAGCCATCGTTGCATCAGAAGGTGATTTTGAGTCGATCGGTGTACTAAAAAATCAAAAAAATTTTATGAACAATAAAAGAAAGTATAGTCTGTCAAGCCCGGCCATTTGATAATCTGCACCACAGTATTTGCAGAAAATTTTTTGAAATGTTCACTATTTGGGAGCCATGGTTAATAATGGATCCGGACGGACGGGTGGATGGACATCGTTGTATCAAATCAGACGGCGTTTCTGAGGCGATCAGTATACTAACAGATTAGGGTAGGGCCAATATTTTTTGGTGTAACCAGGGCTGCAAGATTTGCTTATTTTTTTTTAAAAAGTGACGATTTAATTCAGTCTTCTAAATAAGACAATTTTAAATCTTTTGATGATTGTTATTACGCAGCACAGAAAAAAAAACTTTTTTGTAAATAAGAAAGCTTAAATTTTTATATTTATCCCTATTGTAAATAAAATTATTCTAGAAATGTTTGCTCTTTTCCATAAAATATGTTATTCTAACCAAAACCTTCATTTTGAGATTGAGAGTTCACTCGTGTGGGAAGTTGTGGATTGATTTGACTAATTTTTAAGATTTGATACTCCATATATATGAAAAAATTATAAGCCAAATTTTATGGGTGTCAAAACTAGAATTTCGTAAAGAAAGAATATTTCAGATAAAAAAGAAAAAGTAATAAATTATAAGGAGATTTTAAGAAGTTAAGGTTTACAGGTCAAAATGGGTATAAATTACAGGCAGTCGTGGTTTTTTTGTTCATATCTTAGGCATTTGTAGAACGATCTGCCTGAAATATAATAGCACACTATTCCGTACTATATAAATGTATAGCAATGTTTACGAGTCTTCGGAAATCCCATTTTTACAAACACATGGTTAGATTGACATCGTTAAACCAACTTTGCAATTCATAAGGACTCAGAATGTGCATCACCCTCTGTGGTGAACGGTATACAAATTTGAAATTTTGTAGAAAATGGCCCGATTAAAAGTATCTTTTTTTCTTAAGACTTTGAAAAAAAACCATAGATTATTATAATTTAGTAATTAACTGCCTCTTCAACGATTTCGAACGTTAACGTTCGCATAGAAAATTTATATGAAAAACACTCAGTTTTAAAAATATTTTCCATATAAAATTATATGCGAACGTTTAAAGGTTTACAAACCGAATTTTTTATGAAAATTTTCCTGAATAAACGTTTGTTGAATTTAACAAACAATTTCATAAACATACGGGGGTTTATGTAGGTTTATAATATGTTTTTCTTTGCTTGTTTTTAAATAAAAATCGAACAAACTTTGTTTAAAATCTACATTTAAATTGTCCAATTTTTTTTGACGATTTTTTAAACAGAAAATTTAAATTAAATTCAGGAAATTTACGATTTTTTCACAATTTTATCTGGCAGCCCTGGGTGTAACACACATCAGCACAAATGACGGCATAAAAAAAATCTTAAAGATAAAAAAATCTTTTAAAGATTTAAAAATGCATAGAAAACGCATTAAAAACACATTTAAAAAACGCTAAAATTTAAAAAACTAGACAGAACGTTAAATAAAGCAAAAATCGCGAAACTCTAGAAAAATAAGTAGGTAAAATGCGCTTTTTAATCTTTAACAGACCTTCAAGGATCTTTTCTACAACAACCAGATATAAAACCCCTACTACAAATAACACCATCCGTAAAACAACCCAAAAAATCAGTACCCAAACTATTAACAAAATGGGTTATAGTATTTCTAACATTAATTTTTTTTTTTTTTTTTCTATTGAATTTTTATTATTATTATAGAATCTAATCGAAATATTTATCTTTATTGCAAGCATGTCATGTTTAATTGCCAACTTTTGCATTTCTGGCATCATACGGAAAGAAAATAAAATTTGTTCAAATAAAAACCAAAAAAAAAAAAAAAAAAAAAAAAACGAGCAGTTAAAGATTTAAATCGAAATTGTGCTGTTATGTCTGTCCATGGAGTATGTAGTTTATTTATTTGTTTTCCCATTATGAGTCTTTTAAAGTTTCCACTAGAAACAACAACAAAAAAGCAAGGAAGCTTTTTGTATGATGATTTGAATTATGGTTAGATTTAAAAGCCAAGGCTGTCTGACAGCCAATGGACTAAACAACCAAACGACCAGACTGTAACTGTTGCCGAGATTGTTACCAATAGACAGAAGGACAGACTACAGTTTAACAGTTCACATTTTTATTTGCTGTTACTGCTGCTGTCGTTGTTGTCATTTTTTTTTCTTTTTTTTGCTGCTGTTGCAATTTTCCAAAGATGTCATATTAAACTTAAATGAAATTGTAGTTAAAGATGCGGTTATTACGGGAAATATTTTTTTCCTTAAATTTGCATGGGGGACAAGAATTTACTTTAGACTTCGATTTAGAATTTTATAGAATTTTTAAAGCTGATAGTCTAGTCTGCCGAATTCTTCTAAAGCATATTGCAGGGACACTAGACTGGAGACTAGATTAGGTTAGGTTAAGAACGGTTATGCGCCCAAGGGCGCATCTCCACTCGGAGACCAATGAGGTCCATTGTAAATTCCTTCAGTATAGAAAAAGGGGAAAGAGAGAAGTAAAAAAGAAAAGAATAAAATAGTCCACAGGTTTAAGACAGATAGACAGACACGGCGTAGGACAAGTACTCCCTTCGGTCCTCCCAGAAACAGAAACAGCCGTCCTATTTCCCTGACAAACCCCAGCAGATCGGCTGGATTACATCCAGCGATAAACCCCAGTTCGTCGTAAAATCTAACCCCTAGCCATTTCTGAGTGGGAACCTGCATCCTAGGACAGTGCCACAGTACATGATCAACCGTTTCTAGCTCCTCCGACAGCCTGCAGAAGTCCGGTATGGCATTGTCCCATTTACTCATAAAAGCCCTAACAGAACAATGCTCCGTCAGGAACCCGATAATGGTCCTGAGACCACTCCTATCCAATCCTAATAGAACCCTAGCTGCCCCTGCGTCCGATTCGGGACATAAGGCCCTCGATACCCTGCAATCCATTCTATCCCTCCAGGACCTGTTAACGACATCAAGGAATCTTTCCCATATCACCTCATAGTAGTGACATAAGGGGGCTTAACCTCTCTCTCCTAAACCTCTAAGTCCAGATTCGAACCCCCTCTCGCGAGTTCGTCCACCACCTCGTTGCCATTTATCTTGTAGTGCCGTGGTACCCTACACAGCCTTATTGTTAATGCCAACATGAGCTCTCTCAGAGCATTCCTACACCGTGCGACCAGGCCCGATCTGACTATGCTCTTAGTGAAAAAAACTGGAGACTTACAGTCAACAGTCCCTGACGGAGTTCAAAATAATGCTCTTTTACTAAAATCAATAGTGTACACCGCGCACCTTCACAAATGTGGTTACACAGAGTTTACTTGAAGGCATTTGTCCTGATTCTGAAAAAACCCTTATTTTTTTTATCCAAAAACGTCATGGGGATCTATCATAATATAGGCCAATCTTCCTAACGAATATAATTGAGAATATCCTAGAGAAGGCAATTTATTAAAGACTCCTTTCAATCGTTAGTTAATACAAACAACGGCTAATCAAATCGCCGATCAAAATTTTGTAATAAGGGTAAAATTCATACAACACTTATTTGTGCCGAATATTATCTAGATATCAGCATCAATATAAGATTTGTTCACCTGACAAAGATTTCAGAAAGGGGATTTATATAGGACCCATGGTCAATTCTGGACCTACCAGTACAAAATTATGCCAAAACACTGAAGCTATTATACAAATTAAAGTCGCTAAATTTTATATCAATACCAAAATTTTTAGGGAGTTATGGCCTTTAAAGCTATTTTCCTTTAAAGCTATTATTTAAAGCTATTGTATGGGCCCAATATGGAGCGATTTTATAAAAATTTAGTAAGATTATTCATGTTCGAGTAAGGTATTTATTGGGCCAAATAAAATCTAAATACTAACATCATAAAATAGTTTATTGGCTTCAATAGCAGAGTGAGTAAAGACGGCAAACCCCACTGAAGAGATTGTGTGATTACATACAATCGAAACTAGTCTGGGCAACCTGCACGTGAAAGCCTGGGTTCAAATCTCAGCGCGGTCAATAATGAAAAATTATCAATAAAAAAAAAAAAAAATAATTATTAATTTCATGTTGTCTTCATAAAAATAATTTAAGGAAAATTAAATTCAATGAACTTAAGCCAAATTAAAAATATCTAAATTTGGATTAAAAACCATTAACAGTTCAATAAAATAACCACAATACTAATTATTGCACAGACTCCATATCGAAAAAAGTTTATATGGGGCCCATGTGAAATTATTCAATAAGCTAACCGAATTTCACCAAACTTCTTTAAAATTACAAGCTTAACTTTACGTACAAGGTAACATGGAAAGACAACCATCCAGCCGGACGTATGGACATCGTTAGATCGATTCCGATTCTGAAAGGTGGGTCTAGAAACGATATTTTTATATGTTACATACATTAGCACAGACGTATAATAATCTCGCCTCTATTGTGGTGTGGTCATAAAAAAAGACTAGGCGATTGTCTCGTCTAAATAGTAGGGTATTCATTAAATCGAGCTTTTGCGTTAATCGCTCGATTAATTAACCGAAGTTTTGGCTTAATCGGTTAATTTTGTTATTGATCGGTTAACAGATTAATAAAGTTTTTTCTATAAATTAAGAAATTTCAAAAAATAAAAATGCATAAATAATTTATTATAAGCACTTTTTTAGTAAAAAAAAAAAAAACAACAACATAACAAACAACAATTCTTGAACTAAAACGAGCAAACAAAAAAATAATTCATAAATATGTAATACATATTTTTTAATTAATCATTATTATTATGTATTAATTGAAAAATGGGCTGTGTGATCAATTTATTAGTATTTCAATAGTTTAAGGTGATCTATAAACTAATCTTCTAGGCAAATAAATTGGTTTAAAAGTTTAGGATTTAAGTGACTCCTTTCATTAGTTTTGATTAAACTTGACTTGAATCGAAAGCAACTCATAAAACAGAATATCTTATTTCACAGTCCTCTTCCTGGATTTCTCTAAACATATAAAATCTTTCATTATGGCATAAGAGTCCTGTTAAATTTTTTGAATTTTTAACACTTCTAATTGTTTCGGTTAATTCTTTTAAAAAATTATTATGAGACAATATGAGAAGAAACAAATACCTAAACGCATACATTTAAAAAGTATGTGAAACAAAAAGCTGTTGACAGCAAACACTTATTTAAAATTAAGATCGCTGAACACCTTCTTTGTTTGTGCGAAAACATATTTTCAGAACAAGTACCTTTTGTATATGAGACTAATCAAATAATTAAAAACACAAAAAAAAAATTTTATAACAAAACAAAAAATTCAAAATTTTGTAACATCGGTTAATCGGTTAATCGACTGAAATTAACCGGTTTAATCGTTACTCGAAAAAACCCAATTTTAAATTAACCGGTCAGTTAATCGGGTAGTAATTAATCGATTAACCGATTAACGGTTAACCGAATGAATACCCTACTAAATAGACTAGTCCCTAGACAAATTCATCTATATGCCCGTAATTTCTACAAAAAGGTTACTGGTCGTGCTAACAGGTATTTTTAACTATTGCAAACTTTATTTGCCTTCGTGTTTCTACCTTAAGTTTTCTTTTAAAATATGGCAGCACTTACACCATAGATTTCTTAACACAGCTAGATTTCTTTTTGTAGAAATTACGGGCATTTAGACAAGTTCACAGTCTAATCTCAATCCAAAGACAAGTCAATAGTCTTGTCCCTAGTCTATAGACAAACCCATAGTCTAGTCTCAGTCTATAGACAAGTCCATAGTCTAGGACCTAATCAATAGTCAAGTCCATAGTATAGTCTCTAGTCTATTGTCTAGTTCATAGCACAAAATTCACATACAATTAAAATTTCTATTTTTTTCCAAACCCATTTTCAGTAGTAAAAATCCAATAAATAACCACAATTTTTCACATTTCGAAGAAATTTTCCATATCATTTTGACTAATGATGTCAATTAATATTTTCCATAAATATATGTACAATCGGAAAAAAAGACAAACATAAAAGCAACATCATAAACATAAAAAAAAGATTTTTTGTTTTTATAATTATGACCAAAAAAAAATAAAATAAAAAAAAAAAACTCGGGGAAAAATGATAAAAAGTAATAAAAATTAAACATTGACCAACTTACCTTTTTACAGCAACAACTGCTGCATCAACGATCGTTCGACTTAAAGAAGCTGAAGTAAAATTTTACGAAAACCAAATCCAACAACTGCTAAACAGCGCAAAAACAACACATTTGCTTATTTTCACAAACTAAAAGAAAGAAAAATTTGAAAAAAACACAATAAAACATTAAAATTTCAATAATTGCCAATACACTTGAAAAATGATTTTGAAAAAAAAATATTGAAAAAAGTATGTACAACAAAATACAAATGGGTGGTAGGTTATGGTTAAGATAACAAACACCAATACATACACACCCATACACATCCAGTCATACATAATTTCATAATACGTATTAAAACATTTTGTTAAAAAATATTATTTATATGAAAAAAATTAAAAAAAAGTTTAAAAAAAATATAAAAAAACACTGTTTACAAAAGAAAACTATTTTTTTCGATTTGTTTGAAAATTGTGAAAATTTCCTTTTAAATGAACAAAATGCGAAACATGAAAGTTTTCAAATCAAAGAAATGGAAAAAAAATATGAAAAATGTTTTTCATTAAAATAGATTTTCACACACAGTTTAGCATAAAGTGAATAAATATACCCACAACAGCAGCAGCCGCCACCAAAACTACTAACAAGCATGTCAGCATACGAGGATAGTGTGGAGAAGTTTAAGGCAAAAAAATAAATTTATTTCTGGGCAAAACAGCAGTTTACTCTTTAAAACACTTTAGTTCTCCGTGTATCGACAGACTGCCTGTTACTAAATCTCGGCATAAGTTTATTACGGTCAATTTCACCAAGTTCAGTTAAAACTAACTATTATTTAAGTTCCAGTTAACCATACGTTGATGAAATTGGCCGTTAGCGATTTTGATTTTCTCAATATACCGACAAAAACATAATGTTCAGTTGGCAATTCCTCTTACAAACGATGTTATAAATGGGAGTCAGCTGATGAAATTTATCTGTACCGAAAATAAGAGGCAAATAAATAATTGGCCGAGAAGGGCAAGTTAAACTTCCTTAGGACGGTGGTCATATCTTCCAATATTGGTAAATAGCGTTGCTTAAATTGCATTAAAATTGACTACAAATGTCTTGCTACTGTATGAACATTGTAAGCAGACGTTTAAAATTAATGCATCTGACAATGGATCATTTTCAGAAAAATATTTATATTGGCAGCGCCGGCTTACAATATTGTAACATCTGACCACCGTCTTTTGCTAGAACAAGTACAACAAGACAAAAACAACAAGCCAAATTGTTTTTGTATTTTGAACCGAGGCGTCAAAAAAAAGCAACACTGTGCCTTCAAAATAAAAACACAAATTGGAAAAAAAACCAAACACTGAAGAAAGAAAATGGCGCGCACTAACTATGTGTAAAGAAACATGATAAAATGTAAACAAACATGAACATTTTTTGACGTTTGGATTCCAACTGGGTTAAACAGCTGAAAAACATATGGGCCAACGAGTCTACCTTGTGTAGTTGCACCATGGTCTATACGAAGCTTTAGTTCGGCGACAGAATATAAGCAAATGAGACATAAAGAAAACCCAATTTCTTTAATCTGCAGTTTTTCGTTGGGAGAAAAGTTAATCGCCTAATGAGAAAGCAATCATAAGTGTATTTAAGCATAATTTTCTGACGTCTGTGAATCCATGTAAATCCTGGTATCCACTACACGCAGAGAAAAACATGTTTAAAAATGGTCACCTCCATCAAAATTATTTTTAAAGAAAATTTTTCGACATATTTGGGGGATTCACAAGGTGTCATAAAGTCATATGTCTTAAAATAATAACATGAAAAAATACGACTGTTGTGAGCAACCCCTCATAATTTAATGTGCTATTAATTACGACAGCACAATAAACATAGCAAGCAACGTTCTATTTATTTAAGACACTTTTTGTTTACAAACCAACAACAAAATTTTTAAACCATTGTAAAATGTTAGAACATTATGACAATAAACCATGATAGCACACCTTGTGAATACCCCAATTATGTTTAATTTAACCTTATTATTGTCACCGACAACCATATTGTCCTCCATCAAGAGGCCACAACCATATTATGGTTGTCTTTAAACATGTTTTGGTTAAATATGACAATAATTTGTTTTTAAATTAACAATAGTATTTTCCTCTTCTCCAAGAGCAACATGCTATGGTTGAAAAGCAATAATGCTATTATTAGTGTTAAGCATATTTTAGTTATTATTAACCAAAATATGTTTGGAGGCAACCATAATATGGTTGTGGCTTCTGGATGGAGGACAAATTTAACCATAATATGTTTGAAGGTGACAAAAGTATGATTAAATTAAACATAATATGTTTAAAATTTTTCTTTTAAAATAGTTTTGTTGGAGGTGACCATATATAAGCATGTATTTTCTCTAGCTGTAGAGGTCAAAATCTATAAAAAAAAAATTACAAGATCCTTTTTATAAATCAAGAAAGCCTAAAACAGTTAGAAAAAATTGGTTGATGATTTGTGGGTGGTGGTTGTCTAAAAAAAGACAATAGTTTTATGAGATCAAAAATCACTTAAAGACAGGGCTGTGAAGTCGGAGTCGTAGCTGAAGAGTCGGAGTAAAAGTTTTTGTACCGGAGTCGAAGTCGAAGTACCCACAAAAACTTTTCTAAAAAAATTTTCTAAAAATTTTCAAAATAAAAGCAAGCAATGTTTAAAATATCGATTCGAAATTTTTATAGAATAATTTTCTTGATATATCCATTTAAAAGGTACTGCATTAAAATAAAAAGTTTATAGTCAAATAAGGACCAGTCTCATATACATTTAGCATCAATATAAGAGTAGGAGTCGGAGTTGGATTCGAAGTCGGACTTAATAAATTTCAGCGATCTGAGTCGGAGTCGGAGTTAGAACTGTTTGTTGACGACTCCACAGCCCTTCTTAAAAGGTATTCAAGTCGATTTGAAATCCAGCACAAATTAAATTTCTCCAATCACCAAATTTATTCCAAATTCATAATATCAAGCAAACAAGTTGTTAATTTTGCACCTATTACCAAAATGATTATATTGATTACTAAAAATTTAAAAATTTTGAAAAAATATTTTCAATAAATGATATTTTTAATTTTAATTCAAAAAGTGATCAAAAAACTTTGCCATTTCAAACAATGTGTTAATTTATTTAAATAAATATTGACAATTCCCAACAACAATTCTACATGTTTAAATTATTTTATTTTAAACGAAAAAAGTCATTAAAGATTTTTTGTTATTTAATTAAAATTTTAATTGAAAATTTATTTCAAAACAACTAAAATGTTAATTAAATCAAAATAAAATTTTTAATTTTCTTTCCACTAAAAAAATAGTGGATTCAATTATCACATTAATTAAATTTAAATACTTTTTAAACCATTTTTTTAATTAATAAAACACTTTTTTCCGTGCACCATAGGCTTGGTCCTTGAAGCTATTTACAAAATTTCATCATATTATCTCGAAAATTGCGATCTGTATTAAGCGCACGAGGTTTACATGGACAGCCAGCAGGACGGACGGACATCGTTAGATCGATTCAAGAAATGATTCTCAGTCGATCGGTTTACCATAAAGGGTCTAGCACCAGTACTTTTAAGTGGTGCAAATATCAGTACAAACGCATTATACCCTATCCACTATTGTGGTGTGGGTATGAATGCCCTCCAATGATCCCCCCTCTACCATAGCCCACTCACGGAAAACACTTTAATAGGCCTAAAGCCTAATCAAATAATAATATTGATAATATTGTAATGAAAGTTGTTGTAATTTTGTTTTATAAAATAAGAAATCACACTACCAAATTTTGTGATGATCGGCCCATATAAAGCCAATTGGTCCCAATATCAATTCCAATCTCAAAAAACAACTTAAAACGCCTTAAACAGTACAGAAAAAATCAGTAGTTTTTTATCAATTAAAAAATTTTTTGAAATGTATATCATTTTAATTAATGTGATGATTGAACCAATTATTTTTTTAAGCTGAAAGAAAATTAAATTTATAATATTGACTTAAATAGCATTTTAGTTGTTTTGAAGTCAATTTTTTATTAATTAAATATCAGAAAATCTTAATTGATTTTTTCATTTAAAATAAAATAATTTAAACTATAATTAGTATTGTGGTTATTTTTTTATGTTAATGGTTTTTAATCCAAATTTCGATATTTTTTTTTTTTTTTAAAAAGGTCAACAAGAAAATAAGAAAGACAAACCATGAAAAAACAAAAATGTACTTTGGATTTCAAGAAGAATTCTTGACAAAAAGTACGAAAAAATAGAAGTTAGGAAGAACATGTAAATCAATTAAAAATAGATAGTCATTCATTCAAAAAGCGAATTTCGATCTACCAAAGTGAAATACCATTTGGTTTAAAGATTGATGTTTGATTATTGGCGTCATCCGGCTGCAATAACCGAGTGAGTAAGACGGCAAACCCCACTGAAGAGAATGTGTGGTTACAATTGAAACTAGTCTGGGCAACCTGTCCGTGAACGCCTGGGTTCAAATCTCAGCGCAGTCAAGAATGAAAAATTATCAATAACAATTTTAATTGATTTCATGTTCTAAAATTCCTGTCTTCATAAAAATAATTTAATGAAAATTAAATTCAATGAACTTAAGCCTAATTAAAAAAAAAAATAATTATTATTTAAACTTGTAGAATTGTTGTGGGAATTGTCAAAACCTGAGCTATATTTAATTAAATCAATTAAGACATTATTCGAAATGACAAAGTTTTTTGATCAATTTTTTAATTAAAATTTCAAACATCATTTATTGGAAAAAAATTATTCACAACTTTAAAATTTTTAGTAATCAATATAATAATTTTGGTAAAAGGTGCAAAATCAACAACATGTTTGCTTGATTCTATGCATTTGCAATGGAATTGGTGACTAGAGATAATTTTTAATTAATTTTCTGTGAGTAACAAATAATAAAAGTGTCGTGAAATTTAGTTTTGTGTGACGAAAAATTGATGTATAAAATTTCATAAAAATGGATTCAAAATGTCTCAAAGATCTTCATCAAGTCTACTTCTAAAAAATTCTAGTTCTTTGTAGAAGGGATCAAAGATTCAGTAAAGCCGAATAAAGCACTCTTACTTGTTTTTTATGAATTTTTAAAACATTTTTTATACGAAACTTACACCACTATTGCCCTAAATATTATTTTTTTAAGACTTCTTATTAATTAACTTACTCCGCTATAATCATGTTAAAAATCAACTTTCTTCGGACATTTAAATAAAATGATATGAATGATGAGATAATTATAATATGCTCCTAACAAAATTGATTTATTGAAATGAAACACAAATCAGAAACAAAACAGTTTAGAAAAATCTAAAAAAAATAAAACAAAAAATCAATCTTCTTGTTAAAAAAAAAATAAAATGCTCTTGGTCCGCCCCTTTAACACAGTTTTGTGCACTCTGGCCGGCAGCAAAATCTCACACACACGCCAAAACTCAATTTTTATTTCCGAAATTATTTATAAGTAGTTTTCATTCAAATCCATACATAAAATCACAACAAATGCCAATTAATCATTATGCCACACTCTTTTTCTTTCGTAAATGAATATTAAAAAAAAAAAACAAAAAAACAAGAAAATACTTGTTGGTGTTGTTGTGTCAGTTGCAGTTGTAGTGTGGCATTGTTTGTTGTTTCTCAGACATTGAAGGCACAAGTTCCATGTGTTGCATGAAAAGACACTTGGAACACATACACCGACTGACTGACTGACATTTTTGTGTTTTTAGTTGTTTGTGGCTGCTCCATCTACTTGATGACTTTGAAGTGGACGGGTAGTGCCTGCCTGCCAGATTGTTGGTTGTTATTTTAAAATTTTGTTTTTTTATTTTTCAATATTTTTTGTTGTTGTTTTTTTTCTCATTTATTTTAATTTTTAAAACTATTTTTTTTCTTTGTTTTGTTTTTAAATTAATTTATTTGTTTATATCTTGTTTTGGTAAGTTAAGTAGCAAAATGCATTTTAAGCTCAATAAATTGACTCTTCATTTTGGTTATTTATTGTTGTTTTTTTTTCTATTTTTTTCTTTTTTTGTTACTTTTTAAACAAAAACGTTTCCAGGGCTTGCAAAGTCTTTAAGTTTATATTAAGTGGTATTGAATCTAGCAAATAATAAAGTGTGATTGGGTAAAACCGACCCTTCACCTTTAACAGGTTAAAAAAAATGTACTTGTCAGCAAATTTATTAAAATATCCATTTCATAAATTAATGTTAATAATATGTAGATTAATAACACTGGTCGGCATTTAAATCGGCACTGCGACCGAATATGAATGACCATTATCGGGGCAGCCTCCCATTAGTTTTTATTTTTGATGATGAATTGCCGTGAATTTAATTTATATGAGTATAAAGAATAATTTTAGCCGTTAAATTTCTCCAAAGCTTCTTATCTTTCTTAAGCGGATTTCTCGATACCGTAAAGTAAACATCTCGGTGTTTTGGGAGAGGGTTGTGTTTTCGTATATTGTCAAAATTGAGTATAACGGGATTTTTTCCGTTTTTTCCAAAGTGAATTGCAGTAAAAGGTTGTAAATTTTAATTAAGTCCGAGCATTGTTTTGGAAGATTTAAATTACTATGGACTTAATAAATATCACCTTTATTTTAAGAGTTATGACATTTAAAGATATTTATGGCGCTTGGATTAAATTTAGGATGTACGAACTATTTGGTAACAATGGTTTAATTCACTCATAGAAAAATGCATCTTCATATTGATGATGCCCTAAAATCAGAATTGTGACATAAATGTTATTACAAATGACATCAATAAGGCAAATAGTTACATCAATCTAATGAAGAACGTCATCGTAAAATTTTGTCATATTTTATGAGTCATCTACGCTATGAATACAGTGACATCAAGTCGATGCCACATTTTGTATACACTGATAGAAAAGGCGTCCTTACGCTGATGTATTTTGACAGCTGTACAGACAAACTGTCATCAGTGCAATGACATAATAAATCATGTCATCAGTGTAATGACAAACTGCCATCAGTGTGATGGCATAATATATCCTGTCATCAGTGCGATGTTAATAATATATCATGTCATAATATATTATTAACATTATTTTCATGATAAAAAAGTAAAGTTAGAAGCAAAAATATTCTATTTTTTTATTTACATCAAATTTTTAGAGTAGAATTATTAAGAAAACCATATCGGTCAGGCTGCTGGTGTCTTATAATTTAGAGTTCCTCTGATACCAAAGGGCGGAATACAACAAAAGTGAAACAAACATGTGTGACGCGTAAGTAAATAATGATATTCTCGCAATTTGACTTAAGGTCAATTACAATGACTCAATTTGATGAGACAGTTTGTCATTGCACTGATGACATTCTTTAAAAAATCGACACCGATTCGCCATTTTTGTGATCCAATTGATGACATAATTTAAATTTTTGACCCTGATGACAATTTGGCCAATTGATGTTAAGGCTGACTTCACAGTGATGTAAAGTGTCATGGGGTCAAAAATGAAAATACTTGTCATAGTACTGATGTCAAAATACATCAGCGTTGTGACGACTTTTCTATCAGTGTACGAACTTTCCAACTCGATTCGTAACATTAATGACACTAAAAGTAACTTTTGATAGATCTGTTGTACATGATTTAACTGTAATCCCATTTTGGCCAATTTAATTTCGATAATAACATTTTTATCAGGTTTATGATATTTAGGTCGAATTTCAGGTTTAAAATTAATTTTTCTTAGCACAATTTTGGCCCCTATTACGAGTTGCAGCCGACCAACGAGTATTTATTTTTTTTTTTAATTAACGTTTTTTTTAAATTTCAACAATTTTTCCCTAATTGCAATATGGTTAATTTTTAAATATTTGTGCAGTGTTTTTCTTTGAATCTTTTCAAAGTTTTATTAAACTTTATTAGCTTTTTTCATAATGACAATTATTATATTTTATTGAATTTATTTAAAATTGGCGATTATTTTTTTTTAATTTTTAAATTTTCTATTTTTTCTCGATATTTTTTTTAATTTTTTTGCTGTTACAAATTTTTTTTATTTATATTATTTTATTTATTTTTCTATGTTATTTTTTAGTTATATATTTTTAAATATGGGCGATTTTATTTCAACTTTTTTTCATTCATAAATTTTCTTATAATTTTTTTCGACTTTATTTCAACTTTTTTTCATTCATAAATTTTCTTATAATTTTTTTTTTAATTTTTTGTATTTTGAGCAAATTTTTGTTAAAAAGTTGTATTCAAATGTTTATTGTATATTTCAATAAATATTTATATTTCATCGATTTTTTTTATTTTAAAAGTTAACCAAAAATTTTAAAGAGAAATCACTTCGCATGCAACTATTTCCCCACTTTTTGCATTTTTCATTCTTTTTTTTTAATTTAAATTTTTAAAATTTAATAGCATCACCAAGTTACTAGAAGTTGGCAGCACTAGGAGTTGTTGTAAAACAATACAACAAAAATAAGCAAATTTGTCTGTTTAAAAAATTCATTTAGTCAAAATTATGGATTTTGTATTACAGCAAAATATTTTTGCTTTAATTTATGGTTCAGTTTATGGTTTTAATTTTAATTTAAAACATACGTTGATCTTTGCAACAACTCACAAAGCACTTTTATAATACAATACGTACTTTTTTTAAGTTATATTTCAGTTTTATTCTACAATTTTAAATATAATACCGCACAAATTATATATTTTGATCACACAAATTAGTTTTTTAAGATAATTAACAAATAGCAGACAAAATATGTATATTACCTAAGAATAACCAAATAATTTTACCATTTAGGAATTTCACCATGGATTGAGCAAAAAATAATAGATGCCACTGTGCTGGCACCTTTTAGTATTTTCACCAGGATTTCATAGTTTTGAGTTGTTGTTTTTTATTTAAGTTAATTTGTCAAAAATTTCCAATTTTAGGAAATTTTTCATGATTTTTATATTTAGCTAAATTTTCTCTGTAAAAGGGGCCCCAACCTTTTTAAGGAACCTTCCATCGTCATTGAAGCAACCTTTTAAGAAGTAAAACCCAGCGGTTTATTAAGGCTATCAATGAGTGATGTTTCGTAGAGATATGGGTGACCCAAAAATCTCTAGTGGACTTGCACTCTTCAAATGTAAAAAATTCAGCCTATTTTTTTATTTTTCGGCAGGAAAGTGAAACTTAAATTCTAAGTAGACTTTTCATATTAATACTTGCCTATTTTAAGAAAAAAAATCTGCTTATACATCCCTCTTTTAACCAACCCTGTCTTTAATTTTCAAATTAGCGAAAAATCTTTAAAATTTGTCTTTTGCTTTTTTACACCTTTTTTGTTTTGGTTTTGCCACAAACAAGAAAAAACACACGCTGTTTAATTTTCAACAACTAATTTTAACGAGATTATTTAAAGTTAAAATTTATGGGTTTTTGGACAGTTAGAAAAGAAACAAAAACATTAAACGAAAGAAAAATCATTATTGTAGTTTATTATCAATTTGAAAATTGCATTTCTTTAATTTCCGCTCAATTTTTAACACTTTCACAATGACAGCAAGCAACAACAATAGCAACAACAGCAGCCGAAGCAATAATACAGAAACATTAACTAGGCAACAACAACAACAGCAGCAACAACAAAATGTAATAATAACAAATCCTCCAACAACAATATTTAACAACGACAACATTACAGATAAGAAAACTAATGTGCAACATATGCAACAACATACTCATAAAGGTAGACAGACAGACAGACAGACACACACACACTCCAGTTTGTTACAGCAAACTGTAAGCAATATATGTTGCAACAGACGCATAAACAACACAATAAACACTATTACTGTGGCTGCTACCAAATGAGTTTTTTTTTTTTTGTTTTTTTTAAATTTTTTTTTTAAATGTAGTCGTATAGTCCACCTCATCGCCATTGTGGTCATCGTTCCCGGTTCCATGTATAGAAATACTTAAAAATGACTTTGTACACAATTTATTTTTGTTTTTGGCGATTTTTTTTTTATTTTTCGTTTTTTGTATTGATATAGAAGGAGAGAAGTTAATTTAATGGGAAATGTGCGAATTGCATGTTAGTTTTTCTTTATGTCTAAACTAAAATTGTTAGTTTTATGTTGATTGTAGGGAACCCTACTTTAAGTACTTTTGCGAACATAATAGGTCTGTCTGCGTACTTTTCCAGTAGCAAATACTCAGTAAATTTTTTTGGGAGAGTAAGACAAATTTTACTCTTTCGGCTGAGAATATCTCAAAAAGTACGCAGACAGTATCCAGTGAAATCTTGCAAGAAAACAGCTGATCGGTGTGTAAACAATTGAAATAACAAACGTGAGCCAAGATAGCGTTGAAGAAATAGAGTCCAATTTGGGAATTTAAAAACCGGGAAACCAAAATACCCAAATAATGGGTATTTGCAGTATAAACAAAAAGTTAGCGTAAAATTTAGGAATTTAAAATAGGGAAGTACAAATAAAGGAACAAATCTAGTTTACCGACGCAGCTCCAAATAAACAAAAGTACCCAGGGTGATGGAAAATGGAAAAATAAGAAGAAAAAATAAAATAAAAAAGTTGGCGAAAACGCTTAGTTTTCGAGTTATGGGTGTTTTAAGTTTTTATATAAATATGTGATTTTGCAGTACATTTCCAAATGTATATGGCCAATTCGACCTTTTCTTCTTTCTTCTTCTTTTCGAGTTTTTTTCACAATTTGTTTGTAATGACACATATAAAAGGATTTCCAAACTTTTTGGGCGGATGCGGCACGCCTTCCCCTGATCTACCTAAAATTTGATAAACCATAACTTTTTGTTACGGATAACATTTCTAGGGGGAGTTACGGTACAATTTCGCAAGTTCAAGAAATAAGGTGCACCCTAATATACATATGAAGACCTTTTTTGTTAACAGTAAAACAATTTTTTAGTTTAAAAAACAAATGAAATAAACGTTTTATTTTTAAAATGAAAAAAAGTTAATGTGATTGTTTTATTTTAAAAACGATTTATTCAAGATTTTTTTTTCTTGAAGGTGAATACATATGTATATAATATAAATGCACAGTAATACATATGAATATACCAATATTATACCGTATTATTTTGCAAAAAATCTTTTAACGTATTTCGGAGTTCAAATGCTGTTGTTGATGAGCGGTTCGATGATGTAAGTTGGTATGATGGCAAAGAATGTAGTTCATCCCTCCACTGACCCTGGATTTCTCTGTTGTCAATCGAGTGGTCAGCAAGCTCAATAGTGAAATAATTTCTGTCGTTTTGCAACATCAAAAAGTTATGAAGTACTGTGGTGGCCAGCACAATTTTATCTGCATTTTTTGGGCTCATATATATTGTTGTGTGTAACACTCTCCACCTGTTGGCTAATATGCCAAAAGCATTTTCAATATGAACTCGAGCTTTACTTAATATTGTGTTGAACTTATCTTTATCTTGAGGCAAGTTATTTCCAGGAAATGGTCGCATTAAATTATGTTTTAATGGAAATGCGTTATCGCCAACAAAATAATACGGGAAATTTATTGAAGATCCTGGTAAATTTGAACTTTGAGGAATTTCTAAAGTGTTATTCAATAATTTTTTTCCAAAGACACTTCGAGCAAATACGCCACCATCACTTTGGCTACCTAGAGCACCCACATCTACGTATGTAAAAACGTAATTTGCATCACAAGCTGCCATTAACACTATACTAAAAGTTTTTTTGTAATTGTAATACAATGAACCGCTTTTGTTTGGACAAACTATGCGCACATGTTTTCCATCAATAGCTCCCAAGCAATTTGGCATTCCAGTTTTTACATAAAACTTGTCCGATATTGTTTTGAACTCATCAGCCGTTGGAGGCGACAAGTACACAGCATGTAGCTCATCCCAAATTGCACCACAGGTTTCATAAATGACTTTTCGAACAGTTGAAATCCCCATTTTATAAGCCCAGGCAAGAATTTGGATGCTACATCCCTGCGCCAAGTACCTATGCAGAACTGTTTTGAGTATTATATAAAAAAGAAAGAAAGTGATTATATTTACATAATTGTTACTGCCAAGCGTGTCTCGACATCAATGGCTTTTCTGTTAGAAAATCGCTCCAGTTTTTCCTTTAATAGTTCCAGTAGTAAATTGAAACTACCTACGTTCATCCTGGTTGCCTTAAAAAAGTGTTCTTCATCTTTTTCTTTTAGCTGTTGTACACATGTTTTGTAAAATCCCTCTTCATCACGGGTAATATTTACTGGGCGAACCCACCATCTTCGGTTTCTTGTACTATTCGACTTATGGGCTTTATATACTTTAGATGTAGTATGAGCTATTTTAACAATAGATGTAATTAAATTCAAAAATTTTTTTGTTCTCATTTTTTATATTTTTAAACTTTGAAGTAATTTTTAATATCTATCAAAAATTGGTTTACCAGCTGTTTATAATGTTGTTGCTGTCTTCAAAATATTTATGAAGCTGACTTCAGAACAGCATTTAAAGTTGACAGCATTTGAAGCCGTGAAGTTATGAAGTCTGCTGTCGTCTATGTGTTTAGAGCTATATTTTTCCATTTTCTATCACCCTAGGTACTTTTTTTTTATTTGGAGCTGCGTCGGTAAACTAGATTTAAGCCCAAATATATTTATATTTTTAATAAAAATACAAAAATATTTACTACAGGCTTTTGCAGGGTATAAACTATATATTTTCTGAAAGTAAATAGTTTTCTGGACAAAATGAGCGATGCGTGCAAAAACTTGTTCGGACAGTTTCCAAGAAATCTGGGTTCATCCAAAATGGTCAGTAAAAATCTTTACTGATTTATGCAATGAACCACAGGCTTTTGCACGGTATAAACTATATATTTTTTGCACGCATCGCTCATTTTGTCCAGAAAACTATTTACTTTCAGAAAATATACAGTTTATACCGTGCAAAAGCCTGTGGTAAATATTTTTAGTATTTTTATTAAAAATATAAATATATTTTTACTTCCCCTTTTTAAATTCCTAAATTCGACGCTAACTTTTTGTTCATATACTGTAAATCCCCATTATTTGGGTATTTTGGTTTCCCGGTTTTTAAATTCCCAAATTCGACGCTATTTCGTCGACGCTATCTTGGCACACGTAAACTCTTTCATTCAAACAGTATATAAAAACAGCTGTTCAAACTAGTTGCAAAATCTTACCAGAGGAAATTTCTCCAGTACCATTTTGCAAGTTCTCTATCTTTCAACTGTCAACAAATTCTCTTTTTGGCTCTCACGCTGTAAGAGATTTGGAGTACGCAGACAACATTTTGCAAGATTTTGCGACATTTTGTACAAAATTATGCAAAATATGTGTACGCAGACAGACCTAATTTTGTAAAGCGGAGCTTTAAACAATCTGTTGCAGAGAAGGAGAATTTCGACTTTTCCCAATAAATTGAACCAAAATCTTTAGTTTTTTCTTTAACCCTTTCAGTGTTTTTGTCGAATATATTCGACATTGCATTGTACTTTCTTTCTACGCACTTTTACTGTATAAAAATGTACAGTTAATTATATTTTTTTTTTGTTTTATCTGAAAGAGCGACACTTTTACTTATTTAAATTGTTATTAAAGTAGACATTGACTTTCTTTTCTTATTATTGAGTGCATTGTCGTACTTAAGTCATAAAATTTGTAAAAAGCTTAGATTTAGGAAGAAAGAAAAAAATAATAATTTCGGGGATCAGGCTATATTAAAAAAAAAATTTAAGTATTGATACATGCGTTAATAAGTATTTTCTGGGTTCTTTTGTGGACATTTGAAGGTAAATTTTGGATATATTCGGCATTCCCTAAAAACCAGGGGAGCTGCATGAGGCAAAAACTATTATTTTTCCCGGCTTCAGCGCCATCACATTACCTTACCCAATAAAAAATTTTCCTATTTTGCGAAGCACTAATGGTACATTTCAAAAAGTAAGCTCACATTTAAGCGCTACGCAATAAGACATACAGAGATGCAGTAAGGTAAGCGAACGAATTCTTAATAATTTAAAAAATATTTGAAGAGCCACGACATTCCCTTACTACGAAGCAGGTTCGTAAGGGAGCATATAAAATACTAACGGTAACAAAAAATTCAGTGTGCAAAGCTGATCGTTACATTCAACAATTTTTATATGCGCTGAAGAAAGCGCTTTCTGTGTCAAAAATGTATTGCTTCAAAGTGGGAACTCGCCATATAAAATTCATGTCTTCCGTAAGCGATATGGTAAGCGAAACTTTTACGTTTCTCCCTTACAAACCTGCTTCGTTGGAAGCTCCATTTTTTATTGGGTAAATACAAATTTTCAGATTTTTATCTCGCCAAAAATTATTTTTGACCCTGAAAGGGTTAAGAATTTGAACACAAAATCAGTATTTGATCTAAGTCTGATTAAATATTTTCATATTAAAGAGTTATGGAAGAAATGACGTCGGGTCGCAGTCTCCGCAGATCTCACAAAATACTAAAATAAGAATATTTAATGCTTGTGTGAAGTCTCCTCTTCTCTACGGAAGTGAAACCTGACTATTATCCACAGTGTGGCCAGGTCTAAAAAAATTTTACAGCTGAATCTGGCATTAGACATGGCCAAAAAGTGCCAAAAACAATTTTAAAAAAGTGTTAAAATAATGCTACAATTGTTTTAAAGATTTTTGTTAAAAATTTATTACCAGTATAAAATTTTATTCAAAACTAAATACATTTCAGTGATTAATTTTGTAACGAAATCAATATATATATAAATCGGCAAAGGCAAAACGGTTAAGAACACTATCCTTCTCTGTTTGTAAACCGATTTAAACAAATAATACACCATTTAAAAGGCAATTACCTACAGAAGTGCACAATGTAAATTTTATTAAGAGTGTAAAAAGGGTTCAAAATTCGGTGACTTCATATCTCCAAAACTAATAGAAACCCAAAAAAAAATTTTATACTTATCGTTGTTCGTTAAAAAATTAGCGGACAGAGAGTAAAATGGTTTAACCTCTATTTTGGAACTTTTGTGTTCCTCCCCATTTAGCTTTTAAACCAATAAGTATAGGAATAAAGGCTATACCAAATTCGTATCTTATCTAAAAAAAATACAAATATAAATTTGGTACTTTTTCGAAATTCGAACGTTTTATGGAATAAAATCGTACCCACTGGTACGTTTTTTTAAAAATATTTTTCTCTGTATATTGACATATAACGCACTAGATTATGGTCTCCAACTACAACACTGAAATTTTTGATACTTCAACGGAGCGAAATAATTTTTAGAAAGGGGAAAAACGGGAAATTTAATTACTTTCTTTTACTTTTCCGTGCTGCGTGTGGTAATTTTTAATCTTTTGTAATATTGAACTTAGAAATAAAAAACTTTTTGTGCAAGGTCCTGAGTGAATGAGAACCTATAAGATGAAAAATGTTGGCACTTTTTTGTTCTTCAACTGGTACTTTTTGAATTTTAGTTAATATTGGACCTAGAAACATAAAATTAAGCATGCATTGTTCTGAGTGAATAAGAATCTGTAAGGGAGAGGTTCTACAACTGGTACTTTTTTTTAATTTCCTTTAATATTGGACCTAGAAACACAAAAATAAGCTTGCAATGTCCCGAATGGGTGAGAATCTATAAGAGGGAACTATTTTGGGCTTCAAATGGTACTTTTTGCATTTCCGTTAGTATTGGACCTAGAAATATAAAATTAAACATGCATGGCTCTGAGTGAATAAGAATCTGTAAGGAAGAGCTTTTTGGTACTTTTCGTTCTTTAACTGGTACTTTTTGAATTTTTAATAATTCTGAACATAGAAACATAAAATTCAGCATGCAGAGTCCTGAGTGATCGAGAAACAATATTTAAGAGGCGAAATTTTTGTACCTTTTCTTTTCAATTGGTACTTTCTGACTTTTTTCATATAATTCAACTTAAAAAACTAAACTAAACATTCACGTACTTGAGTAGAAGAGAACATTTGGTTTGGAGGTTGGTACCTAGCCAAATCGATCCACTAAGACGAAAAAAAACGAATTCTCTATACATTTAAATTCATATATACTTATATTTCCTCATATTTGCATAAAAAATTATGGTCGCGTTTCGACCACTTGGCAAACTCTAGTTTAAATAAATTGATATATTTAAGCAAGGGGCTAAATTTTGGTAAAGTAGCTTTAAATTGAGGTGGCCATAAAACCTCTGTTATATGCAAAATTTAAACGATTTATTTCTATGATTTACAAAATTTTTTATATTATTTTATTTTTTAAAGTTTAAGAATTTATTTTTTCAAACAATTTTTTTAATCTAAATACAAAGTGAAATTTTCTTGTACTATTATATCATAATATCAAAGGGCGAATAATGTTTACAATCGACATGATAAGGGCATTTCTAATATTCCCTGAATATTAAATTTTTTTTTTTTTAACAAGACAGGTTTCTTAACATAAAAATAATCCATTTTCATACGAAATTTAATTTTGGGTACTATTTCTAGTCAAAATGTTTTATAATTAATAAAATTTATTTAGTAATAATTAGTATTGTGTTTATTTTATTGAACTGTTAATGGTTTTTAATCCAAATTTAGATAGTTTTAATTAGGCTTAAGTTCATTGAATTTAATTTTCATTTAATTATTATAAAATTTCTGTCTTGAAATTAATTAAAATTTTTATTGATAATTTTTCATTCTTGACTGCGCCGGGATTTGAACCCAGGCGTTCACGGACAGGTTGCTCAGACTAGTTTCGATTGTAACCACACAATCCCTTCAGTGGGATTTGCCGTCTTACTCACTTGGCTATTGCAGCCGGATGACGTCAATAGTCAAACATCAATCTTTTAACAAAATGGTATTTCACCTTGGTAGATCGAGATTTGCTTTTGAATGAATGATTATCTATTTTAATTGATTTACATGTTCTTCCTAACTTCTGTTTTTTCGTACCTTTTGTCAAAAATTCTTCTTGAAATCCAAAGTCCATTTTTGTTTTTCATGTTTTTGTCTTTCTTTTTTCTTGTTGACCTTTTTCAGCACAACTTGAAGGACAAATGTAAACATAGCTCGTGCCTTAGCTGTTAACAATAATTAGTATTGTGGTTATTTTATTGAACTGTTAATGCTTTTTAATCCAAATTTAGATATTTTTAATTAGGCTTATTATTTTTTTAGTAAAATCAATAAAACTATTCGTCCAAATTTTTAAAATAAATAATGATAAAAAAAAGCTAAAAACATTTTCCAAAAATGCTTAATAAAATGCCAAGTGCTAAATGAAAATGCAAAAATGCCAAAATGGCCACACTGATTATCAAAATAACAAATCATGAGTTATGGATAATATCAATAGAGGAACCAATAGCCACACAAATAGCTTAAAGGAAGTGGAGTTGGATAGGTCATACACTACGCAGACTAAGGAACAGTATTACAAGGACAGCGCTACAATGGAATCCCCAAGGCAGCAGACTTCGCGGACGAAAAATACTTGCCGAAGAACGGTATTATGTGAACTAAGCAAACACAACAAAACCCATATTACAGAATATGAAACTGTTAAAGCTTATGAGGTCTTAACTTCAAGATTTGAGAACGTTTTAGGTAAAAATTATAGTCGAATTTTTTTTTTAAATGGTTTGAATTCAAAATGACTTAAAGACAATTATATTTTAAAATTTTATTTTGCTGCCCAGGTATAATTATAGCACTCAGCACGAACACAGAAAAAAAAATTGACTTCAATTAAACAAATTACTAGTATCAATTAAATATTTTTTAATAGCAACATCATATTCCGCAGCAATGTTGTTGCAATTAGTAAAAGTTTAATTCCTTTAATTAAAGTTTTAATTAAAACTGATTTTTTTTTTTGATTAATAGTTAAATTGAAAAAAAAAATTGGAGAAAATTTTATCTGTGAACACTCATAATTTGCTTGGTGATAAAGAAAAATGCATATAAACAGACTTTTCCGAACTTCTATATAATTCACTGTTATACACGTATTGTATATTAAATAGCGGATATTAAGTTATGGAATGATCATCACAAAGCTCGGTAGTGTGATTTTTAGTCTTATGAAACTAAATTAAACAAAGTTGCATTGCTTTTATATAATTTGCTATCGTTTGAGGAATTTTAAAGTAATTTGCGGGACACGGCTCTGTACGTATGTGATCTATGGAAAATTCTGGACAAAACATGACAAAAGCGGTTAGTGTAATTTCTAGTATCAGAAATTAAATTGAACCAAATTTCACCACCAAATTTTTATTAGTCACAGTTTTAGATGGATTTAAATTTTATTTTTTTTTTTTTCTTATCAAGCGCTATCACAGGAAAAATTATCAGTGGTTTTTTATCAATAATAAAAATTGTTTAAAAAGTATTTCAATTTAATTAATGTGGTAATTGAATCAATTATTTTTCAGTTGAAAGAAAATTAAAAATATAATTTGGATTTAATTAACATTTTAGTTGTCTTGAAATAAAGTTTCAATTAAAATATAAATTAAATCTTAAATCAATTGTTCGCTAAAAATAAAATAATTTAAACCTTAAGAATTGTTGTTGTGAATTGTCAAACCCTAAGCTATATTTAATTAGCACAGAAAACATTAAAAATTGTCGCTAATCACCAAATGTATACCAATTCATACAAATTTTTTTGTAAATCAATTAACACATTGTTTGAAACGGAAAGTTTTTATCATTTCTTTGATTAAAATTAAAAATATCATTTTTGGAAAAATAAATATTCACAATTTTCAATTTTTACAATTCTAAGCAATCAATTTTATATTTATATATATATATGTTCCCGAAGCTCCTATAAGGAGCATAGGGCCCCAAGCAATCAATTTTGAGTGTAGGTAATTCTCATTCCCTCTGTAGTCTTGTTTGGTCATAGCTTTGGCTTTTCTAAAATTATTTAGGAGAACGTTTTCTGATGATCTGGCCTAAGCAACCAGTGAAATGCTCATAGGAACAGCTTATTCTCCAACAAAAAATTTTAGTATTTATATCAATTAAAAAAAAAAAATGGAATTAAGCACAATAAATAAAATCTTTTAATGAAAAAAAAATTATGTATTCCGAAAAACAACTTTTTTGATAATAAAAAAAAGGTTTGCAAGTGCACGTGCATAAAAAAAACTGAACTGGCAAATTGTTTTTATTTTGATTTCTTGCGTAAACAAAAAAAGCAATTTGTTTTTGTTTTTAATTTGTTTTTTGTTTACCCACTTACAACTACAATTAATGTTGGGAGAATTCCAACTAATTGTAGCGGGAAATGTAAAAAAGATAAAAACTCATCACTGATTTATTGTTTGGGGGAATGTAAGAAAAGATAAACACTCTGTTTTATTGTTGGTATTTTGTTTAAGCTTTGATATCGTTGCAAATAAGACTTTTTGAGTGTATGTAAGTAATTCTTATTCCCTCTGTATTCTTGTTTGCTGATAGCTTTGGCTTTTCTAAAATTATTTAAGAGAACGTTTCCTGTTGATCTGGCCTAGGCAACCAGTGAAACGCGCATAGGAACAGCTTATCCTCCAACAATACATTTTAGTATTTTCATCAATTGAAAAAAAAGGGAATTAAGCACAATAAATAAAATCTTTTAATGAAAAAAATTATGTATTCCCAAAAACAACTTTTTTGATAATAAAAAAATACACAGTACAAATTTTAAATATGAGGGAATTTTTACAGAACTCATTTTTTTTTTTTTGTTTGTGAATTCCCCAAATGTGAATGGAAATGCTACTGGTATTTAAAATTTGTATGATGTTTCTAAGTCACCTTATGCCAACTCCAATTACTTTCTTTAATTTTATTTTTTTTTTTTTACTTTCAGAAAAGTCAATAGAATTGTTCAACCAGTTTAAATCAATTGAAATTTATCAAATGTGACAAAATAAATTTATGCACTTGCGGCTACAGGAAGTTAGTCGACAAACATTATCGAAATATTAAGTTTGGTAGCTCATTATATGGTCTTCTTGAATTTAGTAGAAAGTCCTATAAATATATATTTCTAAAGCTTAAATTAATTTGAATAAAAAATACTTTTAATTTGTAAAGACAATTAAGAGATTAAGCTGTGCATGAAGATATACACATTTATTTAAAAAAAAGAGTTATTTGTGACGTAAAATGTACTCTATTGGTATGTGTTGATACACAACAATAAGACTCTATTTTTTAGTACAAAATTCTTATTATTTTTATTTTTAAATATATTCTTCTAATCTTTAGTGCCCAAAGTCAGTCTGCTCAAATTTGTTAAAAAAAAGGTTTCAAATTGTTAACGAATTTCTAATCGAGATAACTGAAATGTCAGATAATTAAAGAATAAAAAAATTTTTCCTAATCAGTTAGACGCTTGATATTTTTGTATGGATATAACGAATATCACTTCATACCCAGGAAAGACGTTTTGAATTTTGGTAATAGGTCGTAGTTATTTCATAAGTTACCTGGTAAGTAGTTGTCATTACAATTGTCATTATTCTGAAAACCTCAGTAAGTACTTTTCACTTTTATTATTTTCAGTTATGAATATTTGCTTACTAATAATCAGCTAAATAACTACTTATTAGTTGTCTTGTTTTCAGTACTGAATATTTACTTACTGGTAACGAGCTCCAAAGCTACTTATTAGGTCTATTAACTAGCGCCAATTAAATAAAAACTAGGTATTTTTTGGCTTATAGTAAGTATATTGAAGTACTTACAATTAACTAAATATTTTGTGACTACTAGTAAGTGCATTGTAACTACTGAATTCTGTGGACAACTTGAACAAAAATAAGTAGTTATTCAGCAGAAAAATAAGAAGTGCTTATAGTTCTCCAACATTACTTGCTAACTTACCAGGTAAGTAAAGTTTTTGCTGGGTAGCTCTGCTTCATTATTTTTTATGTAAAGTTTGGAAAACTAACTAACAAAAGCGAAATCCTTTTAAAAATATAAAAAAAAAATTAAAGATGAACCAATTCTTTAATCACTGTGCAAACTTATTGATTTACTTGGTTATTGCAAACGCTATAAAGACATCACCAAAAGGAATTAAATTTGAAACCAAGAAGTTCGATTCATTTATAAGACAATCTATATATCGGGTGATTCATCGTGAGGTACATTATAAATGTACAATAAAACACATAAATTTGGAAGCGAACTTAAAATTTTCATTATCGCTTAAAATAACAATTTATGACACTTACTGTTTGAAAATGTAAATATGTAAATATTGGCCATAACTACGCCTGAGGTGGTCCATTCAAAGGTCCAATTATAGGCGACTCGTTCGAGCATAGTGACTGGTATATCGCGAATACCACGACTAATGTTGGCTTTCAAAGCGTCAATCGTAGCTGCCTTATTCCTGAAGACCTCAGACTTAACATATTCCAAAGGTGTGATATCGCACGATCTAGGTGGCCAATTTACTGTAGCAAAACGTGAAATTAATTGCACACCAAAATGATTTATCAACAAGTTCATTGTTTCACGCGCTGTATGACTCGTAGCGCCGTCTTGTTGAAACCAGATCTCACCGAGACCACGCGCTTGAATTTCAGGAAGCAAAGCAAATGGTGCGATTACGGAGATTTCTGAAAAAAAATATAGACCAATGAATCCACCAGCCCATAAACCGCACCATACCGTTGTTTTTATTTTTATATTATGTATTGGCAGCTTTTAGTACTCTTCGGGCTGCTCATAAGTCCAAATACGGCGATTTTGTTTATTAACGTGTCTATTGATCCAAAAATTTCCTTCATCACTAAAGAAAATAATACGATAAAACACCGGAATTTCATTGAGTTTTTCTAGAACAATTTGGAGACGCTGTTGTGGTTTGAGTCTTTCCATTATGACTTGCCAACCGATACTAAACAAAAATGAGGAAGCAGTTTGATACAGGTCACGCGTCATTATCATAACTCAAAAATATTAGTTTTTCATAAAACTACTTTAAAATTTTAAATTTACCCACAGCATAATGGAAAAAGAAAATTGTATTCTTCTCACAACAGTCGAGTTTTCAATATTTTCATTAGAAATATTAACAATTCTTCATAAGAATAATTTACTAGGCATTAGTGATATTAAGTCAAAATTAGCGATATTTGACTTATAACGCAGTTGCAGCAAACGAGCAATATATTACAATTTTTAAGGGTGGTTGTGCCACATTTAGATTGATTACACAGAAAAACTTTTTAAATTTCTCCAATCACCAAATTTATTCCAAATTCATAATATTAAGCAAACAAGTTGTTGATTTTGCACCTATTACCAAAATGATTACATTGATTACTAAAAATTTTAGAATTTTGAAAAAATATTTTCAATAAATGATATTTTTAATTTTAATTAAAAAAGTGATCAAAAAACTTTGCCATTTCAAACAATGTGTTAATTTATTTAAATAAATATTGACAATTTCCAACAACAATTCTACATGTTTAAATTGTTTTATTTTAAACGAAAAAAGTCAATTAAGATTGTTTGTTATTTAATTAAAATTTTAATTGAAAATTTATTTCAAAACAACTAAAATGTTAATTAACTCAAAATTAAATTTTTAATTTTCTTCAACTAAAAAAAATAATAGATTCAATTATCACATTAATTAAATTTAAATACTTTTTAAACCATTTTTTTTTAATTGATAAAACACTTTTTTCTGTGTACTCTTAGGCCCAATTTAGGTGAGAGGGAGAGAGGAATTGACAGGGGTACACAAGCGAGTGTACTCTTCGATTCGTTTTGTTCATTCATTTGTAGTATCGAAATATATGTATACAAAAGAAGTTGTAACGACAAAAATTGTACAATTTAAATATAAGACCGACTTCAAAGAAGAAACGACAATAATGGCAAAGAAAAAAATCGTATTATGTAAATTGAGACTTATCGTAATGAACCGATTTTGCCGGTTTTCAACACTAACTGCCTGGGACACAGAAAAAATTAAAAATTGTCTCTAATCACCAAATTCATACACACTAAATTCATAGAATCCAGCAAATACTTTGTTGATTTTGCAACCATTACCAAAATGATTATATTGATTACTAAAATTTCTGAAAATTTAAAATTGTGAATTTTTTTTTCATTTTTTATTTAATTTAAATTAAATAAAACTTTGCCGTTTCAAACAATGTGTTAATTGATTTAATTAAATATACCTTAGAATTTGACCATTCCCAACAATAATTCTACAAGTTAAAATTATTTTATTTTAAACGAAAAAAACCATTGAGATTTTTTGATTTTTAATTATATTATTTAAAATTTCAAAACAACTTTAATGTTAATTAAATATAAATAAAATTTTTAATTTTCTTTAAACTAAAAAATAATTGATTCAGTTATCACATTAATTTAATTGAAATACTTTTTAAACAATTTTTTTAATTGTTATAAAACTACTGATAATATTTTCCGTGAATATCTTCAAGCAATATGACACCAATATTGTTCTTTTTTTTGAGTTGTTCGAAAGTGAGTGTGCAGAGAAGCTTTAGTTAGCGAAGCCGGTATTTTAGTTAGAGTAGAAAATCCTTGCGCCCAAAAGTGTTTTCGTTTTATATTTAATATATACACCCAGAGAAAAAGCAGCAAAACCATTTTTAAAATTGTTTTACCATATTATGTTTCATTTAACCAAATCATTGTCACCGACAACCATATTATGGTTAAATTAGTTTCTTTAAAAATAGTTTTGTTGGTTGGGACCATAATGAAACATGTTTTTCTCTGCGTGTATGCAGATAATTTTTTTGTATTTAACTTCTTTAGTAATTATGGACCTAATGACACTTTTGAAAGTGTCATAATGTCCATTTGCAAAGTGTCATAGTGTCCATGGACGTTATGACACTTTTAAAAGTGTCGCAGTGTCCATGGATACTATTTTTATGATACAAAACAAGTAAAAAATTTGTTTTTAAAAGTTTATTAAAAACTATCCCCCATATCCATAAAAAATATTTTAGGTTTATAGCAGGCTTATGAAACGAATTTTCTATGAAAATTTGTTAAATAAGCCTTTTATTAATCAAAAATATTTTTTATGAATATGGGGGTATATATTTATATTATATTAAAAAAAAATCAACAATAAGGTAAAATAAAATCAGTTCAATATTAATTAAAATAAATTAATCTTTTAAAATAACGTTTTGGCTATAAAAAAAATTTTATTTATTTTTAATGTTTTTTTTTTATTTGATACAATTTATTTGACTACATCATACTAAATTGTTTGAACAATTTTTCGACCAAAAAAAAATACATATGCGATTGTTAACAAAATTTTGGAAGGAGGAATATGCTTCACTAATTTAAAAATTAAGTTATGAATTTTAGTCGAACTGTAGCCCGTTTCTGTATTTCTCGCATCGTAAACTTTCCCGCATGAAACAAGTGAATTATAACAAAAACAGTGCAATATGAAACAAAAAATGGGTTTTCTCACATAAGTGTTTCTGTATATTTACTTTGGGAGAATTATCTGTCATTTAAATAATTTTCCAGCATTTATTGGAAGGATGTGAGAAAAAGTGTATCTGTATTAATATTTTGCTAAAAGTTTCTCACAAGAACTGTCAAAATAAGTCATATTTAAAATTGATGCGAGAAAAATAAAATTTTAATAAATGGAGCGCAAATTATGTATGTATGTACGCAAGTATGTGTATTATTATTTTTTTTATTTGAAGGGAAAGAATTTTAATGATGAAAATAAATAAAACACAATTGTTAAATTTTTTTATTTTAATTTTTTTAAGCCCTTCATTGCTTTCGTTTTATGCAGGGCTGCCAGATAAATTTTTGAAAAAATCGTTAATTTCCTAAGAAAGAATAAAAAAAAATCGGCTAATTTGTTTAAAAAAATCGGAAAATTTAAAATTAATTTTGACAAATTTTTTTCGATTTTTATTAAAACATAATCAAAAAAATTGGTAAAGTTCATGGGTAAAATACATATTTTATACATACTTAAACTTGAGGTCTATTTAAATAAAATTATTTATTTTATTTTTCTCTTTAATCCGATAACAATTTAAAATTTCAGACTGTTTTTTTTTCCTGAAAATATCGCTTAAAGGCGTAACAAAATATCATATTGAACTTGCCAAAAAAGGCCAAAATTTCCTATAGTGCATTGATTAAAAATGGTGTAATAGTTTAATGTATTGATCACATAAACAAATGTATTAAATAATCTAAGGAAATAAAAATTTAGCAGTTTTCCTTCGAAATTTTAATTTTGCCCATATATTTTTAAGCTGCCATGTTTTTAAAGATATCGTTTTTCTGTGGTGCAAAATATATAATCATACTAAACTAATTAAAGTTATTTTATTTCGAAGACTGAATAATATGTTCACCAGAAAAAATCAGCAAATCGGCACTTTGCCAATTTTGGAACAAAAAATCGTCAAAATGACGATAAATCGACAAATCTGGCAGCCCTATTTTTATTATATCTATTTCTTTCGTTGACGTTTCGCTTGCATTTGACATTTAATTACTGGAAGTATTCCAGTTAAAACAGAATCTGTGTTGTCTGTTCTCGCAATCAAATACAGAAACACTTTTTTCTCACAAATCGAGAAACGATGGAATTTTTTGTTTCACACTTAATGTGAGAAATTTTGCAATGCGAGAAATACAGAAACGAGCTACTGTTTGGGTTTTAATCTAAAGATACATATACATATAATTATTCTGTTTTAAGTTGATTACAGCTAATTTTTTTATTTAAATTATTTTTATTCAGAAAGGAAGTTTAAAGCTTATAACAATGGAAAGACGAAAATAATTTTGGCTGCACATACATACATACATATGTACCTTCAGTCGTTAATGCGCTAATTTTTAATTTTTGAAAATTAAGTTTTTGATGCAGTTCAATAGAGTAAACAAAAATACATCGTTTGCGGAAAAAATACAAATATTTTTTTCTAATTCTTGTTTTGCAACGATATGTAAAAGTTCTAAGTACAAAACTGCTAAAAAAAAAAGCTCTAGGGCCCATTGAAATGTGAAAATTTAAAACAAAATTTTGTTAATAGTTAACATTGAAATAAATAAAATAATTTTATAGTATATTCTATTTTTTGCAAATTGACATACTAAAATGTACATTAATAGTATAAAATATATAATAGAAAAGGTGATAAGTCACAAAAAGATATGTAAAACATAAATGTATTATTTTTAGTTGGTTTGCAAGCCAATAAAGAGTCGGCAATGAAGCAAAACTGGATTTACAGACTTATAATATATTCAGAACTTAAGACTTTAGAAAGTCTTTTCTCTATCCTATAAAATTTATACATTGGACTTACATCCTTTACGATTAAATGATATATATTAAAAAAAAATTACGGACTCACCATTGTTTCACTAATTTTTATGTATTTTTGTATATCAAAGAACTTTATAATTCTTCTTTTTTTTTGTATATATGGGAAGGTAGAATGGCAACGCATATAAAATTCCAATTCAAATCGGTGGCATGTCATAACGGCCAGTGTCATAGTGTCCATGGACGTTATGACACCCCAAAAAGTGTCATAGTGTCCATGGACATTATGACACTTTTGAAAGTGTCATTAGGTCCATTATTACTAAATAAGTTAAATACAAAAAAATTATCTGCATACACGCAGAGAGAAACATGTTTCATTATGGTCCCAACCAACAAAACTATTTTTAAAGAAACTAGTTTAACCATAATATGGTTGTCGGTGACAATGATTTATTTAGATGAAACATAATATGGTAAAAAAATTTTTAAAAATGGTTTTCCTGCTTTTTTTCTGGGAGTAAATATTAAATATATAACGAAAACACTTTTGGGCGCAAGGATTTCCTCCTCTATAGTATAACAAATACCGGCTTCGCTAACTAAAGATTCTCTGCACAGCCGGCCTTCGGCCGGGCGCAAGGATTTTTTTCTCTATGGTATAACAAATACCGGCTTCGCTAACTAAAGCTTCTCTGCATAGTCGGCTTTCGTTCGGAAACAAGGCAGATTTTAGAAGCTTTACTTAGCGAAGCCGGTGTTTGTTATACCATAGAGGAGAAAATCCTTGCGCCCGGCCGAAGGCCGGCTGTGCAGAGAAGCTTTAGTTAGCGAAGCCGGTATTTGTTTTACCATAGAGAAGAAAATCCTTGCGCCCGGCCGAAGGCCGGCTATGATCCCAAATTTGTTTACATTCTTGCTTGTTGTGGACATTATGACACCTTGCAAAGTGTCATAACGTCCGCGGACGTTATGACACTATGACACTGGACGTTATGACATGCCACCTTCAAATCCTACTATTATGAAAATATGATACAAAATACGATTATATTCAAATGTATATAATAAATAATTATCATAACACAAATAAAAATATTGCATATCGTCGGTCACAGGTTGACAACTCTTAACATGTTTTTTTTGTACTTTTCAGGAGACAAAAAAAAAACGTTATTACTCCGTTACTAAACCGTGTTGGAAGTAAATAAAAAAAACCAAAATTATTAGGAGATATTTATTGTAAGATGGTGTTAAGAAAACAAAGGTATTGAAAATAATTTCAGATTAAAAAAAAATTAAAAGAGTTGACAATTTCAAAAAATTTAAAAGTGAGTTAAGAGTTGTCAACCTGTGACCGACGATATACTTATTAATAATTCAACCGCTCGCATTTTCAACCCAAACGTTTATTTTTCGGATATAGATGGCACTTGCTGGGCTTGAATGTAGAATAATATGTATTTAAATACAGTAAACTAGATGTTTCATTGGAAATATATCATAAATAGCTATTAGGATAAATACTTGGATACTTATTGAAAATTTGATTAGTGATTCTATAAAAAACAAAAAAAAAACTTGATGGGATTTCCAAAAAATTTTGTACATTCGGAAATTCGTGTATTATCGAAATAAGCAAAAGATATTTTTATAATTTAGGGGGGGGGAGAATTTCCTTTTTTCACCCCCCTGAATCCGCGCCTGACACCAAATAATACAAAACGGATAGAGAACATATCGTTACCTAAAACGCAAAAGGCCCTAACTAACCAAATATTAAAATTTGACTTTATCATTGATTCTGATGTATTGCATCAACACAAATGTCCACAACAAATTTTGGAATCTTTCGAACAAAATTAGCGATTTTATTAACAAAAAACAAAAAGACCTATCTACAAAATATTATACGATAAACACTAATAGGCAGAATTAACAGTTTGCGTTATATGCAATATTGTTATTTGTCAAAACCACTGGTAGGTTTAACAAGAAAAATAGAAGAATAAGTAATTTTATACAGTTTTAGGCAATTTTTCAATTTACCATTTTAAATAGATTTTTGCTTCTCCTGTAAAATTTTCAAAATGTTATATAGGGCCTTTTGCGTTTTAGGTAACGATATTATTTCATAAGTAAGGCATTATGTATTTATAGTTAAGATCTTATGCAGTTTTACACAAAAAGTTTTTCTGGGAATTGCCGGGACTGAAAGAATAACTTTATATTTTTCCTGAAATAGGAAAGAGTCCGATAAATTAGGAATCCTAGATTGGGCAAAGTGCTTTAAATGCATACGACATTCCTGCTTATACTCTTACCTAAGCCAAACAAAGAAGATTATGCAATTATAGCTATGCTTATGCTCATCACTGTCATTTGTGTTTGACGTATACAAAACTCTTAGCGTATGTAATTTGGTCTACTGTAATGGTCACTTGTATTCGATGTCATTTCTTACAAATTTTTTTGTTTTGTATGTAAGATTTTTTTTATATACATATGTATACATTTTTATTTTTCCTTTAAATCTGTGGAGCTGTTTAAAAGAGTAATATTTATTTTCCTACCTTTTTCAAATAAGAAAAAAAACAACGTATCTGAACAACAAAACTCATTGTTTTGTTAAGGGGTTTAGATTTCAGCTCTTTTTTTAACAAAATGAAAAAATAACAGCATTTCAAAATATTAAGTTTTTGATTTACTTTTTTTTTGTGGCACAAGGCGTTTACTTTTTTTTTTGCGCAGATTTACTTGTAGTGCCGTTGGTTGTTGCAAAGAGGTCGTGAAGATCATTTAATACGCGCCTCTTACTTGCGATTCACTTAAAACTACATCAAATTGAACAATAACAATATAAGTTGCTGTTGCTGTTGTTGTTGTTATTGTTTTGTTGCTATTGTTGTTGCCACATTGGTTTGTGCCACATCTTAACGTAATACTTAACATGCACCACACTTTCATAGTAAGTAAATATCTGTATATGAGAAGTAAATCTACGACAATGTGTATTTTTGTTGCTGTCCGGCACTCATGCATATTTGTTGCGTTGTTTCCATTCACACACAGCCACACACACACACACACACATATTGCACACAATCTGTGGCTGCAACATATAGATTTTATTTTCCAAAAATTAGGTTCATTAGAGAGGCTTGTCATTGGGAAAATTAAGAGCAACTGCAGTTAACAAGAAAGTAAGATAAAAAGGATAACAATTGGTGGCAGGCAACTGTATTATGTTGACAAAGTTATTGTGTGTCTAGCCGCCTGTCTGTCGGTCTGTCCATTTATGGGGGGCGATAGAAAGAGAATGAGACGTTAGTTAGTTGATAAAACCTTTTTTCCAACAGTAACGACCAGTTTGGCGAAATTTGTGGAAAAATACGCTTTTAACCTGATTGTATGATGGGAAAAAAAATTCTTAATTAAGTTTTTAACGGAAATTATAAAAATTTTAAAAACCAGATAAAATCTAATATTTGAATGTGCCGAATATCACCAAGAATAGGAATTATATGGATAACTAAGAGTGAGCGCGATTTTCGAAAGTGGCACTTCTTTGAGACCTATGGCTAAATATCAATTGATTCCCATAACATTTTTAACATAATTAAGGTTTTAATAAAACATGTTTGGGTTGAGTTTGAACTCAGCATCAACATATTTAGATGGGTTATGGGGACCAAGGCTTTGTTCCGAGATGACATTTGTATGGGAGTTAGGTTAAGGCAGTCAGCCAGACAGACTAATTAATACACAAAAAAGGTGGGCTACATTTTTAAAACATTACAAACTTCAGAACAAAACGTTAATAAAGGGTGTTTTTTAAGCCCAATAGAATTTAAGGAAGAGTTAGCTGTCGAACGAACTGCACCTACTTTTTGACATTTATGATCAGTATACCCTTGCAAATCATTACACAGTACAACATTTTTCAGGTGATTGAGAAGAAATTCTGCATCATCAGTTCAGTCAAGGTACATCAAATAATAATTTAAAAATTAATTAATTTGAAGTCAGTAAGTATTGTATAGGGGAATTTGTCACGTTTTAGGCTCTTTTCTTTGTCATAACTCGAGAACCACCAGTCCGAATAAGCTGAAACAAATTTAAAAAATTAAGAATTACAATGCCTTTTATCTCTCCATACATTTCGCTACATAAGCAACAATTTTTGCAGTTATAAATAAATGAACGAAGAAAAATAAAATATTTTTTGCCCAAAAAATTTAAATTTTTTATTTTTAATTCATAAAAAATCCTTTGGAAAAAACATTGATGACTATATTATTGATTCTTTATTTTGCATGAAAATAAACATTCCGATTCATATTACAGCTCTTCTTACACAGAAAATATGCGATTTTATAAGTTATCTATGTATGGAAACAAAATTTAGAACATTTTAAATTATTGTCACTATCCATCCTCGTTGAAGTTAACGCTTGTGGTTCTGATGACCTTATTTTCATCGTAATTTCTGGCGTTGTCGGTATGATGTTGCACAACAATTATCAGAATTGAGTCCCGAAATCATGTGTTGTACTGTGTTATGAACAGCGCTATCAAATTTTTTTGGAAATCAGTCATCGATTCGCGCAACTTATCGCGTGTTCAGCGTAGTGTTGCCACTTTTTGGGTAATTACCCGAATTTGGTATAACTTTTACTTTTGTGGGTAGAGCATGGGTAATTTCTTTGAGGTGTAGATCAGGTGTAATTTGTAATTCTTTCGTTTTAAAACAAATAGGATAAGGATTTGCTTTTAGTGATAAAATTTATGCCATTTATGATATTGTTGATTTAAAAAGTTTGCAGTTTATTCAACCAAAGTCACTGTTTATTTAAAAAATACAAAATTCCGTTTATCAACAAAAAGATTGATAGTGATTGGCGTCTGATGGACAATTAGATTTCGATAAATATGAGCTTCAAAGTGATTCAAAACCCCAATTGTATTTGTACTAAAAAATCCTTGGAGAAAGATATGTTTCCAATATTACAAAAAGTAATAATAATTTGTATTGTGGTTATTTTATTGAACTGTAAATGGTTTTTAATCAATTTCATTGGGTTTAAGATATGGAACAAATTTAATATTTATTTGTGCAACATATTTAGAAAGAAACACGACAATTTCTAACATTTTTCCATTTATTTTTAGAATGGAACAAAAACACGCGCGAATGTCAGCATACATGGAACATTTTTGTCAAGAAAGAAAACACCATATTTATGTACCTAAAAGTTCGTTTAGACAAAATATAGCGCTAGTGTAAACTCATACACGGAATTTTTTTTTGTTTCTAAAATGATTAAAACTTTAAAATAACGGGTGGTTAAATTTTAAGGACCGATGTTGAATGTGAACCACACCTAAACGTCAAGTTTTTTCTGCATTTCATTTGACATTTCTCTGGTGTTCGCTATCGTGAAATGATAACGAACTTTTTATGGCCCGATTTGGAAGATATGGATGTGGACGATGTGTGGTTTCGAAAGGACGGTGCCACTTGCCACACAGCTAATGAAAAAATGGCTCTTTTGTGCGACAAATTCAATGGCCGTGTTATCTCACGTGGTAGCGACGTCAATTGGCCGACAAGATCATGTGATTTGACACCGGACTTGGACTTATTTCTTTGAGGTTATTTGAAAGAAAAGGTGTACGTCGATAAGCTAGCAACAATTCAAGAGCTTAAGGATGAGATAATTCGGCACATTAACGGCATAGAACCTCAATTATGCCTCAGCGTCATCGAAAATTTGGACCATGGGATGGAGGTGTGAAGGAAAAACGTCCAAAAGAAGTCGCGGCGGCCATTTGTCCGATATTTTGTTCCATACATAATTGAACCATACCAATATTATTTAGATTTTAAATATGTCCACCTAAAATTTCTCAAAATTTTAGTATTAAGACAGAGTTTAATTGGCCACGCTGCCACATAATCGAAAATGATTAAGTTAGTCATAAAATCATTTTTTAAATATGGCGCTCTTATTTCAACCACAATCGCCGTTATATCTGGTTGACAGGCTATCAAATGATCCGCATGGACCATGTATACTTTCTTAAAGGGAACAGGACTTGAAATTGTAAAAAAATAATATAAAAAAATTTATTTTTAATAAAAAAAAAATTGTAATTCAAAGGGCGTCACGGTAGGCTAGCTAGTATTGCGAAGGTTGCAGGTTCGATTCCCACCAGAGGCTTTTGTCGGACTAAATTTGTTAGTTGTCGAAACCAATTAACCACTATTCGACGCGTTATTTAGTAGCCATTCAAATAAGATATAAATAATTTCAATTGAACCAGCACTGGACTCTGTATGGCGGCTGAAAAAGAAGTATAGATCGAAAAATACAAATAAAAATTGAGTTCATATTTGGATTCAGCATGAAAAATAAGCAAAAAAAAAAAGAATTTTGGAATAGTTAAAAAATGTTAAACCTTCTACCAGTGTTATTACACAAGGAAACAAAATTGAACTTATTTTGTATTGATGGGAAGTTTGATGCAATTTTTTATTAATTTGAGGTCGCTGATTATAAATATAGTCTTACTTTTTCTCCATCAGCTCTCATTTTTAAGTTACAGGTACTAATCGTATTTTTGACTTTTTTTTCAAAAATTAAAAGTTTAAAAAATTATGACTTCACTCTTCATTAAGCGATTTTCAAAATGTTTCTTTTTAAAAAAAAAAAAAAAAAAGATGTAGTAGCTTTAAAGAACAGTAAAATTTTTTTTAAAATCACCAAAAAAAATGGCTTAGTACTGGTTATTTACCTTAAAAAAAAAAATTCAAAATCATGAAAAATCCAAACCGGGAATAAGTTATAATCTTATTACTTTTACGTAAAGTCACATAATCTATGAATAAAATGACACATTGATCATAAAAATCGATGAACGCTTTTAGCTTTTATTTACAATTAAGTGAAATTTCCTAATTTTTTAATTGAAGGAAAAAACGTCCAAAAGAAAAGCAGCAGAAACACACACACACATTAACCCCAGGATTGCCGTCTTGGTCTGGCCAGACCAAATTTGTGTTTTGCTTGTAATATTTTTCGCATATAACAAAAAATCAAAAAACATGGACGTGAGTTCTATAAATGATATGTTCTGAATCGAAGGAAACTAATTTGGATTCGATTGGAGCAAATAAGTGGGGCTAAATTCCATTTTTATGTAAAAGTCTATGAAATGACCTCTTGGTCTAGACAGACCAAATTTTTTTCCTTGAAAGATTTTTCAAATAGGACAAAATATTAAAAAACAGATTCGTGAATTCTAGAAATGATATGTTCTAAATCGAATGAATCAAGTTTGAATCAAATCAGAAAACTAGGGCCCATTATACGCTTAGTTCAATCTAACTACAAAAACCTAACGCAAAACTCGTTTCAGCTGTTGTAGATGCGAAATAGCAATGTGCGAAATTAAAGACTTCATTTGGAATAAAATAATGATATAATAAAATTGTATATTAAATTTGTATAATCAAAAGTAATTAGCATACGTTCAATAATAAATATTTTTATTTACTTTTTATTTAATTGGGGTTTTTAGCTGTACAAATTGTGGTCTGGACAGACCAAGAGGTGAACTTAGTAGTAAAAAGTAACCGAGAATGCTAGGATTAAAAAATTTTATTTTTGTATGGAAATCAATACAGTTTTCTCAGTTAATTGTGAATAAAATCAAAAGTTGTGCACCGATTACAATGAAATAGAGTAGGGATGGGCAATAAATATCGATATATCAAAATATCGATATTTAAAACAATTATAATCGATATATATCGCCGATATTAAAAATACCCATGTATCGATACATCGATATTTATCAACGACTATCGAATTCGATATTTTTAAGATCTCTTTATAATAAAATTCAACATTTTAACCGTTGCTCAACTGAATAAATACTGTTGTGTTTTTAAGAATTGCATCGTATGTTTTTTAACTAATATTAAGAAAATAACGGCGCTTTTCCATTGTATATTTTCATAGATTACTCAGTTCAGTTTTGTCTCAGTTTTTTAAGAGATGCCAACAACAAAATAAGCGCGAAAACTTACCTTAAAAACTAAATTTTAAAATCAAAAATTATTTTCGGGAATGAAATATTTGTTATTAATTAGTTCATTTATTAATGATGTGCTAATAATCCCAATTTTTGAATGAAAACACTGAAATTTATTGTTGTGGGAAAGCTAGTTTCTATGCGCATTTAGCTGGTTGCTTTTCCTGACGAGCTGGCCTACAATTGGCTGGTTTTTTTCCAACACGAATTTTAAAATTGGTTTTATGTTTTAAATAAAAGTTAAGCGAATGAAAGTTTCGTTCGAAATTGAGGGACAGACAGTAAATTTAAAATTAAAAGAAGCAATAAAAAGAAAGAATGGAATTACATGTAATATGGTTGTACCTATGTAAATATCTATTGAAATTTGGTAATAATGTCAGCTTAATAATTAATTTTTAATTAATAAACATCGATTCTTTTAAAAAATATCGATACGATTTATATCGATATATTTTTTCAATTTGCCCATCCCTAAAATAGAGCTCATTTTATTCGAAATGTATAAAACTAAATGTTTTTAGACCAAAACTGTGATTTTTGTCGCATTTTTATTTTTTATAAATTTTTATGGAACAAAAAGTTTTTTTTAAACTTCAACGATATCTCAGAAACAACTGGGCAAATTTAAAACCAATGTAAGTACGGCTCAAAGATAATATTGTTGGCGAATTTCGGATTTTTTTCTTCAACTGAATATGGTGAACCATTTTCAAGTTAGTATATTATATATAGCGGAGTTGCCCTTATTGTGGTAATAACGGTATATCGCGAAAAGTCGAGCTGATAGAAAAAACTAAGATTTGGATTCAGCGTCCCAAATAACCTTAAAAACAACATTCAGTTCTTAATCAACAAAAACCTTGTTCCCCTGTGTTATTTGTCATTTGTGAACAACTGATTGTCAATGTGGTTGTTGATATGTTTTTGCACTTTTGCAAAAACAAAACATATCAAAACATATCAGCAAAAGTGCAAAAACATATCAACAACCACATTGACAATCAGTTGTTATATATATATATATACTATATAAACTATATATGTGGAACGTATAAAACCCATTTGGAAGTTATTAATCGGAATCAGAATATATAATTGCGTCCGTAATTTCCCTTTTTTTAATTAGTTTTAAAGTATATGTTCTAGACAGAACACATTTCTACAAAACAAACTGCCTTTATTTGTCCCTCTGAATCAACATTAGCAGTTTTCATTCTTGGTAGTAAACCTTGTGAATCTTATTAATGCACTTAAAGTACTTACAAACAATAGGCTGTGGTTAAAAAATGACTTAAAACCTGTAGTAAGCGCGTGAGTTTAATTTATCAGAATAAAACAGGTAACCGTTATACATTCAAACTAGGGATGCCAAACGGGAAATCCCGAATCCCGAAATCCCGGGATTTTTCGGGATTGATAAATCCCGAATCCCGAATATAGAAATCAAGAAATAATTGTTATATATCAAGCAAAAAATAAAAATTATTCACGATCCAATTAAAGTTTTATTCAGAAACCAAAGAATAAAAGTTTATATAATTATAACAATTAAGTCGTAATATTGATGAAATAGCTCATATTCCTTCCGGTCCAATAATAATAAAAAATTGGCTTAAAAACATACGGTAAATAAAATAATTTTTTTATAAATAAACACTATTTGACGTATTTATAAATAAATTATTTAAACTTGAAATCTGTTTAAAGAAGCATTTGTATAAACATTTTGTTTTGAAATAAATTTCAAACGTACTTAAATTATTGATTATGAATCTCGCCCTCACCCTGGAGGTGTACTGCACTGCAGACGACATAGTTTTTCAGTTTTTAACTCAGCTATCGAGATCGATGAGGGACAACACTTTGCAGTGTATTAGTGTCGTCACAACTTAATTCACATTAAATATTGAATTGCGGTCAAAAAACCGAAATGAATTGATCTAGAAAAACTAAGAGATACGTATACTTTTTAAGCTTTTTTCAGAATCTGATCAGTTTGATCATGGGTGAGGCCAGTGTTATAAACATATGTATAAAATAAATTGTTTTGTTGTTTTCCTTTTTAAAAATTTATGTTACGTATATAAAACCTTTTAAATATTTAAAAAGTGTTGTTTATTAAAAAAAAAGTAGCATCTTAGAGAAACACATTGATCACAAAAAATCTCGAAATCCCAGAAAATCCAAAATCCCGAATCCCGGGATTTTCAAAAATCAGTCCCGATTGGCATCCCTAATTCAAACTGACGAAAACCAGAACAAAAATCAGCTGATTCATTAGTTCGCAATACATACAAAAAGAACACTCACTCTTTGTACTGTAAAATCGTAGTAAATATGACAGATTTAATAACTGAACACAAAGAGTGAAAACCGCTACTACAAAGTTCTCTCTTATTTTTCTTAATTTACTTCGGTTATTTTTCAAAACGCAAAAATTACATTTAAATCAAAAGTGTGCAATAACAATGATTGATGTCTCCGAAATTGAAATAAAATAACGGCATTTAATTTCATTTTTGCAGCAACAACAAATAACAGCAACATGAACGATCCAATGGAGCATCATCAACAAAAGCAACATCAGCAATAACAACATAAAACAAGTCGTTAACAATTCTTTATTAAGAAATGGATTGTGTGCCTCCGAAAACAAAAAGTTCTTTTTAAATAATTTGCATGTTGGCACCTTCATTTTTTACTGTTCCTTAATTCTTCATTATATTTCATTTTTTTGCGATTACGAAAGTATTTAAAAAATCATCCAAAGATATTTCAAACAGAAATCGTCTTGTGTCTTCATCTGATTATTTCAGTTGAGTTCAGGCAGAAAATGAATCACAGAAGGGAGAAAGAAAAGTTATTTCTTTTAGTTTGTGCCAAAAATAAAACAATCTAAATTTTTTATTATAACGTGTTTGTTGTTTCTTCATTTATTAAATAAAAAAAAAACTTTCAACAATCCGGCAAGAAATACTCGTACATTCTGCAATAATCGCTCACTTGAAGGAACTGATTCTCTGGTAAAAAATGTATAATAAAGTTAATTTTTAGTTCAATCTTAGTTATAGCTTAGATCTAGTTCAGTACAAGTTCTGTTTATATTCAAGTCTAGCATAGCTCAAGTCCAGGAGTACTTCAGTTCTAGTTTAAGTTCAGTTCTATTTCAGTTCTAGTTCAGTTTAAGTTCAGTTCTAGTTCAGTTCTAGTTCCGTTCTAGTTCAGTTCTAGTTCAGTTCTATTTAAGTTCTAGTTCCGTTCTAGTTCAGTTCTAGTTCAGTTCTAGTTCAGTTCTAGTTCAGTTCTAGTTCAGTTCTAGTTCAGTTCTAGTTCAGTTCTAGTTCAGTTCTAGTTCAGTTCTAGTTCAGTTCTAGTTCAGTTCTAGTTCAGTTCTAGTTCAGTTTTAGTTCATTTAAGTTTCAGTTATAGTTCAGTTCTAGTTCAGTTCAGTGAGAACAAGCATCTCTGACCACTACGCTCTTTTCTGTTGTTTATTCGAAGTAAAAGAAAAGGAAAATAAACAAAACCAGGGTGAGGAAACCATACAAAATCAGGGCACCAACTTAAACAATTTAAATAATTATAAGGTAAACAAATATATTAAAAATTATAATTGGAGTTCAATATACGAACAGAATTTAAGTACAAATAATTTATTTAACAAAATATATGATAAATTCCACAATATTTATGAAAATTCTAAAGCACAAAACACAAATAATAGAAAGCGAAAAGTGAACCCATGGCTAAATGAAAGTCTATTAAAATGTTGCATTATTCGCAATGCAAAATGAATTTAATATTATAACAAAATGGAGTCATGACAATGGCCTCGTTATTAATGCATCAAAGACAAAACTAATGCATATAAAACCCCCCCATCTTCTTAATCGCAAAATTAACCTTGTATTTCATAATTATCAATGCATACACAAAACAAACTTATCTAATATGGATACATGCAACACCACCATAGAAAATGTAAAAACATATAAATACTTAGGTGTATACGTGGACGAAAACTTTAAGTGGCTAACCCATGTACAAAATCTTCGAAAAAAGTTAAAAAAGTCAGCTTACAGCCTCTTTCACCTAAGTAACTGTACCCCATTCACAGTACTGAAACAAGCATACTTTTCTTTGGCCGAATCATATATTAGGCATGGTATTACAGCATGGGGAAGCTCTACGTATTGTAGCAGTCTACAGCTAACACAAAACCAAATTTTAAAAATTCTATTAAAAAACAAACAACACAACCAACAAATACAGTATTCCATGATATATAGTCATACAAACAACGTGCACTCAAACCAAAACGCACTTGCAAACAACACACTTTTAAACAACAACCTCCTAAACAGCACTGCCGTTAACAACTCACGTGTCAACAACAACGCACTTGCAACAAACGACACAATACTAAACAATATCTACGGTTACAACGACCCACGTGTTAGCAACAACACATACGTTAACAACAACACAAACGTCAGCAACAGCGAAAACCAAAACAACAGTTACGCTAATAATAACCCACAGGTAAACCACAACACACACGTCACCAACAATCATGTAAACACCCAAAACGTTAACAACCGACACGAAAACAGTTACAACACAAACTTAAACAATAACTCATCAATAAACAACAATACCTACGTCAGCAACTTTCCCGTAAGCGTAAACCAAATTGTTGATAACGCACATGTAAACAACACAAGCGTTTACAACATAAACGATAACAACAACCCACATGCCAACAACAACACACACGTCAATAACACCCAAAACGTCAACAACACTCACGACAACAACAATGCACAAATAAACAACACTCAGGTAAACAACACCAATACCATAAACAATACAAACGTTAGCAACAACAACACAATCACTAGGTACTTTCGCGGCAACAATAACCCACATGTCAACAACAACACACACGTCAATAACACACAAAACGTCAACAACACTAACGAAAACAATAATACACATATAAACAACACTGAAGTAAACAACACCCATACCATAAACAACTCAAACTTTAGAAACAACAACACAATCGCAAGTAACTTCCGCGGTAACAATAACCCACATTTGAACATCAATACACACGGCAACAACAGCCAAAACGTTAACGACAACAGCAATTACGTCCGCAACAACAATTTGAACAATTTTAACGTGAACAACACTTGCGCAAACAACATCACAACAGTAAACAACAACACACATGTGAATAACACCGCCACAAATAACAGGAACAGACAAAAAACAACAGCAATAAATATAGCAACAAAATTAGAAGTCCTAAACATTAGAAGCTTATATAATGCTACACTGATCAATGAATACTACAACGACTCAAGATACCTAAAACCTATAGACCATACTTATAACACAAGACGAAAAACAGAAGGAAAATATAAAGTAGAAAGATTCCACAACAATTATGGCAAAAACTGTCTTAGTGTTATACTCCCAGCTCTGTTCAACAAATTACCCACTAATTTACTTAATCTACCAAACACAAGTAAAAGAAAGAATTTATTAAAATCATATTTCTTAAATTCGCAATGAAATTCTCAAGTATCCACATATATTATCATATCATATTGAATTATTTGTTTTTTATATTACATTTAAAATTAGTATAGAACTCATCCTGCAGATAAGCCACATGGCTTCGCGGGATTGTACTTAAATTTAATTGTAAATTAATTTCAAAGTGTAAATAAATGAATTACAAATTTCCAAAAAAAAAAAAAAAAAAAAAAAAAAAAAAAAAAAAAAAAAAAAAAGTTCAAGTTCAGTTCTAGTTCAGTTCTAGTTCAGTTCTAGTTTAGTTTTAGTTCAGTTTTAGTTCAGTTCTAGCTCAGTTCTAGTTCAATTCTACTTCAGTTCTAGTTCAGTTCTAGTTCAGTTCTAGTTCAGTTCTAGTTCAGTTCAAGTTCAGTTCTAGTTCAGTTCTAGTTCATTTCTAGGTCAGTTTTAGTTCAGTGCTAGTTCAAGTTAGTTCTAGTTCAGTTCTACGTGAGTTCAGTTTAAGTTAAATTGTAGGTCAGTTTTGTTCTAGTTCACTTTTAGTTCAGATATAGTTAATTATTTATTATATTTCTAGCTTAGAAGCCAAATTACGGCATTCAATATCGATCAATATTCCCATTCGAATTGTACTTAAAATTCAATCGGTATCGAGTGTGGTAATTTAGCACCAGTTCTTGTTCAGTTCAAGTGCAGTTCTAGTCCAATTTAATATTTATTCATTTCACTCTTTTCTTTCCCTGACGCAGTTACCTCAAGCACTCAATCAAACGAATATAAAATAATGTTGTTGCTTGTTACAACAACTCGAACTTTTTTAAAAACCCCAAAAGGCAGATGAGTTAAAGAATTATTTTAACTGCAATACTCTCATACAACTCTGTACCGTACAATGGGTGACTGAATTGTGTGCCCTGGGCAGTTTTTTTTGTATTTTTCATATGCCTTTGAATTTATTTCAGAAAACTTACTTAAATGCTTGACTAAACTAAATGACTGACTAAATGTCCAATTTTGTGACTGTCCATTTGTCTTAAAGGCATCTTAATATACAAGAACGAACGCAAAATGTGAACAGAACGCAGCAAAGACAAAATTAACAAATCAAATCTAAAGATAATTCTTTGTTTTTATTTTCCTACTACATATGCATATTAACAGTTGCGTTTAAAAAAGTAATAACAGTGATGTTAAAAACATGCGCTAAGTGCTTATTGGACATATCGGTTGGGAAGTCATGCAATTCAAAATACTGAAAACTGATCTGAAGTGGAAGAAATATAATTAAATTATATTAATATAAACTATGCTTGCAAACAACTGCTATTTATTTTTTCACAACTGTCTAAATAAATACATTTTTTTAACATGCATTCATTTGCTAAGCAAAGATACTTCATTTACGAAATCAAATAGAAGAATAAAAAAAAAATCAAATTCAAAAAAATAAAGAAAAGAGTTCTTATAGTTTGGTTACGTTTTCTTAACGTATTTGTTCGAAAAGTTGTTGATGTTGACGACAAAGAAACGTACATTTATTTAAAACATTCATACCGTATGTAGTCACATTTACTTTAAGTAAAACACAATCATTAAAACACCCATTTTATATTGCACAGTGGGTTAGCACAACACTTTACTTGTTTTACTGAAGAACTGATTCTGAACTACGCAGAAAAAATAAAAATTGAATTCAATTGAAAAGTTTGTGATATTAATTAAAAAATTAATGGAATTTGCACCAGTTAACAAATTAATAGTATCAATTAAACGTTTAATTCACTTGATTAAGCATTTAATTCACTTGATCAAACATTTAATTCACTTGATTAAATATTTAATTCACTTGATTATATTTTTAATTAAAACTGATTTTATTTTTGATTAATGCTCTAATTGGTTAAACATTTCGGAGAATTTTTTCTGTGTAGAACGGACAAGAACTTAACTTAAATTGGATCAAAGCCAAATAGGACTTGCTACAGAGACGCATGTATCACGGAAAGTTTCTGACTATTATTTACTTCGGAGGGACCAGAAATTATTTCTCTGCCTGACTATCCAACCAGCTCACTCACCGGTCAAATACCAAGTAGTTCCTGGGTGATGGTTTTCCAGCTTCCTTTAAACACCAGCTAGAGTAAGAAGGCAAAAGTAATGAAGTCGTAATGGTCAAATTACATCATGACGTCTCAGGCAAGTAGGTAAACGATTGATAAATGTTTGCTGAAGCATGACTGCTAAGTGAGATTGGTCACACAGGTAGCAGCCCTATCATCAATCTAGGAAAAGAGGACCAGCAATCTAACTTTCTAAAATCAGCAGTGCTTACGAGTCGCTTGGCGCCCTATACTTCATTGGGAGTTAAATTGAATTCACCCTTTGTTTCCGAACAAAATTTCCGTCCGGAAAAAAGTTTTTACTGAGACTTTTTTCCAACACGATTCACCCATTTTGAAAAATTGGTCTGGGAAAACAAAGCTTCCGTATTAAATATATTTTTAAATAGCTATGGCACAAGCTTATGTATGTTTACATTGGTCCTTCAAGTGGTACAGAGAAAGGCAAACTGGAAAAGGACAAAAAGAAAAACATAAAAAGCAAATGTTTCCGTTTTCAAGCCAAAGTCTTGACAAAAAGTACGAAAAAAGCAAGAAGAAAGGAAAAAAGCAAACGATAGACTGCAAAGAATTCTGATGGCGAAACATGTAAATTCGACCCTAGTTCAATCCCGTGTTATGTCAAGATTTATCAAAAATTTTAAAAATTATTTCATGTTGCAAATTCCTTCCTTCAATAAAAATAATTTAATGAAAATTAAATTTGATGAACTTAAGCCTAATTAAAATATCAAAAACTTCAATTAAAAACCAACAGTTCAATTCAAAAAATCTCAATTGTTATTTCTTTAAATTTTAATCTTTAAACTCAAAATACAAATATTTTTATTACTAAGATTTCTCTATGATGTGCTAAATTCCAAATTTTTATTTTTGATTAATACACTGAAATTTATTGTTGAGGGAAAGCTAGAAAACCTTTTTCCACTTTAGAGACTTTAGAAAAGCTAAAATATTAAACAAATAAAATTTAAAGCGAATAAGAATTATAAACACTTACGGCCATACTCATAATAAGTTCTTATTTGAAGCTTAAAGTATGTAATAACTATCAAACGATTTTTAACTATTTTAACTATTAATTGTTTGTAGCGATTTTTTGTTTAAGTATGGCAACTTTATATGCGTTTTGTTGGCTTTTTATTGCTTTTTATCGATTTGCGTCGCAATTGGTTTCGGAAAATGACGAAATACATCGAAACAACGTAAATCGAATTTAAGGAAAACTCAAAGGAGAAACCTTTTCGATAGCACGCATTCAAATGATTTCTGTCGAGATGCCCTTCGAATTTAAACATGTACAGTTTCCGATTAGCGTTGCTATAAAACAAAAAAATTTCTTTGTGTAGAATTGTTACCGAAAATCTATTTTGTGATCGGACTATAAATAAATAACGTTTTGGAACCACTTTGCTCTCAACTTAATTTTATTTTTTGCCGACCGTAGGGGTTTTATATCTTTGGCATTTATGGACGGATCTTTAGGTATGATATATTTAAGTTTTTGTCTCGAGAAGGCCAATGGTATAGTCCTAATTTTTTTACAATATCGTTGTTCGTTAAGGTTTTAGACGTACTAAAATGTTTTCTGAGAGTCTGCTTTTTTTGGGATAAATTATAGGCCGATCTTCATGAGATTTGATCGTGGAATTTCTAGTCTTACAAAACTGTGCCAATCCATCATCTCGAGACAAAAACTTTGTGATGTATCATACTCTAAGATTAGACTATAAGTGTCAAGGATGTAAAGAAAAATTAAAAAAAGCGACCCCTACTTTCGGCAAAAAATCCATAAACTAATTGAAAAATAGCTTAAATCTTTTAGGGGGATGTTGAGATGGTTATAAGCAATATAAAAAAAAACAAACTAGTTTTTTTTCAATTCGGGTGGCTTATAAAGTTTTAACAATAAAACCCTTCTAATATACAAAATTATCACAAAAGAAAATTTCATTGAAATTTCGACAGAAGAACGTCTGTCGGGTCAGCTAGTATATAAATAAGAATACAAATTTGCACAAATTTTTCCCAAACCTCACCATTGTGCACACATATTTTTACTCGCTAAAATTTATTTTCTATATAATTTTTGGATAGATGGATGGCTGGCTGAGAATTCAAGTGGATACTCGAGTGTCTAGCGAAGAAGTACTTGGTCGTTATTTAGTATGTCGAAATGTTTAGTTTGATATTTAGCAAAAAAAAAAAAACAACAAATAAATAAATAGAGTTGAGATGCGTTGCGTTGAGTTAGAACTATAAAAATAATATGCCAAAATCTATTTGGACTCTATGGCTCATGCAAATCATCATCCACAGCATCATCTATACAGGCCTGCATTTGTACCATACACACAAATGTATGTCAGTATCTGTGTGTGTCTGGTAACTCGTATCTACTGGATGCGTCTGTCTGTAAGGTGGTGAATGATGAAGTAAATGTTTGCTGCCGATGTTGTTTAGTTCGAATTTCAATAATAATTGTTTCCATTCATTTAAACATCGATAGTTTTATATTTAATGGGAAGTTAAATGAAATTCTAAAATTCTTTGCCATTTTGCATTTTTGCGATGAGTATATTGAAGAGTGTTAGTGTGTGTGTAAATTATTTAAAGAACATGTTCTAACATTAACTGGTCAATGGGCAGACATGACTTTTAATTTTTGCATGTGTATATTTTCTTTAACGAAATAAAATGATGATGAATACCATTTGATTGATTAAATGGTCAAAATAATTGAATCGATGGACTTGATAAACATGCCATCCCATCTGTCGAACATTGTTTATTGGAGAAATCGTTGAAAGACTCGAAAATAAATGAATGTCCTAAAAAGTAGTAAAACTACATTTGGATCATAAACTGGAATATTTTATTTTCTTTAATTAGGAATTGATGGGTTGCGATGACAAATTTGAATTTAACTAATTGGTTAACCTTGCTTAAAGGTCAAGTGGTACTGAGGCGCAGGGAACGAGTCAGGAGAAGAAAAATTTGGTGCAAACAGTAAAAAAAGAGACTGGTTTGTCCACTGGATTAACAATATATCTATCACAGAAACAATTATAAATTTTCTCTATTCACCAAATTTATACCAAATTCATAATATCAAGCAAACAAGTTGTTGATTTTGCACCTTTTACCAAAATGATTAAATTGATTACTAATAATTGTAAAATTATGAATATTTTTTTTTCAATAAATTATATTTTTTAATTTAATTAAAAAAATGAGCAAAAAACTTTACCATTTTAAACAATGTGTTAATTTATTTAATTAAACATTGATAATTCCCATCAACAATTCTTCTAGTTTAAATTATTTTATCTTAAACGAAAAATTCAATTAATATTGTTTGATATTTAATTAATATTTTAATTAAAAATATATTTCAAAACATCTTAAATATTAATTAAATCAAAATTATATTTTTAATTTTCTTTTAACTAAAAAAAATAATTGATTCAATTATCACATTAATTAATTTTAAATACTTTTTAAACCATTTTTCGTCATCGGAAATATTTAAGCCTCTACTTAATACCGTGTAGTCTTGTGTAGACTAAAGTGTAGCTTCTTGTCGAGTGTAGAATATTGACATTACTGACGAGACCATAGTGTTTTATGTGCTGCGAAATCTTTACATTAATGCGACCTCTGTACAATAATGCGACCTGGCGCATTGCACAGGAGGATATAACAAGCGATCCCATAATCTTGAGCGTCAAGAGTTTGCCGAGGATGCCCACTATCACCTTTGCTCTTCAACGTGGTCATTGGCGACGTCATGGCAAAGGTAACCACCTATGCCTTCGACGTATTCAAAAAATTTTCTCTACCATCAGCAATGCTTTACTCTGGGTTCAAACCGAGATGAGCCCGATCGACACCGAAATACGAAGGCGGAAACTGAGATGGATCGGGCACGCTTTGAGCAGATCATAATCCAACATAATCAGGACTGCAAGTGACTGGAAAACCCAAGGCAGCCGACGGAGAGGATGCCTTAGCCACACATGGCAGCGACAGCTAGAAACAGACGCATATTAATGAAATAAACATATTGTGGAACAAGCTGAGGTGACTTGCAGCACACAAAAGTCAATTGAACTCAATTGATGAGGCCTTATGCTCCTTATAGGAAAAACGGAATTAACCCAGTGCGCTTCGCTACCCTCATTAAAATTAAATATGTAATTTTTTCAATACAAATCTCGTGCATTGTTTTTGAAGTTACTTGTACCAAGTTTGAATACTCTTACTGTTAACCTTCACCAGTTGCACAGAAATATATATGGTATTTGTATTGGAATTCGTCCGTCTATTACAGATGTATATCCCAAGCTATTTTTTCCAAATTTGTAAATTTTAGCTGTGGCCTTTCTCTTGATATACAGAAATCTAGTTTGATCCACGCCCACTTCTCCAATCCCTCACAATACTAACGTTCTTCAAATATATGGGATTATATTTTGTGCCACGCTTAATTATCTAATCGCGCCCACTTTTTGACTGATGTTGCGTATTGAACTTTAGCTATGACCGTTCTTTGTCTGTACAGAAATCTCTTTTGCATTTGTATGTAAGGAACCACGTTCAATTATCCACTCCCACCTTTTTTCTTTTGACAGATGTTGCGGGTCGATAACCAAATATGTGTACCAATTTTGGAAATTTTTTATCTTACCCTTCTCTAGATATAAATAAATCTATTTTATGCCACGCCCACTTCTCCAATCCTGCAAAGATTTTGTCAGACGTTGTGTATTACTAATCAAGATGCTTGTACATAATTTGGAAACTTTGGCTTTTGACGTTCTCCAGATATACAGAAATCTATAATCTCTTTGTATTGAAGGTGCCACTCCCACTTCCCTAATCCCGCCCACACTTTGTCGGATGTTGTTTATTGATAACTAAGATGTTTTTACGTAATTTGGAAACCTTCGCTCCTCCCGTTCTCTAGATATACAGAAATCTATAATATCTTTATATGGGAGGTAACACGCCCACTTCTCCAATACTGTCCATTTAGGGAGTCTGTATATTGATAACCCAGCTATGTATACCCAATTTTAAGCATTTTACTCTTACCGCTTTTTATATATAAATAAATCTATTTTGTTCCATGCCCACTTCTTCAATCGCGCTCATATTTTTTCGGATGTTGTGTATTGATAACGAAAATGCTTGTACGTAATATGGAAACTTTGGCTCTTGTCGTTCTCCAGATATACACAAATCTATAAAGTCTTTGTATGGGAGATGCCACGCCCACCATTCCAATCTCGCCCATTTTTTAGATAAGCTGTGTAATGATAACACAGTTATGTGTACCAAATTTGGACAGTTTTTCTCTTACCGTTCTTTAGATATAAATAAATCTATTTAGTCCCACCCCCACTTTTCCACTCCCGCCCAAATTTTGTCAGATGTTGTGTATTGACAACTAAGATGCTTGAACTAAATTTGGAAACTTTAGGTTTTTCCATTCACCAGATATACAGAAATTTATATTGTCTTTGTATGGGAGGTGCCACACGCCCACTCAAAATTAAAAAATATATATAGCCCACAAAGGCGTGGATTGATAGGGGGTGAAAAAAGGAAATTTCCCCCCCCCCTAAATTATAACAATATTGTTGCTTATTTCGATAATACACGAATTTCCGAATGTACAAAATTTTTGGAAATCCCATCAAGTTTTTTTTTTGTTTTTTATAGAATCACTAATCAAATTTTCAATAAGTATCCAAGTATTTATCCTAATAGTTTTTTCCATCTTTTTTGCCATCTATATCCGAAAAATAAACGTTTGGGTTGAAAATGCGAGCGGTTGAATTATTAATAAGTATATCTATCGTCGGTCACAGGTTGACAACTCTTAACTCACTTTTAAATTTTTTGAAATTGTCAACTCTTTTAATTTTTTTTTAATCTGAAATTATTTTCAATACCTTTGTTTTCTTTACACCATCTTACAATAAATATCTCCTACTAATTTTGGTTTTTTTTATTTACTTCCAACACGGTTTAGTAACGGAGTAATAACGTTTTTTTTTTGTCTCCTAAAAAGTACAAAAAAAAACATGTTAAGAGTTGTCAACCTGTGACCGACGATATGCAATATTTTTATTTGTGTTATGATAATTATTTATTATATACATTTGAATATAATCGTTTTTTGTATCATATTTTCATCATAGTGGGCTTTGAATTTGAATTTTATATGCATTGCCATTCTACCTTTCCATATATATAAATGAATATATGTATTGGTCTAGTAAAAGTTCACCAAAGAAGAATTATATAACAGTCAAATTTCAAGTGCATTAATAAGAAAAGTTCTTTGATATACAAAAATACATAAAAATGAGTGAAACAATGATGAGTCCGTAATTTTTTTTTTAATATAATGTACCAATATAAGTATATATTATTACCTTCAGTCGAAAAGGATGTAGTCCAATGTATAAATTTTATAGGAGAGAGAAAACACTTTCTAAGGTCTTTAGTTCTGAATATATTCTGTCTGAATATAGTCTGAATATAGTCTGTAAATCCAGTTTTGTTGATTTATTTTAATTTATATTGAACCGATCTTATATTTTATTTTACCTTATTGTTGAGTTTTTTATTTTTAAAATAATATAAACATATCGTTTTTAATAAACTTTTAAATATAAATTTTTTACTTGTTTTGTATTATAAAAAATTCACCCCCCCCTAATGCTCAAGCTGGATCCGCTTCTGAGCCCATATATCCTTCCAGACCATCAGTAATATATTGTAAAAGTTTCATGACGATCGGTTTAGCGTTTAGGCGGCTATAAGGTACAAACAAACATACAAATAAAATTGCATAAATTCATTTTTATATATTTAGCTATATAGATATATATATGATGTGAAAATCAACTTGATACTCACTAAAATACCTTCTCACCGTAAACCTAACTACCTGCGGGATTGCCTTCACGTCTTACGTCACAAGGCAAGTCAGCTTTTACGCTCGTTCCAATTTGTGCAATACTTCCATTCTGAATGCGTCTCTTTTCCTCCATCAGTAGCGATACATTTATTTCAGGTATAAAGTTTGAAACTAACTGTTATTTTTCTTCTAAAGACAACATAATGTCGAGTATACGAGTATAATGTTTATGGGAATTAGGCCCTAATCATGTAAAACGCAACGCCAAAGAATGTTATTGAAAGCAAAAACAACGTCATAAATATTTTGTAATTTTGTTGGGGCGTTGAAAATTTTGAAACGGTACATGAATTTATGTAGAAAGTAACAACAAAATTGCAAAATTATTATGACATTTTTTGTGCTTTAAATGTTATTCGTTGGCGTTGCGTTGCGTTTTACATGATTAGGGCCTTAATCTGCGAATATCCTTTATAGGAAATAGAGAATTTAGCGCTTTTTAAGGATTATATAAAATCAATACATCCTGGACTATTGCATCCTATACGAATACATTTTTTATGTACAAGTATCTTTGACCATACTCTTAGCTATGTTGATCTAGCTTTTCAAAAGCCAAACTGCCTTTCCAAGAGTTGTTCAGCTCTTTCCACTGCTGGTTGTAACCTTTTATGAATGACTCTCACCAAATCTTTCCCATACTTATCCAATTAATAGTTTGGGTTAAGTAGTTTTATTGGGTTTTGATATGAAAACGATTTTTTACCATTTTCATGTATAAGGGAATTCCCCTATCAAAACACCCTCAATTCCCATTGGTTTAAGCCAATATCTGCTCATTTGTCTTAGACATTCTAGTTTGCTTCGTCTGATAGTTACTAGGAGGTCTCGCCTTGCTATCTGATTTGTTTTTCGCAATCAACATGCGTCGTGCGTGCCCTTAGATAATTTAGTCAGATCTCCGCAATTTCAGACTTTCATCAATTGCTTAGTTTCCTTTTCACTGAAAGCCAGGCATTCACGCGTCACATGTCTTTTAGAGCCATTGTAATATGGACTTCTTGATTTTGCAATCCATTCGACGTTCGGCATGAGTGAAATTTTTTCAATAGCGCGCCTGGATCAATCCTATTGTGTGCCTATCCTGCTGACTATGACGTTGTCCTTATGTCTTTCGACTTTTGCCAAAAATTATTTTTTTTATCGTTTTTTCCATAAAGCGAATTTAATAAACAAGAGGGTATTAACTTTTTTTTTTTTTTTTTTTTTTTTTTTTGAGAAAGCTACTTAGTCGGTCGTCAATTTATTATTAAAGAAGGAAATTTCTTAAGTTCACCTCAGCCGATTGGCGCTGGAGTCCCACAGGGCAGCATACTGGGCCCTCTATTATACTTAATTTATACTTCGGACATGCCAACAAACAACTACACCCAAACTTCAACATTTGCAGACGACACAGCTTTTCTAAGCGTCCACGAAAACCGTTATGAAGCATCTCGTTACCTACAGCATCATATATTTCAACTAGAAATATGGCTAAGACAATGGAGGATAATGGTCAATGAGCAAAAATGCGTACATATAACATTCACCCTGCGCCGGGAATCTTGCCCCCCTATTACAATCAATAATCAAATTATTCCTCAACATTCGCATGTAAAATATCTCGGTATACATCTGGATCGGCGATTAACGTGGAAATGCCATATAGAGGCAAAATTAACTCAAATGAAACTAAAAGCCATCCAAATTCATTGGCTTTTTGGAAGAAATTCTGTTCTTAGACTCGATTGCAAGCTTCTACTTTACAACTCTATCTTAAAGCCTATCTGGTGCTACGGTATTCAACTATGGGGCACTGCCTCGGCCTCTAATATCGAAAAAATTCAAAGGCGCCAAAATAAACTTCTTCGTATAATCACAGCCGCCCCCTGGTATGTTAAAAACTCAAACATTCATAAGGATCTCAACGTGCCATTAGTAAAAACTATGATTACAAAATATGCAGTAAAATATTTAAAAAGACTTGAACAACACCCAAATCCTTTAGCTCGAAATATTTTAAATCATGGCGGCCACACTCGCTTAAGGAGAAGAGACACTGCAGCACTTACCCAACTAGATGAGAGATAAACACCTATATAAGTGAACAGAACCCGTGATGAAGAAAATTTTTGTCTGGCACTGGCAGGACATAAATAAAGTATTAGGTTAAGATTTGATAAATTATTGTTAGTTCATATTAAATATATGAAGATTCAATAAATAAATAACGAAAAAAAAAAAAAAAAAAAAAAAAAAAATCGTCACGTTATATTCATATCTACCTGCTGTAAAAATGTCGTGCTATTTTGTCTTATTTTAGTAATGAAACGATTGCTTTTGCAATTGCTTTTCACATGCCTTTAATGTAAAATTAAAAATTGTTTTGCTTTTACTAAAAAATAATAAATTTTGAGTTAATATCATCTCGTTGATTAAGTGCGATATTTATTTAAATTTCATCCAGCACCCATGTTCTGTAACTTTGGAGAAAACTTCTCGCATCGAAAAGATGTGAAACAAAATATTCCATCGTTTCTCGAAAAGTGAGAAAAAAGTGTGTCTGTAACTGATGTCGAAAACTATCAAAAGAGATTACGTCGTTACGTTATAAATGTCATAATATTCCACTCGAAGCCGACGTGAACTTGCAGATGTTGAGAACGCCAGTAACACATATCGTTGACGGCGGCCAAAATTGTTAAAATTTATAGCAAATAATGTAGAGTACGACTTTAATTTTTGTTGTTTAAAAAATAGATTTGAGCATTCATATATTTTTTCAAAATGTTAAAAGCAAAATAATTAAACAATGAAAAAAATCACTAAAAACAAAATACTTATCTCTTCCATGTTATTATTCATTGCATTTTGCATATTTAATATATTTTTTAGTGGTAATATTTTTTCTCATCCCGCTTTTATGCGTGAGTTTTTTTAACAGTTCAAAGGGGTAACTTTCTCACAAGAATTTTACAGACACACTTTTTCCTTAAATTGGCGAGTAATTTCCTTACGTGACAGCTATTACTCGCAAAAAATGTTACAAAGGCAGTTAAGTGAGAAAAACTGTTGTTTGTTTCAATTTATGGCATTTTTGTTTCATTTCATCACATTTAAAGCGAAAAGTTTATCGAAGCGAGAGTTACAGAACATGGGCACAGGTCTTGGTTTTCTTACTTTCAGAAATCTGGCAGCCTGCAAATATAAATTCTAAAATCTTTCATGGCAACATATTTAAATCATTCGATCGTTGATCCTACAATGTTGCAAACATTTTTATCATGTTGCGTGCGTAGATTTCTTTAAATGTTTATTTATAACTATAGAGATCACTTAAGATGAGTTTCTATCAAAAACGCTATAAACTAGACAATGACTAAAGAAAATAATGCACAACTATAAGAGAAAAATGCACAATAAAAGAAAATTGTCTGAAAAAACCCCGCTTTACTTAATTCCTTTGTAATATTTATTTTTCTTTTTTTTTTTTTGTTACGTTTTTAGTCAATGAAAATTTATAGCACACATCAATAGACGATGATTTAACAGAAAATACAACAACTAAAACTACGGAAAATCCCACAAATATCCTCTGCCACAACGAAAGCAAACAAAACAGACAACCAACAGAAAAAAAAAACAAAAACGCCCAATTAAATAAATAAACAAATACATTCGATTACACATTAAACATTCAACATACAACTTGCAACAACAGCATACAAACCATAAAATAATCTACAGCAACAACAAAGGCGAAATGAATGCATTAAGAGTGCAAGTACTTGTAACGTACTGCGGAAACAACAATTACAATGAGACAGAAATACGAATTTTGAGGTTGCCACGTGTTACAAATATGTTGCTTAATAAGACTTTAGTTTTAGTAAACTATAGTTAAACACTATTAATATGAAGAAAGTTAAGATTGTTGATACTAATCTTAAGATTAAGTCGGAATAAACATATATTAAACCTTAGGCATGAATATAGTCGGGACTATAGGCAGTATTTAAGCCAATAGACTCAGCTTTGGACTTTACTTACAGACTAGACTTTACACTAGACTATAGACTAAAGCATAGTCCCGGCTATAGAGTAAACTTTGGAATACTCTTTAAAATAAACTTTTGACTAAAGACTTGACAGTAGTTAAAGCTAAAAAGTTAACTTCATACTTTACTATAATCAAAGCAGACAGACTTTGGGCTAGACTGCAGTAGAAACTACATTCGAAATTATGGACAAGGCTTAAGACTAGACTTTAGAATATACCATCAACTAAACTGAAGTCAAGTCTTTAAAGTAAAGTTTAGCCCAGACTTTTTACTAGATTTAAGAATATACTAGAACTTTCGATAGGTGGAGGGCCAACAGATATGTATGTCAGCTGCGATAGATCAGCAGTCCCCGACCAAGAGCGACATTTTTCGAAACCGTATAATAAATGTGCTTGATGGCAAGTCTGCGACACACAGTGCTCCGAATGGAAATAGATAGTATCTGAAGACTAGAGAAGGTATTAAAAAAGATCATGTATGTATGTCTTTTCACGGAAGATAGTTTTCTGGTTTGACTTTCTCGTATATTTCTCAAGTCCTTTTTATGAGATTTCACTGCTTTTTCCCAATTTTCCAATAGGAAGTGCTAAATATTGGAGAATATCATGAATGAGAATTTTGTGAACACTTGACGACTTGTAATACCATTAACCCTAGAAAGATAATCTGCGTAAAATTTACGCATGCACTTTCAAAATAATACGATTTATTTTTTATAAGCATGAATCCGTGGCTGTGCACTTCAGTCATTACGTACCCTATTTGTGAGGCACACGTCGCTGCAGCAGATATTGCCACGTAATAACGAGTCAGTTTTACGCATGATTTTCTTTAACGTACGTGATGATATGATTATCTTTCTAGGGTTAATACAATTGCATGTTTAGCTTTGTTGTGTCTATTGAATACGTTCGAAATGCGTCCACCTTAATAGCAAACCCACATCTCATAGTGCTGAAAACTATTCCAACCCTTTTTATTAACACCAGTTATTACTGAAGCAGCAAGAGTCAGTTCTTCTGTCGACCATTTTTTAAATTAAGGCGCAGATTTTCCGCTTTTCTCCCTCACATTTACCTAAGAGTTCTTTAAAAAGTCAATAATAATTGGATGTCGATTCTTAATTGTGAGATGTTAGAGAAACCTCAGGTGAAATAACAAAAGTTCCATCTAACGAGCAGACTGATTTTAAGAACGCGGTGCGATATGGCCAATGGACGCCACCATTACACTAAGTTTTCTCTCACAGGGTGTGGCCTCAAGAGAGGAGTAGTTAAAAAAGTAATGGCTTCGTGGATCCCCCAACCAAAAACCATGAAGTGTCTGATGCACATTACACGAGGCCCTGGTTTGCTTGTGACCTTAGGAGTGGCGACATTGCCCGCAACGCAACGTCTCTAATACTGAGTATCATTTTAGAATAATTAAGAGATATTTATCTAATAGAATATTGTGACTCGACACCAACAGAGTGGCAGTGGACTATAATATACAACAGCGTATTCACCTGAAAATTCAAGAAGAGCCAACTATCGTAGAATTTGCAGAAGACGTGGCAGTGGTCGTATTTAACAGCAAAATAGTTCAATAATGTAACGATATATGCAAATAAATCGATCAGAACAATCAGGGACTGGCTAAAGTCAATAAAACTGGACTTCCCAGAACATAAGTAATTGTGTTTATAAGCGAAAAGACAAAAGGCGAACAACATCAAAGTAAGTGCAATCGAAATAAGCTCATCGGAAGCCATAAAGTATTTGGGTATAATGGTTTATTAAATGCATTCTGCTTCGAAAGGATTAAGCAGAATGCATTTGAAACTATCCGAGTTTTAATCACAAAAGTCTGTAACTCAGTGCTCCGCAGTCCTACAGGAACTACTTGCATCGCTTTAGGCGAGATAGCTCACCAAGATGCCCGCAATACAAGGAAAAAGGAACCATGGAGCATATAACCTTTACCAGCCCAAGATTTTTAAATTAACGACGAGATAATATTCTTCAAATCGGTAGAGTATTGTGCCGCAACAAAGTCATTCATAGCAGCCCATAAAGCGAAGAATTTCCTTAAGGCAGAGTAAAGGCATTTAGCTAAACTATAATTTTTCGGAGAACTGCTAAAACGTGTGGTTGAGCAAGTATGCACTTAGGAGAACTCTACATGTTTTTACGGACTAAATACATCTTTTGAAGATTTCTTACCTCAAGCAGAAAACAATTGAATATAATAGGATTAAGATTAGACTTTACATTGAAATGCAGTCCATAACATTGTTCGGACTAAAGATTGGACTATAGTCGACACTACATATAGAATTAAATTTGCAACTAACTATAGTTGATGCTGTGGACTAGACTATGAATTATTTTCTGTCTATTGAAAATATGGTGAAAATTATTTCAGTTCTTCTAATAAACTCACTATTATTAATGTAGTATTTTAAAATTCAATCTGGCAGCTAAAGTGGCAATAGACTTAAATTCGGAACGACTATGTGATGAAACAGGATTGAGTCTTTAAAGCCCAACCATAATATGCATAGCCTTGCTTAACCTACTGTCAAAAATTTACAAAAAGTCTCTCAAATGTATTTAAAAAAACAAAAACAAAATAAAAAAACATTTGATTCCGTACGGAATGTGCGATCATTTTCGCACTTTGCTTAAGCAAATGACAATTTCATTAAACTTAACAAAAAGTTTTCTTAAGTTCTATATGGTTTGCCTCATATGATTTACATGTATTCGCACATTTGCTGAAGCCAACTTAAGCACATTATGGTTGGGCCTTAACTTCAGGCAAAAATCCTAAAGCCCATAAATTCTTTCTCATTTCTTCCTTTTTCTTTTGTTCTTATTTTTCTTTGTTTACAACATGTATGAAGTTGAATTAAAGTATGGTAGCATTGTTAAGAGAATAAGTGTCTATATGTGAGAGCATAAGAAAAAACGTTCTCAAAATAAAATTGATTTTATTTTACGACCGCATTCTCTGGCAAAATTTTATGTCAAACTTTATGGAAAACATCGTTCAGCCCCAGTTCTGTTTCATCATTATGGTTTTCACGTCTAAGCCGAAGGTAGCGGATTTCCCATCCCTGGTGACAATTGTGAGTGAGGGCAGTTGACAACATGAGGCGCCACCATCATCAAGAAGTACATATTAAGTTTATTTTGACATTTGTATGTAACGGGTGATTCATCGTTAGGTTTGATTTATAATGTAAAATAAAACACATAAATTTAAAAGTTACTTGAAATTTTTATTATCGGTATAAAGAGCAATTTATGGCATTTACTCTTTGAAAATTATATCATGTAAATGTTCGCCATGACTACGTATGAGGTGGTCCATTCGCAAGGTCCAATTTCGGGCGACTCGTTCGAGCATAACGACTGGTAATTCGCGAATAACACGAGTAATGTTGGTTTCCAACGCGTAAATCGTAGCCTACTTATTTCTGAAGACCAGTGACTTTACATATCCCCATAGAAAATAGTCCAAAGGTGTGATATCGCACGTTGTAGGTGACCAATTTACCGAAGAGAAACGTGAAATCAATTGCTCACCAAAATCATTTCTCAACAAGGTCATTGTTCCACGCGCAGTATGGCTCATATTGAAACCAGAGCTCAACGAGACCATGCTTTGTTTAAAACTTAAGACATTTTTAAAGTCGATAAGAAATTTTTAAAGTCGAAGGAAATTTTAAAGTTCGGAATTTCAAGTAACTTTAAAAATCAAACGGTTTCGAAGTATTAAAAAGTTTTTTATCGTTTTTGAAAACAAAGCAGGAAAGTGTTAAAATTTTGTTGAAATGGCTTTCTTTTGTTTTAATTATAAGTGCCTTTTTATTTCCTTTTCTCGCGTTTATAATACCACCAAGTTGATTGGATACGGTCCAGGAAAGGACAAAATCGAGATATTTAGTGGATTAGACCTTAACTATTAGTTACCTTTTATTTTCTATCCAAGATAAATATATTGAAAATGATCGCAATTCTCATATCAGGCAATTAAAAATACATCTGGCATCTCTTATATGTACTCCCAAATTTACAACAATTGTAAATTTGACTAAAACTATATACAACTGCAAGCAACTGAGCAAGCGGTGTTCATTTAGGTGTTATATACGATCGCACAAGCAACACGAACACAACACTAGATACTCGAGGCTTATAGTTCCAGGCTATACAGACTCAAACACAACACAAACCTTCTTTACCCTCTTTCTCAGCGCGCATTTGATTTTTTTTTTTTTTTGTGATTGTTTTATTTGTGGTTGTTGTTACTATATTTGTTTATTGTTGTCGTAGTTTTGATTTTTTAATTTGGTTGGTTTTAGGAAAATCAATGAGTTTCCTTAGAGAATGTTTGTTCGGAAAATATTGAGCCTGAGTATTCAGGGTATTGTCTCGTGTCTGGTCTGTTTTTCATGATGACGATGTTGATGATGATAATGCAATGTCTTTGTTGTTGCTGTTTCTATTTTATGTTTGTTATATAAAACGTACCACTACCAGTCTGAGCTGCGAAAGACCAAAACTATAAAAAAAAATCTTAAAAAATTAAAAAACCAACAATTTACAATTTAGCACACGCGCTTAATGTTCACGTTGTTGTTCTCCTCGTTTGGGTTCTTCTTCTACTATTTCTGTTGCATGTTCTGGTTGTTTATGACACTGGACTACAAAGTGAGATTTTAGTGTTGTAGAATTTGGTATGAGTTTTAATTGAAAAATTGTAATGGGTTAGTTACCGATTGGAGACATTTTTTATATTTTTTTCACACACTTTCGTATTCAGAAATCATGAAATAAAGAATAAATCTCATTAGCCCATCTATGATATTTTCAACCTGGTCGATTACTCTCTCATTTTATAATCAAATTTAAGTCAAACGAATGATTTGCGGAAAAGTTGTGCTTGAGTTAATAGTGATATTTAGTTCTAAATGAGCGAGTCGAAATTTGAGTATAGAACTGCAAAATGATTAGTTCTGATTGAGTTTATATTCTTTTTTGTCCTCATTCAGCTCTAGTTCAGTTCTAGCTCAATTCCCATTCAGTTAATCTTGTTAATTTTAAGTTCAATTCTACTTCAGTTCCAGTTCAGATATTTTTATACCCTTCCCGAATGGTGGTGAATGGCTTATTCTAAGTTTTTTAAGGTATATTATGTATATGGATCCTTGAGTAATTCTAAATCGATTTAGCTATGTCTGTCTGTCTGTTTGAAAAGAGCAATATTGGTGTCAAATTGCTTCTAAATCTTCGAAGCAGCTTAGAATTAAAAACAGGCAAAATCGGTTTAGAACGATAAGAGTTATGAATTCAAATGTGGAACAAACACCCTAAAAATTGATCATATTGTTACAAAACCTAAAATAAATGGATCGATATAAGATTTTTCACAAATTCGTTTTATATGACTAGAAGTCATACTACAAATTTCGTCAAGATCAGTCCAGAATTTAATAAATTTTGTTTCGAGATTTAATAACATGAAGCTTGTCCTTTTTTCATAAAAGTCAGATGATAACAGTTATTTTTTGATTTTTATTTTTTTGAACATAAATAACAGTTATTTTTTAGTTTTTATTTTTTCGATCAAAAATAAGTTATTTTATGATTTTTATTTTTTCGATCAAAAATAACAGTTTTTTTTATGATTTTTGGAGCTACCCAGCATAGCAAAGAAAATTATTCTACTAATTTTTAATGCTATTTTACGCCTTGAATATTACCCACAAGAGTGGAAAGTATCCTTAGTTACCATGATACCTAAACCAGGAAAGGATCCCACAAAAGTTGAGTCATATAGACCTATAAGCTTATTGTCTAATATATCAAAGCTATTTGAGAAACTACTAGTGTCAAAAATAACACCGATTTTAAATGAAAACCATCAATTCGGTTTTAGAAGAAAACACAGCACAATTGAACAAACTCATCGAATAGTAAATGTCATAAGAAAAGCCTTTGAAGAAAAAAAATATTGTTCAGCACTCTTCATCGATGTGTCTCAAGCTTTTGATAAAGTCTGGCATGAAGGTTTACTACTGAAATTGCAGCAAAACTTACCAGCAAACATACACAAGCTGTTAGAAAGCTACTTAGCCGGTCGGCAATTAATTATTAAAGAAGGCGATTTCTTAAGTTCTCCTCAGCCAATTAACGCTGGAGTCCCACAAGGCAGCATCCTGGGCCCTCTATTATACTTAATTTATACTTCGGACTTGCCTACAAGCAGCTACACCCATACCTCAACATTTGCGGACGATACAGCTTTTCTAAGCGTACACGCAAACTGTCAAGAAGCATCTCGTTATCTACAGGATCATATATTTGAACTAGAAAGGTGGTTAAAAAAATGGAGGATAAAGATCAATGAGCAAAAATGCGCACATATAACATTCACATTGCGTCGGGAAACATGCCCCCCTATTAAAATCAATAATCAAATAATACCCCAACACTCGCATGTAAAATACCTCGGTATACATCTAGATCGGCGTCTAACGTGGAAATGGCATATAGAAGCTAAATTAACTCAAATGAAACTAAAAGCAATCCAAATTATTGGCTTATTGGAAGAAATTCTGTTCTTAGTCTCGATTGCAAACTTCTACTCTACAACTCTATCTTAAAGCCAATTTGGTGCTACGGTATTCAGTTATGGGGCACTGCCTCGGCTTCTAACATCGAAAAAATACAAAGGTGCCAAAACAAACTTCTTCGAATAATCACAGTCGCCCCCTGGTACGTCAAAAACTCAAATATCCACAAGGATCTCAATGTGCCATTAGTTAAAACTATGATAACGAAATATGCAGTAAAATATTTAAAAAGGCTGGAACTGCACCCAAATCCATTAGCTAGAAATATTTTAAATTATGGCGGCCACACTCGCTTAAAAAGAAGAGACATTGCAGCACTCACCCAATAGATGAGCGATAAACACCTACATATGTGAACAGAAACCGTGATGACTAAAGGCCCAACTAAAATGTGCTTAACCAAACTTAAGCTAGTGTCAAAATTCAACGAAAAGCATGCCAAATGCTTAAGTAAATTACTGAAGACTTTTAGGTGGCTATATTGTACTTATTGAGCTTAAAGACTTTCTACACTTAGTTGCAAACATTTGTACGATTGGAAAACTATTTTCGTTTTTATTTCTTTGAAATGTAATATTTTTGACGAAATGTCATTTAATTTGTTAAAGTTATAAATATATTACCATAAACAAGTAAATCGATGTTTATCTTTTATTAATTTTTAAAGTAAACGAAAACTAAAATAAAAAAGTACTAAAAAAAGCAACTGCGGTTGCATCTTTTAATTGTAAACAATTATATGTATCTATTATGTGTCATTTGCTTAAGGAAGAGCGAAATTGACCGCACTTTCCTTAAGCAAATGACACTTGACGAAACTTAACGAAAAGTGTCTTAAGTACATTATAGTTGTAAATATTTGATTGTGTGTATTCGCACATTTGCATAAGCACATTATAGTTAGGCCTTAAATCTTTTTTGTCTAGCACTGGCAGGACATAAAGTAAATATTAGGATAAGATTTGATTAATTATTGTTAGTTCATATTTAATATATGAAGATTCAATAAAAAAATACTGAAAAAAAAAAAAAAAAATCATAATAAAAATATTTTCATAGAAAAGTTCATAAGGATCAATATGGTGTACTTGAATCAGTTTGCCGGCATTTACTTTTATATGCTTTTTTTGTTTTAAAATTTCAAAATAACTGTTATTTTCGGTCCCTGCTTGTCAATACATTGAGAAAACTGCCATAGAAGTCACGCTGTTAAGTTTCATGAATATTGGTCAAAGATTTGGCACAGATATAGCACTCTTTTTTTTTATTTAACTTCTTATGCGAATTCTAGTTCCGTTCTAGTATAGTTCAGTTCTGGTTTAGTTCTAGTTGAGTTCTTGATAAGTTCTTGTTCAGTTCTATCCGTCATTCGATCTGATCAGATTACCAAACTTCCACATCACTATTCAAAACTATAAATTTTGTGAGACAGTGCTCGAGTTTGTGTGTATAATTAGGGCTTCCAATCGGGACTGGTTTTATATATCCCGGGATTCGGGATTAAAGAAAATATTTCGGGATCCCGTTGTCGGGATCTTGGGATTTTCGGGATATTTTGAATCCCGACATTTTTTTAATTTTTTCGGCATTTTTCGGGATTTTTTTAATTTTTTTTTTATTTTTACCCAATATATAAAACAGTTTGAAAAACAATTTAATTTTCCAGTAAAAATACATATTTAATGAACTTTGTATAATATTTTTTTTTTTAATATTTTTTTGAAATTAAATTATTAATTGATCACAATTCATAAAGATCATGTGTTAAAAAACGTAACAAAAAACATAAAAATCTTAATTTTATCCATATTTGATTATTGGTATAAAAAATTACACCATTTCTAATTGGATTTTAAAATTTCCAAATGTATATTCGAATTTTCCAAATGAGTTTTAAAATTGTTCAAATAATATTTAAAATTTTCAAAAACAATTAAAAATATTCCATATATATTTTTAATTTGTCCATATTAATTTCTGAATTATTTAAATGTGTTTCAAAATTTTCTAAATGCATTTTAAAATTGTCTAAATGTAGTTTAAAAATACAACTGGGCAATTTAAAAAAAAATGGAAATAGAACCATCTAGTATCTGGTTCCTTCCGAATTTTCCCTCAGGATAGCTGGTGCATTTAAAATTTATGTAAAATAATCTTATCTGGTAAAGCGAATGATTAGAGGCCTTAGGGTCGAAACGATCTTAACCTATTCTCAAACTTCAAATGGGTAAGAACCTCACCTTTCTTGGTATGAAGGTAGTGATCCACTTTTGGTAAGCAGAACTGGCGCTGTGGGAGGAACCAAACGTCATGTTACAGTGTCTAAATTCAATTGGGCATATTTTAAAATACATTTGGATAATTTTAAAATACATATGAACGATTTTAAAATTTTTTATATACATATGAAAAATGTTTAAAAACATTTGGAAACTTTTAAAACTCAATTGGAAATTATGTATATCAAACCTTTAAAAGGCGTGGGCTTAATACTTAGTTCGAGTAGTTTCTTAAGAATATTAAAGCATCCAATGCTGTATCTGCTAAACACGAACGAATTTTGTTATTAAGATATGGTTCAGTTGGAAAACATATTTCGCACTCAACACTTGCTAATAAAATTGTTTGTAAATATTTAAGATTTATATTTAAATACGCGTACAAAAAAATATTTGTACAAATTATTGAAAAAAATGTTAAAAAAATAATAAAAAGACGGCAAACCCCACTGAAGAGATTGTGTGGTTAATGAAACTAGTCTGGGCAACATGTCCGTGAAAGTCTGGGTTCAAATCTCAGCGCAGTCAATAATGAAAAATTATCTATAAAAATGTTAATTAATTTAATGTTGTAAAATTCCTGTCTTCATAAAAATATTTTAATGAATATTAAATTCAATGAACTTAAGCCTAATTAAAAATATATAAATTTGGATTAAAAACCATTAACAGTGCAATAAAATAACCACAATACTAATTCAAAATAAAAAATAAATCGGGATCCCGAAAATTCCAGGATTAAAAATTAGAAAACCCGGGAATCGGGATTCGCATAATCCCGAAAACCCCAAGATTTCCGGGATCGAGGTTTTCCGATTGGAAGCCCTAGTGTCTATGTTTAGGAGTATTTATTTTATGCCAATAGATTTGTTGAGTAAGATTCCTTGTAGTCACTTACTTTTCATTCCCAAAAACTAAACATGTGGATAATAAAGACAGACATTTATACTCCTATAAGTCACTATAAGCTTCTGTTGTTGTTTTCTTCTTCTTAATTTTTTGCGGCTGCTGCTGATGCGTAGAGACTGGATTCTGCAATTCAATGAACAGAACTACTAAGGCCAGCGTACAAAAATGTTTAATATTGTAAGAAAATGCAGCCGTAGAAATGGAAGTGGAAGAAGATGTTGGCCCCAAATAAACAGGAGTAAAGAAAACGAAAATTCATTTAATGACCCTTTTTAACGTTCGCAAACATTTCATGTTTATTTCCTTAAGTGGTTCTTTAATTTTGTAAGACTTAATACTTTTTCTTCAGCAACAACATGAGCATCTTTCTTAAGATTGGGATTTTTACGTCATATTGCATAAAATGGGAAAAGGAATTTAGTTTAGAGGTGGGTTATGAAATGGTTAAATCACGAGAATATTTTATAAAATTCTCAGCAATAAAAATTGAAAATATAAAATGGTTGTTAATTGTAGGCAAAGTTAATTTCGAAATAACAAATTTCGATTGCTGTTTATAAAAAAAATGTGTGAAAAATGTGGTTTTTCTGGAATTTCCAAAACGATATGCATTTTTAGCAACTTGTTACATTTTGACAGCATAGTCATTTCACATTTAGCTTAAAAGCATATAAGTGCATATTTATGCTACTAAGTGCTTGTTGACCTCAATTTCATGGGATTGCTGACACTAAATAGTTGTTCTCACTTAAGTAAAAGAATTATTATTAAGTAATATATGTAACAATTTCTTAGAAAGTGTGTGTGTGTTCCCAGAGGACGAATAATTCGTTAAATAATCTGCCACTGCCTAAAGAATGTCCTAGCAGAGAAAACAATGTTTGTTTAAGGGAATAATACTGGTAAGCCCAAGTCAATTGATTTCTTGCCGTTAAGAGAGTTCAGAACTTAGGAATGCTAAATAACAGCGGATTATTAAAAGAACGACAAATCGGCAATAAAAGAGCCACTGTGGTAGAAGGCCCTCAGGCGGTTTAAATTTCACCGTGTAAAAGAACTTAAACTTTTGCAGAAAGCAACTTAGAGAATTACACATCGAAACTTGGAACTGTACGGATTCAAGAACCAACTTACCCAATATTAGATCCAATGATAATGTCCATTTCATTGAAATTATTCTTAAACGATGGGAGGGTATGGTGATCCTCTACACAGGTGATGTAAGCTGATTTTCAATGCCGTGTTAAGTGGCTTCAATCAACTTTAAACCACAAATTTAACAAAGCCGAGGACATCGCTAACATGTTGGCGCTGAGGGTCAAAGTATGCAGGACATTCAAATTAAACGTAGACTTCCACTCGGGGAATTTTCTTTCGCTAGCAACTGACTAAATTACGTGTTTGCTAAGGCAAAAGTTGCATCCAGACGGAGACTCAACTCTACAACATCTGGAGGCTACCCACTATTGCGATGCGAATGTAATTTCGATACGAAAGCTAAATGCGATAAAAGGCCAATTCGGTAATCTTTATTTCTTTCGCAAAGTTTTTTAAAAATGAATCAACACTGGCAATAAAAATCAAAGATGTCGTAGATTGACAGTAACAAAGTGTCAAAATATGTAAAAAAGTGTTTTTGTTTGAAAATTTTAATAAATTGTATAGTGATGATTTGCGAAAAGAAAAAGACAAGATGTGAAAGCAAAAACGCAAACGCATTAAAGAGTACCAATTTGCTACCATTTTTCTTTCGCACCGCAATAGAGAGTAGACCCCTTGATCAACAAATTAAAGTCGTAGATACAGTTGCAATTTGAAAAAATCTGTACGTCAAAGGAATACGAAATGATACTTATTTTTTTGGGCATTATATGTGACAGCGCATAGAGAAAGGGACCTAAGGGTAAAAAAAAAATCAATTTTCACTTTTTTTTTAGATGTGGACAACATCTGAGCGCGTTTTCAAGGTTGACCAACACGTTCCTGGCGTCATCAGATGTGCCGCTTTCAAATGAGACCAATACCAACACGATCAGTGATGGTACACCAAATATACACCAAAGATAAATGGTTTTTACCCTTAGGTCCCTTTCTATTTTCCGCGTCACATATGGAGAATATACCATATTCTCCATTTCAAATAAATAAATCCCTAAATTCTCTCTCCTATCTCCCAAAATCTCAATCAAGCCAACTATTTCCCAAAAATGTTTAATTCATTCCCGCAGCACGTTAAATTTCCTTACACCACCTTACAATAATGTTGTTTCATAATGACGAAGATAATAACGATGTAGTGAGATGCGATGTTGTTTCTTCATGCTGCAATTGCTGGCGGATTAAAATGATCGCTGTTAAGCGACAACAGCAACAAAAACCAAATAAAACAAAAAATTGAAGTACGAGTAAAATCAAAAGAATAAAAATAAAAATAAAATAAAAGCACAAGAATTTAAGTTTAAAACAAACATTGAACGGAAGATTGGCAACAACAACGACAACAACTGAAAAGAAAAAGATTATTTGCGCTCGCCTAACGGCCGTTAAATGAACGCAAAATGTGTACGATTAAATCCATGTAACAATGTGAGAGCGCACATGTATTCTAAATATATGTGAGTGCATATACATGGGGACTTATGTGAATTTTATGGACGGATGGGATGCTTGCACAAATAGCCAGAAATTTATTTTTAGAATTTTATTTTTAATAATATGGGACACTCACTGCAAAATGTCGCATTAAAAGACCTAACGAAAGTTAACTCGCTATTAACTAGGGATGTTACGAATACCGATGCCGATATTTCGACGATAATTCACGTTTGCCGGCGATATTTTACTGTCGATATGCCGATACTTTTTTATAGTTTTTTTTTTGGAAAAAATAATTTATTTTTCAATGCTTTTTTTTGCATAACAACTAATAGCAAAACATCAAACAGGATAATAAATTGGCTCTTTGGGTTCTTAAGTCACGGGGTTTTCCTTTTTTGAGACGCATGTTAAAGTAGAAAGTAGTCCTACTTACTGCTTTCGATATGTATATGTATTTTCCGCGTCCGTGTTTTACTATCGATATGCCGATACTTTTTTATATTTTTTTTTTTTTTTGAACAACGAATTTAATTTTCAATGCTGTTTATAGCAATATATCTAACAGTACCCATGTTCTGTAACTTTGGTGAGAAGTTCTCGCATCGAAAACATGTGCAACAAAATATTCCATCGTTTATAGAAAAGTGAGAAAAAAGTGTGTCTGTAACTCATGTCGAAAACTATCAAAAGAGATTACGTCGTTACGTTATAAATGTCATAATAGTCCACTCGCAGCCGATATAAAATTGCAGATTTTGCGAACGCCAGTCAAACATATTGTTGACGGCGACTAAATTTGACTAAAATTTAACAAATTTCAACGACGGCGGCGAAAATTCAACCGTCGGCTATACCAAAAAAATGTAACGTGCGACTTTAATGTTTGTTGATTACACATAAAAGCATGGTGGAATAAGTAGGTGGCAGCGCTACGGCAACAAATACAACATTACAACAAAAATGAAAAATAAGTCTCCGTATACGTCAAAAATTATATTAAACTAAAATCAAATTTTGCCGCCGAACGCAATGAAATAAATTAATTTTTAGCCAATTTTTATTTCACTATGGTTACTATCTTATTTAATTTTAATTTAAATAATCAAAAACTTTAATACAATACAATAATCACAGCACAAAACGTGGACTTTTTGAAAACATAAACAAAACTTTGACATAAGACTAGACAAACAATACAAGAGCAAAAAATCGTCAGCTGGCGTAGTAATGCCACCTGTTTATTTCATCATGCATGAAAGTAGTTTCTTGAAAGTCGCAATACACTCACACTTTTTCACTATCACATTTACACCTTTCTACTTTCAGTCCAACTTTCAGCTAGCTTTTAATGAAAATTTCAAGAAAGCGATTTCATGAAAGTAAATGACATAACTAAACAGTGTTGCCAATTGAAATTGTTTTCTTCGTATATATAAAGAATTTTAATATATTTTGTTAACTAAATATTAAGAATACAATGATTCTTATTAAAATTTATAAATATCATGAAAACTAATAAAAATGAATATTATTTTAAATGAATGCCTGAAGTTCGGCGTGAATAATTGGCTCGGTAATTCTGAAATACTTGAAATAAGCAAAACAGTAAAAAAAAGAAGAAGATAACATTTTGATAGAAGTTTACCCTTTGACGACATTTTGAAAATGAAATTTCACTTTCATGTAAATTTTCATGAAAGTTTATTAGTTTTCTGTGAAATTTGTGGTGATAATACGTATACAGAATTTTCATGAAAGTACTTTCATGTGTAAATGCAGCGTAAAAGCAAAATCATTAGACAATGAAAAAATCTGCCAAGAACAAAATACTTATCTCTTCCGTGTTATTATGCATTGCATTTTGCATTTTTAATTTATTTTTTAGTGTTCAAAATTTTTCTCACCCCGTTTTTATGAGTGAGTTTATTTGACAGTTCAAAGCTGGAACTTTCTCACAAAAATTTTACAGACACACTTTTTCAGTATATTAGGGAGAAATTTCCTTACGTGACAGTTATTACTCGCCAAAAATGTTACAGACGCAGTTAATTTAAAAAAAAAGTGAGAAAACAGCTGTTTGTTTCAATTAATGGCATTTTTGTTTCATTTCTCATATTTCAATCGAAAAGTTTCTCGCCGCGGGAGTTACAGAACATGGGCACAGAATAATAAATTGTTTCTTCGGATTCTTAAGCTAGAGGTCGGTCCACGCCACGCGTTTTTCATTTTTTCGAGACGCCTCCTACTTAATGCCTTAATGCCTGTGTAACTTGTCAATACAATTTTACACTTCGACTTTTTGGACATAAACGCATTGAACGCTTGGTGTGGACCTGCCGCGTCAGGCGTTTTGTTGTACACCATTGATAAATCATGTATGTATTTATACGTTTTAAGAATTTTCTGCTTTTGTAAAAAAAAAAAATTATTTCGCTACAAATTTTAAGCCACTTAAAATAAACCACAAAATCCATAAGCAAATCCACTGCTACATTTTCTGATGCTATTTCGCTAGTTAACAGTCTTAGAATATTATTAGAAAACGCGATAAATGAATAACCTGAGATGCAGAATAGTTCAGGGTCCCATCAATTGGCGACTTATGTAGCATTAGCTCTGAATGAAAGATTTGAGGGCTTAGAGAGTAATGAAATGTTTCGTTTATCTAAAATTCTTTACCTTCGATACATAGCTAGACAATTTTAATGACATTAGATCGAAAAAATATCTTATTGGGCTACTTAACATGACTCTGCATTCCGAAAGTGTTAAAGACACGGTCACCCCTACGTCTAGTAAAAGTTCTGAGAAGTCTACAAGAGCTGACCTTTGCACTATAGGTAATTTGAGCTACTTTTTAGGCCAAAATTATTTACAGCCAAACTTTTGAACCAATATGACTGAAATTTGGAATTTAAGAGTTTTTCATAGGCAATAACGCTGGGGTTTTTGATTTTTTGGAATAGTTGAATTTTTCAGAGTTGCCACTATACGAAAAAAACTGAATACCTCGATAACTAACGGATTATATTTTTTAATATTTAATTTTAATTTTTAATTTTTTTTTTAATGTAAAAAAGCATGGGGGCTATCAAAATGACATGTAAGCCATATAGATAAAATCAGTTTAATTGTCCGTGAGCCTTGTGCTACCTTAAAGATAAATTTTTACAAAAAGTTTGTAACTTTTGCTGAAACGAAGCCAAATCTTTTTTTGAAACATTATTTAAATCAATTTTACTGATAATAACATTGTATACAGCATCATTTTGTTTCTTTTTATTTTTTTCACAAATCCAAATATTAAAAAGTTCGCTATATTTTAAGCTGAGGCTGTCTGAAAGAAAATGATATAATTCAAAAAACGCAAAAAATCGCAACTTAAAATAAAAATAAATAAATTCAGAATGCTTTTCTTAACATTTTTCATCAAGGAAAAACACGGCAGTCCACGGCCAACATTATCAAAAGCTTATGCAAAGTTTATATTTATGGAAAAAGTCATTTATTTGAGGTTATGTTAGAAATACACGTTTTTTTTTTACCAAAAGCAATAACGTCCACCAAAATATTTTGGGTTTTTTTAATTACTTACTATTCCCTCTCTTCTCCATATTATGCACGATTTCCTCCTATTTGTTTAATAACTGATAAAAACCGTTTTAATTTATTTCAAAATTCACTTTTTATGCTGTATTTATTGTGCACGTTGATTGGAAATATTAACTTTGACTTCCCATAAATCAGCTGATATTTGTTTTTTACAAAAACCTAATATGCAGTTATTTGCTTTGATATGTTCTTAATCGAACGTCATTAGCAAAAACATTATTATTGTTAGTGCAAAAAATTATTTTTGGCCAAGATTTCGGGTCAAATTACCTATAGTGCTTTGGAGCGTTTGTGAAAATCATAAAAGAAAATTTGGAGAAGAATGATCCTCTGTCCATTCTACGCTGTGGTTCAGCTAAATAATAAGTCTAGATATACCTTAGATCTTCTAATTTTTCTAGAGACGCATATCCGTTTGTTTACTGCCGGTATTAAATATTATACTGAAAATTTAAGATCATGGCGCAGAAATACTTAAGTTGTCAAATAGGTTAGGTTAGGTTCCATGGGCAGCCATTTAGAGACAGCTCACTTGGGTCGTTAGTGGTCCCTTTGTGATACCCAGCGCCAATGCCCATCCCAAAGAGCAGTTACTCAGATGGCGTCACTGCAAGGTTGAGCCAATTCGTCTTCCTAATGAAGAGAAGAAGCAATCTTAGTTCTATTTTTGATAGATCTTCCAAACAGGAAAACACCGGTTCTCCCAGGTATTTTTCCCTGATGCCCCGTAGCCCAGGGCATTGACAGAGAAAGTGAAGCACAGTCTCCTCTTCCTCCTCATCATGACAACTTCTACAGTAGTCATTGAATACCAGACCCATTCTTCTAGCATGAGTCCCAACAGGCCAGTGTCCAGTTATGACCGACGCCACGGTCCTGATTTGGTTCCTATTGAACCCAAGTAGAGATTTGGTTCTCCGTTCATCATATCCAGGCCAAAGTGCCCTGGATGTGCAGCAGGTGGACTCACGGGTCCATCCCTCTTGCGCAATTCTATAGTTCTCGCGCCGAATGAGTGACTTACAGTGAGCCATTGGAAGGCCAATGAATTGATCAATGAATGTTTTCATCCATACGACCACCTTCCTTGGCCAGCTCATCTGCTATCTAGTTTCCCGGGCAGTTAGAGTGCCTGGTATCCATATAAGCGTTAACTCTGAATGTTCAGCAATCTCATTCAAAGACATCCGGCATTCCACAGTTAACCTAGATGTCGTATAGACACCCGCAAGAGAGGCAATGGCAGCCTTGCTATCAGTAAATATACGTATATCTCCCGATACGCGATAATACTTTAGCCAGTTGGCTGCCCGCTTTATAGCCGAGATTTCCGCCTGCAGGACACTACATCCATCCGGCAGACGAAAGGAAATTTTTACGCTCAGTTCCTCTATGTAGAAACCTCCGCCAACTCTTTCCCCCTTCCTTGAACCATCAGTGTATACCCCCAGGGCTGGTTCATGGGTTCATTCACTTCTGAGAGACGATTTTTTACTGCAGTTCTGCTTCAAGTTGTGAAATTATCTTCGCAAAAGTTGAGAATACTTTGTTTTTTAAACAAAAATCTTTTTAATATTAATTTGGAAAATTAATAATCGCACACACTAAAGGTTTTATTGCGAGACTCGTTTCATGAAGACCCTTTTTAATTTTTGTGTAATTTTAAACAATTAATATCAGTTTGCAAGAAACGTCAATGCAAAAAAAAAAATAAAAAATATAAAAATAAAAGTGGAAATTTGTGATTAAAATGTGAAATGTGAAATTTGCTGGTTTTTTGATATCTCAGTTAAACTAGGATTAGTTGATCTGAAAACAGATTTGTGCCGCTATTACCAAATTTGTATATACAATTTCGACGGAGCAGCTTCGTTTTGCATAAAATGTTGGTCTTTAATGAAATAATAAAAAAAAATTACATTTCGCCAGAGAAAAAGTTTCAGACTTAATCCACATCTCAAAAACCCGGCCTAATTGGTTCAAATTATTAGAAGAATTTATTGTTTGTGATTTATAAACACTTGAATTTTTCATTGAAAACGACATTAAGCATTACAAAAATCTGTTTATATAAATGCACAATTGAACAGCGCAAGATTAAGAGTCAAAATAGTTGGGCAAATTAACGAAGTTTGTATAAAATAATACTCATACAATTATTGACAGTTCATTTGCGAGGGCGTAAAAATGCACAGTTTGCGAGCCTTTAAAGCGTTATCATGAAAACCCTAACTGTTTTTTTGTTTAATAAAATAAATTAATTTAGCAAGAATTTAAATTAATTTCGATGTTTTTAAAATCTTATTAAAATCAATTTTAAATATTAATAATCTCTTCCACTGTAATTTTGCATAATAAAGAAATTACTCTACTTGAGTTTTGTTAATTTTACCTTGAATTTAAATTTTAAAATGGTATCGGCGATATTTCTTCTTGAGTATCGGTATCGTTATTGTATCGGCAAATAGGCGATACAATAAAAAAAAAAAATTTACATGAAAACGCAAAATTTTAAAATTACGAGATTTTATGTTTAACATAAGAAACGCAAATTAAAAATCGCCAATTTCAACACAAAGGAAAGCTGATTAATATTTAAAAAAAATGTATGGAACTCTAATTTCACATAAAATCCCTAATTTTACCAAAAATCTTAAAGAGAATCGTAAGAAAAAGTAAAATAAATCTAATTATACATTTAAAAATCGCAATAAAATCCCAATTTTTTATGAAACTTAAAAAGTTGGTAAATATTAAAAAACAACAAAAAATCGCAAATATTATGAAAAAAATATAAATAAAAAAACTTAACAAATATGATTAATCGCTAAGATTAGTTTATCAAGAACTGAATTAATCAACAATTTTACAAGAGATTTTTTTAAAAGAAATATACATTTTAGAAACAAAAATCGACTAAATTAATCCAAAAAAAAGTATGGCAAAAAAATACTTCATAGAAAAAAGCGCTAGAAACAAGAAATTTAAAAAAATGGTTAAAATAACAATAACAAATTTAATAAAAAAAAACACTTGAACGAAAATTCTTCAAAAAAAGTTAAAATTTTGCTAATTGCAGGGAAACGCTAAAGCACAAAAAGAAGTAAAAAAGAAATGACCAAAAATGGCGTTAATCAGAAATATTCAAAACTGAACAATAATCGCCAAAACATATATAATTAGTCAATTCACAAGGTATCCTAACATGTCATATTGTCAAAATGTCTTAATATTTCACAATGGTTTAAAAATATTGTTGTACGGCTCAGCCGCTCAGCGCTGGACTTTTCTGATTAATTTCGACAGCTCAATAAACACAGCAAGCAACGCACAGTGGCGCCCGTAGAGCAAGCGAGGTTGCAAAAATCAAAATTTTCATGAGTGCCGACGAAGTTTTGAATAAACCCATGTTATAGGAAACTTTTCAACGATTTCAAATATGCCACTCTTAATAATATCACATTTTTAGTTTAGAAGATATAACCGTTCAAAGTTGACCGACTTTCGGTTTTCAAAAAAACACACAATTTTTAGTCAATTTGTTGCGATTTCAGGTGTAATATCACGAAAAATAGGTAACGAATCGCCTTATTTTTTATTTGTATTGATTGATGTATTTATTAAATGTATAATGATAAAAAAAAAAATTAACTGTTTGCTTTGTGTTTCTCCTGGTAAATCACTATTTAAAAACTATCCGTTTTTTCACTATTTTTCAACTTTGACGGAAAATAAAAAAAAACTATATTTTTCTATATTTGCCATACGTGCAAAACCTGTTCTTTGATTATTTCTTTACATAATTCAAAAGGTTTTATCTGCCCGTACGTGCCCGTTTGGCTTCTAGAGGTAAAAAAGTTCAAAAAGACATGGTTGCAGAAATTGTATGGCGTCCATCCCTTATATGTTTTGACTGACAGTAGTTTGATCTAATAGTTTGAAAAAAACTACTCATTGAAATTAGCAGGTACGTACCTCACATAAACAATACTTTGGCGTACAAATGGTCAGGAACAATATTGACTTATGGTCCCTACAGGTAGGCACAAATCTTATTTGGACACATGCATAATATCAAAATTGCATTATTTAGCCTAAATCCATATGTATGCAGGGAACAGGTAAATTTTTAGGCATAGTAGCATAAGCCTATATATTGCAAAATAAGCATAATGCCTGGATTAGTCTACGCCTGAAAGTTGGCGCAACAATTACTGAAACCATTAAACAATTTAAGTACTGAAAACATGGCGTTGAACAATTTAAAATTATTTGAACTGTTTAGAAAGTCAACCACACCAAAGTTTTTCACGGAAGTGAAAATTCTTCCTGAGAATTTGACATTGATCAGCAAATGGGGCTGCGATGGATCATCCGGACAAAGCGTTTATAAGCAAAGGATATCTTTCGATGACGCTACAATATCGGACGGAAATATGTTTATGGCATCTGTTGTTCCTTTGCGGCTAAAATCGGATGATTCCCTACACTGGAAAAATCCACGTCCGTCATCAGTGCATTATTGCCGACCAATAATGTTTCAGTTTGCAAGGGAATCGGCAGAACTCATAAGGACTACGGTGAAGGACATTGAAGAACAAATAAGCAAGATTAAGCCTACAAAGCTGCAAATTGGAGAAGGAAAATATATTGAATGCAATTACGAGTTCCTCCTGACCATGGTTGACGGAAAAGTCGTAAACGAACTGACAGGAACAACCTCAACAATGTCATGCCCGATTTGCAAAAAGAGTCAGAAGAACTTTTTTCAATTCAATTCAATTTATTTCATATATAATATGTTACATCTCAATTTTATATAATTAGTTGTAAAGAGTTTAAGATTAGTATCTTTTTCTGCTTAATTATAACATATTTCAATTAGTTATCATAGACAGAATTATATTGGAGGTAAAAATTTAGCAAAAACCTATCTAAACCCCTTTTTTCGTATTATTTTTATATTTTTTTTATCGATTTTATATTATTATTTGTCAGAAGAACTTTGGTAATTTAAACGATTCTACAAATGAGGAGAATTACGAATATGGAATGTCACCATTGCACGCAAGGATAAGGTGTATGGAATTCTTGCTAAAACTGGCATATACCCTACCACAAGAGGAGGAAAACTTCGATGAAAATACATCAATAAAGGATAAGGAAAAGATCAGAAAGAAGCAAATACAGGATGGTTTTTTTGAAACAAGTTGGACTAAAAGTAGACTGTCCCAAGCACGGATACGGTAACTCTAACGATGGAAACACTTCTAGGAGATTTTTTGAAAATGATGAGGCAGTAACTAGAATCATTGGAATTGACAATCAAATCGTGAAAAGATTGGGAACGATCTTGGATGTTTTAAACTGCAAAGAAAATGTCAATTCTACAAAATATGGAGAATATGCGTCGAAAACTGCATCTCTTTTAGCAGAAATGTATCCACAGAAGAAGTTGACCCCGACCGTCCATAAAATATTGGCGCATGGCAAAGATATAATTGAGTACCAGCCTTTGCCAATTGGAGAGCTTTCTGAAGAAGCACAGGAGTCTCTTAACAAATTTTATAAAAAATATAGATTGCAGAACACATTCAAAGCATCAGGGGTAAGGCAAAATAAGGACCTCTTCAACATGTTGGCAGCATCTTCCGATCCACTTATTTCTTCCCTGCGGCATGTGAAGTCACGAATAGAGTTACAAAATAATTATAGTTTAGAAATTGTTAGTCTTTTAGATATACCTTCTCTTACGAATTGTGATGAATATTTTACAGAAAATTGAAAAAATAAATTTAAAAAAATAAATAATTTTTTTTTTTTAATTTGTTGGGTAATAATTTAAAACATAAAACCCTTAAGAAAAAAAATAAAAACAATCTAAAAATGTAAAAATAATTTTTTTTAGTTACCATAAAATTGATTTTTCTACTAATTTTAACTTTGATAACCCATAAGTAGGCCCCTACAAAGCGTAGCACCCTTTCCAAACGCTCATTTCATAGGCTGAACAGTTATCTATCATATGCTGTTTAAACTGTTCAATTATCTTATTCGGTTCAAAAGATATGATTTTTGCAACGAAAAAACTCAAATGGCGCCACTGTGCAACGTTCTATTTATTTAAGACACTTTTTGTTAACAAACCAACAACAATATTTTTAAACCATTGTGAAAAAACGACAAAAATTCATTTTCTCATTAGAAAGGAAAGACAAAATCGTTAAATTGATAAAAAAAAAACATAATAGAGATTTAGATGAAATATAAGAAATACTGAATCGAAGAGCTAAATATCACATAAGAAAAGAAATAGAAATATAATTTTTTAACAACAAAAAACAACTGAAAAGATTTGAAGTTTTATAATAATATGAGCTTAGTTAGCCAAAATCGTCAAAAAAAAATTTGGAAAGAAAGAAAAATGCCACGTAAAACCGTTAATTATAACAATTACTCCTAAAAAAATTTTAATTGCCAAAAAAAAAGGATCTCTCTAATTTCGAAATTTTTAAATTTAACAACAAAATTACTCTAAAAGGGCAATTTTTTTTTTTATACAAAAAATTGTTAAAATCTAAAAACTTTTTAAAACATTGTCATCATTAAAAAAACCGCTTAAACAGCAAAAAAAAATCAAAACATTTAAAAAATCGCTTGAAAAAAAAGAAAAACACTAAAATGAGCATATGAGATATTTTTCTTAAACAGTGCTAAAATTAAAATATTTGGTTGTTTTACATGACTTTCTTACTAAATTAAACTCCCCTTTAACTTTTTATTTAAAGTATTTTTGATGGAGCCACCCATATAATATTTAATGTAAAATTGTGTGAATAATTTTTTTGCTGTCGTTTATTTTTTAATTTCATTTACATGTTAAAGTACACTTAAAAAACACTTCTTATTTTTGTGAGGATTATTATTCTTTTTAGTTTCTTTTTTTTATTTTTTTTTTTTTTTTTTTTTTTTTGTTTGTCTAAAAATATTCCGCTTAGAGGAATCGAATTTTTTTTAAGAAATAGATTTTTCTTATTAAAAAAAGAATAAATGCAAGTTTTGCAAAGTTGTTTTAAAACACATTTGTTGTTGTATTGGACTTATTTGCATTTGAATGCAACGAAACAAAAAACACTTTATTTATATTTATTTTTATTTAAACAAACATTCTTTTGGCGTTTGGAGTGGATTGAGTGTGAATACAAGTGATCGCACGTTGTGCACAAGAGGAAAAGCATACATCCCATCCACACACTCCTGTTACAGTTGGGGTATATTGGCCAGAAAACATGAAAAAAAACCAAATACGGGATACAATCCAACAACAAAAAGAACAAATAGATAGACAGAATGATACTTATGCTAAAAAATTTTTATGATGTACGAGTGTATTTTGGTCAATTTAAGTTGTGTTGTGAATCAAATTTTGGGGGAAATACAACATGTTGTATATATTTACAATGAGATTTGGCTAAATGGTAAAATGTGTGTGCAACAGAACGTATAAGTGTGTGTATTTGTGCAAGTGTCATGTCAGTATGAGTGGGAATGTGTTAAAAGAGAGAGATAGAGAAAGAAAAAAGCACTTAAATTGCCTTTTTGCAAATGAATGGCATACATTTTATTTTTGGTATATCCAATATATTCGTTCACTATACTTGAAGCAGAGATTTGAAAGAATTTAAAAGATTTTAAAAAAGTTAAATTTGTCTGAAAACACATTTTTTTTAAAGTTTTATGAAAAAACATATCGCACTTGTTCAACAATACTGTTTTAAGTTAAAATTGAAAACTTTTCAGTAGATGCAAAATAGTTGGTTATTATACATTAAGGGCATATGAAAAATAGTTTTTAAACCAACCGCTTTATAGCGGGTAGATATGTACATATACAACGTGTCGATATTTTCCAACATGTGAAAAATTCAAAATTTTGAGTTAATACACTATTGTTGAATAAGTTCGATATGGGCAAATCCCAGAAACTGTCCTCCAACCGAAAATTTCTCATATTAATTTAATTTAATTTTTTTTTTAATGTAATATTGGACTAGATGTATAATTTCAGAAATATAAAAAAAACATTTATTTCGATGATCATAAATACAAAAATTATAAACAAATCTTACCCTACATCAGATCTTTAAATGTTATGCTAGAAATTAAAATTTTTTTAGGTGTTCATAAAAATACTTTAGTGTTAATAAAGATGGTCCGATTGTAAGCCATATTTTTATTCACTCAATTGTCGTAAATTTTGGTATAAAATTATTTTGTTAACTATTTTGGAAAGATTGATTTTAGGTATGAAATATCAGGTCCGAAAGTTGTAGCGTGCGTACGCAAAATATGGTTTTTTTTTATATTGTGAGTAGAACGAATTTTTTTTCAAGTCGTCTTTAATTTTATTTCAATTTCATTACCTCGTTTTCAGCAAAAAAAAAAAATTTAAATTCTACAATAAGAAAATAAAAAAATTTTGCGTATTAAATTCTGTAGAGTGCGTCACGATTTGAGTTCTTCCAAAAATTCTATTAAAAACCGATTCAATAGTTATTTTTTTTTCTTATATCTTCGCTTCTTATTACTTTTCTTTAGAGTTAGAGCTGTTGTGAAGCGAAATATTTTGAAGGCTTTTGGCAAAATTTTATATAAATAGCCTTTATGTTTTAAATGTAAGCATATCTTCTTAATATATAAAAAATCCGTGTCACTGTGTATGTTTCGAATAAACTCAAAAACGAGTCAACTGATATTCATGAAAATTGGCATATATATGTAATTTGGTCCAACTTAGATGATAGGATAGTTATTATTTAAATTAATGGCCTGGGGGCGGAGGGGCGTGGCAAAATCCATAACTTGAGAACGGCTTGACCGATTTGAACGATTTTTTCTTTAAAATGATCGCCATGGTCCAACTTAGGTTTTTACGGAAAGAAAATTTTGCCCCGCCCTCTTTTACGCCCACTTTTTCGTAAGAAAAACTTTATGATAGGTATTTCATGGATTTTTATTTAAAGGCCATAAATTTCGTTTAAAGATCAATTTTAGTCGTCTGGTAATACAACACTAATGTTTGCTTAGGGCCAGCAACGCGGACCGGGTCAGCTAGTAGATATATAAAAGCCAGTAAGAAAGTATAGTATGACACCCTATGGGCAATCATTATGTTTTTAGCATAAGGTTCATATAAGAGTCCGTTGTATTATATTATTTAGATAAATAAATGTATCAGTATGAATTTTGTTTGACTTTTATGGCTAATGAATCAGTGAATGTTTAAACACAGCTTAAACTCAACAGCTGTAAACAGTGCCCCATATATAATTTGTAGTTTAAAAAATAATAATGCGGAAGCCCAATAATAATTGTTGTCAAATTCATACGGTCTGTATTAGGTTTCATGCATATAGAGATGGTTTATATTTTTACTGATTTAAAGATTTACTAGCTTAAACACATTTTAAACCAAAAAGAGAGCTTAACTTGGTCTGATTTATAAGCCCTAAGAGATTTTAGGGAGGGGGCTTATCTGACATCTTTGGTAAATTCTAGACCCACCAGCACACCATATGGGAATAACATAGAAGCTATCGTAAAAGTGTAGTCGCCATATTTTTGCGCACAAGGTTGACATGGACATCCAGCCTTCAAAATATACAATTCTTTAATAAACAAATTTACATTCATTGATAAATGTATTTATAAATACAAAATTTGTATTTAAAAATGTTAATAAAAACAAATATAAATTTGTATTTGTTAAACAATGGGTTCACGGCATTTGATAAAAAACGGCAACATTTTTTGACTGCAAATATATTATTTTTTTTATTCTCTTATGTTCATTATTCTTTAAGGGATAAGATTTTGTGTATCTTATTAGGCGAAATTCGCTAAAAAATACGCAAAAACAGTTCAACTTTTAAAGGTACTTCCACTTTTTGTAGCGTGCGTCACAAAACTCTATGATCAATTATTTCGCAACAAATACCTGCTAAGAATATAATAAAATATATGCCATTCGATAGTACACAGTAATGTCACTAAGTACTATGCATAAGATGACGCTATCTCATTTTAAAGATCAAAAATGTTTATATATTAATCAGAAAACGCGTACGATTATAACATTCGTCACGCAGGATTTGCCCATATGTAAATTTTATGTAAATGTACCATTAATACAAAAAATATATTTTTTATGTAACAGTCACCTGTTTTGCTCAAAGAAAACGTTTGTGTATAATGGAGCCTTTAACTTGAATTTTATTTTATGTAAAAGGTCGTTTTCATATAAAAAGGTACTCTATAAAAAGTAATTTTTATGTAAAAAATTATTTTTTATGTTAAAAGGTACTTTTTATGTTAAGAGCTACTTTTAATGTTAAAAGGTACTTTTTATGTTAAAATGTACTTTTTATGTTAAAAGGTACTTTTTATGTTAAGAGTTAATCTTTATGTTAAAAGGAACATTTTATGTCAAAAGGAACTTTTTCTGATAAAAGGTACTTTTTTTGTTAAAAGGTACTTTTTATGTTAAAAGGTACTTTTTATGTTGCAAGGTATTTTTTATGTAAAAAGGTGATTTTATGTATAAAGGTGATTTTATGTAAAAAGGTGCTTTTTATGTAAACATATACTTTTTATGTATAAAGATATGTAAAAAGGTACTTTTTATGTATAAGGGTATTTATTATGTCTAAATTTCTTTATATTAAAAACTACTTTTAATTAAAAAAGGTGCTTTTAATGTAAAAAGGTAGTTCAACTTTAATTTCTAAAACGATATATTTTATTTCTTATGGTCTGTACAATTGTGAATTGTCCCAAGAGTGCATCCTTTTCAACTGAACCATCCACTTGTACGAAAAATATGCCCACTTACTGTGCCATATTGTCTCGAAACCAGTTCTTTTTTGTAGTGCCCCTATACAAATCGACTTGATTCGTTGTGGTTATATCTAAGTTTCTTTCTAAGATTCGCCGAAAACTCCAGGTTTATATCGGCCATCCAATCTTGGGTAGGTATGTGGGAATTTTTCATTTGAAATAGCTGCAGTATTTTCTTCACCCCGGATAGTTCGTCGTGATTTCGGAGCCACAGCTCTTTTTTTAATGTTTCCAGTCTTGACTTTGATTCTTGACTTACTAGAATAACTCCAATAACTTCCACCGCGACATATTTAAGTTGTTCTGAAATATAGAGCATTCTCCATCACTTTGTTCTAAACACCGTCCTCTAACACTCTGATAAGGAATCTGTAAGGCGTTTTGTACCGTGCTTTGTGCCCAAGTCTTTTATTCCTTATTTCTTTATAATGCTTGGACCTTGCCATTACGTATGAAATACAATGTCTTCTTAATGACCGCCTCTAGATAGGATGCAGCAGTCGATTCCTTTGAGGTAGTTTTCGACCACTTTTTCGCTCATTATATATTGTTCAGTTCATATTCTTCAATTGTAAGCCAAAAAATTCGATTATGATACGGCCATAGCGCTCTGAATTAACGGTAACGGTACTTCTAGCGGCATTTTAGAACAAATGCGGCTCAATAATACCTCCACAATATAATGAGCACCAAACAGTCAATTTTTTTTTTAATTTGATTGTCTTTGCAAATCACTTATGCGTAAAATGAGGAGAAATTTTTTTGCGAAAAATCAGCATTGAAAGCCTGTTGCTCGCTCTAGCACCCAATCAGCATATATACGGCGTTGTGAATGGTCAGCCGGCTTTTATTGTCGCGTAAGTTGGACTTTATATGGATGGAGGTGGAATCCAAATGCAAAATACGCCATTATGAGCAGTAAAATATGTCAAATTGCTGAGAACGCCGTGGAATAGAAAAATTCGAATTATGCGCCAAATTTTCACTTACAGAAGCAATATTTTCGTCAGTGCGCACATTGCGATGATGCACAGGTCTTGTTTCTTCAAAATTTCTTTATAGTCTTCCCAATTCCATTCACATAAGGCCAATTACGATGACTATAATCACCCCGTTATGCGAACAACCACTTCTGTAGTAATATGTAACTATTTTTAAACGATCCATATTCATAAATGACAAGCCTTTCACTAAATAGATGACACTTCAGATGACAGATATTTAACAGCTTGGAGCCTTGAGAGACCAGATTTTGAAACTACAATATGGCTAACCCTGTATTTCAATTTAAACCATATTCAGTCGTAAGGTGTATAAAATCAGACAAGATTTAATCAAGATTTCGTCCATCTTAAGTTAGACCACAAGCCGCAAAGCTTTTTAAGCTTTAAGATCAAACCTGCGCGTTTCCTCTCCCAAGATTCCTGGTTCATGATAGCCGTCGTGATCCTTCTTCGCAATTTTCCTAATAGCCACAGCATATCTTTCTTCGTTGACGCGCCTACAAAAGCGTTGGCACTTAGCTTCAATTTTCTTTTTGGTTTCCAAATTACCTTAACAACTGCCATCGTATCAAATCAATTTTTGTTTTTTTGAAATATCTGAATCGCTTTTAATTAACGCCTTATAAAATATTTGTTATTTAAGATTCATTTGAAAAGAATTGACTCTTTTAAAAACCACTTTAAACTTAAAATGATCATCATCAACATCACACACATACGTAATAATGATGATCGCGTTGACGATGATCGTCATCATCTTTATATCGAATATAGGTCGAAATGATATAAGAATTAAAATATTTAAGAAAAAATAAATAAATAAACATTTATTTAAGCCAAAACATAACGGTTTGGAGGAGCAACAATTTTATTTTACAGTTTTTTTATTTTTTTTTTTTTTGAAGCTAAATGTTAAATTTTATTTTCGGTTTTTGTCGAAAACGATGCCAATTGTGTACGAAATTTAGGTAAAACACAAACAAACCAACGCCAAAAACTCCAAAATATAAAGCATTTCCTTTTAGACCAGCACTGATATACACATTCTCATTCATTATCAAATACAGTTAAAAAAAAAAATCACGATTTTTTATTTTATTTAAAAAAAAATCTCAAAACGTAACAAGAAAAAAATTAAGATTAAACAAACCCACAGTGATTCCCTTCAAATATAAAATATTAAACAAAAAAGCAGCAACAAAAAAGTAACTACAACAGCAACAAAAAATATTGTTTATTAAAGGTTGATTTTTATATGATTTTATAAATTCGCTGTAGTTCCTCATCTCTGGCGCAGGTGAAAAAGATAAAAGATAACAAGCACTTGATGTTCGTTCATACTCGTATACAAATTATGTTACTTTTTTTTAAGTTTTCATCTTTAAGTGTCGATCTTTTGGTGTTCTGCCCTGCTCTGCTACTAATTGAATAAATCAAAAACCGAAACAACTAAATTCAAGACCTTAATTTGTTTCTGCCGAAAATAACGAAAAAACACTCATCTAATTATAGGTTAACTTACAATTGGAAAAAAGAAAAGAAATCGAATTGTTCTTACTTAATGCCTCCAAAGTAGGGTTTCCCCCCAAGCTTTGGACAATTCAGAGCAAACGTGAAACAATTTAGAATTTTACGGGGTTTAGGGGATTGTCGCTTTCAATAAAAAAAGCTAAATATTTTTTTTTTAATTTTAATGATTCCTGTCTTCATAAAAATAATTTAATGAAAATTAAATTCAATGAACTTAAGCCTAATATCGAAAATATCGAAAGTTGGATTAAAAACCATTAACAGTTCAATAAAATAACCACAAAACTAATTATTGTTAACAGCTAAGGTACGAGCTATGTTTATATTTGTCGAAAAAAAAAGACAAAAACATGAAAAACAAAAATGTACTTTGGATTTCAAGAAGTATTCTTGACAAAAAAGTATGAAAAACAAAAGTTAGGAAGAACATGTAAATCAATTAAATCGATAATCATTTATTCAAAGCAAATTTCGATCTACCAAGCTAAAATACCTTTTGGTTTAAGGATTGATGTTTGACTATTGACATCATACGTCTTCAATGGCCATGTGAGTAAAACGGCAAAGCCCTCCGAAGAGATTGTGTGGTTACAATCAAAACTAGTCAGGGCAACCGGTCCGTGAAAGCCTGGGTTCAATTCTCAGCGCAGTCAAGAATGAAAAATTATCAATAAAATTTTAATTAATTTCATGTTGTAAAATTCCTGTCTTCATAAAAATATTTTAATGAAAATTAAATTCAATGAACTTAAGCCTAATTAAAAATATCGAAATTTGGAATAAAAATCATTAACAGTTCAATAAAATAACCACAATACTAATTCATTTTAATGATTTTTAAAATATTTGATATTGCAAAAATGTTCATTCCTAAGAGTTAATTGCAAATATGCAAAAGTTTATGTAAATATGTATAAATAACGATCACAGATGACACACAGATATGTCACGAGACGGAAGATTTTTCATCTCTTTCTTAGAAAGCTGCCCTTTTTCATTTCTCTTTGAACCAACTTTTTTGCCGCAATACAATGAACACAAATTTATTTATGTAGTTGAGATTTATTTGCAAAACTGTTGTAAAAATTAACTTTTAATTTTGCCGCAACACTAGTAAATAATTTTTAAGTAAGTAAATAACATTATAAAACAAAACAATAATACTAAATAAATTTTTTTGCACAAAATAAAACGTTTGTTGAACTAATGCTTTTGTTAAACGTGGTTTGTGTTTTGTTATTTTTGTTTTGATCACACAATTTGTGTTTATTGTAGCGGCCTGTTTTTACACATTGCCACTTCACTAACAAAAAAACGCTTTTTGTCTCCTTCTTCGAAAGCTGCCCTCGCAACTGATTTGGGCCTTTTTCCCACGTCACTTTTTACATATCTGTGTGTAATCTGTGATAACGATATAAAATTGACGAAACTACTTACCCACTTATTTATAAGAAATAAGACAGGCTTATAAAAGGTTTATTAAACAAATTTTCATAGAACACCTATTTTATTTTTTTTTTAACTTAGGCCGTCAGTGTCCAAAATAAATCGAATTTAATGTTCTGGAAATCGAAAACCCAAAACGCAAGAATTTTGAAGTTCTTTTTAATACACTCTTAATCCAATTTTTTATAATCTTCTCGTGTCACGGTGTTTGTTATTGAACTACTCCGAAACGGCTTGACCGATCTTTATGAAATTTTGTATGTGTACTTGTTAGGTATGAGAATAGGCCGTAAAGTATATCGCTAGAAGGCGTAAAATAAGGCAAAAGGGGTAAAAGCTCCCCCTACTTATATCTTCTTAACTAACCAACCGATTTTTTTGAAATTTGCCAGGCAAATAGTGTAACATCTAGAAGGAACTATAGCCTTTAATTTTTATTATTTATTATTAAAATTTGGCATGCAGACACTGTAGCATCTAAAAGGAACTTATATATATATATATATATACATTTTTTGAAAATTCCAACATTTAGGGCGTAAAATAAAGCAAAAATGGTATAAGAACCCCCTCCTATACCTTCTTAAATAATTAACCGATTCTCTTGAAAACTTTATGTATTTTCTTGGCAATTTTTTTTCGTAATTCTTTTCATTTGACATCAAAAAATAACAATAACCATACATTTTCACAATCCTAACTCACTCTTTGATATTTTAAATCGCGATTTTAAAGTTTTTGTAGGAATAATATTTAAATAATAAATCAGTAAGCACACAAATTTTGCCTGTTTGTCTGTGAGCATTACAGTGAACAATGCCAGGAAGACGCAATGGAGCAAATTTGAGCCATCGAACGAATAAGGCAACAAACCTGCAAAATTTTAGAGCAGTAGGAACAAACCCAACCAGATAACGAAAACGCATGCATAGGAACATGGCGGTATTGCGTGAATCTCAATCACAAGAGGCACGAGCTCAACGGAATCAACAACGACAACTTGAACGAAGTGGAAAAATTGCTATCTACGAAAATACTGCATGCATAAAATTGCGCACTAAACACTCATGTACCGCATATTTCCCGATGTACGCACATAAGTCATGCGTGACTGGCAGAAAGAGTTATTTTGGCAGCGAAAAATTTGGACGTCAACGATTTAAACTTCAAGATACAGCAGTCGTTGCCAGGCGGCTTAGCATCATACAAATCGATCGATACAGTTAGAGATGTTAACGAAGCTGTAAATTATCCAACAAAGTTCTTGAACTCTCTGGATTTGCCAGGCAAGCCACCACACCTTCTACGACTGAAAGTTGGTTCTCCGGTTATTATACTTCGGAATTTGAACCCACCTCCGCTGTGCAATGGTACACAATTGGTCATTACAAAATTGGTTAAAAACGTTATCCGCAACACTATTTTAATGGTAAATTCCGAGACGAAAATGTTTAGCTGCCACAAAGTACGATGATTCACACAGACATCCCAATGAAATTCAAGCGCTTACAATTTCCTATTAGATTGGAATTTACAATGACAATCAACAAGTCGCAAAGCCAAAACGATGTCTATTTGCGGCTTAGATCTAGACACACCATATTTTTTACACGGACAATTATACGATCATGCGTCGGTAAGCCATCGAGCTTATTGGTGTTGGCTAAATACGATACGGACTGACAAAAAATTTCGTACACGCAACTGCTCTTCGTAATGAATATTATTTATATTTCTTTGATTCTCACAGTTCATGATAAAAAATGCATCACTTTTTTATGTTTAACTTTTGAATAAGAAATAAATGGCTATGATTTTTTTTTATAAAGCGCATCGTTCCTCTTTCTGAAATAGTTCCCATCCCACACACCTTCAATACATTCGTTATTTTTTAATTAAAAACCAAAATATTCACAAGAATTAAATTATATGGTAAATCTACGTTTGCCGAGTCAGCTAGTTTTCTTATAGAATTCTTTTTAATAGAGAAATATTTGTATTGTATTGTATTTTTATTTATTTTACAACAAATATCTTGTTAAAAAAAACTACTTTGAAATTCTTTCGTTTTGCGTTTTCGATTTCTAGAACAGCTCTGATAATATCGATACTAAAGCTGACGATTCACCATTCTATTCAGTCGTACGATTTGTCAAAAAATAGTGTACGCTGATACACAGAAAAAAAATCTCGCCAATTTTTTTTTTTCAATTAAACAAATATTAAAAATTAAATCCGTTTTAATTAAAAATTTAATCAAGTGATACATTCAACATTACTGCATAAAATATTGTAAATATCAGAAAATTGATACTATTAATTTGTTTACTGGTGCAAATTTAATTAACTTTTTAATTAATATCACAAATTTTTTAAATTGAAATCAATTTTTATTTTTTTTTTCTGTGTGAAGTATGATAGTGTGACCTAAAAATAAAATTGAGTGACAGATCTTATTGACAAGTCTGTCCGACTTGTAAATGTTTATGAAAATTTTCATAAAATAAAAGATTCTATGCGATCAGAGTTGCATTTTCTTGTAAAGTAGCTGAGCTATAAAATTTTACAATTATTTTGTGTGATAGTATGGCATTAACAACAAACTTTGCAAGCAGTATTTTATGTCGGATAGAATTCTATCAGATTTTCGCGTAAATGCATCGTACGACTATGTAGGCCTTACATGTTTTATATGGTTTGTAGGGCGAAAGTGAGTCAATATTAAATTTGGTATTTCAATTAACTTTACATAGTTGCCTAAGAATGCTGAATGTCTCTGGAGGGGGTAGCAAAACATTCAGTGGCTACCTTTGAATGGGTCCCTGGACACAAGGGCATACATGGAAACTGAGTCTTACTCGTTCGCGTATGCAGGCGCATGGAGGGTTCAGAGCTTAACCGAGCCAAGTCATATACTATAATACATATAAATATTTCATAACTGGTGCGAAATTCTCCGCAAAGTTTAACTCTATCCTGCTCTGTAGCGGAGAAAATCATAAAGAGTTTCATGCCAAAGGTTCCCAAAAAATTTTTTTTTTGACTTGGTTCGTTTTAGTTATGAGCCCTCCATATGATAAGGGTGTTTCACTTCCAAAGGGTAAAAAACATATTGTACGCCAATTTCATTTTATTGCCAATCGGAGATGTTTTGATTAAACTACCCGTGACCCATCATAGATAAAAAAAGAACTTGGCGGGCATTAAACCTGTGCAGACTTATCAAAAATTATTTTCGGGAATGAAATATTTTATTAATTAATTCATTTATTAATGATGTGCTAATAATCCCAATTTTTTAATGAAAATACTGAAATTTATTGTTGTGGGAAAGCTAGTTTCTATGCGCATTTCGCTGGTTGCTTAGGCCAGCTCGTCAGGAAACTTTTTCCAAATACTTTAGAAAAGCTAAAAATATTATACAAGTAAGACCATAAAGTGAATAAGAATTTTAAAACACTCAGCTCTTAAATGTAACAATATCAAAGCTTCAACAAAGTCACAACAATAAACCATCAATTTTTTTTTTCTTACATTCCCCTACAATTGGCTGGGTTTTTTCCAACACGAATTGTAGTTGTAAGACTTCGCCTCAGGAACCTAATTGTGGATATAACTGGCTGCTGGCCCATTGCGAAACACGCCTAAAGGATAGGGCTCCCTCACAATAAACTATGTAGAAGTTGTGGCGATAAGGAAGAGAAAGAGTAAACCAAAAATCTTCACTGGCATTGCATTAGGATATCTTAGACTTGGTCGAACGTTTTCCATGGTAATAACACTTTGGCGAACTCAATATTGCACACCAATAAAAATCCGAATGCTACTCCCTAAAACGTATCTAATACCAATTTTATTGTATGAATGTGAACTTTTTGCAAGCTGTGACACAATAAGTGAAAACAAACTAAACGTAACATTTAATAATATTATTCGTTATGTCTATGGATTAAAACGTCGGACATGAGTTTCAATATTGGCAATCAAATTATATGGCATTTGTTTCAAAGATCTGCTAAAAATGCGTATCTTAATTTTTCTGCACAAAATCATCTACATGAAACAGCCTGAACATTTATATGAATAACTAAATTTCTCGAACTACGAAAGTAGAGGAAAAAGACTAATACCATATAGACACTATAGCCTTATATCATCGTGGCAATTCTTCACCCACGCCATTCACCTCTCGAATTCAATTCCATATAGTTTTCAACTTTTATGTAAGGCACTAGAGTTCAAAAAGTCAATAATTAGCATGTTTTCCAAACAGACAAGCCTGGCATATGGCGTTTTAACATAATTCGGGTACGCTGAATCCAGTGGTCCTCGCGGTTTTTTAAGATTGGCTCTGGTTTTCGAGATATACCGTTATTTCGAAAATGGAGGAGGTTGCACAACATATGTTTGCGTAACTCAAAAACGCTTTAGGTTATTGAAAAAACTTTAAAACCCGAAATTCCGCAATAAAATTTTCTTCAAGAAAAGTAAAACTTCTTTCTAATATCCGCAGTCGTTTTAGAAACATAATTTTAGAAAAAAAAATCATTTTTTTAACAAAATTTCGAAATTTTTGTTTTTTATTCACAAAAGTCGACAAATTTTAATTAATTTAAGAATTTCATAAAACGCAATATTTGTATGGGAGCCCCCTAAGAAGTGAAGATAAGGGGCAAGTATGTCTCGAGAAAATGTTAAGAACAAAAAATTAATTGAGGTCGGTCATACATTATATACCACTAGGGGCGACTTCTGGGAATTTATGGGACTTTTTCTTCAATATATTTCTAGTCTGCATTGAACATTTTGTATGGAGGCCCCCTAAGGAATGGAGATAGCAAGTGGGTATGTTAGAAATAAATGATTGAGATGAAAAATAAAGTGGGGTTGGTCATACATTTGACCCATCTAGGGGCATCATAGGCGCTGAAGGGGCCAAATTTAAGAATTTCATTAAACGGCCATATTTGTATGGGAGCACACCCCTAAGGGGTGGAGATATATGGCAATGTTTTAAGAAAATGTTAAGAACAATAAACATTAGAGGTCGGTCATACATTTTATTCCCCTAGGAGTGAATCCTAGGCCTTAGAAACAAATGATGGGAATGGAAAATAAAGTTGCGCTGGTCATACATTTGGCCCGTCTAGGGGTATCTCAGGCGCTGCAGGTGCAAAATTTAAGGCTAGGGTTCTACGCGTATAAAAAACAAAGTTTCAAACAAAATAAGCTATAAGTGATGCCCAGCTTGTCACGAAAACAAGTGTCAATTTCTTGCACAGTGTTATTATTATTTGATTTTGATAAAATTAATACTTTTTGATTCATGTTTTCAATCTATATCTTTTACCCAATTTACATGGTGAATTTTATGACGTCCAATTTTCTTAATTCCCTTTTGAAGTTGCTACCAAAAACTACTCAAATTCATACGATGGTTTTTTTGGACGTCTAATTTTTTCATTTTCATTCAATCCAGTTGATGAGAATATAAAAATAAAACGTAACAGAAAGAACAGAAAAAAGTGTAAAGCGAAGCGTCAAAAAAAAAATATGAATACAGAAACCATGTCTATTTTTCTACCCCTCTTTCTTTTCTACACCGCTTGCTCCGAAACAAAAAATGACGTCCAAAATTGGACGTCATAAAATTCATCATGTAAACTGGGTGTTTTTTAAAATCTATTTCTTTATTACATATAAATTTTTGATTTTTGTAACTAGTTTTAAGATTTAACATTACAACAATTTGCTAATTCTTAGTTCTGTACTGCAATATGAGACCCTTGGTCTTGTGTATGGAACGACAAATAAATAAATAAATAAATAAAAATAAATAAATAATTCTTTTGTCGAAGAAGCCTTAGAGACAAAACTTTTCGCTCTGATATTGATTTGAGCAGGTTCCACTTCTTCATTGAATTAACCGGTCGGCTGAGTGAGAGTGCCAGCATCCAGGTAACATAGGACCGTTGTGGACGGTGAAATACGATAACACAACGGGAACTAATTAATGGACCCACGAGAGCTGTGCTTGATTGTGGCTACCAATCGAACCTAGCCTACCCCATTGGTCCACTGAGATACCATGGAATTAATTCTACTAAACAGAACTCCCAACTTTAACTTTAACGAAGTTTAAAATTGATGTTTGTATAATGTCAGAAATATTTTATAACTCATCGAAACTGGTGGATCCCATTTCAGTTGCTTTCTCTCCAATACAAGACAATGGCAGAGAAGATTTTCTACGTAATTTTCCTCATTTTCGTTGCTGTGCATGTCTTCCTATAGGAAAATGTCTCTTGATTACAGATTCCACATAGACACATCCTTTCTGTTCACCGATAGTAGAGACATTGTCCTCTTGTCCTCCGTACAGGGCCACAATTCCCTGGCAGTACTACAATAAGTGTTCGTGCCCTATTTATCGTTAAAAGTACTTGTAGTCAACCGTTGAATGTTTGAGTTGGCAGGACGCCAAAGATACCCTCAAAACCAAAAGGTTGTGCCAAGTTTAGCAAACTCATCCACCATTATGTTTCTCAGCATATTTCTGTGCCCAAAGACCCATATTATCCTGATATCTAACCACAGCAAAGGCTGTTCTCGTTCTTTAAGATGGGTGCTCCAAGGCCATAAAAGTGGTAAAGCTATCAGTGTGAATACCCACAGTATTCGTTGAGACAGGGATAATCTGAGCCAGTCCACCTATTTCTTAAACAAAAATATTTCTGCCTGGAATAGTAATCCGGAACTATTCACGATACATTTAGGTTGAAATTGCGAAGCTCTCTTCTACTAGTAATTTGAAACCATCTGTATAGAAATTTACACCGTTCCTTTCGCCTGGAATACCGTTTCTCCATGCATTCCGACTTGTTATTAATCTTCTTTAATGGCGATCATGAACCACAGCTGAAGGGATGAAAAAAAGTATTGTTGTCTAGTTTTCTAAATTTTAACTTACACAAAATTTTAGAAATTCTCGGGAAACCATATTATTAAAAACACTTCAGCTTCCCGGGAAATCTCGGAACGGGAATCTGAACCGAAAAACTCTAACTTCAGAGAGAAGAAAAAGAAAAACAATTATGCCATTTTACGTTTATGTGAATATATTTTATCTTTAATTTATCTTAGAAGCAGGCAAAAATTGCTAGTGAGTTCGCATAACATTGATACTTTACGTAAATCTGAGAAAAAAAGTTTAGGTCATACATTTTTTATCTCGGAACTTTTTTCTAAGTGGGGAATTTTTTGTTAACAAGCAGAAACCCCTTAAAAAAATATGTGAAAATTATCAATTAATTTATGAAAAATGATATGAGAAATGTTCGATCGGAATTCGGATTCGATCTTAAAACATCACCGTAATATAAGAAATGTAATTCAGTTATCTTTTATAGTGGGGACTTTATGTACGAACATTAGGGAAGTCAAACAAATCTTGTTTCTTTTTTAAACGATTAGCGGTAGAGTGGTGCTAAATAATGTGTTCTACAAAAAGCAAACCACAGTACAAATTATTGTAAGTAGCTAAGGCACGAGCTCTATGTTTACATTTGCCCTTCAAGTTGTGCTAAAAAATGTCAACGCGAAAAAAGAAAGACAAAAACATGAAAAACAGAAAAATGTACTTTGGACTCCAAGAATAATTCTTGACAAAAAGTATAAAAAACAGAAGTAAGGAAGAACATGTAAATCAATTAAAATAGATAATCATTCAAAAACAAATTTCAATCTAAGAATTTCGTTTAAAGATTGATGTTTGGCTATTGACTGCCAGCCGCCTTTAATGGCGGTGAGGGTAAAACAGATCAACCTGTCCGTGAACGTGGGTTCGAGCCCCACGGCAGTCAAGAATGAAAAATTATCAATAAATTTTAATTAATTTCATGTTGTAAAATTCCTTCCTTCCTAAAAAAAAAATTAAATTTAATGAACTTTAGTGGTTAATTTTTACGTAAGGTTTTATTACATTATTTGAAGTTTTTCTGCCTCCGGATCGCAAGGAAAGATCAAGCGCTGACGTTACTAACCGGATAAATAACTCAACATAAATATAATGATTCGCTCGCTTTAAATCTTGTAAACTAAGAAAGTGCACATATGAAAGACTAAGTCCTGTCTGGAATTTAACACATATTTCAAGAAAGACAGAAGGACGAAGATCGCAATTTTCAACTCCAATGAAATATCAACTACATATATTTCATGAATGTAAGACTTAGAACGCAGGGTCCCTTGACCTTAACGCTCCAACAGTGCTCACCAACAGTTACTTTCAATGCCAAAAGATTCCCAGGAACGCATAAGCTCTCCTACGAGTTTTAAAAAGTACGGGCCTGCTCAGAAATGCAACACTGCGCTTCCATCTGATCCGCATCTGTAAATAATTTACGATGCTCGTGCAAATTAGCTAATGCCAAAGCTTGTTTGCTGCGCCGTTTAGTTACGTTTTTGACGAGCGCGCTGTGCATCAGCTGAAGAGCGGTGATGCATTTCCGAATACGCCCTAAATCAGAAACATTATCAGCCATGTCACAGAGTACAATTTCGTTCGGAATGATTCCGTTCGGAACCGACGAAAACATATTTGTTTATTGATAGAAAGTATACTTTGATAGTTATTTGTCCTTTAAGATAAAGAAAACTCCCATTCCGTTCGTGAAAACAAAAATTGTTTCATTCCGCAAAGTTTTTTCGTAATTTTCTGAAGCACCAAAATACGGAATGAATTCCGTTTCCGAACGGAATTGTACTCTGTGACATGGCTGTTTATTTCAGAAATTTTATTTTCTTATCTTATTATGATCTTATAAATAATGAAGAAACTACACTATAAATAAGGAAGAAATACATTAAAATTTGTCAGAAAAGAAAATCTTTAACTCTTTATTGAAGAAGAAAGAAATGGAGGAATTTAGTTGCTATCCTTCCCAGTCATACATAGTGCAGTAGAAAAACCGGTCAAAGCTGTTAGTGAAGGGTCATATACTTTGAGTAATAGATTAATTTATTTATTAAAATCATGATTAATCAAATTTTGAATAATTAAATGATTTGAAAAATGCTATCCATGTTTTATAAATTTCTTTATATCGTCAGTTTATTACTGGTTTGACCCACTGACCATTAAAAAAGAAATTGAGGGAAGTATGGGGTATATACATATATTTTGAACACCCCCTTTCTGAAACCAAAACCTGTTTCAAGAAAAAATTTTATGGTTTCCGAGATATTTAGCGTTAATTTTGCACCATATGAACTACTTATTTTAAAGCTTATTAAGTATTTTTTTGCTCTACACGCCACTGTTTGGCGAATGTTTCAAATTTCTCATACAAAAACGTACAAAATAAATTTCACTCTTGCTTTGCTTCATTGTCATAAGAAAAACAAGTAGCTTAAGCGAAAGCAAAATAAAATGACAACAAGAAAGTCAATTTTGCTCTTGCTTTGCTTCATTGCCGTAAGAAAAAGAAGCTAAAGCAAAATAAAATGACAACAAGAAAATAAATTTTACTTTTGCTTTGCTTCATTGCCGTAAGAAAAAGTAGTTAAAGCAAAAGCAAAATGAAATGACAACAAGAAAATAAATGCTTTGCTTCATTGCCGTAAGAAAAAGTAATAAAAGCAAAATAAAATTACAATAAGAACACAAATTTTACTTTTGCTTTGCTTCATTGCCGTAAGAAAAAGAAGTTACAACAAAAGCAAAATAAAATGACAACAAGAAAATAAATGCTTTGCTTAATTGCCGTAAGAAAAAGAAGTTAAAGCAAAAGCAAAATAAAATTACAATAAGAACACAAATTTTACTTTTGCTTTGCTTCATTGCCGTAAGAAAAAGAAGCTAAAGCAAAATAAAATGACAACAAGAAAATAAATGCTTTGCTTCATTGCCGTAAGAAAAAGTAATAAAAGCAAAATAAAATTACAATAAGAACACAAATTTTACTTTTGCTTTGCTTCATTGCCGTAAGAAAAAGAAGTTACAACAAAAGCAAAATAAAATGACAACAAGAAAATAAATGCTTTGCTTAATTGCCGTAAGAAAAAGAAGTTAAAGCAAAAGCAAAATAAAATTACAATAAGAACACAAATTTTACTTTTGCTTTGCTTCATTGCCGTAAGAAAAAGAAGCTAAAGCAAAATAAAATGACAACAAGAAAATAAATTTTACTTTTGCTTTGCTTCATTGCCGTAAGAAAAAGTAGTTAAAGCAAAAGCAAAATGAAATGACAACAAGAAAATAAATGCTTTGCTTCATTGCCGTAAGAAAAAGTAATAAAAGCAAAATAAAATTACAATAAGAACACAAATTTTACTTTTGCTTTGCTTCATTGCCGTAAGAAAAAGAAGTTACAACAAAAGCAAAATAAAATGACAACAAGAAAATAAATGCTTTGCTTAATTGCCGTAAGAAAAAGAAGTTAAAGCAAAAGCAAAATAAAATTACAATAAGAACACAAATTTTACTTTTGCTTTGCTTCGTTGCCGTAAGAAAAAGAAGCTAAAGCAAAATAAAATGACAACAAGAAAATAAATTTTACTTTTGCTTTGCTTCATTGCCGTAAGAAAAAGTAGTTAAAGCAAAAGCAAAATGAAATGACAACAAGAAAATAAATGCTTTGCTTCATTGCCGTAAGAAAAAGTAATAAAAGCAAAATAAAATTACAATAAGAACACAAATTTTACTTTTGCTTTGCTTCATTGCCGTAAGAAAAAGAAGTTACAACAAAAGCAAAATAAAATGACAACAAGAAAATAAATGCTTTGCTTAATTGCCGTAAGAAAAAGAAGTTAAAGCAAAAGCAAAATAAAATTACAATAAGAACACAAATTTTACTTTTGCTTTGCTTCATTGCCGTAAGAAAAAGAAGTTAAAGCAAAAGCAAAATAAAATTACAATAAGAACACAAATTTTACTTTTGCTTTGCTTCATTGCCGTAAGAAAAAAAAGTTAAAGCAAAAGCAAAATAAAATGACAACAAGAAATTAAATGCAAGAACAAGAACAAGAAATTAAAGCAAAAGCAAAATAAAATTACAATATGAACACAAATTTTACTTTTGCTTTGCTTCATTGCCGTAAGAAAAAAAGTCGTAGAAGCAAAAGCCAAATAAAATTTCAACAACTCAATACATAGTATAAAGTATACGTATGTAGCACAAAAAGCTAATTTTTACAAATAAATTTAAAAAAAGTGGTAGATGCGGCACTAAACAATAATTGTCACTCTGAATAAAATACTTTTCACTTCTAAGTTCGTTAATGAACGTCCACAATTTTAAATTTTTCATGAAAACATATACCAGAAGCGTGGTGGAAATACAAAAAAAGCTATTGGGGAATTTTCAGAGAACTTTTTGTAAACCTTCATTGTCGTTTTTCTCCATTACGACTTCGTGGCATATGCACCAAACCAATAATGAGCAGTATTCTGCACTTAGTTAAAATGATTATTATATTTGCAATATGACAGTCGAATTCAAAACCATTAAAATTTAAATCTTCCCACAAATATCCATCATTGATTCACATACGCACAATAATTTATTTTAGTTTGCAATTTCGCACAAGTGCCAAAAATCATACGAAACACAAACACTCTCTTTGGCATTATTACAGTCATACAAATAAGTAGTCGTTCGTTTTTATTTGATTTTTTTTTTTACTACGGATGTTAAATATGATGTTTTTGCTGCTACTGTTGTGTTAATATTATTGCTTATGCTTCTGCTGCTGCCTGTTGCTGATGTTGTTGTTATATTTAGTTTGTTGCCTTTTGTCATTATTGCATTGAAAGCAATTGCAACCGAATTTGCAGCCAAACAAAAAGTGTAGTAAAAGAAAAAATGAAATATTACTAACACGTTTATTTGAGTCAAAGAAAATTATGATTTTTTTTTTATTCTCTTTAGCGAGCAAAAATGTAATAAATTCGGCAGAAAAAAAACTTTGTGAATCAAAAATAAGCCTACGCACAATTGTGCGAAATAAAAATGAAATAAAAAGTGAAAAAAATTAAAAAGACAAATGCAACAATGTAAAAGATAAATTACACTGAGAAAATTATAAAGAGATTTGAAAGTAATAAAAAAAAATTATGCATCTTATCTTATCAGGCAGGTGTGATTTGAAATTAGTAATGACATGTATCGTTAAACGAGGGATATTGGTCAATGTGTTGTTGAAAAAGGGTTTTCGACGACTACATACAGTCTGGCGAACTTGTATTTTCAAATGTATACAGTGGGCCAATTCCTGGTTTTTTGATAATGTGAATTGAAAAAAAATAAATTTATTTTCGTTTTCACTGAAACTCATCACTCTCGTTTATACTATGAAAATAATGTTTCATTAAAATTTGTAACTATGAAACTTTTCTAGCTAAATTATCGAAATTTAAAATCAAAATCGAAAAAAAAATAATCTATATATCGCACTTAATCAACAAGAGGGTATTAACTCAATATTTAAAAATTTTCAGTAGAAGCAAAACAGTTTTTAATTTAACATTGAAGGCATATGAAGAACAAATTTTAAAACCAACCGTTTTATTACCAAAAAGTGGACAAAATAGCACGATATTTCTAGTGAGTAGATATGAATGTAACGTGTCGATTTTTTCGAAAAAGTGCAAAAATGAAAATTTTGAGTTAATACCCTCTTGTTGATTAAGTGCGATATGTATATAAAAATCAAACGCTGTGTCTTAGTCTCGCATAGATGGTTCTATATCTTTCTTTTCCCAAGTATACTTCTTTAGTTGTGATGCCTTGACATTGCG